>OW799235.1:92997619-94415119 GCA_941918925.1 Phyto melanocephala | reverse complement strand
TCCTCTATTCATAAGCTTTCAGAAAATATATACTTTATGGGGTCGGAAATGAAAATTGTAGAAATTTCACACGGAATGACAAACCTATATATACCCTTTTTCACTGTGTGAAGGGTATAAAAAACGTTTCTTTTTTTAAAAAAACTTTACCTAAAACTTTGCGAATTGGTAAACACTATAAATCATGTTTGTTAATTATCGAAGAGCAAAAATATTAATTTTTGTGGTAAAAATATGGGAAAAAGAGGCAGTTCCATATTTTTCCATATTTTAGCAAGTTGTGGAGCAATTGTTCGATTCATTCATGAACATTTTTTTAAATATCGATATCACATATTGTGATTTGTACAACATAGAGGGGAGTTCAAAAACTTGATTTCAATCAACTCTGGGACAGATGGATATCGCTTAATCGACTTTCCTATTCATAAAATTCGGCACATTTGTATATAGTGTTTGTGTTTAGTTTTGAATTTTCTATTAAGGAATCGAATAATAGTAATAAAGGATTTGAGCGCTTTTTGCAACCATCTAATGATGTCACAAACTGAAACATTAAAAAATCTCTATTGATTTGAGCAAAATATTAAAATTGAAAATATTCGACTTTTTTAAATATCGATATCACATATTGTGATTTGTACAACATAGAGGGGAGTTCAAAAACTTGATTTCAATCAACTCTGGGACAGTTGGATATCGCTTAATCGACTTTCCTATTCATAAAATTCGGCACATTTGTATATAGTGTTTGTGTTTAGTTTTGAATTTTCTATTAAGGAATCGAATAATAGTAATAAAGGATTTGAGCGCTTTTTGCAACCATCTAATGATGTCACAAACTGAAACATTAAAAAATCTCTATTGATTTGAGCAAAATATTAAAATTGAAAATATTTCCATATGCAGTTAAGTGTCTTTATATTTTTATACAGTATAAGCTTATTATTAAAAATAAAATAGATAAAAATTAAATAATGAATATGTGTAAGCAAACACCTTACGTGTGTAGCAAAATAATACAAAAAAAGGAACTTAAAATAAAACAAAGCCAAACCAGTTAAAAAAAAGCTAAAAATTTACATTTTTTTTACTAAAATTGTTTTTATAAAAACCTTGGTCGTTTTTCAGGTAAACGATTACTGCCAACACGTTCACGGAACGGTGAATTCGTAACTCCCTAAATATTTTAAAAAAAGATATTCAAATTTAGTCGTCCTTATTTATGTATATGGTAAAATAAAATTAGTTTTGCAAATTTAAAAGGGGGAATAACCAACAGAACAAAAAAGAGTTTAATAACAAGACAAAGAACAAATTTGTTTAAAAGAAAAATTACTTTAAGTTTCAACGAAACAATTGGAAAAAAACTTTTTTTTAGTAAAAAAGAAAAAAAAAGAAGATAGAAAAGTTAAAGATAGAGAACCTGATTAGATGGAGGTCTGGATATTATGCTGGTACTGTGGCGCCTTCTTGTTAGATGACTTTGTGCAGTAGGACTGTCCTGTAAACGATTCCAACTCAAACACATAAGGCAAAAGCAACAATAATAGAATTTTGAAAAATAGTACATATAAACATTGTTGTTTTTTTTGTGTGTTGTAAACATATTAAAATAAATAAATAAATAAATGTATAAATAATTATATGAATAGCATATGTTAAAACTCTAAATATAGTATTTATGTACATATATGAAAAATTAAAATGTTTTTTTTTTTTTGAGAAAATATTTATAAAATAAGAAAAATATAATTAAATCAATAGTTTTTAAGAAAATAACTTGCAAATAACATCATTAATAAAAACTTAATGAAACAATTTTTTAAAAAAAAAAGCATAAATTAACAAAATTAGTTCAACTGATTTCCAAACAAAACAAAAAAATATCAACTTTTTAAGTACAAAAATACAAATAATCAAATAACTTAGTAAGAGTACAAGTTTTGCTTACGCGTGCTTTACGTCTTTTCAACTTATTAAGGTGCAATTCTACAAAACGCATAAAATCATCTATCTGTTGTTTGGCATTCTCTATAGCGTTATCGTTGAAAATATCACAGTACTGACAGCCATGTTCTATTATTTTATTCATGGCCCTGTTTTCTTTTGGCAACAAATACATGCGAAAACGCCAATATTTTAGACTCTGAAATTAAATGAATTGAATTTTAAAAATTTAATTTTTGTATCCTTAAAAATTATCTACTAAAGACACTTACTTCCATTAATGGATAATCAGTATCTCCTCTAGTGCATATATAATGATCCATATAATTCCAATTGAAATTTTCCAATTTTTCCGTAGTAAAATTAACACCAGAAATTTCGTATGTCTCATGCTGAGGAGCATGAAAACGATAGCGATAATCAACATTAATCGGAGGATAGGGATGCCTTAAACGCAAAGAAAATGTAAAAACAGAAATATCTTTAATATTAAGCCGTACACAAGAGTTGTAATTTAGTTCATTGTAAATTTTTACCTGGGCCTATAGCCAGTTACGGTTATAACCGAACCGTGCAATGTTATTTTATGGAATATGCGACCAATCGACAATAAATATTCCTTTGTGACCTCTGTTAAAGGTTTCATATGCAGCACAGATGTAGGTTTCTGCAGTTTAAGACCGCCACAACAGGGCGCCTGAGGCGGCGAAGTATTTGTCTTCTCTTCCAAAACAATCAATTGAAAGCCTTGGGCCAAACGTTGCGATACAATTTCCGTACAAACTTCTTCAGTAGAGAGGGGTTTTCTATAAATGGCACGACTATTGGCATAATCCAAATTAACATCATCCGGCAAAAGGGTATAATCGGATATAACATAATCATTATGCAAGGAACGCTTGTCGGGAAAATAATCAGTGGTTATGGGTAAACAAGCTGGTATTGTAAGAGATTTCCAATCCACGCCTATAAGGTTTTTGTGTTTTTACAAATTATTACAGATTAAAAAGAAGAAAGAAAATTTACACAATTATTTAAACAATTTCGGCGATAAATTTGGTTAACATTTACAACAACACGATTCTATAGAATACGAAGAAAATGTTTGCTTTTAATATAATGAAATAAAAAGGAAAGTTCGTCTATTAAAAGTATCATTTAAAAACGAAAATATTAATCCACACCATTAAAGAAATAAAGCATTTAATGGATCAATACATAAGCTGTGCAAAAGTGTGATTAAATGACAAAAAAAAAAGCAAGAATTAAGAAAAGCAAATTAATGAACAAATAAAATTGTACAGTTAAGTAGATATTTATTATATTATTTCTAACAATACAATTATTTATGTTTTTCTACTTTTACCAGTTTATTATATTTTAAGTAAATAATAAAACACTCGTTCTGTTTTAAAAGTTCGCAATAAACTATTCATTTTTTTTTTAATTTAAATTTGTAAATAAAAGGGACAAGGGATGCCTACGCGTTAAATTAAAATTGAATACAAATTTGTAGGTTGCAGATATAATACATAAGAACACATGGTTAACCCATTTCGCTCCGAAATTAAATTTTTATTCATTTCTTTAAAAAAAAGTTGCTTTTTAGGGTAATTAGGACCGACTGATTTCAAAAAAAATTCCCATTTTCCATTTTCCCAAAAAAGACTGTTCGAAATTTCGAACACTGGCACATAGTCAGCTTTGTAAACAAGTCGAACGTTTGGATTTATTTGCTGTTTAAGTAATTTTATTTTCTTCAAATCAGCAGAAAATAATATTTTTAATATTATTATTTAAGAAAATCGTAAAATAGAATGTAATAACCGAAACAAAAATCGTTAAAAGTAGGCTTTTATTTATGTGCACATTGCATTTCTCGCACATATAAATTGTTGGCTTGCACATCCTTTCAATTGACAACACTGATGTTTCCTCTACATGTTTCTGATTATAAGATGTTTTCCCTTAATTTTTAGGAGATTTGCTGGTCGATATTCCTTATCGTGAACACCATCATCGGTAGTTTCTTTCCATATGGCCAAAAACTACGTTATCATAAAATAAATGAAACAATTGCAAAGGAGAATGATTGACCAATTTTGAGCAAATATTGTTTTTTAGTTTAGTTAATGGTAATGTCAAAATGGTATTATTTTTGGATCCTTTTTGACCATTAAGGGTATCCAAAAGAACTAAGAGGCTTGTATTCGAATCGACACTTCTTCGATGTTGAAAGCCCAGTATCTTCGCCAAATTCCGGATAGCAATATTTAGTTTTTTGTGTTTAGCCCGATAGAGATTAGGGCGAGGGCCAGCCACGCGGTGCGGTCCCAGCTAGTTTAGTATAAAACACGTGAAATATTTATCTTTTCTTACAAAAATTAATTAATTATAAAAAGTTAAAATATGCGATAAACCATGAATTTAACCAAGAGGCGTCTGTTTATATCTAATGCGCGTCATATAATACATAAATAATTAAAAATGTCAGTCAAGTAACATCGTCAGTCAGAAGTAGGGTTTGGGATTTCCCGGTCTTTTTATTTTCCCGGGAAACGGGAATTAAAAAATCGTCTTCTCGGGAATTCTCGGGATTCCCGAAAATAATATTTTTTTTTAGTAAATAATATTTGTTAACTTTAAAATCACGATTTGGTTAATAATTCATTGTTTTAGTAGTAGTTTATTTTCCATTAGAGATCTTATTGTGTCAGCATTACATCTTCCGGCAATATAAACTAAACCCAAATTATAAAAATAATTATTGTCATGTAAACAGATATTTAAATATCTTTTTTGGGCAACACTACTCCACTCTAATACAAGAGCAAACCTCAAATTGTCGCAAATCTGACTCGATATTGTTTTCACCATCGTATTTTTAACAGCGTTGTAATATTTTATTACAATGTTTTTAGCATCAGTTTCATATTTTGGTAACGTCATTTTTACTGAAAAAACGTTGACGAATAAAAGAACCTTGTGTAATTGTCCGAATAGATATTCCATCGACTGCTGCTAATTTTGAAACAATTTCTGGTAATGTTTGGATGTCTAAAAAACTTTCAATGGTGGAATTATTTTTTTTATTTGGTGCAGGTGTTGAAAAATCGTTTTTAAATTTTATTTTGTGAACCAAAAGAAGGTGCCGTATGAGACCGCCCTTAACCTTTTCCTTTTTGACTTTTTTTTATAAGCACTTATTAAAAATAATTCCAGAAAGTCGTTTACTTTGGCGTGAAATATTTTTGACCGATGATGTTAGTTTTTCTTTTCCATAGTCGTATTTGAGAAAAGTTGTAAATACTTAACAAACAAAAAACGCTAACAAATTAAAAACCTTACTTTTTATTCAAATATTCTTTAAATTTACCAAAACAGATAAGAAATTAAAAATAAAATCAAATATATTTCCTAATATACTACATATTTTTTATTTCCCGTTTTCCCGGGAATAAGAGCAAAATTTTGCCGGGAATACTAAGTGGTTCATTCCCGGGAATTCCCGGTTCCCAAACCCTAGTCAAAAGCTATAGAATAAGCGCCAGCGAAATTTCGAACAGTCAAGTTTACACATAAATGGAGTCAAACATATGAATGCAAAACGTTTGTTTTATAAATAGTTTATAAAATACCTATATGTAGATATGGCAATAATTCCTCATTTTTTCATTTAATTTTTTTTTTTTTATATTTAAAAAAAATTAATTAAAAAAGTGCCTAAAAATATGGGTTACGGAAATTTACCCTTAGCATCGAGGAGGTGGTCATAAGGAGATACAGTTTTTTATTTGCTAAGAGATGAGACTTAACACTAATATCAAGATTAAATTGAGATTTGACCTTTTTCATACACAAATATATTTTTGAAAAGACGATTTTTACTGTTCGAAAAATCGAACAGCGGAGCGAAATGGGTTAAGCCATGTTGTTTATACATATATACATACCTATATATACTTATATATTTAAAAGAAATAGTTCTGTATATTTTTTAAGGCGGTAAGACAGAAATATTACTAAGCGTTGGATTTAACAACTTTTTACGTATTTTTGCCTTCAAATATTGATGGTGAACAGCTGTATATAACGGCAACCACGAGATCTTTTGTTACAAATTCTGAATCGCGGGATTAGCATAACATAATTTCGTTTGACATTCCTACTTAATTTATATAAAATTTAATTTAAAAATAACAAAAATTATGACATACCATTGCATCCCAGCAAAAAAAATTGGAAGTAGTTCAAAGCGAATTACATTTACAAGACTTCTAAATCAATTGTGTAAAAGCATTAATTCTAAATGACTTCTTAACTGCAAAATAATTTGTCATAAATGATGTGCTTAAAAATGAATGCAACATCATGCAAAATATCTTAAAGAATTCATGTAAACAAACAAATTTAACACATGAAATATCCGATACTTGTCACCAAATATGCATGAGTTCCATGCACTTATTAGAATGGAGTGCAGTTCATTAAATGTGTATTTCATGTAAACACATGATCGTCAATGACACGCTAATGTTAAAATCACTAGTGTTTTCACCTAAATTAAAGTACTTCATCATCAGTTGAACCCCTGAAAAATCACTTCTTTGTCATAGATTTTTTTGCTGGGATATAACCAAAGCATTAAATGTAATAAAACGTACACATGAACAATATTAAAAGTGTATAAGAAAAGCAGGGACTAATTAAAAGCATTAAAGACATACATACATATGTACAATAACTTAATTCACTAAAAAAGAAGCGTTAAATAGTATTTAAGAAAATAATAAACTGTTATGTATTTGCGTGTAATAGATCAATTTCGTAAAAAATCTGAGTTAGCTTTCTACCTGTGACCATCGATATACTTATAATGTTCAATCAGTAAATGCCATAAGTTTTTCTTTTAATCGATAACAAAATTGTTGAGTTTACTTTCAAATTTATGTGTTTTATTTTACATTAGAAATCAAACCTCACGACAAATCACCCATTACATTAAGCCGTGCCGAAAAAACATACAACAACTTCTCATATAAAGTAGTTTTACAATGCAATTGACCAAACGTAGGGGTCACCTTTTACCATTTATCTATGGTTATCTATGGTCTGAACAAAATAAAATAAAAAGTGGAGGCATTCACTTATGAACCGATATTACAGAAAATTATACACCGCAAATGTGTCTTAAAGTTGTTAAATGGCTTTAAAAATTATATTTTTAATGAAAACCAATTTTTTCTTAAAACCTAAAAACCAATTGTACAAAATTTTCTAGAAATGACATCAAAAACATATCGTTAACATACATAGAATATAAAAGCACTTTTGCTAATTTGGAGATTTTCCCACCACATACATACGTAAGGCGACCATAAGTTATCTGTTATGGTGGACAATCATTTATTTGAATTCGCAGTCCTCTTTAAATTTGTATCATCCTCTGTGATATTTTGTTTAATCTGTCATCTTTAATATTATCATCAAAATCAATATTTGTTTTTATTTTGCTTTCACTTTTAAAAATAATTGGTAATATTTATATTAATTTTGTAAGATTTATATGTACAAGGTTGTGACAGAAATGATTTTTTTATATATATTTATTAAAACTTATTCATTTTATCAATATCATTAACAGAGTTATGAGAATTTACATATAGTATTACAACAATTAACATCTGATTAATTAAATAAAGAAACTACTAATATCATAGTTTAAAGGAAAAGTTGTTCATAAAAAACCTCGTATCAACTTAGAAGTCATAAGAGATTTTAAAACAATCACTGAAATGTGTCTTTTTAAACAAAAGACCCTCAGTGGTTGTTCAGCAAATTTCTTATTATTTCAAAATTTGACCTTCTGAATTTTTCATTAAATGACAGCGTCAGTTCCCTTGTCAATGAATTAAACATTTTAAAGTTAAAGTTTCTATGTAGAAGATAAGTTGGATATCTAAAAGGTAAATTGTGTATTATTTTCAAGTTTTTATTTTGAATGATTTACAATTTTTTTGTATGCGTTTTAGCAGCCTTTTGTGACCATATTTGACAACCATAGGTCATAATCGGTCGAATACACATTTTGTAAATAAGAACTTTGTTCTTTATATTAAGATTTGATCTTCGGCCAATTAAGGGATATAAGACACGACTACACTTAATTGCCTTCTCGCAAATGTAATTAACATGCTGTTTGAATAAAAGTTTTCTGTCAAGGATTACTCCTAGATATTTAATTTCGTCCTTCAATGGGATAATTGTTCCCCTAGACGATAAATATCTAGTAGGAAAGCGTTTTCGCGATTTGTTGAATGGAAATATAATTGCCTGAGTTTTATCGTCATTGACTTTTATTTTCCATTTGTCATAGTATTTACGAATTAATTTAAGATTATTTTCCATTCTCCTAATTATCGCATTCGACACTTTACCGCAACAAATAAAGGCCCTGTCATCCGCGTAAAAAGCCGCATCATGGTCTCTTCTTAGAGTAACATCGGATGTATATATCGAGTATAGTGTAGGGGATAATACTGATCCTTGTGGCAATGCCTTGCCTTTCACTAGAAAATTTATTATTGACAGATACAACAAACGTACGTTTATCTAAAAAGCTTTTGATAAGTTTTTGTAGATAATTTGAAAAATGCAACGTATTTAATTTATACACTATTTATACAGTAGTCCATCATGCCAGATTGAGTCAAAAGCTTTTTCGATATCAAGAAAAACGACTCCAGTACTTTTTCGATTACTTTTATTACATTCAAGAAAGTTTACAACTCTTTTAACTTGGTGTACAGTGGAGTGCTCTTTTCGAAAATTTTGATTTATGATATTATTGCAATTTGAAAAATCTAAAATTCTGGTGTGAATAATTTTCTCGAACACCTTATCTAATAGGCTTAGAATACTAATTGGCCTATAGCTGGAGGGTAATTTAGGATCTTTTCCAGAAGAAATTAATTTAAACAGGTGACTGAATACATAAATTCGCAGGAGGTTACTTTATTAAATCCACATTGTTTGTGGCATTGCAAACATTTTTCTGTTAAGATTTGTTTGTTTGTTTTTTCTTTTTTACTTGAAAGTGAATTTTTCTATAAAATATATATGTATGTATGTATGTAAAACATATGTATATGTACATTGAATTTAAATAAAAATTTTTAAATATTTTACTTAATCTCATCTTATTCTTTTTTTTTAAATGGCCTTAGATTTGAGATCTCAATCGCGGAAAAAGAATGTGTTTTAGCGATCAATGGGAATTCTAGCTTTAAGCTAGAATTTTAGTTTAAGCTTTTTTCATAAACTTATTTAAGCAGACATGCTAAGTGAAAATTCCGCTTTTGTAGTTTTATATGTCCCTATCTACACATGCAAGTTTTATTAACAAAAAAAAAAAATCTAGTTCCCTTTGGAATTTCAATTTGTTTCAACATTTGTCAGTGCAACTTTCGTTATCTTTACATAAGTATATCTATGCAGAAAAGTCGAACATAGCGAACCTATCTGTCACAAACTCAAGAATTTCTTTCAATTTAGAGTTCAGTATGTAGTTATGCCTAAATTTAAGTGTGTCGATAACCTGAAAATTTTTCAGCCATGGCTGTTAGTAGACTTTTTTTCGTTACCAGATCATTTACATACATTACATACATATGTACGTTAGTTTTCTAATACAGTGCAACCTCGCTTAACGCAACTAATAGAAATTTTGGCCGTTGCAAAAACTGAGGTTGTTGCGATAACCGAGTCTTAAATTTTTAGGACGCAAATTCTCTTTTATAGTTCATTCTTTTATAGTTGCTTCATTTTTGGATAATCACAAGCTCTTATTGTATGTACTTAACACGCTTGCCTGGTCCAAATTCAGCATTTGCAACGAATTTTTTTAATGCAGCTTTATTTTTTTTAATTTTAGATATTGTTGATTTGTGCACTTTATATTCATCGCAAATCACTTTTACAGATATGCCCCTTTCAAGCTAATTACGAATATCAGTTGTTTGTTTAATTGAAAGTTTAACAAATTTTGTACCACCGCATATGCCGGTCAAATTTTGAAATAATAAGAAATTTGCTGAACAACCACTGAGGGTCTTTTGTTTAAAAAGACACATTTCAGTAATTGTTTTAAAATCTCTTATAACTTCTAAGTTGATACGAGGTTTTTTATGAACAACTATTTCTTTAAACTGTGACATTAGTAGTTTTTTCATTTAATTAATCAGATGTTTATTGTTGTAATACTATATGTCAGTCGTATTACAACTCTGGTCGAGTCAAGAGTTCGCGCGTCATTGCCATTATCTCTTAAGGGCAATCAGGCCGTCCTTTTCATCCGGCTTCGAGAGTTTTACGTCTCACTCTCGCGTGGTTAATTGTGTGGCGTTGCGTAACTGTGCTTTGGATACAGTTTTCAGACTATTCTACAATTAACCGCGTACATATATTTTACCAACTAAACTCATTTTTTTTAACTGGAGGAGTACCAATTAAACTCAAATTATTCGAACTGGAGGAGTTCCATAAAACTCAGTATAATTAATTGTTCAGATGTCTGCGACTTCCTATACAATGGTATAGGTCAACTTGCGGTGACTGAACCAACGTTTTTTTTTTTTTTTTGACTGGAGGAGAACTATAAAACTCAACTGTAATCAAGTGTCTCCGACTTCCTATACAGAGGTATAGGCCGATTTACGGAACCGGAACCAACGTGGAATACCCTGCCTATTTGGTTACGTACCTCAGCCAATCAATTTTTAGAATCAAAAAAAAAATACTACATATGTATATGTAAATTCTCATAACTCTATTAACGATATTAATAAAATTAATAAAGTTTAATAAATAATTAAAAATAAAAAAAAATTCCTTTTTGAGATCAGAAATTAATTAATTAACGGAATGACAAAGCTATATACATACCCTTTTTCGCTGTCGAGTGAAGGGTATAAAAAGATGTAAATATGTTCACCCATCCCACAACTTTCTTAGTGGGTGAGCGTGTTACGCCGTTTAAATAGTTGATAAAACCAATATTTGTTTATTTATTATTTATAAATTTTTTGTTTGGCAATATATTTATTTGGATTAAAAATTACAGTGCAGACTTCTTAAATTTGTGAAAATTTTTTATTTGTTCAAGATTTTAATGGGGGAAGTTATTGCAAAATATTTTAATTTAAGATTAAGTCATTTTAAAAATAAGTTTTTCTTATTTTAATTTTTAGTATTTATGTAATATTCCAAAGCCATATTTGCATCAGATAGTTAATTACAGCATAATATTTATTATGGTAAAATTAATGAAACGTTTTTCTAATCTACCAATATAAATGTCCATATAAATGTATATAAATATATGAAAGTGTAAACCATTATGTAAATGTGTATTAAACTTAAATATAACTGTATATAATCATGCAATAATAAAAACAAACATGCATTCATCACTCTACTGCAAATCTATGTATGTACACCAAGTTTTAATAAAATTATAGCAGTGAATATCCATAGGATTTGTATAGTTTTGTTAAAAATAATAAGCAAAAACTTTCATACATACATATGTATTTAATAAAAAAAAAGTGTGCGTTTTAAAAAACGTGTGCAGCAACATAAAAATAATAAAGGTATTCACGTCAATTTCTATTTATTTTATTTATTTTTTTTTACTTTTCAAACTTTGTAAATTTGCGTAAGTTTTTGACGTTAGAAGCCTACCCGCACGCAAACTTGTTAAAAGTGTTTGTTTTTCTCACGATGCCGAAACAAAATATTAAATCTTACCTAGTAAATTAATTTATTGAGGTTCATTGGCCATTAAAATATGAGAATATGCATTAGTATGTAGTACAAAGTGGCGCAAGTATAATTCTTCAACGATTTTCTATTACTTTTCAGGTTGTGTTAAACAACATAAAATTGAAAGATGAAGATGTATTATGTATTATGTACAGCAGGGAAAATAATGGCGCTATTACAATGCATTTTTGGTGTTTTTCTTATTTGTGTGATGAGTTTAAGTGACCTTCGCAAGCGATTGAGCAACATGAGAATGGTTGTCTTAGGTGTCGTATAGGCTATCACAGATACTATGTCAAGTCTCATACAATTCAAAAGTATTTATTCGAAAATGCCGTTTAAATGTCGTAGTATTTTATAAAAATAATTTAAAAAAAATAATTTATGAAAAAAAATTTGTTTAACTCACTTTCATTAGCAATTTTCTGTAATAACATTTTATAAAAACTCATGAGCTTTAGAAAAAATAAATAAATAACAAACAAAAGCAGCGAATGCGAGTATTACAAAAACTGTTAAATTTAATTCAAGGCATGCCCATAAGGTACTCGTATCCAATCAGCTGACTGTTTTTTTTTATATACAATATTTAAGCGTTAACACTTTTTTTAAAAGTCTGTCTGCATTTGTTAAAATTATTTTTTTTTTATTTTTATTATACAATAAATAATTCGCAGTTTCAGTTGGTTTAAAACATTTTAAAGAATACAAAACCATGTATAAAAGGTTTTCACTTAAAAGTTTTTTAAAAATAATTAAAATTTAAGAAGAAAATAAAAAAATTGTGTGACATGTATATAAAAAAACAATATGCATGTGTTTTTTAATTGTTGTGTTTGTTGCCACGATTCATATACCTTATAGATGCCTTGATTTAATTAAAAGTTGTCACACATTTCACTTGTCAGTTATTATTTTTTTTTTGTTATTAGTTATTTTATAAAAAATTTTATATATTTTCTTTTCTTTAAAAATTATATACTGTTTTAGTAAATATACTGAACTTTCATATTTAGTGCTTTTATTTACTAGATTTTGTGTAAATGAAGGCAATACAGTAACGTTCTGTCAAGTCCATTAAAAACTTCTCAAACAAAATAATAATAACAATAATAATAAATAAATAAACAAACCTATTATTGTCACTCCTAAACTAACTTAATTCTCTACTTATTCAGAATGGATAAACGAACAAAGAAATAAAGATAAAAATCTTTTATAATGACTAAACAAAGATTTTAAGAAAATAAAAAATTGTTATATTGACTAAATGAAAACCAAAAAAAACTTAAATATTTTATAATGGTTTGAGGCAAAAAAGTATTAGTCATTTGTAACTGTTATTCAGTGCGAATTTGACTTATTTGCTTAATTCTGGATTATTTATTATGTTAGGATGTTTTGAAATATTTATCAGAACAGTTAATTTTTATATTAAAAAAAAGGAAGCTTATTACAATTTTATGCTTTTATTTAAAGTGGACGACAAGCATTTTATGAGAGTACAACTTTCTTAATAAATGTTTTAAACATTTTTACACTGAAATGTATTCGTAAATATAAAATTTGTGTAGTTAGTCTTGACCGACACTATACGAGTGTCAACGCATCGTCATAAATTGAATTTCAGATGGCGCCACCATATCACTGTAGATCAAGGCATATTTATACATCAGGTAGTCGCGATTCGTCAGCTGATATTATTTTTTCACTTATTTACAATTTCAGTTGTCAAAGTTCATAGATACAAAATAATTTCCTCTCTTCTCTCATTTATTTCAAATGTCAAACTTTATATATAAAAAATATAAATAAAAAAGTTCTTTCCGAACGATATAAATAATTATTTTCCGACACACCTTAAGAACATAGAATTCTTGCTATTGCCTATTTAACAAATTTGCAGTCTGTCGTTTTAGCGCAGCACGACTTTCGACATAATTTTTTTTTTTTTCATATATGTATGTTATTATTTACTTATTAATTAAATGCTTTAAATACGCTTTTTTAATTAGCTTTAAACATTATTAACCTCAAAAAAATGTGTTACGAAATTTTGTTAAACCGATTTTATTATTTCTGAAAAAAATTTTAAACACAACAAATTTTCAACATTATTCTATTATTTTCGCAATTATTTAACACTAAAAATAATGAGTATGGTTGGTTGGTGTGTATTGTTGACGTGAATTCCTTTAATACTACTTAAAAACTATATACAGTGTGCTATAAAATGCGTTAATTATTATTTTGTTGGAGTAGAATTCTTTGAGCAAATGTGAAGCTGTTGATAAATAAAATGCAAATAACATGTTGTTACTAGGGAAAATAATGTGCGAGCTTTTTTTAAATAAATTTTTTGTTTAACTACAAAAATAATTTTAAAAAATATCAGGTATGTGATGAAAATTGTTATTTTTTAAACTAGTCGTTTTAGAAAGAAGTGATAAACTTCAAGCGTTTTCGGGTTAAATAACCTTTAAAATTGAGACCAGATAAAAAATAATCTTCCAAATTAAATTAATTAGGATGGCGTAGCGATTTATTTTAATTTTTGACTTAATATAAAGCTACTTAAGTTCTATTTACATATACAAATACATATCGTCGTTCGTAAATTATTGTGTTCTATATGTATAGGTTTTATATGTCACATAGAACACAATTATTTACAAACGACGATATGTAAAAAAGTAAAAAGAAAAACCATTATAGATCATGGCGTAACGTGACAAAAGTGGACATTTCTGTGGAAGTACCCATATTATAATTATTTTCAATTTCCATCACATACCTGCATAATTTGTTTTATTTATTTATTTTGTTTTTTTTTTTTTAGATATATGTATGTATATTTGCTAACCTATTATTATTTTTCCTTTGCCATCTGCTTCTGTCTCGTACATATTTCCCATTGCGGTTTCTGTTTCAACTATTGGTATTAAATGTTTACGCATACTACCATTCCCTGCGATTTTGAATAAATGAGTAGTAGTTGTTATATTCCAAACAAAAATGTATTTTTTTATTATTATTGTTGTTGTTGTGAAGGATTATTAAATGGGAGGACAGGAACAACAAAACAGTTAAAAGAAATATTTGTTTTTTTTAAGGATATAAATAATATGATCATACTTGTTTTAATGAATGAAATAATGAGTGAAATAAAAATGTAATTTTAAAATAAAATTTAATTCTAATACATACAAATATATGCATATGCAAAAAATCTTTAATTTACTACCACGCAACAGTAAATTGATCTTTAACTTGAGTTGCGGTTAAACAATGAAATAATATTATTTTCTAAAATATGTATGTATGTAATACTGTCACACAAATTTGTTCCATGAAACCTTAGCTTAAAATATTTTTCCATTGCAGTTACGATTTGTTATTTTCTGACAATGTATTTATTTTATAGGCAAACTATCATGAAAATATGTATGTATATATGTATGTATGTAAGAAATATTCAAAAGTTACATAAAGGGCCAATTCAAAGTGGTTGCATATCAGTCATATTTGTACTATTTCATATTATTTTATGCATGCATAAAATTTTTGTTAGTAATTTCCATACAAAAAAAATAATATGACTTTACACATTTGTTTGCTATGTATAAGAAATTGTTTATGTTATACTTTTAACCATACTGTCTCTCAGAGAGAATTTCTTCGCTTCTCACCTCTCAGAGAGAATATTTTCTATTTTCTTCTTTCCTGTATACATACAATTTTTAACAGCGTCATATCTTTGTCTTCTTTCTTGTATTAAATACATAATTTGTTAACAAAAGGTGTTCAAAGTCACTAGTCATATTAATATGAATTATATGACATAGTATAATATGAGAGTCTACTTTGAATTGGCCCAAAATGTTATTTTGTATGATTAAGGGATTTAGAAAACCAAAATTTTCAAATTCAAGTATCCTTTTGTAAAGATTTGTTTTTGCAATTTTTAGATATCAGATGCAGATATTGAATAGCAAGTGATGTATTCAGTATTACATTTTTTATATGTACATACATATGTATGTATCATTATTATAAAAGTCAAACGGATATTTTTAAATTAAACAACAAAAAATTTAATTAAATTAATAAAAAAAAAGATGGTGACATTTTCCAAATGGCTCGCACAAAGTAGCGAGTGACACAAAGGCAGATTTCAATAGGTTTTCATCACATACCACAAAGTGTCACTTTTAATTTTTGTTGGGTTTATTAAGGCGTCACAATGGACCGTATTGGTCTCTTGGTGAGGGTGCGATGTTACGATGTTGCACCAGCCATACCACCTATCCTAACCTAATTGTTTTGTTTTGATACAACTAATTATATAATTTTCCCAATTATGAGTTTCTTCATAGTTTATAAAACTTTATGCAATTATACTCGTATTACGAGACGAAAATTTCACGCTTAACTGCAATGTAAAACTTAAACTTCGTTAAAAAATTAATGTGCTATAGACGAGCACGTCCCTTTTAGAAGCAGACTCTCATTTTTCTGAGGTTTAAATGTCTGGTTCCGTAGGATTTCAATACTTGGGTAGAGCTTTATTTTCCATGTGTAGCACAGCTAATCTATTGTACTGAATTTTTAATCTCAATTTCAATCGTCCTAAAATTATTCTTATTTAAAGTTAATAAATTTTTTTTCTTTAATTCTTTTTAACGATAAAATTCTAGATTTTTCAAGAGCAAAATTTGATTGCCTTTTTTGTTGTTTCATCGCGTGTATATGGCTTGTTATCAAAATATATATTCGAAAATTTAAGAATTTTACAAACGGAAGCGCTGCAACAATATGTAATGGCTTTTAATTAATTAATTATTTTCATTCAAGTATGAAAAATTAATGGCAATATATTAAAGATATTAACGTCACCAGTTTTAGTATTGCAAATATGCAATTTTTTTGTTTTTTATTTTAATAACAAAAACTTATAAAATAACCACACATACGAGCTCTTTTATTTGCCGAAAATAAACTCTCAACTCAAAATTGAAGCCAAGGATATACCCATTTGGCTTCGTTCTTTGAACATTAAACATTTTTTGGGTTAAAATGGCGCTCACATCAACAAAAGTAAATAATAAGTAATTTTGAATTT
Organism: Phyto melanocephala; assembly: GCA_941918925.1. Classification (NCBI taxonomy): domain Eukaryota; kingdom Metazoa; phylum Arthropoda; class Insecta; order Diptera; family Rhinophoridae; genus Phyto; species Phyto melanocephala. The sequence goes on along the minus strand of OW799235.1, from coordinate 94,398,225 downwards.
TCGAATTTTCGCAAGAGTAAAAAAACCGGTAACGTGAATATGCAAACAGCTTGTTAAAATTATTATGGTTTAATAATTATAATAATGATTGTTTAATTTATAATAATGAATACGATTTAAATATTATACTTATTCAACAATAAAAATCATTTAAAAGCTCTTTTAAAATGTTCATAAAACCTTTTGTTAAATATACATAATTTTAATTGTATGTATATGAATACGTAGAAAAATATGCACTTTTTTGATATATATCCATATTTTTGTATGTTAAATGTCTACATATACATTTATTTTCTTTTTGTAGCATAATGTAACCCAATCTGTTAAAAAAAACAACAACAAAATATCCAGTATCAATAAAAACATAAAATAAAATATAATTATTAATTAAAAAAAAAACAAACTGTAAAAGAACCATTAAACATAGATTAGATTTGTAAACAGTTTTGGGGAAAAATGAAGAAACTCGTGTTTTTTGACAATAAGGGTATTCATTTAAGCACGCTTTTTAAAAACAAACATAAGAATTTTGGCAGTTCATTTGCAAGAGTAGAAATGCACATATTATACAGGTTTTTAAAGCTTTTAAGCGTTAACTTGAGGACCCTTAATATCACAAAAAGAGTTTACAAATAAAAACATATAAAATTATTGCATTGTTTTGAAAATTATGCTAATTTTGAAAATACCTGTGGTAATAGCAGGAGTCCACTCTTGTTCGCCTGTAGCACCCCAAAGAAAGCTTTTAGTTGGTACCGCGCCATTCGATGTATTCACTAATAATCCAGTTGTATTTAATAAGGAATTATTACGTTTTTTAGAAACTGCAAAAATTTATAAACATTATATTTAATGACAAGACAATATAGAACACTGATATCTGAAACATACTTTCTAATTTATCAGTATCTCCATTGTTTGGGCTGTTTGAAGTGGATTTATATAAACTCGAACAGTTTAATGTGTGATCGTACTCCATGGAATTATAGCAAGATAAATAATCATTATAATTTTTGTTATTAAATTGATCGCAATTTTGGTTTGCTGGTACAGCCTGATAATGATGCTGCTGTATAAGAACTCCAGTTGGGCCCTTTAATAAATTTTAAGAATTAAAAAGATTTTTATTTACCTAAGAATTTTAGATGTCTATTAAAAAAATCATTATTTTAACTTACCTTTGGAAATATGTGAGTCCAACGACGACGATTTGATGTTAATTTTATTGTTACATGAGATGGATCGAAAGGATTAATTAAAGATCTTCCTGGTCTCACTATAGGTGCTATTGAAACAATCGACCGCCTAGCATTTTTCTCTGAAGCCAAAGACTCTGACAAATTAGTAACATCGTTCTTTAAGAAAAATCACAACAATGAACAATTATTTTATTACTGAATAAAAACTACATAAATATATGAGATTTAATATTACAACCATTGCCGCCAGTATTCCTGAAGTTGCATGATGTATATCAGGATCAGACATTTTTCGTCTTAAACTGGGTACTTTAGTGGAAGTGAAATTTTTCCAGTCATTATTTTGAAAAGCGTACGTTTCCAAACTGGGCACAGATGTTTTCTTGGCTCTAACGACACGTTGTAAGGAACTAAAAACATAAAAAACAGAAATATAAAAATTACAGCTGCAAGTATAATGTGAATTTACCAAGTGCCCTGAGCCGGTGGCAGTTGAAATATTTCGTCATCATAAGCTTCATAATCAAACAAAGAATTGTGTATATATTCCGACTGGTTACAGCTCAAAAAATTCTTTTCGTTATCCTAAATGTTAACGAAAAATTATAAAATGGTTATCATCAAGTATAAATACAAGTTTGACTACACCAAAAATTATCCTTGCTTGCATTTGTACAATCTTTTTTTTTTTTCTTCTTTTTGTTTATATTGTAGCACAAAATTTAAACGCACAGTATACAAAATTTTATTTTCACATATTCAATTTATTTTTTGTTTTATACACGAATCTGGGTATAAATGTTATTTTTATTTTTTTTAAAAATTATAATTTTTTTTAAAGCATGGATTATCTTTTGTGTAAGATTGAAGATGTAAATTATAGACACCGGCAATTTTTGTATTAAACTTACACTAGCATCCACTTTAATAGGTGCATTTGCTATCATGGGCGGTAATTTGATACGTGGTATAAAATTGGAATAGGCTATCTTTTTATTTGTGGAATAAAAACTTAAATTAATCCAATGTGGTAAAGAGTAATCATCTGCGGCAGTCAGAGAAGTATCCTTGTTATGAAATTTTAACAAAGGAACGGCATGTAAAGGTTGTTCACCAACACACACTAAATCACTACCGACACCATTGTCTATAATCTAATTGTAAAATACAACCTTTGTAAACCTTTTTTATTAACGAATATAATAACACAGAATTCTCACTCTTTGTTTTGTAATATTGGTAAGCTCTCGATCAACTTCGAATACACCTACTCCCGGTGTTATTACCACCGACAATTGTCCTGTACGATCAAAAGTGCGATCCAAGTAATGCTTTTCAAATGTATTTAATGATATATTTAAAACTTCCAAAAAGTTTCCTTGAGCAGCAGTAGAATTATAAGCTGTTGGTATTTTCACATCCTCTCTGGCATGATAATTCAAAACCGTTTTTTGATAAGAGGTAAACAGCTTACGCAATTGTCCTAATACGGTACACCAATCATCGTTACGTTCATTTTGTATAGCAACACGATAGAAATCCTCATAAAATCTGCCCTTGTAATCCATTTGTAAACATTCACGCATATGCTCAGGAAATTCGTCAAGAGTTTTGGCTGCATAAAAGGTTCTAGAAAATAGTACCATTGTAACTTCATGATTACAACCTAATTTTTTCCATTTATGAAATAGCTCAGTTAAAAAACCATTCACAGCCTTTTCGAAATACAGATCGCCATGTAAATCAAAATCCCACATTTCTGAAGACATTTGCAAAAATAAGTAGACCATAGAGGTACTACTGCGAAATACAATTTTTGTATCTTCTGTAATAACGCCACAAGAGACACGTTCACCTTGAGACCACATCTCGTAAACTTGACATCGTATTTGCATATCATTATAGTCGATTTTTTTATTCACATATACACAAGTGTTTGTCTAAGGAGAAGAAATAAAACGAAAATACTTATTACAAATTAATACTTTTTCCTTTTAAGAAATATTCCATAGTGTTACAAAAATACAAACAATAATAGTGTTATACATAACAAGAAACTGCGCTAAGCAAATGTGTATATGTGAAAAAGTAAGAGCGCTATGTTCGACTGCTCAATTTTTTAATAACAAAGTTGTAAAGTACTTGTATACCATAAAATCAAGTGTTTTTTAATTTATTTTCTTATATTAAGTATTATATTACTGAAATATTATAAGATTGAAATCTTTATTTTCAATAAAAAAAATAACCAGATATGCATCCGCCATTTTGTTTCCAACGTCATCTTAGGTTATACATTTTTACTTAATGAACTGTATTTTACTTGTCAATCTTTTTCTTTTAATACCCGTATCAATGGTGTTGACGACATCTTAGCTTTGGCAATTTTTATAGTTTACTGAATTCTAATAATCAAATCCTTGCAAAGTGATACTCATATAAAGGGGTTGAAGGGGACAAATTCGTAAGAACTATATTTGATCTATATATTCCCCATTTTATTTATTATATATTTTATTTTGGATTTAGAATTTTTTCCATTTTCTGTATTATACTAATCAAGTTCTTTATTTTAATACCAATATTTTTTTTCCATATATAAATTTTTGTCCACAACTTTTTAGGGGCGGCCATAATTTTTTAATTGTCAAGGCCTTTTATTTGATATCTATATTAAAATTCATGGTTATTTTTAAGCTGAAAAATAAATTTTTGTTAGTGAAATTTATATAAAAAAACACCTATAAAAAAACGCAGTTGTTTTTTGGTGTTTAGATGTCACTCAGCTTTAAACCGATTTCCTAAATTAATTGTCTCTGAAATAAATTTTGAAAATACGATTTTCAATTTAACTTTACTTTAGTGTTATTGGGAGCTTTGATACAAGTATTAAAATTTAAAATATCGTCAATGGTATGTATCATAACAAGCTGTGTGCTAACTTACCAAAAAAAAAAAAAAAAACCCCAGTAAAAATATTTAAAGGAGTGCTAAGTGAATTACATAAGACTTCTAAATCAATAGTGTTAAAGCTTTGAATTTAAATGACTTCCTTAATGCGAAATAAATTGTCAAAAATTATTTGCTTAAAAATGAATGCAACATCATGTAAAAACTCTTCACCAATTCATGTAAACAAAATTAATTCATGAAACATCGAATGCTTTTCACCAAATATGCAGTTATTTGAATAGAGTGCAGTTCATTAATACATACGTTCATATGAACACATGATCTCCAATGACACGATAATGTTAAAATCATTAGTGTTTTCACATAAATTTAAGCACTTTGTCACCAGTTGAACGCCTGCAAAATCACTTTTTTGCCAGTTTTTTTTTTGCTGGGATTTTTTTTTTTTATTAATTCTTTATTTACATAACCGAGCCTATAAGGCCTATGGGTAAAAAAACCTACTTATTATGCAAAAAAATATTTCTATATAGACAGTAAATAATATGTATATATTACATTAAAAAACACAAGTAAGAGTGCTATATTCGGCCGTGCCGAATCTTATATACCCTTCACAACGTGTAGTCATGCAATAACAGTAGTTTGTATCACCATTCATCTCATATGAAACACATACATACATATATAAAAAACATACATATATAAAAACTTCCCATTGTAAAATTAAAAATTAACGTATGTATGTTAAAAAAAAATAATAAAAAGAAATAAAAAAAAATTAAAAAAATGAATAAAAAAATATTAAAAATATAAATAATAAATATAAAACAAACAAAAAATAAAAAAAATTAAAAACAAAAATAAAAAAAAAATTAAAAAAAAAATAATAAAAATATAAATAATATATTAAATAAAAAAAAAATATAAAAAACAAGTAAGAGTGCTATATTCGGCCGTGCCGAATCTTATATACCCTTCACAACATGTAGTCATGCAATAACAGTAGTTTGTATTACCATTGATCTCATATGAAATACGTACATACATATATAAAAGCATACATACATATATAAAAACATCCCATTGTAAAATTAAAAATTAACGTATGTATTTAAAAAAAAAAATTAAAAAAAATATAACAATTTTTTTTTTTTGGCTCAGCTGGGATTCGATGCCACGTTTACTCTAACCAATATACACGTTTGTATGTACATATGTATGTTGTTGTTGTAATGTTGTTTTTGTGGAAAAAAAAATCGGGGTGGTCGTGGGTTTTTGCTCATATCTCCATTATTTATGTACCGATGTTTCTGATTTTCAATACCGATCTACTCCGAATATTTCTGATATTTTAATACCTCACCCGGGTCCAAGCGATTTCGGGGGGCTTCAAAAAGTTGATTTCAACATACACACGGACAGACGGTCAGACGGACAGAGCTTAATTGACTCCCCTATTCATCAGCTTTCAGAAAATATATACTTTATGGGGTCGGAAATGAAAATTATAGAAATTTCACACACATACACACGGACAGACTGACAGAGCTTAATCGACTCACCTATTCATAAGCTTTCAGAAAATATATACTTTATGGGGTCGAAAATGAAAATTGTAGAAATTTCACACGGAATGACAAACATACATATATATACCCTTTTTCACTGTGTGAAGGGTATAATAAGAAAAGGAAAAAACAATTTTAATATTACAAACATAAATATATGTATGTGTATAAGTATAATATAAGATCAATCAATAAGTGTTTAACAGCTTGTTTGTTAGCACACGATTTGTTATTATGCATACCATTGCAAATAAATATTTAAATAGTAATAACGGCGTTTATTATCCAAGAGCTTAAAAAAATAATTTTTTTGTAAAAGTATAGGAAAAATAGAGGCACTTGTGTTTCCTTTCTTTTTGGGTTAAATTTACAATTTTGTTTAAATTTTTTTCTTTTGAAAGTTTGATATCATATTAGATATGTATATGCAATATGTGGAGTCTTCAAATAGTTGATTTCAACAGACTGACGGATAGAAAGACATTAATATATTGTAGTTACATTTAAAAATATTATAGTTACAATCAATGAGTTACAAAAATGATTTACAAAACCTTTTCCTTTTGTAATGAATATTAGTCTCACCAAATACTTTTTCAAACGCCACATTTCCGAACGTCCCATATACTGATCCTTAAAAGTGATTTCTATTGAATCTAAAGCAACATCGGCCACATCAACCACACGCATAACAACATCACTGAATGTGCGTAGTTTAAATTGATTTGCCACATTGCTTTCGATGCTAATAACATCACGATTTTTCAGATCCGTTAATGCAGTTATCTGCAACAGCAATCTAGTATTCTTTTCATCATCGCGATGAAATACTTCAACGATATCACCAGCTTTTGCATCGGGATGTTCTTTTTTGTTTATTAGAAGATCAGCATCTGCGATACACAAACAAAAATATTTTCTGATATGTAAGTATACTCTAGATTTTTACTTGCTAGTTATTTACCATTGTAAGATTTGGTATGTGTATATAATTTATATAATTTCATTTTTATTTCACATTTACTCTGTCCAAACTTAACAAGAATTTAACAATTTTAATAACTTATTAACAAAGTGATACCACTACACACAAAACATTCCTGTTTTCATTTTTTATTGAATATTATAATTAAAATGGCATGTTTACTTTCGCATTTTTATAATACCTACAATTTATTAAAAAAAAACCAAGATAATACGTAAATAAATATACTTTGCACAAAATTTAATTAAGAAAGATAATTTTAAAAACCTTAAAACATCTGTTCAGAGTGATGGTAATGCATTTAATTGTCATAAAAATTCAGCGTGTTTAATGTAATACAGCGATTTTTCTATAATAAATCACAATATTTTAGAACGTATTGTGTCGAAAAATCGAGACCAAATTACGGTCTTCTTAAAATTCTTATTGGAGTCTATATAAATAAAGTACAGCTAGTAAAATTTTGATCGCGTTATAATGCCGTAATTTGCTTTTGATTTTTTTTGGTGAAAAAAAGAGCCCTGTTAACGATAAAATGTAATAATAAGAATATAAACTCTGGATTCATGTCGAAATTTAGTTTTATAGAACACTTGCCTGTGTATATAGAGCACTGTGCGAGTCGACATCCCTTTTCCAATACTCTTAGTAACATTTTGTGCAATAAAATTAAAACAGAAATTAGAATTAATAAATAAACCATGGTTTGCTTGGGGCAACATCATAGGTCTGTTTCGTCATCTCTTTCATGCAGAAATTTGAGACAACCGGATTACAAAGAGGATCCGCCAGTATTAATTTCGCAGTAACATTGTCTATTTTTAATAATTTAAAAGTGCCATTGATTTTACTGCCAGTATTGCTAAGAGTTTTAAATTTTAAATATATGTAAAACAACCTATGTTCCTATTAGCCAAGGCATATTTATTCATCAGGTTGTTTTCATTTGTCAGCTGATAATTTCTTTCTTTACTTATTTTAAATTTCAGCTGTTAAAGTTCATAGATAAAAAACGAGTCGTGATTCAGCTCTGGTCAGGTCAAGAGCTCGCGCGTTATTGCCATTATCTCTTAAGGGCAATCAGGCTGTCCTTTTTATCCGGCTTCGAGAGTTTCGCGTCGCACTCTAGCATTGGTTAATTGCGTGGCGTCGGTTAAGTGTACTGAGGTACAGTCACCCGGAGTCTCAATTAACCTTTGCAAAACTTTAAAAAAAGAATATTCGCGTTCAGCTCCGACTTCCTATATGAAGGTATAGGTCGACTTACGGATACTGAACCTGTGTGGGATACCCTGGTTCTATGGTTTTAAAACCTTGCCATTCAAAATAAATAATAATAATAGATAAAAAAAAACAATTTTCTCTCTTCTCTCATATGGCATATTTCAAATGCCAAACTTCATATTAAAAAAATATCAAAAAATTTTATTTTAGAACTACGGTTACCTCAGGGTACACTTATACAAGGTGGCGGTGCCAGCCCAGCTGACTATTTTTTTTGTGTTCTGGAGTATGGCCAACGACATATTTAAAAAAATGATTTCAACTCCGGAAATTGTCAAACTCCATAAATAAAAAGGGGAGACAAAAATTGCTCTTCTTTACGCTCACCTTATGTAATTACACAATGGGTTACCTGTTGAATTAATATGCCTTGCTATTAGCAAACAATTTTTAACAGCACAATACATACTTAATACCCAGAATGATAGAAATTATATTTATTTTGCTTTACCAAATACAATTATTCTTTTGTACGAAATCAAGGCATATTTATTCATCAGGTACTCTTGATTCTCCAGCTGATTATTTTTTCCACACTTATTTTAAATTTCAGCTGTCAAAATGCATAAAAAAACAAATTTCTCTCTTTTCTAATTTATTTCAAATGTCGAACTTCATATATAAAAAATATATACAAAAAATTTCTCCGAACTGCAATTACCTGATGAATAAATATGCCTTGGTACCATGGTGTAATTATACAAGGTGGCGGTGCCAGCCCAGCTGATTATTTTTTTGTGCTCTGGAGTATGTCAAACTACATATTTAAAAAATGATTTCAACTCCGGAAATTGTCAAACTCCATACATAAAAAAGAGAGACAAAAATTGCTCTCCTTTACGCTATCACCTTATGTTATTACACCATGCTTGGTACGAAATTATATTTTTCAAATACTTGTAAAGAAATTTTGTATTTATAAAATTTAAATACATAAGCAAAAATATAGATTTCATTTGATATACTTATGTACCTACATATGTATGTATGTACCTATAAAAAGTTTTTTCGGCTGTGTTTCAATCGGAAAATTTTTACTTTTTTTACCCTTTTTGTGATCCAAACACGTCATCAAACGATAAATTATGCGCAATCTTTATTTCTATCAATCTTGATCTCAAATATAACAACATAAAATATGTTTAAGTATGTAATAATCTGGAAAAGTAGTGAGTCGGAAAAACTTATACACACTATTCTAGTCAAAACTTATCCTTGATCTAACAAATTACTATTTTTTAATCACGGCGTAACTAGACCATTCTTGGCAATGGCCAAACACAGAGTATAAAAAAAGTAACTATTTACATTTAAAAATCTGGAAAATAATTACGAAATAAGAAGGAAAATAAATGAATTATTGACATTAGAAAACGACAGCTGACTAGTTAAAAAAAAACTAATTATTAAAGAATTTCTTAATAATCTTCATTGTTATTGGTCTTTTTTCTTTATATATATTGTATATACCTATGTATATATAAATGTATATATTTGATTATTGATTTAAAAAAAAAAAAAATATTAATAAAAATTGCAATACAATTATGAATGTAAACTATGGCCAAAATAATGTTATTACAAATAACAACAATTAAAAGCAACAAAAGAAGTAAAATATAATTTTGTTGGAAAAGAATATATGTAATAATAGTAATAAATGGGTCTAGTTTATAAAATGTTTGTAAAAATGGCTTTGGTTTTAATGTTGTAGCTTATGGTTTCTTTCTAATAGTTCTATCATTCGTAATGTTCTTCCAATTGCAACATATACCATTTATTCTTTCTTCAAATAGGATGCCAACGAATCGCGATCCCTTTTTAACCATGCAGCATTAAGACGTATTGTTTCAACGGCTTGTGATACAGTACGTTCAGTGCCAGGGAACTGTTTGCATTTGAAAAATTCTTCTACTTCAAGGGCACGTTCTTCCGAAGCAAAATTCTCGATTAAATATTTAATTAATCGAGCCAAAAGAAATCCGCCCTTTAAAAAAAAGATAATATTAACAGGCCTATGGTCAACACCATATTTTTCAGAAATCTTCTTTACCTGATACTGTTCTAACAGTTTTTGATTATTTTCCTTGAAGAATTGCCAAGCCATATCACGTCCTTTGGGATTAACAGCCACTGCTACTATAACAAATACAGAATCTTGGGCACGCACTTCACCCTAATGAAAAAACAAATAAAGAAGAAGTTATCATTTCAGTTATGTATTTCGAGTGAATTCAAAATGTTCGGACTAATCATTGCAGTCTTATTGTGACATTTTAATATACTCGGATTGCATAACAGGCACGAACTAAATAAAAAACATAATTGCCATTAATATCTAAAACTTACCGACATTGCAAATTCTATAACCTTTCGCAAAAGATCAACATTGCCAATACAACCTAAGGCACGGGAAATTCGGTCTTGTTCCTCATGTAAATCTGTGGCTCGATAAAGAGTAAGCATTTCTTCGAAGATAGTCTCATCCCCATCTTGTAGAATAGCTTTATAACAAGTAGATCTTAAATCAGCGGGTATGGGAGATACATTGTTTGCATGTTCACGAAAACTAATATGGATAAAAATAGTTAAATTTTACATATGCAATTCAATTTGCTTTACTATATAATTACCGTTTTTGAGCTTCTGCAATAACATCCTTGCAGCGGAACGAAACCAACCGTGACAGCACTAGACTGCGCAATAAAGTGTCCAAATGATTTTCACCCTCTCGCACTTCCCAGCCCAAACGGTCGGCTACGGGACGATATAGTTTTTCGCCATATTTATTAAAATGGTCCATTAGGTCGGTGTGTGATATCAAAATGTGTAGATTTGACAAAGAGTTTGTGATTGCTGTCCAAACGGTATAATTACTTTCATTACGATAAGAATCAATGAGCCTAAGCACCTCAGCAGTACCAGCTTGACCAGCTTGCACCATAGCAAACATATCATCGATGAGACCCAAACGATCTAATGGTGGCAATTCCATGTTGCGCACAGCTGGCATCAACATTTCCAACATATCTTTAGAATAACGTGTACGATAGTAACCCACAGTGCCGGGATTTACTTTAATCCAATCATCAACGCTAACATCATCTAAAACCACCTCCATTGACTTCTGTTCCAATAGAAAAGTTTTGGCAATACTGTTGGGATTCCTGGAGGTTGAAATGGTAATTGGTATTACCCAGGTATAATCACCATCATCTGGCTCCGAACCATCGGCGGTGAATTTATTTTGTTGCAAACGTAGCAAACGTTTGTCATCCAACTGCTCGCACTCAACACTCACAACGGGGAAACCTTTAAGCTTTATCCATGAACTCATGACTTTTGCCACCGGCTTGGAACTAGCCTCTTCTAAAGCAGCCCAAAGATCTTCGGTAAAAGTGTTCTTATATTGATGGCGTGTTAAATAGACATTCATGCCTTTGCGAAAGTCATCTTCTCCGATGTAATCGTGCAACATGCGTATTACTGAAGCACCTTTATTGTAACTAATTTCGTCGAAAATTTCATCAATTTCACAAGGATGCCCTACAGGCACTTCGATAGGGTGCGAGTTTTTCAAGGAATCTAATTCTAAAGCACGTGTATACATGTCGGTAACAAATTGAGTCCAAATATCATATTCGGGAAACAGATGATGGACACATAAAAATTCAACGAAGGAGGCATAACCTTCATTGAGCCACAAATGTGTCCACCATTCCATGGTTACTAAATTACCTGAAAGAGAGAGAAGTCATGTTATTGTTTTGCAAATCATAGACTTTTTATAATCTAGTTGTTATTTACCAAACCACTGATGTGCAATTTCATGACCCACTGTCAAAGCAATTGACTGTTTGCGCATCAACGATGTATTTTTAGGATCAACCAGGACAAATGTTTCACGATATGTTACCAATCCCCAGTTTTCCATAGCACCGGCTGAGAAGTCAGAAATTGCTATTAAATCCATTTTTGGCAAGGGATAGGCAATGTTGAAATAACTTTTGTAGTATGGTAAAACCTTTGTGGCTACTTCCAAAGCAAATAAACCCTGTTCCTTCTTGCCAACTGGCGTGTAGACACGTACTAAAACTCCATCTTCAGATTTACCTTCTACATAATCATATTCACCTACAACTACCGCAACTAAATAGGTAGACATGATAGGGGTACGATCAAAGGTAATACGTCGTAAGCCATCCTGCAAAGGCTCTTCACTTTTCACTGGCATATTCGACAAAGCTACACGGTTCTCTGGTACTACTAAGATAACATCAAATGTCGACTTTATGGCAGGTTCATCCCAGCATGGGAAACAACGTCGAGCATCCGTAGCCTCGAATTGTGTTACGCCAGCATAACGTTCTTCACCGCCTTGTGTAAAATATTTACTGCGATAAAAACCCTTCATTTTATCATTTAGTTCGCCCGTAAATGTCGTACACAATTTGGCCACCGCACCAATTGGCATTTCTTTTTCAAACAACAATGTAGCCGTCTCATTTTCAGCTGAATAATTTATTTTTAACGGTTTTAAAATTTCGCCATTCACATGGATTTCGCTACTTCCAATGACAATGTCTAAAGCATTTAAAGTAATAGTACTAGTTGGCGAAGTAATCTGAAATTATTTTCAAATTTAAATAGTTAAATACAGCAGCTACAAAAATCTTTACGCAAATATTCCGCTTAAACCTATTAAAGAACTAATTTGTCAAATTCACAACTTTCCTTAATAATTTAGCAATTATATTTCTGTATTTTTATTTATTAACTAACATGTGGAGCCAATAGCACAAAGTATCTACGGATTTAAATAAGGATCTCAGCAGGAAACAAATTTTACCTAAAACTGTTCCCGTACTCAATGATTGAAAAAATAAGATTTATTTTAAGAGAGAAATTTTCTTTTTCGTTTTTGCACTAAACAGTCGCAACGCATATTCCTTGGGTAAATTAGCGAATAAACAAGCAAAAAACTTGAAAACGTCAATGATTGTATTTTATTTATTATTTTTAATTATGCTAGCAGTTTTTATTCTTCCTTCATAGTTGTTTTTGTGTTGTTTTTATAGCACTACACTCTGGTAAAATTTTGTTTTTTTAGGCTAGCCTTTTTTTCATTTCATTTTCACCAAGCTTAACCTTAAGTACAAGATCGCAACTACACACTATGTCGTTCATACATGAATCTATCCTTGAGGAAATCATGATTTAACGAACTAAACACCTTAATACTTTTAAGTTTATTATATCAATGTTTTACTGTATTAAATTTTATTATAACTGTTAAAATTTAATAAATACAGAAAAATAAATAAATAAATAAACCTGTTTTTTTCCAAACGATTATTAAGTAAGTGTTATTCACTTCATTAGCCTGATGCTTTGATGTTTGTTGTACTTCATTGCTAATGTGGCGCTGTGCTGAAAATTTGAAAAAGCTGAATTTGTTAATACATATGTATTTTTGTACATATATATGTATATATTTTCGTTTTGCTTTACTACCCAGCAAAAAAAAGCATCACGAATGAAGCAAAAAAATAAATAAAAGGAAGTGATTTTGCAGGAAATCAGCTGAAGATGAAGTGAGTTAATTTAAGTGAAAATACTATGACTTTAATATTAGCGCAACAATGGAGATCATTTGTTTATATGAATATGCTATATTCTAATATGTGCATAGAACTTATGTTCATAAGGTGAAAATAAACCGATGTTTCAAGAGTAAATGATGTTAGTTTAAATGAATTGTTGAAGATATTTGCATGATTTTGATTTTGCATTCATTTTGAAGCACCTAATTTATGAAAAATTTTTTCGCTTTAAGAAAGACATTTCGAAGTGCAAAAATAATATTGATTTAGAAGTCCTGTAAAATTAATTCATTTTGCACTACTTTCAAATTATTTTGCTGGGTAAGGTACGCTAGCCAATAACAAATATTTTCGGGTATAAATGTGTGTGTTAATCTTATGCGACCTTGAGTATATAACAGAAAACACTTTTTGCTTTAAAGATATTTTAACTTTTACTATGGATACTATAATTTTAAATAAATTTTTTTTTCAGTAACGTTATTTTTATGAGTGCAAAATTAAATATAACGGTATAAGTTATAGTGATAACCTACATTAGCGTTTTTTTAAAGCCCAAACTATAAAAAATACAGGTGTTAAATTATATTTAAAAATACTTTTAATTTTATTCATTTTATTAACAGCTGTTTAAAATATTTCGTACATACTCATTACAAAAAAAAAAAATTAGAAACACTCATCTTTTCTACCTCTGACACAGAATAAATCCATGTATGCAATTACTGTCGCTTGTGTGCACCAAAACTTTTCATTGCAATATTTAATATTTAATTTGTTTTCTTGAGTAATTGATATACATAATTCTTTTTTTTATTTTTGTAAAGAATTATTCGAAAAAATTTTTTTGGCTCAGCTGGGATTCGATGCCAAGTTCACTCTAACCAGTATACCAAGTTTGTATGTATGTTATTGTTGAGAAAAAAAAACGAGGTGGTCGTGGTTTATTTACCGATGTCTATGATTTTCAATACCGATCTGCTCCCGAATATTTTTAATATTTAAATACCTCACGCGGGTCCAGGCGATGTCGGGGGGTTTCAAAAAGTTGATTTCAACATACACACGGACAGACGGATATAACTTAATCGACTCCCCTGTTCATAAGCTTTCAGAAAATATATACTTTATGAAGTCGGAAATGAAAATTGTAGAAATTTCACACGGAATGACAAACCTATATAAACTATTTTTCACTGTGTGAAGGGTATAATAAATACGGTAGCTTGATTTGAAAATAGGAAACTGCTAGCTTATCAATTGAAACTACCTAATTAAGAGTCCCCCTTGGTCAGACTTCTTATATTTGTAAGATTGTTAACGTAAAAAAGAGAGAATGAAAATACCTTTAAAGCCTTTTCTGTAATTTTGCTCACTCGTGCGTGACGTCACATCAGCAAACAAGTGATTGATATTAAAAGTAAAAATTGTAGAAGAGTAAACAAAATGCTAAAATAAATAATTAATAAATAACAATCATTATAAATATTAAAAAATATTAAATAACAATTAAAAAATAAACCAAAAAAATATTAGTTTTTTTTTTTTTAAATTAACTTAAAATCGGTAAATAATTATATAAGCCGTTATATGATCAATAATAACTATCATGCTTCTATTAAAAAAATGGTTTTTGTTAGAACTTAAAAATAACCATAATGAATGAATGAATGGGCAATTACCATACCTTGATACCCTGGTAATTAGATCGGGTAAAAAACTATAAATAGACTGGTATCAAAAACCTACATCGTCAGGTAGAATAATAAACTTTTATTCGTGCCAACCAAAAAACGTTATTATGAACACCGCCAAAAACTTAATAAAAAGAGTTTTAACTATAAGTGATGAACTTTTTCACCAGGATAATATAAAGAAAATAAAAGAAATATTGAAGAAAAATACATTCCCAGACAATATTGTTAAAAGACTCTTACAAGCATGGTGTAATTATACAAGGTGGCGGTGCCAGCCCAGCTGATTATTTTTTTGTGTTCTGGAGTATGTTAAACTACATATTTAAAAAATGATTTCAACTCCGGAAATTGTCAAACTCCATACATAAAAAAAGAGACAAAAATTGCTCTCCTTTACGCTATCACCTTATGTAATTACTCCATGCTTACAAGTAGAAAACAAACAAATCAAAGAAATAGATGGAAACCAAAAATGGTATAAATCAGTGACATATGTTCCACAAATATCCGAGAGGATTGAAAAATCTGACATTTATGATAAAGAAAACTATAAAATAGCACCTAGATCGGAAAATACTTTACGACAACTTTTTTCAAACACCAAAAGTAAGCTGGATAAAATGGAAAAATCTAATTTGATTTACAAAATAGGTTGTAATGGTGACGAGGCCAATGTATGTAAAAAGGTATATGTGGGTAGGTAGGTAGGTAAGGCTGGTGCAAAGTTACCCTCACACCTTCACTCGGAGACCATTACGGTCCATTGTGACGCCTTAATAGAGAGAAGAATAGAATAAGAATAGAAATATTTAGGATAGAAGAGAAAGAGAAGCAGAATCGAACCCGCAACCCCTAAACAACTGACTTGTCTTTTACTGACTGGTCCACAGAGGCACAGTGGGTACAACAAAAAACAAACTTAAGACAAGATTAGCAGGACATAAATCTGACCTGAAAAATATAAATAAAACTTCAACACAAAAAAAAGCACTTCTAGCCCATTGTGCACAGAAAAGGGCACACACCAAACTTCGACAATGTGGAGATATTGCAAAGGGAAGAAAAATACCATAGACGCTATACACTAGAAATGTTAAATATAATAAACACAAGCAAAGAGTACCGAATGAACTTTAAGAGCGATTTAGAGACGAGCTCAGCAAGACAATATAGACATATAATAAACAAAAATTTGATTTCTTTTTATTCCGTGTGAAATTTCTACAATTTTCATTTCCGACCCCATAAAGTATATATTTTCTGAAAGCTTATGAATAGGGGAGTAGATAAAGCTCTGTCAGTCTGTCCGTCTGACTGTCTGTCCGTGTGTATGTTGAAATCAACTTTTTGAAGCCCCCCGACATAGGTTGGACCCGGGTAAGGTATTAAAATATCAGAAATATTCGGGAGTAGATCGGTATTGAAAATCAGAAACATCGGTACATAAACAACTGAGATATGAGCAAAAACCCACGACCACCTCGATTTTTTTTTCACAAAAACAACATTACAACAACATATATACATACAAACGCGTATACTGGCTAGAGAAAACGTGGCATCGAATCCCAGCTGAGCCAAAAAAATTTTTTTTTATTTTTTAAAAATTTTTTTTTATTTTTTTTTTTATTTTTTTTTTATTTTTTTTTTATTTTTTTTTTATTTTTTATTTAATATATTATTTATATTTTTATTATTATTTTTTAAAAATTTTTTTTTTTAATTTTTTTTAATTTTTTTTTATTTTTTTTTTTTGTTTTATATATATTATATACATAATAATTTTTTTTTTAATTTATTTTTTAAATTTTTTTTTTTTAATTTTTTAAAAATTTTTTTTTTCAATTTTTTTTAAAATTTTTTTTTTTTTGTTTTTTTAACATACATGCGTGAATAATTTTACAATGGGACGTTTTTATATATGTATTTTTTTATATGTATGTACGTATTTCATATGGGATGAATGGTGACACAAACCACTGTTATTGCACTACACGTTGTGAAGGGTATATAAGATTCGGCACGGCCGAATATAGCACTCTTACTTGTTTAGTTTATAATAGAACTTAAAGGCATTTGTTTTATCTGTAATATCAGTTATTTGGCCTTGTAGGCTTTTTATATTACTATGGAGTTGAATAAATAAATAAATAAATAAAAATAGAATAAGGAATTAGTGCAATTTTAAATGTAAAACCGTGTGTGACGTGTTTTTTATTATTGTTTCTCTTGTAAGTTTTTTATTTCATTTTTTTTTGTCTCCTTTTTTCTGTTTATATGTTTTATGACACAGTGTGACAATATGTATTTATTTAATGTTAAAATTATGTTCTTATTTTTTGTTAACTATAATTGTAGTACCCTGAAGATGAGATCCATTGGATTTCGAAATATTGGAAATATTTTTTAAATAAATAAGGAAATAAAAAAACTGACCTTGAGCTTAACTTATTATTCACATTAAAATTACAACAAAAGGTCGAACAACACACATATTGAATAACCATTTTCGTTCAAATAAATAATACTATAACAATTATAACAAATTTTTGATGGCCGTGTCCCCGCCCACTTTTTACCACCCATAAACACTCCCCGGAATGTGTACAACTTGCCAAAGTTTGAGCCCGATCGGTTTTACAGTTTCGGAGTCTAGATAATACACACACACACACACAGATTTTCACTTTTATATATATATGTAGATATAGATAGCTATTTTTCAAATTCTGGGAAAGGCAAAAACAATTTTTGATGAGTAAATTTGGTTTGTCATTTTACCACTAGAATAGTCTAGTTGAGCCAATGGTGAAACTACAAAAACTGTAACATCATTCTTTACAAAAAAAAAGAAAATATATCGTTGGCGCAAGTAGTAAGGCCCTAACTCAGATAACTGTATAAAATCTATTATTATAATGTAACTTCTGGTGCATTCAATTCTTGTGACAAGGTGAATTTGCGTAAAATGTATTTTCATTACTGAAAACTCAGTTTCATAAAAAATACGAGTTAGGGTTTTTATATTTGCGACCATCGATTACGAATTTGTGAATTTGCAATATGTATGATGTGTAAACTATAAAATAATGCAATAAAAAATTTCGTGTCTTTTACATTATACTGATTCTTAAAAAAATTTTATTTTATAAAAGAGAAAGCAGAAGAAAGGTTGAAAGATATATTAAAATAAATAAATAGCTTTGCTTACCACCTAGAATACTTACATGCAATTGTACACTGGTTTTGCCCTCAAAAGTAAATGCATCCAAATTGGGCTTCAATTCCAATTCATAATGCGTTGGCACTACATTTGTGGGTAAACGTTGAAATTCCTTTTGCTGATGACAAGCCGACATATTTGAGTCTTTAGCAGATGTATTTCTGTCCTTAGGCTTTGTTGCAGAGTGTGTGGCTAAATCGGCGGATGTACGAATTAAAATTGCGCGATATTTTTCACAAAGATCGCCCAGGAGTGGAGCTTCACTGGTTTTTAAAGAAGCACCCAGTGATATTGAAGAATAATCTCGATAAAATTGTTTTTGTACTTTAACGTATGGCTTTCCAGCGATAAGCGTATTTAGATGACAATTTTCTAATGATATAGCAGTTGTTGTTGAAATATTTTTATATACTAAAAATTTAGAATTATATGACGATGGGGTTAACACACGACACACAAGCGAATTATTAGGTTTTGGTTTTCTGTTAGCAACTATAGCACAAGCAGTAAAGTTGGAGATGGTTGTGGTGGTAACAGTAGTAATAATACGAAATGTGTTAAGATTAACAATCGCCTACCAACAACGTCGATAATAATTTTGCAAATGCCGATTATGAAATACTCGAATTGACAGCTGTTAGTTTATACAACTAGAGTTGTTGGGAATATTGAAGATTTCTTAAGTTGGCTTTATTGTCAGTAGTAATTGCTGTTCTTGTTTTAACTATAGTAGTTTTATATATTTTAGGTTAACAGAAAAGATGCATCAATTTAAAAATTTTGTTTTTTATACACAAATTTTGAGAAGCATTATAATGAATGAATTTATTAATTTTTTTTACTTCAGAAATACATATGTATTTACAAACTAAAAGGGAAAAATTTTTTTTAAACAAAACAAGGATAGCAGGACTGCAAAATTTCAAGTTTTTTTTTTGTCAAATCTTTTTACCTTTACATAAATGTTGTTCAAATTCTGTATTCACTAAATCTAAGCACAATTTATTTAAATCTGCAAAAATTTTTTTAATAGAAACAAAATATTGTGTATATCAAAAATGAATGTTAAATTTCTATCCACAGATGAAAAATATAGATAAATGGCTTTGTTTTTATTCTTTGATTTTCTTTTATTGCAGTTGCCATTTCATTTGTAAGTGTTGCTAATAGAATTTTTTGTATAATTTTTCAAAACTAAAACAACAATTATAGCTCTTATTTTGTCACAGCTAAAAATTGGCGATTTAAAGCATGAAAACACTCAAAATAGTGCCAAATAATCTTAACTGATATCGCAAATCATGGCTTGTTCGAATAAATACATATTTATTCATCAGGTAGTCTTGATTCGTTAGCTGATTATTATTTTTTTACTTATTTTAAATTTCAGCTGTTAAAGTCCATACATAAATAACAATAATATCTATCTTCTCTTTAACTTCAAATGTCAAACTTCATATACAAAAAATATAAACAAAAAAATAGATTTATAAAAATGATTTATAAATATGCCTTAGTTAAAATATTAAAAAAAAATTTCGTTTGGTCTATAATTTTGCCATCAGCAACAAAAATAGATGTTATTTTTATTCTAACTCACAAAACCGCCTTTGATTTTTCTTTTTATTCTTTGTTATTCCATTTGTCATAGATTATTTTCCATTATCCTAATTATTACATTTGAGACCGTACCGCAACAAAAAAAAGCCACTATAATCCACGTAAAAAATTGCATCATTGTTATATTAAATGAAACATCGAGTATAGTGTAGGACAATAATGATCATTGAAGCAAGCCCGTATTTCACAAAAATGTTTAGAAAACAAATTTAAATGGATTCCGACCAATACTCGTTTCTGTCTTTATTTGGTTGAAAGTAAATAAGACCCCTTTCTGACTAGGCAAGTCTCTTGCGCAAGTTAGAGTTTTATTTTATTTTTTTTCCTTGAACTTGCTTTCACGTTTAGACTCAGCAATAAACTTGCCCAAGTTTCGTTCTCTTTTACTTATTATACCCTTCACACTGTGAAAAAGGGTATATATAGGTTTGTCATTCCGTGTGAAATTTTTACAATTATCATTTTGTTGAAATCAACTTTCTGAAGCGCCATGACATCGCCTGGACCCGGTATTTAAATATCAGAAATATTCGGGAATAGATCGGTATTGAAAATCAGAAACATCGACATATACATACATACAAACGTAGTTTACTGGTTAGAGTGAGCCAAAAATTTTTTTTTATTTTATATTATATTTTTATGGTTTTATTTTTAATTTTTTTTTTTGAAACAAAAGTAAACTCAATTTATAATATTACAATGGGATGTTTTTTATATGTATGTACGTATTTCATATGAGATAAATGGTGATATAAACAAATGTTGTTGCATGACTACACGTTGTAAAGGGTAAATAAGATTCGGCACGGCCGAATATAGCACTCTTGTTTGTGGTTAATTTTTTGACATTTATGTTTTGTTTTTGGTTTCTCAATAAAAACTTGCTCGTACTTGCCGAGTACAGGCAAGTGTGTACTCAAATATGAGCAAGTTTCTTCCTCTTAACCCGACCTTACCCCTTTTATAAAGGGCCTAGTCAGAAAAGGGGCCTAAGCCTATTTAACTGCTTTGACTGGTGAGTTAACGGGCCCATACACAACACCATAAAATTGTGCAATTAAGTGTTTGTGCAGTTAAGCTTTAAGCACACACTACACCAGCATGGTGGTACAAAATTCATTTTTTACCCAAAAATTGTGCGGGAAAGTTTGTAATTAATAACGAAAAAATTTGTGAAAACGAATTAGGAGCAAAAAAAAAACGTGTTTGGATGAAGGAATGGCTATGTATTGGCATTTATATATAAAATTTTGTATTTTTTTGATGTTTATGCCTTGACGAATTAACTTTTATGAGCTAATTTTGCCACACACGACTAAATCATGCTGGTACAATCAAAGAAATATCAAACTATTTTTGATAAAGCACCATCAGCAAGTACAATCACACCACAACCCCATACACGGTCAATCAGCTGGCACAATCACTTGATTGCACAATTATTATGGTGTAGTGTATGGGCCTTATTAGTAAAATCCTGTATTTCTACATTTTCGTTTACAATTAAAGGATGGTAACACCATATATGATGGTAGCTGCACAATTTGCAGCATGTTTATACAACCCATAACTTTTGCTTGTTAGTTGCAAAATACATAGTCGATTGTAGTACTTATGGTTTAAATTCTTGTTGCAATCTAAGTTTTAAAAATATCAAAATATTTTGATATTTTCTGGTTGCATTAATTTTGTTGTCATAACCATACAAGCTTTTGGGCAACAATATATTTGATTATAGGTGACTATAACCATAGACATCGAAACCAAATGAATTTTGTTTATGGCACTTCTAATTTAATTGATAAAAATATTAATAAGCTACTTAGTGAAAAAAAATTAAATGAGCTGAAAAATAAGAAAATGGCGATTGATAAAATGAGGGTGGGTAAATTATATCAAACGTGTTTCTTCAGCGATGTTTAATGTGAATATGTTGCATTTATGGTTACAACATGAAAAATTAACATGTTGCAAAGTGTGTACCAACCATGGAATGCAAAATCTTTTCAAACTTAACAAGAAACACGTAACTGATCAACAAATCGTTTTGACTTTTTATGAGAGCGACAAACCTAATTCTCGCTCTATGAAACCATAAAATTAAAAGTTATTGGTGTCACTATACCTTTCATATCTTAAACTTGTTTTAGAATTGCCAATGAAATTGCAGTGTCACAGCTGATAATTTTTTGCTCATATTTTTAATTGGAAACTACAAACATATAAAAATAAATATTTTTTTATTATATCAATAGCTGTTTTTTATATTAAGCTTAAGATAATTTTTTTATAAAAATAATTTTATTTTCCAATATTTCGCTTCTTCAGGGAAAGTATAAGCAATTAAAAACAATTAACAATATGATAATTATTTATAAGCAAATTTTTTCAAAAAAGGCGGGAAAATTATTTTTGTCAACATTTAAAATATACAAACAAAAATTCGAATACATATGTATAAAAAAAAAAAAATATTTTTGTCAACATTTTAGATTCTACGGTAAACTCAGTCAAATAAAAAAATATGTTGTTGCAGAAGTGTACCTTAATTCAATATCCGGGGTCTCCACGTAGCAATATTTATCACCGCAATTGTCAAATTTGATTGCGTCCAAGGTCTATTAAATAAGGTCTGTTCAACTAATCAGCTGATCGTTTTTTGCTCCCCTATGTTTACTACTCGAAGTTGTCAAAATTTGTTTACCTTTTTAGGGCGACATTTATGTTTTTCAATTTTTCAATTTTATGATTGATAATTTTTCAACTTAATATATTTCCGAGCCGGACATGCTGGTAAAAGGTGTTTCTGTACCCAAGGACTGAGCCACACCAACAGCTATAGCAGCCTTGCCATTACTTGGCTCACAGGCAAAGAAAATACAACGATTAGCTATTTTGCCTTCACGCACCATTTGTACAACACCAGCAGCGAAACGAGCATCTTTCTGGCCCAACACAAGGTCTATTAAATAAGGTCTGTTCAACTAATCAGCTGATCGTTTTTTGCTCCCCTATGTTTACTACTCGAAGTTGTCAAAATTTGTTTACCTTTTTAGGGCGACATTTATGTTTTTCAATTTTTCAATTTTATGATTGATAATTTTTCAACTTAATATATTTCCGAGCCGGACATGCTGGTAAAAGGCGTTTCTGTACCCAAGGACTGAGCCACACCAACAGCTATAGCAGCCTTGCCATTACTTGGCTCACAGGCAAAGAAAATACAACGATTAGCTATTTTGCCTTCACGCACCATTTGTACAACACCAGCAGCGAAACGAGCATCTTTCTGGCCCAACATACCTTGTGAAACAGCACGCTTCTTCAAGACATCGTCTAGACTTCTATTTTATCTTCATCAGCCATATTTTTAGCAAATATTTACTATTAACACAATTTATTTTTGTTGTCTTGAAAAAATTGTTAAACAAAATGAAAACACAAAATTTAATAGGCGTTGGGCATATTCATACAGGTATATGCAACGGCGAATTTGCTGTGCTGCTCTCTGTCAAATACCTCATAAAAAATAATTTTTTATACATAGAGTTTGACAGTAACGTTTCCAATCAGATGGACTGATAATTTCACCTGGATGAATTTTTTTGGTATTTTAGTCAGCTGTTTTTGACTACCTTAGAGTAATTTTACACTAACAAAATGCCCGTATATATTTTTTGTTTTTGTAGAGTTGCACAGACCTTATTTAATAGACCTTGATTGCGTCCATAGAAATTGCGATGTGTAGACCGCAAATTGATATATGTAGCAATGCATTGCGCAATCATTGCTCTGCTGATTGCTTGGGCAATTATTGCTGCAATTAGCTGTCAAAATCCTTTTAATTTTCTTTTAAGTTTTTTTTTTCTTTGCAGAAACAAAGGAAAATTAAAATAATTTTACCTGATAATAATTTAGAGTGAGGTATTTCAAAAAAACCCATAAAAATTAAAACAAAAATATTAAATTTTATAAATAAATTACTTGTGTCGTGTTCTCTACCCAATGAAAATAAACACTTTTTAGCAATAAAGTTTCGTTATTCTGCCGACGTTTTTGCTTATGCTTAGCAATGAAAATTGCTACGTGGAGACCCAGCGATATAACCTTATGTGATTACACCATTAAAAAAAGAGCAACTCATTCATCAGCTGTGCATATATGCTTACCAGTATTAGTGTAGATAGCTACCCAGCGGTAAAAGTTAACAGGTCTCTCTATTTCAGGCCTTCTGAAAGCTGAATTTACATTTTCTTTTAGCTGCAATTTTATTCTACCTTGAAATATGTAGGTTTCGATAGTCATTTTCACCTTCATCCTTCTTTTAGAAGGAAAGAAAAGTTTGCAATTTCGTGTGTATTTTTTATATTTGGTATTCTTAGCAACAACAAAAAAATGTTGAAGATAAACAGATAAAATTAAAAGGAATAAAGAAGAAGAAATCTGATAATACTCTTAACCCTCATGTACATGGGTATAATCGTATCTTAGTATATATTTCGGATTTCGTGTTATACGCCATTTTCTTTATTATTTCTGACGCCAACTTTGATATAGAATTTTTACATAGTTAACTGTATTCTACAAGTCCAGCTCTTTCATTTGATATCCATTTTGATGGGGTTAAAAAAATCTGCAATATTGTTTCAGATGCTATCTTGGACTTTAAACTTTTTAATGGTTTACTGTATTCAATTAGTCAAGCCCTTTCATTTGTTGCCAATATTGTGGGAGATCAAGGAGTTAAATTTTGAAATACCAGATATGATCCATATACATATGTACAAATTTATTGATGGCCATTTTTAGTAGCGGTCATCATGTTTTTAATTTTTTTATAATTTACTCTGGGTTGTATAAAAAACTTTAGAAAAAAACACTGAAACTGTTGAATTTTGGTGCATATACATAAAGGGTGTTTTTTTAAGCCCGATAGAACTTGAAATTGTAAAAAATAACACAAAAAATTAAATTGTAATCAAACTTTTTTTTTTATTCGAAAGATCAATACGTGACATTAACATTTGAAAATGATTTCGGGCATATGGGCACCGCGGCTGTTCTTGACGAAGCGCATTCTGGACGTCCAATTTTGGGCCACTTTTTCGAGCACTGCTGGCCGTATGTCACGAATAACACGAACAATGCTGGCCTCCAAGGCGTCAATTGTTGCTGGTTTATCAGCATAAACCAGTGACTTCACGTAGCCCCACAGGAAATAATCGAGAGATGTCAAATCGCACGACCTTGGAGGCCAATTGACAGGTCCATTTCTCGAAATCAACTTATCGCCAAATTTTGATTTCAATAAGTCGATGGTTGCGTTCGCCGTATGGCACGTAGCGCCATCCTGTTGAAACCAAATCTCTTCCGGATCAATGTCATCCATATTTTCAAACAAAAAATCATTGATCATGGTGCGGTAACGATCTCCATTGACCGTAACGCGAGCTCCGGCCTCATTTTTGAAGAAATAAGGTCCGATGATGCCACCAGCGTGAAAACCGCACCAAACGGTGCATTTTTCTGGATGTAATGGAGTCTGTAGGGTCTCTTGTGGATTGGTCTCGCTCCATATGCGGCAATTTTGCTTATTAACAAACCCGTTAAGCCAAAAATGCGCCTCATCGCTGAACACAATTTTGCGATAAAATTGGACGTCCAGAATGCGCTTCGTCAAGAACAGCCGCGGTGCCCATATGCCCGAAATCATTTTCAAATGTTAATGTCACGTATTGACCTTTCGAATAAAAAAAAAATTTTGATTACAATTTAATTTTTTGTGTTATTTTTTACAATTTCAAGTTCTATCGGGCTTAAAAAAACACCCTTTACATACATATCTTAGTTACAAACCAATTTGTTAAAATTTAAATTTTTTGTGGTAAAAATGAAAAAAAAAAGCAAAGGTACTCGTGTTTATTTGCTCATATCTCAAAATATTTTAGAGCGATTATATTAATTTTCAACACCGATCTGGTCCTTAATACATAATGCTTACTTGACAAATTTCTCTGCAACATCTGTTAAAAAAGCTTTTGATAAATCTATTTATTTTTAATATGACAGTAAAACTTCCAAATAGTGTTAAACTCAAAACCAAGGCGAATTTATTTATCAGGTGATGGTAATTCTACAACATATACAACATTAAACAAGTAACAGTGCTATATTCGGCCGTGCCGAATCTTATATACCCTTCACAACGTGTAGTCATGCAATAACAATTGTTTGTATCACCATTCATCACATATAAAATACGTGCATACGTACACGTTAGAATAAATGTGGCATCGAATCCCAGCTGAGCCAAAAAAATTTTATTTTATTTTATTTAATATATTATTTATATTTTATTATTTTTTTTTATATTTTTTTTTAAATTTTTTCAAAAAATTTTTTTAGAAAAATTTTTAAAAAATTTTTTTAAATTTTTTTTTAAATTTTTTTACAATTTTTTTTTTAGTTTTTTTTATTATTTTTTTCTTAATTTTAATATTTTTTTTTTTGTAATTTTTTTTGTTTGGTATGTTTTTTACATGTATGTATGTATGCATGTTGTTGTTGTAATTGTGAAAAAAACGAGGTGGTCGTGGTTTTTTGCTCATATCTCAGAAAGTTATGGGGCGATTGTGCTGAATTTCAATAGCGATTCATTCCTGGATATTTCCAAGAGATTGATACCATATATAGATCTGAGGAACATATAGTTGCTTCTAAAAGTTGATTTCAACCAACACACGGACAGACGGGCAGACGGTCAGGGCTTAATCGACTCCTCTATTCATAAGCTTTCAGAAAATATATACTTTATGGGGTCGGAAATGAAAATTGTAGAAATTACAAACGGAATGACAAAGATATATATACCACAGGTGAAGGGTATAAAAACAACATGGTTTTTATACCCTTCACCTGTGGTGCACAAGGGTATATATAGCTTTGTCATTCCGTTTGTAATTTCTATAATTTTCACTTCCGACCCCATAAAGTATGATTTTTCTGAAAGCTTATGAATAGAAGAGTCGATTAAGCCATGACCGTCTGTCCGTGTGTTGGTTGAAATCAACTTTTAGAAGTAACCATATGTTCCTCAGATCTGTGTATGGTATCAATCTTTTGGAAATATCCGGGAATGAATCGCTATTGAAATTCAGCACAATCCCCTCATAACTTTCTGAGATATGAGCAAAAAACCACGACCACCTCGTTTTTTTTTCACAATTACAACAACAACATACATACATACATACATGTAAAAAACATACCAAACAAAAAAAATTACAAAAAAAAAAAATATTAAAAATAAGAAAAAAAATAAGAAAAAAAACTACAAAAAAAAATTTAAAAAAAATTTAAAAAAAAATTTTAAAAAATTTTTTAAACATTTTTCTAAAAAAATTTTTTAAAAAAATTAAAAAAAAATATAAAAAAAAACAAGTAAAAGCGCTATATTCGGCCGTGCCGAATCTTATATACCCTTCACAACGTGTAGTCATGCAATAACAGTAAATTCACGTATATATGTTAAAAAAAAACAAAAAAAAAATTTAAAAAAAAAAAAATTAAAAAAAAAAAATTTAAAAAAAAAATTAAAAAAAAAAAAATTATTATATACATATATAATATATATAAAACAAAAAAAAAAATAAAAAAAAAATTAAAAAAAAAAAAATAAAAAAAAATAATAATAAAAATATATATAATATATTAAATAAAAAATAAAAAAAAAATATAAAAAAAATTAAAAAAAAAAATTTTAAAAAAATTTAAAAAAAAATTTTTTTGCCTCAGCTGGGATTCGATGCCACGTTTTCTCTAACCAGTATACACGTTTGTATGTATGTATGTTGTTGTTGTAATGTTGTTTTTATGAAAAGAAAATCGAGGTGGTCGTGGGTTTTTGCTCATATCTCAGTTGTTTATGTACCGATGTTTCTGATTTTCAATACCGAGCTACTCCCGAATATTTCTGATATTTTAATACCTTACCCGGGTCCAACCTATGTCGGGGGGCTTCAAAAAGTTGATTTCAACATACACACGGACAGACGGTCAGACGGACAGACGGTCAGGGCTTAATCGACTCCTCTATTCATAAGCTTTCAGAAAATATATACTTTATGGGGTCGGAAATGAAAATTGTAGAAATTTCACACGGAATGACAAACCTATATATACCCTTTTTCACTGTGTGAAGGGTATAAAAAACAAAAAAAAAATTAAAAAAAAAAAAAATTAAAAAAAAAAAATTTAAAAAAAAAAATTAAAAAAAAAAAAATTATTATATACATATATAATATATATAAAACAAAAAAAAAAATATAAAAAAAAATTAAAAAAAAAAAATAAAAAAAAATAATAATAAAAATATATATAATATATTAAATAAAAAATAAAAAAATAAATAAAAAAAAAATTTAAAAAAAAAATTTAAAAAAAAATTTTTTTGCCTCAGCTGGGATTCGATGCCACGTTTTCTCTAACCAGTATACACGTTTGTATGTATGTATGTTGTTGTTGTAATGTTGTTTTTATGAAAAGAAAATCGAGGTGGTCGTGGGTTTTTGCTCATATCTCAGTTGTTTATGTACCGATGTTTCTGATTTTCAATACCGAGCTACTCCCGAATATTTCTGATATTTTAATACCTTACCCGGGTCCAACCTATGTCGGGGGGCTTCAAAAAGTTGATTTCAACATACACACGGACAGACGGTCAGACGGACAGACGGACAGACGGTCAGGGCTTAATCGACTCCTCTATTCATAAGCTTTCAGAAAATATATACTTTATGGGGTCGGAAATGAAAATTGTAGAAATTTCACACGGAATGACAAACCTATATATACCCTTTTTCACTGTGTGAAGGGTATAAAAAAAATTAAAAAAAAATTTTTTTTGGCTCAGCTGGGATTCGATGCCACGTTTTCTCTAACCAGTATACACGTTTGTATGTATGTATGTTGTTGTTGTAATGTTGCTTTTGTGAAAAAAAAATCGAGGTGGTCGTGGGTTTTTGCTCATATCTCAGTTGTTTATGTACCGATGTTTCTGATTTTCAATAGCGATCTACTCCCGAATATTTCTGATATTTTAATACCTCACCCGAGTCCAAGCGATGTCGGGGGGCTTCAAAAAGTTGATTTCAACATACACACGGACAGACGGACAGACGGACAGACTGACAGCGCTTAATCGACTCCCCTATTCATAAGCTTTCAGAAAATATATACTTTATGGGGTCGGAAATCAAAATTGTAGAAATTTCACACGGAATGACAAACCTATATATACTCTTT
Source organism: Phyto melanocephala (assembly GCA_941918925.1). NCBI lineage: Eukaryota > Metazoa > Arthropoda > Insecta > Diptera > Rhinophoridae > Phyto > Phyto melanocephala. The sequence goes on along the minus strand of OW799235.1, from coordinate 94,368,821 downwards.
TTCACTGTGTGAAGGGTATAATAATAAAATATAAATAATATATTAAATAAAATAAAATAAAATTTTTTTTGGCTCAGCTGGGATTCGATGCCACATATATTCTAACCAGTATATACATATGCACGTATTTTATATGGGATGAATGGTGATACAAACAATTGTTATTGCATGACTACACGTTGTGAAGGGTATATAAGATTTGGCACGGCCGAATATAGCACTGTTACTTGTTTATTGTTGCTTTCGACTGTCGATGTGTAAAAAACTACATGGTTTTTGTTTGTGTTTTTTTTGCGCGGGAACGAGTAATCTAAATATGTAAACATAAATAATATTTGACAATCCGATCATCATTTTTGCAAATAAAAAAGTAGATCAGCTGCGTTGTCAACACCACCTGATAAATAAATTCGCCTTGCTCAAAACAGTTAGAAAAAAATATATGTATGTAAAAAATTTATTAAGATTTTAATAAAATAAAAACAAGTAAGAATGCTATATTCGGCCATGCCGAATCTTATATACCCTTCACAACGTGTAGTCATGCAATAACAGTTGCTTGTATCACCATTCAAAAACGAAAAAAAAAGAAATTTTTTTAAAAAATTTAAAAAAAAAAAATTAAAAAAAAAATTATTATATATATAATATACATATATAAAACAAAAAAAAAATAAAAAAAAATTAAAAAAAAAAATTAAAAAAAAAATAATAATAAAAATATAAATAATATATTAAATTAAAAATAAAAAATAAAAAAAAAAATTTAAAAAAATGTTTAAGAAAATTAAAAAAAAATTTTTTTTTGGCTCAGTTGGGATTCGATGCCACGTTTTCTCTAACCAGTATACACGTTTGTATGTATGTATGTTGTTGTTGTAATGTTGTTTTTGTGAAAAAAATCGAGGTGGTCGTGGGTTTTTGCTCATATCTCAGTTGTTTATGTACCGATGTTTCTGATTTTCAATACCGATCTACTCCCGAATATTTCTGATATTTTAATACCTTACCCGGGTCCAACCTATGTCGGGGGGCTTCAAAAAGTTGATTTCAACATACACACGGACAGACGATCAGACGGACAGACTGACAGGGCTTAATCGACTCCCCTATTCAAAAGCTTTCAGAAAATATATACTTTATGGGGTCGGAAATGAAAATTGTAGAAATTTCACACGGAATGACAAACCTATATATACCCTTTTTCACTGTGTGAAGGGTATAAAAAGAGAAAATGTTGTTGACATAAAAATAAATAAGTGTTACTACAGCTCTTTACACAAAAGGTTTCAAAGGAGCCTTCATCAAACCCTTGCTTTATATCGCAACGCGTATAAAAAAAATGAGGGTGCAGTGGTTATCGGTGCCATTATTTCCGCTAAATAAGGCCTTTTATAAGGCCTACTTGCCCCTACTTTTTACCGCCCAGAATGTATGTATGTGCATATGCATATTCTATGGACAAATTAATAATACAAATTTAAAATACCAGTCTTCGATTTCCATGCATTTAAAGCTGTTTTAGAACCATATTTTATTACATGTTTATACATGTTTCTTTAAATTAAAATTAAACTGAAATATTTTGCACAAAACAAACACAAAAAACTTATTTCCGTATTTCAATACAAATTTCCTGATATAATTAGTACGTGTATCACAAATGCCGGCATTGCCGTATTAAGTAAGATATGTGTACACAAGCATACTAAGCAAGTATTTTGGTAGGTTTAAAAAATGGGACGACGGCGCTTAATAGAAAAACAAAAAATTTGGATTTTTCTGTATAACATATAAAAAAACATTTTTACAAATCTACTAGAAAGCGTGATGAGTATTTTCACCGTGTGTAGTCCCCTTAACCGTGCGAATTATTTCTTGTTAAATTACGCATTTGGCGCACAGTAAAGTGTTGCTAAGAAATAGAGTTGGGTCAATCGGACATTTTAGTTCGTTTTCGCAAAAAACCTCAATAATTTTTTGCAAGAACCACAAGGTAATTTATAAGGGATTAGTAAAAAAAACGACAGAGATTGGTGACAAAAAAGAACTAGCCAAATGTTAAAGGGATTAGAAAAATAAAATAAATAAAAATTGAAAAATTGTTGGTTGAAAATGCATACAAACCTGCTTAAACCCAACAACCAAATAAATATTATTAAAAAATTATGGGACCATATCCCGAATAATTTAGTAAAATATATTTTTTTTATTATTTATAATACCTTCCTGAAGAAGTTACATAACCCAGCATTAACACATGAAAGTAAATTTTTAAATTCGCAATACATTCACACTGTTCACAAACCCACTCACACTTTTTTTTTTAAATTTTATGGGATTTCAGTGATATTTTAAAGAAAGTAATTTTTTTAAGTTTTTAGAAATTAAAACGACAATTATTAAAACACTGTTGCCTATTAACACTCTTACACAAATTTTCAGGCTTGTAATAAGACATATTTTTAAATACATATATCTTATTTTAAAATATATGAAAAGCTTTATTGTATTTGTTTTTCAAATATACATAATATTAAAATTAACAAAGAAAATAATAATTTCTAAATATAATTCTAAAATTTTGATGAATTTTACTCATCAAAAATACAAAGTATTAGCAATAATTTTATAATTATATTATAATAACGGTATAAAATTTAACGTTAGTTGCGTTCAACAAACCAAAGTATGTCAAAACACAAAAATAAAACAAATTGTTTAATTTTAATAAAAAAATACTTTTATAAATTTTCAAGGAAATTTTTTAAATAACTAAGTATTTTTGATTTCGTACACAAAGTTCTGTTAGTTTTTATCAAAAACTTATGCTTTTTCATACAGTGCTTACAAATTAAAACTTCTGGGACAAACACAACAGTATTTTGCATTTTACGAAGTAAAAACATTAAATATTTTCTTTATTTTAACTGTAATTGTACTTTAACTATTTATTAATAAGTTACATTAGTATATTTATATATATTTTTTTCAAAAATTTTACATCTTTTATAAAATTTTACAGCCAACGCACATAAAAATTAATTTAAATGTAAAAAAAACTTTGCATTATGCCGTTCATAATATAACGAACAAAAAGCTTTTTAGCAACTAAATAATTGATCTTAACCTGTTAATTAAAGATTTTGTATAAATTCAATGGTTTCTTTTTTTTTAAATTTCTTGGTTAACTGCTGTATTATTTTTTCTTTTAATGGTGGCAACGCTTTATCATTGTGAATTATTTCATTTGTACTATTGTAACTTTTCGTCAACTTTCAGCAAAGCAATATCGACGAAAAACAGTTGTCATTTTCCTTGTGGTTTGGAAGAAAAAGTTTGTTCATAGAAAAATGATTTCAAGGGCCATAATTCGTTCTGGTAAATAATTATATAACTAAAAAACATATAATAACAAAACTTTTAATGTGCTATTAGAGTATTTAAGTGTTTAAGCATTATTTAAATTTGTAACAACAAGATCATTTGCAAAGTTTTCTTAGTTTATGTAATCACTATGTCGAGCTAAGACCTCGACAACTGTCAAGACTAAAGTCCTTAAAATTTTGGACATGTTGATGGAATGGCTAATTATTTTATTTATGAATTTTAATTGTAGTACAACGTCCTTTGGGGGCCTTGGCTGTCAGAACCTCGGCTTCCGTTGCCACTAGCGGTCAGCGACCCGTACGCCCAGAATTCCCCGACAAGGTGCGTTTAGGTTTCATTCCAGAAAAATGGTTCCAATTCTTTTATAACAAGACTGGTGTCACTGGTCCCTACACTTTTGGTGTTGGTTTGATTACATACTTATGTTCCAAAGAAATCTACGTCATGGAACATGAATATTACAGCGGTATTTCATTGGCCATCATGGCTGTTATTGCTGTAAAGAAGCTTGGTCCGGTTGTTGCCAACTATGCTGATAAGGAAATCGACAGAATCGAATCTGAATGGAAACAAGGTCGTGAGGATGAATTAAAGAGCCTTCAAGAATCTATCGAAGATGAAAAGAAAGAACAATGGCGTGCTGAAGGTGCTTTAATGCTAATGGATGCTAAGAAGGAAAATGTTGCCCTACAATTAGAGGCTGCTTTTCGTGAACGTGCGATGAACGTTTACACTGAAGTACGTTATTTTAATTATTTAAAGAACTGTTACCAGTATCAAATATCTTTATCATAGGTCAAACGCCGTTTGGACTATCAGGTGGAGTGCCGTCACATAGATCGCCGTCTAAGTCAAAAACACATGGTAGACTGGATTGTTAAAAATGTTTTGGGCTCCATTACACCTCAACAAGAAAAGGAAACTCTTAGCAAATGTATTGCAGACTTGACTACTTTGGCCGCCCGTGCTAAGTAAATAGTCTTACGCATTACATTTTAGTTATTATAAATTTTAAAGAAATAATATGTATAAAACAATATATAAACGCCTATGTTTAAAAGATGTGAAATTAATAAACGTCAATAAAAACTAGGCATATCGGATATATCGGTTTTTTTGAATTTTTACCTTGATTCAAATTTGATAACCGGAGTCCGTACAGCTATTTTTTTTTTAATATTTTTGGTATCTTACTGGAAAAAGGCGTAACGATGCTTTAGGAATAAAAACTATCTCGTAAAAAATAAATAATGAAAGCACCTTCAATTAAAACGTTAAAAACCTGGTGCGAGTAGTGGGTTCAGGTTACTTTTAATAAATCTAGCTAAGCTGGGTCGAATCTTAATAGCCTTTCACAAAATACAAGCATTCATACAGCAGACCTCAAAGCTATGAACATAGAATGTATAAGATTTTATTTAGATCTCTTGTGGGATCTGATTGCTATTGGAATCAAGGTTGTCATCTCTGACGTATAGTAAAGTCTAAATTCTTCACTAAATTTGTAGAAAAAAGAATTACGATTAATTTTTAAATGTTATAGGGACTATTATTTACATTTAATATATGTATTTATTAATTACAGAAAGGTAAATTATTAATTATACAGTTCTAAACTAATGCATTAACAAATATTTGAGTATTAAAATGCATTAAAATATATTAGATCATTATGATCTATTTCCTAATTACTTTTCTTCAAAATTCAAATTAAGTGAAGACTTACGAAAAGTATTTAAAAATTAGTTTTAAGCAAAAAATAAAACGAAAATGAAAAGTGCATCACATGGTGGTTTGATTAAAAAATGGTTTACGACACAAACAAATAGTTTGTGGTTTACGAAATCGGTTTCTTCCTATACCTGATTGTTTTTTTCGCTTTTAAAATCTTTAAGAAATGGGAGAAATCAGTGCCAAGAATTGTCAAAATCCATTTGACTCTCTTTTTTTTATATGAAGTTTGACAAACCTTCACAGCTGGGCTGGCACTGCCACCTGTATAAGTGTACCCTGGTACATATGTATAAAAAAAAACGAAATTAAAAAGTTTTATAATATTTAAGGTTTAATAATGTTAACCAGATCGATATAAGGCTGCTTAAATACTGCATTAGATACATGTCGTAATTAACAAATTTTAACAAGACGTGTGACAATAATAAGTGTTAAAGGCCATGACTGACTATCAGATTTGGTCGTTCGATATGTCAAAAATTGTATGTGTGTTCAGAAAGTGTGATAGTGTGGACACAAAGTGCACATGTGTGACAGATTTTTTGACATGTGTGTCCGATTTGATAATCTTTTGAAAATTTTCATAAAATAATAGAGTCTGTGCGATCAGAGTTGCTTTTTCTAAGCAAGTATGACAGTGTGGCATCCAATAACACATTTTGTTGCGATTTTTTCATGTAGGACAGAAAACTATCAGATTTTTATTTGACATAATCGCACGACTTTGTAGGATAGTCAGTCATGGCCTTAAGCAACGATATCTCATAAAACATTAATTTTGAGAAAGATCAAATCTTGTATTGAGTAAAAAATCTTCAAAATTATGATAAAAACTTAGTCTGTCATCGCTGACACCTTGATATGGTTTTTGAATAATTATCTGAAAAGTGGCAACGCTGTAATTAGTGCATATCTTTTATTCCTAATAACATAAAATCGCTGGAATAGATGTCTACACGCGCAATATTTACTTCATTAACGTTTTCGAAATTAAAGTAAAAATTGTTAGGTACAATGTTTTGAGATGGATAATAATTTATTTTTTCCATAGTTACAAGTTTATCTTATTTAATTTGAGTAAAAAAATTAATTTGAGATAAAATTTTCAACATTATTTCTTAAAAATAAGTTTCAACATTTATTTCGCAATACATGTGATAATAAATGTTTCCGTGGTCCATTTTTGACAGTTGAGCACATAATTGTTTTTAAGTTTATTACGCAGGAAGAACACCAGTTAGGCCCCTTTCGCATTAGGCAACTATAATTGCGCAATTCTTGTGTTTGTTGTTGTGAGAGGAAAGGTCGGTGTAAAGGGGAAAGAGTTGCCGAAATTTGAGTACAGACTTTCTTGTACTTGGCAATTCTGCTTTAGCTGTCATTCTTGTCTTGGAATATTTATTTGTTTTTGACATTGTCTTTTATATCTTCTTCGGTGTGTTGTGTAATTTTGTGTTTGTGAAAATTTTATTTGTTTATAAGTGTATCAAATATTTAAAAATGATGAGAAGTTGGAAAAAACTGGAAGAAATTGAGCAACCAAGTTGCTCAATGTGAACATAAAAGCAAGTTCAAAAGAAAATAAATAAAAATTAAAATTATACTTGCGCAATTATAGTTGCCTAATGCGAAAGGGGCCTTATATCAACGAAATGAAACATTTGCGCACAAGAGTCAAGAACAATTTTATCAAAGGCTCTTATTACTAAGAGTGAAATTCGATCGAATTTTCATTTATTTATTTATGATAAACATTGGAAATTTTTTATATAAAATTTTTTTAATTAAAATTATTCATAATATATTTCTAACAACATAAAACGATTTACTTGCAAATTTAAAAAAGAACAGATATCTGAAGAAAGCAATATTCTGTCCGATAGAAATTTCGACAGCTCCTGTGCTGTTGCTTACTTAGATAATAAATTTAACATTCGGTGTTTGATAGTCAAAGAAAATTTCGATAGCCAGAGAAGTTTAAACGGATCATAATAATGTCCAAATAAAAAAAGTGATAACAGACAATTACAATAATACAATACTTTTAAAATCTTTACCCTAAACAAAAAAAACAAATTTGTATTTGCTATTCTGTTGACGAACTATGTATGTATTATGGTTCGTCAAGACGTGCTACTTAATTAATTTTTTCCGCTTAAAGACTGCAAAACAACCGTTTTTAAAAATAACTTAATTTTCACCACTGTATTTATACGTGTCGATTTCGGTTTTACGTGTCACTTTATTTACGAAGAAGAGGAGGTGTGAACATTTTTTTTGTTAGCTGCTAAAATTTATTTTTAAAAACAAATATTGTACTTATAAAAGGAAATATTTATTAAGTAAAAAAATGATTTTTAATAAAATAAATTAAATGATGAAATATTGATAACTTGATTCAGTTAAAGTGATTTTATTGCAAAAACTTTACTACCTTGAACTTATAAATAAATAATTTCTTTTGGATATTTTTGCAGTCTTGTCCATATACAACGAAGTAAAAATGGCCCCACCACAGAGAATGCGTGTTGCTAATGAAAAAGCAAGCAAATATATTACTATGCGTGGGAATGTACCTAAATCTTCGGTAAGTTCCTGTTTAATGCCATAATGAAATATTTTTTATTGTGATGTTATAACGTTTCTTATCAAACTAATATAATTGTCATATGTTTAACAAAAAGTTATTTATCAAATATGCCACGCCAACACAAGAAACCCGTCTTTGTTTTTATCAGATTCTATCTGGTCGATATCTGGGATTTCTTTTTATTTTCTTTAAAATCCTTTATTATAATTTTTTCCCCATATATTGATATTGTACTTAAGTAGTTTTAATGTTTTAAATAATAATAAATGTTTGTTAAAACCGTGAATAATTCGACTCCAGCACATGGTTAATTGTTATAATTTACAACTGAAAATTTTTAATAAAACTAACTAATTCATAAAAATTAAAACAGTTTTGTAAAAGGTTAATAAATAAAGTTTTTATAGAAAACCAGCAACAAGATTTGTTAAGTTGTTTAAAATTAATTATATTTCCTTAAATTCTAAATCAACAGTACAATAGATTTTCGTATACGAGATGTGCTTTAAAATACGTGCATCTTTATGCAAACATCCTTCACAATTCATGTAAATAAACATGAATTAATAAGACATTGTTTTATATTATATTCTAATAAGTGCATAAATACATGATCTTATACGAACTAATTTATCATAAGTTTGATACCAGCAATTTCTACTAAATAAAAGTTTAGTTAATAAGATTTTAAATGAAAATGTTTAAAATATTTATATGTATGTATGTATATTCATAAAATATTAATAATATATCGTTAATATTGACAATATTTTATTATAATTGTCTAATGCGTAGAAAAGGGTAATGCGATAAAACAACTGTTTTTGTCAATTTCAACAATATTTACTTAAAGTCAATATTGTTGTATTTGATTAAATGCGTATTATATTTTATCTTATTTTGTTTTTCTTAAAGATAAAACCTAAATTTTTATTTGGTAAGATTTAATTACTGTATACCTACTTCACCTTATGAGTGTCGATGTTTGTCGAATTGTTAAGACATACCGTTTTCAAAAGTACATCAACATTTTAAGCAAATCTGATAGCACATTATGATACTCTAACAAATGTTTAATGGCATAGCATTAGATTTTTATTTTCGTAGTTTATATTGATTTAAATAAAAAAAAATTAAACAAAATTAATATCCTGGGGCCGAATTACGGCATTCTATATCAATCGAAATTTTACTCGAACGATAGAGTTCGCTGTGCTTTAGGTATAGAGATTCTAATAAGAATTTTCAAATGCCGTAATTCGGCCCCTGTCATTTAATATATAAATATAATAAATAAGTAATAATTAATGGTAATAAGCTTATTAAGTCGTTTTTTTTTGTTTTCCAAAAAAATAGGAACTGAAGATTTATTTATTACTTTGAGTTTAAAGTTTTTGACATTTTAATTGATATTTTCTTATTTTTTTAATATACATACATATATTTTTTTTTAACTGCTGCTTACAATACAGTATTATAATACATATTTTTATACCCTTCACACAGTGAAAAAGGGTATATATAGGTTTGTCATTCCGTGTGAAATTTCTACAATTTTCATTTCCGACCCCATAAAGTATATATTTTCTGAAAGCTTATGAATAGAGGAGTCGATTAAGCCCTGACCGTCTGTCCGTCTGTCCGTCTGTCCGTCTGACCGTCTGTCCGTGTGTATGTTGAAATCAACTTTTTGAAGCCCCCCGACATAGGTTGGACCCGGGTAAGGTATTAAAATATCAGAAATATTCGGGAGTAGATCGGTATTGAAAATCAGAAACATCGGTACATAAACAACTGAGATATGAGCAAAAACCCACGACCACCTCGATTTTCTTTTCATAAAAACAACATTACAACAACAACATACATACATACAAACGTGTATACTTGTTAGAGAAAACGTGGCATCGAATCCCAGCTGAGGCAAAAAAATTTTTTTTTAAATTTTTTTAAAATTTTTTTTTTTAATTTTTTTTTTATTTTTTTTTTATTTTTTATTTAATATATTATATATATTTTTATTATTATTTTTTTTTATTTTTTTTTTTTTAATTTTTTTTTTATTTTTTTTTTTGTTTTATATATATTATATATGTATATAATAATTTTTTTTTTTTTAATTTTTTTTTTTTAATTTTTTTTTTTATTTTTTATTTTTTTTTTGTTTTTTTTTAACATACATACGTGAATTTACTGTTATTGCATGACTACACGTTGTGAAGGGTATATAAGATTCGGCACGGCCGAATATAGCGCTTTTACTTGTTTATTATAAAAAATAATTTAATATATCTTCACAGAAAATACTTTTGAATAATAATAATACAAAATCAAAGAAACTGTGAATTTATTAAATTTATTACAACAAGACTTCATATGTTTTATCCGATCATAGGAATGAAATATTTCTTACATATAATTCTTCTTTTAACGTTTAATAACACTTTGATCACTATCATCTTCAAAATGTTACAAAAATTTTGTTTAATTATTTCTAATACATTAACTCCACACTGGCTAATGAAATTAAATAAATTACTAAATGATTAAGATCAATTTCCATATTGAAAATTTTTCATAAACAGATGTTTTATTTGTTAAATAGTGCATAATTGCGAAGCTAACTAAACATAGGATCACAAATAAAGTTTAATTTCGCTTGAATAATAACAATAAATAAGTGTGTGTCTTCATTAAAGAAGTCTTTTTAATTGCGGAAGTTTTTATTTATGTACGCAACTGTCAGATTTAAAATTACAAAATTCATAGCAAAACTGTGCAAGTATGAGTTGATTTTTATATCTTTCAATTTTTTTTTTGCTCACATCTAGAAAGGAAAGGATAACTTTTTGTAAAAAATTGTTCAATGTAAACGCAGACTAACTTTTTTGCTCAAAAAATATGCTTTTGCGCATAGTATTTTTGACCCAGATTCTTTATATTTTATAACCTTTTTGTTAATTACAATGTTTTGTATGTTTGTTTTCCAGAAAGCTAAAGATGGACAATATCCCGTTGGACCCTGGCTCTTGGCACTTTTCATTTTTGTGGTTTGTGGCTCTGCAATTTTCCAAATTATACAATCCATCCGTGCGGCGTAAAATTTTTAAAGAAATTTTACAAATTAGAAGCATTTTTCTTCGGTTAAATCTAACTAAACAACAACTGCGTCAACAATACCACTTACATGCTATAACAACTCCACATACCAAGCTCTAAGCAACTACATCATCTTCCATGCTTCAAAAATTAAAACACGACAAGTTAACAAAAGAAAAAAAAAACAGTCAATCATGTATGATTAAAAATAAAAGACAAACAAAAAATTATGTTTTTAACATTCTTGCCTGTTCCGTATTTCCAATTGAAATCAAATTGTTCCGGAATTGTCATTGTGTGGTTATTGTTAATTACAACAATGCTATGATAATTCCGAACAATTGTATTTTACTAGAAGCACAAAATAGTTACGATTGCTGAAAATTAACTCTAGTGTTGAGAACATGTTATAGATCGATCTTAAACTAAACATTTATACATACTACTATATAATATATAAAACATTCTGTTTGTTTCGATTAAATCATGTTGCAATCAATATTTTTAAGCTTGTAGTATGTTTTCTCTATATAAAAAGCATTCCTTTGTTTGTGGAAAAGAAGATGTTTATAGGTACTGTTTCTTAAGTGTTTGTTATAATATCTTTTCATATCGCTTTTCCAACTTCTTTTTATATAATTTACCTTTTTCGTTCATTAAGTGCTAGTAAATAAAAGTTTATATTAAAAAAAATTCAAACAAATTATATTTTTCTTTTGTATAGATACATACATACTTATATATGATGTAGAATTTATAAATATATAATATTAAATATATTCTATATATAAATGCGTATATTATTTTTTTTTACTTAATAAACAATTTAAAAACAGTAAATTAAAAGTTTATATACCTTTTGTTTTTCTTTGTAGACCGACTCGTTATTTTGGTTTCTTTTTGACAACAAACCTGGGGGCAAATTACGGCATTCGATCGTATAGAGATTTCTAATAAGAGTTAAAATTTCGATCACATTCAAATGCCGTTATTTGCCCCTTGATTCAGTTTTCCACGATTCCCATTTCAATTACATTGTGGTTCGTGATAGAGTTAGGCAAAAATCATGGTACAATCATCAGATAGCCTCACTAAACAGTTGATTTTTTTCTCTACCTTAAGGTTTAACTAAAATGTCAAATTTTGTTTATGTATGTGTATATATTGTGTATATACATATTCTACCACCAAAAAAACACGCACACATTTGCTTTTTGACATTTCAGTCGTCGTTTTCTAACAACAAAATGCATGTAGAATTTTGTTGTTGCAGAACTGAGGCTAACTGATGATTGCACCATGGCACAAACCGTTACTTTAGTTCATTTTTGCCAACAACATCGGTCGTTTTTTTTACGAACCTCTTTTAAATTACCTTGTGGCTTGTGCAAAAATTAAAAAGGTTGTTTGCAAAAACCAACTAAAGTAACCGATTAACCCAACTATGCTGTTATGTTCTTTTGTGGTTGTGAAATTAACTAAAAGACTGGTAACTTTTCTAAAAGTAGAATGTGTTATAACTAATTAAAAATCTATTTTTCTTTCTTTTATATTGACTGTTATAATATCTTGAAATTGAAGCTTTAGTATAATGGTTGATATATTAGATAAGATAAGACTTAAAAAATATTTTAGTACAATTCTTCTAAAGTATTTATCTTCTCTATCTATCTTCAGATGAGATATAATTTTGAAAAGACTTTTCACTTTTGTGATCCGTTTGAGCGACTTAAAGCACAAGGTGTCCTATATTTACGGTGACCATAATGTTTAAACATAAATACAAGAAACAAGAAAATATTTAAACAAAAACAACAACTACGTATGTGTAAGGTACAAACAAAAAAGAAACCATGTATATTTGAAACACTTATAAGTATGTATTTTGTTTTATATCGCAAAAAAAAGCCGATATAAAAAGAAGTAAGTAAGAGTGTCGGTATATACCCTTTACCATTATAAATGTATGTTTTTATATACATACCTACTAGCCAAGTCTTTTTTTATTTTTTGTTTTGTTTATATTTTGCTATTTATGAGATTAAGAATGCAATAATCCGCCATTTTGTTTTGGACACATTCTTAAAATTATTATAAGATTAACTGTACTTTACCAATTAATCCCTTTCATTTGATACCAATATTAAGGCGTTGCAGGGGTAAATTTTTTATGTATTCTATATGTGCGCGAATTTTGTGTTATCAACTTTCAAAAATTTGTTTTGTATATAACTTTAGTTAAAAGTTAATTTTTTCAAATAAAGCTAATACTATTACAGTTATTTAATAAATTGGTTAACTATACAAGATAAAAGTCTATTTTCTCTTTTCCAAGCGAGAATAAAATCTTCAAAATACTTTGAAGACTAACTTTTTTGTTAATCTATTTCTTTTTGGCTTTGTTTGCATTATATTTTTCTGCCAAACATAGTTATGTAAGTTTATTTTGCCAAAAAAGGATAATGTCAGATGCTTCTTCGTATGGCAAATTCAGTGTTACAATATTCACAAACATGTTAAAGAACATGTGACCCTTTTAAAGAACTTGATAATAATTTATTAAAATATTTAAAAACAAGTAATGCTAGGCGCACAATTGGGACGAACGACGAATTTTTCGTCGCGAATATTCGTCATCTATATATATAAAAGTGAAACTCTGTGTGTGTGTGTTAGCTATAGACTCCGAAACTGTAAAACCGATCGGGCTCAAACTTTGGTAAGTTGTTGTACACATACCAGGGAGTGTTTATGGGTGGAAAAAAGTGGGCGGTGCCACGCCCATAAAAATTAGTTATCATTTTTAGCTACTTGCACTTGACCGATTTTTCTGAAACTTTGCACACATATCGAGCTGTCATGACAAAATAATTAAGTGATAAGAAAAGTGGGCGGGGCCACGCCCCTAAAATAGTTTTAATTTTGAGGTACTTGCACTGGACCGATTTTTCTGAAACTTTGCACACATATTGAGCTGTCATGACTTTATAATTTCGTGATTGAAAAAGTGGGCGGGGCCACGCCCATAAAAAATTAGATATCAGCTTTAGCTACTTGCACTGGACCGATTTTTCTGAAACTTTGCACACATATTGAGTTGTCATAACTATACAGTTTCGTATTTAGAAAAGTGGGCAGTGCCACGCCCATAAAAAAAGGTATCATTTTGAGGTACTTACACTGGACCGATTTTTCTGAAACTTTGCACACTTATTGAGCTGTCATGACTATACAGTTTCGTAATTAGAAAAGTGGGCAGTGCCACGCTCATAAAGAAAAAGTTATAGTTTTTAGCCTTGCACTTGATATTCGATTAAAATTTAGAATGCGATTAAAATTCATGAAGGGGCGTAGCAATGCGCGCCGGGCTTTTCTAGTCAAAAATAAAATACATTTGTGTATATGAGAATGCATACAATTGTGGCGTCAGTCGAAGTTCGCTATACGCGGCGAACTCTGCATTAGATTTATTTCTATTTCTTACGCCGGCGAACGACGAACTAATTGATACAAGGTGACCATTTTTTATTAAATTTGGGTTTACTTCTCAACTTTTTAAGAAAATAAAGTTAGTTTTTACTAATTGTTTTATTTTTTATTGTAAAACATTTAAAATAAGTATAAAAAAGTTAAGTACAAAAATTTATTTTTATTTGTGTTTTTGCAAATGTTTATCTTGTTGTTGATCTGTTTTTCATATGGTCACACTATTAGCTGTTATACACAAACAAAATTTTTATTATTGTTTAATGCACCAACCCACGACATTCTTTGCAAACGTTTGCTTATACGTAAACAAGTTTTTATTATTACAGAAATTATATTTATTGCTTTGTTGAGTTTCACAAAAAATTAAATTCTTAGATTATTTTTGTTTTTTCTTTGCACAAACACTAAACAATTTTATCAATTATAAAAGATGCTACTTTTTGTCGTTGTTGTGCTTTACACGACGAATTTGCACAACGAATTTTTACCGAAGAGTTCGTCCTGTTGGGCCAAATTCGTCATTCGTCCTAATTGTGCGCCGAGCATAAGAGTGCTATATTCAGCTGTACCGAATCTTATATACCATTCACAACGTGTAGTCATGCAATAACAGTAGTTTGTATCACCATTCATCTCATATAAAATACATACTTATATAAACACCATACATATATAAAAATATCCCATTGTAAAATTATAAATTTACGTATGTATGTTAAAAAAAGAAATAAAAAAAAATTTGGAAAAAAAATTAAAAAAAAAATTTAAAAAACAAAATTAAAAAAGAAAAATATAAAAAAAAATTAAAATATATATAATAAATATTAAACAAAAACAAAATAATAAAATATAAATAATATATAAAATAAAAAAATTAAAAAAACAATATAAAATTTTTTTTTTTTGGCTCAGCTGGGACTCGATGCCACGTTTACTCTAACCAGTATACACGTTTGTATGTATGTTGTTGTAATGTTGTTTTCGTGAAAAAAAAAAAATCGAGGTGATCGTGGGTTTTTGCTCATATCTCAGCTGTTTATGTACCGCGTTGTTTTTCACCCGGGTCCAAGCGATGTTGGGGGGGCTTCAAAAAGTTGATTTCAACATACACACGGACAGACTGACAGAGCTTAATCGACTCCCCTATTCATAAGCTTTCAGAAAATATATACTTTATGGGGTCGGAAATGAAAATTGTAGAAATTTCACACGGAATGACAAACCTACATACATGTACTCTTTTTCACTGCGTGAAGGGTATAAAAAATATATATAATTGTCTGTTCAAAATATTAATAAAATATTAATATTAATGATATTAATCATAATTAAAAATCGCTAGAAGGGAACTTATCTGGCTAAATCCTTTTGTGTTTTTAAGTAATAATATTTTGTGAATTGCATTATAAACTGTACAGAAAATGGCTAAATAGCAAAGAATAAAAAATCTATAAACCAGAGTTATATATATTTATAAATATGTTAAACTAAAAAAGTAATTATGCGAAAAATAATTACAAATGAATAAAAAAAAAAAAATTAAAAAAAAGTATATAGTATTGGCTAAAGCCAATCGGACTCAAACTTTGGCAAATTGTTGTACACATTCCAGGGAGTGTTTATGGGTGGTAAAAAGTGGGCGAGGCCACTCCCGTTACAAATAAGTTATAATTTTTTGCTACTTGCACTTGACCGATTTTTCTAAAACTTTGCACACATATTGAGCTGTCATGACTATGTAATTTCGTGATTAGAAAAGTGTGCGGGGCCACGCCCATAAAAAAGTTATAATTTTGAGGTACTTGCACTTGACCAATTTTTCTGAAACTTTGCACACATATTGAGCTGTCATAAGTATATAATTTTGTGATTAGAAAAGTGGGCAGTGCCACGCACATAAAAAAAGTTATAATTTTCAGCTACTTGAACTACACCGATTTTTCTGAAACTTTGCACACATATTGAGCTGTCATGTCTATACAGTTTCGTTATTAGAAAAGTAGGCAGTGCCACGACTAAAAAGGTATAATTTTTAGCTTTTTTCACTTGATATTCAATTTAAATTCAGAATGCATTTTTATTCATTAAGGAGCGTAGCAACGCGCGCCGGGCTTGGCTAGTATGAAATAAAAGAAGTTTTTTCTATCCTGTAAAACTTGCTGAAAGGGAGTTAGCAAGTTTGCATATTAAACCGACGATATAGTATGTACATGTCGTGATCTAATATAAAAAAGGCGTATCTCGATTTTGTATTACTTTTTAGATGAAGAAAAAAACTGATTAAAATTGTTAAAAATAAAATAAGTTAAAACTTATTAATGTGATTCTAAATCGGTAATTTTTAACCATATCACAAGAAATTTTTTAGGAGTGATGTTTTTGTATGTGGACTACCAGAAAACCTTATCAGCGTGATTTCGTTAAAAATTGAGATACGCCCTTTTTATATAAAGCCATCGTTATAACTTTATCATCACTAAAACTAATAAAAATGTTATTTTGTAGTCTTTTTTTCATATATTTAACTAAAGTTTCTCGTACCTCATTTTACCCTTCACACAGTGAAAAAGGGTATATTTAGGTTTGTCATTCCGTGTGAAATTTCAACAGTTTTTATTTCCGACCCCATAAAGTATATATTTTCTGAAAGTTTATGAATAGAGGAGTCGATTAAGCTCTGTCAGTCTGTCCGTGTGTATGTTGAAATCAACTTTTTAAAGCCCCCCGACATCGCCTGGACCCGGGCGAGATATTAAATATCAGAAATATTCGGGAGTAGATCGGTATTGAAAATCAGAAACATCGGTACATAAAACACTGAGATATGAGCAAAAAACCACCATCACCTAGTTTTTTTTCACAACAACAATAACATACATATATACATATAAACGTGGTGTACAGGTTAGAGTAAGCGTGGCATCGAATCGCAGCTGAGCCAAAAAAAAAAATTTTTTTTCTTGTATTTATATTTTTAATTTTTTTTATCATTATTTTTATTTATTTTTTTTCATTTTATATTTTTTTTAATTTTTTTACTTTATATTTTTATCATTATTTTTTTTATTTTATATTTTTTTAAATATATTTTTTTTAACATACATACATACGTAAATTTATAATTTTACAATAGGATGGTTTTATATGTGTATGTTTTTTATATGTATGTATGTATGTACATATTTCATATGAGTTGAATGGTGATACAAACTATTGTTATTGCATGACTACACGTTGTGAAGGGTATAAAAGATTCGTCACGGCCGAATATAGCACTCTTACTGGTTTCATTATACAGTCTAACCTAAAAGATCTTGTTCGAGATTTAGGACTCTCAAATCAAAGTCTCAACTTCTTGCATCACGGTTGCAGCAATGGAACTTGTTGGATAAAAACACGAAGGTTTCATATTTTTAAAATAGGCAAGAAGACTTTTTGCGCTATTTTATAACCATTTGCTGATATTTTCATCAAAATTAATCTAATGGTTCTCAAGTTATGATGAAATGTATCAACATAGCCGCCATATTTCAGGCGAAATATTAGACATACCAAAAAAAAAAAATCTGAACCCGATGAAAAAAAAAACATTAAATCAGATTTGAAATAACCGCATTAAAATCTCTGCAGCCCACTAATTTTTGTTTAAAGGCGAGCAAATTTTTTTCCTTTTGCAGAACAATGTAATTGTAGAACTAAATTTTGTTAATACTGATACAAAAATTGTACCAATAGAACATTACAAGAGGGTTGTGAATTGAACAAATGTCATGTTTCATTAATATTTTTATTTTGTTTGATGCTGTTTTACATTAATTAAATGCTTTAAGTATAATTCATATTTATTAATCTCCGGAACCGGTTACATTTGACGTGAATAATTGTTGTAATTTATAGTTATTAAACTGTTTAGCTCATAAGATGTTTTGCATAAAACTGCATTGTAAAAAAAAATTGTTTAGATTATTAAAAAAGTTTTTATTTCTATTTTCTTAAAGTAAATGAAAACGTGTAGGTTTTCCAAATGTAAAAAAAATGATAATATTTGATATATAAGATGATAACAACTCAGAAGAGATAAATAGCTTTTTATTTAACTGTTTCTAAAATGTATATTTATGGGTATATCTACATATGTATAGCCTATATTTTATAACGAACAACATCATTTGGAATTATAACTTGTTTTAACTTATAATTTAACCAAGTATACTACTATGTTCTTTAATTTCTTCAGCGAAGAATTTATATAATGGTCTTTATTTTAAAGGGAACCAATTAATGAAAATCGTTTCAAAAATTTAAAAGAGCTTTCCTGAAAAACTAGAAAAACAGACAATAGCAGTTTTCCCTCATTGCCACAGATATGTTATTACTTTCCTAGCAAAAAAGACATGCAAAAGAAATAGTGAATGCATGGGTTCAACCCATGATAAAGTGGTTCACTTTAGGTAAAACATGCATGATTTTAACATTAACGTGTCATTGAAGAGGATGTGTTTATATAAATAAAATTCACTTCATTCTAATAGGTCCATAGAACATATGCAGATGAAAAGAAACCCCTATTTCATGAGTAAATTATGTTTGTTTACCTGAATTGTTTATTTATTTTCTGCATGCACTTGCATGCATTTTGAATCACATCATTTATTGGGAACTATTTTGTATTTGGAGAAGTCATTCTTCATGCCTACTCTTGTACTATTGAATTAGAAGTCATGAAAAATTTAATTCATATTGAACTTGTGCAAAATTTTTTTGCTGTCTTGCATATTTTTTTTTCTTAACGCAAATTATTTACAAATCAATAATCAAAGTATACTTTGTTTAAAAGCATGAAGCTCTCGTCATGAATTTTACTTACAGACCCGTTAGACTTAGTTTTCATACCCAGCAAAAACAAATTTGTACCATTCTCTTGGTAACACATATAAATATAGGATAAGGCTACAGAAAGTTTATATTTTCTCAATTCTTGTATTATTTTAAAACAATCGAGCAATATTCGTTTGTCTGCTGAAAGTACGATAAAACTCGAATAAAAAATGCTAGAAAATGAAATTTTACTAAAATAATTCTAATACAATCGAAATATTTGGTATAGAAAATGGGCGGACGAAAGTTATCATAGTTATGCAAGTGTATGGGACTACTTAACAAATTGGTAAAACAAATTTAAGAGATGAAATGAAAAATATCAGAAAATTTATTACAGATTTGAAATTAGAAAAGAGCCGACACGTACAGATTTTCAATTATATAAAATAAAAACAAAAATTCTATTGCAAAAAAAAAAAACAAGTAAAAGTGATATATTCGGCCGTGGCGAATCTTATATACCCTTCACAACGTGTAGTCATGCAATAACAATTGTTTGTATTACCATTCATCTCATATAAAATACATACATACTTATATAAGAAACATACAAATATAAAAACATCCCATTGAAAATTAAAAAAAAAAAAAAAATTAAAAAAAAATTAAAAAAAAATATAAATAATATATAAAATAAAAAAAAATTCTTTTTGGCTCAGCTAGGGTTCGATGCCAAGTTTATCTAACCAGTATACCACGGACGGTCAGGGCTTAATCGACTCCTCTATTCATAAGCTTTCAGAAAATATATACTTTATGGGGTCGGAAATGCAAATTGTAGAAATTACAAACGGAATGACAAACCTATATATACCCTTGTACAGGTGAATGGTATAAAAAAATCAATAAACTATAAGAAGGTTTCTTCCGCATTAAATTAAAATTATTAAAGGTTGGGAAAGGGTACGTAAATTCATGTTCTTGTAATTATTAGCACCCTTGTGGTGTCAAGGGTATACACAACTTTCTGTTTTCGACCCCCATAAACAATATATTTTCTGAAAGCTTGTGACAAAGTAAGAGAGTCGATTAAGCAATGTTTAACTGTCCGTCTGTTGCTTTTAATCTAATTTAAGAAGCCTTCGTATGTTGCAGAGATTTGTATGTCTTATCAATATTTGGTAAATATCCAGGAATGAATCGTTATTGAAATTCAGTACAATGCCCCATAACTTTCTGGGATATGAGCAAACTAACACAACTGCTGCTGTTTTTTTTTAAATTTTAGCATATAAATACACATTTTTCAGATCTAGGATAATTACAGACATGTTTGTTACTATTTGTAGATACAATATGCCCCCAGGGCTATTCGTGAATAGTGGACAAATCGGTCACTAATCGGCAAAGTTACAGGTAAAATATTTTTAATATACACATTTTTTAATATATATCAAGTTGTTGAAGCTCCTCATTAAAGACACCAAAATAATGGGTGTCCCAACTAGAACGCAATTTTTAAATTTGGCGCCATTCGAAGTGTCACTGTTTGACATTTGAACAATTGTTATTGTTTGCTAGTAGAAGGTACGAGGTTAGTAAAAATGGAGCGCTACACGAATGAACAACGCATTCTCATTGTGAAATTGTTTTACCAAAATGGTGAAAGTTTTGCGGCTACAGTTCGCAAATTGCGATCAATTTGGGGTCACAATAATGCTCCAAAAGAGTCAACTGTAAAGAGATTAATGGATAAATTTGCCGAAACTGGGTCTGTTAGTGATGAAAAGACAACAACGCGCCTTCGACCAGCTCGATCGACCGAAAATGTCGCAGCTGTACGTGATGATGTCGCTCAAACTCCATCCACCTCAATTTGACACTGAGCTCAGCAAATTGGTGTCTCCAAATCCACTATGCAGCGAATTTTGACGAAAGATTCGCATCTTCATGCATACAAACTTCAATTGACTCAGGAACTGAAGCCAGCTGACCATGGACAGCGAAGGGAGTTCGTTAATTGGGTATTGGAGAGACAACATGAAAATGTTGAGACCAGAATTGGCCGCCTAGATCGTGTGATTTAACACCTTTAGATTTTTTTCTTTGGGGTTTTTTGAAGTCGATGGTTTACGCGAATAAGCCGACGACGACTCAAGCCTTAAAAGAGGAAATCGGACGCTGCATTAATGAAATACCGCAGCATTTATGCAAAAAGGTCATTGAAAATTTCATTAAAAGATCGCGTGTGTGCCAGCAAAGCCGCGGCGGCCATCTGCACGATATATTGTTCCATACATAACCTCATTCTGTCTACTTTACGATATAATAAAGTTTCACGATTTTTTTTTTTAAATATCTGTGTTTTATTTAAAATTTAAAAATTGCGTTTTAGTTGGGACACCCGATACAAGCCATAGTCTCGAAAAATATTGCACAGAAAAACTGACAAATCGGCTAGAAAGTAACCGAGATATTTTCGGTGTTTTTCTTAAAATTTACTAACGGAAATCGACTTTTTAAAATTTTGGACACATTATTAACAAATTGAAAATCCATGATACCCACCACTAACTTCAACCCTCTAAATATTAAATGAAAGTGCTTGACCTGTATGTATGGCAATTAATTTTTTTAACCTTATCAATTGGGTATCAAATGAAATAGTTTAAGTTGTAGAATACAGTTAAATATGTAAACATTCAAAAATAAAAATGTTGTCGGAAATAATAAAGCAAAATGGCGTATACCATTAAAAATGCATATACATGATTGTGAACGGCATTATCAGATTCGGCATGGCCGAAAATAGCACTGTAACTTGTTTTCTTTTGTCATTTAAAATATAATATTTCTTATGCAGAATATACATTTTTTATGCAGAGTTGTCCAGTGTGGACTGTACATTAAGCACGGATCCAAATACATACATACACAAATATATGTACACAGATACAGTAATATGAAGTTCCAAGAACAAAGGCTGTATACAACTTCTTGTTTACATTTTTAACATTAAACATGTAGGAGCCTTCAATAACAAAATGTAAGTTGGTATTTATATTCGCGTGTGTATTTGTTTTTCTAGAATTTTAGTTTATGGTAACAGACGAAGGTTTTTGACAATTTGTTAAATTAGTTACGTGTCGGTTCAATCATTTTGCTCTAGTTAGTTGTTGCTGTAGAAATTTGTCACCATAAAGTAAAATGGTATAAATAATAATAATTAACTAAATTTAAATATATTTAAGTAATTAGCATACATTAATTATTTGATAAAAAAATGTACACGGAAATAAAATTGCACACAGACAAAACAGAAATTGTTAATTCACCTCTACATTATTTAATCACAGACATAAGTGTATAAAAAATGTATTTGTATGTTCATTGAAATGTTTAATTATCACTTAAAAACTTAAAAAAATATTCATACATATACAAATGAAACAAGTCAATTATTTTACACTATCAAATGCATATAAAGGGTGTCCAAAAATTAACGCAAAATTTGAATTTGTTGTCATTTGTGTATTAAAGTGTTGGCACTCTTAAAAAAATAATTCTAAAGCTTACATTTAAAAGTTAGTAAAAATTAAGCGTTATACGATAAAGTAATGAAAGCATTAAGACGCAGATCCTTAGTGAGTACATATACGCTGTAGATAAAGTATTCGAACTTGGCCGGCCAAGTTTTCATTATTTTTTAACTATTATTCAATAATGGAAACACGTTGTTTTATCGTGTAACGCTCAATTTTTACTTACCATACTATGTCAACACTTTGTTGCACAAACGGTGAAAAATTCTAATCTTTCGATAATTTTGGGATACTCTTTTCATATGAACACGGCAGAATTTTTAAGGAATTTACACTAATAACAATAATTAAATCTGTCTGCTAATAAATTAAATACAAAATTATTGTAGCCAGCATTGCGGTACGAGTTCAGCTAGTATTTTGTATTTATGTTTATATTTAAAAACTTCTGCGTTACAATTTTAGTAATTACTTAACAGCTTTTTAATTTTTACAATGTACATACATACATTGAACAATAATAAAATAATTCAAGATAAAATAATTGTTTGCCACAAGAAGTCCTTGGTGTCATGATCTCCCAAAAATTTTTTTTAAGCCGGAAAGTATTGTATTGCTTAATGTAACATTAAAAACTTGTAAAAAGAAAAAGGTCGAATAAAGATTAAAATCAAATTAATGTAACATTTTTAAACATGTTTAAAATTGCAAATTGAATTTTTATTTTATCGAAATTTTTTGTTTAAATTAATATTTAAATTTTTAATCAGGCTTGAGTTCATATTTAATATTCTTTATTTTTACAAAGAATTTTTTTATTTGTGATAAATCTGAAAAATTATATTTTTACCGACACTAGCCGAGTGAAATGCATTTTCGAAACCAGCTACGATTTCATCATCAGCACTCTCTGATCGGTGGTTACATGTTGGTTGTAAATATCATCTATTTAACTCCCGGGACTTAAGTTAATTGAATTCGGTAACTACTTGAGTTTTTCCTTTTTTCATATATATTTTTACCACAACGAGTTAGATTGAAATTTTAACCAAACAGCAACCCTTTTACTTTTGTTTGTTATTATCTTTAATTTTATCACTATTTTTGTCCTGCTCTAAAAATTAAAAAAAAAATAATAATATTATAACAATACGTTACTTAGGACACCCAGTGAATTCACCAATTGAAAGAATTTGGTAAATTCGATTTTATCTTGAATAAATTGCACGTATTTTTTTATCCTTTATTACCACACCTTGATGGCGTATAAGCAATAATGAACTGAATAATAAATATTTTGCATGTACAGTGAAAAAGGGTATATGTATATAGGTTTGTCATTCCGTGTAAAATTTCTACAATTTTCTTTTCCGACCACATAAAGTATTTTTTTCTGAAAGCTTATGAATAGGGGAGTCGACTAAGCTCTGTCAGTCAGTCCATCTGTCCGTGTGTATGTTAAAATCAACTTTTTGAAGCCCGCCGACATCGCCTGGAGCCGGGTCAGGTATTAAAATATCAGAAATATTCGGGAGTAGATCGGTATTGAAAATCAGAAACATCGATACATAAACAACTGAGATATGAGCAAAAAAACACGACCACCTCGTTTTTTTCACAACAACAACATACATACATACGTGGTATACTGGTAAAGTAAGTGTGGCATCAATTTCCAGCTAAATAAATTTTATATATTATTTATATTTTTTTTATTTTTTTTTTTAATTTTTTTAAATTATTTTTTTATCTTTTTTTTGTTTTTTTTTATTTATTTTTTTGATTTATTTTTTATTTTATATTTATTATTTATATTTTTATTATTTTTTTAATTTGTTTTTTATTATTTATTTATTTTTTGTAATTTTTTTATTCGTACACTATTAATTTTTGTCATAAACTTTGATTTTCCGTAATTTAAATACTTTAATTAGGTTTGTTTATAGTATTTTAAGCTTTAGCGCATTTATTTAACAAAAACAAAAATAGAGACACTTCAGTAATTAAAATTAAGAAAAATAACGAAAATCAGTAATTAACATAAACAAAGGGTGCAAAGGGTGTATGAATATGGATTTTGCATACTGTACGTAAATTTATTATTTTACAATAGGATGTTTTTATATGTGTTTGTTTTTTATATGTATGTACGTATTTCATATGAGATGAATGGTGATACAAACAATTGTTATTGCATGACTACACGTTGTGAAGGGTATATAAGATTCGGCACGGCCGAATATAGCACTCTTACTTGTTTTGTATTCAATTTAATTTTATATAACTATTATTGAAGATGATAGGCCGTAAATGACCTGAATGCTTATTCACACATATGCGACACCTGTTCAGAAAAATATTCAGTGCAGTCTAAAGGGTTAAAATCGGAATCGCCTAGACTATTGTTTTAATGGGCTGCTTTAACTTAGTCAAATTTTTTGGTTTCATTTTGTATACCTCTTGCTTGACAGAATCCAATAAAAAAGTTTGGTGCAGTCAGGTCAAGTGACGTTGGAGGCTAGCGGAAAGTCGATTTTTGGATATATCTGTGACTTGGAGCTAAAAGGGCCAATGTCACTTTTTTGCTCTTTTGAGTTAATCATTGCATTAGATTAACTTTCTTGCTCTATTTCATTATGGTAAAACAGCTAAAGTCATACTTGACCCAGAACAGCTTCATAAATAAAATGCTGGCCAATGCCACTATGAAAGCATCTATAAAGTGAAACCTTCAATTCTAATTTTCTCAAAAGTAAACATTTTGACATTGGCCCTTTTAGCTCCAAGCCACAGATATATTTGTTTGGGAGTTTTCGATAAAGCTCCAATATAACCGGCCTGGTTATGTGTGCAGTTGCTCCATTTTGGAACCTTATGCTGTTGCAACGAGTACCGTCTTCGGCGAACTTCTGGTATGAAAATTTCTTCAACATTTTTAAATATCGCTATCCAATGACAGTCACTATTACTCTTTTAGTTCAAAGAAGTATGGAACCATGAGATATGAGCAAAAAATCTCGTACGTCTTCATTTTTTTATAAGAAAAAATAAACAACATAAAAAGCAGGCGGTGTTGTACATGATGGTAAAATATGTGTGGGTCGTTGTTGTAGTTGGTATATTTTATACATACACTTTTGTGAAGGGTATATTAAGATTCGGTTTTAATCACATTAACAAATAAATTTTAAAATTGTGGGCCTTTTTTGTGGTTAAGGAACTTTAAAATACTTTTGATACAAATTTATTTTTTGATGTTAATATTTTTATAATATCCACTATATTGCTAAAGACAAAAAAATTAAGAAGATATGACGAACTTGAAATAGTAGTTTAAGTGTAAAACCACGTAATTAATTAGCATTTGATCGGGAGTTTTATACATACATAGAAAATAACAGCTATAAAGTATGTCACATTTAAGTTTATTTATATAAATAAAGTAATTTATAATTATTCTTTATCCCAAATTAATTAAACACTTCATCATAAGTTTAATGTAATAACTAATTGTTAAATTTTACAACAAATGCAGTTAATTTTAAATGAGTAAAACAAAAATTGTCACCTTTAGTTTTCATTAAATTATCATTAATAAAGATTAAAATAAAACTAAATTTAATATAATGACAGATGACGGTCACACGCAATTTTTGAATAGAAAATAGAATAGAAAATAGAATAGAAATTTTTTTGAATAGAAAAATTTAAACAGGAAAAATTATTGAGGAATTTCAAATAAACATCTACATACATATTTAAATGTAAAAAAACATAGAACTGACCTTTACTCGTATGTATCGTACTATCGAGTATAACGAGGAGATAAAAGTTTATTGACTTTAAATATCACAGCAAAACAAAAATATATGTATGTGTATAAACATATATATGTGCGGACAAGACGGACAAGAATATCGTATGAAAAACAATTAGTTTTTATTAATCCGCAAATTTAGAATAAATGGAATTTAAGAATTTGTGAAGTATAGGGAAAATTAATGAAATGGTGTGATCATTTTAAGGCGACCCGACCTGTCTTGAAGAAAAATTAAAATTTTCTTTGCATTTAACAAATAAAAAAAGTTAAAAAGTCAAAAATTCCTTGTTAAAAAAAATTGATAGAAGAAAAATTTTTGTTTTAGTTGACGGGAAAACTATTCGCTAAGTGCAACGCCCTGTTGACGTTCATTGTACAATATATATGAGTTTCCATTAATATTATTAATTAAAATATTATTTGATTTTGCTTCAATTATGAAAATAATACAAATAGTTTAATGAAAATTAATAATTTAAATTAAACAAGTAACAGTGCTATATTCGGCCGTGCCGAATCTTATATACCCTTCACAACGTGTAGTCATGCAATAACAATTGTTTGTATCACCATTCATCCCATATAAAATACGTGCATACATACGTACACGTTAGAATAAATGTGGCATCGAATCCCAGCTGAGCCAAAAAAATTTTATTTTATTTTATTTAATATATTATTTATATTTTATTATTTTTTTTTATATTTTTTTTAATTTTTTTTTATTTTTTTAAAAAATTTTTTTAGAAAAATTTTTAAAAAATTTTTAAAATTTTTTTTGTAGTTTTTTTAATTATTTTTTTTTATTTTTAATATATTTTTTTTTTGGAATTTTTTTTGTTTGGTATGTTTTTTACATGTATGTATATATGTATGTTGTTGTTGTAATTGTGAAAAAAACGAGGTGGTCGTGGTTTTTGGCTCATATCTCAGAAAGTTATGGGGCGATTGTGCTAAATTTCAATAGCGATTCATTCCTGGATATTTCCAAGAGATTGATAGCATATACAGATCTGAGGAACATATAGTTGCTTCTAAAAGTTGATTTCAACCAACACACGGACAGACGGGCAGACGGACAGACGGTCAGGGCTTAATCGACTCCTCTATTCATAAGCTTTCAGAAAATATATACTTTATGGGGTCGGAAATGAAAATTGTAGAAATTACAAACGGAATGACAAAGCTATATATACCCTTGTGCACCACAGGTGAAGGGTATAAAAAAAATATTTTGAAAAATATCAATTAAATCAATACTTAAAATTAATTGAAATTGATTTAATTTTAAAAAATTATTTTATTAATTTTTATAATAAAAATTTAGGATTTATTTATTTTTCATATTAACATTTATAGTAATAAGTAGAAATTAGTTATGTAATCAAACGCGCGATTTCCATAAAAACTGAGTGATATCCACAACATATAAAGGGTCCGCCAAATAAATTTTTTTTTGAAAATGCTATAAAAAAAAACTACTGTGCTTCGGCTGTGTGGCACGTAGCGCCGTCCAATTGAAACCAAATGTTGCCAATATCCTCGTTTTCAATTTTTATGAATAAAAATTCGTTCAACATGGCCCGATGACGATCGCCATGGACTCGGCCACTCCTTGCTCATTTTCGAATAAAAATTGACCAATTATGTCTCTGGACCGAAATCTGCACCAAACAGTGACTCGTTTTGGGTGTATCGGCTTTTCAATGTATGCGTGCGAGTTTTCTGCGCCCAAAATGCGACAATTTTGCTTGTTTACATACCCGCCAAGTTTAAAATGAGCTTCATCTGATAAGATGATTTTTTTTTTTGGCAAAATCGCCATCTTCTGTAAGTCGATCACAGACCCACTTAACGCATTGGAGGTTCAGTTGGCTTCAACCATATTCGTTCAGCGGAAGGATAAAACTAATTATCTGTCAAATCAGCTTAGTGTTACCATTCACGAAATAAGCACTAGTTGAAAAAAAACGTTACATGGCGGACCCTTTACATAAAGAAAGTTTTACCGGTAAAAAGGCTTGATATAACGGTGTAAAGGAATTCAAAATTTACTTACCTATTAAGCTCGGTGGCGGGATACTAGCAGTGTTGACATTGGACACATCTACTATAACGCTGAAGTCATCTGCAAATTGGCCACATTTTTTTATTATTCAGCTTCGTATTTAATAAATTAATTGTTCATTATTGCATTAGGTTTATTAAAAAAACAAAAAAAACAAAAATAAATAAAATAAAAAATAACTCCAAAATTTTTTGATATTTGATTAATTTTTAGTTTTATATTTTTTATGACACAAATTTCTTGGTTTTTAAAAAACGTTTATTTAATTAAAAAAATAAATCAATTAAAAATATATATTAATTTTAATTTTAACAAGTAATAGTGCTATATTCGGCCTTGCCGAATCTGATATAATACCCTTCACCATCATGTACATAGGTATAATCCCATATCGTAGCTTAACCGATTTTTCATGTTATGCCCCATTTTTCCTCATTATTTCCGACGCCATCCTTGATTTTGAATTTTTACGTAGTTATCTGTATTCTAATATTCAAGCCCTTTCATTTGATACCCATACTGATGGGGTTAAAAAAATGTTATCCGCCATTTTGTTTTAAATGCCATCTTGGATTTTACATTTTTTAACAATTTACTGTATTCTACTGGTCAAGCCCTTTTATTTGATACCAATATTGAGGGTGTTCAAGAAGTTACATTTTAAAATACCAGATTTGATCTATATATAAATTTATTGTCCGCCATTTTGTAGTGGCGGCCAACATGAATGTAAATTTTTTATAGTGGTTATATTGCGCTAGTCAAGTTCTTTCAGATGATATAAATATTGACTCTCTCGGTTGTCTAGAAGCTGAAAAAATTGATTTTCGTTTGTAAATTCTTGGAATATATATTAAAAAAAAAATTTTTTGCCTATAACTTTACCGATTAGATCCCGATTTATCCAAAATTTGTCACGAATATCTCTAGAGGCATATAATATCTACAAATAGTAGCAAAGATACCTATAAATTATTGTATGGCTGAAAATTTTTAATTTTGGTGGTAAAAATATGGGAAAAAACAGAGTCAGTCGTGCTCTTTTGCTCATATCTCAGAAAGTTATGGGGCGATTGCGCTGAATTTCAATAGCATATACAGATCATATACAGATCTGAGGAACATATGGTTGCTTCTGAAAGTTGAGTTCAACAAACACATGGACAGACGGACAGACGGTCAAGGCTTAATCGATTTCTCTATTGATAAGCTTTTAGAAAATATATAGTTTATGGGGTCGGAAATAAAAATTGTAGAAATTTTACACGGAATGACAAACCTATACATATATACCCTTGTGCACCACAGGTGAAGGGTATAAAAACAAATCAAACAGTCAATTACATAGTTAATATTATAAAGCACAATGCATATTTATAAGGTACATACATATATGCATCCAGGCAACAAACACATGCATTTTGTTTTTATATGTATAAGCCTGTAGATGTCACACAATTTTTCCTTTAATTTTGATTATTTTTTTTACAAACTTCAATGTTAAAAATTTATATTCGCGTTTTGGAAATAAATAAAACGTTTTAAACCAATTGAAAGTGCAAATTATTTATTGTAGACAAAAAATAAAAAAAAAATTATTTACGGAAACAGACACGTTATTTTATAAAAAAATTTTGGCACTACTTGTTAATGATTAAAAACAATCAGCTGATTGGATACGAGCATCATATTAATGTAGCTTGATATAGCAAATATAAAAAATTTCCTTCACATTTTTATATGCGTACTAGCAAACAGGAAGTTGCCGGAAATTCTTCAATCCTGAATTTCAGGTTGTTTTTTTACATATGTATACTTCTTATGGAAAACTGCGCTTCAGACAGAACTACATATTGGCCTTAAAAAGTTTAAGTAAAAGCTTTAATAAAGAAAAAAAGTGACTCAACATTTTTAACAAATTGAAATCTGAAATTTACTTTACATGATCTTTATAGAAATTGTAGCATCTTAAATGGTTTCTTATTTTCAACTGGTCACCTTTAGTCTGTTATTTTCGCTATTTGTTTGCATCTTAATTGAATGATTACTCTTGGCTTGGGTTGTTCTATAGAATTATTGCATGGAATAGTTTAAAGATAAACTCACCTCATTATATAACCATAAAATGATAATAATGACTGCGTTTATGATGCCTCACTTTGCGTACATATATACATACTTAACTATATTACTTAAAGAATGAGATCGATAAAACCCTGACACGAATAAAACGCAATAACTTTGAAACGAATTAATCAATTTTAATGAAAATAGCGTGGTTTAACAATAAAATAACAGTAAATTAAAATATTAATGCTTTTTGTAAAAATTCAGCTTTTTTTGATGAACTGTTTCACCTTTTCCGGAATTGAGACCATGAGGGTTTTGATGGTATCCTTAGTAACTTTATTACTGGAATAAGACCATTTCTGGGAAAAAATTTTAGTAGTATTAGCAACTTGTTTTGTATCCTTCAGCACTCTTTTGACTAAAGCCCAGTAACGTTCGATGGGCCTTAGTTCTGGACAATTAGGTGGATTTGCTTCTTTTGGCACTACCACTATATTATTTGTTTCATACCATTCTGCTGCAGATTTACTATAATGACACGACGCTAGGTCGGGCCAAAAATATGTTGACTTATTGTGTTTTCGTATGAATGGAAGCAACCTCTTTTGCAAGCACGATGTAAATATCTGTGTTGATAGTCCCAGTAGTAATAAATTTACTGCTTCTTTCTCCGCACGTGCATATAGCTTGCCAAACTAAGTACTTCTTTGGAAACTTTGTCTTTTTTTGGAACTTAAATTGGTCATCGACATTACCTCTTCCATCGGCCACATAATAACTTCGCCCTGGGAGCTGAGAAAAGTCGGCAAGAACGTAAGTCTCATCATCCATAATACAACACTCATATTTGTTGATAAAATAACTGCTTAGTTCTTTGGCACGACTTTTTGCATCCAAGTTTTTCTTCGAATTTCTGTCTGGCACTTTCTGAACCTTGTAAGACTTAAGGCCTTCATATCTTTTAACCTTCCTTACAAAAAAATCGGAACAGTTTGCTTTTAAGGCGGCTTTACGGTTTGAGAGGTTGGGATTTTGGTTTAGAAGACTAACAATCTTTGAAGCTAACTGTGGGTCAGTTATACCTTTTTTAGCTCCACTTCCAGCTTTCCTTTTAATACTACGACGTTCGTTATACACTTTTATCATACGCGAAACTGTTTGTCGTGACACCTTTATCTCATTTGCAATAGATTTGTAAGTACGACTGGAATTTTTTAAAAAAATTGTTATTATTTTTTCACGCACTTTTTCTTCGGAATCCATTTTCAAATAAACTAATAATCCGATTATGCTATTATTTTGTACACATAATTTGACAAGTTTTTAAATGCAAACTTGATCATAAAGAGTTATATTTTTTGTGCATGAAGAAAGGTGGAATTAAAAATGTGTGTTAAGGTTTCACTGATCTCATTCTTTACTTAGTTATAGTTACATATCTCCTTATCTTTGAACGTTATATGCAGGGTTAGTATTTCTTGAACAACTTTTTATCCGGGAAAAAACTAAAAACAAAATTGCAGTCCCTTTATACTAAAGATGTCGATGTGCACCTTTAGTGAGATTTTTATGTTTAGTAGCCAAGTTGAAAGCAACAATGACAGCTACATCGTCATCAAATTTAACAAAATCATTATGGTCAGATTTGCTTATTCTGGTGATGTGCCAAAGTGTACTGGAAAAAGTCTACTCACTTCATAAGTAGGACAGCTAGTTTTATAGTTATTCCAATCGGAAGACCTATAGGTAAAAAAATACCCCTTATATGCATACATAAGAAATTTGTTGAAATTAAGATGCATGCATAAATAGGAACATATAGAATAGTATTCTTTCTTAGTGTATCCGTTTTAATCACTTTATAAAGAAATTGGTTCTAGAAAACAATATCTCCGATTCTATTAAATAAACACTAGAATTTCCGCTAACCGCAAAATCATAAATAACGTTGATTCCAAATTGATCGTAAAATAACTTATTTAGTGTATTAACACTTAAAATTTTCTATTTATGACACAAAGTTCGTTATTTATGAAATTCTAATTTTCCTAGAAAAAATGTTTAAAATTTCTATGAAATCCAAGACCTCACTTAACCTAAAACCCTAGTTATATATGAACTTAATATTTATACCCTTCACCTGTGGTGCACAAGGGTATATATAGCTTTGTCATTCCGTTTGTAATTTCTACAATTTTCATTTCCGACCCCATAAAGTATATATTTTCTGAAAGCTTATGAATAGAGGAGTCGATTAAGCCCTGACCGTCTGTCCGTCTGCCCGTCTGTCCGTGTGTTGGTTGAAATCAACTTTTAGAAGCAACTATATGTTCCTCAGATCTGTATATGGTATCAATCTCTTGGAAATATCCAGGAATGAATCGCTATTGAAATTCAGCACAATCGCCCCAGAACTTTCTGAGATATGAGCAAAAAACCACGACCACCTCGTTTTTTTTCACAATTACAACAACAACATACATACATACATACATGTAAAAAACATACCAAACAAAAAAAATTACAAAAAAAAAAAAAAATATTAAAAATAAGAAAAAAATAATAAAAAAACTAAAAAAAAAAAATTTTAAAAAAATTTAAAAAAAAATTTAAAAAAATTTTTTTAAAATTTTTCTAAAAAAGTTTTTTAAAAAAATTAAAAAAAATATAAAAAAAAATAATAAAATATAAATAATATATTCAATAAAATAATATAAAATTTTTTTGGCTCAGCTGGGATTCGATGCCACATTTATTCTAACGTGTACGTATGCACGTACTTTATATGGGATGAATGGTGATACAAACAATTGTTATTGCATGACTACACGTTGTGAAGGGTATATAAGATTCGGCACGGCCGAATATAGCACTGTTACTTGTTTTTTTTCTTTTTTTACGCATATTTTTCAGTTTTTATTTAAACTAATTCTCACAATTTCTTTTTTCGATTTATCCATAAATTTGGCATTGTATTCAATTTAAGATAATTTTGTTTGATTAAATAATTTTTGTGGGTGTAAATGAAATTTAATGTGACAATAACTCAATTTATACAATCGGCTTACGTGATTTTTATAAAAAATTAAATATTAGCAAAATTTTAAAAAGTAAAAAAATAAATCCTAGAATATAGTTGATTAATTACATTAATAAGATTATTTTTTATACGCTTCACACGAGAGTGTTAAAAGGTATATAAGTATGTATGTCACTTCAATTATTATTTTTACAATATTCATTTTAAACCCTATTAAGTATATATGTACATATAATCTGAATCCTTAAAGATAGAGGAATTAATTTAGCAAAGTCCGTGTGTATGTTAAAATCTTTTTGAAGCCATCACGTATGTATACTATAGACTCCTAATAATTTATCAGATATGCCTCTATTTTTTACAAAAACAAAGTCAGATTTTCCAGTGTTTTCTACGTATGTATGTAAGAGTGATATTATTTGGAGTCATTGGTCTTTCGAAATAAACCAGACTCTCTTTACAAGTCAATATTGAACGTGCCACTCGTGACAAACGACTTGATTTAGTGGAAAAAGTACTCGAAAATTAGGTTCATCAAATTCGCTCGAATGTTGTCATGGAGGCTTTTTGAATGACGCACATTGGATTCAAATGGTATCAAAGTGGCGATTAATTGAAATTTAGAAATAAAGTTTTTATAATAAATTTTAGTATAGGGCAAAAGTAGATAAAATTCTGCATCACAAGCTGTAAAAATCAATCAACTATGTTGTTTACTTTCTATTTAGTGAGCGGTCAAAGTTAGCAAATTTTTGCGTTTTTTAAAAAAGTAAAAAAAATTGGACATTTTTACAATTTGAGCGATTATTATTAGTGTTAAATTTATTAAAAGCAAATGAATGAAACCTTCAACAGCAGGTATTGAAGTATATACAAAAATTTTTTTTACATGACAATTATGTGTAAATATTTTTAATAATTTTTTTTAAAGGTCCATATTTGGGATAATTTCCGCATTTAATGGGCCACAAGTATTAAGTTAGTAAGAGTTTTTACGTTTTACGGATTTTAGAAAAGTATAGGGTATCAGCTTATATTTAAAAGCAAAAACAGTCCGGACCATGCCCGGCCCCTTTTTTTATTTTTTATTTTTGTCTAAAAGCTCTGGTTGTCATTTATTGAACAAGACGAGTAAATGTGTTTTAATATTGTCATTCTCTTTATTTTTTGTTTTATTTAATTGTTTTTGTTTTTGGTTAATGCATTTTGTTTTTTAGTGATGAGTGCGTGAGTGATTTCGGTCACTTAAGCTCACGTAAAAAAAATTGTATCACGCACAATTTGCAGGAAGTAAACATATTTTTAATACTTTTAGCTAGATTCAAGTGATAAAACTTAAATTTAATCACGATCACAAATGGTTTACACACGCTCACGAACTTAATCTCACGTACTTTTCGTAACCAAAAGCTATTATTACCATACAGTTTATGTTGTATTAATTTTATTTAATAATAATTTCAACAAATAAGTTTTAAAATTAAAGTTACACACCTTTATTAATTTGTTCTCGTCTCTCCGATAAATTTTTTTCGTAAATTTGCTCACAATACGGCTAGATATTTTGTTGAAAAATATCCATGGCTTTGTTTGCCTCCCACTCTGCATAAATTTTTTATTCTCTGGCTGGAGATTATAGAGCAAGCACTTTTACCTATGGGAGAATTATCGGAGCAAGCTCAAGAAGCAAAAAACAATGCTTTTAAAAATAAAAAGAGCAATTCGCTCTCAAGTTTTTTAATGTTTTTTTCTAAAATGCTGTGTTTTTATGTGCTTATAATAACTTATCAATAAAAAATAAAGTATTTTAAAACTACGGCTTCTATGAATTAATCGCCACTTTGGGGTTTTATCGAACCCACTGTGTGACGTTTTATTTAAAACTTAATTGTATCGATTGTACTTCACATTAAAAAAAAACTTTTTAATTTCCTAAACAATAAGTGTGTTTTATTAAAGAAATCGTAACACTATTATTGGAAAACATTTTATATATAAAATATATACCTTTGGCAAGATTTATAGAAAATCTTGTTTTAATGGGTTAATTACCAACAAAGATATTGGCGAAAAGATTTGTTTGAAAAATAAAATGTCAATTAAAAGTTTAAATTATAATTAAGCTAAAAAAAAAACAACAAAAGCTAGCGGTCGCTAATACATCCTTATGAATGTATGTATGTATGAATATGATTATACAATATTAATATTACATTTATTTTATTTATTTATTTATTTTTATTACAATACAATTACAAATTATATTCTAATTTAATTAACCGAGCTGATTTACGAAGGCCATTTGCCCGTTGAAGTGAAACAGACCAAAGTCTCTGGCGGGAATCAAACCCGCAACCCCCAAACTGGCAGACTAGTACACTACTTACTAGTCCACCGGGACACCCTATTAATATTACACTTTACTAATATCAAGGTTAATAAAGTACAGTGCTCTACAAAAATGATAGAAATTAAAAAGTTCAAAAGGTTGATTTCAACATACCCACGGACAGACGGACATACTCTATACAGACTGACTGAAATTGGGTAGGAGTAGTATCCAATTAATTTTTTAATATCCTTAAAAACTATCAGTTTTAATTAAATGCTTTAGGAAGTATAAATCTTTTTGAAAATGAACTTAAGCCAGAATAAAAAGACAACCCCTAAGTTCGGCAAAAAAATTCATATTTTTTTTTGCCAAATTGCAAGGGCAAAAGTTTTTTATATTCAAAAGTGAATTTCAACTTTTTTCCTTTTAGTACGGTCTTTTAATTGGAAGCGTTTGCGTAAGCGAACAGCAGGGAATTGGGTACCGTACGAATTAAAGCCGTGAAGCATGATTTTGCATGACCGTTATAAAAATCATTTTATCACTCAATCATTCATCACTTAATAATTACATACATATGTATGTACTTATGATGAAGCAAAGAAGGAAAGAAAGAAAATAATCAAAGTTATATTCTTCATACTAAATAATTATGATATCTCTGCACGTGTCAATCAATTAACTAATTTAAACTTTATTTATATTTCAAGGTAACTCGTATTATAAATCACAGCCAACATGACGATAGTGGGTAGTCTTGTGTCTAATATGCCAAATGCGTTTATTTATTTTAACAAATTTTTTTATATTATTTTGACGTCATATTCACACAAAATTTTTTATACAATTTAATTGTAGTAAATAAATCAAATTCCTATAACTTTTCGTGCGAAAAACATCCACTGCAATACTGTATGATGTGAATTTGAAAAAATTACAAAAAAAAAAAGTGTTAATGTATAAATTAAATAAAAAAGTAAATATCTAGATCTACAATTACTCACATACAATAAATACACTAGACCTTTTTTTAATGCAACAACTATAAACTCGAAAATTGTATCATAATACAATTTTCAAACAATATTTAATTATAGATGACGACGACGATTGGTATTCAAATAAATACCAATTACATACTCGGGTTTGATACTGCTTTTTATGTATTAAATGCTAAGTAAAGTTAAGCTGTACAGTCATGCATACTTCATTAATATTATGAGCCATAGGTATTGTAAACAATATACAGTGTATAAGATTGAACATACATACATACAAACTTTCTAATATGTTTGTATGTTTTTTTATTTAATATAAAATTAACAATCTACATACTTTACATAATTCAAAGAACTGATTGAAATATGAAGTAAAATAAGTTGTTGATATTTATCCAAGAACTTTATAAAATAAGTAAGAGCGATACATTCGGCAGTGGCGAATCTGATATGCCTTTGCCATCATGTACATACATAGGTATAATGGCACAACGTAGTTTAGCCTAGATTTCATGTTACATGCCCATTAGTATTATTTCCGACGCCATCTTTGATTTTGAGTGAGTTAACGGTATTCTACTAGTCAAGCCCTTTCATTTGATACCCATATTGATGAGGTTAAGAAAAAAAATTTCCGCCAATTTATTTTAGACGCCATTTTGGATTTTACACTTTTTTTATAATTTAATGTTTTCTATTGATCAAGCTCATTTATTTGACACGAATATTGCGAAGGCGAAAGGGCGACAAAGCCGTTATTACTATATTTGACCCATATATCTGCCATCTATGATTTTAACTTTGCAAAGTTTACTGTGTTTACTGTTACGAGCACTTTCATTTGATACCAATATTGAAGGAGTTCAAGTAGTTACATTATGAAATGTCAGATTTGACCGAATATAAATTTATTGTCCGCAATTTTGCAGTGGCGGCAATCATGGATTTTAAGTTTTTTATATATTACTAGCTGACCCAGCAAACGTTGTTTTGCCATATAAATTATTTCTAGAAATATTTTTTACATTAAACAAGTAAGAGCGCTATATTCGGCCGTGCCGAATCTTATATACCCTTCACAACGTGAATTCATGCAATAACAGTGGTTTGTGTCACCATTCATCCCATATGAAATACGTACATACATATAAAAACATACATATATAAAAACGTCCCATTGTAAAATTATAAATTCACGTATGAATGTTAAAAAAAACAAAAAAAAAAAAAAAATTTAAAAAAAAAAATTTAAAAAAAAAAAAAATCTAAAAAAAAAAAAATTTTTTAAAAAAAAAAATTTTAAAAAAATTATTATGTATATAATATATACAAAACAAAAAAAAAATAAAAAAAAAATTAAAAAAAAAAAATTTAAAAAAAAAATAATAATAAAAATATAAATAATATATTAAATAAAAAATAAAAAAAAAAATAAAAAAAAAATTTAAAAAAAAATTTAAAAAAAAATTAAAAAAAAAATTTTTTGGCTCAGCTGGGATTCGATGCCACGTTTTCTCTAACCAGTATACACGTTTGTATGTATGTATGTTGTTGTTGTAATGTTGCTTTTGTGAAAAAAAAATCGAGGTGGTCGTGGGTTTTTGCTCATATCTCAGTTGTTTATGTACCGATGTTTCTGATTTTCAATAGCGATCTACTCCCGAATATTTCTGATATTTTAATACCTCACCCGAGTCCAAGCGATGTCGGGGGGCTTCAAAAAGTTGATTTCAACATACACACGGACAGACGGTCAGACGGACAGACGGACAGCGCTTAATCGACTCCCCTATTCATAAGCTTTCAGAAAATATATACTTTATGGGGTCGGAAATCAAAATTGTAGAAATTTCACACGGAATGACAAACCTATATATACCCTTTTTCACTGTGTGAAGGGTATAAAAAACGTAAACCATATGTATGCAGATATATCTTAGTTTAAAATTTTATTGAAGTCGTTACGTTATTTAGGTGAGGCATAAGTTGAGTCACCTAAATATTTAGGAGTATGAAAAATAGATATTGACCGGTTCTTAAACGTTTATTTCTGCATTGG
The DNA here is from genome assembly GCA_941918925.1 of Phyto melanocephala. Lineage (NCBI taxonomy): Eukaryota > Metazoa > Arthropoda > Insecta > Diptera > Rhinophoridae > Phyto > Phyto melanocephala. Next base: position 94,329,769 of record OW799235.1, on the reverse strand, counting down.
CTGGAATATAAATTGTATACAATTTGAAGAAAAATACTAAAAACTATATCGATGTAAGTATATAATTAAAAAATGTAGGCGTTAAAGTAGGCGTGGTAAAAAAGTATCCAATTAATCATATCATATTAGTTATATTATGTGAAAATTTCAAGAAGATCGGTCCAGCAGTCTGGGCTACATGAGGGGGCGTGAAAAAGGCTTGGCGTTGAGGGGTATGAAAAATAGATGTTGGCCGATTCTCAGACCTATCCATTATGCACACAAAATTTCATGAAAATCGGTCGAGCCATTTCGGAGGAGTTTAATCACAAACACCACGACACGAGAATTTTATATATTGAGTATTGACTCTCTCGCTTTCAGAAAATGTATACTTTATATATTGAGTATTGACTCTCTCACTTTCAGAAAATGTATACTTTATGGGATCAGAAATAAATATTGTTTAAAATTACAAACGGAATGACAATAGTATATAAAAACTTGGGCACCATAGGTGAAGGGTATAAAAAAACACGTGTATTTTTGCGAGTAACATTAATAGTTGGATGTAATAATAAACACGTTAGCAAAATGTTTTCATATGTTCTAAACCGCTACACCTTTCATTAGCATTCTTTAAGTGTCTGCCCGTTAATGACATTTAAACATCGTCTTTATATTTATTTAAATCAAAGTTTTTTTTATAAGGTAATTGTTAACCAAATTGGGGATTTTTATTTTTTAGGGGATTTTTTTCTATTTCCTCATACGTATGTATGCACATGCGTAGATGAGTGTATTTTAAAATTTTTATATTTGGCCTCAGGCGAGTTAGTATAAACTTAATTAACTACTTATATATGAATATAAAATACACAGTGTAATTAAAATTTAATTTTATTATATAGAGTTTATAAAAGACACATTATAAATTTGTACGTATTCAAATCAAGATCTTGCCAAAGATATTCTTCTAAACTTGATTTAAATGTTCGAATTATCTAAATACGTATTTACGTTTTTTTTGCGGTAACTTAATAAAATCAAAACCACCAAAATATGCAATTTTTCGCCTTGTGGTTTCTAATCTATACCACCCAAATACTCACAAAATACAAATTATGTATATTAAGTATTGCAAATAATACTTTGCATTGATTTCAAAACAAAGATCTGTATTTAAAATTTAGGTAAAATTTTTATATGTAATTTATATGTAAATATTATAGAATAAACATTTTTTTTTCTTCTCCCATAAAATGTTTTGTATTTGGACTTAGCTCCCCCTTGAGCCACTTTTGTATTTAACAAATATATATATGCTGTTTATTGAAGTGCCTTCACTTTGTCTGGCTCTATATTACCAGGACAAATACAGTTTTAAAGGACCTTTAAAATAACACTCATAACCATTATTGTTTGTGTTAAAGTCAGAGTTTTTTTTCGTATTACTTACGTCCTCAGTACTTGGGTCAAGGTCACATTTCTGTATGTCGTGCATTTTCTTTTTTATCGATTTGTTATTTAAGCAAATTATTATCATATACTGAGTGATCAAAATTATCAAATTTCACTTACAGGCTAAATATGATCTTTGTATGTGAACTTTTTAATTGGAATAAATTATGAGCAAAATAAAAAAAAAATACGAAAATATACACATGTGCTTACCGTGCGGATCATTGAGGTATTAAATGGACTGCATGCCAGTAAATAGGTGTAACCGTTTAATAGAGGCACTGATAAGAGAGAATCAACAACAAACAACAAATAAAACAAGTAAGAGCGCTATATTCGGCCGTGCCGAATCTTATATACCCTTCACAACGTGTAGTCATGAAATAACAGTAGTTTGTGTCACCATTCATCCCATATGAAATACGTACATACATATATAAAAACATCACATTGTAAAATTATAAGTTCACGTATGTATGTTAAAAAAACGAAAAAAAAAAAAAAAAAATTTAAAAAAAATTAAAAAAAAAATTTTTTTAAAAATAAAAAAAAAAATTTAAAAAAAAATTTAAAAAAAAATTAAAAAAAAAGTTATATATAATTATAATTATTATATATAAAACAAAAAAAATAAAAAAAAAATTAAAAAAAAAATAATAATAAAAATATAAATAATATATTAAATAAAAAATTAAAAAAAAAAAAAAAAATTAAAAAAAATTTTTAAAAAAATTAAAAAAATTTTTTTTTTGGCTCAGCTGGGATTCGATGCCACGTTTTCTCTAACCAGTATACACGTTTGTATGTATGTATGTTGTTGTTGTAATGTTGTTTTTGTGAAAAAAAATCGAGGTGGTCGTGGGTTTTTGCTCATATCTCAGTTGTTTATGTACCGATGTTTCTGATTTTCAATAGCGATCTACTCCCGAATATTTCTGATATTTTAATACCTCACCCGAGTCCAAGCGATGTCGGGGGGCTTCAAAAAGTTGATTTCAACATACACACGGACAGACGGTCAGACAGACAGACGGACAGACTGACAGGGCTTAATCGACTCCCCTATTCATAAGCTTTCAGAAAATATATACTTTATGGGGTCGGAAATCAAAATTGTAGAAATTTCACACGGAATGACAAACCTATATATACCCTTTTTCACTGTGTGAAGGGTATAAAAAAACATTTGCTTAAGTATATCACCACCTGTGGAAGTTACAGTAATTTCAGTTGTGACAGTAAGGGTACTACTCACAAACTGTGCAAACGATGCAAATGACAGCAAAAATTTAAAATTTTTTTAACACAACAACAAAATGTATGCATTTGCAATTTGCTTCACTTAACTTCATTTGCACTATAAAAAGCTTAAGCAAAATTGGTTGTGTATCAGGGAATGACAACGATTACAACTTCGGATATACATTGAGTATTATTAGCAAAACATGTATAAGTGCGTACGGTTACAGCTAAAAAAATTACTCTATCCGTACATACTCGTTTGATGTTCGGCATAAGTATACACAAGTAACCGAAATCTAAGTATTTTTCGCATAAATACTCTATATTGTACACAGTACAACAAATTGGACTTAAGTACTTAAGTGTTATCGATTATCCGTAAAAAAAAGCGAGTAAAATGAGTAACCGTTTTTACAATTCAAGCGAGAGCATCAAGTAGAAATTTTGCATGCGTTTTGATTTAGTAAAAATGTACTTGCTTGGGTTATGAAAACAGCACAACCATTATGGTACAAACGCACACACACATAAACATTATTGTTATACATTTATTTGTTGTTTTTTTATGATCGTTTGTGTATACGGCTTAGCAGCCGTAGTTGCTAGCAGGGATGCCACAAAAAATATTATTCCTAACAAATTTGTCAAAAAATGCACTAAAATCTACCAAAAACTTAAATTTTTGCACATCATTTTTCTAAATACTAACATTTATATTTAAAAAATAAAAACAATAATCAAATGGTAGTAAATGAATATAATTTACCATTAATATATTAATAATTTATATATATTATTTAATTAGTATTTGAAAATATCCAAAATACAGTTTTGTTTACATCAATATTTAAAGAAAAGTGTTGCTAAGCAAAAGTATATGCCAGTACTTTGGTAATTTATTCGAATCATAATTAATTTCCTATATAAGTATTGGAATATATGTCCTGACTTAACTTTTATTTAGAATATATGGCTTAAGATATCAAAATTGAAGGCATTTCTACATATTTCCTTACAGCGTTTGTTTTCTTTATTTTGTAAAATATTTTCATTGACATTAAAAGTTATCTACTATAAATTCATGTTTCAAGTTTATATGATAAACTATTTAACATGTAAGTATTATAAAAAAAAGACGCTTAAATGGAAATATGATTTTTAATTAAAATGTTTATTGGCGAATTATTTGAACTTTGTGTTTTACCACTAAAAATATTGTTCTACAAAAACTTAAACATAACAAAGCAAACAAATTCACAAAATTAAAAAAATTTATACCATAAAAATATCCAGTTTAATTAAACTGGCATCCCTGGTTGCTAGATGAATTATGGACAGAGACATTTTGTTATGATTTTTAATTTAGGGGTTGATGAAACAACGACATGCGTTATTTTTTTAGCAAGCCCAGCGAGCATGTGGGATTTATTTTAAATTTATAAAAAAGAAAAAAATCTTATATTAAGATATATTTATTAGTTTTAACAGATATATTTGTTGTTTATTGTTTTTCTTATTAACTTTTTTTAGATATTTTAAGTCCGTCAAGAAAAATTATATGGTTTTTGTTTGTTTTTCTTTATTAATTTTCCAAAAAACAAAAACAGAATATCGTTTTTTTCTGCGGGAAAATAATAATCAGATAATAGCATTATGTTTATTTACTTATAAATAACTATTTAGTGGTTGATTAAAACCTTTTAATTTTGATTTGTCTCGTTATACAGCTTAAAATATTAGCTTAGAATGTATAACACGGCATAATACTTTAATATTTGTGCTCTTGTTTGCTGGGTATCAGGTATTTTACAGAAATAATTACACTCTCTTTGTTGTGTTTCTATCCAGCGTTGTCAACTTTGGCTTTATGCAATATTATTTGTGCTTTTTAAAATTTTTGTCGCGCAAAAAATTTGAGTCAGTGCTCGATGTGATTTCTCAAATTCTTTAGTGCATTCTTTTTCGTATCGAAGTAAAAATACTAAATTCAAATAAAGAACAATTTTTGCAAGGTAAATTTCTTACGAAACAACGCAACAAAAATGATAAGAATTAATAATAGACAATACTTTTGTTATAAAGATCCTTAGCTTACATTTAAAAAACTGTATAAATCTATATATATAAAAGTGAAACTCTGTGTGTGTGTGTGTGTGTGTGTTAGCTATAGACTCCGAAACTGTAAAACCGATCGGGCTCAAACTTTCGTAAGTTGTTGTACACATACCAGGGAGTGTTTATGGGTTGAAAAAAGTGGGCGGGGCCACGCCCATAAAAATTAGTTATCATTTTTAGCTACTTGCACTTGACCGATTTTTCCGAAACTTTGCACACATATCGAGCTGTCATGACTAAATAATTTCGTGATAAGAAAAGTGGGCGGGGCCACGCCCCTAAAAAAGTTTTATTTTGAGGTACTTGCACTGGACCAATTTTTATGAAACTTTGCACACGTATTGGGCTGTCATGACTTTATGATTTCGTGATTAGAAAAGTGGGCAGGGCCACGCCCATAAAAAAAAGTTATAAGTTTGAGGTACTTGCACTGGACCGATATTTCTGAAACTTTGCACACATATTGAGCTGTTATGACTTTACAGTTTCGTTTTTAGAAAAGTGGGCAGGGCCACGCCCATAAAAAAATTATAATTTTTAGGTTTTTGCACTTGATATTCAATAAAAATTCTGAATGCATTTTGATTCATTAAGGGGCGTAGCAACGCGCGCCGGGTTTGGCTAGTAGATTATATATTTTATATTATTATTAGTTATAATTTAAATATATATGTTTCTGATATCTTCTATGGTTAAACAAACATAACTTTTTATAAAAGTAAAGAAAAGAATAATGATATGCATAAAACCAAAAGCTGTAATTATTTTTAAAGTAGCGATTATATGACCAACTGTGAAGTTAAAGTTAAAACTTTAACTTAAAATTTATTATTATTATAATAATTTTAGGCTTAAAGGTTCTAATAACGAAATTTATAATTTTATAAAATAAATAAAATCGAAAATTCAAAATTTGAAACTTTACGCATATTCTTAAAAATCAAACGTTTTTTCCTGTTTTGATGTTTTTTGAATCTTAAAGTTGACAACACTTGTGATGTAATAGAACCTCTCACTTCACGATGAGAAGTAGATTTTTATACATAAAAAGCAGGGATGGAAAGGTTAATATCTGACTTTGAATACAATTTATGGTAATAATTATTCATACTCTCAAATCTCACTGTGTGAACACAAATTCGATTTCAAAATAAAGTTTTAAAAATGTTTCAATGAATGTTCCATTATGTGGTCCCGAACATAAAAACATTTACAGGTTTTTTCTGGCATTAATTTATTTGGGTCAGATAGGCTGTCATCACTACCTGTATAAGAGCACCCTTCTTAATGATGGATTTTCCTTGGAAATTTGTGTTTTTTTTTCAATAATTAAGGTCAAAATTCTTACAGATTTTTTCCTAACAAAAAGCAATGTAAATACATAAGTAATTATATAAATAGTAAATCAAAATAAAAAATACATTGTTAAATACATATCTATTGCCAGTATCAATTCAACTAAATTTTCACTTTTATTTTCTTTAAGTTTTACTTATCTTTTTCTGCTTTTATATCAAAATAATTTTTTTTAAGTTGATAAGCCATACAAATTTCAGGTATAACAGTAAGTAAGTATAAGTAGATTTATTTTTATTTAAAGAAAACATTTTATTATTATGTGTTAGCTCGTTGCTTATTAAAATAATAAGCAATATAAATTATGTTATATATATTTACTATACAAATAGTTCCAGCCCTGACCAATTTTCTTTTTGTTTGATAAAAAAATGAAAGAGCAGAATAAAGCACTTTTACTTGTTTTTTACTTGTTTTTTTGTTCAAAAGTACTTATAAGTATGTCGCAATACTTATAAGTATTTTGCCAATACTTATAAGTATTTTGCCAATACTTGTAAGTATTTTGCCAATACTTATAAGTAATTTGTTTTCGCACATGTATATCCGAATAATACGTATGTATAGAGAGTATTTTTGAAAATAAGTAATAAATATACTCGTAACCGTAGCAATTCATGCATGTACGAGTAGCTATTTTCTGTGATAAATGCATGGTTATACTTATAACCGAAAAAGATAAGTAAATATTCGAGTTATTTTTTTTTCGGATAACCGAAGTCAGACTCTGTTGTGTATATGCTCAGAAGCAAATAAGTGGCTGTTTTTGACATTTTGACCGCCATTAATGTAATGTAAATGAAAACTAAAATTAGAAGAAATTTCTTTTAGTGTGCAAATTTGCACAGGTTCAATCGTGAGTACCCTTAGTATTTAGTTTATTGCAAATCGTTAGTGCAAACAATAATAAGTGTTGACAACTTAAAAAAAAACTTTAAATTATTAACATGAATAAAATTCATTATATTTTTATTCAGACAAGTTTTGTCATTAACATAATTTGCATTTTGGTTATAAGTAGATGACTTTCATATGCTAAGTGTCACCTTTCAACTTGTGTTATGTGATGCGTAAAAGCGCCGCGTGAAATTAAAACGAAGAATGCATACAAAGTATAAAAGGCGGAGGATGTGCAAATGCGAGAACGTAATAATAACTTATAAGCGGAATTCACTCTTGGTAGCATTTTTGCAATTAGTGCATTATAACCCATGTTATAATCTTCTAGTGATGGGAAACTTCTAGAAATCAATAACAAAAGTCTTTTCTACGAATTTACAACACCATAAAACCAAATAAGAATGATAATTTTTTAAAATGTGACATTGTAATTACATATTTAATACTTTCTTCTTATTAAAATTATGTATAAGTCGTGAAAGCTGATGCCTAAAAATTTTATTCACAATTAAGAAAAGGTTAAAGATAAAAAAATGCACATAAAAGTAATTTTATTGCTTTAAAAAGACATAAATTATATTCTTTAAATCTATTTAAAGAACAAATATTATAAATCTTTTTATATTTATATAAAACTAGCTTGTGCCCACGACTTCGTCTGCGTAGTTATCGGGGAAAAAGGTAGTACTACTAACAACATAGGTTGTTATTTATATGTTTGTCAAATTAAATTTAATTTCACTCCGCCATTTTTGCGTGATTGAGTTCTATATTCGCTTAGAAAATATAAATAATACCACGTTCATTTAGTTCTGTTCAGCCGTTTTTGCGTGATTGAGTAACAAATATCCACATACAAACATTCACATTTATTATATTAGTAGGATAGTAGGATTAGCAGGATTATTAATTTGAAAATATGAAAGAAAAGTCAAAACTTACAACAAAAAAAAAAAAAAAATATTTACAACACAAACAACCCGTTTAAGCTGTGTGATGATGAGTTCATCAACGACTTCGCTTGGTTATCGTGATAAAAAGTAGCTTATGTGTAAATCTAGGTTGTTATCTATTTACTTATGTGCCGAATTTCATTTAGTTCCGTTCAGCCGTTTTTGCGTGATTGAGTATCAAATATCTAAACATCCAAACATTCACATTTATTACAATTATATTAGAAGGATAAGTTAAAAAGAGTGAGTAAGAAAAAACTGTTGTTAAGTAAAACTTAAACCGTTTAATATCATTTTTTTTTTTCAAAAAAACGCAAATTTATTCAAATATTGTACAAATTTATTAAATAATATCTCACCTGGTCTGTGTTGCTGGCCCTAAGCAAACATTAGTGTTGTATTACCACACGATTTAAATTGAGCTTTTAACGAAATTTACGGCCTTTAAATAAAAATCAATGGAATACCTATCATAAAGCTTTTTTTTACAGAATAACTTACATATGGTGTAGATATGGGCCGAATCAAAAAAGAAACTCATGTATTTAAGGCAAATTGGAAATTATATTTATTTATTACTTCATCTTAAAGCCAGCGGATAGACAATGCTTTTTGTTTTTTTATTTTGTGTAAAAACGTATAAATTTTTTGGAGTGCCAACTCGGGAGCAAGCCACATACAACTGGCCGTGTGAAAAAGATGAATTTTCCAAAATTAAGCCAGCAATAGTCAATGATTGGCCTTGTGCTTTGTTGATGGTAATATCAAAGGCAAGACGCAAAGGGAATTGCAGCCGCTTGAATTGGAATGGTAAATCGTTGGAAATTATCGGAATTCGTACGTCTTCGCCTTTGAATCTGTCACCGATGATTGTTGCCTCGATTAAAATTGGTAAACAGTTTTTGATGGTCAATCTGGTTCCGTTGCATAACTTTGGTGCGTTTAAGTTGCGAATAAGAATTACCTGTGATCCAACCTTTAATTTTTGTACATGCGGTGGCATTCCGGGTGGTTGCAATAAATTCAAAAATTCAGAAGGATAATTGACGGCTTGTTCCTCATCCATCACTGAGTCAATCAGTTTGTATTTGATTAATATGCCGAGCAGTTTTAATTGAATTTGCTCATTGAGCTGTAAATATTTTTTGTAAATTAACCGAAAACTCGGATTTTTTAATGTAAAATTTTGAAAATTTAAAAATTTTGATCTTGGATCATTATTTACAGAGTTTTTTTGTAAATATCTTCGGAACTACATAACCGAGTTTGATATCTCGTTTTGAAAAACATGACAACGGCTTCCAAAATAAAAAAAAAAAAACAAACAAAATAAATATTTATATATGTCATTGGTGGTGCAATATGAAAATTGGATTTGCCACGCCCCTCCACCTGCAGACCGAGAATCAAATATTCTGAAGATTTCCTGAAAATTTCATCAAAATCGGTTTGGCCTTTTTTGAGTCCATACGTTACATACATACATACATACATCCTATTTTATATATATGTATATAGAAGATTAAAATATTGACACATTACTTGGTATTTTTAAATTTATCCCCTTTTTCCAAAAATCCTTCCATTAAAAATTTTACTGTTGCTTTCGTTACCTTTTGGAACGAGGTAGTCCACTTACGCTTAAAATCGGACATGTACTGGGAAACCTTTGCTGTATTTTTAAATTCTTATTTTTTTAAAAGAGCCTTTCCTCAAGGACAGTTGAATGGATTAACCTCCCATGTAAAAAACTGTACATTGTAATACCACTGAATGCCCTTTTTTCATACTGAAAATTCAAAAATCAGGCCAAAAATATAAAGACACTCTGTGCTGTTTTAAAAAAAGTTAAAGTCATTTTGACACTCCATAATACATATTTCAATGTTTATCGTGCCTGATATCACAAATGTTCAAGGGCGTAACTAAACCATTCTAGGGGATGCAATATCTCCCCCTCCACCAGAATTTGAAAAAAACTAAATACTTACATTTAATATACATAAATTTAAAATTAATTCAGTTAAAGAGTGAGCAACTCCTCTAATACGCGATTAGCTATCTGTCAATACGCTATTCACTAATATCAATTGTGTAAGGTTATGAAAATATGAATATAAGTTTGGTCGATGTATTTGTAAATTTAAAAAAGTTTCCCAATGAGTAAATCATGGTCTACCATATCAAATGCCTTACAGTGATCCAATAGCACTAAAAAGTTAACATCATTATTTTAAAATTCTTTCCGTATATTGTCACTAACTTTAACAAGAGCTGTTACACACCCAAGTCTCTGGCGAAAACCAAATTGCATACTAGAAACTAAATTACGCATATTGATATATTTTTTTATCTGTTGACACAAGAGACTTTTGAAAAAAAGCACAAAGCGGATATGGGTCTAAATTCACGATTTGATTTGGGCAATGCCACAACTTTTGCATGTTTCCAGTTAGATGGATACGTAGATGATGCTGTAATAATATTAAACAAATGAGTAACATACAGGATAATAAAAGGCATAGGAATGTTTTATAAAGGGTGGGCCATATAAAATTTTGAATTTGTACTACCGACTACTTTGACTTTGAAAGTTCGAACAACATTCATATTAATTTTTATTTTCAGGTTTATGTTTGGCATTTGCAAAATGGGTCGCTATACGCTTGAAGGAAATTGGGAAATATTTTGAATTTACTTCCAAAGTCGTGAGTCTTTAACTCAAACTGTAAGAAGTTTACTTTCCAAATTTTTGAGAAGAGATCGGCCTTCAGTTTAGTTTGAACATTAATTTGTGAAATGTGTGTTCAATCGAAAACATTGCGGCTGTGGCTGAGAATGTGCAAGATTATCCATCAACTCGTCATCGTTCTCACTGTGAGAAGAATTTTGAAAAATTGGGTTGATCGGATGGAGTACTGCCGAGCCAGTTGTGGTAGTCGTATGAATGATATTGTGTTCCATTCTTAAAAGACATAGTTCAACCTTTCCAATTAAATTAGAAATAAAAAAATCAGTACTTTTTTATAACCAATTCAAATTTATACTTTAAATGGCCTACCCTGTAATAATATCAAAAAAGTACAGTGGTTTTAGAGTTATTAGAGCAAGTATTGAATTGCAATGCGACATTTACTTTATAGGAACAAAAATTGCCGTAATATTTGCATTTAACTAAATTTGTTTAGCAAAAACAACAATTTTAAAAGTTAAAATCGTAACATAATTTCTGATATGTTTGTTAAACATTGAAAATGTATTTAAGTAGTATTGTTATTGCCAAATATATTTATTATAAAATGTCTGATGGAAAGTTTTATTTAAATATGAGTTAAACTTTGAAATTAATATTTTCACACATTTAGCACCAACAGACATAAATATTTGCGCAAAACCAATCATTTCTGAAACGTATTAAATAATCGCGTAAACAAATTAATCTTAAATATTAGTCATATACATATATGTATGTGTATTTTATTAAAAAAAAAATTGTGTATGCAGATGAATTAAATCCTCGTGATTATAATTAAAAAGCGAATCAACTAATGATTGAAATACCTACTAAATTCGTATCGTGCTGTCAAAAATTCACTGACATAAACTGTAGCATGCATGAACATGTTACTTTTTATCTGGTATGTATCGTAACTTGCTGCGAGATACATATATACAGAAAACACGATATTTACTTCGTTTTTATTAATTAAAGGCTAGTAAAAAAAAATTATTGTAATGTGTAGAAACAAATGTCAAAAATGCAATAACAAAACGTTTGCATCACATTAATTTTCGTTTCAGTTGTTGGAAAATATCGCCACTAATTAAAAAAGGCAACAGAACGATGCCTGATGTTTTTGTCCAACTTGAACTAGAGGCTAATTTTCCTACACATGGAAATTCATTGAATTAACAAGGCGTGGAAAGTTATTAGTAACACAATAACAATTTACTAATTCTACCATATACATACATACATATGTAAATAACTACTTATATATCGACCGCTGTGCGCGAAATTATCGTATGTTACAAAAACAAAATTTTATAGGAGATCGTTTTTATTACTTTAAAAAAAATAAATACGTAAACAACACTGCTACATACGATAAAATGTACACAGTGTTATCTCCATAACTAAAACAGTTATCGCTTTAATATTTTATCAGCCGATGGATTAATAAATGTAGAACCAATTTGCATAAGAAGTTAATTTCTAAAAAAAACGTAACATACGATAATTTCGCGCACAGGGGTCGTTATTATGATATAGCAAACGAATTGTATTTGCAATCTGGTGCCTTTACTACAAGATAAGGTTAAAAATGTTTTTCCTGACATAACATCAATTATTGAAAACCTAAACGGGCTATTTTGACATCATTCAAATATAAAAGCATTACAACTAAATCGTGGAAATTTAGTTCTAAAACTTGCGCTCTGTTTTCCAAACTTATAGAGCACTTCGTCAAGTTTACGGTGCGCATAATCGTCCATCTGAGCAGGTAATACGCAATACTAAAGATAAATTCATGACCACATTAACTATTTCGAATAATATTCATCTAAATCAAACTCGTACCGTGCGCACAGAAGTAGCCATCACTTGTAGACGCTTGTGTGACAGAGGTCTCGATTTTATCGTTCCGACTCATGTCTCAGCAACTCGATCTTGTAATTCCTGATTTTTTTTTATATTTGGAGGAGGAATGGTTCCAACAAGACGGCGCTCTAAAAAGTTGTACAAAATTGAAACGCCAGAATGGCGTTCAGAAGGCGAAGTCGAAGAGGTAATATGCCAGAAATTATTTTTGAATATTAAATACCATAAAATTTGTGAGCCAAAAAAATGCAAAATTTTGCTAATTTGTTTATTGAATTTGTTGTGTTTTGTTTTTAAAAAAAAGTTTTATACATCTAAAAAAATATTGCTTATATACAAAGCCGGCTTTCAGGTACCCCAAAGACGTATAAATCGATTGATACAATCATTGATAGTGTAAAGGTTGATGTTTATTTAACCGAATTTTTAAATTCTTTAGATCCTTTAGAAATACCCCTCAGACTTATTTAAAAAGTTTGATCACACTAGCTAAAGGGTGATTTTTTAAGAGCTATAGGAAAGTTAAAAATAACACATAAAATTTAGAAAAATGCATGAAATCTTTATTTGAATCGATAGTACGGTCCATATAATTTAATGTTTGAGGATTATTTCTTGCAAATATTGACCGTGACTGCGCCTTAAATGATCCATCCGCTTAGTCCAATTTTGGCTTACTCTTTCCAACATTTCGGCCGGTATCTCATGAATTAATGCTTCAATGTTGTCTTCCAATACGTCAATTGAAGCCTGCATTTGTGTATAGACATGAGCTTTAACATAGCCCTACAAAAATTAGTCTAAGGGCGTTAAATCGCACGATACAGGCGACCAATTGACCGGTCCCGAATGTGAAATAAAATGTTCATTGAACTCGCCTCTCAATAAGTCCATTGTTAAGCGTGCTGTGTGGCATGTGGCACCGTCTTGTTGAAACCACATGTCATGCAGGTCAAGCTCTTGCATTTTGGGCAAAAAAAAAAAAGTTGGATATCATCTCACGGTAGCGCTCACCATTCACAGTTACGTTACGATTCGCATCATCTTTGAAGAAGTACGGTCCAATGCTGCCACCAGCCCATAAAGCGCACCAAACTGTGACCTTTTCTGGATGCATTGGTAGCTCTTGCAATGCTATTGGCTGATCTTCACTCCAAAATCGACAATTCTGCTTATTGACGTACCCATTGAGCCAAAAATGAGCTTCGTCGCTGAACACAATTTTTCGATAAGAAGCAAGCGATGAACTTTCTTAACAGAACACGCATTTTGATAATAAAATTCAATAATTTGCAAGCGTTTTTTTGTCTGGTGGTGTCAAAACCTTAAAATTTTTTTTTTCAAAATTTTAAACTTAGTTATTTTTATACATGTATATTTAATGTAAATAGTTAATTTGTTATTTTTTGGGGGAATGGCTTGGTTGTATTCCACTCCCTAGAATGGTCTTGTTACGCCCATTAATGGCACAAGACTTTAAGGGAAAAAGCACTTGCCCAATTTTATTGAATCAAATATACAAAAATGACGAAAATGTAGCAGATAAAAATGTGTTTGGTTAATTTCTCCGATTTAAAGAATTGATCCTTGCATTTGATATTCAATTCCTAAAGTAACAGTTGTTATTCTCACGGTAACCACCTTAATCTTTTTATATTTTAACCAGAAGAAAACACAAGAAATATTGTTTCTTTCCATTTAAAAAAAATGTCGTTATTTGAATCATCCTTTCGCTATTTAAATTTGTATTGATCAATTGATTTGTTACTCTTGAAAAAGTGTGAAAAATATTATCGCATTGGTATAGGCGGCGTCGGCTGTAGAGGCGTCGGGCCCTGTTGGCGTTGAGCGCATGTTTTAGTAAAGTCAGTCTTAAACGGATCAATAGTGTAGATGCCGTATGAGGTATAATTAGTAGTGCTTTTACGAAATAGGTCTACAACATTTATTATGCTATTGTTTAACATTGAAAATTTTTCGGGCAACGTCGAGTATACTTCTTCATTATTTGCAATCATCGATAAATTTTTAATAAATAGATTCTAGTGAATTTTTAATTAATAAAAAAATATTTAATTTATTTATTATTTCAAAGAGATTTTTGTTTTTCTATTTACAAAGAAATTGTTTATTTAGAGAAAATTTGTTAAGGAACTTTTTAGAGAGCTTTCGATATACATACATAAGTATATGCTTACAATTGTTCCAATCAATTCTCAGTTAGTAGAAAATGTTTGGTAAAGCTTCTATTTTAATAAATATAGCTAATGTTTTTTCCAGAGATTTTTATTAAATTTTATTTCTTTAAGTGTAACGCAAAAATTCATTAAAATCTTAATGGAATTTCTTTTTAGTTATAAAAACAAAATAATAACTGTTACATCCTATGACTGCAAGCATTTATTTTATCCGTATTTAAGAAAGAAAGTTTTTTTACGGCTGCCTCTTCAGCCGATCGTCATTATTTTATATATTATTTCATTTCAGATTTTTTACTCTTAATTGCAAACCACAAAAAGGTGCTGCACATGTAACAGTATTTTAGGAGTACAAGAAACGAAAAACAAGAATTTTTTAAACAAAAACTGAATTGAATTAAGTACCGGTACAAACCATATAATTTGGCATGATTTGAATCAAGCTACTGCAATATTCCATATCGGGTAAAATACATTATATTGCTCATTTTGGTGTTAACAAACTTTGAACAAAAAACAATACATAATAATAAAATACCAGTTTAAAAACTCTCACATACATGTACTTGTTGTAAGTAAATATAAATTTATTCACTTTTTTTGTTGTTTGGTACGAGTATTTAAGACTTTTTTTTTAAAGAATTTAAAAAGTTATTTTATGCAAAATCAAATATAATATTTGAAATAAACTGAGACAAAATCAAAACTGTTTTTTTTGCAAAACTTAATAAAAATACTTAGTAAGAATGTGTGTAATAAACAAAGAAGATTTCATTATACATTTTTATCGAAAGGATATTTACTTCGGATGGATGAAAAATGAGATTGATCATACAAAAATTGTTGGCAATTTTGTTTAAACTTTCAAAAGCTTAGCTTGTTCTTAGTTTGATGTATGCTTTTAATCGGTTATAGTGTACGATAAACACATCAATGAACATGTTTGAAAGGCTACAATAGTACAATATGACATGAAACCTTGTAAATATTGCACAACGAATAATAATTTATTTTGAAAATTGAACGACTAAAATTATAAACAGTTGCTCAATTCACAAGCTGTTGTAGGAGTTGTACGTCGCAGTAGTTGTGTACAATTTCTCCATTTATTTTCTACTAGCCAAGCCCGGCGCGCGTTGTACGCCCCTTAATAAATAAAAATGCATTCTGAATTTTAATAGAATATCAAGTGCAAGAAGCTTAAAATTATAACTTTTTTTTAATGGGGGCAGTGCCACGCCCACTTTACTAATCACGAAACTGTATAGTCATGACAGCTCAATATGTGTGCAAAGTTTCAGAAAAATCGGTAAAGTTCAAGTAGCTGTATGTAGCAAGTATGGGCGTGGCACTGCCCATTTTTCTAGTCTTGAAATTAGATAGTCGTGACAGCGCAATATGTGTGCAAAGTTTCAGAAAAATCGATCTAGTGCAAGTAGCTAAAAATTATAACTTTTTTTACTTTTTTTTTTTAACTATTCTAGTCTCAAAATTGTATAATCATGACAGCTCAATATGTGCGCAAGGTTTCAGAAAAATCGATGTAGTGCAAATAGCTAAAAAATATAACTTATTTTTATGGGCGTGGCACTGCCCACTTTTCTAATCACGAAATTGTATAATCAGGAGAGTTCAATATGTGTGTTTCACTTTTTTATGTATATAGATCAAGTATAACACTTATTATAACACAGTTTATAGAATGTCGTACAAATACATCATAGCTGGAAAAGTAAGAACTATCGCCGTTTTTCTTTATCACGAGAAAGTGAATTTCTTGCAAACTACGTGAACTAGGTGAATTTAACTTTGTACACAGTTACTACTTTCTTTTTATTATAATTGTTTGTTGCTGCTATGTTGCTTAAGCTTATTACCTCAAGAGCAATTTGTTAAAATCCTCTAAACCATGAAGGTTATGGTAAATTAAAATACTGTCAAATATTTGTAGTTCAACAACCTACTAAGCTACCTCCAGTATAGCTTAGAAACGGTCATGAATTAACTTGATTTACATACAGCAATTTTAAAGGCAATTTGGAAAAAAAATTTTGCCGTCTTTTTAAATTTTTGTTACATCTTCGGCATTTACAGTCTGATCTTAAAGTGTGATATATCGATATCTTTATTTTGAGTTTTGATCCAAAGGCTATTTATCTCAAGTACCCCGTTCTAGTATTTACCTAGGAGATCTTTGTTCCTACCATCATTAATGGTCGGCCTTAATATTACAAAAAACCATTACATTTTATTATTATACCCTTCACAAGGAGTGTTATAGGTTTGTCATTTCATGTGAAATTTCTACAATATTCACTATTTAATATTCAGACGCCATCTTGGACTTTATACTTTCATTTAATACAAATATTGTGGGAGTTAAAGGGGACAAAGCCGTAATTACTATATTTGACTTATATATTCGCAATTTAATCTAGGACGGTATTTATGGATTTTTTAGTTAGTTCTAATACTAGCGATCGCTTTGAAATTTAATTTTGTCAGTAATCACTTAGTTCGTAGAAACAATTGATAATTTTTGAGAAATACTAAAACATATAGAAAGTTGAAAATATATATAGTGCGTATATGGTAGCAAAACCGTGAAGGTAATTTGCACAAAGTGCTCCATAAGTATGTTATTATATCAATGTTTTAAGTAATGAAATAAACTACTTACTAAGGCCATTTTTCTGTGCTTTAAAATATTAAATAATGTAAGTAACGGCCCATCAATTCTATAAATGTATTGGGGGGACTCCCTTATTTTTTCTCTGTGGTTTCATGTATACAAATCAGCATCCCTTCCTTCACTCAGTACCGCACCACCAATGGAGTTTTCTCTGGGCTAGAAAACGATTTCATATCGCCGACAATTCCAATCGCACAGTCAGCACCATCGTTACACTAAAGTCCCCCATAGAATTTGCACTTAATGTGTGCCTACCTGTGATTCTAAGTCTATTGCAATCTGAGTCGCCCTCACTTTTTAAAGTACGAGGTCCCAGATTTTCAAATGCCTCATCATTAAGTACTGATGTCACTATTCATGCTTTCTTTGCACATGGATCGATCCATCCGCTATGAGCGTTCGATGCAATCCCTCGACTACCTTTACTCGACTTATGCGTTACACTGACATCTGAGTTTCCCTATACTTTTTAAATATGAGGTATAGTATTATTCTACACCTTGATACCCCGGACTAGCAATAACATCAAGACGTGGACACTTCGCCAAGGTAACATGCCCCTGGGGAGACGTAACGTTTTAAGTTATATATATTAATAAAGTAATATTTTTAAATATCTAAACGAAAAACTATAAATCATTAATTTCAAAAAATATATATTTCCTTCCCAATTTCCCAATTTCATTCATCAGATAAAGACCTTGTCCCAAAATTTCAAAATTAAGTTTTAGCTTTAAATTATATTTTTAATAGTACCTTTAATTTTATAAAGTGTCAAAAGAAGTAAAAACAAAATCTAAATCAGTTGAATTGAAGAAATTTACTAATGAAAAGCATGTAGACACCCGAAAATTATTAAGTCAAATGATACAAAATGTTCCCCATCTCATCTCATCTCATCTCATCTTTTTTTTTTTTTTTTAAATAATTTATACACATACACATGTATTTATATGTGATATATTCGCATTATTAGTTCTGATTTGAAAAATACATCTACTTAAATGATATTTTATTATATTAAATGTAATTTTGTCTCCACACTTAGAGAAATTATAAAGGGAAAAAATTTCAAATTTACACTCGAATTCATAAAAATTAAAACAGCTTTACTAGAGGTTTAAAATTTAAATTTCAATGGAAAATTAGTTTTTTAAACGCTTTATAAAACCTTAATAATTTTTATGATTAAGGTATTTACTGCCTGTTCAACGATGTCGAAAGAAAACCCAAGCGAAATTTCATTCGTACAAATGCGTTGAAAACGAAAACAAATTTTTAGTTTTTGTTGTTGTTTTCAATATATTTGTACGAATGAAATTTCGCTAGGGTTTTCTTTCGACATCGTTGAACAGGCAGTTAATGTTTACCACAGAGGCAGATACGTAGTGCTCCACCCAGCAAAATAACACATTACAAAATAATGAGTTGAAAGTACTAGAAAACAGTTGTTCACTACTTAAAATTTGCCATCTAAACCAATTATTTCAACACGGCGATGTCATTAGAGGCAAATACTTACCACGTTCGTTTACAAATAGGGACTCGAACAAGTACGCTCGTTTGTTTGTGTGCTCGTTGTTTTGTGTATATCTAAGTAAATGTCTGAAAATTAAAAACTTATTATGTTATAAATTAAGTCATTACTAAAAGGGTTCTTAGTAAGACAGACGATATGTAATAGTCAAAAGTATGTTGTTTAATAAGAGCAAGTCATTACCTAGTTTTTGCTGGGTACCAATCGTTTAGTATTCTCTGCTTTTGGGACTGTTAGTTTACTTTAGTATAACAAAAGGCTCGTTCTTTTGAGATTGTATTCAAAGTCATAAAATAGATGATTTGATTATCATTCTCTGGTTCGCACAACCAATAAATTTTTTGGATCATCGTAAACTAGCCGAAAAGGTGGGCTAAAAATTATAAAACTGGTGAAAAAATTTAATTTTTATCACAAGTAATGCAAGCAACAGTACTACTTTTTTTGTAAATAGTTTTCTGAAAGAGGCGACCATAATTTGCTGCCAAAATTTGAGACCTTTAGACTTTCTTGAGCTACGTTAAAGATAGGGTCTATGCCAATATATTCTCCATCGATTCAAGATCCTAAGGAAGGAATTTGTAAAGTTATCGAGGACATACAGCCGAAATGGTGCAAATTAGTAATGGAAGACTCTATAAAAAGAGTAAGGTGCTGTAAACATAGCCGTGGCTTTCATTTGACTAATATTGTTCTCCATTATTAATGGCATACTTAAAAATATGTACTCTTTTTTTACATATCAAAATAAAAGCTCATTATTGGCCTATTGGTCTAATTACAACATGTGTACCTATTGTAAAAGTTATACGTCGTAGTAGTTGAACGTAATCATCTTGTTGATAATTTCTCCATAAATATTTTTTACAACACTTACAACAATTTTACATATTTTTATGGAATGTCGTATATTTTCGTGAAAACATTAATAACATGACAATCATAACCACTAAGATAAATTAAATATCACTCGAAAAGTCTTCTAAGGGCAGTTTAAAGAAGAAACACTTTCTTAAAAGAAATTTTTTTTAAACATGTAAACTTTATATTCATAACAAAATGTATAATTTTTGTTCAGTTCTTTAATATTTTGATCGTCAAGCAAAACAAAAATTTTTGAAAAGATCTACATACTTTATAAGAGTCAAAAAACAAGAGCGTTACGCGTCAAGCATTGGAGTTTTACATGTGTTTTGTTTTTGTTACAATAACCAAAAAAAGCAAAATTGCAACGCTGGGCTATAATGAGAGAGTAATCCATACAAACTATTTGAAATTTAATAGAGATGCTTGTATGCCATTTTTCTTATGCTATGCAGATTTTTAATAAATACTCACATCTGGAGAGGTAAGTACAACCTACGACTCCTGTGAATTAAGGAAATTTTTTTCAACAAAACTTTCGATCTAATCGAAAATAATTTGTAGATAAATTGTCCACAAATCAGATGTTTATTTCATTACCGATTATTTTCTAAAACAGTTTTTAATATATTTTTTTCCCAATGTAATCCATTATTTGTACACTAAATTGCAAATAAACAAAATTGAATCACACCAAATCTGTTTTTTTTTCTTTACGTCAGCTATTCTAAGTTGAAACTTGTCAACTAAAACCAAACAAATAAAATCAAGAGAGAGGAAAGTGACAAAAAAAAAACATCGTAACACCACAGATTTTTTTTTAAAAAATAACAATAAAACATGTAGAGAAGGTAATTTAGCTGAAGTCGAATAAAAACTGCTCTACAAAGTTTTTAAATTTGTGTGTATTATTCTCTTGACAGGTGTTCATCAAAGTCTAATATTATATTATAAGACTAAAAGTTATACTAATTAATTAAAAAATTACCATAGTTTTTAATAAAAAAAAAAAGTTACTAAATTAATATTTCAAGCATAATGAAAAACCATATTTGTCCTTTACTAACTGTTATATAGTCGTTCTGAGCATAAATTTCTAGTAGAAGCAATTTGTTAAAGATTAACTTTTATAATTAACTTAACTTTTTAATTGTTAAAAAGCCAGCGAATACTTAGAACGCTAAAATTTGGAACCGGGCGTTACAAAATATATATTTTTTACTTATCAGAGTTTTTTTGATGATTTCTCTTTACCTGTTCCAGTCTAACCGTAAAATGACTTAGTCAGTGCCACCAACTAAAAACCAAGACAAAATCGAAGCTTCTAACTTCCACTGCTAATTCATTTTAATCTATGGGTATTAAAAGTAAATCTTTAAGGATTAAACTGAGCACGTTTTCAACTTCCGTAAGATCGTTCTCAAAATAATAATTAGAATATTTTAATCGACGTGAGTACTTCAAGATCAGTAATTTTATTTTTCTTTTGTTCTTATTTTTTGTTCTGTCAAAATTATAAAAATACATATATGTACTTGATAACAAAATTCATAAAACTTTATGAAAATATAACATCTTCCATCTCCAATTCTTACATCTGCGGCTCTTAGTCATCGATAACCTCATGAATTTCATTTTTTGACAATTGAAACTTGGTCAATATTCAGCGGTGATTTTCATATATATATGAAATATAATTATAATTTAGGTAACAGGTGTTCGTTATGGAGATAACAATAAATGAAACCCTCTATATCACAACGCAAAATAAGCAGTGAAAAGGTAATGCTTAAAAGTGAAAAATCACCATATGAAAATCATGCCTCTTGTAAGCAGGTTTGGAAGGAGTTTGGCTTCTATTCCTTAAAAACTTGTTTAGAGGTAATTATTATTTTTTTTTTAAATTTTCAAAATGTAATAACGATAAATATTCTTCTGCTAGGTGGTGAGAAAATGTTGTTTAAGGTTGCTTTATTCTACAAGTCTTTTTCATTGGATTTTGTCGGAGCAAAATAAAATATTTTTTGGTCTGATTGTCACCAAATCAAGTAAAACATTTTTTCATTACAATTTGCGACTATCACACTTGAAGTAAAAACAAGTCTGTGTAGTATATGAACAGCTGTTTTTGTTCTTTTTAATAGAGATGGACAATTGAATACAATCCGTACTGATTCTTATGGTATTTCATTGATTACTTACCCAGCTTTTACACCTGAAGTAAATGCCTGAAATTTGCAATTTTATCATACTGCTTCACTAATACACTCAATTTTTTTTTTACACTAAGATTTTAACAATTGAGTTTTTGAAGTTTTTAGAAAGTAAAATGACAGTTGGGTTAGCACTGTTGCCTACTAACACAACTTGTACAAATTTACAAGAATGTGGTAAAAAGATTTGTAATATTTGTTCTTCAAATATGCTTAAAAATACATTTTAGTGTCTTTTTAAAACAAAAATTTTATTAAAAATTAACTTAAATAATAATATCAACTATTGTCTTTTAAATTTGTGGATGTAATATTGTTGGTAACTCTAAAGGTAGTAAAAAAAATGGAGGCAAATTAAGCTCATCAATGTACAATGTATAGCAATTATTGTGACTCTCGCTTCGACGACATTTTTAAAATTAATATTACTTTCCTATGTAAACGAACGAGAAATTTTCATGAAAATGGTCTATTTCATTGAAAATTTTATTGACAATACGTAGACGGACATTTCAAGAAAGTACTTTCATGTGTAAATGTAGGGTTACTTAAATACATTCAATTAAAAATATATGTATTTTATTAAAAACTTATTTAAAATTTAAAATAATTTAAAGGAATTTTTCAAATTATCTTATATTAATGGGCAAGTCGATTTTTTTGTAACACAAAACTTTAAGGACAAATTTTATAAGAGTCGGTTTAATAAATCGTATGGATTTTCAAATTAAAAACAATTTGTTTTTTATAATAATATTTAAAATTTTATATAATTATCAGTTTGAATTTTATTTTTACAAATTTATAGTCTAAAAATTATTGCAATAAAAAATAAATTAATATCGAAAAGAATTTCTGTAAAAACACAACTCTGATAAAATTAATAATGTTAGTGTTTGGAAAATTCCTAAAAATGAAAATAGCTATACGACCGTCAAATTTCTATTTGTATTTTTTGACAGTCCATAACAAAATTGTGTTTACACTAATATACTTCCTTATTTTATTTCAGTTTATGACAAGTCGTAATACTCAGTATAATAGTGTGAAGCCACCTTAAGTTCGACTGATGTTACTGTTGCTCCTAACTAACATAATTCAACATACACATTTGTATACATATGAATGTTTGTATGCATGTAAATACATACATATGTATGTTTGTATTTTAAGTAACCGCTTGTACATTAATATAAGTAACAAACTAACTAGCTATAAATTTATTACTGCTATTGGATGTATCTGTATATATTTTAATACATACATATATTTTATTTGTATTTTGTTGTTATTATTTTTGCGAGCTTCATTCAGAGCTTAAAACTGATGGCGCATACCGTATAGAATTTAGTCGTTAACGCACGATCAAAACGTGCATTACAAAGTATATTGAAAGTGATGCAAAGTTATTAAAAATAAAATATTTATATACAAAATAAATAATAAATAAAAAATTGTGATCGCTACCTTTTTGAAACAAAAAACACACATACATAAATATTTACACAAAAAAAAAAAAAAATAGTTTTGTTGTAAAAGAAAAACGTTTAAGTGTAAATTTCATACATAGTGTAACAAAAGTAGAAAATATATCTACAAAAATAATTTTTCAAAGTGAAATATAGTACATTAAAAAAATATATTAGTTGTTAAAATTCAACATAAATAATAAACTTGTTAATAACTGTCCAATAAATGTCATAATAAATATAAACGAAAACAATATTAAAAAAAAGCAGACAAAAACTACATAGAAGTTTCGAATAAGTTTTAAAGTTTACAAAAAAACATTGTTTTTTCTGATCAGTTGTTGGAAAAAGAAACTATTAATTTACTCTTAACAATTTGAAAGCAGTACCAGCAACAACATAAAGAGCCACAGAAGTTTAAACAAAACACACATTTTGCTTAAAACTGGCTATCTAGTCTTAAGATAAAGTCGCAATCAAAAAGGAAAAACCACTGCAACAACAAGTTGGTATTATGTTTGTTTTTGTTTAAAAGTTATTATTTATAATTGTTAGTTGGAACGTTAGTGCCAAAAAGAAAAGGAAAATTCTTTACATATTATGCCAAGTGTAATTAAAATTTAAGTTTTTTTTACAAACGGAAACGGAAACACATACACACATATATATTTTTGAATAAGTGTTGTGCGGCTTAGCATCTCTATAGTTTTATTTGATTATTTTTGGGAATAATAAAATGTAAAAAAAAAAAATATTTTAGCAGCCACATATCTGGTATTATTTAATTTATTTTAATACTTTCTTCAGTGTGTGTGTGTGTTTTTTTGTTTCAAATGGGTTATAGAAATTATAGGGGAGGTCAAATAAAAATTCCGCTCGTTTATTTTCAAATAATTTTTTTTAATTCTCACTAAAAATTAAAAAAATATATACATATATATTTCCTAGTTTTTGTTTTTCCATGAAGAGAAAAAAATTTAAATACATTTATCAAAATTTGTCAATTAATTCAATGTAAATTTCTTCTTAATAGGGAATTAATCTTAAGTTGGCCTAATTTTATTTTTGTTAGTATAAACTATATATTGGTTTAATTTGTATTGATATTTATTTTGTTGAAATTTATGAAATTATAAATTTCAACTAAAAACCTAATTATTTAAGTTTTTATTTTAAGTTTATTTTTTTTTAATTTCCATTTTTTATAAAAAAAATAAAGTTTTCAAATTAATTATTTGGTTTTTTTTCTTTAAATATAAACAATAATTTTTTCAGCTTAAGGTCTCTTTAAAATAAAAATATTGTTTTTAACTTTGTTATTTGTATCAATATTTCGCTACTCCATTGTGTAGCATCATCAGGAAATTAAACTAATATTTAAATTTTAATAATATTTCAAAACAATTAAATTTTAATATTATTAAATATTCTAATATTAAATATTGAATAATATTTTAAAATATTATCAATATATTTTAAATATTATATATTCAATAAATTAATTTATGGCAATAATTAAAAATGCAATATTTTTTTTTTGTTGTGGATATTAATTTGCTCCGCTTTTTGAAAGTTCCTTGAAATAACACTTTTTAAAATTGACTAACAAGGGTTCGTACCAGCTTTGTCAACTCGGTGATTTTAGCACTGTTTTCACTGTTTTCACTGTTTTTAAAACTTTTGTAGCGGAAAATTTTTGAGTCAGTGCTTGGTATATTTTTTTTTCAAGTTTTAGTGCTTTTAATTTTTTTCGGTGACACCAAAGAGAAAATTAAATTTTTTTTTCTTAAATGAAAAAAATTTTTGTAATAAAACTGTTAATTTAGAATATGATAAGGATTAATAGGAGACAATTTTTTGTTTTGACCGATCGTCATTTTATTATTGCAACCATTTAAAAAATAGTTATAAGTGATTTTTATATTATTTTTTATAGTTTTATTTCCATTACACATTTCTTGATAAATTGTATGGTTTATGAGACATAAAGTACCTACTTTTTATAAAATTATAGTGTCACAAGAACTTAATATTTGAGTAAAATTTCAAGTTAATCGAACGTATTGAATATAATAAAAAATTGCTTTGGAATACTTAACGTACTTTTCAGTTTATATGGAGATGCATTAAAAAAGTAAAAAAAAGTATCAAAAAATTATATGCAAAAATTTTTAACTTTAAAATTTCACAAAGCAACAATTGATACCCTGATGAAATAATTTTTGACATATTTATCTAGATAGAAATATTCATATTGGTACCATCATAATTTAAAATTCAAGTGCTGTGACCAGATGATATTAATAATAAAATATCTATAGACTTATAGGTCGATTATCGATAACAATCGAACTTCCATTTCGTTTCCAGCTGTCAAAATAAGGCACCTGGCAACTTAAAGCTGTACATTTTTTTTTTGTAAAATACTTAGGGCCGTATTCATAAAAAATATTTTAGGTTTATTGAAGGTTTATTTCACAAATTTCTCTACAACATCTGTCAAATAAGCCTTTAAAAACCTAAAATATTTTTTATGAATACAGCAGTTAGTAATTTTATTAACTGAAATGAAGTTAAAGTTGCCAGAATATTTAAAATTTTATGTTGTTAAATAAATTACTTATATGAAGGTTAGGTTAGGTAGAACAGGCAGCTATTGTGCAGCTCACTTGGGTACATTATATTGATCCCTTTGTGATACCTGAATAGAATAGAAATATTTAATAGAAAAGAAGAGAAAGAGAAGCAGACCAGTCCAGAGCCTCTGGCGGGAAACGAACCCGCAACCCACAGACTAGCACACTACTGACTAGTCCACCGGAGTACCCTACTTATATGAAAGTTTATTTGAGTCCTTACGCTTCTTGTTTGAAAATAAAGCGTTTTTTCCTTTGTATTTTAAAATTTTTAAAGTTGACGTAATAAACAAAATAAACTTATTAATATTAAAATTACGTTTTTGTTGCCAAAGAAATTCTCGAAATTTTAATCGAAAAATGGAACAATGACAAATTTTGTGCCGACATTTCATCCGAACAGCATTTAGCTAAGTTATCTGTGCAATACATTATAAAATTTAATACAAATAATAATGCAGTTATCCCCTATTTTAAAAAATTTGGAATTCTACAAGAGAAAATTATAAAAAAACAGAAGAAGTACAGGAAAAAAACATTTACAGTTTCTAACAATCTTGCTAATAATCCATTCGAATATATTCTCGTTTGCTAGCATTTTAAGTCATATCTTCCTTCGCTCTCGTATCTCGAATTCAATAGGAACTGCTTCAGCTATAACAACTACTGCGACCTCTGAGAGTTTGATAAAGTTATATATAAAAAAAAATAATTAATAAATAAATAAATAAAAAATGTGTTACTTTTCTAAATCACGAACTCTTAAAAAAAATTTTAAATAATTGCTAACTAAATTTTGGTTCAAATAGAGTTGCTTTATGCCTTTATAGTCTTCAGTTAATCCTTGCTTATTGTAGCGTCTTAAGTGAGTGTACTTACATATGTATGTGTGTATATAGCCATACATATTTAAGTATTTCTTATATAATTAATATTTACTTATTTAAAACATTTTATTTTTCTTTCTTTCTTAATGAAAGTCAAATTAAGTGAAAACTAAATAAATGCAATTAATAGTCAATCAATTTATTTCGAAGAATTTGTAAAAAAATTATTTAAAAAAAAATAATTGTAAATTTATAACGATGTATGTGAAATTAAAATTAACGAAAAAAGCTCGTTATTCAAATACCTATTCCAGCTCTAAGGAAAAAAAGCTTAGTAGCGATATTCAATTTTCTCTGCAAATATCTTGCCCTGGCTGCCAAGAGACACAGAATGCTATATATACTGGATAATTACTCTGAATGATCTACTGAGATATCTCACGACTGCGGGGTGGATCTAGTTCCTCCAACCTTTCTTATACTTACTATAAAACACATCAAATATGGCTAGTAATGTGGTCTTGTCCAAACGGTGTCATATAGACCACATCTGACAGTTTGCACGTAGTGAAATACCACGATAACCAACCAAGTTACTTTATGTAATAATAAATAAAATCTTATACACTGCGGTGCAATATTATAGCTGCACGTCAGTTTCAAGTATTTCCTAAAGGTCAGAAAATATCTGTTTAAACCATCTAAAAGAGCATTAAAAATTAATGGCTAGCAATGAAAATCTTTACTTATTCATTGATTTTTTGAAGGTGCGTTTTTATAGCTACACTTTTAAGAGCATATTAAAACTAGAAATAATTTATAAATCAGTAATGATTTAAGACACCATTGTTGCAAATGAATTTAAAAGGGTCGATTTAGCATAGTTTTTTTAGTTTTAAATATATTTCTTTAGTGATTATCTGCCAAACATCAATAACAGCGACGGTGAGCTGCATAATCGTGCTTATTTCCAGCGCACCATGATTTCCCAGATATTTTCCATAGGATTTTTGTCTGAAGGCAAGGCTGGTATGTTATTTGACAATAGCCACAATTGAATTTGGTAACTTTTGCGAAACGCCTCTTTATCTTGCTGGAAAATCATCTTTATCTCTAAAAAAAGGTTTTAAGTTGGTCTGAAGAAGGGTTGTGTATGGTGTCGAATATATTTTTGTATGCGAAAAGCAAGCTCTAGCACATCCGGGGCAGAGAATGCAACCCAAACCGTTAGGGAACAACCACCGAAATTTCTTTTGGAAAAATAGCGCGGTTTTTTACGAAAATCTCTCCGGTAGGAGTTGTATCCATCCGGACCATCTAAATAACGTTTTTTTCGACAGATTTTTTATCTACAAACAAAAGTTCCTGAGCATTTAGTGAAAATTTTGAAGCTGTTTTTAGCTTATTCCAATTCGAACCCATACTATTTTTGGTAAATTCTAAACGCGCCATTTTATGTCGGGGAAGAAATCGTGCCGCATCATACTGATGTTAAATTGCACGGTACTGTTTATATTATATTTGATAAAGCAAAAAAATAGAAGAAATATTTGAAATTGAACTGGTTTAATTTAAATAATTTTTAACTTTTATTAAAATAAAATGCGATTAAAAATTTTGAATTTAATAAGAAATTAAACTAGTGTTGAAAATTTTCTAAAATTTTTTTCATTTATTTAAGAGCTTTATTGTTATAAAAGGCTGAAAAAATATATTAAAAAGGGGTATAATATGACTTTTCTAAACTAAAATCTTCTCTAAAAATTCAAAATTTTGTTTTGTAATTGAAAAACACACTTGTAACATTCTTGAAAAAATTACACTTTTTTTTTTATTTAAATAATTATCTAAATCAGTTGACACTCATTACAAATATAACAAAAATATGACAACTATTTAAAAAGCCGGCTCAAACACATTAACAAATGACGTTCGTTGTCATTGCTAAACAAAAATCTCACAGTACAAAGTTTGCGCCATGAATATTAATTTATACATATTCATAAATTATGTATGTTTTGTGTTTGATTTGATGTGTTTTTTTATAAAAATAAAGAGTGAGCAATTAATTAAGTATTCTTAATTGTCAACCTGTATGTTTTAATTCCTTTTTTAACTTGCATATAAAAAAAAAATATAGATCAAGAACAAAAACTTTTGTTTAAATTTAAATAAATATCTTTATTAAAT
This sequence comes from Phyto melanocephala, assembly GCA_941918925.1. Classification (NCBI taxonomy): domain Eukaryota; kingdom Metazoa; phylum Arthropoda; class Insecta; order Diptera; family Rhinophoridae; genus Phyto; species Phyto melanocephala. The sequence goes on along the minus strand of OW799235.1, from coordinate 94,300,534 downwards.
GCAAATTTTAATGTCCAGTATTAAAATGTGTATAATTTGTTTCTTACTTTTTTAACACCTTAAGCTGCTTTCAGACGAGATGCATTTTACAAATATCACATTTTTGTGATCCCTATGTAATTGCGTATAATTTTTTACTTTCACACGTACATATATAACTATGTCTGACGTAACCTGTTTTTATTAGTAATAACTGATTTTGTGGGAAAATGTTGCTTTATAGAACTTCCTTTGTAGGTGATTTTTGTTAAAAATAATTTTTATAAATAATGTGTGCGAAATGGGTTCAGCAAATTTTATTTCAATATTATCTATACAAATTTTTTAACTATATAAAAACAAAATTTGTTTTATTTTTCAATCAACAAGCAAATTTCGAAAAAATATTTTTTTTTTACATTAGGCCAATTCAATGTAGACTCTCATATTGTACTATGGCATATAATTCATATTAATATGACTAGTGACTGTGAACACCTTTTGTTAACAAATTATGTATTTAATACAAGAAAAAAGACAAAGAGATGACGCTGTTAAAAATTGTATGTATACAGGAAAGAAGAAAATAGAAAATATTCTCTTTGAGAGGTGAGAAGCGAATAAATTCTCCCTGAGAGACAGTATGGTTAAAAATATGTCATAGACAATTTCTTATACATAGGAAACAAATGTGTAAAGTCATATTATTTTTTTTTTGTATGGAAATTACTAACAAAAATTTATAAAATAATATGAAATAGTCAAATATGACTAATATGCAACCTCTTTGAATTGGCCCATTATGTTTTCCTTTGCTTTATGTGCTTTTATGTTATGCTCTAACTAAAAATTTGTCATATGACTTTTACATATGTATTTCACACAAGCAATATTTCAACAGATTCACACGTGGTGTATCAATTTTTTTTTACAAAACTCATAATTCATTTATTGAATCTTTCTATATAAGGAAAATGAAAAAAGTATTAAAATCTTATATTAATTAATTTCTGGGTCTATTGCCGTTGCAATAGAAGCTCCAATTTTCATTGCTTAAAGGTCATTATTGTAGCGGGTCCATAGAGGATAATTTGACAAGTCACATATACAATACATGCCGTCTGAAAGCACTTTTTATTTGCATAACGTGATTTCAAATAAATATAATTTTTTTTCGTCTAATTGATTGCAAGTTGGGTAAAAGCAAGTGCATATACGGTAAATTCTCAAGTTTTTTTAAGTCGTAAAATTTGGATAAATGTTAAAAGTTCAATTTAACTATAACCGTACTCAGGGTATTTTTTATACTGGTGCTTAATAACGGGTGTTTTTTTTAATAGATATAGAGAATTTAAGTTGGTAATATTTTTTTAACTGGTTGCCATTTTGTCAGCTGTGAAGTGATTTGGCATTTCAACAGGAATAGACTGACACATGACTAGTGAAGCGTAGATTCGGTGAATGGGCATAAGCAAGATTCTCGTTAATCCCGATTTTCATAAGCAAATTTTGTTTAGCGATGAAGCTCATTTTTGTTTGAACGAATACGTCAATAAACAAAACTGCCGTATTTGGATAATCCACAAATGTAAAAAAATGCCAAAATTGGTGTATTGAAGGAAAGTTTTGTAAATCTAAGAATTTACAACATCATACTATTTAAGTTGCTAGTATACGCCGATAAGCCTGAAACGATTGACCACTTGGGGGACAACATTCACCGCCATGCATTCGCCAATATACGGCCACAAATGTTAGAACAAGTCATCGAAGATTAGACCTCAGATTAGACTACGTCCAAGCCAACCGTGGTTGTCATATGCCATAAGTCATATTTGAAATGAAGGGTATAATAATGCAAGAAGATTATTTTTCGAATTTAAATTTCATGTCAATTTTAAAAACTCATCTTTGTTTTATTTCATTTATAAATTCTATACCTCTAAAAACACCCATTATAATAACTACATCGTAGCGTAGCCTAGACTTTAGATTTAATGCTATACGCCATTTTCCTTTATTTTTTCAAACCTTGTCTTTGATTTCAAACTTTAACATAATTAACTGTATTGTACTAGTCGAGCCTTTTCCACGCTCTCGGTTGTCTAGGAGCTGAAAAAAAATTTCTTTTTTGTTTGTAAATTTTGAGAAAAATACAGAAGTAGTATATTGGTGCTTATAACTCAGTTAGTTTTAAATCAATTTGTTAGTTTCGCTCAGAAAAAATTTTTAAAGCTTTGAATTGCAATTCGATGTTAAGTACTAGCATGTCTAAGAATTCTTTAGGAGCTTGAGAAACTTGATATATTTAAAAAATATATATTTTTCCAAATAATTAGGGACCAAATTGTCCAAATTGTTTCACAAATAACCATAGAGACATATCATATTAATAAATATTTAAAAAAGTGTCTATAAATTACAATTTGTAGCTATTATGGTTGATTTTTAATTGTTTGAATCACCAGGATATTGCTTAAAGACTGATATCACATTCATCCATTTTTTGTTGTTGTATTTCTGGTAGTCAAAATCTTAAACTGAGATAATTTTATATGTTTATTAATTTTAAAAAGTTAATTTTTCCAAATCCTCAAAAAAAATTCTGGGGGTTTCTAAAAATTTATTTATTTAATTGCAATCAAAACATGGTTAGACGAACATAGTCAATCAAATCATAATCAGTAAATATATTAGAAACTGAAAATAAGTTTTGTCGAAATTACAAACGGAGTGACAAAATGATATTTACAATTGGCATTATTAACTGGGTAGTTGTATTAGAATAACTTATAATCAGATGATTAAATATTTTAAGTATAAATTGTTTTCCTCCCACTATTAGACATTTTTGAAAAAATATTTATTATTGAGCTTTTCTTAAAAAATCTTAATGATTTCCACCCCTAAGTGACGTGTCATAATATTTAAACAAAATTTACTTGTTCAATTTATGTCTAATTTTTTAATTATAATGCAATTAATTCTTAACTTGTTTCTAAGGTAACGACTTTTAACTACATTCTTTTTACATAAAAAATATTTTTTACAAGCACATAATTCTTTGTTGTTTTAATTTACAATTCAAGGAAAACAAGATACGACCGACCAATTTTTTTCAATTCACTAAACGACTTAAGAAAAAAACCTAAAGACACTTGTTAACTGAATATTACTTTTTTAAAGCACTTTGAAATTAAATTAAAAATATAAAAAATTATAAAGCATTTAAACAAGAGCAAAAAAAACAAGTTCATTGTACAAAAGCATTGATCTTCAATAAATGAATCATGTACAGATTTCAAATAAGTTTGAGTTTCTTAAAAAAATTGTTTCTAGACATATAAACGTAAGCAGTTTTACACGAATATAAAATCACGTGCTTTAAATGGATTGCCTTTCAGAAGTTTAAAAAAAAAATATTTAAATATTATTATTCTGTCAAGGTGTTTTTAGTTGCTTAAACATAAATGAAACACTTGGTAATTTAAAGTTTTGGTTTAATAAATCATACCTTTCTGTTGCTTAACTATTCTTCATATATAAGTAGATCAATATATTTGAAAAGTATCAAGTTTTTTTTATTCAAATAGATACTTTGCATAGTCCAATAAGCTTTAAAAAATGTATTACAATATTTATGTATTGGTGTGTTTGCATTATTTTATTTATTTATTACTAGAAAAGCCCGGCGCGCGTTGATACGCCACTTAATGAATAAAAATGCATTCTGAATTTAAATTGAATATCAAGTGCCAAAAGCTAAAAATTATAAATTTTTTAATGGGCGTGGCTTTGCTCACTTCTCTAATCACGAAACTGTATAGTCATGACAGCTCAATATGTGTGCAAAGTTTCTGAAAAATTGGTCAAGTGCAAGTTCCTCAAAATTATAACTTTTTTATGGGCGTGGCCCCGCACACTTTTCTAATCACGAAACTGTATAGTCATGATAACTCAATATGTGTGCACAGTTTCAGAAAAATCGGTCAAGTGCAAGTAGCTAAAAATGATAACTAAATTTTTATGGGCGTGGGCCCGCCCACTTTTTTCCACTCATAAACACTCCCTGGTATGTGTACAACAACTTGCCAAAGTTTGAGTCCGATCGGTTTTACAGTTTCGGAGTATATAGCTAACACACACACAGACAGAGTTTCACTTTTATAAATATAGATACCCTTCACCTGTGGTGCACAAGGGTATATAGCTTTTGAAGGTTGAATTTATCTATAGAGGTTGTACTAGAAAAATCAAATCTTCAGTTTAGGATTTTTTCAAATTCTATTTTTTTATTAAAATCGTTTGTATTATAACAAAAGGATAAACTGCGTAGTAAAAAATCGACTTGTCCATTAATATAAAGAAATTCAGTAAATCAAATACGCTTAAAAACTGCCCAAAATAGAATATTATTTTATTTTATCTATACAATTTATACTTGATATAATAAAGAGGAAAACAAATTTGTTCACCAATGCTCTAGGTCTATCCTCCGAACGATCATAGGCCAAATTTTTGTTTTATTTTTTAGGTGGAAATAAATCGCGTATTATTAATAAACAGAATTTTCGATAACAAAGGAACAAAGAAGTAGTACACGATAACCTGTTATCGACACTTTTTAGTTTTTTTTCTTCTTTTCTCAGACTTCACATAATTTTTCTCTATTTTCAAAAGAAAATTAAAAACAAGTAAGAGTGCTATATTCATCTCATATGAAATACATATTACATACATACATATATAAAAACATTCCATTGTAAAATTATGAATGGAGTTTACGTATGTATGTATGTTTCTAAAAAAAAATTAAAAAAATATAAAAAAATTAAAAAAAACAAAAAAGAAATATAAAAAAATTAAAACAAAAATAAAAAAAAATAATAAAAATATAAATAATATATTAAATAAAAAACTAACTAACTAAAACTGTGTATGTATGTATGTATGTATGTATGTATGTATGTATGTATGTATGTATGTATGTATGTATGTATGTATGTATGTATGTATGTATGTATGTATGTATGTATGTATGTATGTATGTATGTATGTATGTATGTATGTATGTATGTATGTATGTATGTATGTATGTGTGTATGTATGTATGTATATAAATTTTTAAAACCGTTATTCCCGTCGTTCGATCAAGGATCCTAATATAATCTATATATATAAAAGTGAAACTCTGTGTGTGTGTGTGTGTGTGTGTGTGTGTGTGTGTGTGTTAGCTATAGACTCCGAAACTGTAAAACCGATCGGGCTCAAACTTTGGTAAGTTGTTGTACACATACCAGGGAGTGTTTATGGGTGAAAAAAAGTGGGCGGGGCCACGCCCATAAAAAAGTTTAAATTTTGAGGTACTTGCACTGGACCGATTTTTCTGAAACTTTGCACACATATTAAGCTGTCATGACTTTATAATTTCGTGATTCAAAAAGTGGGCGGGGCCATGCCCATAAAAAATGTTATCAGTTTTAGCTACTTGCACTGGACCGAATTTTCTGAAACTTTGCAAACATACTGAGCTGTCATGACTTTACACTTTCGTCATTAGAAAAGTGGGCAGTGCCACGCCTATTAAAAAAAGGTATCATTTTGAGGTACTTGCATTGGGCCGATTTTTCTGAAACTTTGCACACATATTGAGCTGTCATGACTTTATAATTTCGTGATTAGAAAAGTGGGCAGGGCTAGGCCCATTCAAAAAGTTATAATATTAAGGTACTTTCACTGGACGGACTTTTCTGAAACTTTGCACACTTATTGAGCTGTCATTACTATACAGTTTCGTAATTAGAAAAGTGGGCAGTGCCACGCTCATAAAGAAAATGTTATAGTTTTTAGCCTTGCAATTGATATTCGATTAAAATTTAGAATGCGATTAAAATTCATGAAGGGGCGTAGCAACGCGCGCCGGGATTGGCTAGTATTTAAATAAACTTTAAATCTTGGCCTGTTAGTCTTCTGTATGAGCTGGCTTGGCTACTTGGATTTCATTTCGGTGAGCTATTCAGTTCCATTTTAATGTTAATTGGAATTTTTTCAATGTATTAGCATAATCTACTGTCCGATATAGTATGTGGCAAACAAATTTGAAGACCTGTTTTAAGATATTTCTTTTAAAAAAATTGGCAGGGCATTTATTTCACGAGGGGCAGTACTTCATGTATCACAGCCGTTGATAAATGTAAATCGAAAATTAGAATTGAATAATATTAGTTTGAGACTGCAATAGAGAAATATTTAAAGAGCTTCATTATTTGTTCAGTTTAACATGGACACCCGAGCCGTCAGCTGTCGTGCAGAATGTTACAGCATAAATATTCTTGAGAAATTCATTACCTAATTGTAAAAAAAAATTTAATTACGCCAGATGGATGAACATGTTCGAATATATAACGAAGCACTAGCCGTTAGTAAATTACAAAATTACTTTAAAACATAGTTAGAGATGTTAAAAACACTTTTTATGGACAACTTAAACCTATGAATAGATATAGGAAAGACTTCTAAAATCTCATAGTCAAGTTATTAAATCTGCTATTAATTTATTTCTACTTTAGCACATGTTACGACGTTACGTTAGGTAATTGCAGTTCGTAGATAATTTTTTTGTTTATATTTTTTATATATGAAGTTTGACATTTGAAATTAATGAGAGAGGGGAGAAAATTGTTTTTTATCTATAGACTTTGACAGCTAAAATTTAAAATATGTAAAGAAAAATATAATCAGCTGACGAAGCAAGACTACCTGATGAATAAATGTGCCTTGGATAAGGCGGGGTATTCCTTTTTTTCATTATCCACGTAATGTAGGTGAATTTTAAAAATTTTAATGAGATTTTAACTGAATTCTGAAAATCTAAAAAATAAAATATCAATAAGCTGCATTAAAAAATCGCGTTAAATGATAAAAATTAAAATTACACATACACATATAAAACAATTACGTATACATATAAATAAAACAAAAAAAGTTTTTTAGTGGGTGTAGCGAAGCGCACCGGGTTAGCTAGTACTAAAATAAATATTAAACACACATATTTGAGGTAAAATTTATAATTAAAGAAAATGATTATCCCATTGAATCATTTAACGCAATAAAACTAAATTCATTTTATTATGCTGAAGGTACATTCACACTTGACAAATATTTCATAAAATATTACTTTAGAACATCTTAAAAATAAAACCTTGATTTAAAAATTGATTTTCATGGACATTTCAACATTTTCTAAATATCACTTAAAACATATTATGAATATGATACTGTTTCCATAACATTGCGGGTGGTGTTCTAAACAATTTCCGGAATAATATTTCAAACAATTGTATTTATTGTTGTAAACAACTACATACAATTTTAACACTACAATTCGTGTTAAATATTGGATTTATTTTATGTAGATTTTAAAGCATTCTATCACGTTTTACACAAAAAAATTTTGTTTGTAATTTTATTAATGAAACATTTATACTTTTGTTTGTGTTTGTCAAAAGATAAATGAGCAAATCATCATTTAAATAATAGAAATTAAAAAATTAAAATAATAAAATGTTGTTTTTTGTGTTGGCGTTTAATAAAACAATTACTTATGAAAATTAAAACTAAGAAAAAATATATAAAAAATATCTGCAGCAAACTTGTCTCTGCTGATTTAAATAGTAGAAAATTTCAAATTTAAACTGTTTTAAATGCAAAATAATGACCGATTTCATAATAATACTGACAACAATAATGTTGAAATGTATATTTTCTACATACATATGTACATACAAACGTAAATATTTCTTTAACTCATTATTTTACAATAAAAATCTAAATTCTTCTAATAACAAAACAAAAATATTAGAAAAATATTTTTTTGAACATAAAATTACATACATATGTACATAAATTACCATTTTTTTTAAATATATAAATTAAAAATGTTTATTTTTTCACCAGTGTTACCCGTATTAAACTGTTATTATTTAGTCACTTATGTTAAATCACCATAAAAGCTGCAGATTACCAAAAGCCTCACAGTCAACATAATCTATAATTTTTGAAAATTAAATTTTTTGATGCTTGACACAGTGTACATGATTATTCTGTATTCTAAATAAAATCAAATTGTTTGGAATAGTTGTTATAAACAACAACACTGCAATGACAACACTGAATAAGTGGATACAATTAAACAGGGAAATCAAAATATCAAATATAATTTTCGAAAAAGAAAAGCCAATCAGTGAAACGCCGTCAATTATTTTTTTTTTCTGTCGTCGTCGTTGTTAATTTTACTAAATAACTACAAAAACATTCCTCGTATGATAAGTGTATTTAAATCAAAAATATTTTAGTCAGATTTCTACATGTGTAAACTTCTCAAACAAGCCCGTTGGCCTTATGGTAGACCAGTGATGTTACTCTGTAACTCGATTCAAGTGTATCGGTTTAAAAACTAACTATTCCCTCATTAGTGTTTTTACACCGTAAAAAATTTAATGCTAGTCTCCCTTTCGACAGAAGATTTTTAGCCCGATTGGAATATAATGTATACCGTTGATATTGGCGCGGGCACACTTTCAATTTTGTCTGGCGATTTTCTAATTCAACGTCAAGTTATAGATACGACTTCTGATAACTTGAATCCTTTCCCCACTTATGACGAATATTTTTAAATTTTGCTCATATCCCAGAAAGTGATTACATATGAAGATTTTTAATACCGATCTGAGATAAATCGGGTAAACTTAACGGCCGACTTAATTAATAGCAAAATATTTTATCATCCACTTTGAAAAAAAATATTTTTTACAAATTAAACCAAAAAAGTATAAACAACTAAAATTGAACTTGACCTTGACTCGCTTAAAAGATTAGTTTGTCTTATTTATACGAACTCATTTATTTAGTACAATCAAATCTAAAAATAACAGCAGAGATTTTCTTAATTAGCCTAGGTGTGAAGATAGAGTACACACTTTAACGTAATAATGTACATATTTTGCTTGCCAATGGTTTACTTACATACATAAGTATATGTAAGTATAATACTAAATACCTTTGTTAACAAAATGTTAACCTCGGGAATTATTATCTAAAGGTATGTAAGAATTAATGTAATATAATATTGTACTTCATGTGTTTTTTTTTAATTAGTTTAATTTTCTAGTTCATTTACGTTTGAAATATGTGCTTCAAACAACTGGAATACAATATGTATAAATCATTACGTTGCATTTACTGTATCATTTACGTTTAAGTAAAATGAAGTCTTAACACATACATACTTACATACTGTGCATTGCATCTACTTATTTTAATAATTTATTTCCTGCATACTGAAATCTATTAACGGTGACTAAAACCAAAAAAAAAATTTAGACAATAGACAGAAAAACACAATCAAACAAACGGGATTATACATACTAAATTTTATACTGTGGGTTAATTTAATAAGGTTACTTCACCAAATTTGATTTTAAAACATATTCCCTATAAAAATAAAATAACTTTTTTCCGCCCGAACAGACTACCTGCTACAGGGGTTATCACTAAGGCTAGCAAGTTCATGCATTTAATACCGTGTTTATGTACATAAAAATGTAGTAAAAAAAAGCATTTACTTTTAATATATTTGGTGAATTCACAAGATGTCCTAGGTGTCGTATTATCATGCCATAATCTTAAAAAAAAATTTAAAAGGTTTAAAAAATTTACAATATAGCATACAATTCTTTTAATTTTTTGGGATATTGTGACAATATGACACTTGTATTTTTATACCCTCTTACCTATTGTGAAAGGGGTATATATAAATTTGATTCCATTTATAATTTGTTAATATTCACTTTCGCTCACATTAGGTAAAAATTTTCTAAAGACTTATAAATAAGAGAGTCGTTTAAAATATCTCCGTATGTCTTTTTTTTCTTTCTATATTTTAACCATAAAAATTAAAATTTTTCATTCCTGGGGTAATTTATAGACATTCTTGCTACTGTTTTAATATGATATGCCTCTAGAGCTATTCATAAAAAATGTTTGAAAATCAATTACTTATCGGCAAAGTTATACACAAAAAAATATTTGAAGAATATTTATAATTTTTAAACATATATAGTTATTAAAGCATCTAACTATTTTTTGAGCACGCTCAAGACATCAAATTACGAGTCGCAGCCTCGAAAATTTTTCTGAGGAAAATTAACAAAACGCTTTGATATAGGCCCCAAATTAAACTGTTTCAATGATATTCTAAAATAAAAAATTTTAAGTTCGTGATGACTGCCACTATAAAAATCATACAATAAATTTATGTATGGATCAAATCTATTATTTAAAAATATCCTACCTTTAAACCCCTCAACAATGATATCAAATGAAGTGGATTTTAGTACACTATAAAAATATAGTAAGTACAGCTTTGTTCCCTTTAAAAAAATATTTTTTTTTAAATATTCATTCAATTTTTTTCTTTTATACAAAAGTTTTTGTAAAGCATATTCATTCAAAACGTTAAATATAAAAATTTTCAAATGTTTTACATTAGCACTTTAAAAATGTCCCAGAAAAAGATAAAAGGTCCGCCAAATAACTTTTTGTTTTGAAAATGCTTAAAAAAACGCAAAATTAAAAATACTTTATATTGTTTTTTAATTATCATCTACCTATTGACTTTAAAAAAAATATTATTCCAGCAACAAAAAAATAATTATTCAATCGCATGCAGTATTTTATTGCAAACTTTTTTGTATTAAGTTGCATTAAAAATGTGTATCTAATAATTATCTAAAACAGCTGTAAAATTATTATTATTATTATTATTGGTTCCTTTAGTTCCTATAAGGAGCATAGGGCCTCAACAAAGTTTCGCCATTCGTTTCTGCTTGGTGCAAGGTTCTTTATTTCGTTCCAGGTTTTGCCTGCTCCCAACGCTTCTGAGTCTAGCTGTCTTCGCCAATAATAATTATCTAAAACAGCTGTAAAATTAAAGAAAAGCAATTCTTAAATGTTAGTTATTTAATACAAAAAATATTTCCTTTCGTTTTTTTTGTTTTCAACTTTTTTGAATGAACCCTATTCTTTTTTTCCATGGTGTTGCACTAAGAACAATGAAAAAATAATGAAACGATATTAAACACAATTGCTTTGTGCCAACAATTAAGTAATACTTGAAATAAAACATTTTATTTCAAGATTCATACGTGAATTATGTTAATAAATCACTGCCTTAACAGAAAATATGTAATTAAGGGGCAGTGATTCTAAACAGTGTACAACGAACAAAACCTTCCGCAAACTTTCCATTCAGAGATATACATTTTTAATCGTTATTCACATGAACACAATCAAAACAAATACTTTTTTAATGAAAAAGAGAGCAAACAATAAAATTATCTAACTCATATGATTGCTTGGATATACAAATCGTACTTGCAAACGAAACAAAAGTAGAGCCGTATACCTTTAACATTTTTTTTTGTTATTACTGTTTTAGTTTAAATTAAGAATTAATAAAATAAAAATTCCCTACAAACTTTGTTAAAATTTCACAAAAAGTATAAGTTAACGGGCTAATACATTTTCTACTTTTATACGTTTTTATACCCACCACCAAAAAAAATGGTGTGGTGGTATATCTATTTTGTCACTTCGTTTGCAACACATCGAAATATTCATAAAGTATATATTTTCTAAGTCCTGGTTACATTTAAGGATGATTCAACTATGTTCATCCGCCTGTCCGTCCATTGAAGGAAGCTAAAATATATTTTCGTATCTTAATCACTCCTATTTTCATAACTGCGTCAAACTCTTATCTTAATATGTGCAGCTGTAAAACAGTTAAGAATTTTAAAAATTTCGTCTTTGCGTAAATTTAGTGGCGAATTTACCCACTAAAATGTGTATCTTTATTCAATCCTTCTTCACAATAGCATTGAAGTGAGTATGTACATATGTATTTAAAGATTTAAAGAACTCTCGATTTAGCAAATTAGCGAACTTTAAAGGCTCGTTGCCGTTCGGAAATATGTGGAAAAAAAATCGGTAAGCAGTGCAACGAAATTACAGAAGAAGATAGAAAGAATATTTTAAAATATTTTGGTCGCTGTCCTGGGAAGAGAAAAAAGCGTATGTTGTTGCAATGGTGTCCCATAAACCGGACACTTTGAGAACAACTGGTACTTTTTCTCGGCGAGTAAACACATTAGTCTACACTTTGAAAACTTCTGATGTGATCAAGGTTGTTTGTAAAAAAATGTTTTTGTGTACACTCTCTCTGGGTGAGTGGAGCGTGTCCAAATGGGTTACTGGTAATCTACATGCAAGCGACGTTGGCATGGTAAAAAAAGTGGTCCAGTCAATCGTCAAAGCAAAATAAGCATCGCCAAAATAAATCACGTAAACTTTTTTCTACAAAATTTGCCTAAGATAGCATCACATTATTGCCGACAGAGTACAACTAAAGAATATATAGACGTTCAGTACAAAACTTGGGCAGAAGTGTACACAGATTTTGAAAAATATTTGATGGATCGCAATATTGATATAGTTGAAAAGGCAACGTACAAATGATTCTTAGACGTAATACACAAGGTTAATATTAGTATATAAAACCAAATAAATATCAATGTGATATCTGCTTTGCTTATAAAAATAAAAACGTCCCAGAAGATGACTATCAACTTCACATAGCAAGTAAGGAGCGCGCCAGGAAAGAAAAAGCCGAAGACAAGGAACGTTGTTCAAGAGGTGATATTCAAATGTTAACGGTGGACTTGCAAGCAGTGCAAACAATTCCTCTACTTTCAACTGGAGCAAACTACTTTAAAACAAAACTCTGTGTGCACCAATTCACAATTTATAATAAATTTGACAAGAATGTTGCTTGCTACGTATGGCATGAAGCTGAAGGCGGCATGGACTCGAATGTATTTACCTCTTGCTTGCTGGACCATTTACAGAACTTAAAAGACAAATCAAAGCCTATAATAATTTACAGCGACGGGTGCTGTGCCCAAAATTGTAATACGATACTTGCAAATGCCTTGCAGCATTACGCAAATACCCACCGAGCAGAAATAGAGCAAAAATATCTGGTAGTTGGCCACACTCAAATGGAGTGTGATTCTGTGCGTGCCTCTATAGAGCGAAAGAAGAAAGGAAGGGAACTATATGTGCCAGCTGATTTCAATATGGTTATAAAACAATCCAGATTGTTTCAATCATACATTTTTCCGAGATTTTTCTCCACTCGATTACTTAAAATCAATTCGACCAGGCACAAAAAATAAGTTTACGAGCTCTCAAATATACCTTTAATGACGGAGTTCAATACAAATTATGTTTTGATGAGGAGTGGCAACTATTACCTCATCGTAGATTGCGACCACAAGTGCAGCACAATGATAACATTTTACTACCGGGTCTCTACAATCAACAACTACCTATTTCAAAAGGAAAATATGACGACTTGCAAGATTTAAAAGGTATGATTCCAGCCGACTATCATTCATTTTATGATAATTTGCCACACCAATGATATTATTAATTTAATTGAACTCTTTTTTTTTTTCTTTTTTTACTTTCTTGTAAATAAAACATTCATTCTATATTAAATACTGTTTTCATTGGATAATTTTGGTATAACGGCGTTATTTTTTAGTATAGATATGAGTGCAACAAACGAGTAACTTATTCATAAAGTATCAAGAATTAAAATTTAGTGTTAATGCAGCAAACTCGTATCTCAATAAGTGCGTTTCATGATTTAACTAAAAAAGATTAGTATATTAAATACTACTAATATACATAAATGTAATCAATTCCTTGATAATTGCATTTAAGCTTTTAACCAAACACTGAAGTATAAAAAGATTAACCGTTTTTTTCCTCTCCTGAAAAGTTGTATTTTTTAAGATATGAGGTTGAGGAAGTAAGGCATCGATATGTACATTAGACATGTTTTGGAGTAAAGAAAAAAAATTAAGAAAAAAACCATATAGCTTGTAATTCAAGAGGGGGTTATAAAAAATGTCTTTCTGATATTGAACCATATACGTTCGCGTCTATTAATAAAATAATAATTTTTGTCGCATAAAATTGATACAGAAATTTGGCACAGCCGAATATAGTGCTCTTACTTGTTTTTGTTCTCACGGTTTTCTTTTATATCTAGCTGGAAACGTTTAAATTAATGTACATTTTGTGTTGATAAGCAAAAACAAAACTTATCAGTCCCATAGTCTTTCTACGTGATCATCTTTTAACACGCAAGGCTTTTTTATCTTTATGTCAGTGTTAGGATCCTGTGTCTGGGATATTGATGCCTTACTTCCTCAACCTCGTAACTTAAAAAATACGGTTTTGACTTTTTCATATCAAACGATTGTTTCATGCTTTAACTAAAAAAAAGATTAGTATATTATCACTACTAATATACATAAATACAATCAATTCCTTAATAATTGCATTTAAACTTTTAACCAAACACCGAAGTATAAAAAGATGAACCGTTTTTTTTTCTCTCCTGAAAAATTTTATTTATTAAGATACGAGGTTGAGGAAGTAAGGCATTAAGTGTTTATTTTTTGTACTTTTGACACATCAGAAAGTAATTTTGAAAAAAAAATATTTTAAATTAAAAAAAAGGCTTTGAAAGTTTTAGGATATTTCACAAATTTTTAAATAATGTTTAACAAAACCGTGTATTTTAAAAATGTTTTTTCCTCCCCCTGGATCCGCGCCTTCTCATTTATATATAGAGAAAGTACAATACCCATTTCATAGTTGAAATTTTTCAGATGCATGTTCACGCATTTTAAATCAAAATGGTTGACTACTACCACTAAGATCTTATTGAACAATTAATTGCAATCTAAGGAAAACTCTATATAATCGCCGGTATTTTGGAAACACTGCATATACATACATACATATGTATTTCAATTAAAAAAACACGTGCTAAAATAGTGCATTGGTAATTATTTTGCTTTGTGTCGTCTGCTGCGAAAAAAGAAAATTTTATCAAAGTGAACAACTTTTTTAAACATTTAGACTAACAGGGCAGTGGGTAAACAAATTTTCATTTGCCAATGCTGCAATAGAGATCGTTGGCCGCCAACAACATTGATATTGACACTATAAAATTGTGGCACTAAACAAGAAGTACATACATTAGCATGCACTACGTCAAGCGACTGCTTAGACGCACAGACGGACGTGTAGTTTCTTTTTTATGCTAAACACATTAGTGTGATATTAGAGAAGAGATTTTCATTTTTTTGCTTTTCACTATTTTTCTTTTCTTGCGTTTTTAAATGAGTGTTTTGATTTTGAAAATACAAGACGTCAACGGAAGATCTTTTGCATTTCAGTTCGTTAATCATGAAAGTGGATACAAAATAGTTAAACATATTATCAAAGTACTAGAGATTTGGGTTGCCATTAAGGGTGTTTTGCTGACGAGTTTGAAACTCTTGCAAATTAACAACAATGGCGAAATTTAAAATAAAATATAGAATAAATTTTTTTTTATTATTATTTATAAGCATTTCACGTACAAAATAGCTCATATTTTGTTTTGGCTTCAGCGCCACTTGGAATTTTTGAGGCAAGTTGGCATTACATTAAAAAAATTTAAAACATTTACAGTTACTCAATTCACAACCTGTCGTAGATGTTATATGTCGTCGGATAAAGCAATTGTTACACATATTGTGTTTTTAATTTCTTTTCTAATATTTTGTACAATACATTCAACAATTAATTATAATTAATTATAATTATATAATTTATATAACGTCGTTTAAATATATCAGAGATGGAAAAAGTAATTGTATCGTCGTTTATTTCTAATATGTTTATTGAAGTAAATTTCTTACAACGTAAAAAAAACATATATATATGTACAAAGCATATATAAAAGAAATACATGTTATACATATATTCCGCTAAACCGAATCTGATATCCTTCATTATCATGTACATACTTAGGTTAATTCTATGGAAGCCTAAATTTCGGATTTAAAGTTATACATTATTTTGCTTTATTACTTCTGATATCATTTTGGATTTTATTGACCTTTCTGTATCACACGTCATCTTAATTTAAAACTAAACATCTTCCATTTGATATCCGTTAACTGATTTAATAGTTTTTCTCAGGAATACTATTGAAGGCAATGGCTTAAAATTTGGTGTAACCAGCGTGTCCAAAAATTAATGAGGAGTTTAAGAAACTAAATATGTTCAAAAAACATATTTTTTCAAATATTTAATTTTTGCCTATAACGTTCCCAGTTAGTCACCGATTTGTCCTAAATTTACGAATAGCCCTACTGGCATATTATATTTAAAAATAGTAACAACGACGATAATAAATTATCCCAAGGCTAAAAATAAGAATATTAGAAAAAAATAGGTAGTCGTGTCTATTTACTTATATATCAAAAAGTTAAGTGGCGACACTGCTGGATTTCAATAACAATTCATTGCGTAATATATCAAAAACATTAATATCACATGCAGGGGCTCAATTCTCGTTCTGTGAAACTGTGAAATGAAAAAGTTTTTGTATAGCAAAGGGTATGGTGGCACCATATGATATGACACACAAAAACTTTTCATTTCATAGTTTCATAGAACGAGAATTGATACCCAGGTCTGTACAACATGTGGAGACTTCTAAAAGTTGATTTCAACCAACCCATTGACAAACGAGCATTGCTCAATCGACTTTTTTAGTCATAAGCTTTTAAAAAACTTTAAAAACTTTATATGGTCGAAAATGAATATTGTAGAAATTAAAAATGTAACTTTAGTTTGATTTTTCAATCAATAACGAAAACGATGGCAAAATGTATTCCTTATTAAAATTAACATAAATAAAACACATTTAAAATTACACAATGATTTTTGATTATCGATAATTGCACAGTAAAGGAACTATTATAAAATTTTAATATCTTTGTGTAAAACTATCATAAAATCAATCAAAAAGATTTAAACTAGTTCAATGTGAATAACATTTTTCATGACTTCTAATTCGTTAGTGCAAAAGGAGGCGTGATGAATTCCTTCTCTAAATAAAAAATAGTTACCTATTATTGATGTGCTTCAAAATACATGCAAATGCATGCAAAAAATCTTAAAAAATTCATATAAACAAACATTATTAACTCATGACATATGTATGAGTTTCTTTTCATTTACTATACAAGCGTTCTATGCACTTATTACAATGAAGTGAATTTTGTTTATATATTCATATAAACACATGCTCTCCACTGACACATTAAATTAAAAATCATGCATGATTCACTTGAATTGAACCAGTTCATATCATGGGTTGAACTCATGCATTCTCTATTTCTTTTGCATGTCGTTTTTTGCTGGGATAGGAAATAAAAAAAAACGCAAAAGAATTTTTTTAACATATTGCCAATCTTGAACATTTAACTTTTAAATAATTGCGGCAACATTAAGTATTGGAATTATTTAGTTTTCTAGCGTGAATGGAATTTTTCGATTGTTGGACCAAACTGTACAAAAAATAATTTACGATCAACACTGACAAAAATCATATTTATTCTAAAACAAACTTGAGGATTATATTTTAATCAATATTTGCGAATTTTTAAACAAGAGTAAAATATAAATTTTTTTCTTTTGCAAGCAGAGTTAGTTAAAAGAAAATTGATTTATTGATTTTGTTGTTAAAAACTTTGTTGTTGATTTCAAATCAAATAGGTACATATATTTCTAAAGATAAATACTTTTTTGCGGCAACACTGAATTCTATGAAGTGATGTGGTGGTTAAGACAAAAAAAATCATTTTTATTTTTAAACTAATTGTACACAAACAAATTTACCAAAAAATTAATAAAAATTTTTTAATTATTTAATGTTTTAAATTTAAGAGTACATACCATATTCTTTGTTTTTGCAATTGTCTATTTTTTAAGTATTTTTTTTCTCTTCTCTATTTTGTCACCTCAGCAGGTGAATGTGTTTGAGGTGAATATTTGAAAAATACAAATCAAAGAGTTTTGACGCGTTTTATTGAAGGACTTTGTTAAACGGATACTGAAATCGATAATGAGTAAAAATGGTCATAACAATCCGGCATACGTCAATGATGTCTCGGATAAAACTCCAAAAAAGTATTCTGTGGAATTGACAGAGAAAGGTGATAAATATGTGGTGGCTCAAGCAGACGACTACAATCCGTACGAACATCGTGAAGTAGAGCATCCCACAACGTAAGTTTTTATTTATTTTTTATTTATTTTAACTCAAATTTTATCGTACATTTTTTTTTTTAATTAAGCAACTCTGAGACTCTTTTTCATTTGCTTAAGGGATCTTTAGGTACAGGCATTTTGGCTATGCCCAACGCTTTTAAAAATTCTGGTTATGTCACTGGCACCATAGGCACCATAATTATTGGCTTTATTTGTACCTACTGCATACATCAATTAGTTAAAGCTGAATATGAGTTATGTCGTCGAAAAAGGGTAGGCTATTAGCAATCTTTTAAACATTTTTATGAATTTCTTTTTACTTCCAGACTCCCAGTATGAATTATCCCAAAGTAGCTGAAATTGCTTTAGGCGAGGGTCCTACGATATTTCGTAGATGTGCTCCCTATATCGGTCATGTAGTCAATACGTTTCTATTAATCTATCAACTGGGTACATGTTGCGTTTATGTTGTCTTTGTCTCTTCAAACATTAAATCTGTGGCGGATTATTATATGGAATCACCGGTAGATGTACGTTTGTGTATGGTCATTATTTTGTTGCCACTAATTCTAATTAATTGGATTAGAAATCTTAAATATTTGGCTCCTTTCTCTACATTGGCTAATGCTATTACCATGGTGTCATTTGGTATTATTTGCTATTACATTTTTCGTCAACCCGTTTCCACAGAGAATAAAGAAGCTTTTGCTCCCGCAAGTGGTTTTCCATTATTTTTTGGTACTGTACTATTTGCTTTAGAGGGTAAGTGTTTATTTTCATAATTATGAAATGAAATTTTGTCTACTCTTTTCAAAAGCAGAAGTTACAAAATAAAAACTTTACAAATGAGTTGAATTTATTATTAAAATTGACGTGTAAACCTTAAAAACAAAACTTATCCGTCTTGGATCTTAACTTTTTTATTGTAAACTGTATTTTACGGGTCAAGCCCTTTCATTTGACACCAATACATAGTGAAGCGAGTTTAGTAAAGGCTATAATACACGGCATGTTTTTTACATCTGACTTTAAAATTTGTGAGACATATGTAAATCTACATGTCTGTCAAAATTGTACTTTTACGCTGACTGCTTTGCAGCAGCAGAGATTTCTGCCAACGACTGATATCACATGTTTTTACAGAAGAAAATAGAGCGTACTCTAATTAAAATTTTGTCAGATGTCTCAACACATGTGTTTTTACAGAAGTAATGTTTTAAAGGTAACACACGACATGTTTGTATTAGCAGTGGAGAATTTGACAAGTCAGATGTTAAAAACATGCCGTGTATTAGCTCCTTAAACCGTTGACTAATGAATTTTTAATAAGGGCGGGTAGATGTTGACAGTTTGTTGCGGTCAAATCTGTTGTTTATTATTTATAGGGCTTTAACGTGATGAAAATTCACAATGTTTGCCCACAACGACTTTCTTTTGTTTGTTATGATCGAGTGAGAGCTGTCAGTGAGGTAGTTCAAAAGACATGTTTTGTGTTTTCAGGATTTTTTTCCAATTTCATTTTACACTTTTTGGCTCATTAAGATTTAACGTAAAATTGAAACAAATATGAGCTGTTGTATGCAAAAAGTCCTCGTTTAAACGTTAACGATTGTTTGAAATTTTTGCAGAAGAAATTTGGAAAAAAGTCTTGTATTCGAAACTTATCGCATAAAACCCCTATAAGTCACTGTTGCCAAATCACTATTGCAAGTTTTAAATGGCCACCAATATTGTGTGATTGAACCCTGCCATACCTTTTTTGTTGGAATTTTTATTTCAAATCGTCTGGCAACGACTTTTTGTAAATAAATTTTCGTGTTTCGTTTTACAAATATTTTGCCGCAATCAAGGCATATTATTCATCAGCTAATCGCAGTTCGGAGAGATTTTTTTTGTTTATATTTTTCATATATAAAGTTTGGCATTTCACATAAATGAAAGAAGAGAGGGAATTATTTTTTTAAATCAATGGACTTTGATAGCTGAACTTTTAAATAAGTCAAGGTATATTTAAAAGGTTTATGCACCGCGGCAACAAATGTCTGCATGTGTCACACAATAGGTTTGTCATTTCGTGTGAAATTTCTATAACTTTCATTTCTGATCCCATAAAGTATATATTTTTTGAAAGCAAATAAGTCAATTAAGCACTGCCCGTATTTCAGTCTGTCAGAAAAATCGTTATATATACAACTGAGATATGATGAAAAACCTAGACCATCTCGTCTTTTCACACCAGAACAAACTGGATGAACATTCGAATTCCAGTTAAGACAAAAAATATTTTTTATTATTTTTTTCTTTTCCTTTTTTTTATATTTTTTTATTATTTTTTATTATTTTTTTTATTTTTATTTTTTATTTTTTTTTATTTTATATTTTTTTTTTATTTATTTATATTTTTATTTTTTATTTTAAAGGTCATGAAACATATATGTATGTATGTTCAATTGTTATTGCATGATTCGGCACGGCCGAATATAGCACTCTTACTTGTTTTTATTTTTTCTTTAATTTCAATAATTTTTAAGAAACAACAATGTAAAAACTTTCTGTTTTCGGTTTATAATTTTTTAAAACGTTTAAAACAAACTGAAACCGCAAATTTTGTATTAAAAATTAAGTTTGACAACTGTACCCATATTATAAAAAAAAAGTTTGTAAAATTGTATATAAAAAAAAAATCAGCTGATTAGATACGAATGCCTTATTAATTTATCTTGAAATAAGTGAAGAAAATAATAAATCAGCTGACGAATCAAGACAACCTGTGAGTAAATTTGCCTTGGCCGCAATAAAACAATAAATAAGTATAACTAATAAAAACGACGACATTTTTAAACTACCAAGTTGCGTACAGCCTACGTAATATTTAGTTGTTAATTCAAATCTTAAACGTTTCAAAAATTTCTTACAAAATGTTTAAATATTTAATTAGAAAATCTTAATTGTTTTATTTTCTCAACTTTCGCTTAAGTTAAGTTAGGAAGTTATTTGTTTTTACCGCAGATATAAAAACAAAATTTTTCCCAATTCTTGGAAATTTCTTAAAATGTTTGAAGCAGTTGCAAACTTTTTACAAAGCTGACCTAAAATTCGCCGAAAATTATTACAAATTTAGTTGAACTATAATAGTTACGAAAAATTCGCTTAATTAAAGTTTAAAAAAACGGGTGATTTTTTAACCGTTTGGTTTTTGTAAATTATAAAAAAACAAGTAAGAGGGCTATGTTCGGCCGTGCCGAATCTGATAATTCCCTTCACCATTATGTACATAGGTATAATCCCACATCGTAGCTTAACCTACATATATTTCATGTTATACGCCATTTTTCTCTATTATATCCGACGGCATCGTTAATTTTGAATTTTTACGTAGTTAACTGTATTCTACTAGTCAAGCCCTTTAAAATGATACCCATATTAAGGGGGGGAAAAATTTAATCCACCATTTTGTTTTACATGCCATCTTGGACTTAAATTTTTTAATATTTTACTGCATTCTACTGGTCAAGCCCTTGCATTTGATACCAATATTGAGGGAGTTCTAGAAATTACATTTTCAAATACCAGATTTGACCCATATATAAATTTATTGTCCGCCATTTTGTAGTGGCGGTCAACATAAATTTTATTTTTTTTTATAGTGCTTATATAGCGCTAGTCAAGTACTTTCAGATGATACCAATATTGACTCTCTCGTTTGTACATTTTTTGAATATATATTTTAAAAAAAATTTGCCTATAACTTTACCGATTAGAGCCCGCTTTATCCAAAACTTTTCACGAAGAAGCATTTAATATCTACAAATAGTAGCAACGGTATATATAAATTATTCTATGGCTGAAAAATTTTAATTTTGGTGGTAAAAATATGGAAAAAAACAGAGGCAGTAGTGTTTATTTCCTCATATCTCAGAAAGTTATAGGGCTATTGTGCTGAATCTCAATAGCGATTCATTCCCGGATATTTCCAAAAGATTTATACCACACACAGATCTGAGGAACATATGGATGCTTCTAAAAGTTGATTTAAACCAACACACGGACAGACGGCCAGGGCTTAATCTACTCCTCTATTCATAAGCTTTCAGAAAATATATACTTTATGGGATCGGAAATTAAAATTGCAGAAATTACAAACGGAATGACAAAGCTATATATACCCTTGTGCACCACAGGTGAAGAGTATAAAAATTGCGAAAGTGAATGAAATATATATTTATTTGAGGTGATAAATTACATACATACATATTAAGCACCTTAATTGAAGTTAATTAAAGTTTCAACAGTTTTTTTTTAAATACGTACAAGTTTTTATGTATAATACGTACAAATGTTTAATCTTAATCGACCACTTTTAGCTATCGGTGTAATTTTACCCCTGGAAAATGAGATGAAAACACCCAAAAAGTTTGGTGGTTCCTGTGGTGTGCTAAACGTGGCCATGGTGTTAATTGTCTTCCTCTATGTTGGCATGGGTCTCTTCGGTTATCTTAATTATGGTGATGATATTGAAGGTTCAATTACATTAAATTTACCCGCCAAAGATGTGTAAGTTTTAATAAATTAAATACAATAATATGTTTTAATAAAATAAAATCTACAATTTTTATTTTCTATAGTTTGGCTCAAAGCGTCAAGGCCATGTTGGCATTTGCCATTTTCATAACCCACGGCTTGGCGTGCTATGTTGCCATTGATATAACATGGAATGATTATGTTGCCCATAAATTGGGACCACAACGTAAAAAAATCTTCTGGGAATATACTGTACGCACATCATTAGTCCTAGTAACATGTAAGTCTCAAAAAAAGAAAGAAACAATGATTTTTCTTGTATAAGAAACATGTTGAATTAAATCTTCACTCTCTTGTTGTTGTTTTTTTAACTCTATAGTTTTATTAGCTGTGGCCATACCAAATTTAGAATTATTTATTTCGTTATTTGGTGCTCTTTGTCTGTCAGCGTTGGGCTTGGCCTTTCCGGCGCTCATACAAATTTGTACACATTGGTATACAACTCATGGAATTGCCAAAGTGTGGTTATTGTTCAGTAAGTATTTAAAGCATGTGCCTTTTCAATCGTGTGCAGTGGTTTGAGTAAATGTTTAATATAAGTATAGTTTCAATATTAAAATTGTTCAACATGATATCGGTGATTATTTGACAAAATAACTTAAGTTGAGATAAGTTAAATTATTTAATCTTAAAGTTGTTTACAACTATTGTCGTCTTTCTACGTCTTTATGGAATATCGCTTTAGAAAAATTTAACTAATTAATTTTTTTAATTCCGGGTGTTTTTACTTTCCTGTAAAATTTGAAAATTAACCAAGTAAGAAAGCTAGTTTAGCTTAAATTTTAGATTAATTGCTATACGCTATTTTGCTTTATTATATCCCACGCCATCTTTGATTTTGAATTTTTCCTAGTTGGATGTATTCTGCTAGTCAAGTCCTTTTTTTACCCATATTGATTGGGTTGAGAAAAAACAGTTTGTTAAAGAGCTATTTTGGATTTTAACTTTTTTATAGCTTACTACTAATTCCTACTAATCAAACCTATTCATTTGATACCAATATGATGGTAGTTGAAGGGGACAAAGCTTGTATTATTTGTATCAATCCCTTTTATTTGATACCAATATTGTCGGGGTTAAAAAGCCCAAAACCGTAATTACTAATTTATCGACATCTTGAATTTTAACTTTTTCAAAGTAATCTCTATTCTACTTAATTTTTTTTACTATGGGCCGTATTCATAAAAAATATTTTAGGTTTATTGAAGGCTTATTTGACAAATTTCTCTACAACATCTGTCAAATAAGCCTTTAATAAACCTAAAATATTTTTTAGGTACCCAAATCACCCTTTCTTTTGGTACCCAAATCACTACTCTCTGTTGTCTAGAAGCTGTAAAAAATAATGTTCGCGTGTAAATTTTAGAAAAAACAGCTAAGCATTTGTATTTTAGTGCTTATATCTCAATTAGTTAGTTTCAAACCGATTTGTCAGTTTTTTCAATAATAATTTTTGAGATTATGGTTTGTATTTTGATGTCTTTGGAGTGTCTTAAAATGATTAAGTACTTTAGAAACTTTACATATTTAAACAAATATATATTTTTAATTGGTTTTGCCTATAACTTTACCGATTGAATGACAAAACCATATATACCCTTGGTACCACAGATGTAGTGTGTAATTTAAAGTTGTTCACCTAAAGTTCAAAAGCCGTAAAATTCTAGTTCGTTTACACTCATCCGCATCTTGATACATGCCATAAGATTAGAGCTATTACATCAAAAAAGAATGAACTTAAAATTTATGTTGTTGTTTTATCTCCCAACATATGTATTTGAAAATTCGAAATAAGTTGTTTTGTCAAAAGTCCACAGATATTTTTTCTTACTTACGAAATAAACTTATGCTCTAACCTAATTTGAAACAACATTTTATTTACATTTTTTTTTTGTGATTTTTTTACCAATTTTTGTAGGTAACTTCTTTTTAATCATTGTTGGCATACTGGGATTAGTTATTGGTACGTATACGTCGTTAGCTGAAATTATTGCTACATTTTTAGATTAAAATTATTCGTAGCAAAAACTGTAAAACATGTGCTTTCCAAACTTTTCAAAGTATGAACAAAGGCTTTAACCAAAAAAAAGGGGGAAATAAAAAATATTTGAATAAAAAGGAATTGATAAACAATTTTTACAAAGACCAAACTTTTTCGATAATTTTCCACATATTAAAAATTTATTGAGAACTTTTAGTGAATTGGGAATTATTTGAAATTATTTCTAAAAAAAGAGATAAAAATTTTTGCTATTTACAAAAATTAAAGAGTTCATAATATACATACATACATACATATTACAAATATTTTCAATTAAATTTAAAAACTATCTTGTTTCCAAAATTCTTATAAAAACCAAAATAATAAAAAAAATTCTAAGATTCAAATTGTTTAAATAAAAGAAAAAAAAAGCCAAAAAATAGAAAATTTATAGAAAAAATAAATAAAAAATATATCTTTATTTATTTCATAAAAATAACAAATAAATTAAAATTTTCTTCAAGCTGAATTTTTTTTATAAATTTCTATAGCTGTAATATTATTCGTGGAAAATTTTCAAATGTTTTCTGTTTATAAAGAAAATTTCAACCTTGAACAATAAATATTTTTATTGTTACAAAATTCTTTTTTTTTCTAAAATTCCTCTAAAAATAATTTTAATTTTGGAGAATTTATTTAAAATAAAAAATTTATCAAAATGTGTTTTTTGAAAAAAAACTATCCAAAGAAGTAAAAAAATGTTGAACAAGTTTGTTTAACATTTTAAAAAAAATCATTTTCGTAAACTCTGTCAAAATTGTTTAAAACAGTAACAAAAAATAAAACACATTTTACATTAAACTTAAAAAAATTCCCCCGGTATGAAGGCCACACATTGGGAAGCACTGTACTAAACCAATAATCACTATTTAATTTACACTTTAAATTATTATTAAGTTTTGCATGTAAATACACAAAAAAAAAAAACAAAATAATTTATAATGTTTATAACATTCCACTACCAATAAAAAAACTAAAGTAGGGATACTCACAGCTCTGGCATTATTATAGAATAACATTTTTTTTATAGTATCCCAATGAAAATTTGAATTCAAGTTTCTTTAAGTATTATTCAAACATATTTAATTTTATGCGGGACCAGACTAAAGATATGTTCACATTGAGCACATATTTGATGAAATAGATTCAATCACAAACATGTTTTAATTGCTGTTCTAATAAACAAATGTAAATTAATTTAAAAAGTTGTTTTAATAAAAATGAATTGCAATGTAAATCAATTGTTTTATGTTTTGACCATATTTGGTAACATAAACTCAAAAAGTGACATTAAATAAACATTAAACAAATGTGAACGTATCTTATGTTAAATAATTATTAATATTTTTTATTAAAAATGAAATATGATTTTCGTAAAGATGTGTAAAATAAAATACAACAGATTTATTTAAGGAAAGTTGTGATATTTTGAATTGTGATAAAAATTGGTAAAACCTGAAAAAATAAACAAACTAAATACTAAAGATTATACGTAAATGTAGGAAACGAAATACATAAGTCACAAATTCTTTAAGGGTCCCTTTATAATAATATAATGTTTTACAATGCATATTATTTAAGTTATATATTGTAAGTACTTTAATGATTATTTATGTACATTTTAAGGCATTTTTAAATTCTTTTTTAAATTATCAACATTATTGCCATGTTATAATACTATATATTCAAATAGATATGTAAAATAATTTTATTATAATATTATTTAATGTATTATTAAAAAATACAAATATAAAATAAACATAATCAAACTGTTTATTAAACATTAAAATAATTGTTTTAATACATTAAAAAAGATTTTGAATATTTTAAACTTGGAATTTGTACATTAATATGGGAAACTCAAAAAGGTACATTTTTATGGTACTTTTTGTATTTTCTAAGTTTCTGAAGCAAGATTTTTAAAATTAGTTCCAAGTTGAGATTGAAAATGATAAGGACGACCTTAAAGGTACTCTTTATATTTTGAAGTTTATAAAGCTAGAACCAAGGCACATTTATTCATCAGGTAGTCTTGTTTCGTCAGCTGATAATTTTTTTCTTTACTTATTTTAAGTTTCAGCTGTCAAAGTCTATAGATAAAAAACAATTTTCTCTTCTCTCTCATTTATTTCAACTGTCAGACTTTTCGGTTGGGCTCCACAAGGGTTTGAGTGGGACCATACACCGAAAAACACAAAAGTACCGTTATCTAAAAAACGGTACTTAAAAAAAAATTACAGCGTTTTTCGTGTTCAGGAGGTCCCAGTTAACTTATCTAGGCATGTAGCTTTCTTGGTATTTTTCCAAATTAAAAATTTGTAAAGCAGTGTTATTAACTAATTAATATTACTCATACGCTAACAAAAATTGTTCTTCAATTTAAATCCATTAAAAAAATTTTATTCATGTAAAAAAAAAATGTATTTGTAATCTACTTTATAAAAAATTTTGCATGACAAATTTGAAATAAAATACATTTTAAACTCATTTAAAATTTTATGAATATGTTCTTTTTATTGTTGCCTAGGAAACGCATAACAAGAAATTTTAAAAGTGTCTATATTAGAGAACTTTTTATAAATTATTCTAATTTAACATAGCTTGAGGCAGATAAAAAGTTTAAAAATAAATTAAAGTATCACTTAATACCTTCAAACCAAAAATAATAAAAATAATCATTGAAACTCAAAATTTGCATTGTAACATTGCAATTAATTTATTGTTATTTATATTTTTTTATTTTTATCAATAATAAACACAACTCTGTGTTATATTATTAAATTTTAATGTTATTATTTTACATAACATTTAAATACGTGTATTATCAATTTTATTTCTTTAACGTTATTCTGTGCATACAAAATGGATCTAAATTTAATTATTGTATTAATTATGTTTAAGTCAAATTTCGAAAATACATTTGTAAAGAATCTTAGTGAAATCAAGAACCTATTACAACCAAAACTAATATTGTTTGTCCGGGGGATAAAAACTGATTTAAACTAACCTTTATTAAAATATGTTTTAAATTGCGATCTGAACTTTAATTAAACATTTTCAAGAAAGTCAGTTGAACGGACTGAGTTAAGGCATTTTTATACCCTTCACACAGTGAAAAAGGGTATATATAGGTTTGTCATTCCGTGTGAAATTTCTAAAATTTCCATTTCCGACCCCATAAAGTATATATTTTCTGAAAGCTTATGAATAAGGGTTGATTAAGCTCTGTCGTCTGTCCGTGTGTATGTTGAAATCAACTTTTTGAAGCCCCCGACATCGCTTGGACCCGGGTGAGGTATTAAAATATCAGAAATATTCGGTATTGAAAATCAAAAACTTCGGTACATAAACAACTGAGATATGAGCAAAAAACCACGACCACCTCGATTTTTTTTTTCACAAAAACAACATTACAACAACATACATACATACAAACGTGTATTCCAGCTGAGCCAAAAAAAATTTTTTTTTATTTTTTTTTATATATTATTTATATTTTTATTATTATTTTTTTTAATTTTTTTTTAAATTTTTTTTTTAATTTTTTTTTTGTTTTTTAACATACATACGTAAATTTATAATTTTACAATGGAATGTTTTTATATATGTATGTTTCTTATATATGTATGTATGTACGAATTTCATATGAGATGAATGGTGATACAAACTACTGTTATTGCATGACTACACGTTGTGAAGGGTATATAAGATTCGGCACGGCCGAATATAGCACTCTTACTTGTTAGGATTAAGGACTGACACCTCAGTTCACATAACAAATACGGATTTTAATGATTTTGAGGCAAACTATGTAGACAATATTCAAGATTATACATATATATGTATATATATATGGCATACATATATGGGAGGTGGGCGTGTTCTTGATCAAATTTTCCCATCAATAGTATTTTATATTAGCATACCAAATTTTAAAGTACGGCGACAACTACTTATACTTTTGTCCCACTGTTATGCAAATCGATACAAAGCACGGTGCGTCGCCTAGTCAGTTTTTGTTCATAGGCCTACACATGTGAAGGGTGTCTCAGTAAAAATGCACCTTTTAATTTTAAAATAAAAACGCATAGTTTTTGAGAAAGTTGCGATTTTATTTTTGGATTGTATTTATATAATTGTTCCAATTAAGTATAGAATAAATTCCCTTTACGGCTCTGATGACAGGCTGTTACTCTTTTCATTAAAATTTTCAAGACTGTTGTATTTAACCGACGACGCGTTGGATCTCAGATTTGATCTCAGGAATTGTTTCAGGCTTAAACAATAAGAATTACTTTGCTCTGTAATCCATTGAACGAATTGTCGAGGCTTTACATGCTTAGCTGGTTAAAGCTGCTGAGTAAGCTGAGTTTTATACGCATGAAGGTGGAGATTTGTGTAAAAATTCGCTGTGTAGTGCTTCGTAAAGTTTTAAGTTGTTGAGAACGATGCCGAACTGAGGTTTTCGCTGACACTCTCATTTACAACAAGAGTGTTTTCAAACGACCGACCGGCACGTTGACACACATGAGTCTTACTGTCCATAACCGGTCCAGTTTATTCAAATATTTTGAACACTTTTCGAATGGTTGACACATTAGGTACACTTTCTCGACTGAAAATTCTTAATAGTTTGCAAGCGGTCTTAGCATAACTTTTCAAATGTTTGTCATAAAATTTCAAAATATTATAACGCGTTGTTCTTTCGTAAAGCGCTGCATTTTTAATAGTCGCAATAATATGTATGTGCAGAATTTCAGAACAAACAAATTACAATAAATTTTAAAAGTACATTTTTACTGAGACACTTTTTAGAAAGACAACTGCGACGAATCCGCGAATATTCGTCGCAAAATATAAAACACATTTGTGTATGACATGAAAATGCGCACAATCGTGGCATCGAGCGAACTCTGCAATAAATTTATTCCTATTTCTAACGCCGGCGAACGATGAATAACTGAATAAACGTGAGCATATTTGGTTATTGTTATCAAGTGCTTTAGTAAAATTACTTTTTACTTTAATAATGGTTTTATTTTTATTTTTTAGCATTTTAATAAAATAAACTAATATTTATAATAAATTGAAGTTAGCTGTTTTACAAAAATAAAATTTTAACGCAAATGTTTACGCATGCATAAGCAAAAAAGCTTATACTATAATATAAATAATATTTATTATTGAGATTCACTAAAATTAAAACTATTTAAATCGTCGTTGCTCCAACAAATTCAGTTTTCAGGAGAGCACAATAAACATTTTATTTTGTTACTTTACAGTATTAAACTATCGCGCACTGACTATTCTTTATTTTTAAACCAATCAAGATATCCTTTAACGGTTTCGCGGATAGATGTACGACTAATAATGGTTTAAAATAGAGTAATAAAAATTTTTTGAAAATTGTCACATAACCGATTTCGACAGAGCAGCGACGAAATATTTGTTTATATTTTTTTGTTTTCATTGCACAGACAGTAATCAACTTTATCTACTATAAAAGCTGTAACTTTTTCAATGTATTTGCATAGCGAATTCTTATCCAGCTCTAAGTCAATACACACCTTAGTCTGTAGTAGAAAACTCGAAACGCCCTGTACAAATTGCACAAAAATGTTCACTTTAGAGTATCTTCATTATGTCAGCTAATTGGAAATACATAAATTTTTCAAAAATATATTTAGTAATTTTTAGGTGAATTATCAAAGCATTTCTAAATTCAAAACATGACCGATACAGATAAAGATAATGAAAGATTAGATAATGAATTTAATGAAATGTTAAAAAGAATTAAAGGATTTATGTGTGTCTATAATTATCGTGAAAAATACTTGATCACGGAATGGCTAACAAAATTAAAAAATTCAAAATCATCGTTAGATGAAAGAAAATTGCGTAATCGTTTTATGAAACATTTCGTTAATAATCAAGAAGCGGCTATTAATGTATTCCGTACCGATCCATTTAATAAAGTGCCAAAAGATTTCAGTGGACCTCTAAAAAACTTAAAAAAATTATTGGCAAGTTTTTTGATTAATGAAAAATGTCCAGTCGAAATAATTTATATATGTTTTCCTTTCTTTTTCTCTATATATCTCCTTCTAGCCCAAAGATCCTGATGAAGCTCTTAATCCTACAGAAGATGAAAAGCGTTCATATATGACGGAACTATTTGATAGTTTAATTGATAAGGGAACATTTTTGTCCCAACAACCGGTGCCAAGAAGTGGATCATTTTTTATATTTGCTATGAGATTGGAAGAGGAAACAAGGAAATGTACATAAGTTTAGAGAATTTTTCTTAGTTTAACTAAAATCGGAAAAGTGAAAACAATCTTGACGTACAACATTTATTACAAAAATTAACAATGTAAAGCTATTTTATAAAAAGTATAATTTTCAGAGTGAAAGGATATATAAAGGCTTGTTATTCCGTGTGAAATTTCTACAATATTTATTTCCGACTCCATTAACTATATATTTTCTGAAAGCTTATGAATAGGGGAGTCAATTAAGCACTGTCCGTCTGTCCGTGTGTATTTTGAAATCAACAAAAAAATTATATATATTTTTCAGTTTATATACAACAGAGATCCAATAAGGGGATCAAATGAAAGGGCTTGAGTATTAAAATATAGTTAGCTATGAAAAGAAAAAAAACCCAAGATGGCATCTTAGATTAAATTGCGAATATGTGATTCGATTATAGTAGTTTCGGCGTTGTCCTCTTTACCCTATACAATATGGTATCAAACAAAAGCGCTAGACAGTACAATGTAGTAAAATATTAAACAGTGAAAAATCCAAGATGGCGTCTGAAACAAAATGGAGGAACAAATTTTTAAAAACCCCAACCATATGGGTATCAAATAAAAGGGCTTGACTAGTTAACAATGTAAAAATTCAGAATCAAAAAAAGCGTATAATATGAAATCTAAAAAAAAGGCTAAGCTATACGAGAGCTATGCAAGGTATTTTCTATTTATTTATTTATTTATTTAATTTTAATGGCAAGGTTTTAAAACCATAGAGCCAGGGTATCCCACACAGGTTCAGAATCCGTAAGTCGACCTATACCTTCATATAGGAAGTCGGAGCTGAACCCGAATATTCTTTTCTTTAAAAGTTTTGCAAAGGTTAATTGAGACTCCGGGTGACTGTACCTCAGTACAGTTAACCGACGCCACGCAATTAACCAATGCGAGAGTGAGACGTGAAACTCTCGAAGACGGATGAAAATGACGGCCTGATTGCCCTTAAGAGGTAATGGCAATGACGCGCGAGCTCTTGACTCGACCAGGGGCGGAATTACGGCATTCGATCACGATCGAAATTTTACTCGAACGATCGAGTTCGCTGTGCTTTAGGTATAGAGATTCTAATAAGAATTTGACAATTTCGATCACGTTCGAATGCTGTAATTCGGCACTTGCGCTGAATTACGACTGGCAAGTTATTTTCAGATTCGGCACGGCTGTTTTTCTTCGTTAATCTTGCTTTTACATTTACCACAAGGCATATTTATTTATATGAGTAATTGCATCCAATGTCAAACTTTATATATAAAAATATTAAAAGACGATGTTCACATTTTTTTTCCTTATTACTTATTAACTTAAACTCTATTTAAAAAATTTATTTTAAATATTTATATATATGAAATGGCACTGTAAATCTTAAGCACTCCACAAATGGCTATTGACTCAATCATTTTGATCATTACTTTTAATTTCCTAGCGGGATTTTTCTACCAGGGCTGTATTCCATTAATTAAAAACAACATTGCACTACATATTGTGAATGTTTTCAGATAACGGCTGATTGATAAACTCCTGTATATAATATAGGTAGCGGTAATAGGCCAGCTATTATTTAATTATATTCAAGTATGTGTCAAACTCCATATATAAAAAAAGACAAATAAAAGAGGACAAACAATTCTGTGCTATCACCTTAAATGTTTACACCATTAGTCTCAAATATAAACGTCATCAGTCTTAGTTTCTTAATTAACAATTTGCCGAAATAAAAATGTTTACCTTATGGACATTGATCGAAGCTTCTTTACTATGTTTAAATGCCGTGTGTGTATTGCATGAAGAACGTTTCTTGGCCAAAAGTAAGTATTATCTAAAAAGCAAACGTTTGTTCGATTCCTTACCGCTGTTGTTTATAGTTGGATGGGGTGGTCAACAGATGAATCAGGAATTTGGACAGCCGACTGCTAAGGCTCAAATTTTAAATTTAATCAGATCTATACGAACCGTGGCCAAAAGTACGTAAATTTTAAAATAAAATTTTACCACTAAATAATAATCTTTATTTTATTTGCAGTTCCCCTGATATTTTTAAACATAGTGGCCATAATATTTAAGTTAATATTAGGTTAAGTGAATAAATAACAAATTGTATTACCTTGAACTTAATAAATTAGTTTATTTTTTGCATATTTATAAAATTAGCGCACCCATCTACATGTTATTTTTTCGCTGTAGAACAGATTTTACACGATTTTCCAAAGCAATTGAGTAAGCATCAAGTTTATAAGCCGCAGCCTCTAGTTTATCAACAGTGTCAGAAATTTCGTCTATTTGTTGCATTAAGGGTTTCTAAATGGAATGGGGCAAGAACATACATAAGCAATATTATATATCCAGGTGATATAAAACAAAATCTTACCAACGCCTGAAACTTCTGACTTAACTCCGCCGTTGAAGCACTTAGATTTTCCGATATTTGTCTCATATCCGAATATTTTGCTATAGTTACCTTATTCATATTTTCCAGTAACTGATAATCTTCCAGCGGAACTTGCAATTCATTTGTTATATACTCTTCAGTTTTACGAAACATCTTGTTGGCCAATTTACTTAGATTAGGATCATGGGGATCTAAGGCTTCAAAACTAGACGTACTAGTGGACAATGTTGGGCCTCGTATGGGTGAATCTAGTAAAGCATTATGAACAGTTTGTTCTTGCTTATGAGTAGAGTCTTTAGTTACGGCTTTGGATTGACTTTTTGAAGTTGCATTGTTGACGGAATCATCATAAGTCGACATGTTTTATTAAATTTATTTATTTACTTCTAAAGCTTATTTACACTTTTGTTATTAATTTATTTATTTATTTCATTCACAATAATATTGATAACAGTGGTTGATAGTTACCAGATTGGGTGGGCA
The DNA here is from genome assembly GCA_941918925.1 of Phyto melanocephala. Classification (NCBI taxonomy): domain Eukaryota; kingdom Metazoa; phylum Arthropoda; class Insecta; order Diptera; family Rhinophoridae; genus Phyto; species Phyto melanocephala. The sequence goes on along the minus strand of OW799235.1, from coordinate 94,266,501 downwards.
GAAGAATTGTGTAATGTATTTCAATTCTTCTCAATAGTAATATCTTATATAAAAATAATAACAAATGTTATTCCTTTAACGTGGTTATATTTATTGTTTTTACCTAGATTGACTTGTAAGGCTATCCACCATTTTTTTCTTTAAAATTTGCGTTTATAATCTCTGTCCCATTTGCACACAATTTCAGTGTAATACGTTCGCTTTTGCGTTTAAATAATAAAGTCGGTGCCAGATTATTTGGCGATTAAAAATATTAAATATGAGGTAATAGACCTTGGACGTAATAAATTTTTAAACCATAATTGTATCGTGTTTCGACTATGTTAAATTCCTGTGCGAAATTTCATAAATATATAACCAAGCAACGAAGTCAACTAAGCACTTTTAGAGCTAGATTTATCACTTTTTTTGTTTTTTTTTTTGCATTCAATATACTATATCCAACATCATGCGTTTTGGGTAGACCACCCCATTGTACACTTATACAAGGTGGCGGTGCCAGCTGACTATTTTTTTGTGTTCTGGAGTATGTCAAACTACATATTAAAAAAAAAAAATTATTTTAACTCCGGAAATTGTCAAACTCCATACATAAAAAAGAGATCCAAAAATTGCTCTCCTTTACGCTATCACCTTATGTAATTGCACCATGCACCACCCTATATTTATAAAACTGTCTGACAATTCTTGTACATTTAAACAAAATATGTTTCAATGATACACCCACCGTAATAATTTGCCTTTGTTATCAACACACACTTATAAACATACATACATCCATATATACATACGTGTTTAGATACTGAAGGCAAATTTAAATAAAATTGTATGTTTGCTAATAATAAAACAAAACAAAAAACATACAAACGAGACACTATAAAAATTAAATAGAAGTTAAAAATTTGTTTAGTAAGTAAAAGCCATTCAAAACCTTCACTGAATTACACTAGTAGAGAATTGAAATGTCTTTACCAAATGAGGAACGTAGGTTAAAGCACTTGTTTGATGGTGGTGATTGGAATATCTATGAATCAAAGGTTTTAAATTTAGGTGTTGGTGCACCGGGACCAAATTTACTTCAAAACTGTAGTAATATGTTTATAAAAGCCACAGAACATCGTTTGGTGAGTTTATTTGCATTTTACATACCTACCCCAAGTTAAAAAATATGCGTACCTACAATAATAATACAAAAATCTGAAAAAGAAATACCTATTTTTCGACACTAGCCGATTTGAATGCATTTTCAATGTAATTAAATTTGTTTTTTTTAATTTAAGAAAATTGAAAAGGAAACTAATTCCTCATTGTTATTTCAATATGGTCCAACAAGTGGTACATATGAGGCTAGATCAGCTATAGCTAAATATTTTAGCAAAATGTATGACAGTGAAGTGAAAAGGTTAGTTTACTGGTCATAATAAAATTTTAATATTCAATTAGTGTTATATTTCAGTGAAGATTTATTTATAACATCTGGTGCTACGCAAGGCCTTCATGTCATACTCTCCACTCTAATCGATTTTAACGGTTATATTTTTGTGGACGAAGTAACCTATATGATTGCTTTGGATACCATTAAACAATTCCATACTCTTACCATTATACCAGTTAAACTAAACGAAGACGGTGTTGATTTAAACTTATTAGAGCAGTTAGTAAAACAGAAACTATTTAAATCAAAAAATAAAGAATTCTGGGCCATGTATTACACAATACCAGTTTATCATAATCCTACTGGGATTTTATTTAGACAAAAAGTTTGTGAAGGTTTAGTAAAATTGGCCCGACAATATGATTTCCTTATAACATGTGATGACGTTTATAACATATTGTGTTATAAAGATAATAAAGCACCGAAAAGATTATTTGCTTACGATAATCAAGAAGATAAGGAGTTTAAAGGTAATGTTATATCTAATGGAAGCTTTTCAAAAATATTGGGGCCAGGCGTTAGATTAGGATGGTTGGAGATGCCAAGAAGAATAAAAACCTTAATAGATAGAAGGTAATTTTATAAATATTTTTTTTGTATAATTTTACTAATAGTTAAAACTTTAGCGGCGTGGCAAATAGTGGAGGCTGTTTAAATAATTACACTTCCGGTATTGTTGCCAGTTTATTCGTCCTAAATTTGGCCCAACAACATATCAAACATATGTACGACGCTTATAAAGAACGAATGCTAGCTACCAGTGCAGTTTTGAACAAAGAATTACCCAATGGATGTAGTTTTTTGGCCCCTAAAGGTGGTTATTTTATTTGGGTTACCTTACCAGCTAATTGCAATGCTACAGAATTTTTGAGAGTTTGCATGTTAGAAGAGAAAATATTCTGCATTGACGGCTCCAGATTTGCTGCTAAAGCTGCTGTGGCCTCTAACAGTTTTAGGTTGTCTATAGCTTTTCATGAGAGAGCTAAACTGGAAGATGCTGTATTTAGAATTTGTAAATGTTTGAGAAACTATTTAAATAAATGATTTCATTTTAACAATTCGTTAAGAGAATATAAGAAATTTTCGTAAAATATATGATCATAAGTAGCTTAACATTAAAATTTTGAATTATTTCTACGACTTAAAGTAATTAAATGTAAAATGTATACAGTAATTCACTCCTATCGTGAATAAAAAGTTGAATTTTTTTCTAATCGAAGTGAAAATTGTTATTTTTGGAATTCTGGTTGAATTTTTGATCCTATTCATTGATCAGTTTTATAAAATAAAGAAGAACATCAATGCAAGTTGAATGTAAATAAGAAAAATAAGCGTAAACATCTTCGGCAAATTTATTCACGATTATTATTTTAAGAAAAATATACAAAAATAAAAAAAATGTTTACAGCTATTGCAAAATTTTTTTCTTGAGTAATTTGATATCCAAATTAAAACATTTTCTTTTCCATATTTTAAATTTTATTTTTCGAAAAATATGGTTTTAAAATTTCATGACAACAAATTGTTTTAATTTTACCGCCTTTTTCAGTAATGTTTCAAATGATTAACAATTTATACACTACGTATATTTTTGCAGTAAATCAAAATTAAATGATAGTGTAAGAACAGTAAAAAAAACACTACTACTATTAGCTTTTAGTGATACTGAAGAAAAAACTGGTTTTTATCACTAAAAATAGCGCAAAATATTTTTGGTAAATAAAAAAATCGATTTCTCGAAAAAATTAATATACAACCACGTATGTTGTCTGTTAAAAAAATGTGTGTTTATAAATATAAAATCGTTGCGTTTGTAAGTAACTATGAAATCTATCATGTATACATTTTTTTGGTAGTGAATACAAAAGCGTTATTGGTATCCGGGTTTTTAAAAAATTTAGTGATAAAGCTATGTTTATTTACAACATTATTTTCTTACCTTAAACTAAATACTTTAAGAAAAAAAGATATTACAAAAAAATTTTAAAATAAGGTTGTATACATGTTAAATCATAAAGTTATTGGTCTGCACATTCATTTAAAACATGATTGTTTGCTCGATGTCTTTCTAAATCAATTTTACGCCAAAATTTTAATGAACATTCCAAACACTGTATCGTTTTACCAGTTGTATGAATAGCCAAATGTTGTTTTAAATGTCCCAATTGTGTAAATTTTTTATCACAAACCATACAAATATGTTTCCGCTCATTTTGATGTTGACTCAAGACGTGTTTCTTTAGATGATCTAATGTCGAAAATTGTTTATCACACAACTGACAAATATGTCTTTTCAGCTGTGAGTGGACAGTACGTAAATGTTGCTTTAGATTTAACGAATTTTTAAAAGTTTTACTACAATAAGGACATTCGAGTAGTTGAAGATTAATAGACGAACTTTTAAAGCATTTTTGTAACTTGTGAAATTTGAAATCTTTAAAAGATGCAAAACATTTAGTACAGACTCGACATATTAAAACAGGTAAATTGTGTAATTCAGCCAAGTGTTTTAGCAAAGGTTGAGGATTTTTAAATTGTGTAAAACATTTCGGACATGAAAATGGCTCTGTAACACTGGCAGCGCTTGCTTGTAGCATATCAGGGAGATGTAAATCCAGGGCTTCCCAGCATTCAGAAAATTGAAAGGAATTTTCATTGTTGTGAGCCAATAAGAATTCATCTAAGAATTCTTCGTGCATTTCCAAATCCATATCCTCATTATTTAAAGGTTCTTCTGTTTGAATTTCTTTAGACAATCTTGAAGCCTCTGATACATGTTTAGTCAAAAAATGTTCACGCAATTCTTGCTGTGATATTATGACCTCCAATTCATCGCACTCTCCACAAAAATAAGTCAAGCTCTCGTAACAATGAACTTTTTTTATATGGCGTGAAAGATAGCCTTTGCCTGCAAATGATTTATCTTGACACAAACAACACCTGAATTCTTTATGGGCATGTTTAACAGAAACGTGGGAACTTAAAGAGGTTTCGTTACCAAAAAATTTATTGCAGTAGCGGCAGATTTGATAATCTTTAATTAGTATGTATTGACAAAACTCATGCTCGTGCTCCTTTAAATGTTTAAACGATTTAAAAGCTTCTGTACAATGTAGACATTTATAAAAACGTGTTCTGGAATCCACATATCTTAAGCACTTTCTGGTAGCATTTTTATCATCCACCGGTTTAGGTAAAATTTTTTTAAATTTCTTCACATCATAATTTAGCTCTACTTCATTTACCGTTACATTTTCGATTACAGTTTCATTTTTTAGATTTCCTGTTGTAGTATCGAAATAATCATGTTCCGTTTTTATTTCTTTACCTTGAATTAATTTAATTTCAGATTCTTTTATTTGCTGCACAAATTCATACGATTCTCTTAACTGTTTCAGACAATTATGGCATATCAAAGTGTCCTTATTGTAAAGAAACTGTAATAAATCATTTTGTTAACAATTTTTTTTGTGTAGGATTACATTTTCCACTTACTTGAACAATATCGGTTAGATATATATGTAGTAAATTTCGAATTTTAAAGGCCTTATTATTTATAATCACTGTATTTTCATCGATCTGTTTAACATGTTCACTATTTTTAGCACAAAAATTACAAAATTGCATTGTTGTGTATTTATTGAATAATTGTTAAATTTGTTTGACTTTAAGTCAAGAGAAAAAACTTCTTTTTAATTCATACGTATTCAAAGTAGTTTGATGACACACAAAAAAATTAAGAGTTGCCTAATCACGTTAAAAGAAAAAGATATTTTTTACAATGTGATACAAAAGTAATACAACATTAGATATAATGTTTGCATATGGCGGAAAATCTTAGTGATGTTGGCATTGGCTGGATTTTTATGTAAATTGTCCGAAGTATGCCTAGAGAAGTAGGAGCTGTGGTTTTAACAAGATTGCGCAACATAATAACAGCATGTACCACAATTTATTTATTGAAAGACACGATAAGCCCGAAACGATTGACCACTTGGAGAACAACATACGCTGCGTTATATGCCGATATACGCCCACAAATCGTAATACTCATCGAAAATTGGACCCTTAAATTAAACTACGCCCGAATCAGCCGTGGCAGTCATATGCCAAAAGTCATATGTCATTTGACCTAATTGGCTTATATTAGATTGTGGAATTGAACAAATAAATAATTAACGTCTGAAGATTAACTTTTTAGACTATTAAAAAAATTCATAATTGTTTTATTTTATTTCAATATTATACTTCTATAAAAAACCCTTTATAAGGATTCAGAATATGGGCATTTCTACAGAAATGTCAACCGCAGCCAAAAAAAGCAAAGTCTAAAAAAGTATGTTGTTTTAACATATTTTTATAGTGAATCTATCAAATTTTTGTAATGTAAACAAATTTTTCATTTATTCTAACATATTTTGAAATATTCGAATGCAAAGTCAAACAAGTGTAAGAGTTCTGTTTTTAACATTTTAGTTGGATGTTTTGTTGATATTAATAATCTTAATAAGAGACATTATGCACTGATATTTGTCCTTTAAAATATCGGTTAACACTTAAAGTGTATAAAAAAAATATAAAAGGAATAATGCGATTACCAATTACCGTATATTTCGATGTAGCGTGCGACATTGAAATAGAACTTTTATTTTTTTGTCGGATGCGAATGTCTTGGTTTTCTGTAATTATCTTGAAAACGAACAAATGGTTTAAGTCAAACTTAGCACTAATACTAGTGCTAATCAATTGCTATAAGCTTCGCGTTTTATCAAAATATAATAATATTTTGGCGTAAAATTAAATAATGTTAAAAGCGTACGAATGTCACATTCGACATTGGAGAAATGCCCATATATATAAAATATAATGTCTCAAATGAATATTGCGGGAATTTCAAACAGATAAACCTTTTTACATTATCGTTTGAAGGGTAAAAGCAATCATTCTATTTTTATGCTGTTTTTTTATGTATGGATTTTGAAGTATGTCATAACAAATATCTATCTAATGTAAATAAGATATTAGTTTATACGTATCCATACTAAGTCAAAGGTCACACACAGCGATTTTAATTGCCTAACTTTTTCCATATTTTCTTTTGAATTTGCTCTTCTGTTCACACACGACAATTTTCTTTGGCGATTTTTCTGTTTTATTTAGCTTATATTTTCTTACAATTTGTCAATCGTGCTTTAGCCGTAAATAGCAATAATAAAAATAAAAACAAACATAAAATAATTTAATTAAAATAATTTTTATTAACGCTTTTAATTAAAATGTTTTTACTAAAATATTCTTTTGTTTTTTTTTACTTTTAAATATTTTAAACGTTTAATTTCTGACGTTTTTAATTCAAATTTTAAATTACTTACACACCAAGCAGCGAAACACCGAATGAAAAGAAATGACAAAAATTAAAAAAAATAAAAAATAGCTTCAAATAGCCGAGTACCGGTGATTATTTTCCCCTTAATTTTCTCCTCACCTAAAACGGCAATAACATCTTTACTCAAGAATTGCCCAACTATAATCGTCGTGTGTGACCATAGAGTTTCAATGGCAATACTAGCAAAGATGCTTTCATCTGGCTACATTATTCACTTATTCTAGCATTAACCAAGGCATATCCAACCTGGTAAAAACTGACATAATTTATATTCTTACTGTCAAAGAAGCGCAATATATAAAATGTTTTGTTCTTTTTTGTATATGTATTTTGACAGTAACAAGGAAATACGTTTGTATAAAAATTATATATATAGTGGGGATATGAACATATCTGCGTAAATATACTCTGACAACAAAAAAAAAAACACTAATTGTTCATTATATACAGTGCAGTACAGCTAAAAAAGTTTGTTTTTACAATTGTAATTTTATTACAAACACAATAATTTGTTAAGAATATTAAAATCAGGGCAAATGGCATCGATTAAGCAATACATTATATTGCTGGCAGCCATATCATCCTTTGTTTACACTCTGTACGTAGTTACACACTTGGTTCACTTTTTATCTGCACCCCGTAAAACTTCCAAAATCTATACATGGGTGTTTAATCTTCTGGACAATAGATCTCGTTTGGAAACAGCCTATGGACCGATGGTATTTAATACTCTATATTTGATTCTGTTCATATTCCAACATAGTTTCATGAAATCTTCCTTGGTAAAAAAACTTATTCAAAGTATTGGTTTGGCATCTGCTGAACGAGCTATTTATAGTCTGACGTCATCGTTATGTTTAAATGTGCGCAATTAAAAATACAAACCGAGCAAAGAAAATGAATGCACGACTGAAATTTCATATATTTTTTTTATTTCAGTATCTTATGAAGAACTGGTTAACAGCATCGTCTATTATAGTTTGGCAAGTTGAAGTGGATTCTAGTAAATGGCTGTGGTGGTCATTTGTTTTACTACATGCTTTAGCCTGGCTCATTATATGTGGCGGTAGTATGATTATGGATTTACCCGAAATAGTGGGTATTAAACAGGTACGCTGCCAATTTTTTTTTCTTAGGTTTGTTATTTATGTTTGATTTTCAGGCTTATTATGACATGAAGTTCTATGCTGAACCTTTGGCTTATAAATCCTTTGAGTTACGACATCTATTTAATCATATAAGACACCCTTCATTTGTTGGTTTTACCGTTATTTTCTGGGCCACTAACTTGATGACTTTAGATCGCCTTTTATTGGCTGTTTTGCTAACGGCCTATATGTATTTTGCATGGTCCACTGATCATAGTGACTTAAATTATCAAAAATGCCAATTACAGCGTAAAAGAGAAGAATTGAAATCTCAATAGATGTTTTATTTCTACAAATGTTCTCATTTCTGAAATTTTTTATAACAAATGTATTAATTTTAGGTACCTACTAATCCTATTTTAACACCTACTAAATACTGAAGTGTTCATGATTTATAAGTTATTCATTTATTTATTTTATCAATACAGAGCAACATGTGCTAATTAAATATATGTATATGTATGTAAATATTTATTTACATAAGTAAATTTTGTTTTGTAATTTTAGATAGTTTTGTTTCTATTTAGAGAAAATTGTTATTTTAATTGTTAATATTTGATTCAGAAACAACTTTAACGAACCCTCCAGAGAAATCTTTCGTAAGTTTTTGTATTTAAAGAAAACTTTCTATATTCAGTGGTGGCTTACAGCCTATTATATGCAGTACATACTTTTCACTTTGGAGACCCATTAACAACAAATTTCTGGAAAGTCTGGTATCATTTAAAAAATATACAATATAACAGAAAAATGTTTAAAAAATGGCATTTAAACCACTGTAAAATAAAATTCTACTCTTATATCAGGTTACTTTATGTAGTCACTATTGGTTTCCTGTTAAATTTTAAGTCTTATTTTTTTCTTTCTTAAAATTACTTGAAAATTCACTTGAGTACGCAAACTTTAAGAAGCTAGAGTTGGTTATAAATAATTTTAAAAACGTCTATTCACATTTAAATAAAGAAACCTTGAAACCGACAGTAAAGCATTATGGTGGCAGTGTCATGGTTTGGCCCTGTACGTCGACAGCTAGTACTGCAAATTTAACTTTTATTGAAATAAAATTGGATCAAATTAGGTACCTTCAAATCATAAAGAACAATTTGTTACATAATAGAGAACTCTGGGTATAAAAATGTAAAATTATCTTGAAGCTCAAGAATAGTTCTTTCAGAAATTTTTTCTTATAATTTAAAGTGAGCAAGGCAAACCCCTTCCAAAATAAACAAGTAAGAGCGCTATATTAGGCCGTGCCGAATCTTATATACCCTTCACAACGTGTAGGCATGCAATAACAACAGTTTGTATCACCATTCATCCCATATGAAATACGTACATACATATGTATATAAAAAACATACATATATAAAAACATCCCATTGTAAAATTTAAATTTACGTATGTATGTTAAAAAAAAATAAAAAATTAAAAAAAAAATATTTAAAACATATATAATAAATATAAAACAAAAAAAATAAAAAAAAAATTTAAAAAAAATAATCAAAATATAAATAATATATTAAATAAAAAATAAAAAAAAACTTTAAAAAAAAATTAAAAAAATTTTTTTTTTGCCTCAGCTGGGATTCGATGCCACGTTTTCTCTAACCAGTATACACGTTTGTTGTTTGCATGTTGTTGTTGTAATGTTGTTTTTGTAAAAAAAAATCGAGGTGGTTGTGGGTTTTTGCTCATATCTCAGTTGTTTATGTACCGATGTTTCTGATTTTCAATAGCGATCTACTCCCGAATATTTCTGATAATTTAATACCTCACCCGGGTCTAAGCGATGTCCGGGGGCTTCAAAAAGTTGATTTCAACATATACACGGACAGACTAACAGATCTTAATCGACTCCCCTATTCATAAGCTTTCAGAAAATATATACTTTATGGGGTCGGAAATGAAAATTGTAGAAATTTCACGCGGAATGACAAGCCTATATATACCCTTTATTCACTGTGTGAAGGGTATAAAAAACAGTTTTTCCCATATATTCAGAGTACTGTAGTACCTAAAGTCTTAAAAATTAGTGTGGACTATTATAGTAATAACTTGCATAGTTGAGCTAAAAATGAGCTGGAAGTCAACAGTTAGCGTGGCACCGTCAATAAAAATACATATAAAAAACTATTACATATATAATCTCAAAACTTTGTGTGCTTTACTGTGATATTACTTGTCTTTATACAGCCAACAAACGATACGATCGGAACGGAAAATTTACAAACGAAAATCGATTTTATCAGTTTGTGAACAACAGAGTGCTTGACTAGCAGAATATAAACACTATCACCCCAATTCTAAATAACAATTCCCTGGGAATTATTTCCCTATTCCCTGTTCCCCTATTCTAAATAACTTCTCCCGGGGAAATTTGTTCCCTTTCCCTTTTCCCTTATTCTAAATGAACTTCGAAATTGGGAAATTGTTCCCTGGGAAAAAAGTAGGTATTATGAAAGGTAATTAAAGGGAGAATGTAATAACAATTTTTGGGAAAAAATCCGCCAACAAATTTAAAGGGAGTTGTGACAAAAATGTAAGTATTTAATATTTTTTTATACAAATTGTGATAAATAATGTATTTATTGTTACTTTTAGGACAAAAACAACAAACAGGAAGCAGAATAATGAATTGTTTTTTAGTTTTAAAATAATTTTAATTTTTATTTATCTTTTTTTTAATTTTTGAAGTTTTTAAATTTTTTAATAAAATGTTATATTTATTTAAAAAATGTATATACATAAATAAGAAGTGGCTTAATTACAGAAATTTATTACAGATTATTCGCAATATTTTTTCTAATATTTTTCTATTATATTTTCTAATATTTTGGGCAATGGATTAATATTGTGGTGAGTCTAAGGATACCACATTATTATCCTAAACGCTCTAACAATCTAAATTTTCTACATCGTGTACTGTAGTATTGTTATGTTATGCAAGGAACAGCAAAAATTTGTTATTTTAGCAGCTTTTTTTGGAGCGTAGTGAAGCTTTCTAGCACCAAGAATGCACCTCCATCAATTTTTAAAACACCATTAGTGCGTTCAACCACATTTCGACACTTAGAGTGAATTTCATTAAATTTAATTTCAACAGACGTCTTATAGATGTCCACAGAATATCTATAAGACGTTAAAAGTCACAGTTCAAGTGAATATCCTGCGTCTGCTAAAAAAAATGCAGTTTTAATTTATGAATTGTCTGTTATCATTCAAAACTTTACCAAGAAGCCAATAATTGCTGCCACCTCTAAGTTATTCTTGCTCAAGGTGAGTACGCCATTCGCCAGAATTCCAAATAAAGGAATCGTGACACGCTCCAGGATGTAAGGCATCAACGTACTGAATCCTCAGCTCATGATCACAGACCTGAAATTTTTTGATTAAAAATTAATTATTGATAATTTAAAACAAAAGAAATACTTTACCAGCATTACATTCAAATTATAGTATTTCTTCGTATTGTAGTAAAGATGCTTGTTCTTAGGAGGAGAAATAATGCGGTCATGCGATCCGTCAACACATCCTATAATGCTTAGAATACCATACTTTACATAAAAAGCTAACGCAATTTGCCGTTTTTGCACTTCAGTTCTACAAAAACTTATCTATATTGGGCGTAAATGCTCCTCAAATATATTAATAACTTCTGCCAGAACTTTGCTAAGACTACACTGATCCACAGACACGCCGCAATCTTTACCTATACCCGTTTGGTACCAACCTTCAGCAAAGAAGCGTAAAATCTCACTTAATTTCACGATTGGAGAAATTGCAAACGACTTACCTTTGGGCTGAACACGTCCAACAGATATTTGAACGCCGATTTATTTACTCCAAAAGTAAAATTTACTTACAAAATGTGCGGCAACTCAAGTGGGTTGCTGGCGTCACGTAGCATTCTCCTTTCTACCCTTTGCTTATTCTTGTCAGATTGATATGCTTCTGAGTTTTTTGCTTCAGCTATTATTATCAACGCTACACTAAACATTTTTATTCACTTTTAACTATTTCTTTTTTATTATTTACGAGTATTCACTTTTTTCGCTTAATATTTCTAAAAATTATTAGCAAATATTTTGTCAAAACAAAACAGCAAAAGCAAACAGCTGACTTCGAAAATGTAAAATTCTCTCTCCCTTGTTATTCCCTTCCCCGACTGTTTAGAATAGGGGAATTTTATTCGCGGGAAAAATGAATTCCCGGGGAATTCAATTCCCTGGGAATATTTAGAATTGGGGTGTATAAAAAAAATTTAAAATCCAAGGTGGCCGCCACAACAAAATGGAGTACAAATAATTTATATATGGGTCAAATCTAGTTATTTAAAATGTACCACCCTCTGTAACACCCTAAATATTGGTATCAAACGAAAAGGCTTGGCCAGTATAATAAATACAGTAAACAATGAAAAAGTTAAAATTTAAGATGGCGTCCACTATAAAACGGCGAAAATTTTTTTTCGCAACCCATCAATATGGGCATCAAATAAAATGACTTTAGTACTTGATACAGTTAACTATGTATGTAAAAATTCAGAATCACAAAAGGCGTCGGAAATAATAAAGAAAATGCCGTTTAACATGAAATCTAGGTCAAGATACGTCTAAATCGTTTTTCATCACATACCTGATTAACCATGAATTTTTTTTTTGAATGAATTCATGCTAGATCGTAGTTATTAAAACACATATTTTTTTAGGAAAAAACAGAAAAAGTCTTTAACCTGTACTCAAAACTGGCAAACTGATAACAATGCTACAGTTTCAAAATGTTGCTAGTTTTCAATAGCATTTTTTTAGAACAAAATAATAACAATTGTTTTTAAACATCTAACAAGTGACAGTCTAAAATACACCTTTTAAAATTCCTTTTTACTTTTGTTCCATTAAAACTTTATAAATTTTCAAAATAATCTTTCGATTTCCGTAAGTGTGTGTGTTTTTTTTATAAAATTTTTCCTTTATTGTTTTTAGATATATATAAATTGTATTTTTATTTATTTCAAAGTTTAATTCTTTCGTATTTATATTTTTTTCTTTTTCTTGCTGTTTTTTTTATTATTATTAATTTGTTTTATATGGTATTTATAAACTTATATATTTTTTGTTTCATTTATCCATATAAATGTATGTTTTTTAAATTAATTTTTTTGTATATATAAATGTTATGATTTTTTTCAATGGGGTTAAAGGGGGGATTGGTAAGTGTGTGTATAGTGTGGCTTAATAATTAAAAATATTTACTGATTTATTTTTTTATGTTGTTTCCATTTTGCAATTACATTTATGTATATTCATTCTTTAAATTAATTTTTGTTTTTTATTATTTTTTAAGAATTGTGAGTTTTTTTTAAATTATTTTTTCAAGAATTGTGATTTTTTTTTAGTTTTTGTAAATATTTATCACTTAAGTTTATACAAATGGCTTTTTGTATAGATTTTTTTTTTTTAATTTAATAGAAAAACAATTATACATTTTTAAAAATAAAAAATAAAAACGTTAGAAACTGAACAAAAACTTTAAAAACAAATTAGCAAATACAATAATATTATTTTAAATAAAATTTAAATATATATTTTATACCATTTTTTGTTTAATATTAAAAAATTTTGAATTTTTTTTTAACTTATTACAACAGTTTGTTTCATTCTCGAAACAACGTGTGTGTGTTTTTTTAATAACTTAGTTTTTTGTTTGTTTTTATTTTAGCTAATATATTTAGATTAATAATTGTTATGTATAAATTAAAAATTAAATGCTTTTATTTTAAATATGTATGTAGTTAATAGAAGTGAAAAAAGATTTCTAAAAAGATACACATCAAGTCAAGAAAAATTAGTTACAAGTTATTAACTAATGTTGAAACTTAAATATTTTTTATCACCATTATGTTGTTCTATTTTCTAAGCATGAGATCAAATTTTAATATAAAAATTATTTTATTTTATTCCAATATTTCGCTACCACATTGGGTAGTTACTTTAGGTAAAGTTTAAAACAATTAAAAAATATGTCGAAACTGTTGTAAATGGTAAAACATGAATATTTTTTGGTATGGAATGAAAAAATAAATTTATTTTTTTAAATATTTTTTTTTGATTCGTATCATATATTTGGCTTCAACATTTAATAAAATAAAAACTTTTATTTAAAATAATTTGTGTGCTAAATATTTTATAATGAATATTATAAGATATTCTAACAGGCTAAGGGCAGTGGTAAGGAACATATGCTCCAGGGAAAAAGTGTATCTGTTTATAGCAAAGGAAGCGTTTCTTCAAACGGAGGACTCCAGACAACCGAAGACCACTGGTTGTATTTAGTCTAATATCAGTATAGGGCTCTGTCGCCAAGTGTCATTTTTTATCTCTTCTTTTTTCTTGTTAACTTGCAGATGGATTTTGAAAACCGAGGCAAAGAGTAAAAAACAGGTCGCTGCAGGCCCCTACTTAACCGCTGAAGGAATGAAAAGTTCCAATAGTGGCGAGGATAATTCAAGTAAGCATAAGATGGATTTAGGTCCAATATATATAGAAAAAATGCAAACTGATACGGTTAACACCAAAGGATGAGGAGAATAAATTACTTAAAACTGTGGGGCGAGCCGTCTAATCATTGGCCCGGAGACTTTTTGTGGTATACCTCAATGTAATATTAAGGGTGTACTATCAGCCCTTCTCGACCCTGAGTTTGATTTTTACTGGAGAACAGCTCAGGGTCAACGTCAGGCTAAGAGGTTCGCGTTCCTCATAAAATCCAAACCTAAGGGACATCTTTTTTGGACAGGAAGGACCTGAGAAAATTATCAGGCTTTCTGACTGGACATTGCACTCGCAGATACCATTTAAGTATAACTGGTAGAATACAATACAGATGCTCATGAATCAGATTTTTTCCAATATACGGCTAAAAATTCCACCTAAAAAAGAACAGAAGAAAATTTATTCAATATTGCAACGTGAAGACGTTATAGAAAATCTGCGAAAGCTTCTATTGGGGACGCCGTGTTGGGCATTAAATTTATCTTAGAGCTCGACAAAGTAGAAGATGTAGCAGATCCAAAGCCATCTAAGAATATAACTATAAATATCCTACCAACTTCTTAGTTCATCCATCAACATCATCTCATGTCTCAGAAAGGGAGTTCAAATTATTAACTGTTTTCAAGCAAGGGTTTTACATGACGAAGATTGGATCGGGACGCCTGTGGGTTAGACTTGATACCCTCAATACCACAGAAGCTGAGGTTATATCATTGTGTTGCACTAGAGCTGACACCGTAACCCTTAAGGAGTTTATAAAACCTTTACATAAAAAAAACAATTGTGGGTCCAATATAAAAATGTCTACCGGCTCTCTGAAATAAAATTAAATGACATCGACGCTCCACATTCAATGATTACGAATATCTGAAACTGGAAGCCCAATCTTAGAATCTTCCATCATAAATAATGATATGGAAAAAAGGTTAATTGTTTTAATTTCAAAAAAAAAAAAAACTTTCCTAAAGAAGCTACCCAGTGTGCTGGCAAAGTATTGAAATAAAATAATTTTTATAAAAAAAAATTGTCTCAAGCTAAAAAAAAAAATAGGACAAATATTGATATAAAAAAGTTTGAAGACATTTACATAATATTTTTAGCACATAGAATATAATTTTTTTCGTGTAATAAAAACAGACATTAATTAAAATTAACGCACACAACATAAATGTAGATTAATTAAAATACTTTTAATACGAGTGATTTGTTTTCTTTTCATTTAAATGCCTAAAATTAAGCAGTGAGCGCATTTTTGTTTGTTTTGTTTTATAAAATGTTTATATGTAGTATGTATGTATGTATGTAAAAGTCATTTTGAAGCAGTTTTATTTTTACAAATTTTATTATTTTTATTTATTATTATTAGGACTTGTTTTATTATTGAAGGTATTAACAGAGTTTTTGTGAAAAATCAAAATGTTGTTAAAAAATTTTAGCTATTAAAACTTGATACAAAATTAAAAAGTCTAGTAAAAATTAATTATGATTTTAAAATTAAATCATAAGTTTAATTAATTTTTTTTTTGATTTTTGAAATAAAAACTTCGAAGTTTTAATAAAACTCTGTTAATAAATTTATTTTTTTTATTTTTTTAATATTTGCTGTGTTGTTGATTCATTGATTCCAAAATGTGTTCATAAAAATGCTTTTCACTTAAATTTTTTTATTTCATATTGTGTTTTTACTTTTTTATTTATTTTTTCTTTTAGCTTATTTAAACACTTTTGTTTGGTTTTTAAAGTTTTTTTTTATTATGTTATTTTATATATATAGTTTTATAAACCTGGTTTTAATTCTCGGTTATATATAATAGATGCTTTTATTTTTTTTTTATTACCTCAAAAGTTCTTTAAAATTATTTTCAACGAAATGAGCTGTTTTTATTTGAATTCTTACACATATATTGCAAATTCTAATTTATTTATTTCTCACATTTCAAATTGATTCATATTTTTATTATCTTGGTTTTTTTTTTCCAGTGTATTCATGCTAAACTCATATTATTCGCCTTATTATGAATATAAATTGTTTTTTTTATTTTTTTCATAAATCTTATTATACTAAGCGATTTTTTTTTGTATTAAAAAAAATCAAATATAATAATTGATATAAAATAATTAAATGTTTTGAAGAGTTTCAAAAATCATTATCATCAAATTGTTTGTGTTAATTTTTTCTTTTTGTTTTTTTTTCCTTTATTGTTTATATTATTTGTTTGTATAAAAAAACGAAAATGACCTAACATTTTCTGTCTCTCCTTTAAGTTCGCATTGGATCCATAGACAAAATGAAGCAGTAATTTAATTCTGGGGGAGAGTTTTTTATTTCTTTGTTTTCATATAGTGAATTCAATTCATTTATTTTTTTGTATATTTTATTACCGCATTTTTCTCTCCGAGTTTAATGAAATTACTGTTATTGTTGTTGTTTTTTCATAGTTTGATCTATGGACCATATTTGTTACCAATTCGCCATACCCGGTTTATTAAGAGTCATGAAGTAGATTTGACACGATGAAGCACCTTTGGCACTGCTGAAGAATACCTTGTCATTGCGTTCGCATAAAAATTTCAAGCGTTGTGCTTTTTTATGCATGAATACACCATCCAAATGGCCTGTTTCAACAGAACGGATCTGACAAAAAAATAAAAAAAATAATAATAAAAATAAACAAGAATAAATAAATAAAAATAAATTAAAAAGGATTGAAAATTTGAAAATAAAATTTACCTCTATTGCTTTATTGCCCCAGCCCATAATTTGTCCAGTTCCTATATAGGCCACAGATGTTGGCATTTCGCCCCACTGTAACAAAAATTAAAAAAAAAAACATTTGTTTTATTCCAAAATTTGTTTAATAAAAAAAATAGAATTGAATTGAATCAAAACAGAAGGAAAACTGAACTAGAGCGCAGAGCACAATCACAACACTAGATCTATTTAAATTGTATTAAAGTTATGGACAATAATAAATTGAAAGAAAATTCTTTATACTTTTATTAAAGGTTTATTAAATTGATTTTTACAATTTATTTAGTTTTTTTACCCATTTTTTATTTAAATATTAATAAAAATTATTTAAGCTTAAGGTCTTTTAATAATATAAGAAATGTTTTTTTCATTTTTATTAATTATCTCGATATTTCATATATTGTGGTAGCATCATCAGGAAATTAATTGTTGTTTTGAATTTTATATGATTGTGTGGAAAAATAATTAAAATAAAATATCGAGATAATTAATAAAAAAAAAAAAAAACATTTCTTTTATTATTAAATAAATAATTTTTAATAATTTCTGAAATAATTTTTGTTAATATTTCAAAATTGGTTTTTAATGGAAATTAATTTTATAAACATTTTATAAACCTTTAGTAACATATTTAATTATTTATTTATTTAAATTTCGGCAACCAAGCCTCTAGGCTATAATTGGCTACAAACTTCCGTAATAATTTACTTAAAAACTTTTTAATCACTTTTATATTTAATTTTTTTTTTATTAAACTTACCTGTAGCACAATATTTTTGGATACACGTCCCACTGTATTGACATAAACACCTTCGTTGTCATAGCACAACAATAACTGCATACCGTTAGAATTTGGAAGAGCCACAATACAATGAGGAATAATTGCACCCTGAGTCTATTTCCAAGTAAAAGACACCACAGAATTTAGCATCGAAATCAAAAGAGCTGAATTCTAAATATGACATTAAAATACTTACATGCTTAGGAAGATAAATGTCGTAAACTTCTGCTGAATCTAAATCGACGGCATGAAACCCTTCAGCAGAGCCGTAAATAACCTTCAGTCTAGATTGATCTTCAATGGTTAGATCAACTAACAGAGGACGATGTTCTAATTCACCAAAATTCTGTAAAGTTAAAGTGAGAGACAGAACTTTGATTTTGAGCCGAAGTGTGTTAAAAACATGTTTGTTTATAATTTTACCTTAAATGCCATAAATTTATGATATGGTTTGGGAGCCCAGGCGTAAATTTCTATAGAGTCTTTTAATGCAATTACCAGGAACTTAATCCTTTCATATTTGACAATTTTAAAATGTACAGCACCTTGTAAATCACCAACATTTATCCAACCATTTCGACGTTCAACTTGCTGTAATAATTTTTTTAAAACATAAATATTTAATACAATTCATAAATTAAAAATAAGAGTATTACAACTTTAGCAAAAACTTACATCCGATAGACCATCAGTTCTTAAAATTTTCGATTTCAGCCAGGATAGATAGTAAACGCGTACACGATTCTTTTTGCCCGATATGGTAACTAAAATATTTTGTCCTTCTAAAACTTCCATTTGTTGGAAGCGACGTCGTGATATTAATTGGTAAACCTTTTAACAAATAAAAATTAATGTTAAAAACGCCATTACATTTTGCAGTTTAACAAACTCACCTTTCCTTGACCCGAACGATCCAATAACATTAAACCATTCTCGGTACCGATCAACAGATTAACACCCCATAGAGCAGCACACAATATCTCCGAATTGAAACGTTTTTTATATTTACGTATTTCGGGCGTATCACTTGAGGCTTCATGCGATGTGGGCGTAACATTAACATTAACGTGTGATTCGCGTCTCGAGGGCCCAGAGCCGCCAGCACCAAAACCAAAAGTAAGAAAACTGCGTTGTTTCTGTTGTAGGGCATAGGGTGGGACGGGCAAAGCAGCCGATGATGTATTGGAAGAGGAAGAAGCAGATTTGTGTAAAAGATTAGTTATACTACTAGACGAACGTGTTTTCGATATTGAATTCTTTGGACTGTTTTGCCGCGACGACGAAGAATTCAACGAAATCGTCGATTGGGGTGAATTGTTCGAAATACCGCCAATAAACGATTTAGAAGGTGTGGAATGTACTGATGAGTTAATGGCCGCTTGATACTGAATTTTTTTTTTTTGGGAAAGAAAAATTGCAAAAAAAATAAGAGAATATAAAATCAGTTTTGGTTTATCTCATATTACAAAAGATTTTCTATATACATAATTATGAATAGCAATAAAATATTAACAACTAAGTATGTTACAATGAAAATCCCTTAATTAAATTTAACAAAGTTAAAATCTTTTTCTTTTTTTTTTTTAATTTATTTGGGTTTCGTTTCATTTCTATACAAATTAATATAAATAGAATGTTGCCCAAAAAAAATTTCATTGGAATTGAGTTGCCATATTTTGTTACATACAGCAGAAAAATTCAACTTTAATCAACCCTTAAGTTAAAGATTAAAGGTAAGATGAGCTTCCATTTAGCTTATTGGCTAGTTTTAGATTAAAGTTTAGTTGTAATAATGAACAACTAGTTATATGTCCGATAGGCTTTGGATTTATAAAAGAAGTCTACTTAGATATTGATACGTTGCTATTTTATTTGCAGGTTATGGTTCAGTTTTTAGATTTGTGATGCTACAAATCAGCTGACAAAATCTGTTACACAAATAAAACGTGTTACTATTTTTTCAATGTGTATATAAACTTTCAGTGAGGTATAGAAATCTGCAGAAAATTGATTTTCAAATTGAGAACGTAATGCATTGACACAGTGTCAAAAAAGAGAAAAAAAAGAGACAACACTACCAAAAGTGATATAAAAATAATTGATCATTAGAAGTCGTATTTAAAATTTACCGTCCAACATAAAAAAAAAAACGGCAACGACAAAATTGAAGGTGTATCGAAACTAGTGCTAGCAAATTCTGCTAATTTTTATAACCCAAATACTACTCAATACTTTTTGTTTGGGTAACGATACTAATCAATACTTTAAAAAAATTTTTCGGATTTAAAAAACATTTTATTGATATAGATTAATGATTTTATGTTAAATTACACTAAAAATTTGACAATTCGGTTTAATAGGATTTCTTTAGAAAAAGTAAAATACAATCGTCGACACAATTCTTTGAGAAAAAAACCCCCTTCGGCTTAAATGACTTTTTGAAGCCGCCGTGGTACTGAATCTACCAAAAATTCAAGAACTTCAGTAGGAACCTTGCTTCAAAGAGTAGTGACTTCTAAAATGGTTTCTACTCTGGTTTTTTTCAATGCAATATTTCTTTTACGTATTTCTCTTCTCACACGTTTTCCATGACATTCAAGTCCGGACTTTGAGGTGGCAAATCCAATAAATTGAGTCCAATATACGAAGTTTTGTATTAATTTACTCGTGTGACATAGAGCATTATCTTGTTGCAATACAAATAATTTTTCTAACAGTGTGTCAACCGAGGAAAATGAGTAAAAATTTAAAACTTTTAAATATTGATTTTGGTTCATGGAACCAGTGATCGGTACTAAGCCAAACAATGTAACTTCTTTTGTAAAAATCTTATTTTTGATATTACAGCGTTAAATTTTTGTGTCGAGGTATGTTTGTGTGTTGTATTGTATTGGCATCACTGAAAAACTCAATTTTGTAAAAAATACGAGTTAGGACATGTGACTATCGATATGCTCTGTGAATTTAACAAAAAAAATATCAAAACCATGTTTCTTTATATAAAAAAGTGTTGGTGAACTGACGTAGCTGGCCCGGATGCCAACTATTCCTAACGTTTGCCTGGAGATTACTCCACCAGACCCGAAATAATTACACGTACCACAATTATTTGCTTATTAATATTTGTATTTATTTATAAATAAAGAGAGCGGACTGTATTTGTTTATGTGAGACACTTGTTGACAACTAAAACTTGTGTGTGTAGAGAAATGTATGTGAAGTAAAGTTACATGAGTGATTTAGTTAGGTTGTATTTAAGGGAAGTTTGATACAAGGGAATGGTTCCTCAACATCCCGGCCGGCCCTGAAATAATGTTTCAGCATATTGGTAGTTTCACAATTTTAACTATTGGTCTGGTCATCATGCCGTGTGAGGTTCGTAGTAGTACAGCTCTTACCAATCCGTCGCTACCAGGAAAAGTTTCAGTAACACGCGCGCTAATCCACGTTGCGGGAGGAGAGTTGTCCTCTTTTACCAGCACGATATCGCCGATTGTGATGTTCGGATTAGGGTTTTGCCATTTGGGACGTTGTTGTAGAGACGTTAAGTATTCTTTACGCCACCTACGCCAGAATCCCTGATACATGCATTGTATGTGCTGCCAGTAATCAAGTCTGTTGATTTTTACCTCTGAAAGATTACCTTCAGGTACCATTGTAGTTGGTCTACCAATTAAGAAATGAGATGGCGAGAGGTAGCCAATGTCCGTGTCGGGAGCAGACCCTAGTGGTCTAGAATTGATGACTGCTTCTATCTGCGTAAGAAGTGTATGCATTTGTTCAAACGTTAGTATAGTCGAACCAATAACGCGTCGTAAATGGAGCTTTACAGAGCGTACACCTGACTCCCAGATGCCACCCCAGTGTGGCGAATATGGAGGGATGAAATTCCATTTAATATCCTCTTTGGCTAAGGCTGCAGTGATTGTGTTGTTGTGATCCTCAGATTGTAGTTGTTGATACATATCGTTCAGTTTGCGTTTGGCGCCGACGAAGTTCTTACCATTGTCACTGTATATCGATGAACATTTACCACGACGTGCCATAAATCGACGTAGAGCGGCCAAAAAGCATTCCGTACTTAAATCCGTTGCCAATTCCAGATGAATTGCAGAAGTCACCATACATACGAATAGGCATATATAGCCTTTTGATGTTTGCCTAATGCGACCTCGATGAATTTTAAGAGTGAAAGGACCCGCATAGTCGCAACCAGTGTTTTCAAATGGGAACGCCTGTCGTACCCGTACCTTTGGAAGATCAGCCATCCGCTGTTGTGTAACGTGTTGAGCTTGTCGAAAGCATTTCAAGCAGTTGTGAGTAAGTTTACGTATTAAATTTCTGGCTCCAATAACCCAATAACGTTGACGTACAATTACAAAGAGCGCAGATATACCAGGATGTAGATTTTTTACGTGTTCCTCGTGCAAAATAAGACTAGTTATTTTATGGTGCTTTGGTAAAACTATCGGATGTTGAACATTCGTTGAAAGCTCCGAGTTAGAGATGCGTCCACCGACCCTTATAAGTCCATTGTCGTCGATAAATGGTGATAGTTGACTTAGTCCAGAATCACGACATATATCCTTTTTGCCGGTGAAGAAACATTCTTGTGCCATCTTGAGAATAATAATTTTGCCTTCTTGAATTTCCTTATAAGTTAGTTTTTGAGCAGGAATTTTGATTCCGTGTACATACAGGTTGATGAAACGTTTTACGTAGCCAGCTATACGTATAAGTTTGTACCAATGAGAGACGTTCGCAAGAGCAGATTCCATAGCATGAATATTACGACCATCAGGTCTTGACGTTGTTGTAAGATATGAAACCTTTTCCGCATTAGTCTTTACTTCAGCTTTTACGTTAATATTATCAAACGAAGGTTGTATATTTCCAAATGAATTAAATTCTTGTTGAATTTTCAAAAACGATGGACCCGACCACCAAAGATCAAGCTCGAGCAGTTGGTCAGCCATTATACCTCGAGATGCACAGTCCGCAGGATTCTGCTTGCCACTCACATGTCTCCATACATTGCGTGGCAGAGTTTCTAAAATTTCGGACGTGCGGTTTCCTACAAACGTTTTTAGTTTGGTTGGTTGCATAGACAGCCATGATAAAACCACTGTAGAATCACACCATGCGTAGATTTCAATTTGTTGATGAGGAAGTGACGATATAATTGACTTCATTAAACGTGCGAGAAGCAGAGCTCCGCATAATTCCAATCTAGGTAAAGAAATTTGTTTCAGCGGTGCTACGCGAGTCTTCGATGCCACTAAGTTGACACAAAAATATCCATTTTCATCCTTAAATCTACAATAAATGACCGCAGAATATGCCTTAGTAGAGGCATCACTAAAACCGTGAAGTTGAATGTTTGATTCAGCATTCGGTACATATCGAGGTAACCTTAACTTAGACAGATTCTGTAAATCGTCCCTGTAGCTAAGCCACTGTTTTGCTAAGCTACCCGGCAGTGGTTCGTCCCATTGTAGATTAAGTAACCACAATTGTTGAAAAAGTATCTTAAATTTTATTACGACAGGAGAAACCAAACCAAGAGGGTCGAAGATTCGTGAAACGTCCGATATAACCTTTCGTTTTGACGCATTTGTAGCGTCACCCAAGTTGACTCTATATTGTATGCAATCCTCGTATGCGTTCCAATAAATGCCTAGAACCTTTGCTGCATTATCCACATTTCTTTTCAAAAAGTCATGTTCTTCATCCTTAGATAGGGCTATGTCTGCACAATTCGACATCCATTTACTTAACTCGAGTCCGGCTTGTGAAAGTAGATCAATGAGTTCCGCTTGCCTTAACATAAGTTCTTGAGCCGAGGAGGCCCCCGTTAGAACATCGTCAACGTAGAAATCTTCAAGTAGAATCTTTGACGCCTTAGGATGAGACTCCTTGTAGTCCCTTGCTAACTGTTCCAACACCCTTACAGACAAATATGGTGCGGACGCTGTTCCGTATGTGACGGTACATAATTGAAAATGTTTCAGAACGTCGGTTGGATTTTCTCTCCAGAGAATTCGCTGAAAATCCCGATGATCTTCCGAAACCCAAATTTGGCGAAACATTTTGATGATATCTGCCGAAAAGACAACCTTATGCAAACGAAAACGAAAACATACCGCAAATAAATTACGTTGAATTGATGGGCCGACTTGTAGCTTGTCATTTAGTGAGACATTATCTGCATCCTGAAATGAGCCATCAAACACTACCCGTAATTTAGTACCGACAACCGGATGATGTGGTAAATAAAATAAACGTCCCTTGTTGACATCTATTTCCCCTGGTGAAAGTTCACGCATATGACCTAAATTGTGATACTCCGACATGAATTTAACATAGGCTTCCTTTAAAGTAGGATTCATCGAAAGTCTACGCTCCGTAGCATTAAATCTCTTAAGTGCTCCTTGAAATGTATCACCGAATGATGGATTCTCTTCATTAAATGGAAGTTGTACGACATACCTTCCATCCGTATGCCTACTATGTGTTTCTTGAAAATGTTGTTCGACGAGTGCTGCTTCACTGTCGCATCCTTTTTGCGCACCTGTTTCCTCAATTTCCCAAAAAGATTGAATTGATTTATCAATATCTGCCAATGTTAAAAATGAGGACGATGATGATTGTTGTGGGTTGGACGACATTACCGAGGTTATAACCCAGCCGAAAATTGTAGAAATAGCCATTGTGTTACCCTTTTCATCAAGTAGCTTCTCTTGGGTTAACACATCCCATACGTAGTCAGCACCCAGTAAAATGTCAATGGGATTTCGACGATTAAATGATGGATCAGCAAGATGAACCATATTTATTCTACCGTAGTCATAACGTGTGATGGTACTCCTTGGGAGTGACGAAGTTATACGACCTAAAATGTGTACCTGGACGTCCATAGAAATATTCGAAGTTCTGGATCTTATGTGCAAATAAGTATGACCATGCGTTGATTCAGCCTTTACCGACGAAATTCCAGTAAGAGCGATTTTAGAGTGATTCCGATGTAAACCTAAACGTTTTATACAATCTTCCGTGATATACGACAATTCCGATGCAGTGTCAAGTAGAACACGGCATGAGATGAAGTGTCCCTTGTGGTCACGAACATCTACTAACGCTGTGGGAAGAATATGTGTAAGATTTCTCCGCATAAACGATACAGAGTTATCTTGAGACACAACCGTATTGAGCGACACTGGTCGCGAGCAATTACGTTCCGATGTGGGCCTATTACAACTGGGAAACTCCGACGACACAGCAACTTGAGCCTGATTAGCCGGAGAAACGCGAGCATAATGAATAAGTGAGTGATGATTTCCGTTACAAGATTGGCATTTGTGTTGAGACTTACATTTATTAGCAGAGTGGCCTATACGAAGGCAATTAAAACAAAGACCTTTTTTCCTTACAATTAAACGACGTTGCTCAATATTTAACGATAGAAAATGTGAGCACTTATACGTTGGATGATCAATAGAGCCGCAATCAAAACATTTGTGTTGTATATTTGTAGACACCAGCGATGTAGAGGGGTTTTTTCTAGAATGAGGCGATTTAACTACAGTGTTTTTACCTAATTCCAGTTCTTCACAGCATTGATCCAAGAATTTTAGAAATTGCGATATGGTAGGTTTTACCTCTTCACGCGATTTTTCAATCCATTTACGGCGAGATTCAGGGTCAAGTTTATTTTGTAAAATGTAGATAAGCCAATGATCACGCTCGTTGCAATCAATTGCATCCAAACCCCGAATTACTTCGTTCGAGATATCAGATATCTTCCGTATACCAACCGAATTTTCCTCCCGTAAAGAAGGGAGGCCCATAAATGTTTCAATATATGACGTTACGATATGACGAGGACGATCAAACCGCTCTTTGAGTCGACTCCATGCTGCGTTGTATGATAATTCCGAAATTTGCATGTGTTTAATTATATTCGCTGCGTCATCCTTTAAAACTGATTTTAGATATTGAAATTTCTGAATATTAGATAGATTTGGTCTAGAATCTATTGCGCTAACGAACAGATCTCTAAACGCTGGCCATTCCTTATAAATGCCAGTAAATGGTTCTATACGAATTTTAGGTAAGTCCTCGTTTCGAGAAGTTGATGGAGCATCAAGTCGCTGTAGCAAAGTTGAATGTTGCTCAGCAAGCCGAGAAAACATTTCTGTATGTGGTTCTGGAGTAGAAACAACTGGATTAAAAGATTTTAAAACGCGTTTAAACCACGCCTGACATGCGATGAATTTTTCTTCATAGGTTACCGTTTCCTCTTCAGGATCTACGAAGCCTTCTTCTTCTTCATGATTGTATAATTCGCTTGTAAGTTCTGTTAACTTTTCCCACGCAGATTCTAATCGAACAATACGCGCTTCTATTTGTTCCGCAAATAATTCCTCTGGTGGTTGACGAATAAACGTATATGCGCGAGTAATTGCGCCCTTTTCAACTCGACGTTTTGTTTGAATTGTTTTAATCGAAGCCATGTTGATTTAAATAACAAATAATTAAAATTTCTACTTACAGCTTTAATCACAAAGTAATATATTGTATTGTTTTGTTGCCTGTAGTTTGTTGCCTGCCGCTTTGTGTATGTTCCAATTTGTACTAAATTGTCTCTATCTACCGACGAATTGTTTATTGTTATGCACACACAAGAATTATATTTATGTATTAGTTTAAATCGCACACGCACCACGACAACAAATCTCTTGTTACTCTCAAATTTGTCTCTTATATTTTGCAAAAACCGCACACGCACACTAATATGTTTTTTCTTAAGAATTATTTTATAAGCGCACACGCACAGCAACAATTTAACTTTTCTATGTACTTTATTTTCTGTTATTTTCTTGTGTTTTTTCGATGCAGGTGTTCATGCAGTCGACACCGGCGCCGAAATTCTTAGACGATTGTTGTTGTTAGTTTTTATTTTCGTTTTACTATGTATGCATGTAACTACACGCATGCACATACAACAACTTTCAACGTATTTTTTTTTTTCAAAACAACAATTTGCACACAAGCTTTGACTTGTTCTTATTCTCTTTTTTTTATGATTTGAATTTGTTTCTTTGTTTGTGTATTATACACCCCAATTTTTCTTATATGAACTTATGTACATATGTATGTATGTATATGTGAACCTTTTGTTTCCACACTTTTTGTCCAGAGGACCACAGTTTTAATTAAACGATTCGTTTATATACTTATGTATGTAAGTATATGTATATGAAACCTTTTGTTTCAACCCACTTTATGTCCAGAGGACCACTATTTTAATTAACGATTTGTTTTTGTACTTATGTATACGTATATACATATATGAAACCTTTTGTTTCAACACACTTTATGTCCATTGGACCACTATTTTAATTAAACGATTTGTTTTTGTTTTATAAGTATCACAAACCCGCGACGATATGTTTGTGGATACCACCGAAATTGTGTCCAAAGAATCACTTTCCGTTTAAAGTAATGCTTTTACCGAAAATGTTAACACTTCACTTTGTCCAAGATTTGGTTCGAAGGTCCAAGTTTGTTGGTGAACTGACGTAGCTGGCCCGGATGCCAACTATTCCTAACGTTTGCCTGGAGATTACTCCACCAGACCCGAAATAATTACACGTACCACAATTATTTGCTTATTAATATTTGTATTTATTTATAAATAATGAGAGCGGACTGTATTTGTTTATGTGAGACACTTGTTGACAACTAAAACTTGTGTGTGTAGAGAAATGTATGTGAAGTAAAGTTACATGAGTGATTTAGTTAGGTTGTATTTAAGGGAAGTTTGATACAAGGGAATGGTTCCTCAACAAAAAGTTTGAACTTTTTGTCTGCTAATACGACATGTTGTCTGGGTACACTTATACAGGTGGCGGTGCCAGCCCAGCTGATTATTTTTTTGTGTCCCAATGTTTGTCAAACTCCATATAGAAAAAAGAGATTTCAGTGCCCAGAATTGTCAAACTCCATATAAAAAAAGACAAACAAAAATTGCTCTCCTTTACGCTATCACCTTATGTAATTACACCAAGGTCTGGCTACAACATCTTCCAAAAACTACACGGGGAACTTAAATTTAATTTTATTCATCTTTTTTGCCTTTTAATGACCCAACATAGTTAAAAATAAAGTTGAAAAAAATATAGCTGACCTAAGTTTGGAGCATGAGACGGTTAAAATGGCGATGCAATATATAAAAAAAAGCTCAACTTTTTTTTCTAATGTACAGCCGTCCCTATTTTTGCTTATTTTTTAGTTTCAAAGATCTAGTCTAACTGTGTAGTACATAGAATACCAATATATTTTATTTGAAAAGTTTTTATAGAATTTTTTTAACCAGTATAAAAAAAATAATTTTTGAAAAATATAAAAAAGATTTTAACTTAATATTTTTTCATTAAGGGATTATACTTATACTTTATAAATAATTCTTACTAGAAATTTAATTTATATTTAAGTATGTTGAATATATATATATTTTTTTATACATAAACCTGCATTATAATACAAGTATGATTTACTATATATGTATAAGTGTATGTATGTATGTAGTTATACAAATTTAGCATGCCCAATATCCAAATTCAAAGTAAAACGTTGTTCTAAATCATCTTGTTTAATAGGTATTTTTTTTATATTAAAAATTAAAAAAAAATAATAAAAAATAAACATAAAGAGGATGAAGAGAAATTTGTTAGTTTTATTATTTTTAAAAAATATTTAAATTCAAGTACTGATGAACAAGATTGAAATTAATAAAAACAAAAAATAAAAATTAAATAAATAAAATGTGATTAGTCTTTCCCAGACGCCATGAAACATAAAAAAGAAGCTGTAAATTAAAAAAAAAATGCACTTTATTAAACAGTTTTGTGCAAGTAAATCGTTTTTCTAAGATATTTTTTATATATATAAAAAAAAGAATATACAAGAAAATATTTGTAATAATTTGTGTGTTTTGTCCTTAAGATATTAACCATTAGCATTTTTGTGTAGTTGAATCTTGTTGTAATAATAATAATTGTTGTTTTTGCCGTTTATTGTTATACTGATACATACAGAGATCTGCAACGTATACTAATGAAGTAAGTGAACTTGAATCAGTATTCATTTTTTCGTTGATTTATACGCATTCAAACTTATTGAAAAGTCTTCATTACTTACACGCACTTTTAAATGAAAGCTACTTACAGTAGTCATATTCAACAACACGTATGACTTAGTTGATTGCTATTGTCGTTCATGCAAGATAAAAAGACGACCAAAAGCACGTATGACTCGCGTAGTCATTATGAAGTCGTGTGTTTTAACTAGGCTTGCCAGATAACAATTTGGCATTCACCATAATAATTGTGGATTGTTAAAAAAATAGACAATTTAAATTTAACAAAATAATACAAAAACAACAAGCACAAATAAAGTGCTTGCTTTGATGTCTGTTTAAGAGATTTTGTTTTTGCGTATTGTCTTTCAAATTTAAGTGAGCACCTAAGAATGCAGTTTTTTAATGTGCTGCAAAAAGTTTAAACATGAAAATAAAAAAAAAAAAAGAAAAGAAGTCAACCAAAACTTAGCCTAAAGGCCATAATCAGATGCATTTATTTAAAAATTAAAAAGTGATACTTGCAAAAATTGTATATAACACATTGTAACATTGCAAATTTTCTGGCGGCCAAAAAATATCTTGCACTCTCCGACCTGGCAACATTGTTTATTCTTCATACAAATGAGAGCTGTTTATGTTTTTTGTTGTTGAGTCAACTTGCATCATTCTATGAAGATAAGTAGTTTTTTAAAAATATGAATCAACGTGCGTAGTCTTGCAAATCATATAAATATGGGACGCTATAAATATAAGTACGACGTAGTACTTATGTTCATTGTGTGTTGTACTTATAAATCAACGTTGTTGTGGGTATGAGTGCGTCAGCTCAGTTAAATTTCAATGATTTATACGCACTTATACTTAAATTTTATGACTCTCTATGAATATTGAAAAAAAACTACTCAAAGCCGATCACTGGTATGTATGTATGTTTATTTGCTGACAGTGTGAAAATTATCAAACAGGTATGTGATGCAAATCGAAGAAAGACATGATGCTTTTACTATTTTGGTTATCTTTTTCTGATAAAACTAAATGTTAGAATTTTTTTTTTCTTTAATTCTCTAAACTTATTCGTAAATATTTATCTGTTCTAAATTTTCACACACAAGGAACAATAATCATTTTAGCACATTTTAAGACTTAACACATTATTAAAACTCAATTGCAGTTTCCAAAAGCGTTTACAGGCCTGGGGGTTAAATCTATGTAGTTCTGTGATAATGTCAAGTGAATTTATTCAAATTTCGTTTTCTTAGACAATCTTAATTCTACATATTCCTCATAACCGGTTTTGGGATACTCGTTTGTAATTATTACATTGCAGTTTTACACGTTAAAAGTTTGCCTTTCAATTTGATCACACATACTGCTTGTCACAAGGAAAAAAACTCCTCCAGTTTTGTTGCATTTAATTTTTTAGGCCTTTATTTTTAAATAATTTTGTCGACATCCCTTGAACTTAACTTCTCGAAACTTTTGTTAATCTCAACTGATCATTATTATTTTAATTAGTTTTATTCACCGTTTTATTGGGACAGAAAATATATTTATAAGAACTGTGATCAGGGTATCAATGCTCGTTCTATGAAACTGGTAAATGAAAAGTCATATCATATGGTGACACCATACCCTTTGCTATACAAAAACTTTTTCATTTCTCAGTTTCACAGAACAAGAATTGAGCCTCAGCTGCAAGACTTAATTGGAAGAGAATTTTAAATCCGGTTGGTGATCGATTTCTATGATTTACCGTTTCTTTATTTAATTGTCGATTTTTGGTATTATTCTACTTTGCTTGAAAACTCTAACGCTAATAAAGCTGTAGAGAAAAACTTTTCAATTGATTATTAATTTATTTTCGTGAGAGTTATGTTTTGTTATTTATGTATGTATGTTTACACTGAAATATATTGATTGGAAGTAGTATGAAATAGAACATATAACTTTTAGCATTTTACGCAGCTTTTTAGTGTCTAGTGAGTGCACTTAAGAAAAGTAAATACATATATTAGTGATAAATTCCTATTTAAAGTATAAAAATAAAATTTTGTTTGATCAATTCTTTAATACTGTTTGATTAAATGTACGCCTATGTTGTATTTCTACAAAATTTTTGATACATTTTCTATTTTTACACGTATGTATGTGTGTATTTGTGTATGTATGCATGTTTGGCTGCTATAAATTTATGCAGGATCTTTAAATTTCTAACAAAATAAAAAAAGAGAAAAAAGACAACAAATGGCTTTGAGAATTATTTTAAATAATGTACACATACATGATTTTTTTGTACACAAAAATGATTGAACTTAAGTCACAAATAAAAACGGCAAAAAAATATAAATGAAAATATTTATTATAAAAAAAAATTTACAAAAAAGGACTTTACACACACGACAAAATAAAAACACAAATTATTTAAGAACATAGAATTTAAATGTGATTTACACACAGAGACTCTTATAGAAAGAGAGCGAGATATACAGGCAGTGAGTGAAAGTGTGAAAGAGATACATAATGAATTAACATATGTATATGTAATATGATCTTTTTTTACAAATAAAAATAACAAATACATATTATAAAATTTTTTTTTGTTTTTTTTAACACTAATTTTATTAAATTTGATATAATTTTACAAGAAAAAAAAAAGAAGAAAAATAAATATATATATTTTTTTATTTTTTAATTTGATTGCATAATAAGATGAAAGTTTTGAGAATGAGAATTTGATTGATTTGATTTATTTGGATACTTACTATTTTATTTATTGCATTTGGTAATTTTGCCTAAATATTTCAATATTCATTTTAATCGTAGTGGCCATCAGCTCACAGTACAAACAACAAAACGTCGCGGAAAGACAAAGCACAATAATATGATTGATATAATATATGTATGTAAGTATGTATGCATATGTATGAAGAAAAATATTTAAATATTGTAGTATAAAAGTATGTAATATTTGTATGATTATTAAAATAAAAAAAATAAAAAATTAAAATAATTAAATTTTACTAAAAGTTATTATTTAAAAAAGGAAATTCAGGCGAAAATAAATCAACGTGATTTCATTTAACTTGAAAGAAATTACAAAATAAAAACTCTAAACTAAACTAACTAAAAGCAAAAATACTAATTTTACAACATTTTAAAAGGTAAACAGAACAGAAATTAAAAAATAAATAAGAAATAAAGTAAATCTGCTCAAAAATACTTAGAAAACATACGAATGTTACCAAATTAACATAATTAAAATGTTTTGTTGTAATAACAAATAGAATTGTTGGTAATTATGAATAAAAAAATAGTAATTTAAGTGGTCTTTTAACTTTTTTTTTTTTACAAAATTGCAACAAAGAAAATGTTTAAGTTGAAATTCGAAGGAACTTTACTTTTTTATAAATTTGATTTGCAACAATAAAAAGGTAAAAACGGATACAATTTTTGCTATTTTTGTTAATTAACAGATACAGGCCAGTTGTTAAAATTTAACACAAAAACAATTTTTTTCACATGTTAAAATTAATAAATAACTAACTGATCAATAATGTTGATATTTTTATAAATTTTTATATCCTGCACTCAGGGTACACTCATACAGGTGGAGGTGCCAGCCCAGAAGATTATTTTTTTGTGTCCCAATGTTTGTCAAACACCATATATATATTTTAGTACCAAAAATAGTCAAACTATATAAGTATATAAAAAAAGAAAGAAAAAAATGCTCTCCTTTAAGGTGAATTCACCCATTTGTTCTGAACAAAATTTTTTCCGGAGAATAACATTTTTTACTGAGAGTTTTCTGCAGAACGATTTACCCAATTAAGAAAATTTGTCCGAAAAAACAAAGCTGCCATATAATATAAAAATGCAAACAGTTGCACAAAGTGGCAGCACCGCTAGCAAACTATGTAAATAAATACAAACGTAAATTATTTAATTAAAATATATGTGAAGTAAATGTCGGATAGAAGAAAACTAAAATTATTATTTTTAATTGAAGTGGATAAAGTCAATTTGTTTGCAAAAGAAATTTATAAAAAATCGAAAATAAAATGAGTCGCAGTGAGAAAACCCCTGTTTTAAATAATTATTTTTGTATGCACTATTGCTCATGTCATACAAACATTCTCTTCCTTGTTTTTTTTGAATTCTTCTATTAATTTTTGAGAAATATTTTCATTAAATTTCATTTTAATTGTTAATTTTCGGCAAAAACAATTTTTGTATAATAAATGTACTGACACTGTGTGAGTGGCAGCGAAATTAAATTTTTATGTAAATATTGAAAAAAAGTGGCATCCCAATTCAGTTTCTTCTGAACAAGAATTAAAATTAAACCAATTCAAGAAAAAACTTTCTGAACAAAATAATCTCTCTCTCTCAAAAGTGAAACAACAAACTCAATATATAAAAAATTTGTTCTGAACTAAAATTTTATGGGTGAATCCAGCTTTACGCTATCACCTTTTGTAATTACACCATGCCTGCACTACCAAAGGTGTAAACTGGTATATGATTGTGCTGAACTTAAATAGCGATCCGCTTTCTGAGTCAAGTAAGCTATGTTCTGTCAATAAAGAACACTTTAAAATGAAGAATGCTATATTCGCCGTGCTGAATCTAATAATACCCTTCACCATTATGTACATAGGTTTGGTGAGCTGGAAGCTCAGTCTGGATTTTAAATTAAATATTATACGCTATTTTGCTCTATTATTTCCATTTTGATTCGCAATTTTATTTCGGATGCCATATTTTTAACTACTTCTTAGTGTAGTGTATTCTACTGGTCAAGACCATTCTTTTGATACCAATATTGAGGGGGTTAAAGTGGGTACATTTTTAATTACTAGATGTGACCCATATGTGACGCGACATGACGAAAGGACCTTATCTTGCCAGAGTAAAATTTTCAGTACAGGCCAAAACGTGAATTAAAGTCTAAATTTCATGTTTTGGGTTTTAGCACCTAACGATACCTACATACATATCTCGTCGTGTATCTACATCACATTATCGGCCATTTTCTTGTGTTTAATGAGCTGTGTTTGACACTTTAGGACTTTGTGTTTGTCTTTAACGTGTTTTTACATAAAACATAGTCAAACTTTAACCTATTTAAGATTTTTGAATGATTTTGGTGTCATTTTGTTCAAAATTTTGTCCTTTACCCATTGGTATCAAAAC
This sequence comes from Phyto melanocephala, assembly GCA_941918925.1. Taxonomy (NCBI): domain Eukaryota; kingdom Metazoa; phylum Arthropoda; class Insecta; order Diptera; family Rhinophoridae; genus Phyto; species Phyto melanocephala. The sequence goes on along the minus strand of OW799235.1, from coordinate 94,232,109 downwards.
CCTGACAAGATAAGTTCCCATTTGTACGCCATTTTGTATTGACGTCTATCATGGATTGAAGAATTGTTTATAGTGTGTTATATTCTGCTCTATTCTCTATTGTTTAGAAGCTAAAAAATCAATTTTTGTTCGTAACTTTTAGAAAAAATACCAAGGTACATGGTACAATCATCAGGTAGCCTTAGTTCTGCAACAACAAAATCCTAAATGTATGTGCGTGTTTTTTTGGCGGTAGAATATATACGTACACAATATATACACATACATAAACAAAATTTGACATCTTAGTTAAACCTTAAGGTAGAGAAAATAATAATCAGCTGTTTTAGTGAGGCTACCTGATAATTGTACCATGCCAAGGAAGTTGTATTTTTGTGCTTATATTTGAACTAGTTTCTAACCGATCTCTCAGTGTTTCCCAGCAAATATTTTCGAGACTATAGCTTGTATTGGTGTCTAAGAATTATTTAGGAGCTTTATTTATTTAATATATTTAATACATACATATATTTAAAAAAAAATATTTTTGTCTATAACTAAAAATGATATCTAAAAATAGCAGCAAAAATGTTGATTTTCATGGTAAAAATACAAGAGAAAGAAGAGGCAGTCGTGTTTATTTGCTTATATCTCAGAAAGTTTTGGAACGATTGTGCTGAATTTCACTAGTGAATTATTTCCGAAAAATTTTAAAAGATTGATATAACATTCAGATATATTGAGGGGCTTATAAACGTTGATTTCAATCAACACATAAACAGACAGACATTGTTCAATCGACTCCCCTAGTCATAAGCTTCCAGAAAATGTATACTTTTTGGGGTCGGAAATCACAGTAGAAATTACAAACGATATGATAAAGCTTTATACCCTTGACACCACAGGTGAAGTGTATAAAAATTAAATAAAACAAGCTGTGTCTGAGTTATTAACGATTTCTATTTAATTTAAAGACTTATGTATGAATTATGTATGGAGCATGATATCGTTTAAATAGGCACAGTGCTTCAACACGGTTTTACTGTTCCAAAAGAAAAAAAAAATAAAAAATTACTGACTCTGCTTTATTAATGATAATTTTTTTTTTTGCTATTTGTTGATGACCGTTATATTTACTTATGTAACTAGTAATAGTCAACATGAAAATTTTTCTTTGTTCTTGCCAATTCACTATAAGTACATACATAATTAAAGTTTTAAATATTTGGGGTTTATCTTGTTTTGCAAATATTTCATATTTTTTTAATCAATTTTTACTAGTTTTACTAGTCTTTTTTTAAATTAATTTGTTACACACGCAACAATCTTATCAGGGTCATTGGCACAGCGTTTTAACTTATGAATTATTTTATCGATGTTTTCGCAAATTTGCTATTTTTATACCCTGCACATGAGAGTGTAAAAGGGTATATGTATATACGTTTGTAATTTCGTTTGTAATTTTTACAATATTAATTTTATACCCTATAAAGTACATATATTTCGAATCCTTACAGATACAGAGATTAAGGTAAGTCCGTCTGTCCGTCTGTCCGCAGTCCGTTTTTAAAGCCCCTACGTTTACTTCAGACTCTTATATGGTATCAATTTATCAGATATGCTTTCGAGTATCTTGGTTTTGAAAATCAGTTATGTGGGTAAATTACGAGCTTAGATATGAGCGAAAGAACACGATTGCCCCTGTTTTTTACCCCAACAAAGTTAGTTGCAACGTTTGTAACGTTTATATAAAATATGTAGCTTTGGCAATATTTCTTAGTTAAAGGGGTCAATTACCGACAAAGATATGGGCGAAAAAAATTTATTATTTTATATTATTGATTTTCTAAATAAGTTTTTGTCACAGTTGCTCCATGTTATTGTCAATTATGGTCATTTCATAACGGTACAAACTGTGTGAAGTGTAGCCCTGTTACTTTATTTTAATAAAGTAAAAAAAAAAAAACAGAAAATAAAGGTAGATAGTTGTACACTATTACTACTATTATCGATAATAATGTATTAAAGAACAATTTTTATTATTTTTTTTTAATTTAAAAAACGTTTAAGTGATCTTGGAAAATATTATGAAAAATTATGAATTATCATAGAATTCAGTTAGATAAATAAAAACTTGGTAACACAGGCCAAGATTCACTTAATTAATTCGTTCGATCGTGTGTGCTCAAAAAGTATGACAGTACAGGGTGGGCAAATCTTTTACGGTGTCATGCTGAAGGTGATTGCTTCAGAGGGTTCAGAGTTCTGTCATTGTCATATAAAAAAAATCTATTATTTTGGTTCTTTGTTCAGTTTGTTTAGTTGTTAATATCTCCATTATTTTTTATTCTCCAGTTGAAAAAATAAAATAAAAGAAAATATAAACGAACAAATTATTAAATCTTATGGTCCTTCCTGTGTTATAAAGGGTGATTTTTTAGCTATTATCTTTTTTGCAACACTGACGCACGTTTCGTGTTTTGTTTCACTGTCAAACATCTTCAGTTTGGTCTATAATTTAACCATGAATCGTCTTACAAACGAACAACGCTTGCAAATTATTGAATTTTATTATCAAAATCAGTGCTCTGTTAAGAAAGTTCATCGCGCGCTTCTTATCGACGATGCTCATTTTTGGCTCAATGGGTACGTTAATAAGCAGAATTGTCGATTTTGGAGTGAAGATCAGCCAGAAGCATTGCAAGAGCTACCAATGCATCCAGAAAGTCACAGTTTGGTGCGGTTTATGGGCTGGTGGCATCATTGGACCGTACTTCTTCAAAGATAATGCGAATCGTAACGTAACTGTGAATGGTGAGCGCTACCGTTAGATGATATCCAACTTTTTTTTGCCCAAATGCAAAAGCTTGACTTGCATGGCATGTGGTTTTAACAAGACGGTGCCACATGCCACACAGCACGCTTACAATGGACTTATTGAGAGGCGAGTTCGGTGAACATTATATTTCACGTTCGGGACCGGTCAATTGGCCGCCTACATCGTGCGATTTAACGCCTTTAGACTATTTTTTGTGGGGCTATGTTAAAGCTCATGTCTATACACACATGCCCGCTTCAATTGACGCATTGGAAGACAACATTGAAGCATTTATTCGCGATATACCGGCCGGAGTATGCCAAAGTTGGACTAAGCGGATGGACCATTTGAAGCGCAGTCACGGTCATCATTTTCATGAAATAATCTTCAAACATTAAATTATATGGACCGTACATTCAAATAAAGATTTCATTCATTTTTCTAAATTTTATGTGTTTTTTTTAACTTTCCTATAGCTCTTAAAAAATCACGCTTTATAAGTAAACATGTGTGACAGATTTTTTTTACAGTTCTGTTCGTCTTTGTTTTGTAATAATTTACATAAAATTATTATCAGAGTTGCATTTTGTAACGCATTTCATCAAAATTTTATTGTAAACAACAAAACAACTAACAACTAACAAAAAGCATTAATATTACCAACAAATATTTAAAACATGTTTTTGCATTACTTTTGTGTCATTGTGTGGCACCGACAAGAATTACGTCAGAACTATGTAAATGGTAAACGGTATTTAAGATACAGCATAGACTATAACATTTCAACTTGCTTTTATTATTATTGTGCAAAAATACCTTTTCATAATTTTTTTCGCACAACTAAATTAAATGTATAAAAATGATTTATTGATATGAAAACGTGATAATATTTAGTCTAATTTTCATTAAGTGTGTATTTTAATCAGTAACAGTTTTCAAGATAACTAAAGTTAAAATTCATACAATTTTGGCTCGCTTTACTATGACCTGTATAGCAAAATATTTTTCTTTGTAGAGAATTTTGTTCAAAGTTCTATTTATTGAGGTTTATGATGATAACTTTTTATAGAACTTTTGAAAAGTTTATTTTTACAGCAACATTTTAATAAAAAACAAGTAAGAGCACTATATTCGGCTGTGCCGAATCTTTTATACCCACCAGCAATTTTGTGTACATTTCAAGCACAATATTTATTATTTTGTTAATCGCTATAGAATAATCTCTTTATAATAAAATATGTATCACTTTCTTTGTAGAGGGTGGTTAAATTTTAAGGGCCCATGTTTAAGGTGAACCACATCTAAACTTCAATTTTTTTCTTGTATTTCATTTGACATTTCTCAATCTCAGACTAACTCAATTTGAACCGTGGAAAGATACGCAATCGAGCAACGCTTTTAAATATTAAAGATTTTTATAAAAATGGGTGTTCAAATCAAAATGCATTTCGTGCACTTCGTGATTCTTTTGGTCAACATAATCGTTCGAATTCGTCCACAATCGTGAGAATTGTAAAAAATATTTAAATGTCTGCAAAGCAGGTCTGTGTGATATATGAAAACATCTGTGAATGCCATCTTAGTTCGTCTAATGGGAAACATTGCTGTTTTTCACGATAACGTGGCAAAAGAGCAAGCAACCTCGACTCATCATCGTGCCCAACAATCGAGCATCAACAGTGTCATTGAAAATTTGGACTATCGGATCGTGGTGTGCCGCCTAGGTTGGGGGGCCATTTGGCCGATATTTTGTTCCATACATAATTGAAGCATACAAATATTATCATTATAAAAATAAATGATAATAATTTCATAATAATTTTATTCAAAATCAACATAGTCCCTTAAAATTAAACCACCCATTATAACTTCGGTATGCTAGTAAAAAGTTTTCGTAAATTTAGTCTTTCAATGAAAGTGGCCGTTAAAATACGCGTGTCAATAAAGTTTCTGCTAATAAACATAACTTAGATATTTCAATATAGTCCTTTAGTATTCCAAAATCTTTATTCATAGAGAATTTACATGAATTTAAGAGGAAGAAAGTGAATTTAAGGTTAAATTTTAAGGGCCGCAGGGTGATTTAAAATATACATTCTCTGCATTTTTCTAAAACGGGAAATTTATTAGTAAGATTTTGATTTTTAAACTTCTATAACATTTTGCTTTTAAAAGATTTTCAAACGAAATAAGTTTTGTATAATTTAAAAATTTGTTAGCCATTAGTATATGAAAATAAATTGTTTATAATGTTTAGAGATAATTTTTTTTTACTTAGGTCAAAATTTTCCTAAATTCCCATTTTTAATAGAGCATAACTTCAGGAGAACATAAGCATAAGTTGTTAGCATGCCATCTAGTAGTTACTAGTAGAGTCATCTATCTTATCATCTTTATCTTATATTTAGCTACAGTACAATAAATGGCGCAGTGTAAGATGAATAAATGCTAATATATATGACTAATATATTTTTATAAAAATTTAAGGAAAAAAGTGTCCGTTATAACGAAGACTTTGAACAAAAAACCATGTTTGCAAAATTTCAGAATCGTACATATAGTTTTGTCAGTTTTATTACGTTTTAAATTTGAAATATACACTGTGCGGTATACATTTTCGTACATTTTTATCTATAACTCTTTTCCTAATTCATAGATTTAAGCGTTTTTCAGGGAAAAATATTCTTTTGACTCGATAAATATATATTCGAAGTTTCATGACTACGTTTATGCGTCTGGACACAATTCAAAAGTGAAAGTGGGCGTTAAAGTAGGCGTGTCAAAGTTGTTTTTGCTAATGAGTACAACTTAGGTGTTTCAATATAGTCCTTTATTATTCCAAAATCTTTATTAATAGAGAAATTATATGAATTTAAGGTAAAACGTTATATGGGAGGTGGGCGTAAAAGTGAGCGTGGCACCTTAATTTTTTGGCATAGTAATGAAATTGCCTAGGGGGATAGACGTAGCAAAATTTATCATCATATCTTTAATTTTAGCGGTTTTATGAGCTTTTAAATTTCATTAACGGTAGATAACGTGAAAAGTGGGCGCTATAGTAGGCGTGTCAAAGTTATTTTTGCGAATGAGTACAACTGAGGTGTTTCAATATAGGCCTTTATTATTCCAAAATCTTTATTAATAGAGAAATTATATGAATTTAAGGTAAAACGTTATATGGGAGGTGGGCGTAAAAGTGGGCGTGGCACCTTAATTTTTTGGCATAGTAATGAAATTGCCTAGGGGGATAGACGTAGCAAAATTTATCATCATATCTTTAATTTTAGCGGTTTTATGAGCTTTTAAATTTCATTAACGGTAGATAACGTGAAAAGTGGGCGTTATAGTAGGCGTGTCAAAGTTATTTTTTCGAATGAGTACAACTGAGGTGCTTCAATATAGGCCTTTCTTATTCCAAAATCTTTATTAATAGAGAAATTATATGAATTTTAGTTAAAACGTTATATGGGAGGTGGGCGTAAAAGTGGGCGTGGCACATTGATTTTCCGTTACAAGAAAGCGTGTCACCAGAAAGCAAAGTGTGCAAAATTTCAGAGTCCTACATCCATTTTTGTTGCTTTTATGACGTTTTTGTTTTTAAATATACCGAAAAATACACTGTGCGGTATAAATTTTCGTACATTTAGATCGATAACTCTTCTCCTAATGCATAAATTTAGACAATTTTCAGGGAAAAATATTGTTTTTACTCAGGAAATATATATTCGAAGTTTCATGAGTCTACGTTAATGCGTTTGGACACAATTCTATTTTATTCGATGTTCGAAGGACACGGTTTTTTCGACCTACTCTTGCTTTTCGAGCTATAACTCTCTTCCTAATATTCCGATTTAGCCCATTTTCAATACCAAACAAACCTTGTCTATAAGAAAGATTCTGGCAAAATTTGAGCCCCCTAGCTTTTTCGGTGCGACCTCTATCGTGCTTTCAACAGACGGACAGACGGACGGACATAGCTAGATCGTCATAAAATCAAACCACGATTCAGAATATATATACTTTATGGGGTCTAAAATGGATATTTCGATGTGTTACAAACGGAATGACAAAATGAATATACCCCCACCATTTTTTTGGTGGCGGGTATAAAAATAATTTATAAGAAGTTTAAAAAATAAATATTTTTTTAAAGCATATCAATGTTTACAACAATAAAATAAAATTAATATTTTTGATCTTTTAGATATCAAAAAAAAATATTTAAATGTCTCGGTAATAAGAGAATAACAAATGTCTTTACAAAGTATTAAAAAACATTTTCAAAAAGTAAAAAAAAAAAATATTATGAATAAAAAATTTATACAAAAAAAATCTCTTTATGGGTAATTCCATGTCAAATCAACCAAGGGGTGTACATTACTTCCTTCGAAATTTGTGATTTTTCGTATAAATCCAGTATATCATAAAATTGAGACAAATTCCAAGTTTGATGTCACTTACTCACCTGGATCCAAAAATATCAGGTCTTTGAAATTGAGAAAACCATATAAATGTACAAAGTTGCACTAATTTAATTGTCATTTTATGGAAAAGCATTAAAGGTACTTATTTCAAAAGGGTCGTATTTGCAAGGTTATCGGACTTTAATCTGAAATATATGTTTTTTTTTTCCTAAAAAAGGTCAAAGGTAATTTTTAATGACCTTTAAATCTGAAAGCGATCTTTTTTAAAAAGTTTAAAAAATATGTGTTAAAGACGGTTTATTTCTCTATAGTTGTGACAAATTTTAAGGTGGCACAATTTTTTGATTCAGAAATATTAAACATATCGATCCCTATGCGCGAAATTATCGTATGTTACGTTTTTTTATAAATCGATTTTTTTATGCAAATTGGTTCTACATCCATTAATCCATCGGCTGATAAAATATTAAAGCGATAACTGTTTTAGTTATGGAGAGAGCACTGTGTACATTTTATCGTATGTAAGCAGCGTTATTTACGTTTTTATTTATTTAAAAGTAATAAAAACGCTCTCCTGCAAAATTTTGTTTTTGTAACATACGATAATTTCGCGCACACGGGTCGATATTGTAAATAAAGATGGGGTAAAGGGGTTTAAAATGAATATTTTGATGTTTTTAATACGCAATGACAAAATGAATAAATCCCACATCATGTAGTAAGTAATGAAAAATATCTTCATTAACAATTTAATTTCTATTTCTGTATCAAAAAATCGTTCCACTTTGAAATTTGTCACAACTACAGAGAAGAAACCCATCTTTAACATATGTATATTTTTTTTAAACATTTTTAAAAATGTCCCGAAAATTTTGTATATCAAATCAAAGGCAATCTGATAAACTTTCAAATGCGACCCTACTGAACTACCTACCTATATTACTTTTCTGGAAAATTGCAATTAAGTAAGTACAACTTGTCACATATTTATGAATTTCCCGATTTTCATCACTTCATATTTTGGCATTCAGATGAGTGAGTGACCTTAAGCTTTGAATTTGAAAAAAGTGATTTTAAAAAACAGATTTTTTTTAGGTTTGTTTGAGATTGTTTAATAGCACGTTTTCACGACACATTCAATTACTTAATTCGCTCTTTAAATTACTTAAGTGAATTACCCTGTTTCCGCGATGTATTGTTAATTTGATTTGACAGTTCTTTTTCGTGCTTTTTTTTATTTTAATTATCGTATTGTTTTTTGGCGGTGAACATTAAGAAATATACAATTTTATATAGACAATTATAATTATTTTATCAATGGGGGCAAAAAGTAAGTAATGATATTGTAAATTTATAAGAAATGTATGCAAATAATATCATTATTTTTTTAATTACAAGAAAATAGAAAAAGTGCAAGAAAATAGGACCAGTGCAATTTCATCTCATCCAATAGTCTTCTAGACATAACAACTTTCTTTAAAATTTTTTTTTTTGCTTCCATTTTATTTTGTAATATGAAATTTAACTTTTTTTCTTTTTGTTTTCACTTTGCTTTGATTTTTTTGGCAGCTGGGTATGATAAACTACCGATAAAAATTAGAGAAGACACTGATTTTATTATAATTCGCATGGTAATTCTAAATGAATTACCCACAAAAATAGTAATTTGCTTTGACAGTTTTGCATGGGAAAATTATGTAATTCAGTTCGTAATTAGGCTTTGAATTATAAATAAGACAACGAATTACGAATATCGTTGCCGTGGAAACATGCTATATAACCCTTATAAGAAGTTTTTCGTAAATTTAAAATATATGTATTTTTAATAACTTCTTCAACGATTTTCTATTTTCGAAAAAAAAAAAATCTCTGTAAATGTATGATAAACCACTTAAATTACTCGTAATTAACAAATTATAAAAAATGTTGCCTTGTCTTCTGTATAGAAAATTTTTGCCATTAAATTTTTATCCCATAAAAATCCACACCACCATTAAGTGTAAAAATTAAAATTAGTCACAATAAGTGTAGATATATTTAGTAGTGTGCATTTTCTTTAAAATTGGAACATTCTATCAGTAATTTTCAAATTCAATTAATGTCATCTTTGTATTGTGTGTTTTCAAACTGATAAATGTTTTTTAATTTTCAAATAAATTTCAGTGAGTTTGTTTGAATTTTTTAGTACAAACAAATAAAAAAAACAGACCCTTTAGGAATCAAAAAAAAAAAATGTTTATGAAAAATTATGATGATGATAAGAAAAATAAATTAAAAAAGAAAACAAATATAAACATAAATTAACTAAATACACCAAAAAAGCGCACAAATTGACGCAAAAAAAAACACGCACAACAGTTATAATATTAAGAAAAAATATTCAAATTTGATTTATCTTTCTTCAAAACGTAAAATTCAATATTAATAATTTCGAATTTGAATTGAGGTGATGGATAGCTTTATTTTTAGCCACAAAAACAATTTTTTTAAGAAAATTCTCAAATAATTAATAAAAACATGTTTACAAAATTTGAAAAAAATTTATAAATATTTTTAGAAAATTATTTATGGTAAATTTTGAAACATATTGGAAAATGATCAATATATTTTTTATGATAGAAAAATGTTGATAATTTCTCTGTTCATAGAAGATTTAAAAAACTTTTTTAAATAAAAATAATAATTAAAAGAAAATTTAATTCATTTTTGTTTTGTTTTTTTTTTGTAAAAATAATTTTTTTTAAAAATTTTCAACAGTTTTTAATAAATTCTTTAAAAGAAAAAAGAAGTTTGTTGAGTTGTTTTATAATTTTCCATTTTTTCTTGGAAATTGTATTCAAATAAAAAGAGCTCAATTGAAGTAGAAAATGTTTTATAAAGAATTTATCTAAAAATTTTAATTTTTTTAAAAACTTTCGGTAAAAAAATATTAAGTGGATTTTGCAAAATCTTTTATATAAAAACAAATTATAAAAAATTTTCTTTAAATTAAAAATTTAATAAATTTTTTTAAATAAAAATTTATTAAAAAACTGTTTTAAAGCAAAACATTTGTTATTTTTTTTTATATAGATTTTTTTCATAACTAGCTTCTTTTTAAGTGGAAAATTTATTAACAATTTTCTATAAATAAAAATAAACATTTTTTCGTGATTGCAAATCTGCAATAAAAAATTCTTTTATAACTGTGTGCCGTGATTTTTAAAAAGACAAAAAACTTTAACAAACAATTAGAAGAAAAAAAAACTATTTAAAGATTTGTTTATTTAGCAATATTGAACATTTAAAGAAGAATGTATGTAATAATGGCCACAAGACGTTTTTATTTGTAATTGCAATGATTTGACAATAGACAACGATTTATTTAAAACTGAACAAAAAACAATTTAACTAAATATATAACAAAAGCGATAAACTATAAAATTATATTTTAGGAAAAGAAATTAGACTAAAATTTAATGATAGATTTACTTTCAAACTAAATATTTTAATTTAATAATAAAAAAAAAGAATTTTTAAAAATTTAAAGAAATAGCAAAACGAAAATAAACTTGTATCACTTACCTCCTCACTGGATGATTTGTCATGGCGTGGCGGAGTTGCTGGTGAAGCTTGACTAAGCAAATCGGGCAAAACACTGCTGGTACGTGTACCGGGCGTACCAAGATTTTCAGTATTACGGTTCTAAAGTCGAAAAAATAAGAAGAAGAACGACAAAACTTTAATATTTTTGTTTTAAAAAAATTAGACGAATTAAAATTGGATGGGAAATAAAGGTTTGTTTTTAATACACCTTTTTTATTTATTTTTTATTAATAATAGTAAATGAATATAAAAAACACCTGATGCTTCTTAGCTGTGATGATATTTAAGGCGGTCTCAAGCTGTTTCACTATTTTGATATATAAAAATTTAGGATAAAATCTTTTTTTCAATTGATGTTTAATATAAAGAGAAAACTTTGTAATATTTTATTTAAAGAGAAGTTGGGAAAAATTTTCTTTTTAAAGAAAATTTTGGATGTATTTTTAATTATAAAAAAAAACTAACAAAATGGCAAAAGAGAATTATTTTTTAAAATAGTTTATGGGTGTTTTATAAAAAAAAAATTGCCGTAGTCATAAAAAATATTATAGGTTTATTGAAGGCAGTAAATATTTTCTTTATATGAAATATATATGTATAACTAGCCCACTACTTCATCTGCGTAGTTGTCGGCCTCTTTATGTAACAATTCAGGTTGTTATATATCTGTGCGGCAAATTTAATTTAAATCCGTTTAGTCATTTTTTGTAGATTGAATAAAAATATCAAATATGAATAAAATTCATAATTATTATATTGTGGAATAGAATGCAAATATTTACGACAAAGTACTTCTATAGACGACGATATATAATTTAATTTTTTTCGCCAGTACGTGAAAATTTTGGACACTCTAAACCTTTGAACAACCGACTAACTAAATACAAAATATGTGTTAATCTAGGTTGTTGTCTATATGAGTGCCAAAATTCATTAAGATCCGATCAGCAATTTTTGCGTAATTGAGTAACAAGCATTCACATTTATTATATTAGTTATCCTACTAACATATATACAACATATTCCGTAAATTGTCTTTGAATATAAATTTTTCCACAAGAAATTTATATGAATTCGATAAAATTTAAAGAGTAAGTCAGAACAAACTTATACACACTATTCCAGCCAAAACTTATCCTGGGTCCAACAAATTATTGTTATTTTAATCGGGTTAGTTTTTTAAATTATGTCAGATATTTTTTTCTAAATCATTCATTTTCAATGGTTATTTCGTCCAAAATGGACAGCGAACAAAAAAACGTAAAAAAAAATAAAAAACAATCAACCGGTGGTGCGATTCACTAACTTTTAACGATTTGATAATCGTTAAATTTGTCAACTATTATTACTGTTTACACTATCGATTATGCGATTTATTAAATACTTTTTAACTTTACTCGATAACTGCTACACTAAATTCACATCTTTGCAATACAAGGTGTCTAAATAAATGCACTACTAAGCAAAGGTAACACTACTCCCACAGTTAGTCGCGCCATATGCGAGACTTAAGCAAGTGATTTTTGAGTCGGGTATAAAGTTTAACTTTTTGTCGATAAAATAAACAACAACAAAATTATTGTTGTTTAGATAAAATTATTACTATGACAAATAAAAAAAAAATCGTTAAAATATTTTACTGGATACCGAAATCGATAAAATTGATGTTAACTTTTTTTTAACGATACGATTATCGTTAAAACAAGTTAGTGAATCCCACTACAGGACCAGGTGGAAAAAAAATTTAGCAGATATTGGTAAGGAAATAAAAGGTTGAACAAATCTCTTAAGTAGAGCAGAGCCAAAGCTATTGCTGGTTCGAAGTCGTATAAAGTTCAGAAAGTTACAGATCGCATTGCGGTAAAGAACTTAGAAGCAAAAAAACTAGCGAAAAAATTTAAGACAGATTTTATAAAAAAAAATACACCTGTTGTGTGATGGATGACGAAACATACGTACTGGCAGACTTTTCTCAGCTTCCCGGCCAAGATTTTTATGTTGCTGATGAAAGAGGTAATGTTCAGGAAGAGTTCCGGACAAAAAAAAACATACAAAATTCCCTAAGAAGTTTCTCGTGTGGCAAGCTATTTGCAGTTGTGCCAAACGAAGCCAAGCATTTGTGGCATCAGGCACGATAAAGACAGAAATTTATATGACAGAGTGCCTACAAAAACGACCTTAACCTTTTTTGAGACAGCACCGAGTGCCTACAAATTCTTGGCCTGCATCATGTCACTATTGAAAAAAGGCACTTGAGGTACCACGAGAGGCAAATCCACCTAACTGTCCAGAACTTAGGACTGTGGAAAGGTACTGGGCTCTTCTAAAAAAAAAAATGGAAGAAGAACAGAAAAGGTGTCCCAGAACATGTCCGATTTTAAGTGTAGATGGACCACCTCCTCCAAAAAGGTAACAGAAGCAACTGTTAAATCTTTAATGGAAGGACTTACGAAAAACGTCGATAATTTAATAAATACGAAATAATATATTAAGATTTCAATGTTAAATAAATTCGAACAATATGCCAATAAAATTGCGTATTTTAAAGAGTTTCTAAATTGCACGATATGATTTTTGTTTAACTTAATGCAACTACAAATTTTTTTCGATACACTCCTTATTCAAACAATAATGTCCATTTTGTACCACTGTCCACAACTTCGGCCTGTTAAAAGCTATTGCGCTCTTGTAAACAAAAAATTAAATAGCATAGGAAAGCTATTCTAGGACAAGTTTAGTGGACCACCTCGTCCAAAAAGGTAACAAAAAACTGGATAAATTTATAAATACCGAGTAATATTTAAATGTTTAATGATTTTTTTTAGAATTTTTATATTGAACGGTTTAGGTTAAGTAAAAGTTTTTTCTGGCTCATTCTTTGGTAAAAAAAATTTCGCAGCATTTTCTTTGAAACAAAAACCTTTCTTTAATATTTCTAAAATTATAATTATAGGAAATTTGAAATAAATTTTGAATAACAAAATTATTTTCTATAATTTTTTTATTTATAAGAAAAATTGTTTTGAATAATTTTCTCCTTCATTTGTATTTAATTTTCAACATATTTTTTACTTTTACGTTTTATTTACAGAAAATTATTCAAAGAGAACACGTTTATTCTAAGTTTTGTTCAAAGAAAATTTTGAATAAACTTTCAATTTATAAAAAATTGTTAAGAAATTTTCCGTTAAAAAAAATAAATTTTTAATTTAAAGAAAATTTCTAATAAATTTCTCCTTTATAAAAGGTATTGAAAAAAAATTATAATAAATTTAATTTTAAAATATTTTTATGGAAACATTTTTTTTAGTTTTTTTCTTTGTTTTAATTAAAAATTTACAAAAATCCATTAAAAAATTTCGAAGAATTCCTAATTTTTTACTAAATTTTATATTTTTTTTAAATATAGTTTTAATATAAATGTAAAACATTAACTATTTTCTCTTTATAATTTAGTTTTATATGAAAAAATTGTTTGATACACATTATTTTAACTAAAAATTACAGCTTGACGACCGCATCAAAATCACTACCAATTCAATGACTTATTTGTAAAATTTTTTTATTAAGTACAATAAATGTCAATGAGCTTATTATTTCCTTTCAATGAGTACAATATACATATAAAAATAAAGACAAAGACATTTTTATTCATCAGGTATTATTTTATATTTGAAATTTGACATTTGAAGTCAGAGAAGAGAGAAAATTTGTTTTTGTTTATCCAGGAAGGACTTTTACGGCTGAAGTTTCAAATAAGTGGAAATAAATCAGCTGACGATTTTATGTTACCTGATGAATAAATATGACATAGACATACACATAATCAAATTAAAAAAAAATAAATAAATATTTTACTATTGACAAAAACACAAGAAATTAACTTAAAATGTAAAAGGTTTTCAAGAAAAACGAATGACATACGTTTAAAATTTATATGTTTCTCAATTCTTAGTTTATTTATTTTAGGCAATAATTATACAAAATTTGTTTTAAAGCTTATAATTTAAATATATTAAACCAATTAGATGGATAGATATTTGCAATTCAATTTTGTTTAATATTAAATACACAAATAAAACAGCTTGTATTTTACACAGCAGGCAAATCAATTGCATCATCATCATCTTCATTGTATCTATAGAACAATTTTCAGTTTACAAAAACAATTTAAATATGTACATCTGTATGTTATTAAGTTTTAATACCAACAGAAATTACTTAAACAAACCACAATATTTTCCAGTAATTTATTAATTTTTTTTTATTGTTATTATTTTTTTTTTTATTTACAAATGCAAATAAGAGAGTATAGTTTTTGATCAAAATAATTAGAGAAATAAAGCTTTAAAACAATTTTGTACATTTATTGAAAGTTAAGATGATTGATGGCATTTAGTTTTTAAGCAAGAAAGCTTTTAGGCCGTGGAGAATAAAGGAAAAAGCATACAAATAATATAGTTATAGATAGTATTAATAAATTAAATATAAAGTTTAAGGTTGGACCTAAATAACCAACAAATAACAGTATAAAATTGAATATCCAAAATTTTACTTTTTTATTAGAGTTATCTAATTTGATATACATACGTATAAAGTCAAGTATAAAGTACACCAATTACTCTAAATTTTGTATACGATATGCTTATTCCGCTTTCTTTTCGAAATAGTCCAACACTGTTGTATAAGTATATGAATGACCAAGTTATCTGTGTTATCTATACTTAATTTTTTTGGGTGCAAAGGCAAACCATATTGTTATACCCTTCACACAGTGAAAAAGGGTATATATAGGTTTGTCATTCCGTGTGAAACTTCTACAATTTTCGTTTCCGACCCCATAAAGTATATATTTTCTGAAAGCTTATGAATAGGGGAGTCGATTAAGCTCAGTCTGTCCGTCTGACGTGTGTATGTTGAAATCAACTTTTTGAAGCCCCCCGACATCGCTATTCGGGAGTAGATCGGTATTGAAAATCAGAAACATCGGTACATAAACAACTGAGATATGAGCAAAAACCCACGACCACCTCGATTTTTTTTTACAAAAACAACATTACAACAACATACATACATACAAACAAACGTGTATACTGGTTAGAGAAAACATGGCATCGAATCCCAGCTGAGCCAAAAAAATTTTTTTTTATTTTTTTTATATTTTTTTTTAAATTTTTTTTTTTATTTTTTTTTTTTTTTATTTAATATATTATTTATATTTTTATTATTTTTTTTTTAAATTTTTTTTTGTTTTATATTAATTATATATATTTTAATTATTTTTTTTTTTTTAAATTTTTTTTAAATTTTTTTTTCTTTTAACATACATACGTAAAGTTATAATTTGAAAATGGGTTGTTTTTATTATGTAGGTTTTTTTATGTGTGTACGTATTTCATATTTCGTATTTCATAAAAAATTTCAAGATTATTTTAATGAATTCTGACTAGATTTCTACAATGTATTTCCGGAAATGTGTTTTGGAGTACTTTTGTAACTTCAACTCGCAACTTATGTTTGAAAAATAGCAAATCGCCAGCAAAACGCGTAAACTACAGAATATGCAGAAAAAGGTTTGGTGATTTCCAAATCGCATGCGATTTCATAACCATGCAAGTGTCAGTTCATGCCTGTTGATATGAAGAAAACATTTCTTAATAGAATGATTTATTTTGTTCTTATATCGAGTAAAATATGAAAATTGGCTTGATATCAAAGCACCTGTTTTGAAAAATCTTAGTGCACATTGTGGTTTATTTGGTTTATGACTGAAGTGTGTCCAAAATTTTGGAATTATAGAAAATACAAAAATTTCTGTAACTCAAGACTGAACTTGTTAAAAATTCAAGTTAAAAGTAACATCAATGCAAAAAGTAGGATTTTATAACTCAAGAGACCATTCAAAGATTTTTCAGAAATAAAGTGCCAGGCATTCGAAAAATGCAATGGCCATAGTTTAAGATGGATTTCCCTTGGATGCTATTAAACAAAGAAGATCTTATGAATGAGTAAGAAAACTTTACCAGAGTAAATACGAAAAATCAAAATGTCGGCTGAGACGTGAGTTACTACTCCCACTACTTCCACCAAAAAAACATAGTTAAACTAATAAAGTTCGAGAAATTCAAAAACCTTAAGAATCTTCTTTGCTTTATAACACCAACTAATCAAGAATGGTTTAATGCACTTCCTCATGACAGAAGAAGTTCCGGAAATGATGAAAGCCAAAGTCAAGATGAATTTTGACGGTGGAATCGGATTTTGACGACTAAAAAATTTAACAAAAAACCATAAAACTATTGATACGAGGTGAGACTGAATATGTTATTGGCCTTCAAAAGGGTACTTTTTGCATTTCTATTGCACTTTTTGTACTTTCTACATTTATGAAGCTAGAATTGTGAAAAAAAAGACTCTTAATCCCAGGTGAGACTGCAAATGTTATGGGTAACCAAAGAGATACTTTTTGTATTTTTTATATATATGAAGCTATATTATCGTATACTATTGATACGAGGTGAGACTGAAAATATTAGTTTTTGAATTATCTACATTTATAAATCTAGATTTTTAAAAAAGGTGACTACTGATCCGTTGCGATTAAAAATATGCTTTTTCGCATTGTTTTTTTTGTACTTTTTGCGTTTTCTACGTTTATGAAGCTAGAATTGTGAAATAAGGACTGATGATTCTAGGTGAGAATGTAAAGCTTGGTTATCACTTTGTCATTTTTGTTGTCAATTGTATGAAAACGAGTTGTCATATGACGTCATCTATGTTTGCAGTCAGTTATGCCCACAAACTGCCATCTAAACTGACAAATAAGTGAAAACGCCAAATTTCTGTTTGTCAGCAGATATGGCAGCATTTTTTTTTTCAAAGTAAATTTGACAACTTGTTGTCAATTATTTTTGTTTGTCGTTCGTCAGTTTTTTTTGTCAGTTTCTAAAATGCAGTAAAAACGCATTTGACGCAAACTGACGAGAATTCATTTGAATTAGTTTTTGTTGGCATTTCAAATGACATAGTAAAAACCAAGCTTAAGTTTTATGGGCGACCAAAATGGTACTTTTTCCCATTTTTATGGTACTTTTTGTATTTTCTATATTTATGAAGCTAGAATTGTGATACAAGGGACTGGGACTATAATGTAATGTGCAACCAAAAAGGTACCTTTTGTATTTTCAACGTTTACGAAGATAGAATTTCGAAATTATTGACTATTGATATGATACGAAGTGAAACTAAAGTGTTATGGGCGACGAAAAAGGTACTTTTTGTATTTTCTACATTAACAAAGCTAGAATTGTGATATAAGGGACTATTGATTTGTTATGGACAACCAAGAAAAAAAAACTTTTTTGTACTTTTATGCTACTTTTTGTATTTTCTACGTTTGTGAATATAGATTCTTAAATTTAGTAATTTTGATCCAAGATCAGACTGAAACATAACATGGTGACCAAAAAGGTACTTTTTTGCATTTTAATGTACATTTTTTTGTATTTTTTATATTTTGAAATATATATAGAATTATAATTGGATTAAATATTATATTATAGTGAAGGACGAAATGTTACTTTTTTAATTTTGATAGTAATTTTTGCATTATCTGGATGTATGAATCTAAAACTATGAAACTCAGAAGCTGAGTTAGAAGATATGTTTCCGATATATTCTTACAGCACTTTTTTTTTCTTAATATTGTAAAATTAATTAGAGAAAGAAGTTATCATAAATTTAACGAAAAATTATTAAGTAATTAAAAAAAGGACTTGAGTATTTACAAAATAGTAAGAACTGTGCTATCAACGTAGCGGATATTTTGCTAGTTAAACACAAATCACTTTAAGCCCCTCATAGGGAATTTAAGTTTTGGAGACGCAAAAAGAGCTTCTAACACCACCATATATACATACACAATACTGTTGTGAAAACGAAATCTTAAAAATTTCAAAAAACCATGGTTTAGATTTTGAAAAAAATTTTAATTCAAACTAGATTTTGTTCAGGTGTAAATGTACTATAAGGTCAACTCAGTGATCTTTTACAGAATATCTAAAAGTTTTCTAATAATCCGCCAAAGAGGTAGTCACGTCACTAGTTTTGCTTGTTTCCTTCCTTTTAAAGAACGAACATACATCGCTTCATTGTCACAGAAAGCGACTTAATAACGTTTAATGTTAACACACAGACACTTTAGCACAAGGTCAAATACAAAAATATTTTGAGGATTTTCATTGAAAGGTTGTTTTAAGTGTTTTGTTGAACTTTGAATTATTACGTTAGTTTTAGTTATTTAGGCTCAAGTTAAAAGAAAATATGAAAGTTTCCCGACACAAGCCAAGTGAAATGCATTCTTGAAACCAGTAATGTTTCATGAGCACTTTTTTTTGATTTCTAAAACTTAGAATTTGGAAAGTTTAATTTGTTTTAAAATTTATTTTATATTATTTTTTTTTTGTTAAAAATGTGTAATTTTTTAATTGCATTACAATTTAAATACTTAAAAGCAATAACGAATACAATACTTAGCCCTTTCAAAAAAAAAAATGATCCTAAAGTTATTTAAAACTTAATATTTCTAAACTCTTCTTATAAGCATTAATTTTTTGTGTTAACAGCGCAGAAATTTTTAAGTTGCTTTTTTAATCCTATTAACTTAAATCTAAAAAAGTAGTCTTATAAATTTAAGTTTAAGCTCAATAATAAAATTTATTAGCAGTACTTTTGTTTCAGTCAAAAACAAAGTGCAATTAGTTATTTATATTAATAAATGGGCAACAGTGGCTGTTATTAAAAAGGAATTTATGCAATTTTTTACAAAATGGTAGAGGTTCTTTTTTTGCGTTTATTAATGGCATTTAACAAAATGAAGAGAAAAAACATAGAGAGAATGATAAATTATAAACTAAAATTGAGGTTATGTACTTAAAAAAAACAAATAAAAGAGTAGCATGCTTTAAAAAATACCATTAATTTAAATAAATGATATTACAAAACCTAAAACTAAAACACACACATTTATAAATATAAAAAAGAAAAAAAAAATTAAACAAATTTTTTTTTTATTATATAAAAACATTCAACAACAAAAAATAATTTGTAAATGTATGTAACTAAGTAGATTATTGACCAATTATGTATATGCAACGTGCTTCTTTTATATTTTAATAATGAAACGGATAATTTCAAAATAATTGGTGATTTTTTGTTGGCGGTTAGAATTATAAAATGTATTACATATTGACAAAGTTTTGGGTGGTGCTAAGATGTTAATTAAATATATGTTTGTATGTATGTATGTCTGTACATGCTATTTAACATACATATGTATGTATGTTTGTATGTGAATGGGTGAATTATTTACAACTGATAGTTTTAAATCAACTAACTTTTATTATAGATATATGTAACAATATTTACTGTAAAAGCATATTTAGAATTACAAGGTTAAAAAAAGCTGCCTTTACACCATCTGATTTCTCATTTAAGTTGAGCTTTAAGCACTAGTTTAAAGCTCTTCTAGTATCCAAAAATTGTTAAATTTATTAGTTTTTACTTAAATATACTTGTGAGAAACTATTCTAAACAAAAAGAAACTAAAGATTATATGTCTGAATGTAAATCAGTTGTTAAACTTATATGAGAACTCAGATAGGGTAAAGAAAACAAAATTAAAAAAAATATAGGGTAGTTCAGCAAGAAAGATTGTTTAAGCATATTTTTGAAAGCAGTGACAGTGTAACAGAAAGGGAGTAAAAAATAATTTATTGAAAATTTTTACATGTATAAGATATTATACTTTTTCGAAAAAAATTAAATCAACTAAGAGTGTTATATTCGGCCGTTTCGAATCTTATATGCCCTAGACCATCATGTACATAGTAGGGTGATCGATTATTCGCCTTTTTCAAGAAACCGATTTTTAAATAGTTTTAAATTTAGAATTAAAAAAAAACCGGTTGCTATTTGGAAAAATTAGAAAAAACCGGTTCGAATATATAAAATATAATATTAAAAAAAAATTGTTTTTTTAAATACTGTAAAAAAGATTATAATAAAAATTATATCTTAATATAAAATTTTTACAGTTTGTATACATTTGGCTGCACAACTACGCAATAACGCAATAACTGACATGAATGCAGCTGACTAATTTGGTTTTAATTAGTTGAATTTAAGGACAAAAGGTCCTTAAATGTTAAATAGATATTTTAAACTACTAACGTAATGATTTCTATAATTTGGAATTCTTTTTAAAGGCCAGGTAGAAAATCTTTAAAATTTCATTTTAAAAATTCTATCTTATACACCTGACAGACATACAAATATAGGCAGAAACTAGTTTTTTCGATGGTTTAATTGAAATTTAATGCCATTAATTAAAATTAGGATCTGGAAGGAGAGATTATTGGTTTTTCTTTATTGTAACTACACTTTTTACCTAAAAGTGATCGATCAGCTAATGGTGTTTTCTTTTCTGACGTTAATGTTGCATTAATTCTGCCCTATGCCTTCTTTTGTGTTCTTTTCTTAAAAATATGCAATATTATAAACGGGTGACAAGTTCTTTTGTAATAATGTTGCCATAAAAATAACAAAAAATGTTACATGTTGTACCCTGAATTAAATCAAAGGGTTAGAATAGGAGAATTAAGTTTTTGTAGTGGTTAAAAATAATTTATGGTCTCAAATTATTAAAATGGAAGCAAGAAATGCAGTTTTACATAAAAATACAACTATCATGTAAAAAGAGTGAAAATTTCTGTTCTATTCTGCTGATTATAAAGGTAGCATTTTGTTAGGGTGTAGGCGACCTTTGAAAAGTGTTTAACTATAAAAGGGCAGCATTGTTTGTTAGAAAAGAAAACACCATAAGTTTATGCTTCAATTACCTTTAACTTTGAACGTTAAATTTATATCCTATAAAAAAAAACTAATATTTAAGCTCAATTATTTTTCTTATTTTACATTTCTTTTTTAAAAAACTAATAAATTTCTTACAATATTATGGAAGAATATTTAATAGTTTTTATTTTATTTGATTTTGAGAAACTTTTCGCGTACTACATATACTATAGTACGTTTGGTTACAAAGATATATGAAAATAAACTTAAAAAAATAAAAAACCGGTGCATTCGATATTCAAAAAATCAACATTTAGAAAAAACCGACAGCTTAAAGAGGAAAAACTGGTTTTCCACCGGTTGTAAAACCGAGTCGATCACCCTAGTACATAGGTATAACGACTTCATCATAGCGTATTTGTGGGAGTTTAAACTAATAAATTTGTAATTATTTATTATACTTCACCCATATATTCGCCATATTATTTCTGAAGCCATCGTTGATTTTGAGTTTTTTCATAGTTAACTGTATTCTTTTACTGGATACCAAGAATATCCATATTATTGGGGTTAAGAAAAAAATTATTCGCCATTTTGATTTGGACGCGAGCTTGCATTTTACACATTCATTGCTCACTTTATTCTATTGGTCAAGCTCTTTCATTTAATATCAATATTGTGGGGGTTGAAGGGAATAAATTTGTAATTATGTACTTGATTTGACCCATATAGAAATTTTTTGTACGCCATTTTCTACTGACGGCCATCGCGGATTTTAAACATTTTATAGTGCATTCTATTCTGCTTATAAAGCCAAAACAGTTGTACTTTAGTGCTTATATCTCAGTTAGTTTCACTCTTATGTATTAGTTTTTCTTAGCAATAATTTAGTATGCGTTAAATACTCTCATTTCATTATTTAATCTTTTTTTGTTTTTATTTTTCGTTACGCCAGCGTAATTTTGTTTATAAAACAGTTCTAATAAATAAGTAATTGCGTTTGGTGCGGAAACATTTTTGCAATTTCGAAAAAATGGGTCCTCATACCTTTTATGCTCTATTTAATAATGCTATTAAACAATTTTTAAAAAGATATATACATATCTGATATACTATATATGTATGTGCAAATATCCTTTTTTATAAAAATAGAATTTTATAGTTCAAAAATACATTTATTTTGCAAGTGCCACGCCTATTACTAAATCAACCATTTCTTATTCAAATAATCAAAGTGTCTCTTGCAAAATTTGGGTACTCTAACTATTATCGCTTCCCAGATATACGAATTTTTGTATTTAATTCATATGACAGGTGCCACGCCCACTATTATTAAAGCATCCATTTCTTATCAAAATAGTCATATAGATGTCAAAGCTTCTCGTGCAAAATTTGGGTACTCTAACTGTTATCGCTTCCCGAATATACGAATTTTAGTATTCAAATGCTTTGAGAGCTGCCACGCCCACTATTTCTAATGTACCCATTTTTTCCGGAAATGTTTATTTGGGTGTCAAAGTTGCTCTTGCAAAATTTTACTACTCTAATCGATATCGTTTTCCAAATATACGAAATTAAGTATTTAATTCATGTGGGCACGCCTACTATTGAAAGTCCGCCCATTTTTTACCCAAATGTTCGTGTGGATGTCAAAGTTTACCGTACTTAATTTGAAGACTCTAGCTGCATTAACTTTCTTGATATATAATATTTAATACTTATTTTTTAATAGGGCGTGGCACCCGGCCCACTTACAGTTTCAAACCAAAGTACAGCCTATAGTTCCTTCCAGACATACAGAAAGATTCTGTGAAAATTTCAAGGAAATCGGTCCAGCCGTTTAACCGTCTATAAAGCACAAACAAACATACAAACACACATTCATTTATATATATATAGATTGTACAGACGTTTTTTAAAAGAAGGGTCGAAAAAAAATTATGTAAAAAATTTATATGATTTTCCTTTAAACAATTCATTTGAAATTCTCTTTAAAGACAAATTTTATTGAAAAATTCTTTAAAAAAAAATTATTGAATATTTTTTATAAGCTTTTACATTGTTTTAACTTTAACCACATCCTGTATGGTGTGGTGATAGTGGGTGATAGTGTTTAAACAAGGAAGTTTTCAAAATATTACACACTGATGTTACACCTTAATTACACTGTCACTGACATAAAAATGTTTCTTCCAACAAATACATACATATATACCTTACACAACTACATACATACAAACGTACGTACTTACTACAAAATCAGTTTGTTAAAGCAGCAGCAATTTTTTGGTTAAGTTGAATTTCTATTGTGGTTTAAAAAGCAAATATGTAACTACTATAGCTACTAACTAATAACAGCAACCTACATACATAAGTATTGTACTACATATTTAGGTTTGTAGTTTATTTTCTATGTTGTACCTATGATGCAGCATGTTGTTAAATATTACGATTTTAGCTAAAGATAATGAGTATGATGGGAGTTAAGTATGGGGGATAGTTGTTGGTAGCTAATAGCATAAAGGAGGTTGGCAAATACAGTACAATATAACAGATAATAATTTGTAGTTTGATGTTGTAATATACTCAGAACCACAATACACACATGTTCAAGGATGTTTCAAAGTTTTGTTTTAGTTTTTTGTATAGAAAAAAATATGAATTGAATGGGATTTTCGAATTGAATTGAAAATTTTGCAAGTTTTGTTACATTTAAGACATTAACACGATGAAGAAAGAATGTGTTATTTTTTTCTTATTTGAAAAGGAATACCATTTTATGAAGAGATAGGGAGTGAGAGAGAAATGTAAACTATGTGGCATGGGGTATGAGTTTTAAAGAAAAATTTGTTTGATTTTTTTTTTTTAATTTTAATTAAATTGTTTGATTTTTAGTTTTGTAAATTGAAGTGGTAGTAGTAGAGTACAAGAAGTAGAAGCAATGTTTACCTGCTGCTGTTGATGCTGTTGTGACTGTTGCTGCTGTTGTTGTACCAATTGTTGGGCAAATAATTGTTGACGGATGGCAGAATTATGTAACACTATAACGGATTCAGTCTTTTCGCGGCGTGGACGTAAGAAATCTAAATTTTTACCAGTTAAATTACTAGTCCAGCTAGTTTTATTCGGTTGTTGTGTAGCGCTGGTTACTTTGGTCGTCATCGAAGTGGTGGTGGCGGTTTTTGGCATTGATTTGTTATTGTCAGCATCTTTTATTTTATTTAAATCGTTTTTAAAAATACTATTACGTTGTATCATGGCATTAGCTCTCTGGGAGGCTGAAACGTATGGCTGCTTTGGTGCTGCCGTTGTGGAAGACTGTAGTTGTTGCTGCTGTTGCTGTTGCAATAGACTTGTATTAACAAGCACAGCTGAGTGTCTTTTGGTTAGAGGGAAGAAATCTGAGTTTTCGCGACGAAAGCCGCGTATAAAGTTTTGTGGCAATTTTGAGTCAGACTCTTGCCTTTTGTGGGTGGCATTGGTGGCACTTTTGGTTAAGGCACTACTGGGTGAAGCAGTCGATGAACAAGGCGAGGAAGACGTTGATGAGGAGGATGAAGAAGAAAACTTACTACTATTATTTATATTTTTATTAGTTCCATTTGTTGACTTGTTATTATTTAGATTAGATCCAATCACGGAAGCACGCTGCTGTTGCTGTTCTTTGGTTTGCTGTT
This sequence comes from Phyto melanocephala, assembly GCA_941918925.1. Classification (NCBI taxonomy): domain Eukaryota; kingdom Metazoa; phylum Arthropoda; class Insecta; order Diptera; family Rhinophoridae; genus Phyto; species Phyto melanocephala. The sequence goes on along the minus strand of OW799235.1, from coordinate 94,206,775 downwards.
GCTGTTGGTTTGTGGTCTTCAAAGGTTGAAAACCTTTTGGTGTCTGTATTTGTTGTTGTTGTTGCTGCTCCTGTTGCTTTTGTCGAGTTGACATTTCAGCCATACTGCATCTTTGCAGCTTAGCATCTGCTTTAAGTGTACTGCTATTTGAGTTACTTAAGCCCCTAGATAGACTAGACACTGCTATGGGTAGCCCATCTCCACCACCCCCACCACCACTAATTTTTTTCGGAAAGAACTTTTCAATATCCCATTCACGCAATAGCGCTTCATCGCGCAATTTTTCTTTGGGTCGATTGGCACACGATGTCGATGCAGATTTTTGTAATCTATTTTGATTTTCGAGTTTCTATACGTTGTTTGTTTGCGTTTTTTTTTTTTTAAATTTCGAATATTTTTTTGTTTGTATACAGGAGGAGGTAGGAATATTAATTTCATGAATATTTTTAGTTAAAAAAATACAACAAGACAATATATTATGAAATTTTGAGAAGAAAACTAAATGAAGTAAAAGATATAGTAAGAGAGAGAGAGAGAGAGAGAGAAAGAGCTTTAAATCTAATAGAATCGCAGTTGTGTGAGATCAAAAAAGTAGAAAGAAAATACTGTTTTCGAAAAATGTTTAATGCAAGTTTGATCAAACACACATTAAAAACAAAAAAGAAGGAGGAAAACGTAGTTTCTCGTTCAAATCTAGTTTAAATTATAGTTTAATTCTAGATAAATTTTAACTCAGCTGCATTTTAATTCTAGTTAATTTCTTATTTACGTCTTTCTAGTTCGGTTTGTGTACATTATTACTTGAGATCTCGCTTAATGTTCAGTCTTTATTCAACTCCTTCTCTGTTGTAGCTACAATACATTCTAGTTTAGATTCAATTTAATTCCAGGCATATTAATGTTTAACCTGATTTTAGTTCAAGTTTAGTTTAAAATAAAATTTTTTTTACGATTAAGATTCTTATTAAGTTCAATTCAAACAGAGTTTAAAAAGGTGTCTCAGTAACAATGCACTTTTTAAATTTGAAATAAAAACACCTATTTTTTTAAAAAAAATTGTGACTTTTTTGTATTGGATTAGAAATGTTCCGATTAAGTATGGAATGAAATATCCGTCAAATGGTTCCCACTGCTCTAATGACAGGCCATAACTCTTTTCATGAAATTTTCCATGACTTTTTCACAGAGATGTGGCAGTATCTCACCGATGAAGCGTTGGATTTTGAATTTGAGCTAAGGAGTTGTTTCTGGTTTATTTTCATAAACCCAATATTTTACAAAAACCTAAAGAATAAAATAGGACGGCGTTAAGTCTTATGGTCTTGGAGACCAGTTGACTTCAGAATTTCTTGAGATAATTTGTTCTTAAAATCGTTGCTGTTTTTTTGTATTGAAATGTTTCATGTACGGTGTGTTTCATTTGCTCGACAAAGTTGTGTATTCACGAAGCCATTTAGATCGAAAAATTGGCATTGACTGCACTTTGCCTCATTACCCATTGAACCAATCGCCAGCGCTTTCCATGATCTAATGGATTTAGCTTCTCAGCTGAATTTTCAACTTAAGTTAAAATTCGGTGCGTAATGATTTGTGAAATTTAAAGTTGTTGAGAAAGATGCCAAATTAATATTTTCGGATTTTTGCGCGACACTCTCGTTATCAACAGTAATGTCTTCAATATACCAACCGGAACGTTGAAGCACAGTAGACTTAGTGTCCATAACCGGCCCAGTTTCTAAAAATTTTTTTTACACTCTTCGAATGGTTGATACATTAGGAAATTTTTCCGAATTTTCACAATTATAACGCGTTGTTCTTTCGTTAAGCGCTCTAATTTTAATATTAAGTAGACTTCAGAGTTGTCATTTTCACAAAAAAAAAAATAATTCAAAAAGTGCATTTTTACAGCGACACTTTTTAGTTGAGTTACATTTAAGTACGGGTCTAGTTCTGTCTATGCTAAATATAAATATAGTATCAGTGCTAGTGGAGCTAATTGTTCGCAGCAATTGATGTACAGTGCTGTCTGGGTAGAGTGAACTAATTTTTGCAGAGCGATTTCACTATACCCAGGTTGTTCACTAAATCAAGGTTGAACTTTTATTTATTTAAAAAACTAATTTTTTTTATTTAAAATGCATTTATAGGTTATAAATTTTATTTATTTCCACGAAATACTAAAGTTTAAATTTATGACTGGAAAAAATTAAAAATTAACTTTAAGATACGACCTTAATGGAACATGCGCGCCGACTTAAATAAATTAACAATTCATAGAATGCGTATTTGTGAGAGTAACTTGTCAACTTACTCTAAAAGCATCGTTACTTTAACGTTATTTTATGTTCTCTTTAATTAAAGTATGTTCACTCTATAGAGGTTCATGAGTGTTCACTCTACATAGTAGTCAATGTAAACATTCTGGTGTTCACTCTAACGAGGTATTCATAGCATCGGGGGTTCACTCTACCCAGACAGCACTGTATATTAATTTAGTTTTAGTTAAATTTCAGTCTTAGTACAAATCAAGTTCTTTTAGTTAGATTTTACCTGAGTTCTTGTTAAGTTCAAGCAATTTCTTAAGTGTAGAACTCTACTTTAGTTCTTGTTCCGTTGTAATTCAGTTTGAATTAGGTCAGTCTAGATACGAAAATTCTCGTCTTCGAACGTGATCAAAACCTTACTTGAACGTTCGAGTTTTCCGTTTTTTTTAGTATAAAGACTCTAATAAAAGGTTTCTAATTTCAATAGCAATCGAATGTGAGAATTTGTCCCAAGTTCTAGATCTACTTTAATTCTAGTTTAATTCTAGTTCAGTTCTACTTCAGCTACGGACTCACACAACTAAAATAAATAAAAAAAAAAACATAAATTTCTCTCTCAATATTTTTTTTTTACTCTATAAAAGATTTAATAATCCGCAGGACAATAAAATAGGGTCGTATTTCTTAATTGAACGAGTTTGTAGTTCTAATGTTAGATTTATAACTTAAAATATTTTGCACATTTTTCATGAATTTCATTCTCAAATTAAACGATGTTGATTGAATTGATATATGAGATTAGAAACTTGTAAATGTTCTGGTTAAAATATTATTATTATTGTTTTTTGTTTTTTTTTTAATTAAAATAAATTTCTGTATGATTGTAAATGAATATACATACAGATGTATATTTATATATATAATTGGTTTGTATATGTAACGATTATGTATATGTATATTATGTATATCGTAACATATATAGGTGCATCAAATTAAAATGCAATCAATACATACATATAGAGAAAATAATAAATTTTTAAATATACATATTTATAAAAGTGCAAAATTACAAAATAATATATGCAAATAAGTATATATTACTTTTTCTAATTAATTGATTTACAAAAACAAAATTTTTTTTTTTTTTGTAAAATGAAACTGAAGAAAATAATTACATTAAAAAAAAAATTCACGAAAAATAATTGCAAAATTTGAGTAAGAAAAAATAAATAAATACAATCGAAATTGAAAGATAATATTTAAAAAACGTTATTAAAAAATAAATATGGTTAAAAATTTCTGTTAAAAAATAATAATAATAATAATTATTTGAAAGAACCGCAACCACTTATTAATATTTTTGTTTATTTAATTCTGATTTTAAATAAAATACAAGAATATTGGAAATAAAACCCTAAACCTGTTTTGGCCTTTTTTTTATTTTATTTTTAATTTTAAAATTATCTGTTAACAAAATTTACAAATGCTAATTTTAATTATTATTTTTTATTTTTTTACAAATAAATTACATATTTTGTATTTATAGTTTGTTGGTGTTACTTCTATAAAAAGAAGAATTGGTTTTATTAATTCTTTTTTTAAAATTATTAAAATATGAAAAGAAAAATTCTAAACAAAAAACAAATAGAAACAATTAATTAATAAAAATTTAAACCACACCGTTTCTACTACAAGTTTTTTTTTTTTTTTTTTTTGATAAAACTATTTTCTTTTACTAAAAAATCACCAATTTCTTTTTCAACATTTTCTAAACCATATAAAAAATTTTTAAATTTTTTAATATTTTGAAAAATTTTTGGTTCTTTAAAAATGGTTGCTAAAATACGAAACCACTAATACCTAAATATAGATGTTTGATTTTGAAATACATACCTACTGCACTAAGATACGATTAAATATTTCAATAAAAAAAAAATATAAAAATCAAATATTGAATATTTAACGGACTTACCCTTTTCATAATTAAAGTGCGATCACCAGCCTGATCATCATCGTCAGGTGTAGGTGGCAGTGGACGATTGGGTGGTCCACCACTGCCATGTGTCATGGGTGTGGTTGAGTCCTCTGAAACTGGCACCAGGCCAGGCCTATATGAAAATTCAGGACTATTGTTTAACCAAATCAAAAGGAACAAAAAATCATCACAATAAAACAGCAAATATAATAACAAACGTAAATAAAATTAAAAATGTTTTAAAGAAAATATAATGATTTCATTTAAACAAATTATATCAATTAAAACAAATTAGAAATTATATTGAAATCATATTAAAATCAAATAAAAAATATATATATAAAGGAGAGGAAAGAGAAATAGAAATGCTCATTAATATTTGATTTGAAATCTGATAATGCAAAGAGTAATTTGTTAAGCAATTTAATCTACAAAAAATATCATTGCAACGACAACTTCAAGTTCGCAAAAGACCTCTAAAACTGCAGTTTGTCTAAAGTTTAGTTCTAATAGAGATATAAGTGGTATAACAATTAAGGCCTAACTATATTATGCTTTTGCTGGCTTAAGCTACTGTCAAAAATCAACGGAAAGTCTGTCAAATGCTTAATAAAAATTTGAAGACTTGTCGGTGGATATATTGTACTTTTTAAACTTAAATAATTACTATGATTAGTTGCAAATATTTGTGCTTTTGCAAAAGCTGCTTTATTTTTGTATTTCCTAAATATATCGATATTGTCACAAAATTATTATTTAATGTGTAAAATATAAAAATATTTTACCATAAACTATAAAATTTATACATTTTTTCACTAATTTAAAAAACAAATGACAACATTCATAAAAAAAAGTACTAAATAATGCAACAGTGTGTACAAATCAAATGAAAAGAAAATTTCGTAAGCAAAGTACGATCAGATTCGCTGTTTGCTTAAGCAAATGACACTTAACGAAACTTGACGAAAAGTTTCTTAAGTAAATATAATATAGTTGCATACATTTAATTTTATGTATCCGCACATTTGCTTAAGCCAGCAAAATCATAATATAGTTAGGCCTTTATATATACAGCTTTGTCATTCTGTTTGTAACTGCTACAATATTCATTTCCGACTCTATCTTTGTAAAGGGTAGTTAAGTTTTAAGGGCCGATGTTGAATGTGAACCACACCTAAACGTCTAGTTTTTTTCTGCATTTCATTTGACATTTCTCAATTTCAGACTCACTCAATTTGAACCATGGAAAGTTACACAATCGAGCAACGCGTTAAAGTAATTCAGGCTTATTATGAAAATGAGCGTTCAAATCAAAATGCATTTCGTGCACTTTGTGATTGTTTTTGTCAACATAATCGTTTAAATTCGTCCACAATCGGGAGAATTGTGAAAAATATTTAAATTTCAGCAAAACAGGTCTGTATAAAATGTGAAAATATCTGTGAATGCCTTCTTAGTTCGTTGTATGGAAAACATTGCTGTTTTTCGCAATAGTGTGGCAAAAGAGCAGTCAACCTCGACTCATCATCGTGCCTAACAATGGAACATCAATATTGTCATTGAAATTTTGGACCATCGGATGGAGGTGTGCCGCCGAAGTCGCGGCGGCCATTTGGCCGACATTTTGTTCCATACATAATTGAACCATACCAATATTATCATAATAAAAAGAAATGACAATAATTTCCTAAATAATAAGTCTTTTATTCAAAATCAACATCGGGCCTTAAAATTTAGCCATCCTTTATAGTATATAACTAGCGGACCCGGCGAACTTCGCCTCGTCCCAATTCAATTGAATTTCAATTCATTGTAATGCTTTTACGTGAATGCGTGATTTAACAATACACAAAACTTGTATAAATTGCAGCAAGAAAAATAGCACATTTACTGTAGAAAATTACAATGCCAAAATGACACCTGTCAGATTGCGCAAAGTCTGAGTCAACGTATAACACCATCTATCGGATTTTGGCTAAGAACTTTCTATTTTTTCATTTGAAAAGCCATTAAGGAATAATTTCACACAAAATTTCATACCAAAACTTGATTTTAGATTTTTCTAATTTTTTTACTTTTCCGGAGGGATTTTCCAAAAATCCGTAAAAACCTTCTCCTCGAAAATACGAATACCTGACAAAAAATTTTACAGAAATCGGCCTAGCCGTTCTCATTTTATGAATTACTACACATACAGTGTATTTCACTAAACTCCTTCTAAACGGCTGGACCGATTTGAAAGATATTTTTTATGCTTTTGGGTGGCGCCCTGAATGATTTAGATACACAAACCAGCCCGGCAGATGACGCTGCCGTCGGTATCGAGGTTATTTATCTAAACTGCAACTAAACAGCTTTCATACTTTGTTCAATATCCTAATCGCATGAAACATCATGCAGGACAACGTCTGTCGGATCCGCTAGTAACTATATATTTTATGAAAGATTATGAACAGGAAAGTCGATTAAGTCATGTCCATATGTGGGTCTATCCGTTAAAGCCCCCATTGCATCTAAACGTGGTGACAAAAAATCGATTTAATAAAACAGCAAATTTGTAACATAAGGAGTGAGATCGAGGCAATTTTAACATATCTAACTCGGTAGTTTTTACGAAATTGAGTTTTTGGTCGTGATTTCAATACATTTCACACAAATACATACATATTGACACAAAAATTTATTGAATGCAATACATAGTATACAAAAATAACAGTTTTACAAGCAATTTTACAAAAGAACTATAGTTTCTGTTACGTTTTTACCTTCTCCTAAAATTATTTGAGTTAGGGCCTTTCAATCTGTGACTAACCTTATATAAAATACAATAATTTAGAAACGGTTGATCTTAGAGTTTTGTTTTTTTATACCCTTCACACAGTGAAGGGTGAAATTTCTAAAATTTTCATTTCCGACCCCATAAAGTATATATTTTCTGAAAGCTTATCAGTCTGTCCGTCTGACCGTCTGTCCGTGTGTATGTTGAAATCAACTTTTTGAAGCCCCCCGATGTCGCTTGGACCCGGGTGTAGATCGGTATTGAAAATCAGAAACATCGGTACATAAACAAGTGAGATATGAGCAAAAAACCCACGACCACCTCGATTTTTTTTCACAAAAACAACATTACAACAACAACATACATACATACAAACGTGTATACTGGTTAGAAAAAACGTGGAATCGAATCCCAGCTGAGCCAAAAAAAATTTTTTTTTATATTTTTATTATTATTTTTTTTAAATTATTTTTTTTTAATTTTTTTTTTTTTGTTTTATATTTATTATATATATTTTATTATTTTTTTTAAATTTTTTTTAAAATTTTTTTTTTATTTTTTTTTAACATACGTAAATTTATAATTTTACAATGGGATGTTTTTATATATGTATGTTTCTTATATACATATGTATGTATGTACGAATTTCATATGAGATGAATGGTGATATAAACTACTGTTATTGCATGACTACACGTTGTGAAGGGTATATAAGATTCGGCACGGCCGAATATAGCGCTCTTTCTTGTTTTTAATATATATTAAATTGATATTATATTACAGATCACAGAAAAATAAAATTTTATAGTTCTAAGCACTTCTTATGAACTCGTGAACCTTTTTTGGTAACCGTTCCATTAGAGATGTAATAGTTGTTACAGTCACTTTTTTGAAACAGTTTGGCCATCTCTCTTTAACAGATTTTATATTTTTTGTGCTCTTCACAAATGACTTGCTTTTTTTGTCGCAAATGCGTAAAACTTGCCGGGCTGCTTTTCTACCACATGTGTTTAGAGCTCGTATCAATATGCTTTAAATTTTAGTTGCCTTCTTAACAAGGCGAATTCACATCAGGTGATGTTACGAAGCCAGCTGATTGTTTTAATAAAAAAGAAAACAAACAATTTGTTTTTTTTTGTGTTTTGACACTTTCCGGGTCTGATTCTGTTTTTTGTAGGGATGTTGCCACCTGATGTAAATTCGCCTTGCTTCTTACTATAATATTCAAATCCTCTTTATACTATTTTAAAACACTTTGACACTTGGTTGTCATGACAAATAATGACAGCCAAATTAAATATTGCTTCCGAAAAAAAGTTAAAAAGCAAAAATAAGCAAATAAACACGACTGTCACTGTTCTTCTCATTTTTTAACCACAAAAATAAAAATTTTTCAGCTCTCGATTGGATTGGGCTATAGTAAAGTTTGAAATTTTTAACTCAGATCGTTTTGACGTACGAACGCTAAAAAAAAGTCCAATGTTTATCGCTGGTTTACGGAATTCAATCATGATCGTAGTTCGCTCAACGACCAAAATCGGTTGTTGTTCCGAAAAACATTGATGCTGTGCGTGAAAGGATACTGCAAGATTGTCGTGTAACTTATCGTAAGATTTGATGGCAAAGGGTATATTTGGTTCGGCACTGCCGAATATAACGCTTTTTCTTGTTTAATTTTAGTTCTGCTCAAATTCAGTTTTTGCTGTGTTTTGTTTCGGTTACGATTCAGTTAGAGTTATGATTCAGAACTACTTTAATTTAATTAAAATTCTAGATGAGTTTTAGTTGAGTTCTAGAAACATTTTGTATAGAAAACTTTAGGCCAATTTAATTTACTTTTAGGTCAGTTATAGTTTAGATATAATTCAGTTGCAGTTAAATTCTTGTTCAGTTTTATTTTCGAATAAGTTACATATCGCCTAGATGAGTCAGATGAGATTAATTCTAGATTATTTCACATCAGTTTCAGTTTAGTTGCATCTCACATATCTATTTCATATTCACTTCTGTTAAGATTAAATTTAAACTTAGTTATAGTCAAACTTTGGTCCAGTTAAGGCTCAAATACTGAAGGTTTACTTTAATTTTAGCTCATCTCTGTGTGGGTACTAATTAAATTCAAGTAAATTTTTTAGATCAGTTCTACTTTAGTTAAAGTTCAGCTTTCAATAAGTTTTGGATGACTTACATATGTGTTAGTTCTTATTAAGTTTCATATTTACTCTTAGTACAATTCTAGGTCAGTTTTAATTTATTTTTAGTGCGGTTTTAGTTAATTCAGTATTTCATCTGAAATTGTATTATCAGTTGTTGTTGATGAAAATATTAGTTTTAATTAAATTCTAGTTCAGTTCGGTTGAGTTCAGTTCTAATTAGAGTCCACTTAATTTTTAGCACAGTAAAAGTCTAATTGCACTTTAGTTTACGTTAAAAATTCAGCGAAACTTTAAAAATGTATAAACAATTTTGTAAAACTCTAGAAATCCTTAGTATTTTAGAAGCTTTCGCTGCCGTTGAACGTTGTCAAACATTTTTAAATTTAATACGCCCATTAAAATCTTATATTTATATAAATAAAAGAAATAGATTTATGAACTTACAGTGGTTTTGGTGGATCACTTGCCAATAGTGTGCCATCGTTGCGTCTATGATCGTTTGGCTCGTCGGGTTCACTATCCGAGTCACTGCTATCCAGCGGATCCAAAGGATTCGAAACTGCAACATGATGATTATTGGCCGCTGATGAGGGTAAAGGAGCTGCTGGTTTGCCAGAACCCGACCCAGATGACGGCGGTCCGGATTGACGATTACTGCGTGGTGGTGCTTCTGGCTGAGCTTGTTGTTGTCCAAATGACGATGAGCCACCGCCTCCGCCAGAGGATGATGATGCTGTTTGTGGTTGTGGCTGTTGAGAGACGCCCAATTCATTTAATTGTGCTGCTATCATATCCAAATCCTAATGTTTTTTTTTTACATATTTTTTGTATGATGTTATGGTGATTTGATATTGTTTTGGGATTATATGGTTGGTGGTGGTGATAGTGATGGTGATTTGAAAACAATATAAAAAATGTAGAGGGCCATGGAGGTGTTTTTTGTTGGTTTCAACAACAAGTGGTTTTTTTTTGTTGGTCGGGGGGTTTAAAAAAATGTCGTTTGCATTAACGAAAAAAATAAAATAAAACAAAATATTGTTGGAGAATTGGTATCGGTAGTTGATTGTTTGATTATCGATTGGTTGGTTGGTTGGTTGATTGTTCGGTGGGAAGAAGAGGTGTAGTTTTTAAAGTTGTGTGTGTATGTATTTGTTTTTAATTTGTAGTTTAATTTACATTTGATTGATCGCCAATTTCAATTGCAACGTGTTGGGTTTTTACAAAAAAGTAAGTTTACATTGAAATGTAAAAAATAGTAAAAGTAGCATTAGAGTGTTGTCAACAATATATTCAAAAATTATATAAAATTTTTATAAAATTAAGTTGAAAACTTCTTAGCAACATTGAATATTTTAATTTATGTTTAAGTTAACTGGAAGCAGGCAGCAGCATAACTTGCTTAAGTTTATGTAAAAAAATAAATTAGTTACATTCAAAGCAACAAGTATGAATAGATTATTCGTGAATTAAATAAAAATTAAATGTTAATTTGTTTTGTTACAACTTTAGTTAGAAAAAAAAAATGGTTAATAATGGCTTAAGTAGTAAAAATAATAAAATTATAATTTAGGCAATAGTTTCATAGGGAATTTTTTGAGTTTTTTTTTTATCATTTAAAATTTGTCTTTCTTTGTGTCTAGATCAGTTGCAGTTTAATTTTCACACAGTTGTAGTGTGCTTTTAGCACAGTTATAGTTTTGTTTCAGTTTAGTTGGATCCAAAATGATAGCTATTAAAATTTTACTTAAACGTGTGAGTTTTATTTTCTCTTAGTGTAGATAATTTAATGAAAAAAAAAAATAAGAATTTTTTAATTTCATATACAATCTGTTATGTATTAATCTGGCAACTTCAAATGTCTTTTGGGAAATATAATCTGGCATCTCTATGTTTAAATGATACAACACGTTTTCCTTTTAATAAAATAGAATTTAAAGTTTACCAATCAATGGCTGTGTTTTATTTGAATTAAAATTAAATGCAGTAATTTTGCCTCGGTTCAGCTTCAATTCTAATTTAATTTCATACAGTAATCACTAAAGTCTGAATTAACGGAGAACATCTGTAATGTAATGTATCAGCTGTTTGTTTTTGGCATATGAGAATCAATGTAAAAGCTTACTTAATTTTAACGTACCGTAGTTGTAACGTATCATTCTGATTTTGCGCTATGAACAACTGATAATGGTAATTTATCAATATTTTCACGAAAAATTTGCACTTTCACAAGGTCAAAACTGCCTGAAGTAGCGTTTCAATGCTTAAGCGAGGTACTAGAGAGTTCTTAACTATTGTCTTGGTTATAATTTTTGTCATAAAATTGGAACGAAAATCTCAATGTATTGGCTGTTATAGGCCAAAATATAAAAAAAACGTGACAAGAAGTGGTGAATTTTCTACATTTTCGACTTTTTGACCATGAAAATGAAGGTTTTTCTATATAATATGTTCAGAGAAGTTGTAGCCCAAAACAATAGCTACAACTTTACGTTTGAAAATAAGTCAAAATTTTAAATAATTTACGAAATATGAGCCCAAGAAAATTTGCAAATTTTCCAAAACAATCTGAGAAAAAAGGCTTGGTCAGCGGGCTGACGTTACTCTAGTTTGGATTCCGGCGCATAAGGGCCACTATGGTAATGAGCGGGCTGATGAACTAGCCAGGAGAGGATCTGCTTTGGATATCTCTAACGCAATTGCAATCCCGTTAGGGACTATTGAAAGCAGAATCTCCAGACACTTTCTCCGGAAGGCTAATGACAGGTGGCGTGGGCTGAGCACGTGTAAGGTAGCACGGCTTACGTGGCCCTCTTTTGATGCACGACGTACATTGCAACTTACCAGTCGAAGTCGGAGGGACATATCGAGGTTGCTGGCGGTATTGACGGGTCACTGGATGTTACGCAAACATGCAAGTCGACTCGGCCTTCCATCGAACGACCATTGTCGCAGCTGTCTGGATAGAGAGAAGGAGGAATCGGTTTTCCACCTTCTCTGCGAATGTCCTGCACTGGCGGCTAAAAGACATAGATTTCTGGGCGAACATATACATATATGGATGGCCTCTCTGCGATATCTGAAGTTGGACTGAATTATCTACTGAGATACATCACGGCCACGGGGTGGATCTAGTACCCTTACTCTTGGATTTATTCTGAGATATATTAAGAGCTGACGAGTGATGTGGTCCTGTCAAAACGGAGTCATATAGACTCTACTTGACTGTTGGCGTGCAGCGAAGTACCACGACCAACCTGAGAAAAAACTGAAAGTCAAAATCTGGAAGCTCGATTTTCACCGTAGTGAACTAGTGGACTTTTTTGCTCAGTACAATCCCAAGTATCAGAAACGCGAAGCGCCCATTAAGATGTTCAAATCGCCCCAATCTAATATTCATACATCATACACAACATATTGTTCTGATACCATCAGGTACTTTTTCTTCAAAACAGTCACCATTTGAAAAATTTTAATACCCATCACTGTGTTGTAAACAGTTGTCTCTTTTTCATTGCAAAAAAGCAAGACAAACAAAATAAGGTGGAACGAAGTAAAATTTTCAAAAACAATGCTAAATCTATTTAACTTTAAATTAAATAAACACAAGTTTAATTGAAAAAACATTTTTTATTTGTTAAATGTTCATATACAATGCCATTTTGTTTATGTATTTCAAAAACCAATGTCATGCTATTAAATGTTCTATAACTGCACCAACATGCTTGTAGAACGTTACATTACAGAACGAATGCAGCAACGCTCGACTAACGAGACCTTAAGTTTTGATTAAGTCCTAACCTAGTTCTCGTTAGGTCTTGGATTTGTCTAATTCAGTTCTAACGTAGTACTTGTTTAGTTTCAGACCAGTTTTATTTATGCTCATTCAATTAATTCCATTTCAGTTCAGTTCTAGAATATTACTCATTCAGTTTTTCATTATTTCCAGTAAAATTTCGGTGTCGGTTCAGTACAACACATTTTATGTCCAATTTTCCAAAAAAATTTTTTAAAAAAATTCAAAATTTTTATTATTTCGCGTTGCAACTATTTTACTACTCTTGCCATTGTTAACAATTTCGAAAGTGAAAATATTAACAATATTTATAGTATCGCTGAACTTTTAAAACAAACAATAATTGTTAATTAATATTGTTAATAAGAAAGTGTATGTTATTTTGTTTCTTAATTGTTTTTTTTTTCGAAAGATCAATATTTTTTTTTTTTACAAATTTAGCTGGGATAGAAGGTTATTATAATATTGGATATATGTACATATGTATGTATGTATAATAATAAGGGGGGAATTCACTCTAACACAACTACTAATACAAACACAAACTTAATGCACACACATTAACATATGAAAAAAAGCTTTATATATATTGTTAGGAGGAAGAAAGCGACATGGGTAAAGGAGCTTCAGTAAAAGGTAGTGTTTAAACTAAAAGAAAAACTTTTAAAAAGGTTTTGGGGGAAAATAACAATATTGACTGACAAGCATACAAAACTAATGCAATCATGTATGATTTTTTTTTTTACTCTTGAAATAGATTTTGATGTAATTTTGTAAGTTTTTCTAGTGTTTAACCAGGTTGTATATGAAAAACGAGGGTTGTTTGATAAGTATAAAAACATTGTTGTGCAATAAAATATATTTACTTTCATTTCTTATAAAGGTTTTCATTTATATGAAGCACAAATACACTTGTGTTTTTATTACAAAAAAAAGACAACTTTTTAGGGAGTTTTTCTAAAGTTTTTACATTGTACTAGCTAGGCCCGGTCCGCGTGGTTGACCCCAAATTTAATTTTATCGCGCTAATCTCTATAGGGCAAAAGAACTCTCTATCAAACTACACAGAAACACTCCTCACGGCCCATAGAGCATGCATATACAATTTGGTCAAAATCGGTGCAATAGTTCTTGAGTTACGGCGCAAAAACAAAAAAAAAAAAATATTGCGCCATCTGTCGGACGAACTTCAAACTACACAGAAACACTCTTCACGGCCCATAGAGCATGCATATAAAGTTTGGTCAAAATCGGTGCAGTAGTTCTTGAGTTACGGTGCAAAAACACACAAAAAACTAAGTATTGCGCCATCTGTCGGACAAACTTCAATCTACACAGGCAGCATGGTCTCTAGCAAAATATCACGGTTCATCATTATAATACCTACCGCTTGTTTTACCCTTTTTGTGTAGATGCCTTTTGGTCGTTGGACATTCCTGCGACTGTCATATTAAAATAAGTCAATTTTGGTCCCGCCATTCTCTTAACAATTGTTTATGTACATGTATATGTTTTTGTAGCAAGTAATTTGCGAGCTGCCTTATTTTTTATATCCTTCAACTGTGCTGGCAAGGGTATACATAAAGGATGGTTAAATTTTGAGAGCCGATGTTGAATGACATTTCTCAATTTCATACTCACTCAATTTGAACCATGGCTTTAAGATTTCTAATTTGCACAATATTTATTAGCAACCCCATAAAGTGAAACCTTATGAATAGGAAAGTAGATTAAGCGATGTTCATCTATCCGTGTGTTGGTTAATATTGCCTTTTTAAGCCCTTATATATTGCACAGATCTGTTATATCAATCTTTTGTAAATATTCTGGAATAATTTGCTTTAAAAACCAACAACAAAGTTCTATAACTTGCTAAGATAAGAGCAAAAAAAAAAAATGACAGCATCTCCTTTTTTTCATGAAAATTTTGAAATGCAGAATGGCGTTCAGAACAAAATGTTAGATTTTTTTTCTTAACACAATAAATGTGTACAAATTAAGCTGGATTCACCCATAAAATTTTAGTTCAGAACAAATTTTTTTTATATTGAGTTTGACGTTTTACTTTTCAGAGAGAGAGAGAGATTATTTTGTTCAGAAAGTTTTTTCTTGAATTGGTTTAATTTTAATTCTTGTTCAGAAGAAACTGAATTGGGATGTCACTTTTTTTTCAATATTTACATGAAAATTGAATTTGGTTGCTACATCACACAGTGTCAGTACATTTATTATACAAAATGGAATTTAATGAAAATATTGCTCAAAAATTAATAGAAGAATTAAAAATACCAGGAAGAGAATGTTTGTATGACATGAGCAATAGTGCATACAAAAATAATTATTTAAAACATACTACGCAAATCAGGTCCTAAAATTTCAAGGAGTTCTTGAAACGTGTTTGGATCCATACGGTGAAAATTTATAAAAGACTCCATGTCATTAAGTTGCATATCAGGAACCAATGTGTGAAATAAACCGTGTGAACTTCTTTCTTTTAAGATTTTTCTCACTGCGACTCTTTTTTTTCGATTTTTTTTATAAATTTCTTTTGCAAACAAATTGACTTTATGCACTTCAATTAAAAATAATAATTTTAGTTTTCTTCTAACCGACATTTTCTTCACATATATTTTAATGAAATAATTTACGTTTGTATTTATTTACATAGTTTGCTAGCGGTGTTGCCACTTTGTACAACTGTTTGCATTTTTATATTATATGGCAGCTTTGTTTTTTCGGACAAATTTTCTTAAATGGGTGAATCGTTCTGCAGAAAACTCTCAGTAAGAAATGTTATTCTCCGGAAAAAATTTTGTTCAGAACAAATGGGTGAATTCACCTTTAGAAATCAAAGATGATGTTGAAAATAAAATGGCGGATATATGGGTCAAATATTATATATAATTACAAATTAATCTACTTCAACGCCCACAATGTTCAAAATTCAATTGTCTAAATTCAAAATCAAAGATGGAGTCTTGAACAAAATAGAAGATATTTTTTTAACCCCAGGAACATAAGTATCATATTTCACTAGTAGACTACAAAATGGCGGTTAAATTGCTTTTTGGAAAGCCTATCAATATGGGTATTCCATAAAAGGCTTCTCTAGTATAATAAGGCCTTAACCCAATATAGCGTAAAAACTTACCACTATTAGAAAAATTACAGCCAACCCTAAACAAGAGCGGCAAGCGAATTTTGGCTGTCAATAATTCTCATGTTCATACAATTTGTATAAAACAAACCGAATTACCGCGGCGGCAACGCTTTGCACTTGGAAAATCCAATTTTGACAAGACCTAATGTATGGAAGATGGCTGCAGTACAACTGTTGCTGTTTTTTTTTACTTTTGTAATTGTTAAAAAGTAATGTTATTTAAGTTATTTTTAGGTTAATTTATTTCTGTGTAGTGAGTTTTATTAACAAACATAAGTAAACATTACTATTCATTACAAAACGTTGACGCTCTTGTTTAGGTTTGTCACCGCTCAGCGGAATATTGCGCAACGGCTGCCGCTCTTGTTTAGGCTGGTCTGTTATTCTTTAACAAAAAAAACTATATCGCAAATATTTTTCTCCGCAAAAAATTTTCCCTTAAATTCCAATCTGGAAAAAATTCGCCAAAAGATGTTTAGGCTTATTTTTCTGTAACAAAAACTTCACTTCTAATCATGATTTTTTCCCCGAAATATGTATGACAGTGAAAATTTTTAAGAATCTTTATTTTGCTTTGATTTGTTATTTATTTTATCAACATAATAAAGGGTCCGCCAAATAACTTTTTTTTTTTAAATGCTATACACACAAAACGTGTAGCTTCGGTTGTGTGGCACGTAGCGCCGTCCTGTTGAAACCAAATGTTGCCAATATCCTCCTCTTAAATTTTTGTGAACAAAAATTCATTCAACATGGCCCGATAACGATCTCCATTGACTACGGCCACTCCTTGCTCATTTTCGAAGAAAAATGGCCCAATTATGCCTCTGGACCAAAATCCGCACCAAACAGTGACTCGTTTTGGGTGTATCGGCTTTTCAATGTATGCGTGCGGGTTTCTGTGCCCCAAATGCGACAATTTTGCTTGTTTACATACCCGCCAAGATCAAAATGAGCTTCATCTGAAAATATGATTTTTTTTGGCAAAATCGGCCAAAGTAATATCGCAATATTTCCCAGCGTTGTTCAAGCGTATACACAATCATATTCGTTCAGCAAAAGGATAAAACTAATTATCTGTCGAATCAGACATGAGCTAAGTGTTACCATTCACGAAATAAGTACTAGTTGAAAAAAAACGTTAGATGGCGGACCCTTTATAAAACAAATTTTCGTAAAAAAAATCGCAGCGAATTTTATTGGATTGTTTGAAAAGAAATCAATTTTTAAAAACATCACTTTTTTCGCAACGTATAAACGGTTAGTTATCCTTCGTTATTTTTTTACACTTATCAACCAACCCACTTATTTCGTTCTACATCCAGCTAATATATAGTGCAATAGTGTTACAAAGTATAGAAAATAACCTCCAATAGAGCCCGGTAAGTAAGTGGTAGTAGGACAAAGTTTTTGTATATTTTTTTTTCATGTTATTTGTGTAAGACTCATAGAGTAAAGTGAATTATGGTAGAGTATTGAAGTGTCAGTGATTTGTGTTATATAGATGGCATTAAAGGAATCACAAGTAATTTTGTGGGTCTCTTCCTTCTGTACAAGCAATAGTTAAAGGTGTGTAGATGTAAAAAATATATATGTAATGTGAAAACAGGGTAAACAAATCAAAATCAAAAAAAAATTAAGTTTTACTAAAAATGTTTAACTTTTAAGGACTTTTATTAATTGTTTGCTTTAAACAAAACAAGTTTAATATATGACGAAATTGTTTTAAGCGATGGATGATTTGAATATACTTACAAACATATTGTTATCTGCACTCGTAAAGAAGCTAAGTTCAATTTAATAAATTTTATTGTTGAATGAAAAACCTTGCTAAATCATTACATTTTAACTTGCCCTATTCATAAAAATTGTTTAAATCTTATGACACAGATTTTCTAGAAAGTTTGATTCATAAACAAACCTCTTACAAAGTAAGAGGTCTTGCCTTACTATGAAGTGTGTTAGTAATGATTTAATGCTTTATTCATACAAATTATTTAAGGTTTATAAAGGGTTTATAAAACTGATCTGATCTGTGAAAAATTGATTTATAAACCTGCTATACAACTGTTTTACTTTTTATGAATTAGACCGTTAATTTTCTTGTCAAATATTTACTTAAATATGATTATAAATTTCTTATTGTGAAAATTGAAAGGAGACAATAAAAACTATTTTATAATTCTTAATCATTTAGGGCCGTATTCATAAAAAATATTTTAGGTTTATTGAAGGCTTATTTGACAAATTTCTCTACAACATCTGTCAAATAAGTCTTTAACAAACCTAAAATATTTTTTATGAATACGGCCCTTAAGGTTTAAGTATTGGGCGCTTCATAGAGAGGTTTGATTTTCAATAGGCAAATTATACATGATTGCTTTGTCATTTTTGTTCAGTATCGTTTGGGAAGTCATCATGGAAAGAATCACATCACAACAGTGGCTCCAGCGTTCTGTAAGAAATGGAACTGACTATTCGAAAATTTGAATCGCAGTTTACATTGGGCTGATGATCAACCCGAAGAGTATATGTATATGACTTATAGTCATTACAAACAATAGTATGGTGTGGTTTATGGGCGGGTGGAAACATTGGTTTATATTTCCTAGAAAAATGAGGCGAATCAGAATTTTATCTTCAATGGTAACCCTTATAGCACCGTTATAACGGACTATGTGCTTCATGAAATTCAAGCGCATGGTCTTGGTGAACTCTGGTCTTAACAAGACGGAGCTATGTGACATACAGCGCGAGAAACAATGAACTTGTTGAAACTCACTTTGATGGGCACTTATTTTTACGTTTTGTTACAGTAATTGGCAACGATATCACACGTTTGGAATATTTTCTTTGGGGATTTGTAAAGTCTAAGGTCTTTAGGAATAAGCCAGTTACGATTGACGTATTGGAAGACAACATTAGTCGCTATGCTCAAACGAGTCACCCAAAATCGGACCTTCCAAATGGATCACCTCAGACATAGTCGTGACCAACACTTACATGATATCATTTTCAAATAGGAAATTCCCTAAATTGTTATATTAAAAAAAGCCTTCACTTTTAAATTTATGTATTTTATTTTACATTATAAATCAAACCTTACGATTAGTTAGCCGATAGAAAAATTTTCCACAATGGCAATGGATTTATCCATGAGTTTACAAATCTAATTTTCGCCCTCACAAAAACTGAAGAACATTTGTAAGGCAAACAATTGATAGTTCATTTTAATCAAGTACTTTTTTAATGCTATAAAAGAAAATACTTATTTAAGTCCCCATTTGTTAGCGAGCGTGATAATTGCCTCAAATGATATCGCCGTGTTTAAATAATGCATTGAGATGCCGAAAGGTAAGTAGTGAAGAAATGTTTTTTCGTACTTTCAACTCTTAATTTTGTGATAAGAATTTTTGCTGGGTAGAAAACTAATAAAGCGTGATTTTTTAAGAGCTATAGGAAAGTTTAAAAAAAATACATAAAATTCAGAAAAATGCTTGAAATCTTTATTTGAATCGATAGTACGGTCCATATAATTTAATGTTTGAAGATTATTTCATGCAAATGTTGACCGTGACTGCGCCTCAAATGGTCCATCCGCTTAGTCTAATTTTGGCATACTCTTTCATAAATTTCGGCCGGTATCTCATGAATAAATGCTTTAATGTTGTCTTCCAATGCGTCAATTGAAGCGGGCATGTGTGTATAGACATGAGATTTAACATATCCCCACAAAAAATAGGCATTAAATCGCACGATCTAAGCGGCCAATTAACCGGTCCCGAACGTGAAATAAAATGTTCACCGAACCCGCCTCTCAATAAGTCCATTGTTAAGCGTGCTGTGTGGCATGTGGCACCGTCTTGTTGAAATCACATGTCATGCAATCCAAGCTCTTGCATTTTGGGCAAAAAAAAAGTTGGATATCATCTCACGGTAGCGCTCACCATTCACAGTTACGTTACGATTCGCATCATCTTTGAAGAAGTACGGTCCAATGATGCCACCAGCCCATAAACCGCAACAAACTGTGACTTTTTCTGGATGCATTGGTAGCTCTTGCAATGCTTCTGGCTAATCTTCACTCCAAAATCGACAATTCTGCTTATTGACGTACCCATTGAGCCAAAAATGAGCTTCTCGCTGAACACAATTTTTCGATAAGAAGCGCGCGATGAACTTTCTTAACAGAGCACGCATTTTGATAATAAAATTCAATAATTTGCAAGCGTTGTTCGTTTGTAAGACGATTCGTGGTTAAATTATAGACCAAACTGAAGATGTTCGACAGTGAAACAAAACACATAACGTGCGCCAGCTGTTTCAACCAGTGTTGCCAAAATGATAATAGCTAAAAAATCACCCTTTATTAGTAATTTTTTTTTTGCAAACGATATATTTTTGTTAACTATATTGCCCTGCATTTCAAAAAATGTGAACTTAAAGCTTGTTTATGAGTGAGGATAACGTAAAAAATCAATTCGATAGCGGAACACAAATCCGCAGCACGCTAAGATAAATGTTTTATATTTTTAGAAAAATGTCGAGATAAATTCTTCAATTATTGTCTAAAAAATATAACGTCATTAATAATATTATGGACATGAACTTTTTAATAAAAACTAAATATATTTTTTTTATAAATTCCCTACATTATTATTTTCTTTTTTTTTTTTATTAATTAAAAAAAATTCTTTAAATTTCTATATTAACAAATTTCTATTCAGAATACAAAAGAAATGAATGAGTGAATCTTAATGAATTCTTACAAGTTTTTAGTATTTGAAGAAAATAACAAAAATGTTGTGTTCACTCAATTGTTTTTAATTTTGATTTAATCACCCTGTTTTTAATAGAATAGAAAAACAAACGTACCAACTTAAGGCAAACAGAAAATACAAGTTGGTAAAAATAATAGTTATAGAATATAGAAGGAAAATAAATAATTTTTTGTTTCCAAACAAATACAAAAACGAAAAAATCGAAAAACTATATTAAACTAAAAACAAAATAACATACCTCAGGTCTCCTTGGTGGTAACTGTGTGTACATATGTGTGTGTGTGTGTGTTTTTTTATACAGTGTATTACATTTGTGTTTAGAATTTAATTAAATTTGTTTCAGTGTTGCAATTTTTAATTATGTGGGAGTAGAGTTCATAGTGGTATTTTAAATATTTATTTCAAATTATTTTTTTGCAATTTTTTTGGAGAATGTGATGTTTGTTTTTTGGTTTTTCATAAAATGATGTTGATAATATGATGTATAAAGTTATTGATAGATTTATTATTATTTTTTTTTTTTTGGAGATACAGGGGAGGGCCACAACAACAACACATCATAATTTAATTGGGTTTTAACATGAAAATAAAATTAATAGAAAGAAACAAATAAAAAACATGTTTAAACTCAAGTGAAACAAATCTAAAATTAAATATTAATAGAAAATACTTAATGGAGAATACTAAAGTTATGAAGGGATTTATTACATAAATAATTAAAAAGAAAAGCTTTAAATATGAATAGTACTATATAAATTTTATAATATCTATGTTGAACTGATATAATTGTAAGAGAGTAGGACAGGGGGTGGTAATAACTTTAATGAATAATGAATATGTATATACAAATGATTTGGGGGGTGGGGTTTAAAATCTGGAGTAACAAAATAAACGAAACTTTTAAACAAATACTGAAAGCTTTTCTCAGAATTGATATTAAATGTCTTTTATTTTATTACTCGCTGTAATAAATATTGTCATGTTAATGATTTCTTCATGTTTATGGAAAGTTTATATTTATATAAATTATTTTTAATTATTTTTATGCGAAATATTAATGTACAGTAAAATGCAAATGTATTTCAAATGGGCGGAAGGTTGATTACTTTAGGAGTTAACAATTATTTATAATTTATAGTATTTTTTTAAGCATACAATACATACCGATGGCTTGAAATTATTTTGTGAATTACGTTGCTGTTGTTGCGGGGTTTGGGCTGTTGGTTCGGATGCTTTGGGTGTAGGAGGCAATGGTCGATTGGCATGCGGAGGATCTGGTACGACAATTAGGCGTTGTGGTAAGGCAGGACGTGATGGTGGTCCTGGCTCCTCAATTTGTTGACGTTGATCACGCTGAATGAAAAGAAACAAAAGTTTAAAGCATAAATAAACTCGTAATTAAAATGTAAAAACATTCCTTTAATAAAAAAAATAAAAAACACAAAATCATAAAATCAAATTCAAAACGCCATAACGAAATGGTATATAAAAACATTTTGTGATTTACACATATAGCCACTAAAATAGGTAGCCTGATATACAAAAACAATTTCCCCAATTTTGATTTCAAAGTAAATATTTTTTTACAAACTTTACATAGTTTTAAACGACAACATTGTTTTATGTTAACACTAACAAAATATCTGCTACTCCGATAGCGCTGTTCTCATTATTTATTGAATATTCAAGTTCTTTTTTTAACTACTTAATAATTTTTCGTTATGAAAAACTGTTTTTCTCCGATTAATTTTATTTAGAAAAATTAAAAGTACTGTAAGTATAAACATTTTAAATTTAAACAAGTAACAGTGCTATATTCGGCCGTGCCGAATCTTATATACCCTTCACAACGTGTAGTCATGCAATAACAATTGTTTGTATCACCATTCATCCCATATAAAATACGTGCATACGTACACGTTAGAATAAATGTGGCATCGAATCCCAGCTGAGCCAAAAAAATTTTATTTTATTTAATATATTATTTATATTTTATTATTTTTTTAAAATTTTTTTAAAAAATTTTTTTAGAAAAATTTTTAAAAAATTTTTTTAAAATTTTTTTTTAAATTTTTTTTAAATTTTTTTTTTTAGTTTTTTTTATTATTTTTTTCTTATTTTTAATATTTTTTTTTTTTGTAATTTTTTTTGTTTGGTATGTTTTTTACATGTATGTATGTATGTATGTATGTTGTTGTTGTAATTGTGAAAAAAAACGAGGTGGTCGTGGTTTTTTGCTCATATCTCAGAAAGTTATGGGGCGATTGTGCTGAATTTCAATAGCGATTCATTCCTGGATATTTCCAAGAGATTGATACCATATACAGATCTGAGGAACATATAGTTGCTTCTAAAAGTTGATTTCAACCAACACACGGACAGACGGGCAGACGGATAGACGGACAGACGGTCAGGGCTTAATCGACTCCTCTATTCATAAGCTTTCAGAAAATATATACTTTATGGGGTCGGAAATGAAAATTGTAGAAATTACAAACGGAATGACAAAGCTATATATACCCTTGTGCACCACAGGTGAAGGGTATAAAAAGGAAAAAACAAGTAAGAGTGCTATATTCGGCCGTGCCGAATCGTATATACCCTTTACAACGTGTAGTCGTGTAATAACAATAGTTTGTATCAAAATTCATCTCATATGAAATACGTACATACATATAAAAAACATACAGATATAAAAACCTCCCATTGTAAAATTACAGATTGAGTTTACGTTTACGTTTCAAAAAAAATAAATAAATAAAAAAAAATTAAAATAATATATAAAATAATAATAAATATTAAAATAATATATAAAATAAAAAAAAATTAAAAAAAAAAATATATAAAAAATTAAAAAAAAAATATATAAAAAAATTAAAAAAAAACAAGTAACAGTGCTATATTCGGCCGTGCCGAATCTTATATACCCTTCACAACGTGTAGTCATGCAATAACAATTGTTTGTATCACCATTCATCCCATATAAAATACGTGCATACGTACACGTTAGATTAAATGTGGCATCGAATCCCAGCTGAGCCAAAAAAATTTTATTTTATTTAATATATTATTTATATTTTATTATTTTTTTTTATATTTTTTTTAAATTTTTTTAAAAATTTTTTTTAAAATTTTTTTAAAATTTTTTTTTTGTAGTTTTTTTTTATTATTTTTTTCTTATTTTTAATATTTTTTTTTTTTGTAATTTTTTTTGTTTGGTATGTTTTTTACATGTATCTATGTATGTATGTTGTTGTTGTAATTGTGAAAAAAAACGAGGTGGTCGTGGTTTTTTGCTCATATCTCAGAAAGTTATGGGGCGATTGTGCTGAATTTCAATAGCGATTCATTCCTGGATATTTCCAAGAGATTGATACCATATACAGATCTGAGGAACATATAGTTGCTTCTAAAAGTTGATTTCAACCAACACACGGACAGACGGGCAGACGGACAGACGGTCAGGGCTTAATCGACTCCTCTATTCATACGCTTTCAGAAAATATATACTTTATGGGGTCGGAAATGAAAATTGTAGAAATTACAAACGGAATGACAAAGCTATATATACCCTTGTGCACCACAGGTGAAGGGTATAAAAATATAAAAAAATTAAAAAAAAAAAGAAATTAAAAAAAAATAAAATTAAAAAAATAAAAAAAAATATATAAAAATTAAAATAAAAAATAAACAAATAGTAAAAATATATAAAATAAAAAATAAATAAAAAAAATTTTTTTTGGCTCAGCTGGGATTTGATGCTACGTTTCCCTACAGATAATATTGGGCTACGTGGTCCATTTTAGCTAAATGGACTACTTACAACATGGTCCTATGTTATGCAGTCATGGACCATTTCATATATTGTTGTTAAACGTGTATAATGGTCATGTAGGTGCTTCATCGAGTAGTGACAAAGAGTAGTTTTGAGACTACTCCGATGGGTTATATGGTCCAGCCCTAGGACATCGTAATGTTAAATCGACCATGTTTTCTCCATACGTTTGGGTTACCTTTAGACTAGTCCTAGTCTATTATGGAGTACACTTTACATGCGTGTATGGACTACTCACTTTATCTGCAGGTTTGTATGTATGTATGTATGTATGTTGTTGTGAAAAAAACGAGGTGGTTGTGGTTTTTTCCTCATATCTCAGTGGTTTGTGTACCGATTTTTCTGATTTTCAATACCGATATGCTGCCGGATATTTCCAATATTTTAATACTTCACGCGGGTCCAAGCGATGTCGGGGGGCTTCAAAAAGTTGATTTCAACATAAACACGCACAGACGGACAGAGCTTAATCGACTCCCCTATTCATAAGCTTTCAGAAAATATATACTATACGGCGTCGGAAATTAAAATTGTAGAAATTTCACACGGAATGACAAACTTATACAGATATACCCTTTTTCACTATGTGAAAGTTATAAAAAAGCAACTTTTATGTCGCCCATAACATTTTAATTCTCACCCCGGAACAATAGAAACATATTTTAAAAATTCTAGCTTCGTAAACGTAGAATATACAAAAAGTAACATAAAAAATGCGAAAAAGAACCTTTTGGTTATCTCATATCACTTTCAACCTCAACTGAAAACAAAAGTCCCTTATTTCGCAATCATAAATCATAATGCTTTCTATCATGAAATAAATACCTTTTTGGTCGCCCATAACATTTTCAATCGTTCCTCGGATCAATAGACTTTAATTTTAAAATTCTACCTTCATAAACGTAGAAATACAAAATGTACCATGAAAATCCGAAAAGGTACCTTTTTGGTTGCCCACTTTTATTCAATATCAACTAAGATCAATATTACCTTGTTTTTAAAATAAAGATTAATTAAGGTTATTTTTGAGAACAAGAATGTAAAACAAATTCCATTTCCTAATAAAAACACAGGGATATTTTTCTTTTCCTTTAATCGTTTTTTTTTGTTGTGATTTACAAATATATTTTGGCAAAAAAAAGCCAAAACAAAAAAATAGTTGATTTGATATTTTATGTTAAGTATGACGTTTTGCGTTTTAGATAACGATATGTATTATTTAGTTGAAATCGCTTTTATAAATTGATAATATATCTGTAATTAACATTCGCTACGGAATTTTTGGATTTTATTTTCCAATTTGTATTTTTGTTATCATTGAATTAATTTCTTTTAAAATTAGTACCATATACATATGTATATTCAGCGGATATCATTTTTAGATTTCTTTCATTATTTTTAATAATAATAATAACTTACTGATGGTGGTTTCTGATTACGATTAGCCTGCGGCTGTTGAGCCTGTGCCGCCTGCTGTTGGGCTTGAGCGGCGGCTTGGGCAGCCGCCACCGCAGCCATTTGCTGTTGTTGCTGCTGTTGTTCGGCAGCAATGCGACCCTCTTGAATTTGTTGGAAATTACGACGCAGTGTATCACCGGGTGCTTGTATAATTGAACTTGGTTCACCAGCAATTTGTGGTTCGTCATCATCGTTATCCGACCCGGAGTAACGATAATCCTCACGTTCCTTTTCTTGCTTACGTTTTTTACAGCGATCGATGTGATCTTTTAGCTGTATACGTACTTGACGATCTGTAGGTTGATCCTTTATAAAGGCATGCTTAAGCAACTGTTCTGTGTAAGGCCTCTGATGATAATCTTTCACTAAAGAAAGAAAACAAAAATAAAAAAAAGTTGTGGTTGTTTTGCATATTTACGGGAATATTTTTATTACTTACCAAGTACGGTGTCTATAAAACTTTGAAACTTCTTTGTCCATTTTCGATTCGATTTCAAGCGGGGCGGTGAGTTGCGTGGTATTAAAAACAGGGCTCTCATTGGATGTAAATCACACAGCGGTGGCTGTGATTCGGCCATTTCCAAAGCGGTTATACCCAGCGACCATAAATCTGATCGATTATCGTAGGTGGCCTCGGGATTTTCATCGCACGCTATAACTTCGGGTGCCATCCAATACGGCGTACCAATAAACGTATTCCTACGTCCTATTGTACGATCCAACTGTGCAGAGACACCGAAATCTACTAGCTTAACTTCGGCATTATCGGTGAGTAAAACATTTTGTCCTTTAATATCACGATGTATAACTTTGTTTGAATGCAAATAGGCGAGACCGCGCAGTATCTCCCGACATATGTATGCAATCCATTCTTCTTTGAGACTCTGGCCTTTTGTTGACTTGACAAGGTCGGTTACTGAACCGGCACCACAGTATTCCATGACCAACCACAGTTGGTCGTCTTTGCCCGGCGGAGATTTCTTAATGAAAGCACCATAATATGTGGCAATGTTGCGATGATTTGAGTATTTCTTAAGAACATTAATTTCTAATTTAATTTCCTCCTCTTCGTCTTCGGTGACATCCATCACCTTTATGGCAGCCAATTGACCAGTTTTTGTGTGACGACCCTGAAAAGTTCAAAAGAAGGCGAATAAAAGTTAGTCAAAGTTTCACATCAAACAACTAGAGAATAATAAAATTTAAGGAAAATATCATTGGAGTGAGTATAACAGTATAATTAGTCCGTAAAATTATCTAAAATTTTACTTCTTATAGATATTTCAATTTAATAAAAAATGAGTTTAATATGCACTCATTTCGACATAAAAAGTATTTTTAATTGATCTCATTTGTTTTAAAGTCAATTTGACGAAAGAATAAACTTGTGTTATTGTTTAACTGACCGATCACAATCATTAATCCTGTTTTACTATCATGCTTTTATTGAAAACTTTTTATCACTTCAGCACATAAATCAATTTTAATTAATGTCAATATTAACAAGTTGTGTTATTTCTTAAGCAAAACAACGTCCAAAACAAATGGCAGTTTAATAGAAGAGAAAATACCACATAATAACTAATATATTAACAGCACATCAATAGCTATTGCCACGGAAGCTGGTTTTTCTTTAAATCAATTTAAAGCTTCTTTCTTGCATTTAGTATTGCGAGAAACAAAAACCTGAAACTTTTAGACGATGATCAGCTCGCAGACATCTCAATTGCAGGCAAGTGCTTCATAAAGATCAATAAAAATACATTATAAAACTATAATTAAAAAAAAATTTATACAAAAAGGCGTTTAAAACTTTGAGATAAAATTGATAACAAATTAAAAAAAATGTAAATAAACAAAGTTGCACCTGTGCTTATGTAGGTTATGGGAATAAGAAAGACAGTAAAAAACTTTAACTTCAGTTTGAATTTAACATTTTCGATCAAAATTTAGTTTGTGACAAAAGTCCATGGAAAATTACTTTAAAAAAATTCTATAGAAAATAAACTTCGTGACAAGATTTTATATAGAAAATTAAGTTTTCGGTAAAAAATTAAACTTTGTGCCAAAATAATAATTTATAAAATTAAGTTCGTAATGAAATGTTCTATAGAATATTCAGATTGTAGAAAATGTTCTACAGAATTTAAGGTTTGTAACAGTTAAAATAAAAAGTGCTTTAGAAAAATTTTCTATTAAATTAGTTTTTTTTTTTGGAAAATCAAGTTTATCAAAACCATTTTCTACAGAACAATAATTGTGAAAACACTAAAAAAATTAAATTTGTAAAAAAATTTTTATATAAAATAAACTTTGTACCCAAAAATTCTTACAGAAATTAGGTTGCCGCAATTTTTTGTTTTAAAAGATTGTTTGTAACAAAATTTTCTATAGAAAAACAAATTTTTCATTGAAAACTATGATTATTGAAAATTTTTTATTAAAAACTAACTTCGTTACAATATCCTATAAAAAACTAACTGTGTGACAATAATTTCCTATAAAAAACTAACTGTGTGACAATATTTTCTATAGAAAACTAACTTTGTGACAATATTTTCGATATAAAAGTAACTTTGTGACAATATTTTCTACATAAAAATATTTGTGACAATATATTCTATTGAAAATAAGGATTGTAATAAAATTTTCTTTAAAAATTTAACTTTGTGACAATATTTATAGTGAGAGAGGGAGAAATTTTATATATTCATTAAATTTGTGACAAAATTTTTTCATAAAAAAATTAGTAGGCAACCACATTTTTTAATAAAAAAAATTAGTATGCAACAAACAACTTCTTTTTAGGATTTAGTTTGTACCTAAATAAAATTTTTTATATATGGATTGTGAAAAATTTTCTGTATGAAAAAAATGTTTGTTACCAAATTCAGAATGGTAATTTTCTAGTTCATTACAGTAATGTTTTAGTTCAATAACAGTAATGTTCTAATTCAATACAGTATTGTTCTAGTTCATTACAGTAATGTTCTAGTTCAATACAGTAATGTTCTAGTTCATTGCAGTAATGAAACCCTCTTCGCGTTTTTGTTAGCAAATGTTATATATAAGTAAAGTTTTTGACAAAAATTTTTACAAAAAAGTATAGTGTGATAATTGTTTTAGAAAATGAAGTTTATACCAAACGTCCTATAAAAATTGATTTTGTGGAAAATTTTTTTATATTATCAAAAATTAAATTTGTTACAAAATGTTTTTAAATCTATAAAATTTTCTGTAGAAAATTATTTTGGCGATTAAAGTTTCTGCAAAGCTAAAAACTAATGCATACACACACATATTTTTATTTAACTTAATTAAAAAGTTTCTTAATTTTACCGTAACATACATATTGTGAACACCAATAAAAACCAGAAATCTTTTGCTGGATGTATGATTTCACCAATCTTTTATGTTGCAACAATGTATTAAAACTGCAACAAGTGTATTTTAATTGATTAAAAAACATCACAAAAAAACAAGTAAGAGCGCTATATTCGGCCGTGCCGAATCTTATATACCCTTCACAACGTGTAGTCATGCAATAACAGTAGTTTGTGTCACCATTCATCCCATATGAAATATGTCCATACATATAAAAACATACATATATAAAATTATAAATTCACGTATGTATGTTAAAAAAACAAAAAAAAAAAAAAATAAAAAAAAATTTAAAAAAAAAAATCAAAAAAAAAATAAAAAAAAAAATTAAAAAATTAAAAATAAAAAAAAATAATAATAAAAATATAAATAATATATTAAATAAAAAATAAAAAAATAATAAAAAAAAAATTTTAAAAATATTAAAAAAAAATTTTTTTTGGCTCAGCTGGGATTCGAAGCTACGTTTTCTCTAACCAGTATACACGT
Organism: Phyto melanocephala; assembly: GCA_941918925.1. Lineage (NCBI taxonomy): Eukaryota > Metazoa > Arthropoda > Insecta > Diptera > Rhinophoridae > Phyto > Phyto melanocephala. The sequence goes on along the minus strand of OW799235.1, from coordinate 94,176,701 downwards.
TTGTATGTATGTATGTTGTTGTTGTAATGTTGTTTTTGTGAAAAAAATATCGAGGTGGTCGTGGGTTTTTGCTCATATCTCAGTTGCTTATGTACCGATGTTTCTGATTTTCAGTACCGATCTACTCCCGAATATTTCTGATATTTTAATGCCTCATCCGAGTCCAAGTGATGGCGGGGGGCCTCAAAAAGTTGATTTCAACATACACAAGGACAGACGGACAGACTGACAGGGCTTAATCGACTCCTCTATTCATAAGCTTTCAGAAAATATATACTTTATGGGGTCGGAAATCAAAATTGTAGAAATTTCACACGGAATGACAAACCTATATATACCCTTTTTCACTGTGTGAAGGGTATAAAAACTGCGACAATGAGGCTGACAGCTACCATTATGAAAATCATACAAAATTGCATTATCAACAAAGTATGTGTAACAGATAGCCATCACCCTAATAGAGTTTATAAAAAAGTAAGTTTTTGTCTAGATTTATTTTCTAGAGCACTTAACTTTCACATTTATATTTTAGGTGAAACAAAAAACAAAACTACAACACAATTACTTACATGACAATATGAGTATACGAACATTAGACTGTACCAACTTAATAGCAAAACAAGTAGGTGTATACATATATTCGGCTGTGCCGCATTTTTGATACCGACCATCAATTTTGTGTACCTTTATAGCACAAAATATATTAATCGCTATGGAATAATCTCTTTATGTTTTGTTTATGTTTTACTCTCTTTGTGTAACTTAATTTTGCTATTAATTTATTTTCTTAAATTCATTATATACTGATCGGTAGACACGAAATCACTGAGGAGCGAAGGGGGTCGAAAAGGGGCCCGTGATATTCCCCCTACATGTGTATATTTTCTTAAATTTATTCTTACAATGAAACATTAAGAATTTCTACATTTGAAATGATACTACTGACTCTTTTTTTAGCAATGTTTTAACGGAAACTGAAGAGTATAATTTGGTACCCAGAGATAGTTAAAAAATTATATTAGCTTTGTGTGGGCATGTCACCTCCTACTTTTAAAATTATATAATTAGGGCCGTATTCATAAAAAATATTGTAGGTTTATTAAAGGCTTATTTGACAGATGTTGTAGAGAAATTTGTCAAACAAGCCTTCAATAAACCTAAAATATTTTTTTTGAATACGGCTCTTAATGTTTAAATTTAACTTAGATTATTCATTATTCATTACATTGATGTTATTGGCCTCAAGTACCTCGTTATAGTATTTACTTACAATATCTTAAAATTAAAGATTGAAAAAAATCATGAAACTGCTGCTAAGAAAATAGATATTGCGATAACTGTGTTTAAATATTTTTTGTCTTTTTTTGATCCCTAACGTATGTAGATGTCAACTTTTTTACACGTCAATTGCCCTTAGAGCAAAACATTGGCTACAAAAAAGAGAAGAAGAAGTAAAAAGAAGTTTGGTAATACAAACAAAATCGAAAATGCCTTGAAAAAAAAACACACTTTATACATTTAAAGGTGTACAGCGTACTTCTTTTTACCGGTGTGGTCTAATGTATATTTGTACGTATAAGACAATTTAGTGCAATTACTCCACTTCTCACAATCATGTGATGACACTGGTATCATTTAATTTTTTTCTTTGCAGACGCTTTGAGAGCTACAAGTATCAAAACAGATTCCAGCCATCATAATTTTACTATGTACTTTCAAAGAGTTACAGGTTGCAGCAATCAATAGATATAGTGGAGTGGAGCAGCAATATTTTATTTATGTTGATGTAGCTTGTCGTGAGAAGCTTTTAATAAGAATAGCTAATGTTTCATTGCTACTGTTATTTGCTTAAACATATTTTAGCCATTATTGTTGTTGGTGTAATTTTAATTTTATAATTCTTCAAATACCTGAATGTGATATTCTTGAGAATATTTAAAATTGTTGTGTTGAAAATTTGTCGGCAACATCAGCAGCAATATGCTGTATTAAACCCAGAGTGTAAAGCCTGTAGTACACGAAATGTAAAAAGCCTTACATATTATGAAATTATTATGAAATAAGTTACAATAGTGTGGTGCACAAGGGTATATATAGCTTTTTTTAATATTTCAAAAATCTGACAAAATTTTTGTAAAAAAAATTCTTTTATAGATGATCTGAATTGTAGAAAAAATTAAGAAAATTTTTTTTTACATATTCGATAGAAAACATTGCGGTTCACAACTTTTATAGTAAATAATTCGACGTTGGTAAATTTGCATTGGAATTCTCAACTAAAAACTTTTTTTCAATTTGCAGCTTGATATTTTTGGTTGATAACGCCAAATCATTCTCTGCTAAAATCGTTTTGTAAAAAAATAATTTGGTTGAGCGGAAGTTGGGTTGACTCTCACACGAATAGGGTTTTTTCCCCGGAATTTTTTGTTTCCCGGGAATGCGAGATTTATTTTTTTATTTCCCGCGATTCCGCAGCAAAATAAATAAGAAGTAAATTTATTTTTAATTAATAAAAAACCTTTTATCAACAAGTAAGAGCACTATATTCGGCTGTGCCGAATATTTTATACCCACCACCAATTTTGTGTACATTTAAAGCACAATATTTATTATTTTGTTAATCGCTATGGAATAATCTCTTTATAATAAAATATGTATCACTTTCTTTGTATAGGGTGGTTAAATTTTAAGGGCCCATGTTGAAGGTGAACTACACCTAGTCTTTAAATTTGTTTTCTGCATTTCACTTGACATTTCTCAATATCAAACTTTCTCAATTTGATCCGTGGAAAGATACGCAAATGAACAACGCTTTAAAGTTATTCAGGTTTTTATAAAAATGGGCGTTCAAATTAAAATGCATTTTGTGCACTTCGTAATTCTTTTGATCAACATAATCATTCAAATTCGTCCACAATCGGGAGAATTGTAACAAATATTTAAATTTCTGCAAAACAGGTCTGTAAAAAATGTTAGAAAAACTGTGAATGCCTTCTTAGTGCGTTGAATGGGAACCACTGATGGTTTTTGCGATAGTGTGGCAAAAGAGCAGTCAACCTCGACTCATCATCATGCCCAACAATTGAGCATCAATATTGTCAATGAAAATTTGGACCATCAGATAGAGGAGTGGTGCCAAGGATGGGGGGGGGGGTCATTTGGCCGATATTTTGTTAAATACATAATTGAACCGTACAAATATTATAATTACAAAAAGAAATAATAATAATATCCTAAATAATTTGTGTTTTATTTAAATTCAACATCGGTCCTTAAAATTTAACCACCCTTTATAACTTCGATATGCTACTAAAATGATTTTGTAAATGTAGTCTTTTAGTAAAAGTGGGCGTTAAAGTAGGAGTGTCAATAAAGTTTCTGCTAATAAATACAACTTAGATATTTCAATATAGTCCTTTATTTTCCCAAAAACTTTGTCAATAGAGAAATTTCATGAATTTAAGATAAACCGTTACATGGGAGGTAGGCGTTAAAGTGGGCGTGTCACCTAAACTTTTTGGCACAACAATTACATTGATTAGAAGGATATATGTAGCAAATTTGATCATCATACCTCTAATTTTGGCGGTTTTATGAGCTTTTAAATTTCATTGACGGTGGATAACGTGAAAAGTGGGCGTTATAGTAGGCGTATCAAAGTTATTTTTGCGAATGAGTACAACTTAGGTGTTTCAATATAGCCCTTTATTATTCCAAAATCTTTATTAATAGAGAAATTATATGAATTTTAGGTAAAACGTTATATGGGAGGTGGGCGTAAAAGTGGGCGTGGCACATTGATTTTTCGTTAAAAAAAAGCCACTTACCAAAAAGGAGAGTGTGCAAAATTTCAGAGTCGTACATCCAATTTTGTTGCTTTAATGACGTTTTTGTTTTTAAATATACCGCAAAATACAATGTGCGGTATAAATTTTCGTACATTTTGATCGATAACTCCTCTCCTAATGCATAGATTTAGACAATTTTCGGGGAAAAATATTGTTTTTACTCAGGCAATATATATTCGAAGTTTCATGAGTCTACGTTAATGCGTTTGGACACAATTCCATTTTATTCGATGTTCGAAGGACACGGTTTTTTCGACCTACTCTTGCTTTTCGAGCTATAACTCTCTTCCTAATATTCCGATTTAGCCCATTTTCAATACCTTGTCTATAAGAAAGATTCTGGCAAAATTTGAGACCCCTAGCTTTTTCGGTGCGACCTCTATCGTGCTTTCAACAGACGGACAGACGGACGGACATAGCTAGATCGTCATCAAATCAAACCCTGATTCAGAATATATATACTTTATGAGGTCTAAAATGGATATTTCGATGTGTTACAAACGGAATGACAAAATGAATATACCCCCACCATTTTTTTGGTTGCGGGTATAAAAATGGAAAAGCAAAGGATAACATTTTTATGCTGTGCAAATGCGTCAGGATCTCATAAAATAAAACTTTTAGTAATAGGAAAATCGAAAAATCCTCGCAGTTTTAAAAATTTTATCTGTCCCGTAAACTGCAGAAATTCAAAGTCTGCTTGGATGACATCTTCCATTTTTAAAGAATGGTTTCAGAACTGTTTTGTGCCAGAGGTAAGTAAACATGTAAAAATAGTTCAATTGGGATTCTACTGTTTTATTTTTCATTAAGGTGACAGATTTTTTAACGAAGAAAGGATTACCAGTAAAAGCTTTACTCCTAATAGATAATAGATGCCCCATCCCATCCACTAGAATCCGACCTTAAATCCGAGGATGGTTCCATAGAAGCTATGTTCATGCCTCCAAATGTAACGGCTCTGATCCAGCCAATGGATCAAAATGCAATTAGAATCACCAAACTTCATTATAGGAACAGTCTTCTGGCAACAATTATTGCAAAAGAGGGGGATTTGCTTGAATCGATGAAAAAAATCACACTTAAAGGAGGAGTTTCTATTCCAGAGGCATCCTGGAACCGAGTTGGTAAAGAAACTTTATCTAACTGTTGGAAAAATATTTTGAATGTGGTAAATGATGAAGACTATCCTGAATTTAATGTTCCTTTGAACGTTTTAAAAGAAAAGTGGCAATCAGAGGTTAGATCTTTAGAAAATACTGCTGCAGATCTTCTACAGACATTGTGCCCTCAGGAAGTATTTACTGCTGTAAACATTAGAGATTGGATCAATAATCCTTGTGAGGACGTCACGCCATTTGATGAAAATTATTTAATTGAAGAGTCCGACGATGATGACGACTGTTATATTGAAGCGCCTGAAAATAACATTAAAGCCAAAGAAGCTGTCGAAATTTTTAACAAAGCTGTCCAATTTGCTGAATTTCAAATGGTCGATCAAACTGACATTAAAGTATTGAAAAAAAATCAGGGAATTGGCGGTAAATAAGCTGGTCGAACAAAAGAAAAAACAGAAAATAATAACCGATTATTTCCATATTTAATTATACATGTATGTACCTATCTTTTTTCATTGTAAATTTTATTTATTTTTAGTCGAAATATTTTGTTTGTTTTTTATGTACATACTACGTATGTACTCTTTATAAAATGGATTTTTAAAAACTTTTTATGTTCCAAATAAATTACAAAAAGTTTTTTTTAGTAATCTTTGCATTTTCATTCCTAGCAGAAATGATTTTTAGAAAGAATAACTTAGTAATATATATAAAAAAATCACAATCGAAAATGTGAACAAATTCAAAAATATGAACTACCACGACATTAATTAGTTCACATTACCGCGAGTTCACTGTATTACTTAAAAAACTGTACAAATTTTCTCGATATCTATCTTTAATTAAAATTACACGCTACTTAAAAAAGTAAAAAAATAATATATATGTATATAAAAAAACAAAAACAAAACAACTGCAATTAATTAGATGTAATACAGATGCATTAAGTAACAACAAAAAATAAAAATATGTGTAAAATGCTTGTGGTTAGTTAGAATGTTTTATTTTTATTTATATATTTTTTTGAAAGTCATTTCCGGGAATGACTAAGTATATCAGTATGTGGGTTTAATAAATACGACAAAAATTATCCTTTAAAATCTTTAAATCGCATTTCGTTGTAAGTTGTTAAGGCATAATAAATTATCACAAACATGCAATTTTTACGACATTTTTTCCATTAGAATTAAAAACAACTAAAACTATTCAGTTGTGAAGAATCTTATTTACCCTTTACCGATATGTAAGTATACAACGATAGGTGTATGTATATAAGTATGATGTATATTACACAAATACAAAAACATTTTGCTACAATTTAAATTTATATGCAAAATTTTGTCATAAACACAAAATTCCTACAATACATTTAACGTTTTTTTTACAATTTATTTTTCTATTGAAAATTGTGTCACAAATATAATTTTTACATAGAAAATTCTGTCACAGATACAGTTTTGGTTATTGTCTATACAAAATGTTGTCCCAAACACAATATATTATAGAAATGTTGTCACAAATACTATTTGAAAATGTTATACAAACGAAATATTACAGAAAAAACCTGGCCACAAACACAATTTTCTAAGACAATTTTTTATAGTAAACAATTTTCTAAATAAAACGTTGTCACAAACACAATTTTCTATAGAGAATTTTGTCACAAAGACATTTTTCTATAAAAAACGTTGCCTCAAAAAAAAGTTTCTAAAGGAAATGTTGCCACAAACAGAATTTTCTAAAGGAAATGTTGCCACAAAAACAATTTTCTAAAGAAAATGTTGTCACAAACAAAGTATTATTTTTTTAATATGTTGTGCAACAATAATTGCGATCTTTAAAAAAAACATGAATTTTTATAGATGCACATGAAATTACACCTGGTTTTTAGATTTTCTTAAACATATTGGCCCATAATCATAGTTAAACAGTAAAGTCGGTTCTTTTTAAAAACAACTTTAAATTAAAAACCTGCTTTTATTAATTTTGCAACTATAATCAAAATTAAAGTATATTTTAACTTAAACTGACTTTAAATGGGTGCCGCGTCAAATTTAATAATCGATTTCATACAATCTGAATCAAAACATAAACAAATCTTTAATCAGCTGGAGTAAAATATAAATATTTTAGAGCAAATAATTAAAGGCGGTAAAGAAAAACAAAAGTTTTTGGTGCTTAAAAATGGAAAATTCAAGTGTTTTGTGTGCAAAAATTGAAAACAAAAATGTTTTTTTGTGGAGAAATAGAAAAGGTAGAATTATGTTTTTTAAGATATTCTAGTGCTAACTTTATTAACAACTGTTTGTTTCGATAAAAGAAACCTAGGGAAAGAGAGAAAAACTGGTATACTGCCGAAAGGGAGTTATTGCGGGAGTGCATAAATGAACATATTAAAATTGTAGAGCACAAAGGAAATGACGCTTCCATGATCAATAAAAAAAAAGAGTGCATGGAAAACAATAAGAGATACCATGACTTCCGCAGGTTTTGAGAGGGAAATCCCTAAGCTGAAATCGCAATGGGTAACAATGAAAGTGAGTGCCAGAAAAGCTGCTACTGCCATGAAAAGGGCATCGGCTGCAACTGGTAATGCTGTAAATATTCCGGAAGCAATAACGCAAGTTTTTTTGAAAAATTTTTAATAATTCTACCAACAGTTGCCTGGGACATCCCATGGAGGTCAGCTGAAAAAACACAATAGCCTGGTATACACTTACCAATGTCACTTTGATGGGCATTCCTTCCTAGTAACCGCAATGTGGTTAAAACTTGCAGGCTTATTGGAATAGGTAAGCCTCGTTTTTTTTTATTCCTCGTCGTCCACTAAACTAATAATAAAACGTGCCGCTTCTTTGTCAAACCTATATCTCGAAAAAAATTCATCTTAGTCATCCGCTCTAATTTTGTTAAATGTACACATATTTTTTTTATCTAGAGAAAATCTAATTTTTCTTAGTTTTCAATTGCTTAAAATTTTTATTTAATATGTATACAACAAACAGCTGTTGCATTTAAAGTTGATGTTAAAAAGTTAAAAACAACTTTTGTTTGTTTTAACTTTAAAATATGCTTTTACGTTTAAAGTCGGCTTTTGCTTGTCTATGGTAGGCAAAACTGATAATTTTAAAAAAAGTCTACTTTAAAAATTTAAAGCATACTTTGTTTATGACTATGATTATGGGCCATTATTTATAAATCTCTATCGACTAGTGGTACAAAAATATTCAATCACTCACATTATGCGACCGGATTCGTGTAAACAATACTTTATGTAAATGAAGTAAATTCTATTTGTCTATTAATGTTCTTTTCAAAGAAATTCATAAGATTTATAATTCATAATGATTTATATTCTTATGATGCCTAAACTTTTGTCGCCACCCTCGTTTAAGCACATTTTTTTAACTAAACAACATAGCAATTTTGGTTTAAAAAACTGACTGCATTTTTCATTGACGTTTATGTTCGTACTTTAAGTTGAAACTGTTTAGTGAGTCACGGGCAGCATTCCTATGAAATATGAAAAAAAACTTACTTATTTCGAAAAGTGACTGTTAAACGAAAAAATAAATACATTTTTCATTATTGAAGTCGTCGGTGTATGGGAAATACACACTTAAGAGTTCCTACAACAAGTCAATTGACTAGCTAGCCACCAATAAAATCTAGGCAGGCAGTCTATCAGCAACAGCTGCTCAATAAACTAATAATCATAAAAGTGACTAATTTTTTTAGTTGTTGATTATCTGTAGTAGAAAAACATTTTTATTTTCTCTAATTTGTTTATGTATGTACATATGTATGTATGTACGTCTATATGTATTTATTTACAAATACAGTGTTACCGTCTTAAGCTCTAAACACATAGACGACAGCAGACTTCACAACTTCACGGCCTCAAATGCTGCCAACTTCAAATGCTGCTCTGAAGTCAGCTTCATAATTATTTTGAACACAGCATCAACATAATAATCAGCTGATGTGTATTTTAGCAATACAAATTTCAGGGATGAATAAAATTAAAGTTATTGATAAAAAAAAGTAATAATATCACGAAAAACTATAAAAACACATACATACATTTTTTTGTTGTATTTTTGTAATGTTCTTTTATGTTTTATATTAAAAATAAGTTTTTGTTCTTATTTATCCAATTTAATATATGTATATAATGGCAACACTATATTTGTTTATTGCTGCCCGTCAAAATAGAAAATAGCCTAAAGCTCTAAACACATAGACGCCAGCAGACTTCACAACTTCACGGCTTCAAATGCTGCCAACTTCAAATGCTGCTCTGAAGTCAGCTTCATAATTATTTTGAAGACAGCAACAACATAATAATCAGCTGATGTGTAGTTTAGCAATACAAATTTCAGGGATGCCGCATGTATATTTTATAAGGAATAAAATTAAAGTTATTGATAAAAAAATTTAAAAATATCACGAAAAACTACAAAAACACATAAATTTATTTCTTTATTGTGTTTTTGTAATGTTCTTTTCTGTTTAATATTAAAAATAAGTTTTTGTTCTTATTTTTCCAATTTAATATGTATAATGGCAACACTATATTTGTTTCTTGCTGCCCGTCAAAATAGAAAATAGCCTAAGTTGGCAGCAGCAGCAAATGCTGTTGTGCAGTCGTGCTACTGTGCTGCCGTCAAAATAATCGTTTTCATTTAAACACATGGATTTTATTTTTGACATATTGCTGCTTGCTGTCTGCTGTCGTCTATGTGTTTAGAGCATAAGATGCCAGCAACAGCAAATGCTGTTGTGCGGTCGTGCTGCCGTCAAAATAATCGTTTTCATTTAAACACATGGATTTTATTTTTGACATATTGCTGCTTGCTGTCCGCTGTCGTCTATGTGTTTAGAGCTTTATGTGTACTAACGCAATTAATTTGTAATTTCAAAATTTTTCACGAATATCTCCAGAGGCATATTATATCTACAAATTGTAGCAAAGGTACCTATAAATTATTCTATGGCTGAAAAATTTTAATTTTGGTGGCAAAAATATGGGGAAAAAACAGAGGCAGTCGTGTTTATTTGCTAATATCTCAGAAAGTTACGGGGAAATTGTGCTGAATAGCAATAGCGATTCATTACCGGATATTTTCAGGAGATTGATACCATACACAGATCTAAGGAACATATGGTTGTTTCTAAAAGTTGATTTCAACCAGCACACGGGCAGACATGGCTTAATGGACTCCACTATTTATAAGCTTTCAGAAAATATATTCTTTATGGGGTCGAAAATGAAAATTGTAGAAATTACAAACGGGATGACAAAGCTAAATATAGCCTTGTGCACCACAGGTGAAGGGTATAATTAAGAACTTGACTTCTAGAATTAAGCTAACTATGCAAAAATTCAAAATCGAAGATGGCTTTGCGTAAAGCAAAATAGCATATAAGATAATACCTAAGCTAAGCTACGATGAGATGACCATACCATAATGGTGAACGGTATTATAAAATTCAGCACGGCCGAATATTCTAACTCTTGTTAGTTAGAATACGGTAACTTAAGGCGGTCCAAATTTTAAGTTTCAACGGTCAATGGAAATCGTACATTATTCTTAAGCAGTTCGATTAATGGTACTGAAAAATTATTAACTCTTATGACCTTATCTCACATGGTATTAAAGCGAAGTATTTTGGCGAAGAATATGAATTCAATATTTTTTTCTTTTGTTGTTTTTTGCCGGTCTTGTGTAATTTACAAATCGCTTGCTGGCAACACTGGTTTAATGTAAAAACGAAATATTGGTGGTTTGATAGATATAATAATTAAAAACAATGCTTTAAAGAGACACTAGAAAATTTCACAAAAACTCTACAAGTGTTAACAAGTTTTTAAACATTTTTGTTTATTTATCTGTTTGTTTTTTTTTTATATTTATAAACATACATACATATATGTATATATTTCATATTTAAGTATGTATGTATGTACATATGTTATTAGTTTTATTAATATTTGCGTTTGAATTATTGTTCGTTTGTTTTTATTGTCATGTTTTTAAGGAAAACCTTGATTTTTTAGTTTTGTTTAAAAACACTCTATGAATAAAATAAACATAGATCAACTTCTAACGCATTAACATTTGAATTAGTTAAAAGATAAAATGAAATATATTTATTTATAATCAATTTTTAAATTTTTTAAAAATTGTATTAAAGAAAATTTCCACAGCAAATTTGTTTCTCTTTACCTAATTTAAGAATCGACTTGGAATACGGGTAGTTAATGTTTAACTTAAAAAAAAACAGACAAATTAACATAAAAAATAAAGTTTGAATGGATTTTTTTCGTTTTAAGCGATTTTTATTTTGAATCATCAGACACTTTTTTCGAAATTTTATAATCTATACGTATAAAAAGATTGTGTCTGTGCATTAATCGACTTCATTAATATTTAACTGTATGTATAATTCATGCAAATGAAAACTTTCATAATATTACAATTTGAATATATTTATGACAATCTAAGTAAATATTAATTCGAGAGAAACTTTTGATAATCTAGTCTACATTGGAAAAGTAACAGTAAAATTTCCATACAAATTGACATTTAAACAAGAGTGCTATATTTGGCCATGCCGAATCTGATAATACCCTTCACCATCATGTAAATAGGTAAAATTTCACATCGTAGCTTAACCTATATTTCATGTTTTGCGCCATTTTTCCTTATTATTTCCGACGCCATCTTTGATGTTGAATTTTAACGTAGTTAACCGTATTTTACTAGTCAAGCCCTTTAATTTAATATCCATATAGATGAGGTTAAAAAAATTTTACCCTCCATTTTGTTGTAGACGCCATCTTCGATTTTCCATTTTTTAAAAATAATTTACTGTATTTTACTTGTCAAGCCGTTTCATTTGATACCAATATTCATGTAGTTCAAGAAGTTACATTTTAAAATACCAGATTTGACCCATATTTAAATTTATTGTCCGGCATTTTGTAGTGGCGGCCAACATGAATTTTAATAGTCCTTTCAGATGATACCAATATTGACTCTCTCGGTTGTCTAGAAGCTGAAAAAAATTGATTTTAGTTTGTAAATTTTTTGGAATATATATTTTTAAACAAAATTGTTTGCCTATACATAGCTTTACCGATTAGAGCCCGCTTTATCCAAAATATTTCACCAATATCTCTAGAAATAGTAGCAAAGGTACCTATACATTATTCTATGGCTAAAAAATTTTAATTTTGGTGGTAAAAATATGGGAAAAAAACAGAGACAGTCGTGTTTATTTGCTCATATCTCAGAAAGTTATGGGGAAATTGTGCTGCATTTCAATATCGATTCATTCCCGGAACATATGGTTGCTTCTAAAGGTTGATTTCAACCAACACACGGACAGACAGGCAGACGGACAGGGCTTAATAGACTCCTCTATTCATAAGCTTTCAGAAAATATATACTTTATGGGATCGGAAATGAAAATTGTAGAAATTACAAACGGAATGACAAAGCTATATATACCCTTGGGCACCACAGGTGAAGGGTATAAAAATACAGCATTAAAAGTAGTCGTAAAAAATAATCTAATTATTTTGAAAGTATATATTGTTACCAGTACATATGTTCAGCAGCCAACTCATTGATAGGCTGCCGGATGGCTATCTTCAGAGCATATAAAATGTGTCAAATTGTTTCGAAGCCAGGTCTGTGTTGTTTTAGCCTTATGAGCTGGTGCAGAATCTTGTTGGAAAGTCCAAGGGAATTGTTAAGCGGCTTCACAACTGTTTCCAAAACGGTTTCTTGGTCAACTTTGGCTGGTGTTTTGACCCCTTGTTCACAGAAATGCAAGTCAGTCATCCCATCGTAAGAGACGCCACACCAAACCATGATTTCAGCTGGATGATGACCCTTTTCGACCCGTGGAATGAGTTCTGATGCTTGTTAAGATGACCGGGCATAAACCCAATCATTTTGTTTGTTAAACTTTTTCTGTACGGTAGAAATTTTTTCATCCGTAAACAAGATTTTTCTATGCAAGTTATCACCAAAAAACATTTGAATGTTAAACATTTTTTAAATTAAATTAAACCATTTTTAAAAATTATTATTAAAATTAAATTACAAAATTAATTTTTAATTATGGATAATGCCAGAATCCATAAATCCCAAGAAATACGAAATACGGTGCACAATAGTGAATGTACACTTAAATTTTTAACACCTTATTCTCCTATGCTGAACCCGATAGAGAAAGTATTGTTTAAGCTAAAATTCCATGCCCGATCAATATTAAGTGATGATACCACTACATAGTATATGTAATTAAGGAAAGCATCAAATTAATCAAAATGACTGTGCGAACTATGTTATGGATATGATCATTCAAATTCCTAGAGGCGGATGGACAAGTATTATTTATTAATGAATTTGTATACTATTTTTAATTTTTGTTTGTTTTGTTTTTTACCTAATTTCAATAATGGTTTAATTTAATTTGAAAAATGCTTAAATGTATTTGAATAAAGTTCCGTTTGTTTTGAATAACGTATGCATATATATTTTTATAAAATATATTAAAAAATTATAAAATGAAAAATTTTTATTTTATACATGGAAAGTAATTACACTTAAAAGACGCCAGTTTTTAGCTTCGCAATGATGGTCTCGTTGAAGAGCGTTTTCCATAAAATTTTTCAAGATTTGTGGCTTTAGCGCACAAAATTTTCTCAAGTCGAGGGCTGAAAAATTTGGCGAACGCGCGTGCTCGCCAATTCATTTCTGGAAATTACTTGCTCTCCAAAAATTTTACTTAAAAGTGCCATTGTGTCTCGGGCAGTGGCTCCGACCAGCGGAAACCACATCACAGGTTTGTTTTCAAGAGCAGGACGTCAAAAATGTTCTATCATAATCTCATACTGCACTCCAATAATTATTACAGATGTAATGCCACATCGCAGTGGGCCGATTTCCAAAAAGCTGGCCAAAGCTCGAAAAATAAAAGTGTCTAGATAAGATTTTTTAACATGCAGTTGGGTAGAGGGATCTTCTAAGAATTAAAAATATTTAAGAGTAACGTCCTATACCCCAAATTCTTTCCTTATTTTCAGTTGGAGTTTGGCCTTTTTTCAAGCGCACTATTGGTGTAGATATTCAGCAAAAACTTTTAACGTGTGAAAGCGCGTGCAGCAAAAGAAAATCTAATAAAATCAAATGGAATGCACGTTTAAAGGTTGGTATACGTAAAAAAATTTGTACATGTCAGTTCTTTAATACAAAATTTTTAGCAGCACAATACTTTTTTTCGTTTTTTTTTTCAATAAAATTTGAGTTTTAAATTAAATTACAATGAAACGCTGTCGAATGCTGTCTTCTAACCTCTCGGAGGATACTTGGAATAGTATTAACTATCGATTAAGCCAAAATTCAGCTGCCACCTCCTGCACTTAAATTGGTATGGGTTTTTTTCTAAGGATGCTTTGCAGATAACTTAAAATTTTGCTTATCATCCTTACATTGTTGAATAAAATGTTTCGAATTTTTATTGCATTTATCATACAAATTACGAAATCAAAAATGGAAAGAGTCGGTCACGAATAGGAAAAAAGTAATAAGGCAGCTTTAAAAAAGAAAGGCCTCAATGTAGAGAAGCCAAAAGCTGGAAGTGGCACTTCGAACGATGGCAATACTGCTGGACATTTTTTTGAAAAATATCAACAATCTGCAAAAATAACTGGCGTCGATGGAGATATAATACATCGTTTTTATATTATGTTGCAAGCCATCTCAAGTGGTTATGAAATTAATACAGATAATTTTCGCCAATATACTGTTCTATTAAAATTGTACAAACTTACGAGTGGCATAATATGCCTACTTTAGTACATAAGCTATTAATTCATGGCCCAGAAATTATACAAAAATCAGTTTTACCTATCGGGTTAATGTCAGAAGATACAGAGGATGCTTTAGTAACCTCTAATGCTTATATTTCGAGTTGTCAAAAATTTCCAACTAAGCCGCTAAAATCTCTATCCGCTGAGTCTGTTAGTTTATTATCGTCCCCATCTTTCAGTAGAGAAAAAAACCGAGCAAGAAAGTGTAGATAGCAGCTCAGCCTCTGAGTCGGAAACCGATATACATAGATGTTAATGATCTTGAGGACAACGGAAATCTCTTAATGATGTAATATTACTTTTTAATTTACTTTACTTTACTTTACTATATATGTATGTATAATTCTTAATTGTAATAACTAATTTTGTTTTCGATTTTATTATTTCGGCTCTGACTTTTGAGAGGTTGGCTCGCTTGGGGTTTACAACGACCTGGGTGACGCCATCTTGTATATTCTATTTCGAATTTTATAATTCTGACAGAAAATTCATAATCAACGACCCCGATCAACGATGCCGATGATCTGTGGGCTTTAATTCTTGCACCAACTGCACCTTATATGGGAATAACAGTACAGTATTTATCGCTTATATGCACGTCGGTTAAAAGCATTTCTCGCTTTTATGCATCCAAGCCTGTGCAGTTTCAGCTTGTAATTTAAAATATACATAAAAATTTCGTCTATATGCATTTCGCTTATATGCACTTATCGCTTTTATGCACCATAATTTTAATATAATTTGAATAAATTACAAAAGAAATTGTCTTCTAAATACATGCATCATGAATAAATGCGATGAAAAATGAGTGCTAACAAAAGAATATGCTTGTCTATAAAGCAAAAGCTTTCAATTATAAATGAAATTAAAAATTCTAGATGGATGCTCAATCGACACCGTAAATCGTATTTTAAGAGACAAAAGTTCTATTATTCAAAGCAGCAAAACATGCAATATATGTCGCAAAGAAAAAATCGAGTCGAAAAAAAAAAAAAAGGATAAGGCATTATCGAAATGGTTTTATCAAATAAGGTTGTCTGGCGCTGTAGTGTCAAACAATATGCTAATGGAAAAGGCCAAACAATTTGACATTGCCCTGAACGAAAATTTATATCCTACACCTGGCTGGCTATACCGATGGCAACGGAGAGAGGGAATTAGTTTAAAAAATATTCATGGTGCAGCAAGATCTGCTAATAAGCAAGCAGTTGACAATATTCATGAAATGCTCCCAAATTGGACCGCTAGATACGAGGCAAGTTACATATTTAATGCCGATGAAACGGGCCTACTTTTCAAAGCATTGCCTTCATCAACACTCAATATGAGTGGTTATAAAATTTCTGGAATGACGTCATCAAAAGAACTTAAAACTTTACTCTTTTTGTGCAATGCAACTGGTGACTATGGTTGCCATAGGTAAACCAAAACAGCCTCAATGTTTTAAAAATAAAAAAATTAAGTATTTTCCACAAAACAAGGACATTTAGACTGAAATAATGCTAGCTTTTGATTAAGAAATGATTGAACAAAATAGAAAAGTAATATTATTCGTGGACAATGCCACAGCCCATAAGCAGATAAGTTTAAAGAATGTTGACGTTCGATATTTACCAGCATATATTACCTCAATTTTACAGCCTTTAGATCAGGGGATCATTCATGCTTTCAAGGCATACCATCGACAAAATATAATACGTAAGCAAATACGCTTTTTAGAGATTTCAAGAAAGCCTAGATATGTTAGCAGCATTATATATAGCCAAGCGAGCATATTAGAGATATTAGACTCTGGACGAAAATTTACCTTGTCATGCACCACCTAACGAGAAGAAAACCGTTTCTGAGCTTCAATCAAGCTAACGAGGATGATGACAATGAGTATGTACCAATTCCATCTGTAAGTAATGCAGTGGAATATTTAAGTAGTTTACGGTGTTTTCTTCAAGCAAGAAATGCATTGATTGATGAATTGGAAAATTGGGGCAATTCTAGTAAGCAATGAATTTCTAGTTTTTTATGTTATCAACCTAGTTGACTGATCTCAGTGAAATGATACTTTTAGTACAAACTTCTAAATGTACAATAATATTATTTATTTAATTTAATATTTTTAGTTTTTTTTTTGTTTTTTGTAAAAATGAATTTTTAATAAAAACTGATACATACATATGTATGTATATGTATAAAAATTTGGATAGATTTTGTCTACTTCTTTTATATGCAAATATCGGAGTTTTTATATATGCACTGCTTAACGAGTTTTTTTATAAGCACCGTATATGCATATAAACGTGTTTTTATATTTGCATTTCGCTCTTATATGCACAAAAAGCTGAGCATTTTTAGAAATGCATATAACCGATAAATACTGTAAATCTTTTTTAAAAATACCTCGTAGCAATGTAGGAGCCATTTCTAGCTGAGCAGAACGCCTTATGGTCGATTTTTCTAATGGGTGTTTCGCTAAGATTGTGCTTTACAGGTTCAATATT
This sequence comes from Phyto melanocephala, assembly GCA_941918925.1. Lineage (NCBI taxonomy): Eukaryota > Metazoa > Arthropoda > Insecta > Diptera > Rhinophoridae > Phyto > Phyto melanocephala. Next base: position 94,159,351 of record OW799235.1, on the reverse strand, counting down.
TTCCGCAGTGCGATTTAAAATATAAAATTATTATATTCTGTTTCTTTGTTCAGTCGTGAATGTCTCCATTATTTATTATCCAGGTGTTATTAATATAATCAAAAGAAAAAAAATTAAAAAAACAATATACAAACGAAAAAGTAATTCAATTTTTTTAAACCAAATCCTAAAGTATCTACGAAAGGTTGTGAATTGAGCATATGTATATGATTTTACAGTTTTGACGCAATAACAAATAAGAATTAAATATTACAACTTCTTTAAAATATAAAATTTTTTCTGCTGGTTTTCTAAATCTTTTTAAAAACTCATGTATTAGATTGATGGCTTTGTCAGAAACACTTTTCAAACAACAACAACAACAAAACATACTTACATACATACATACATACATACAAAATTAAACTTTTTTTTAAATGTTTTTGTAAGAATTTTAATTTATGCAAAACTTATTAAATTGAGTTGTGATTTTATGTTGTTGTTTTATCATTTATCCATTAAGAAAAAGTATATGAATTTATTTTAAAACATTTATAAATTATTTATGAATATTAAATATGTATTCAAACATGAAATTTTCGTTAAAAACATTCATTAATAGGGAAAGTAATTTATTTTTTTTTTTTTAATTTTAAATGTTTTAATACGATTTTTATTTTGTGAAAAAAAAGAAGATTAAACATATCAGCAACCGTTTTGAATAAACATATTTTAATAGAAAAATTAAATAAAAAATATTTAAATAATAAAAAAATACATCTATTACAACTACCACAACAAAAAAATATAAATTCATTTTCAGAAAGAAAAAAATTAACACGATGACTTTAGTCGTACTGCTCATGATGATTATGAATATAATGATGTTGCTGAACTTAATAAAAACTCATTTATTTATTGCGCTTATTGTTAATTTATTTATACACTACTAAAGACTTCCTTAAGTACCCTTCACCATTATAAATTGTTTTCAACAACAAAGTTTAATAAGAGATGCTGGCTACACTCAAGCCGTCGTCCGATCAACTGTTCGTATTGGTCGTAGTAGTAGTGGTAGTAGTAGATGGTGGTTGTTAGAAGATTTTTTTCTGCATTTAATTTTTTATGTCTGATTAATTTAATGTTTGTTTAAATGCCTGCAATAAAAAATTTTTTTCTCATTTTATTAAATTCTTAGTGCGTTTTTATTTGTTTTGCTCATTGTGGTTTTCTTGTGTAGGCGAGAGTATAAAAAAAATTAAAGAAGGACTGAGACAAGCTAACTGGTGCTGTCAGTTGCCTAGATAATATAAAAGGTTTTCCAATAAGAGTGACATGATCTCTTTAAAAACCACACACTTATTGTTAAGAAAATTCAAAAGTTTTTTATCTAATGTGAAGTAGAAATAAGTTCTAAATAAAACGTCATTCAAATGGCCTCCAACACTTCTTCTGCACGAACGAATTCGATGAACCCAATTTTCGAGCACTTTTTCAAGACTCACTTTCATCTGAATGGTGCAGTTAATACATAAAACGGTTGATTCTGGTGAAAAGAAAATCCACAAATTATTCATGAAAACCCATTACATTTCTAAATTGACAGTTGGGTGTGGGGTTTTTGGTCTGGTGGAATCATTGGTCCGTACTTCTTTTGAAATGAAGCTGGTAACACCGTTACTGCAATGGAGAGCGGTATAGATAGATGATAACCAACTTTTGATGGCCGAATTTGGAAAAATTTTATCTTGACAGCATTTAGTTCTATCAAGACGGGGTTACGTTCCACACAGCAAATGCAACAATTAAATTATTGCAAGAAAAGTTTGACTATTTAAATATTTCAAGAAATTGTGTTATTGAATGGCCTCCAAGAAGTTGTGATTTAACACCATTAGACGACTGCTTCTTGTGGGGTTATTTGAAGTCATTGGTGTTTCGAAATAAACCAGACTCACTTTAAGCTTTTGAAGTCTATATTGAACGTGCCATTCATGACATACGACTTGATTTAGTGGAAAAAGTGCTCAAAAATTAGGTTCATCGAATTCGTTCCTGCAAAAGAAGTCGCGGAGGCCATTTGAATGACGTTTTAATATTTGGAACTTAATTGTATCGATTGTACTTCACATTAAATAAAAACTTTTGAATTTCCTTAACAATAAATGTGTGTTTTTTTAAAAAGAAATCATATAACTCTTATTGAAAAAGCTTTTATTGCAGATGGCAACTAACAATTGGAAATTTCATCAGTAATTATAAAGTAAATACCAATAAGGAGTCTTATTTTGTTAAGTTAAACAAAAAGATTTTTTTTCCAAATGGCTGCCAGGGCTACGCCTGCAGGATCTTATTATTTTTATGAAGTTTTTTATCACCAGTTCGAACACGAATTTCTTCTTTAAGGTCATGAATCGATTGTGGACCGTTGGCATAGAGTTTAGTTTTCACATAGCCCCAAAGAAAAAAGTCTAGATCACAAGATCTCTGACCAATTGATATCGCCTTTTCACGAAAAAGAGCAATGGTATAGTTACGTATACTATATACTTATAGTATGTATCTATACTTATAGTTACTTAGTTATAGTGTAAGACGTAGCCCCGTAGTATTAATAGGTCGTCCACAGCAATATCCTCTAATTCCAGCCATACAAAATCAATTATCATCAATCTCTTCATCGCAACAGTTGCTTCAGCTCTGTTTTCGAAAAGGCAAGGTCCAATTACCCTGTCAAACCAAATAGTCACATGTTAAAGATATAAAAGATTTTCAACAATAATTATTCCTTTTTTTTTCGAGCCACAAATGCAGCAACAGTTCTGCTTTGATGTGGCAATTGGTGTCATCAATATAACTAAACTTGAAAAGCTTTAAGACCGAAGTCTTTATGCAAAATACTTTGTAATATCGTTTGTGGAATGAGTAATTTTAGAGATATATGATTGCGAAAATTGGCGTTCAAATCAAAATGCATTTTTTTGGTCAGCAACCAAATTGGGAGAATTGCGAGCAAATTACAGCAAATTGTGTCTGTAAAAAATGTTTAATCATTTGTGCATGCCCGTCCGTTCGTTCTGCGGAAATCAGTGCTCTTGTTCGCGATATTGTAGCAGAAGAGCCATTAACAATAGAACATCTCACGATATCATACAAATTTTTAATATTTGAAGCAACGTGCATAATACAAGGTTCAATTGCCTCATGACCTAAAGCCTACTAACCATTTCAAGCATCGTCAATACGACGAATGGTTGGTTGAACAGACAGAAGTGAATGGTAACTTTACTCCATTTTCATCTCAGTGAATTCGTTAGCAAGCAGAATTGCCGTAGTTGAGGGCAAATGAGAATCCACGAGTGATTGCTGAAAAGCCGATGCATCCATAATGATCGACTGTTTGGTGCGGTTTATGGGCTAACGGCATCATCGGACCGCACTTCTACAAAAATGAGGTCAGCCAAGTAGAATGGATGATATGTGGTTCCAACAGGATGTTGCCAATTGCTACGCAGCCAACGAAAAAATTCCTCTTTTGCACGAGTAATTCAAAGGACGTATTATATCACGTCATGACGACTTGACACCGTTGGACTTCTTTTTTTAGTGATATTTTACAGAAAAAGTCTACGCTAATAAATCAAGAACAATTAAAGAACTAAATGATGAGATAATACGGCACATTAATGACACTGAAACATAATTGAGTTTCAAAATATAAACCATCGAATAGATGCCACCAAAGCCGTGGCAAGCATTTGATCGATATTTTCTTTTACACATAATTTTCTACCAAAAGAAAAAAATATAGAGATAATTTTCTAAAACCTTTTTGTTTTATCTACAACTAACATTGTGTGTTTTAGTTGAACCACGCTATTATCTAGTGGATCTAAACATTGACGATATAGTTGTTACACGATAATCTAAAACGGATGGCATTAAGCTGTTCAATTGATATAGCCAAGCAAAAAAATTAAAGTTTTATATTCCACAGCATTGTAATAAATTTTTTTTTACTTTTTATAAATAATCTTATCATTTTTAAACTGGAAAATGAAGTTTTATTTTTAAAGTTCTTCCCCTTTAATGCTTTCGAAACAGCTTTTTCGAATTTCAAAAAAAATTTTTACTTTTCGAAAATCTTAAATTAATTTTGTTAATTATAGAAACTTTTATAAAAAAAACTGGTTTACGTCGTTAGTTAGTAATGGCTTTTAACTTTCCAATAAATACGTTTACACTAATTTTACTTATAACAGTCGTTAAATCTTTATCCACTTCCTTTCCTCATGTACTGTATATCTTGTGGTTGTTAAGTAATAGTTGTTGTTGTACATATTTTTTGATCCCTTGACCCTTTTTGTGATATTTTTCCCAATTGCAGACATTTGTTTTTAAATGAAAAAAGTTGACTTAACAGTTCTTATCGTATCCAGTTAATTTTTTTAAAACACTTACTTAAAAACATGTATGTATGTATGTATGTATGTATGAATTTTGGTAATTCATTGCTGTGTCATTGTATTTTGGATAGATCGTTGTTAGCGTTGTTGTTATAGGTCATTCAATTATTTAGGATGACAAATTTAACAGGAAGTATGCGGTGTTTTCTTTAAGGTATACGAAAACTTTCGAGTTAAAAAAGTGACTGAGAACAGTCGCGTTAGCCATATGTCATGCTCGGCGCACAATTGGGACGAACGACGAATTTCGCCCAACACGACGAACTCTTCGGTAAAAATCGTTGTGCAAATTCGTCGTGTGAAGCACAACAACGACGAAAAAGTAACATCTTTTATAGTTGATAAAATTGTTTAGTGTTTGCGCAAAGAAAAAACAAAAATAATCTAAGAATTTAATTTTTTGTGAAACTTAACAAATCAATAAATATAATTTCAGTAATAATAAAAACTTGTTTACGTATAAGCAAACGTTTGCAAAGAATGTCGTGGGTACGTGCATTAAACAATAATAAAAATTTTGTTTGTGTATAACAGCTAATAGTGTGACCATATGAAAAAAAGAGCACTTAATAAACTTAAACATTTGCAAAAACACAAATATTTTTTATTTTTTTATTTTCGTATTTATTATAATTAAAATTACAATAAATCTTAAAGCTAAGAGCACTAGCGACGAAATTTTTGTATTTAACTTTTTTATACTTATATTAAATGTTTTAAAATAAAAAATAAAACAATTATTAAAGTAAAAACTAACTTTATTTTCTTAAAAAGTTGAGAAGTAAACCCAAATTTGATAAAAAATGGTCACCTTGTATCAATTTGTTCGTCGTGCGCCGGCGTAAGAAATAGAAATAAATCTAATGCAGAGTTCGCCGCGTATAGCGAACTTCGACTGACGCCACAATTGTATGCATTCTTATATACACAAATGTTTTTATTTTTGATGACGAATATTCGCGACGAAAAATTCGTCGTTGGTCCCAATTGTGCGCGTAGCATCAAGTTTTCAAATAAAATATGAATGAAATTTATCGTGCTGTAGAAAAAAACTTGTCCGTACAAAAATAAGTATTATTGAAAGAGATAAATGAATTCACCTCTTGTAAGTCTATTGTATGACATGTATTGCTGTCCTGTTGGGAAAAATATGTTTTCAGTTAACATGTCATCTTATTGTAGCTTAAAATACAAATTGGCAGTTATAGTTACACAACCGTCGCCGACTGCACAGAGTTTTTTAAGATTTAAAATTCTTCGCCGACCTTTTTACTCCTTAGTCGGCTATCTTGCTTAAGGTCGCTTCACACTATTCTACAAGTCTTGAGATTTTCATTGGATTTTATTAGAGCAAAATATAATGATTTTTGGTATGATTGTCACCAAAACAAAGAGAAAATATTGTCATTACAGTCACATTTGAAATAAAATAAATGTCTGTGTAGTATATAAACAGCTGTTTTTGTTATTTTCATCAGAGATGCACTATTTAATACAATCGTAATTTTTTATATTGATTCTTATGGTATTTCATAATCGAATACACCGGTTTTTTTATCCAAAAAAGCCGGTTTTTTATTTTTTTAGTTTATTTTCATATATTTTTGTAACCAATCGTACCAAAATATATTTAGTATGCGAAAATTAAATAAAAACTATTAAGAAATTGTAAAAAATTTATTTGTTGTTTAAAAAACAAATGTAAAATAAGAAAAATAATTAAGCTTAAATATTATTTTTTTATAGGATATAAACCTAACGTTAAAAGTTAGAGGTAATTGAAGCATAAACTTAGCTGATCGATCACTTTTAGGTAAAAAGTGTAGTTACCAACCAATAATTCGTCCTTCCAGATCCTAATTTTAATTAATGGCATTGAGTGTCTGTCAACTTAAATTTAAATTAAACAATCGAACAAACTAGTTTATGCCTATATTTGTATGTCTGTCAGGGGTATAAGAAAGAATTTTTAATATTTAATTTTAAAGATTTTCTCTCTAGCCTTTAAAATGTATTTCAAATTACAGGAATCATTTTAAACAAAATACGTTAGTGCATATTAGTTAAAAAGATATATTAAACATTTAAAAAATGTACACAAAGAGAAACAAAAATTTATAACAGCCTTATAAAAAGTCTTATTTATATACATATGTATGTATGTATTAATTTATTGTATTTATTTATTTTACTTGTAAACAGTACCTTTTGTCCTTAAATTCAACTAATGAAAACCAAATAAGTCAAATGCATTCATGTCAGTTATTGCGTAATTGTGCAGTCAAACGTATATAAACTGTAAAAATTTCATATTTGGATATAATTTTTATTATAACCTTTTTTTACAATATTTTTTATTTTTTCTTTAAGGAATTATATTTTATATATTCGAACCGTTAACCGGTTTTTTCTCAATTTTCAAAATATCAACCGGTTTTTTTTAAATTTTAAATTTCAAACTATTTGATGAAGGGTATTATCAGATTCGGCACAGCCGAATATAGCACTCTTACTTTACAATAATATTTAAAATTTTCGGTAATTATAAGTTACAATTTTATTTGCAATACTTTATAGTCTAAAAATTATTGTATTAAAAAATATATACTGATATCGAACAAAATTTTAATTTTCCATACCTGATTTTGTCTATGTGCTTCTGTAAAAACACAACTCTTATAAAATCAAAAATCCGACTGCTTGGATATTTTTTAAAAATGAACAATGTCAAATTGCTATTCGTATTTTTTGACATTTCATAACATATTGTATTCACACTATTATACTTTTTCATTTCATTTTACATTATGACAAGTCGTAATACTCAGTATAATAGGTGGCTTACCTTTATTAACATTTCTGTACACCACCAAGATTTTCAAAATAAATTTGCGCAATTTGTAAGCATTGTTCAGTTGCTAGTATGTTCATGAGAAACCGGGTAAAAGTAGCCACCGAAAAAAAAAAGTTGCCAGATTTGACAATCTTTTTATCTTAATAAAGCACTTAGCTATCAGAAATATTATCAAATATGTTTTCAACTCGAGCTCTTCGGGTAGTCGTGAATTATTTGAAATTTAACAAAATGCATACAGAGTATAATTTTAATTAAAAAAATATAAGAGAATTATATATTTGTTTAATGTTCTCAACATTAAATATATTTATACAATCCTCGGCTTCTGACTTACACAAAATTTTATACATTATAATTACATACCAACTAATTTCGATACCGACGTATTAAACATACCTGTAAATAAACCAAAGGAAAATGATTAGAAAAAAATAAAAAAAATTTTGTCAGAATTTGAAAATATATTTTTGTATATGTATGCATTGTAAACGGTCTATAAAGGATTAAAAACAGGACACGAAAAAAATAGATAACTGAATAAATGAGAAATTATTTATTGCATTGCACCTAGAGGAATCTATATAATTTCGTGTTGTTTATTAAGGGTTAAAAAGCAAAGGAATATAAATGAACATAAATAAAATTATGAAAAAGGGCTTCCCACACCTGACCCAATGTATTTTTAAATAATTGCACTGAAAATATAAAATAAAAACTTTTCAGTGTACATGTTGACAAGCAACTAAATAAAATAATGGTTTTCACAGGTTGGTTGTTGTAATATTCTAAACCACTGTTAGCATCTGAAAATTCTAATATTTATTTATAAATAAATTAAAAATGTATCTCTAATAAAAGTAAAAAAGAAAAACATTAAATTTAAAAAAATAATAAAATTGTCCAAAAAAGCTTTTAGGTGATTGTTGATACAATTGTACCACAAATCCCAGCTATGGTTGATTGTTGTAATATTTTTAATCAGTAAATGTAAATACCCGATTTACTTCGTAGTCTGTGCAATATGAATTCCGAGTTCTGATTTATATGTATATCTAGTCTATGTCTAGCCGCTAACATTGTTTAAATTTTTTTAATTAATTGACTTTTTGATTTGTTTTTAAATTCTAATTATATTTCTAAGTGATTTAATAAAATTTCTTAATTGTTATCAAAGCGAATTCATATCAGGTGAAACTCTTTAGCCCAGCTGTTCATCAGCTGTGAACGAAGTTTAAGAACAAAATGCCAAAATTTGTGTTCTTATGTTTGTTTACATTCGTTTGCCGGAAAATTTTAATAAATGTTTAAAACGTGAAAAAATTTAATTTCTATGGATAAAATTCGATTGAATTGTTAATTCTTCAAAAATTAAAAAAACAAAAAATTTGTGTTTTAGTTAAAAGACTAAAAAAAATTGTAAAAGTTTTCGTAAGAAAATGCCTTTCTGCGCGATGTGTAGAAAAAATATTATAAGGGTAGTGGAACTTTATTTTATGTACTTAACGATGAGTAAAATATATAAATATATTTATGTATATAAAGTTTTGAAAAAAAGAAACATTAAAATTCTTTAATTTTAGTGTGAGTTGCATAATTTGCTTTAAAAAAAATGTAAACAAACGTGCGTTTGTTTGTGTTTAGTCAGAAAGTTTTTGACAATTATTTTCAAATATACAAAAATAAAATATGTACATGTAGTTTAGTGTTGTTGTAGGGAAGAGATCACCTGATTGAATTCGCCTTATTGTTATTATTGTCAGTTGAAACAAATAAATAAAAAAATATTATATTGAATCAAATTCTTTTAAAATTAATAAAATTTAATTGTTAATATAATTGTTACTCAAGAAGCGGAATAATAAAACATAGTAGCCAATCAGCCAATCAGTTCTGGTAAGTGCACATGCATACAGTAGACTCGCGGTAACGTGAACTATTAAAAACCGGGCGTGTTCACGTTTGCGAAGTTCATATATTTTTTTGTATTTCGGATTGTTATGTACATATGTTTTGTTATGAAAAAAAGTACGTTAAAATTATTTAAAAAAATGTGTTATTTTTTTTGGATTATCTTTCAATTTTTATATTTTAATTGCTGAACAAATTCTTTCTTTAAAAAAAGCTAACGGGATATCCTCTTCACAGTCTTCTTCATCTCTTAAAGAGTTGAAAATGTTCAGCCAGCATTTTGCTATTGTTTTCTTTTCAAGACGTTGCCAAGTTGAATTTAAATAGCCAATAGCATTAATAGTTAAACCAATTTTCAAAAATGGCAGCTGTCATCCATTACGATTTGGAGCAATTGTAGTACACAGAAGATTCAAAATTTCTAAAAGAGCGAGGATTTTTTGGCTTTCCAATCACAAGAAGTTTAACATTAGAATTTTGGTAGTTTTTGTGACATTTTTCACGAAAAACTTTAGCTTATATCATGCTAAATCAGCAGCGCACACTAAACTAAACCTGTGCAATCATTTACGGGGATACCCCTTTTTATACCCTTCACCTGTGGTACACAAGGGTATATAAAGCTTTTTCATTCCGTTTGTAATTTCAACAATTTTAATTTCCGACCCCATAAAGTATATATTTTCTGAAAGCTTATGAATAGAGGAGTCCATTAAGCCCTGACCGTCTGTCTGTCTACCCGTGTGTTGATTGAAATCAACTTCTAGAAGCAACTATATGTTCCTCAGATCTGTATATGGTATCAATCTCTTGGAAATATGCGGAAATGAATCGCTATTGAAATTCAGCACAATCGCCCTATAACTTTTTGAGATATGAGCAAAAAAACCTCGACCACCTCGTTATTTTTCACAATTACAACAACAACATACATACATACTGGTTAGAGTAAACGTAGCATCGAATCGCAGCTGAGCCAAAAAATTTTTTTTCTATTTTATATATTATTATACCCTTCACACAGTGAAAAAGGGTATATATAGGTTTGTCATTCCGTGTGAAATTTCTACAATTTTCATTTCCGACCCCATAAAGTATATATATTCTGAAAGCTTATGAATAGGGGAGTCGATTAAGCCCTGTCAGTCTGTCAGTCTGTCCGTCTGTCCGTGTGTATGTTGAAATCAACTTTTTGAAGCCCCCCGACATAGGTTGGACCCGGGTAAAGTATTAAAATATCAGAAATATTCGGGAGTAGATCGGTATTGAAAATCAGAAATATCGGTTCATAAACAACTGAGATATGAGCAAAAACCCACGACCACCTCGATTTTTTTTTTCACAAAAACAACATTACAACAACAACATACATACATACAAACGTGTATACTGTTTAGGGAAAACGTGGCATCGAATCCCAGCTGAGTAAAAAAAAAAATTTTTTTAATTTTTTTAAAATTTTTTTTTTACTTTTTTTTTTTTTTTTTTATTTTTTATTTAATATATTATATATATTTTTATTATTTTTTTTTTAATTATTTTTTTTTTAATTTTTTTTTTTAATTTTTTTTTTTAATTTTTTGTTTATTTTTTTTTGTTTTATATATATTATACATATAAAAAATTTTTGGATAATTTTTTTTTTAAATTTTTTTTTTAAATTTTTTTTTTAAATTTTTTTTTAAATTTTTTTTTAAATTTTTTTTTATTTTTTTTTTTTTTTTTGTTTTTTTAACATACATACGTGAATTTATAATTTTTCAATGGGATGTTTTTATATGTATGTATGTATGGGATGAATGGTGACACAAACTACTGTTATTGCATGACTTCACGTTGTGAAGGGTATATAAGATTCGGCACGGCCGAATATAGCGCTCTTACTTGTTTATATTTATATTTATATTTTTATTATTTATATTTTTTTTAATTTTTTAAAAAAAATTTTTTATTGTTTTTAATATATATTTTTTTTTTGAAATTTTTTTTTAGAAACACATACGTAAACTCAATTTAAAATTTTACAATGGTATGATTTTTATTTGTATGTTTTTTACATGTATGTACGTATTTTATATAAGATGATTGAATGATTGTTATTGCATGACTACACGTTGTGAAGGGTATATAAGATTCGGCACGGCCGAATATAGCACTGTTACTTGTTATGAAAACGATTTGGATACCCGACAAATTTGTTCACGTTATAAGGCTTTCTCAATGTGTTCACGCTACAGAGTAGTCAGTGTAAAAACAATTATGTTCATCTTATCCGGTGTTCACGTAAAGTAGTGTTTTTGTTACCGCGAATCTACTGTATATAGAAATATGTTTTGTTTTTAATAAGAATTTTCAGTTTCGTTATAGATGTGTCCAATGCCAATATTTATTGTATGCCGTTATATTCCTTAGAATTCTCATTTTAATAGGAAAGTTATATGAATTTTTTCACTATGCAGATCACGCCATTTTACAGGTAAATATTACTTTATGTCTAGGTCGTTAATGCTAATAATTATTTTTGGAAAATCGGTATGGTATGTGTTCTTGTGGAACCCAACTTCTTATCCTAAATTATTATATTACGTATGTAAGTAACGAAAGGTAATTAAAAATATAGATTCATAAGTGCATACATACATATGTTGGTACGTACGTATGGTAAAAATAAATAAATATTAACTGCCTTATTCATAAAAATTATTAAAGCTTTATAAAGGGTTTGTAAACCAGATTTTCTATGGAAATTTGTTTTATAAACCTCTTATAAAGCTGTTTTAATTTTTATGAATTATACCGTAAGAAAATATGTTTTTCTGTTTGGGTAACTCTATTTAAAACACGTTGCATTATTTTTATTACTGAATAGCATAAATGTTTTAATTATATAAATACCAAATTATAATTATATTAAATTAATTAAAATCATTTTTCAAAATTGATATTTATCACAATATTTTTTCAATTTAAGTATCATTTTGATGACTGAAGCAAAACCAAACAATTTTTAATCAATCATTTTTATTTTTATCTGTGTGTGCCTGCTTCGGTCTATGTCTAATCTAAAAACAAATAGTTTGATGTGCCTTTATTTTATTTTGTCTATAATGATTGTTTAAAAAAATTATTATATTCTTAAATTTGTTTGACGACTCAGTGCCTTAAAGGTTTAGGAGATGCTAATAATTAAATAAGATAAATAAAAAACCTTAAAAGTTTTTAACAAATAAGAGCACTATATTCTGGCTGTGTCGAATTTTTTACATCGTATTAGAAATTATGTATAAGAAATATTCGGGCAAAATTTGATCACCCTAACTTTTTCGGTTCGAGCATTATCGTGCTTTCAACAGACGGACGGATAAAGCTAGATCGTCTTAAAATTAAACTAGGACTCAGAAAATATGTACTTTATGAGGTCTAAAATGGATATTTCGATGTTTTACAAACGGAATGACAAAATGAATATACCCCCACACCATTTTTTGGTGTTGGGCATAAAAAGGATGGAGTGCCAAAATCCGTTATAAGACCATCTTAATTCAATTATGCCGGAGTTAAGACAGTCGAAAATTTGAAAGAAGAACATCTGAAATTCTGTTTTGTTTTTTCATTTGTGTTCACACAGACGAACATCTAATTGTTATATTTTGTTTAACAAAGCGTGTCGTCGAGTATTGACCGTCCGTAAATGCGCAAAACTAAATATTTATCTACCAAACGTCTAAACGGGGACAAATAGTTTAAATAAAATAAAAGTTAAAGCAAGAAACAATATTTTTAAGGGTCTGGTACTAAAAACAAAATGTCATTGAACTTCTATGCCTGTATTTAGCAGGAAAAAAATATCAAAAATAATTTTTGGAAGAAAATTTGAACAAATGCTAAATATAACATGCAAAAACCAAAAAAAAATGGCAATTCTTCATAATAATATATACATAAATATAAATTAATTTATTATTTATTATGGGATATATGTATGTACATACATACATACGTAAGTAATACATATAATTTATAATTTTTTTTTAAACTTTTTTGTATTTGAACTAAGTAAAAACAGAAAACAAAGAATTTTAACGTTTTTAAAATATAAACATATGGATGATACTTTCGTTTTGTATGTAGAAAAAATGGGTTGGTTGGGTGCTAGTGGTGGTGGTGCTGTTGATGTTTTGGTCTTGGTTGACTGAGTGGCTGGTTAAATGTTTGAAAGATTGTCAGACAAATAAAAAAAAAAGAAAAAGATTTGTTTGTACTCGTACAACTAAATTATAATCAGGCAATATTTTTATTACAAAACATGTATGTATGTACTTAGTACGTGTATGATAGCGTGGTTGTACGGGGTGGATCGGTTTTGTATTTATAACTTTAATTTATTACTGGTATTTGATTTAACAGGCAAACCATCAGTTTAATTTAATGGAATGAATTAAGTTTAATTAATATAAAGATTTTATTTGATGTTTTACGTTTGTCCCTTTTGCACGCAACAAAAAAGTTGAAGTGAATAAACACATAATTAACGTTAATGCATACTTTAAGTTGGGAAATTTTAAGACAATTGTTTGTATTTATTTTTTCAAAATAATGACATTTAGCTAGATTTCTAGTATTAGGTCTAGTTTAATGTTTTTTCTAAGCTATGACCTCTATTTTGTCTCATGTCTAGTTTAATGTCAATGTCTTATCTGATACCTAGCTTGTTATCTATTATTATGTCTAGTCTTATGTGTGCCATTATGTTTATTCTAATAACCAGTCAACTGTTATATACAGTCGTGTCTGGATATAGTGAACTAATTTTTGCAAGGCTTGTTCATAGTATCCAGGTTGTTCTCTATATTAAGGTTGAAATTTTTGTTCACTATTAGAGTTTTTCACTATTTAGAGTACTCCATGCAAAAATTTTGGTGTTCACTATATGGAGGTGTTCACTATATCGGGTGTTCACTATATCCAGACACGACTGTATAATAATGTCTCGTCGAAGGACCTATTTAAGGTGCGTACTTGACTTTAAAAGTAATATATGTTATAGTTCTTCTTACTGAGTACTAAATATTTCAATTATGTACTATTTTATTGAAAAAAGCAGTCTGTTTATGCTATTTAATGTCTGTTGAAATTCTTTTTAATCTTTTTTTTATTAATTTTAAATGAGTTTTGTATTTATTCTTTATTGCCTTTTTATGTTTGTAGCCATAGTATTTGAATTGTAGAAAATTTGTTTTAATTTTTATGTGTTTTTCATTTAAGTTTTATTACATTTCATGTCAATGACTTTAATGCTAAAAACACATAGACGACAGCAGACTAAACAACTACATGACTACAAATGTCGTTGACTGCAATCGTTGACATGTAGTCAGTTACTTAATTTTATTCAAGACGACAGTAATTTTTTAACAAGCTGATAAAAAAATAGTCAGCGCCGGCAGAGGCGGCGGCAGCTGTGGTGCCAAAAATTCAATGGCGATAACTGTAGACGGTAAGCTTCTAAGTAAATGAAAATTTTTTAATTAAATTTTTTTATTTTGGTATACAAAACTGTAAAAATTAAAATTTTTTAAATACAGCTAACAAAATTTTTGTCTTTGTTTTTGACTTAATTTTTTTATTTTACGTTCTAAGAATGCTTAGTTCAGCCGTGCCGAATCTAATAATACCCTTCACTATCATGTACATAGGAATAGTGACTACATCGTAGCTTAGCCATGTTTTCACATTTATTGTTATACACCATTTTGTTTTGTTATTTTTGATGCCATATTTGATTTGTTTCACATAGCTAACTATGTTCTACTAGTCGTGCCCATTCATTTAATACCAATATTGATTAGGTTTAAATATAAATTATCTGCCATTTTGTTTAGAGTGCCATCTTGAATCTTAGCTTTTTTTATAGTTTACCGTATTCTATTGGTCACGCCCTTTCGTTTGATGGGTTTTAAGTGATCAAATACAAAATTACTGTTTTTGATCCATATGTCTCCCTTTTAGTTTCAAACGCCATCTTAAATTTTAACTTTTTCATAGTTTACTGTATTCTACTGTCCAAGACCTTTCGTTGGATACCAATATTGAGGGGTTTAAGTGGGTGCATTTTTAATTACCACATTTAACTCATTTAAAGAATGAGATCGATAAAACCCTAACGCAATAACTTTGAAACGAATTAATCCATTTTAATGAAAATAGCGTGGTTTAACAACAAAATAACAGTAAATTAAAATATTAATGCTTTTTGTAAAAATTCAGCTTTTTTTGATGAACTGTTTCACCTTTTCCGGAATTGAGACCATGAGGGTTTTGATGGTATCCTTAGTAACTTTATTGCTGGAATAAGACCATTTCTGGGAAAAAATTTTAGTAGTATTAGCAACTTGTTTTGTATCCTTCAGCACTCTTTTGACTAAAGCCCAGTAACGTTCGATGGGCCTTAGTTCTGGACAATTAGGTGGATTTGCTTCTTTTGGCACTACCACTATATTATTTGTTTCATACCATTCTGATGCAGATTTACTATAATGACACGACGCTAGGTCGGGCCAAAAATATGTTGACTTATTGTGTTTTCGTATGAATGGAAGCAACCTCTTCTGCAAGCACTCCTTGATGTAAATATCAGTGTTGATAGTCCCAGTAGTAATAAATTTACTGCTTCTTTCTCCGCACGTGCATATAGCTTGCCAAACTAAGTACTTCTTTGGAAACTTTGTCTTTTTTTGGAACTTAAATTGGTCATCGACATTACCTCTTCCATCGGCCACATAATAACTTCGCTCTGGGAGCTGAGAAAAGTCGCCAAGAACGTAGGTCTCATCATCCATAATACAACACTCATATTTGCTGATAAAATTTCTAAGCAGTTCTTTGGCACGACTTTTTGCATCCAAGTTTTTCTTCGAATTTCTGTCTGGCACTTTCTGAACCTTGTAGGACTTAAGGCCTTCATATCTTTTAACCTTCCTTACAAAAAAATCGGAACAGTTTGCTTTTAAGGCGGCTTTACGGTTTGAGAGGTTGGGATTTTGGTTTAGAAGACTAACAATCTTTGAAGCTAACTGTGGGTCAGTTATACCTTTTTTAGCTCCACTTCCAGCTTTCCTTTTAATACTACGACGTTCGTTATACACTTTTATCACACGCGAAACTGTTTGTCGTGACACCTTTATCTCATTTGCAATAGATTTGTAAGTACGACTGGGATTTTTTAAAAAAATTGTTATTATTTTTTCACGCACTTTTTCTTCGGAATCCATTTTCAAACAAACTAATAGTCCGATTATGCTATTATTTTGTACACATAATTTGACAAGTTTTTAAATGCAAACTTGATCATAAACAGTTATATTTTTTGTGCATGAAGAAAGGTGGAATTAAAAATGTGTGTTAAGGTTGATTTTAATTTTTTTATAGCGTATAAAGGCGCTTGTCGATTTTCGATTGTTTTTTTGCTTTTTTTTTTTTTTTTTTTTGGAAAAACACCGAAGCATTTGTATTTGTGTATCTTAGTTAGTTTAAATCCGACTTGTCAGTTTTGCTCGGCAAAAGTTGCGGGACTACGTCTTGTATTTCGGTTTCTTAATGGTGTCCAAAAATTAATTAGAAGCTTTAGTAACTTGATATATTTAATTATAAATTAATATTTATTCGAACTTTTTATTATTAAACTTTATTGTAAATCATTTTTATTCTGGCTTAATTTTTGTTTTTTCTTTGATTAAACTTTTAAAAACATTTTTTAAACCAAATTTTCATTATTTAAGAATATTAAAAAACTATTCCGATATAAGCCGAGTGGAATTCATTTTCGAAACCAGCTACAATTTAATGAAATTAGAATAAGGGAAGCATAAAGTTTATTTATAAATTAGCCATATAACTCGGCTGCGGGTAGAGCACAAGGAAAGTAATTACGCGAGGCTAAGCCGCGGCTTTCAACCGATCGACTTGCTTTGTGATAATAAATAATCAACAAGAAGAACAGCTGTTTGTAGCTAACGAAACAAGAAATGAGACTAAATTGGTTGCAGCTACTATGTTGGTTGTGTTGCCATGTAGTCATGGTGCTTGAAAATAATTTTCATTTATTTCATTTTCATTTACACACATGGGGTTCAATTCTAGTTGTGTGAAACTGTTAAATATGATATAACATACAAAAACTTTTCGTTTCATAGTCTCATTGAATGCGAATTGATACTCTGTATTCTATTTTAAATAGGTTGTAGTCGGTAGCTTGCTGACGTCTATGTGTTCGGAGCATAGTACAAGTTTTTTAGTCTTTTTTACTATTAAGTACTATTTGTTGTTATTGTGATATGAGGTTATTTTATTTTTATTACATATTAAAGTTTTTTTCTTTTTTGTTTGTTAAATAATTTTAAATAATTGATATTTTTTTAGCTTTAAAGGTTGTTAGTAATTACCTTAAATGCAAATTGGAAAAAAATATGTCTTGACATTGACAAATAAATAAAAAAAGTAAAATAAACACATAAATAAATAAACTATTCATATTTTTTTTTAACAAATTGTTTTAGTTTTAACTAAGTAGGTATTTAAATAATTTATATAAAGATTTTAAAAAATATTAATAATCGTGTTCAATACCAGACCGCCATGTGTGAATTTAGTTCAGTTTGAGACATTTTTTTTTGTATTTTATTTTCTCACATTTATGATTTTGGTTATAACAAATATTTTATTTAAATTTTTGCATGTAGGAGGAACAAGTTCTTTTTTATGATTGAAAAGTCTACAATTATTTTAAAATTTTAATTTATAACTAGTTTTATTATTGTAAGTTATCGGTTCATAGAGTATGTGTGTTTGTAACAAGTTTGTGTAAGCCATTGACAAGTTTGGTTTTTGTTACACGAGTTTTTGTAAGAAAAATGTGTCAAATTGTCTGTTAAGTTATTGACTGAGTAGAGCGTGTTGTAAATGAGAATAGCAAATAACAAATATTAATAAAAAAAAAAAATTAAAGACCACATTAATGTGGTCTGACCATATAACGAACAGGCGTCATGAATTTAAATAACTTTTTAGTAAATCATTGCTACTAATTATTCGTATTTTAATTTAGCTAAATAAAACTTAATGTAATTTATGGATAATAAAAATTTCTTTGGAAATTTTTTTTCACAGAAGTTTGTTAAGAAACATAAAAATTGATACAAAATGTTTTATATCAGGAAAGCTTGTTTATCGAAACCTTAAAAAATATTTAAATTTTTCGGCCGTGTCAAATGTAATATTACTCTTCACCATCACACGCATAAGTATAATGACCACATCGTAGCTTTTTCTAGATTTCACATTTCATTTTATTCACCATTTTCTTTATTATTTCCGATGCCATCTTTCATTTTGAAATTTAACATAGTTAACTATATTCTACTAGTTAAGCCCTTTTACATGATAACCATATTGATGTGGTTAAAACAAATCCGCCATTTTATTTCAAACGCCATCTTGGATTTTACACTTTTTTATAAGTTTTTTTTTTGTTCTACTGGTTTCATTTTATACCAATATTGTGGGGGTTAAATGGGACATAGCCGTAACTACTATAATTTCTAGGACGTCATCTTGGATTTATAATTTTTCATAGTTAACTGTATTTTAACAGTCCAGCCCTTTTTTCAAAAACCCATATTGGCTTTATGGGTGGCAAGAAACTGAAAAAAATCGAGTTGCGTTGGTGAATTTTAGAAAAAAAAAACTCCAAAGCACTTGTATTTTGGTGCTTATATCTCAGTTAGTTTTTAACCGATTTTTTAGTTTTTCTCAGAAATAATTTTTGAGAGCACTACTTATAATTTGGTGGTTGAAAAATTTCCTATATTTAAAATATATATATTTTTCCAAAAATTTTCGGCTAAAACTTTGCTGGTTAGTGATCGATTTGCCCAAATTTTTCAAGAATATCTCTAGAGACACGTCATATCTATAAATAGTCACAAGCGTGTCTATAAATTATCCTATGACTAAAAAGTTTTAATTTTTGTAGTGAAAATAAGGGAAAAACCAGAGGCACTAGAGTTTTTTTTGTTCATATCTCAGAAAGTTATAACGCAATTAAGCTGGATTTCAATATCGATTTGCTGGCGTGTTTTTCTAATATTCTGATACAACAGCAATGTTTTTCGCAAAACGAACTGGGTAATCAGGCACAGGTGTTTTTATATTTCCTAAACACCCGGTTTTCTGGAATTTCGGGGCAATTCTCCCGATTGTGGACATATTTGATCAATTATGCTGACCAAAAATATCACGCTCATTTGCATAAAACTCTACAACAATCTTAACGTGCTGCTCAATTATGTACCTCTCCATGGTTGAATTTGTCAAACACTGAAACAAAGAAATGTCAAACTAAGTTGGGCAAAAAACTTGACATTAAGGTGTGACTAACAATTAACATGGTACATTATGGTTATCAGCCGTGCCTATAGGGAAGGCTTGATTAAAGTGTTCCCGGTACGGATGATACAAGCGCTTCTTAATTGCAAAAAATACCTATGAAGTGGGACATCGCATATAAAAATAATGTCTTCTTGAAGTGCGCTTGGAAGCAGGTAAATACTAAGTAATCAATTTAACAAACGCTTTTCGATAATGACGTTATCGAGAATGTAAGTATGTATGTACCCGTCCTTACATATCTACGTGTTCCAATTTAACAAATTAATCTAATTAGTTTTTGGCTGCATACGCAGAACGCATTCAGCATTATAAAGTAATAAAAACGAGAAAATATAAATAAAATACATTTATTTATTTATCTTAATAAATAATGAAATAAAATGTGTTTGGTTTGCTAAACTGAAGCTTCTAAACAACGTCTTACAGTAGCAGCGGCGGAAAAAACTAACAAAGATAAAAACAAAACTAAATGAAAGGAATGATAAATATGTGCACGACTGAATAAAAGAACTAACGAACTTGCGACCTAACGACTAAAAATATACAAAATCTAACGAATCGACAACAAACCATTAGCCCATTTAGAAAAAATAAAAAAAAATTATTTACATGAACTTTGAGTTTGTTTTTGTTGTTGCTTGTTGTTTATATAGCATATTTTTTCTTTGTATGCAGCCTGCCCAATGACCCAGTTTAGCATTAATTTTCATTACTTTAATTTAAAAGCTTAGAGCAGACAGTAGTTTCCAAAATTGAACCAAAGAGCCATTAGAATGTTAAATTCAAATGAAAACAAGTAGGAGTGTAGAAATTTCACACGGAATGACAAACATACATATATACCCTTTCTATACCCTTCACCTGTGATGCACAAGGGTATATATAGCGTTTGTAATTTGTATAATTTTCATTTCCGACCCCATAAAGAGCATATTTTCTAAAAGCTTATGAATAGAGGAGTCGATTTAGCCCTGACCGTCTGCCCGTGTGTTGGTTGAAATCAACTTTTAGAAGCAACTATATGTTCCCCAGGTCTGTGTATGGTATCAATCTCTTGGAAATATCCAGGAATGAATCGCTATTTAAATTCAGCACAATCGTCCCATAACTTTCTGAGATATGAGCAAAAAACCACGACAACCTCGTTTTCTTCACAATTACAACAACAACATACATATATACTGGTTAGAGTAAACGTGGCATCGAATCCCAGCTGAGCCAAAAAAAACTTTTTTTTTATTTTTTTTATTTTATGCATATATTATTTATATATATATATATATATATTTATTATTTTTTTTTTTAATTTTTTAAAAAAATTTTTTTTATTTTTTAATTTTTTTTTTTTCGGAAACACATACGTAAACTCAATTTATAATTCTGCAATGGGATGTTTTGTATATGTATGTACGTATTTAATATGAGATAAATGGTGATACAAACAATTGTTATTGCATGACTACACGTTGTGAAGGGTATATAAGATTCGACACGGCCGAATATATTACTTTTACTTGTTCACTGTGTTAAGAGTATAAAAATCGTTAAATTTTTACGGACATGAAACAAATGTTGTACCAAAATTTTCTTCAATAAACCGTCGATAAAGTAGAAAGCTGATAATGAATATTGTAAGCATTAAAGTTTAGGCATACTTATGCATTAATAATAATATAATAATTTGAATTTGTTTGTTTTAATTTTTTATATCTAAAGTTTGACATTTGAGTAAGAGAACAGGAAGAATTGTTTTTTATCTATAAGTTTGGAAGTTTGAAGTTAAAAATAAATAATAAACAAAATAATCAGCTGACCAATCGTGACAACCTACTCAGTAAATATTGTTTGGGTTAGAGTGTGGAAAATTGTTGTTAAATTTTAGATTAAAAAAAAATTAAAAATTATTGTACTAAAATGTTATAAATTTATATTATATATTATATTAGGGGTATTCTTTAAATTTACTTAATGCCTCTTAAACTCTTAAACTTTTAAAGTTTGCAATATATTCTATTAAACGTATTTCCAACCGCCTAAAGGAAGCGATTCTCAAGATCCGAATTTCTCAGAAGAGAAACTGAATTTCTTTGTCACATGGTAACACCAACAGGAATTAAAATGAACCAGAAGAAGATATAATGCGTTAAAATTTCTCCTTTTCAAAATAATACGAAACATATCAAATAATTTCTGGGTCTACAGAAAGTTTATTTAAGATTACTACTTGATAGCAAAACTTATGACACAATACAGGGTGGCTAATAAAAGCTGCTACCAAAAAAAAAACGTAATAACTTTTTTTCTGTTCTACTTTTATTTTATAGATTGATCTTTAGATTTAACGAAAATAGAGAATTGGGACAATGAAACAAGAATTTTGATAGTGCACCGCTTCTCGCTTTAGAGTCCGTAGTTTCTGTCCAAAGAGAATATAGGCGCACTTTTGGCGGCAATAAGGCCTTATCACCGAGATCCCTCAGTTCGGATGCAGGAAACTAAAATTCGATTACAAAATCAGGTGATTTACGATGTACGTTCGTTTATACACTGCTTAATGCAAACAACTTAAAGGTTGCTAAAAAAAAAGTAGTTAAAAAAATACTCCAATTAGTTTATATAGATTTAGTTTAAATATAGACCGGTCAGTACCAACATTCTGTTAAATAACTAGACAGGCTAAATAATGAAAAAACAATAAGTTGTGACAACAACAAAGCTTTCATTACCATCAGACTGAAATATAAAGGTGAAAAAAGCAAAGAATAACGAAAACGAAAAAGGTCCAAATTGGGTGTAAATTTCGATCTCACTCACTATGGCAGTAAATGTGAATAGAAATTAGATGTTTGATTTTAGTTTTTAATTTCATAAAAACTTGTGAGTTAAGTAGATGATATCTGTGGCTTGGAGCTAAAAGCGCCAATGTCAAAATATTTACTTTTGAGAAAATTGGAATTGAACTTTAACTTTTATAGATGCTTTTATAGTGACATTGGCCAGCATTTTATTTATGAAGCTGTTCTGGGTTAAGTATGACTTTAGCTGTTTTACCATAATGAAATTAAAGAGCAAGAAAACAAATCTAATGCAATGATTAACTCAAAAGAGCAAAAAAGTGACATTGGCCCTTTTAGCTCCAAGCCACAGATATTTCCATCTTAACACTTAACATTCAAAGAGTGTTGATGATAAGAACCGTAGCTGGTTTCGAAAATATATTTCACTCGTCTGCTGTCGGGATAAAAATCTTTTATTAGCACAAATAGAAAATTTAATTTCTCTGTATAGAAGAATTTAAAATAAATAAATTCAAGTCAAAAATAAATAAACATTGTAATTTAGTTATAAATTGACACCCAGAAAATAAAGGATCACATGGTTTTTGTGGTTATAAAAATAATAATTCAGGAATAATAATTTCTTAAATCTGACTACATATTTATATTCCGAAACGAAATTCTGTAGATGCAACCGTAAAATTCTACAATCACAACTAAACTATGCGATTGACAACAATTGCGGTACTCACAACCGATACCGTTTTCTCTGTGTACTTAAATTATAAAATGAGTCAGGATTTTAAAAAAGATGAAGAAACTCTGGATAAGAGACGAAATTGTTAAAACCTCCACCTCGTTTTAAGCAATGAATAGTACATGTGAAAGGGCTGCTTTATAAAAAAAAGTATCAGAATTAGAACTGGTCTTTTTATGCAAGCAACTAGACATTTAAATGGTTTTTATACGTGTTGTTAACAAATATATGAGGAAATCAGAAAAAATATAAAATTTTCGATAAGAGAGTGGATGAGTGGTGCCAGAAATTTTTGTAGAAAAATTCTCATTTATCAAAATAAAAATCTAAATTTTAGAAGAAAATAAATGATTTTTTTTAAACTTGTTTTAGAACGCAATTTTTAAATTCTAAATAAAACACAGATATTTAAAAAAAAAATCGTGAAACTTTATTATATCGTAAAGTAGACAGAAAGAGGTTATGTATGGAACAATATATCGTGCAGATGGCCGCCGCGGCTTTGCTGCCACACACGCGATCTTTTAAAGAAATTTTCAATGACCTTTTTGCATAAATGCTGCGGTATTTCATTAATGCAGACGAGGCCCATTTCCATCTTGATGGCCTTGTCAATAGGCAGAATTGTCGCATTTGGGGTGAAAAATCGGTCCAGTGCAAGTACCTCAAAATTAAAACTTTTTTAGGGGCGTGGCCCCGCCCACTTTTCTTATCACGAAATTATTTAGTCATGACAGCTCGATATGTGTGCAAAAATTCAGAAAAATCGGTCAAGTGTAAGTAGCTAAAACTGATAACTAATTTTTTATGGGCGTGGCCCGCCCACTTTTTTTCACCCATAAACACTCCCCGGTATGTGTACAACAACTTACCAAAGTTTGAGCCCGATCGGTTTTGCAGTTTCGGAGTCTATAGCTAACACACACACACACACACAGAGTTTCACTTTTATATATATAGATTTAAAAATTGCGTTCTAGTTGGGACACCCTTATGTATCTGAGTAATACAAAATTAATTCATTTTAATTCTTAATTTTAAAGCTTAAAGTCCATCCACGCATTCTATGCTTTTTTGCATCGAACGACTCTCTTAAAAAGTTGAATCAATATAGTTGAATGTTGCAAGTTAGGCGGATGGTTCATACCAGGCTATCTAGAGTCAGCGCATTCTATGCATTTTATACCTCATAAGCTTCCTGCATTTCAAGTTACCAGCCACGCTTTTTGCGCATTAAATAATACAAGTTGAGAGATGGTACTCATTATGTAATTGTCATCGATAACTAAAATGCAATTTTATTCATGAAAAATTTTTCTAAATAATTATATTTTATTCTTGCCAATAATCGTTCACTTTACTACGAGAGCAGTTCCTTCTTTTGAAAACTTTTTTTTTTTTGATAAAAATATAAGCAAATAACTACACAATACAAGCATGACTATCGATAAAGCTAAAAATAAAATATAATTTGTCATCCCTGGCATTCAAACTCAATTGAGGTGTTCTCTCGCCGCTCATGATGCTTAAAAATGTAGAAGGTTACCCTACGTTATATGCGTCCAGAGCATTCTAAGCTTTGTGTTCAAGATCAAGAAACTTGCAACATTTTGATCGAATTGATCTTATCCGGCTAATATTTGAACAAATGTACGATAAACCTGGAGATGCCATTTAAACACAAAAATGACCTCTAAAAAAAGTAGACTAAACGTGACAAAATGTTTATAAAGTGTATTAAAGTTTTGTAACAAAATTCCTAAGCATTTTCATTAAATTTTGTATGTGCAACAACATTTAAGACGCAGTCATTATTAACGTTGTCACTATTTCACGTACAAATTAGAAACATTTTGTTTAAGGTATTGTAATCTGTTCCTCTTTACATTAAAATTGATATCGCTCTAAGTAATTTGTTTTTATTAAAGCTATTTTATTTCTTTTTGCTTGGGTGGGGGAAGAAATTGATTTTTTGTTTGGGTGGGGGAGAAAACAGAATTTTCTTTTAGGTTAATAAACATTAATTTTTAAAAACAACATTATAGTATTGACCAAGAAAAACAACAAAAAAAAATACTACAAAAAAGTAGTGAAGAAAATAAATTTTAAACAAATCAATTTAAGTAATTTTTGTTTCTTCTTTCTTTAACACTTTTATTGCATGCAACTCGAAAATAAATTATTGTTAAAAACCCCAACGAGTGAGATTTTTCTTGTCCAAAATTTTCATCTTATATGAGTTTCAGAATTTGTGTAATGCCAGTGTGTGAATATTTCAATTACCTTTCGACACGATACTTAGAACATTTTAAGCAAAATTTGTTGGTAGGGAGAAAAAGCAGCGATAACATTTATTATATAATGAGGCTTATTTGCTTAATAACAGTTAATAAATTCCAAATTTTTTATTTAATAAAGGAAAATTTAAAGCAATTATCTATATATATAAAAATCAATGTGTGTTTGTATGTTTGTTTGTGCTTTATAGACCGATTTCCTTAAAATTTTCACAGAATCTTTCTGTATGTCTGGAAGGAACTATAGGCAATACTTTGGTTTGAAATTGTAAGTGGGCGGGGTGCAACGCCCTATTAAAGAATAGGTATTAAATATTATATATCACGAAAGTTAATGCAGCTAGAGTCTTCAAATTAAGTACGGTAAACTTTGACATCCACACGAACATTTGGGTAAAAAATGGGCGGACTTGCAATAGTAGGCGTGGCCACATGAATTAAATACTAAAATTCGTATATTTAGAAAACGATATCGATTAGAGTAGTAAAATTTTGCAAGAGCAACTTTGACACCCAAATGAACATTTAGGCAAGAAATGGGTGCATTATCAATAGTGGGCGTGGCACCTACCATATGAATTAAATACTAAAATGCGTATATTTGGAAAACGATATCGATTAGAGTAGTAAAATTTTGCAAAAGCAACTTTGATATTCAAATAAAGATTTATGGAAAAAAAGGGTGCATTAACAATAGTGGGCGTGGCACCTGCCATATGAATTAAATACTAAAATTTGGGGTGGCGAAGCACCCTACAAACTATTGTTTGAATCTTTGCCACAAGGCTAGTTGTACACTTTTCGGCTTTATTTGTTCTTTGTCACATTGAAAGAGTTTAATTCTTAGTTTTTATACCCTTCACCTGTGGTGCACAAGGGTATATATAGCTTTGTTATTCCGTTTGTAATTTCTACAATTTTCATTTCCGACCCCATAAACTATATATTTTCTGAAAGCTTATGAATAGAGGAGTCGATTAAGCCCTGACCGTCTGTCCGTCTGTCCGTCTGCCCGTCTGTCCGTGTGTTGGTTGAAATAAACTTTTAGAAGCAACTACATGTTCCTCAGATCTGTATATAGTATCAATCTCTTGGAAATATCCAGGAATGAATCGCTATTGAAATTCAGCAAAATCGCCCCATAACTTTCTGAGATATGAGCAAAAAACCACGACCACCTCGTTTTTTTTCACAATTACAACAACAACATACATATATAAATACATGTGAAAAACATACCAAACAAAAAAAAATTACAAAAAAAAAAATATTAAAAATAAGAAAAAAATAATAAAAAAAACTAAAAAAAAAAATATTAGAAAAAATTTTTTAAAAAAAATTAAAAAAAATATAAAAAAAATGATAAAATATAAATAATATATTAAATAAAATAAAATAAAATTTTTTTGGCTCAGCTGGGATTCGATGCCACATTTATTCTAACGTGTACGTATGCACGTATTTTATGTGGGATGAATGGTGATACAAACAGTTGTTATTGCATGACTACACGTTGTGAAGGGTATATAAGATTCGGCACGGCCGAATATAGCACTGTTACTTGTTTTTTAATCTAATTGATAACATAAGATTTTTCACCGTGTTGTCATATTCATTCCTAATGGTTGTTTAGTTTTTAAGTTTTTTACAAATTACTCAATACAATCGTAGTAATTTATATAGGGTGGTCCAAAAGTCGCCATCAGCTTTAAAAATTAAAAAATTTAATATTGTTTTTATTTATTTATTTTTTTTTTCTCAGATTATAAAATATACAAAATGAAAATTAGTTTACACTAGGTGTGGAAAATATAGTCACTTAAGTGGCCCTCATTATCAGCTTCACAATGATGAGTTCGTTTTAGAGCATTTTCTATAACATCTTTTCAAATTGGTAGTTGCAGCGCTTGGATTTATGCAACAATGTTTTTGAGTTTAAGCATTGTCTCGGGCTTGTCCACATAAGCTCGCTCTTTTAAATAACCAAAAAAAAAAAGATTTTTTTTGTGACGACAAATCTGTCGAACGCTCTAACTAAAAAAATAAAAAATTGATCGCTAATTTAAATAAAAAAAATCTATTACTCAGGCGGTTTGTTTAGTTGCAAATTTTTCCATTATTTTTATTGTTGTTTGAAATTTAAAGAACAATATATACAAACGAATAAGTCACTAAATTTTTAAGCCCCATGGTGACTTTTGGCCCACCCTGTTGATAAAATAATTTACGAACTTTGCAAAAAAAAAAAAAAGGAGTAAACATAAATTAACGTTTTGTTATATAAAAAAACGATTTTTGATATCGGCTTTTGCTGCTGATTCGATGTTAGTTATAAAGGGTCCGCCAAATAACTTTTTTTTTTTTTGAAAATGCTATAAAAAAGTGTACCTTTGGCTGTGTGGCACGTAGCGCCATCCTGTTGAAACCAAATTTTGCCAATATCCTTCTCTTCAATTTTTGTGAACAAAAATTCGTTCAACATGGTCCGATAACGATTGCCATTGACTACGGCCACTCCTTGCTCATTTTCGAAGAAAAATGGCCCAATTATGCCTCTGGACCAATATCCGCACCAAACAGTGACTCGTTTTGGGTGTATCGGCTTTTCAATGTATGCGTGCGGATTTTCTGTGCCCCAAATGCGACAATTTGGCTTGTTAACATACCCGCCAAGATCAAAATGAGCTTCATCTGAAAAGATTATTTTTTTTGCCAAAATCGGCCAAATTAATGTCGCAATATTTCCCAGCGCTGTTGAAGCGTATACACAACTATATTCGTTCAGCGGAAGGATAAAACTAATTATCTGTCAAATCAGACATCAGCTAAGTGTTCACGAAATAAGCACTAGTTGAAAAAAACGTTAGATGGCGGACCCTTTAGATAACTTTTGATACAAAGTGATTTAAACAAAATATAAATTAATACCAAAAGACTGCGTTGGTAAAAATTAGAAAGAAGTTACTTACACTTTCGAACATATTCAACATGACTATTTATTTTTCGAAAAAACAAAATTTGTGACAAAAAAAAATTTAAAAATTAAAATTCTCACACAATCCACCTGTTACAAAATTTACCGCTGGGTAATAAATATTACTTAGTTTTTTTGTTTTTCGAAATTAATTTATAATATTTTTTGCAATACAAAAATTTTAAGTAATTGTATTAAACTTGTCAAATATTTACGTACAGTGCCGTGCAATCTAACTGCAGTTCATTAGGGGGCATCACAAAATGTGTTTTATTTTTTATTTTAAATTTGGGTCCATCCTATTTTACTAAAAAAATCGCTATCCGATTGCTTAACTGTTTATTATCGACGCTTGAAAGAATGATGGGCAAAAAAAATTGTTTCTCTCCAGATTAAGGATAATTTAAATATATAAAAAACTATTAAGCGAATGTCTTCGATCTTTTTCATTTATATTAATAGTTGTTTTAATTATCAAGCTTGAGGTCAGTTTTTATACCCTTCACCTGTGGTGCACAAGGGTATATATAGCTTTGTCATTCCGTTTGTAATTTCTACAATTTTCATTTCCGACCCCATAAAGTATATATTTTCTGAAAGCTTATGAATAGGGGAGTCGATTAAGCCCTGACCGTCTGTCCGTCTGTCCGTGTGTTGGTTGAAATCAACTTTTAGAAGCAACTATATGTTCCTCAGATCTCTATATGGTATCAATCTCTTGGAAATATTCAGGAATGAATCGCTATTGAAATTCAGCACAATCGCCCAATAACTTTCTGAGATATGAGCAAAAAACCACGACCACCTCGTTTTTTTACACAATTACAACAACAACATACATACATACATATATGTAAAAACCATACAAAAAAAGAAAAAATTACAAAAAGAAAAAATATTAAAAATAAAAAAAAAAATAAAAAAAATTAAATAAAAAAAAATTTTAAAATAATTTAAAAAAAATTTTTTTAAAAAATTAAAAAAAAAAAAATATAAAAAAAAATAGTAACAAAATATAAATAATATATTATATAAAATAAAATTTTTTTGGCTCAGCTGGGATTCGATGCTACATTTATTCTAACCAGTATATACATATGTACGTATTTGATATGAGATGAATGGTGATACAAACAATTGTTATTGCATGACTACACGTTGTGAAGGGTATATAAGATTCGGCACGGCCGAATATAGCACTGTTACTTGTCCGTCTGTCCGTGTGTTGGTTGAAATCAACTTTTAGAAGCAACTATATGTTCCTCAGATCTGTATATGGTATCAATCTCTTGGAAATATCCAGGAATGAATCGCTATTGAAATTCAGCACAATCGCCCCATAACTTTCTGAGATATGAGCAAAAAACCACCACCTCGTTTTTTTTCACAATTACAACAACAACATACATACATACATACATACATACATACATACATGCAAAAAACATGCCAAAAAAAAAAAAAAAAAAATACAAAAAAAAAATATATTAAAAATAAAAAAAAATACAAAAAAAAAATATATTAAAAATAAAAAAAAATAATAAAAAAAATTACAAAAAAAAAATTAAAAAAAATTTAAAAAAAATTTTTAAAAATTTTTGTAAAAAAATTTGTTAAAAAAATTTAAGAAAAAATATAAAAAAAATAATAAAATATAAATAATATCTAAAATAAAATAAGATAAAATTTTTTTGGCTCAGCTGGGATTCGATGCCACATTTAGTCTAACCAGTACATACATATGTATGTACGTATTTTATATGAGATGAATGGTTATACAAACAATTGTTATTGCATGACTACACGTTGTGAAGGGTATATAAGATTCGGCACGGCCGAATATAGCACTGTTACTTGTTTTATATAAAAATAATTTTATTTTTTCCAATATTTCGCCAACACATTGTGGGTAGCTTATTCTGAAGTATATATAAGAAGCTCTTAAAACCACGTATCGTCGTTGGTCTGGCAAATTTAGTTTTTTAATTTTGTTACTTTGCAGTATGAAAGCATTGAAAGTTACGCACGTCAACTGAAGTATATTTTTAAACCAATCAAAGTATCTTTAGACGGTTTGGGGAATAGATGTATGACCAATTAAGGTTCAAAATCCTGCTAAAACTAATGCACAATTTTACCAACAATTGGTCAATTTCGTTAATCCACATTGCGGTGTATACCGGTGAAAATGTGTCAGAAACTATTCAAATGCGTGACCTTCGATGCAAAATTCTCGGAAGTATATCTGATAAATTTATCTTGAAGGATTCAGAATATGTGTATAAACTTTATAAAGTCGCAATAGAATATTAAAAAAATTACAAACGATATGACAAAACCCTCTACACTTTCTGTGGAGGTCATTTAATTGTAGGGAGACACATATCCGCTTCATAATATTATCTTTTACTGGATACCTTTTCTTTTTCACAACAATTTTTACAGTAGTTCGAATAAGGAAGAGATATAAACGGTAGAGCATGATGCCTCTCCCTGCCCGAGACTACAGAACCAAAGGGTAAGGTGGTAAGGTAAGAAATTTACCGATGTCTTAAGTTTTGTCACGGAGTGCAAGCTAGAGAATCTTATTGGACTCAACATGGGGGGTCGAGGGGCTAATAGATAGTTAATGAAGGTTGATAGGACTGTTTTTGCAGGTTTTTTATTTCATTTCACCGCTTCTACATTATTCCTATCTTTAGTTTACCTTTTTATCGAAATCTTTTAGTCTTTGTGTTGTTGAAGGGAGATATAATAAAGATCACGGATTGAAGATGACTCTTAACTTCCGCAACTCCCCTTATACCTA
The DNA here is from genome assembly GCA_941918925.1 of Phyto melanocephala. Lineage (NCBI taxonomy): Eukaryota > Metazoa > Arthropoda > Insecta > Diptera > Rhinophoridae > Phyto > Phyto melanocephala. The sequence goes on along the minus strand of OW799235.1, from coordinate 94,128,081 downwards.
CCTATTTACCTACAGTAATTATTACATGCAAGAGTTCGTCTCATAATGTGCTCCTATCCTTACAAACATTATTATTACAGATATCAACATCCTTATTTGCTCAAGATTCCATTTAGTAAGAAACATTTACAATACAATATTACAGGTTCCAATGTGCTCCTATCCTTACAAATATTACTATGTGCTCAAGATTTCATTTCCTAAGAAACATTTACGATGCAATATTACAGATTCCACGACAGTTGCTGTAGCCAGGAACGCATAACAGAGATGATGTCACAAAAAATCTGAGATTTAACAGACACAACAGCAAAATATTCCCATTCTGAATAAGCGTAGAAAATTGCACACAAAAATTTTTTTGTAGGCAGTAGTCAACACTATAATGGACATCATGAATGCCATGCCTAAAACCATTATATTAAATACATTTAAACAAATATCTTGACAATCATTTTAGGAACAATTTTCCTAGTGTTTTCAATAGTCATAAAATTGCATATTGCATCCTAATATCAAATTGCCCGGTACTGTAGTCGAGTATATTTTTTCACAGTTGACTAATTTCAATGTAAACAATGTAAATACAAAACAAAAATCAGTCAAAACAAGTAAGAGCGCTATATTCGGCCGTGCCGAATCTGATAACACTCTTCACCGTCATGTAGATGGGTATAATGACCACATCGGAGCATAGACTAGATTAAGGATTTCATGCAACACACCATTTTCTTTATTATTTCCGACGCCATTTTTGATTCAAAATTTTTACACAGTTAACTGTATTCTACTAGTCAAGCCCTTTCATTTGAAACTAATATTGTTAAGGTTAAAAAAAATTTCTTCGCCATTTTTTTTTGGACGCCATCTTAGATTATACACTTTTTTGAAAAATTTACTACATTGTACTGGTCTAACTTCTATATTTCATACCAATATTGTGGGGGTTAAAGGGGACAAAGCCGTAACTACTATATTTGACTCATATATTTGCTATTTAATCAAGGACGCCATCTTGGATTTTTTTCTTTTCATAGCTAACTATATTTTAATATTTAAGCCCTTTCATATTGGCTCACTCGGTTGAATAGAAACTGAAAAATATATATTTTCGTTCGTAAGATTTAGGAAAAGCGCAGAAGCAGTTGTGCATTGGTGCTTATATCTCAGTTATTTAGTTTCAGACCGATTTGTTAGTTTTTCTAAGAAATTATTTCTGAGATTACGGCTTATAATTCTGTATCTGAAGCGTGTTCAAAAATTAGTTATGAGTTTAAAAAATTCTTATATATTTAAAAGCCAAAGCCCGGTATAGCGAATGCCGATTTAACTAAAACGCTATATAACGAACGATCAAATCTTTTAACATTGACTACCTTATATTACGAACATATCAGAAAATTTATACCCGATATAACGAACGCAGGGCAAAAACTCAAACAAAAAATAAACGCAAAAAATAAAACAAATAAAAAACAAGTAACAGTGCTATATTCGGCCGTGCCGAATCTTATATACCCTTCACAACGTGTAGTCCTGCAATAACAATTGTTTGTATCACCATTCATCCCATATAAAATACGTGCATACGTACACGTTAGAATAAATGTGGCATCGAATCCCAGCTGAGCCAAAAAAAATTTATTATACCCTTCACACAGTGAAAAAGGGTATATATAGGTTTGTCATTCCGTGTGAAATTTCTACAATTTTCATTTCCGACCCCATAAAGTATATATTTTCTGAAAGCTTATGAATAGGGGAGTCGATTAAGCTCTGTCAGTCTGTCCGTCTGTATATTGAAATCAACTTTTTGAAGCCCCTCGACATCGCTGGGACCCGGGTGAGGTATTAAAATATCAGAAATATTCGGGAGTAGATCGGTATTGAAAATCAGAAACATCGGTACATAAACAACTGAGATATGAGCAAAAACCCACGACTACCTCGATTTTTTTTTCACAAAATCAACATTACAACAACAACATACATACATACATACAAACGTGTATGTATACTGGTTAGAAAAAACATGGCATCGAATCCCAGCTGAGCCAAAAAAAAATTTTTTTATATTTTTTTTAAATTTTTTTTTTTATTTTTTTTTTATTTATTTTTTATTTTTTTTTATTTATTTTTTATTTTTTTTATTTATTTTTTATTTAGTATATTATTTATATTTTTACTATTTTTTTTAATTTTTTTTTTATTTTTTTTAACATACATACGTAAATTTATAATTTTACAATGGGATGTTTTTATATATGTATGTTTTTTATATGTATGTACGTATTTCATATGGGATGAATGGTGATATAAACTACTGTTATTGCATGACTAGAATATAGCGCTCTTACTTGTTTTCTTTCTTTCTTTCTTCTTTTTTATACTCTTCACACAGTGAAAAAGGGTTTATATAGGTTTGTCATTCCGTGTGAAATTTCTACAATTTTCATTTCCGACCGCATAAAGTATATATTTTCTGAAAGCTTATGAATAGGGGAGTCGATTAAGCTCTGTCAGTCTGTCCGTCTGTATGTTGAAATCAACTTTTTGAAGCCCCCCGAAATCGCTTGGACCCGGGTGAGGTATTAAAATATCAGAAATATTCGGGAGTACATCGGTATTGAAAATCAGAAACATCGGTTCATAAACAACTGCGATATGAGCAAAAACCCACGACCACCTCGATTTTTTTTCACAAAAACAACATTACAACAACAACATACATACATACAAACTTGTATATTGGTTAAAGTAAACGTGTGATCGAATCCCAGCTGAGCCAAAATTTTTTTTTTTTATTTTTTTTATATTTTTTTTAATTTTTTTTTTTATTTTTTTTATTTTTTATTTAATATATTATTTATATTCTTATTGCTTGAAAAATCAATTAAAAATATTATTTATACTTTTATTATTTTTTTTTTAATTTTTTTTTTAAATTTTTTTAAATTTTTTTTTAAATTTTTTTTTTATTTTTTTTTTAACATACATACGAAAAATTTATAATTTTACAATGGGATGTTTTTATATATGTATGTTTTTTATATGTATGTACGTATTTCATATGAGATGAATGGTGATACAAACTACTGTTATTGCATGACTACACGTTGTGAAGGGTATATAAGATTCGGCATGGCCGAATATAGCACTCTTACTTGTTTTATTTTATTTTATTTAATATATTATTTATATTTTATTATTTTTTTTTATATTTTTTTACATTTTTTTAAAAAATTTTTTTAGAAAAATTTTTAAAAAATTTTTTTAAATTTTTTTAAAAATTTTTTTTTGTATTTTTTTTATTATTTTTTTCTTATTTTTAATATTTTTTTTTTGTAATTTTTTTTGTTTGGTATGTGTTTTACATGTATGTATGTATGTATGTATGTATGTATGTTGTTGTTGTAATTGTGAAAAAAAACGAGGTGGTGGTTTTTTGCTCATATCTCAGAAAGTTATGGGGCGATTGTGCTGAATTTCAATAGCGATTCATTCCTGGATATTTCCAAGAGATTGATACCATATACAGATCTGAGGAACATATAGTTGCTTCTAAAAGTTGATTTCAACCAACACACGGACAGACGGACAGACGGTCAGGGCTTAATCGACTCCTCTATTCATAAGCTTTCAGAAAATATATACTTTATGGGGTCGGAAATGAAAATTGTAGAAACTACAAACGGAATGACAAAGCTATATATACCCTTGTGCACCACAGGTGAAGGGTATAATTAGTGAACTAATATGTACAAAATAGAAAAGAAAACCTTAAACGATCAAAATACCACTTGTTTTTCGATGAATACTCATTTGATATTTGCGTATGCGCTGATGCCAAAAGCATTTTAGTAAGAGTTTCTGCGTAAAATAAGAATGGGAAACAAGAAAAAAAATTTCATTAAGTGAAAAAATAAAATTATTTGATGACTGTAAAAAAGGTATAAGCCGTAGTGCAATTTAACAGAATTATGGGATTCCAAAATCTGCAATATGCACATTAGAGAAAATGACAGACAAAATTGTGTTTAATCTAGAAGCTACCAAATATGGATCAAACAATCATCGATCACTTAAAGGTGAGTACTTAAGGATGGAACAAAAGCTGTTCGATTGGTTTCTGAACCAAAGGAAGAAGTTTGTTCCAGTAAATGGAATAGCACTAAAAGCAAAAGCCATTGATATACCAAACAAGTTTTGTAATGGAGGGTTCAACGCAAGAGATGGTAGGTTAGCTAGATTTAAAAAAATAACGGCATTACACTTCTCAAGGAATCCAATGAAAAGTTATCATCAAGAGAGGATTAAGTAAAACCATTGAACGAAGAATGGCAAAATGTTATAAGAGAGAACCATTCAACACTTGGTGTAATTTTCAATGGTGACGAAACGGAACGTTATTGTAAAAAGCTTCCAAACAAAACATTAGTACATGCTGGGGAAGGAAAATATCAAAACAAAGAGTTACTTTACTACTCTGTGCAAATGCTTCAGACACAAAAAAGATTAAAACCCTTCTTATTGAAAAGGCTAAAAAACCACGTTCATTTCAAAACAAAGTTTTGCCTATAAATTATCATCATGTTAAAAGTGCTTGGATGACTGCTGGAATCTTCAAGATTTGGTTTTTTCAAATGTTTGCCCCCGAGGTCTTACAAGGTGTTACAAAATTTTTTAAATATATAAATCTTTAACAACATATATTTTTTTAGGTGGAATCTATAAAATAAATCTTTTTCATATAACGAATTATTTCTTATAACGAAAGGGCCTGACAATATATCATTCGTTGGACCGAGCTTTGACTGTATATATGTACATATATACTAGCGAACCCCCTGCACACTTCGTAGTGCAAAAAAGAAAATAAAAAAATCAATCGAATTCATTTAAATCAGTGATAAATTGCTTTTGTTGTAATGCTCTGTGGTAAACATATATTCGAAATGAATGCAGTGTTAACTAAAATGTCTATAACTCATGAACACATGAAAACAGATACCGTTTATACATAAAAACCTTGGTATTGGCGTCACCTTTCATTTGAAATTTGCAGAAACAAAGTCGGTTCACATTACTAACACAATGCAACTTATTTATATATGTATACTAGAAAAGCCCGGCGCGCGTTGCTACGCCCCTTAATGAATCAAAATGCATTCTGAATTTTAATTGAATATCAAGTGCAAAAACCTAAAACTTATAATTTTTTTTATGGGCGTAGCCCTGCCCACTTTTCTAATCACGAAATTGTAAAGTCATAACAGCTAAATATGTGTGCAAAGTTTCAGAAAAATCGGTCCAGTTCAAGTACCTCAAAATGAAACCTTTTTTTATAGGCGTGGCACTGCCCACTTTTCTAACCACGAAATTGTAAAGTCATGACAGCTCAGTATGTGTGCAAAGTTTCAGAAAAATTGGTCCAGTGCAAGTACCTCAAAATTAAAACTTTTTTAGGGGCGTGGCCCGCCCACTTTTCTTATCACGAAATTATTTAGTCATGACAGCTCGATATGTGTGCAAAGTTTCAGAAAACTCGGTCAAGTGCAAGTAGCTAAAACTGATAACTAATTTTGTATGGGCGTGGCCCCGTCCACTTTTTGCCACCCATAAACACTCCCTGGAATGTGTACAACAACTTGCCAAAGTTTGAGTCCGATCGGTTTTTCAGTTTCGGAGTCTATAGCTAACACACACACACACATAGAGTTTCACTTTTATACATATACTAGCCAAACCCGGCGCGAGTTGCTACGCCCCTTCATGAATTTTAATCGCATTCTAAATTTTAATCAAATATCAAGTGCAAAGCTAAAAACTATAACTTTTTCTTAATGAGCGTGGCACTGCCCACTTTTCTAATTACGAAACTGTATAGTAATGACAGCTCAATAAGTGTGCAAAGTTTCAGAAATGTCCGTCCAGTGAAAGTATCTTAAAATTATAACTTTTTTAATGGGCCTAGCCCTGCCCACTTTTCTAATCACGAAATTATATAGTCATTACAGCTCAATATGTGTGCAAAGTTTCAGAAAAATCGGTCCAGTGCAAGTACCTCGAAATGATACCTTTTTTTATGGGCGTGGCACTGCCCACTTTTCTAAATACGAAACTGTATAGTCATGATAACTCAATATGTGTGCAAAGTTTCAGAAAAATCGGTCCAGTGCAAGTACCTCAAAATGATACCTTTTTTTAATGGGCGTGGCACTGCCCACTTTTCTAATGACGAAAGTGTAAAGTCATGACAGCTCAGTATGTTTGCAAAGTTTCAGAAAGTTCCGCCCAGTGCAAGTAGCTAAAACTGATAACTAATTTTTTATGGGCGTGGCCCCGCCCACTTTTTTTCACCCATAAACACTCCCTGGTATGTGTACAATAACTTACCAAAGTTTGAGCCCGATCGGTTTTACAGTTTCGGAGTCTATAGCTAACACACACAAACACACACACACACACACACACACAGAGTTTCACTTTTATATATATAGAATATAGATTTTTTAAATAATTTTTGCCAATAACTTTGACGATTAGTTACCAATTTGTAAAAAAGTTTTCACGAATATTTTCAGAATCTATAAACTGTATCTATAAATTATCCTAGTGCTGGAACATTTTCATTTTTGTGGTAAACATAAGCGAAAAAACAGAGGCAGTAGAGTTTATTTGCTCATATCTCTATCTAATTTCCAATACCGATCTGCCCCCGAATATTTCTTATATTTTGACACCTCACACTGGTTTTGGCAGTGCCGGAATGACAAACCTATGTACACCTATGTGAAGGGTATAAAAATTCACATATTTCAGCTGCTTATATAAAATTATTTAAAATAAATCACACAAAACACACACACACACATTAAAAAAAAGTAAAGAAAAAATATTAAAACTGCATAATCAGTTAAAATTTCTTCTGTTTATTTTCAATTTAAAAAGATTTACAAAAGAAAACAATAAAGTCTATAGAAAAAACAGAAGAAAAAAATTTGAAAAAATGACAATGGAATTGAATGCGAAATTATGAAAAAGTGCGGTTTATTCACTTTTACTCCTACTTCAATCATGGAGGAATTTCTCTTCTTTCTTTTGCTCATTTATAATTTTCTATACGTTTAATTAAATGATGATTTAATGGTTACAAGCATGAAATTTACACATTATTTTAATTATTTCATTTGTATTACAATTTTGTTTTCATTTTCGTTTTAATTTTCCATTTAAATTAATAATTAATTTCTTGAGGATTAGATTTTTTTTGTTGTACATTATTCTGACAAATTTTTAGGGTGAAAAATGATAGATTATTCACTAATTTGAGGCGTATTGTTAAATTTGTCATTGTTTTTTGCTATACTTTTTGATATCGTTTTTTATTATCTTTAAATATCTTGTATGTAATAGTATATAAGCGTTTACAAATGCGGGTTAATTATAAATTCTAATTGAGGGTTGAACGCAAAAAAAATGGACAAACATATTCAAAAGCAAAAAAAAAGAAAAAAGAAGAAGAATGACCCATACATTTTTGTTATGCCTGATCATCATATCATCAATGTGGCATTAAAAAAGATTGGTACAAATCATGGTACAATTATCAGGTAGCCTCACTAAAACAGCTGTTTTTTTTTTCTCTACCTTAATGTTTAACTAAAATGTCAAATTTTGTTTATGTATGTATGTATGTGTACGTTACTGATCGAACCGAAAGTGAGCCATTTGGCGTTAATGGGTTAATATACAATTATTGATTCATGTTTAATTTGAGTAAAACACCTACTTGTCTTTTTAAGATAGAAATAATACAGAGAAACCCCCAGTTTAAAAAATAAGAAATGCCAGTTAAATATTGTTTATAGATATTAAAGCAAACAAAAAAAAAAGAAAGAAATACATAAGTACATTACCAAAAATATTTAGGTCATTTCAAATACAACACAAATATAAAAAGCTTTAAAAAAATGTTTTTTGAAACAAAAAATAAATTATTAAACAAAAAACTCTTAACGTTAGTCTGTAACCTGTGTAATCTTCACAGTTTGGCGTTTGCATCTAATGATGTTTGAAAATCTAATGTTTATTCTTTGAATTATTTGACGTTTATGTGTCCAATATTTTCTTGTTGAAAATTTACAAATTAAATTTTGATGACAGCACTAGAGGGTAGGGGCTCTTGGTTCTGGTCAGTAACACTGCAATGGGCAAAAGTTTTCGTTACTCCACTCTGTTTGCCAAAATAAAGAATTCAAATAAATATCAAAACGCCATCTTTGTCATTTAAGGAGTGCGCACAAAAAAGCGACAAACAAGAAAATAGAAAAAATATCGAATAAAGATTTCAATTAACAAGGTAAGTACAATTAATATATGTAACTAACAGCAAAAGACAATAATTTTTAGTAAAAAAGCAAAGATTGTCGATTTCAATTCTAGTCATATATATGATTATTGAATGATACTTTAATTAAACATAATAATGATAACTGGTAACCATTATATGTTTTAACCACAATCATACAATTCAATCATAGTATGTTGCTCTTCGATTATGGTTACCACAACCATATTTTTTCTTTGCGTGTAATTGTTTCGTTAATTTCAATAATAGATTTACCCGAATTTTGTTGAATTCTTATTTTTACAAAAACTTTTTTTGTAATTTAAATGAAATTTAAAACATAATTTCATAATATTTTGAGTCGTAAAGATAGTTACGGTTTATTAGTTTAATTAGTTAGAAAACAAAATAAATAAGATTTAAAGTGGGTGTTAATTTTCCTGCACCCCAACAAAATGCTACCTTTTTAAACAGCAGAATAGAACAGAAATGTTCAGCTTTTTGACATGAACGTATTTATAACATTTAAACAAATTGGTGATTTTCCCATTAAATATATATAAACGTATTTAGAACTATTAAATGTTTATTTAATTAATTTTTATTTCTTTAAAACATTAATAAAGTTATCGAAAAAATAGGGCAGTATTCTAAACCCTTTGATTTAATTCAGGGTATATCATGTAAGATTTTTTCTCATTTTTATGGCAACATTATTACAAAAGAACTTTAGGGCAGTATTCTAACCCTTTGATTTAGTTCAGGATACGACATGTAACATTTTTTTCTCATTTTTATGGCAACATTATTACTAAAGAACTTGTCATCCGTTTATAATATTGCATATTTTTAAGAAAACAACAAAAAAGGCAACATTTGCGTCAGAAAAGAAAACACCATAAGACACCTAGCATTTCAATTTTTATGACCGCAACTGTATTACTTCATAGAGGTAACGAAAATATGGAAAGCAAAATTACAAACTGACTAACTTGAATAAATTAAAAAAAAAATATATTCCAAGCAGATGTTTATCTAATTTCGCTGATATAGCAAGTTTTGATTACAAGGTAATCAGAAGAAACAAATAAATAAATATTTGTGCAAAACTTTTAAATTTTTATATAACAAAACTCAGAGAGACAAAGAAAGTTTGTATTTATTTTACTTATATACATACCGCTGGCTTAATGTGAAAAGGGTGTATATCGATTTTTTTTAATCGCGTTTTTAACGTTTTCTGGTTGTCCACTAACAAACTCATCACCTCTGAAATATTGTGTAAGTCATGGTTAAAAATAATGGATTTATAGACACAAGAAAAAGGGCAAACTTCATTATTTTAAGTTTTATTTAGTTTTTTTTTCTTTTGCTGTTAAGTAATAGAAAATCGCGATAAGGCCTTTTTACATTAAGTCATCGATATGTAGTTTGTATTGATAACCAATTACCTTAATAGTGGTAATAAAACTGTATGTAGGCTCAACAAATAAAATGATTCACTGACCAACAGACTGTCTTTATTTAGTGATAAATTTGGCAAGTGGCTACTAAGAAAATCACAATGAATATACAATTTTATTTAAATCTTCAATCTTCTGTAAAAATATTATTTTAGGCAATTAAAAATGTATTTTCTGTATCTTGAAAATTTTTGACAATTCTTCACAAATTCATATTTTAATTTAATTTTCCTAAATCGTCAATTTTGCACAGTTCATTACTTAAAAGGAACGAACATGTCTTCTTAACAATCTAAAAAAATAATCGCAACTATCTCAAAAATACGTCTTTTTCTTTTAAAATGAAAAAGGACATTCTTACTAAGATACCCTTTAGGTTAGGTTAGGTTGAAAAGGAGGGGCACTTAAAGCCCAAACCCACGACAGGTATACACTTATGCCCATGACATGTTGTGCGCTACATATGAATAGAAAAGTAAGAATAGAAGAGAAAGAGAAGCAGACCAGTCCAGGGTCTCTGGCGGGAATCGAACTCGCAACCCCCAAACTAGTAGACCAGCACATTACTGACTTGTCCACCGGGGCACCCAAGACACCCTTTAAACCCTTTCATCAAATTAAAATATTTGTTTAAGACCCCACAATCTACATATCGTCGGCTTAATATGCAAACTTGCTCACTTCCCTTCAGCAAATTTTACAGGAGAGACAAAAAACTTCTTATATTTCATACCTAGAAAAGCCCGGCACGCGTTACTACGCCCCTTAATGAATAAAAATGCATTCTAAATTTAAATTGAATATCAAGTGCAAAAAGCTAAAAATTATAACTTTTTTCATGGGCGTGACACTGCCCACTTTTCTAATCAAGAAATTGTGTAGCCGTGACAACTCAATATGTGTGCAAAGTTTCACAAAAATCGGTCCAGAGCAAGTACCTTAAAATTATAACTTTTTTCATTGGCGTGGCCCTGCCCACTTTTCTAATCACGAAATTATATAGTCATGATAGCTCAATATGTGTGTGCAAAGTTTCAGAAAAATCGATCTAGTGCAAGTAGCTAAAAATGATAACTTACTTTTTATGGGCGTGCCACTGCCCACTTTTCTAATCGCGAAATTGTAAAGTCATGACAGCTCAATATTCGTGCAAAGTTTCAGAAAAATCGGTCCAGTCTAAGTACCTCAAAATTATATATTTTTAATGGGCGTAGCCCTGCCCACTTTTCTAATCACCAAATTATATAGTCATGACAGCTCAATATGTGTGCAAAGTTTCAGTAAAATCGGTCCAGTGCAAGTACCTCAAAATTATAACTTTTTTATGGGCGTGGCCCCGCTCAGTTTTACAGTTTCGGAGTCTATAGCTAACACACACACACACACACACAGAGTTTCACTTTTATATAGATAGATAGATAGATAGTAGATTGTAGCTTGGGAGGAAATTAAAAAATATAGTTGGTTTATTTTATGGTATTCTTCCTGTATGACTGCAATCTACAAAAATAAAAATTGTATTAATTGAGTTAAAATAATTGAGTTAGTAATAAACACTGAACTAATAATGTACTTGATTTAGCAGTTTTTCTTTGAATAAAAACTACATGCTGGTCGAGGAAGCGTATCTTTCTCTACCACACGGCATCAAAATCTCAATTTACTTAAAAAGTTGATTTAGCCGGTTTGCATAATAAGGCGACGATATACATATATTTTGTAAATAAGTATTTTTATATTAAACTCGAATTCAAAATGATTCAATTTAAAAACGAACGGGTTTCATCATATTCCTGAATTCTTTAATATTAATCAAAAACCATATTTAGGACGCCATTTTGAATTTAAAACTTTTTAAAAGTTAACCGTATTTACTGGTCAATCTTTGATTTTTATTTATTATTTAATATTGTGATATTTGATTAATTTATTTGATATTAATATTGTGGGAATTGAAGAAAATACATTTTTAAATACTAGATTTGAAATTTATTTTATGGCATTTTGTAGGGGCGGCCATCATGGATCATGGATTTAGAATTTTATTATATTGTATTATATTTTTACAGCCATATTGAACCTTTCTGTTGTCTGGAAGCTGAAAAAATCGCTTTAAGTAAAAGCACCAAAGCAGTTGTATTTAGGTGCAGAAATTACGAATGGAATGACAAAGCTATATATATATACATGTATATATATGTACATATACCCTTGGTAAAGGGTATAACAAAGAAATTAACTATCCTAGTAAATTTTACTCTTGGCAATTTTTTAAGCAGAGTTTTTCCTAGTGATTGGCGACCGTCTGCTGAACAATATTTTTCTAGTTTTTTCATCAACAAATAGTTGCTCCATTTCTAAATATTTTAATTAAAATAAGCGAGAAAGCCGACAAATTATCCAAAATGGGAGCTCTTCTGAGTACTATAACTTTGGAGAACGCCAAACCCCTTAAACGATTTAAGGATGAACTTAAATGTTGGGCAATGGAGGAACATGTCAGAAAATGGCAAGGCACTGATGTCGGTAAAATAACAAGAATACTATGGGATGACCCAAATCTTGAGAAATCAAAAGAGATTTTGAGACTAAGTAGACCTACACTTGGGAAACTAACCAGTGTAATTACAGGTCATACGGAGTTGAGAACTCATCTAGCTCGCATTAAACTATCTGAAGAGACAACATGCAGAGCATGCGAGGAAGAGGATGAGACTTTGATACACTATGTCTGTCATTGTCCTGCGTTTGGGTATATTAGACGCGAGAATTTTACAGTGGATACTATGCCGCATTTGGAGTACCTGGGGAACTCAAACTGGAGATCCATTAGGAATTACATTGAGGGGACTGAGTTCTTGAACTAGTCCGATATTCATTTATGGGAAATTATGATTATGGTTTTAAATTGGGAATTCCGGTTCCCACATGGAGCGCACAACATGCCAACTGGGCATAAGTGTATACTTGTGATGGGTTTGGGCTTTTAGTGCCCCTCCTTTTCAACCTAACCTAACCTAAAATAAGTAAATAAATTAATTACTAATTATTTGCTCAGTCTCTTTGATATTTATTGTTTATTAATTAAATTTTTTAATTAAAAAAAATATATAATTGAAAAATATTGAAAATTAATGGCAATAAAGAAAAAAGTTGATTGCAAATTACAGTTTGAATCAAGATAAAATTAATTATACACGTTAACTGGCATTTTACCGTCAAATACGTTGAACCAATTTTTTACATTTTGTATGAGCCCACTATGGTTGCATAAAAGCAAAAAAACCCAACTTTTTGTACTAATAAATATTAATTTTCATCTTCTGGTCAAGTTTAGTCATCAGCACCATTCTTATCATCATCATTTCATGAAGATGACAAATTCTGCTTTACAATGAAAATGATGGAACATGGTTATCTCAATGTTGTTAGGAGGATTCACGAACCAGTTTAATTGTTTGGTCATGAGACAGACAAAGTTTTTTTTTTCTTTTACTCATGCTAAATAGTAAATCACATATATTTATGTATATATGTGTGTAAGTGTGTTAAGTATGCCATTCTGTTTGAAACAATCTTAATTATTTGTTTTATACTTTCAGGCAGTCCCCACCAAAGAATTTTTTGAATTTCGTAAGCAGTGCAGACTACATTCGCTTACCGTATTGCATACATGGAAATGTTAAAAATGTTCGCATACGAAAGCGCAACAATATATGTCATCTGTACTGCGTTTTATTTCAGCAGTGTAAAAAAGGAAGAAAATTGTATTTCAATAGCTTTTTTTAAATATTTCTCTCTTACTTGCTGTTACATTTTTCACCAGTGCATAAAGGAAAGGCATGATATTAATGCGCTGCTGGTACGGATGAAATTAGCACTTATTAATTGCAAAATAGACACCTACAAAGTGGGACATCTCATATAAAAACCATGTCTCAAACAATTGCTCTTGGAAGTAGGTAAGCACTAAGTAAGCGATTAAAGAAGCGCTTTTAAGTGTTTAGGTTTTTTTGTGGGTTTAGCTTGTGTGTTTATTGCACTGTTTGTGAAAATCATGATAAAAGTTTAACGGTAGGACCTGAATGGATGATAATTTATTTAAATTACCTTTTTCGGATAATTTATTTGGAATTGAAATTGGCAAAATGTCTTCATTGTAATTTACTAAAATGTGTGTCCATCTATTGGTAGTTAATTAAATAAAATATGATAGGGTCTAAAAGCCCTATCGCAGAGAAATGTATACCTTATTTTGGATAGATACGATGTTTAAATATCGCACGATTCAAATACTTCCATGGCCAATTTGTAATGGCCACTTCCCCTATAGGACGTGATTTTGTTCTTCAAGAACAATAATTTAAAAAATCACAAAATTTAAACTTGTGCTTTGGTGATGGGTATACATAATTCGTTACAGCCGCATATACTCTATACACTCTTACCTGTTTTTGAATTATAAATACATATCAACTTTTATTGCCGTTTTTTTTTTTCAATATTATAGTAACATGGTTAAGAATTGTATATGAGTGTGTGAGTGGTGTTAACAGAAATCAGGTTTTTAATTGTCATTAAAGGAGAACCCAGAATTCGTTTATTTGATTTTGAGAATATTATTATTATTTTTTAGTTTACTCTTTTGCTGTTTCTCTTTTTTCATTATTTAGTTGGAATTTACACCTATATTTCCATGTGGCCATATTTACCTTACAAATAAACAAACATACATACATGTTCATATTTAAATATGTATTTATGAAAATATTTTTATTGCTGCTTCATATTTAAGGCTAAAAATTTATTGGTCTTATGACAACGAATCATATTAACTGTTAGTCACCGATATGGCTAATTTAGTCAGACACATACACACGTGCATACAAATGTATGGACATAAATTAAATTTAATAATCAGCACCAGTTATTTAAATTTTTTTTTAACAGTTAAAGTAGGTAACAAATGTAGTTTGAAAAGTGTCTTTGAAGATTGTTTCAAATTACTAAACTACGCATTTAACTTTTATAAATGTCTGCATGAGAAGAATCAATACTGGTAATAAGTAAGTAGTGATGGGTTCTGATACTTACGTTGTCTTTACAATTTTTGATTTCTGGCCATAGTGAAAAAAAAACTCGAATTAGAAATAAATACAGGGTGAACCAAAAGTCACCATTGGGTTAAAAATTTAATTAAATTTTTGTTTATATTTTTTTTTATTTTTGCTTTTCAGTTTATATAAACAACACCTGGAGAATAAATTGGAGATATTCAGAAGGGAACAAAGAGCAGATTAATAGAATTTTATTATTTAATTCAGCGATCAATTATTTGAACGCAAAGAGCATATGGTCAACATTTTTAAGTCAGAATTTTGACCTCTGATTCTGATTTTTTGCAATGAGTCGTTGCTTAGTTTATTGTCACTACCAACTTTCGAATTTTTAATCCAACCCGTAGACAACGTTCAGTTCAGATTGCGGAATATATAAAAGGCAAAGTGTTACCTTAACACCAAAGACATCTACAGAAGGCGTTCTGCTCAGCGAGAAGTGACTCGTACATCACGTGCAGATTTACTGTTATTCCCATATAAGGTGCAATTGATGCAAAAATTAAAATCCTAGATCATCGGCGACAACGCCTAAATTTTGCCATTAAATTTTCAGAAATACAATAAATTTTATTGAAAATCTCATTATTAGTAATGAAGTTCATTTTCATTTGATTGGCCTTGTTAATAGGCAGAACTGTAGATTATGGGGTTCTGAAAATCCAAGAGTCATTCAACAAAGCCAATTACACCCCATTAGGTGTACAGTACGATGTGGCATTATATCTTAAAATATCATCGGGTGTTACATATTCGAAAATTAAGATGGAAGTGCTGTTACCGTAAATGGAAATCGGTATTTGATTATGATAAAACATTTTTTACGCCCTACCTTTAGAAACAGACCTGAGGTGTAGTTTCACAGTCCACACTGCTCGAGACACAACGACACTTTAAAGTCAATGTTTTTGAAAGCGAATATTTTCCAGAAATTCGGAAATCAATTGACCAGCGCGTTCACAAGACTCATTAGCACCCAACTATAAATTTGCCTTGTCTTTAATATTATACGCATTTTGTGGTTTACGTATTTTTATAAACAGTGTTGCAAAGATCTTTTGGTATGTTTCTTTGTTTTACTTTAAAAAAAATGCAATAGTGTAAACAAACGGCATGTTCTTTTCTAAATATATAGATCCAAGAAGTGTGAAAAATATTACATGGTTTTACTTAAATTTTATTAAGGGAAAAATAGCTATCTTTACTCTTACTATTTATTTCAATTCTCTAATTAAATATTTTAAATAACAAATATCTACTTTGCATGCAAGATGTCATGCTCTTTGTTTCACTCCTTAAATTTTTAAGTAGACTAGTTGTGAAGTTACTCACACAAGTTTTAAAGATATTTTCAAAGTGCAAAGTCCTTTATATGTGCGATGATTAATATTTAATTTGTATGGAAAGTTCCACGTACACTATACTGTGCCGTAAAAAAAAAAACTCGCCTTACACCTTCAAATGTAGATAATTTTAAAAAAAAAATATTTTTCAAACGTTTTTTTTTAAATCTTTTATATTTTTCCGGTATTTAAAATCGTATCTTAAAGTGTTATGTATCGATGTTTGTCTCGAGATGACTGACTGTCTTGTTCTAGAGGTCATTGACCTTAAGAACATTTAAAAAGGCGTCTCCTACGGTTGACAACAAGGCATACAAGAATGCATCGTAGTTATGGCTGTACTTTCTAAGAAAAAGTTTTATGATTTTTTATAAGTTTAATTTGGTTTTTACAGTACACTCGCGGTAACGTGAACTAATTAAAACCTAAGGAGTTCATGTTAGCGAAATTGTAAAATATAAATTAATATATTTCAGTATTGTCCACAAGCTTAAAAACATAGCAAATTGTTCACGTTATAGAGCTTTTTGAGAGTGTTCACGTTACAGAGTAGTCGACGTTAACAAAAGATTGTTCATGTAAGGCGGTGTTCACGTTAGACGGTGTTCACGTGCACTGTATTGGGGGTACGTACACATTAAGGTGGTTCGAACTAAAATCTAATGGGTAAATACCAGAACGGGATTCATGGTGTCAATTGGGTAAAAAGTAAAACATTGGTATCCACGAGTTAAAAAAAAATTAATATACTTCAAAATCAGACTGTAAATGAGAAAGTTTCAATGTCAAAGGGTGACCTTTACATACGGCGAAACTGATTTGCAAAAATACTTTATATTTGAACATTTGTACATTTCTTCACTGTAGAAACAATTTTTGAGGGAATGGACACCCTAGTAAATATCAGCAATTTTATTTAAATAAAAACTCAAAGATCATTGTTTTTTTAGACGTGCCTTCATTTTACTTATGACCTTTCTTCTTAAATCAAAACAAATAACAAACAAACTGCCAGATGAAAACTAAGAAGCTTAGTGTAAAAACAGTCTTAGTAATAGCAAAAAGTTATTAAAGTTCACAAAGTTCTTTGAATATCAATATTTAAAAAAAAAATTATCAATCTTAAGACCTTGCCATTAAAAATTTAATTTTTATTTGCTTAATATTTCATCGGCCTTCGGATAAGATATTCAGAAGTAATAAGCGAATTACAATATTTAAAATAAACAAGATTTATCGCTGTAATATTTGTAAATGTTGTACACAAATGTATACAGAAAACAATACAACAACAACAACAAAAAAACCTTAAGTTATACGATGTGTTGTATAGAAAACGAATTGAATGTTCTGTGTATATATTTTATGAAAATTATAGTGGGATCACTTTCATAATTGCTTTAATAAAACGTCCGTGTAACATCAGTTTAGATTTTTGTTCTTATGCGACGCAGCGAATACAAACATCTCGCTATTTCAATCATCTTTTCGTTTTTCATGAAAAATTTTAAATTTTATTTAAAACAAGTAAGAGCGCTATTTTCGGCCGTACCGAATCTTATATACCCTTCACAATGTGTAGTCTTGCAATAGTTTGTATCACCATTTATCTCATATGAAATACGTACAAACATATAAAAACATACATATATGAAAACATCCCATTGTAAAAAAAAACTAAAAAAAACTAAAAAAAAACTAAAAAAATAATAAAAATATAAATAATATATAAAATAAAAAAATAACAAAAAAAAAATAATAAAACTATATAAAATAAAAAATAAAAAAAAATAAAAACAATAAAAAAAATAAAAACAATAAAAAATAAAAATATAAATAATATACATATAAAATAAAAAAAAAATAAAATAAAAAAAAATAAAAAATAAAAATAAAAAAAAAATAATAAAAATATATAAAATAAAAAATAAAATAAAAAAAAAATTAAAAAAAAAAAACTAAAAAAAAAATTTTTTGGCTCAGTTGGAATCCAATGCCACGTTTACTCTAACCAGTATACCTACCACGTTTGTATGTATGATGTTGTTGCATGTTGTCAAACACCAAAACATCAAAATTATGCATTTTATCACCGTCAAAACGCAATTACAATAAGTCAGTCAGTGGAAGAACGTTGTAAGTTATAAACAGAAGTCTACGAACGGAATTGTCAAAAATGATTGATAAGTGTAACAGAGGTACAAAAGGAAAAGTATTTAAAAAAAAGAGATAATCAAAGCTTTTAAATACGTTTTTTTTCTCTCCTGAAAAATTATTATTTTGTCATTTGCAACGTTATTCGCGGCGATCCTTTAATTATTCCTCGACTGCACTGTTGAAAGTGGGTGCTCATTAATCTATATACATATATAGAAGTGAAACTCTGTCTGTGTGTGTGTGTGTGTTAGCTATAGACTCCAAAACCGTAAATCCGATCGGTCTCAAACTGTGGCAGGTTGTTGTACACATTCCAGGGAATGTTTATGAGTGATAAAAAGTGGGTGGGGCCACGCCCATAAAAAATAAATTATCATTTTTAACTACTTGCACTAGAACGATTTTTCTGAAACTTTGCACACATTTTGAGCTGTCATGACTATATAATTTCGTTATTAGAAAAGTGATCAGTGCCACGCCCATAACAAAAAAAAATTATAAATTTTAGCTTGTTGCACTTGACCGATTTATCTGAAGCTTTGCACACATTTAGAGCTGTCATGACTATATAAATTCGTAATTAGAAAAGATGGCAGTGCCAACCATCCCCATCAAAAAAAATCAATAAAATATTTATTTTAATATATTCAGTTAAAATTCAGAATGCATTTTTATTTATTAAGGGGCGTATCAACGCGCGACAGGCTTGGCTAGCATTTTATAAAAAAAATATTACTTTTTTTACTATTTGTACTTTGAGAGAGTTGTAATGCATATCCTGAATCTGAATTTCTCATGTCCTGTAAAAAGTTGTTTGACGCAGACCTGTAGGTAACCCATAATTAGTTTACGCCTGAAATGTGTTTTCTTTTACAGAATTACATACCAATTAAGTATATTTTGCAACGTGTACGAACGTACCTGTAAATAGAACGAAAAATTTTAATATTAAAACGTGGTCAACTAACAAGGCTATAAGAAATACATATACAAAATCAAAATACGGTTTTAAAATGCATACTACACTTACATATATATTTTTAACAATCATTTATCAATTGTTTTCTTAAGAAAATAAATTATTGAGAGTTAAATCATCGCTTTGCATAAAGAAATCAGTTTATTTCCTGTTGTCTGTCAAATTTTGAAATTGGTTCAACAACACACCGCCATCGCGATAGAAAAAAAAAATTAAAAAACAAGTGAAAATATTTCTTTTTTTTTCGCATTTTCACAAGCATTGTTAACAGTAGCCATTTCGTTTGGATTATAAAAATTGTTTTGTTCTTATTAAACTTAGCATACTTATAGAAGCTGCAAATAAATATTTACTTTTAGGATTAGCTTATTAATATATAAAAAAAATCCCACAGAAACGGAAAATAAAAAGAGCAGGATTCATTTCATTCTATTCTCTTTATTTTTTCACTTATAAAATATTCTGCTTAGAGCCGCTTTTATTTTTTCATTAATCGCAAATGTGTGTTGTATGAAAATGTCAAAAAAAACTTCTCATTATAAAGTTTTTCAGAACGAGAACTGAACCCCACCACTTGAAATCGAGTTAATTCAGGGGGTAAGTTATTGATTTTTAAAATTGTGAAATAAAAAGTTTTTGTACAGTGAAAGATATGGTGACACCATATGAAATGTAAAACCTATCTGTTGCACATTTTCACGGAACGTGAATCGACACTCAGGTATGATCGTGCATACGGAATTTTATGTACACCAAGAAACAAAAAAAACTTAATTAAGCACACAAATTAAAAATATCAAAATAAAAAAAAAACAACATTTTATCTTTGACGTTAGGCAAAAAGGTCTTAGTCACAAAACTGAAATTTCAGTTTTATTTTCGGTTTTATTCAATTTTTTTCTCTTTCGTTTGGTATCAATCGTAAAAATTTGATATTAAGGCAATAATTTAGAAAAATTCATATTTTGTTTGGTAATAAACTAAAACTGCATTTTATGACTTAACAAGACTTTTGTGCCTAACGTCAAAGTTATAAGAGACCATAATTTTATGTATTAAGGGTATCATAACAAGATAGCCGCAATTAAATTTTCACTATTTTTATTTTATGATGTTTGGTATTTCGATATTATGATTTGTAGGTTATCCCAAAAAGATCTCCGGAATTAAATTTTCACTATTTTGATATTATGATTTGTTTGGTATTTTTTACCGTTGAAGGGTATATAAGATTTAACACAGCATAATATAGCGCTCCTACTTGTTGTCATAATAATTTTGTCAATCATACTATGTTTAAAGGACAATTATGTTTTATATAAGTTATCATGAAAAGCAAACATTAAATGATAAAAATCAAACAAGCACTTGATTATGGTGACGAAATTAATGATAAAAAAATACTATTTCATGTTTTCGTTAGCCAAAAATTGTTATGGATTATATAATATGATCACCGTGATCATGTGTAAACGTGATTTAAATAAATCATTTACATAAATCTTTGTTTTCCTCGAGACCAAAAACTGCGATATATGGCACTTTAAGATTTTAAATATCAAAGATATAACGAAAAAACGACTTCATTTGGTAAAAAAAAAAATTTAAATTGTCTTTAAAGGTGTCTGGCGCATTTTTTATACACCTCAAACGAAAGTGTAGAAGGGTATATACATAGATATATATAAGTCTGTCATTTTTTTTTGTAATTTCTACAATATTCAATTACGACCCTATAAATTACATATAAGCCCGTCTGTCCGTGTGTATGTTGAAATCAACTTTCTGAAGTCCCCACGTATACTTCAGACTCCTATGTTGTATCTATTTATCAGATATGCTTTCAAGAATTTTGCTATTGCAAATCAGTTATGTAGGGATACTAATAATTAAAATATAAGCAAAAGAACACGAGTAACTCGATTTTTACCCAAACAAAGTTAGATTTGCAGCACCCAGATAAATTCTTAACAGTTTATTAAATGTCACTATAAGATATACATATAAGAACATTGATGGAAAATATTGGTTCAATAGTTCTATTGTCAGAAAAGATACTGGCAAAAATATTAATTTTTTATTGCAGATTTCCTCAGCCGTATTGCGATATTCCATTAATCAAATGTAATAGAAGAATTTAGGAAAATATGCTTCACAAACAACTTATATGTATAGGGTGGGCTATTTAAAAGTTTAAATTTGAAAATGCAACAAAACAAAAACAGCTTAAAATTTTTCCAAATTGACTTTTTTGGTATGAAGTTCAATTGTTCCGGTTAAAAATTAAATACTATTTTATTCATATGGCTACCGCGGCTAGCCTCACATCACCCCATTCGATCGGAATAATTATCAGGAACTTTTTCGAGTGTATGGGGATGTATCTCGGCACTGGCATCACGGATGTTGGCTTTTAAATGCTCAATTATCTCTGGTTTGTCTACATAACACTTGTCTTTAACGGTGTCCCACAGAAAATGGTCCAACGATGTTAAATCGCCAATTCTTGGCGTCCAATTGATAACACCATTTTGGCTAATTCAATGGCCATCAAACGTTGTACCCAAAAAATCGATTGTGGCATGATTTTTGGCAAGTTGCACTATCCTGCTGAAACCAAACAACGTTCACATCAATACCATGAAGAGCGGGTACAAAGAAATCGGTTATCATGGTGCGATAGGTGTTTCCATTGGCCGTATTGGTTGCGCCGTCTTCATTTTCAATTAAACATGGTACAATGATGACTTCGCTTCACAAGTCGCAATAAACAGTCATGCGTAATGGGTGCATTGACTTCTGTAAGACAACGTTTAGGTTTACTGAGACCAAAATACGGCCATTTTTCTTATTACCATACCCACAAAGATGAAAATGATCTTTATCCGAAAATAATTTTTTTAAGCAAAATCGGTTTCGTGCATTTTTCATTGTTTTGGAAATAAATTTCCAATAAATCCCAACGTGGCTCAAGCGTAAATCGATTAATTTCGTATAGCGGAGATAATATACTGAATTTAGTAACAGGATAAAATGACATTAGTATTGCTAGGTTCGAAATAACCGCTGGTTCAAATTCAAACCGATAGATGGACAACCCCTATGCCTTCAGCTGCATATTTACACTGTTTTGAAGGTTTTATAAGATTAAGCTCAGCTGAATATAGCACTCTTACTAGTTTACTTACAAGGTGGCACGCTCTAATGTACAAACAACTTAAGCAAACAAATTAAGAATAGATTCAAAATCAAACCCTTTTCCAAAATCAAAACGTTTAAGAATAATTTGAGAAACATATAGTTATGTCAACATAAAAGTAGGAAATAAATATTTTATTAAGTGATTAATGTAAAATTTATATTTTTATGCATAAATGGTATATTCTTAGACAAAGACAAATCTCGATAATGTTTAAATTAAAAAATTCAATAAATCAAGGTCAAATTTTGACTATTGGGCGAGCACTGATGTTATACAAATTAATTTAATATTAATAAGTCAATTTTTAAACTATTTAATAAATTTCAAACTGGTTCAAAATATAAACACTAAATTAAGTAGAATCGGCATTTAAGTGTTTGAAAGTCTACTACATGGAGTAAATCAAACACCTTAGGTGTTCCGTAAGCAATCTATCAATGTTCCTTGTTTAAAAACATGAATAAATTTGTTTTTAAAAATGTTTAAACACGTGTTCAGTTTAAAAACATATTCGTTATATGCCCTACGATCATTTATATGTTAAGAGTTACTATATATTTGATAGGTTTAGAAACAAAATCGAAAATATTTTAGTTTCTTTAGCATTACAACATTGAAAAATTAACATAGAAATAATGAAAACAAAACAAAAAAAAAGGTCAAAATACAACAACATACAAGAAGAAACCTGAAACATAACAAGTAACAGTGCTATATTCGGCCGTGCCGAATCTTATATACCCTTCACAACGTGTAGTCATGCAATAACAATTGTTTGTATAAAATACGTGCATACGTACGCGTTAGAATAAATGTGGCATCGAATCCCAGCTGAGCCAAAAAAATTTTTTTTATATTTTTTTAGAAAAATTAAAAAAATTTTTTTTTAAATTTTTTTAAAAATTTTTTTTTGTAGTTTTTTTTATTATTTTTTTCTTATTTTTAATATTTTTTTTTTGTAATTTTTTTTGTTTGGTATGTTTTTTACATGTATGTATGTATGTATGTATGTATGTATGTTGTTGTTGTAATTGTGAAAAAAAACGAGGTGGTCGTGGTTTTTTGCTCATATCTCAGAAAGTTATGGGGCGATTGTGGTAAATTTCAATAGCGATTCATTCCTGGATATTTCCAAGAGATTGATACCATATACAGATCTGAGGAACATATAGTTGCTTCTAAAAGTTGATTTCAACCAACACACGGACAGACGAGCAGACGGATAGACGGACAGACGGTCAGGGCTAAATCGACTCCTCTATTCATAAGCTTTCAGAAAATATATACTTTATGGGGTCGGAAATGAAAATTGTAGAAATTACAAACGGAATGACAAAGCTATATATACCCTTGCGCACCACAGGTGAAGGGTATAAAAATAAATAAAAGAAGCCACACACAAGAGAAGTTGTGTAAAAAAAAAGAACAAAAATTATAAAAATAACATTTGCGTTAATTACCTTAAATATGTATCTATTACGTTAAAATATTGAGGTTTTTTTCTGGGGCTAAATTCAACTACACATTTTCGGCTTTTTTGCCTGTTTATCTCTTTTTGCCTTCTATGGCATAAATAAACAAGTAAGAGCGCTATATTCGGCCGTGCCGAATCTTATATACCCTTCACAACGTGTAGTCATGCAATAACAGTGGTTTGTGTCACCATTCATCCCATATGAAATACGTACATACATATAAAAACATACATATATAAAAACGTCCCATTGTAAAATTAAAAATTCACGTATGTATGTTAAAAAAACAAAAAAAAAAAAATTTTTAAAAAATTTAAAAAAAAATTAAAAAAAAAAATTTTAAAAAAATTATTATGTATATAATATATATAAAACAAAAAAAAATAAAACAAAAATTAAAAAAAATAATAATAAAAAATAATAATAAAAATATAAATTATATATTAAATAAAAAAATAAATAAAAAATAAAAAAAAAATTAAAAAAAAAAATTTTAAAAAATTAAAAAAAATTTTTTTTGGCTCAGCTGGGATTCGATGCCACGTTTTCTCTAACCAGTATACACGTTTATATGTATGTATGTTGTTGTTGTAATGTTGTTTTTGTGAAAAAAAATCGAGGTGGTCGTGGGTTTTTGCTCATATCTCAGTTGTTTATGTACCGATGTTTCTGATTTTCAATACCGATCTACTCCCGAATATTTCTGATATTTTGATACCTTACCCGGGTCCAACCTATGTCGGGGGGCTTCAAAAAGTTGATTTCAACATACACACGGACAGACGGTCAGACGGACAGACTGACAGAGCTTAATCGACTTCCCTATTCATAAGCTTTCAGAAAATATATACTTTATGGGGTCGGAAATGAAAATTGTAGAAATTTCACACGGAATGACAAACCTATATATACCCTTTTTCACTGTGTGAAGGGTATAAAAACACTTTCTAACATTTTACTTATAAATAAATTGTGAAATGAAACAAGAAAAATAATAAAAACAAAAATAAAAACTAAGTCTTTTTGTTTTTTTTTTTTTAAGAAAATAATTAAAAGAATTAACAAAAAAAGATAGAAAAATTGTGTACACATTTTAGCAATTAAATAAAACAAAAAAAAAGATGGAAGAAATGGAAAAAAACTGTCTTAAACTATTTAAAATTTAAATTTATTTATTAAAAATTTCCGAAATATATTTGTGCCAAAAAGAAAAAACTTCTAAGTCGAGATAAGCTAAAAATTGCGATAATTACTTCATTGCAATCCCAGAATTCATAAATTCCCACCGGCATATTTTAATTTTTTTTTTTTATAACTTTACAGAAAGTTATAGCGTAACAATCTACATATATATTTTTAAAGAACAATATCCTTTGGTATAATAACTTATTTTAACTAATAAGTGAGCTAAGTATACGAAAATTAATATCCTCTCTAATTTGTGTAGCGCTGAATTCATATAATAGTATGAATGAATTTCTAAAAACCGATTCCTGAAAAACCTTTAAAAACAGACATAAGCAGTTTTCCCGTATTGCCACAGATATATCGTTAGCTGAGTGTGCAAACTGTCAAGTGCAATTTTTATGAAATTAAGATTTTAATGCTGTAAGTACAACTTACATAATACATAATTAAAAAAAAAGAAAGAAAATGACGTAATATCGATTCTAATATGGTGTTTTGCTTTGTAATGCAAATGGCCTAAGTCGCTTAAAAAAACGAACAAAAACATGTGCTAAGACTAGTTATAATTGACTTCTTTATTATTTAATTTGAGTTTTAATTGTCAAACTTTTTGATTCAAACTAATATTTTAATTTTATTCAGGCTTGAGTTAACTTTTTGCAAAGAATTTTAGTTTTGATAATGAAATAATTAGTCTGATAAATAATATTTTTGCCAACACTAACCGAGTGTAATGCATTTTCGAAGCTAGCTATTAATTTATTTTTAGCACTCTTTGATCGGTGACTAAGTGATGTAAGTATCATGTATTTACTCCCAAGTCTTTAAGATAATTGAATTCGTTAATCATTATATTGCCTTTTTCATATATTCTTACAACAACGAGTGGGAATGACAATTAAATTTTTTAATAAAAATAAAATAAATTTTTAAATAAACTCAATTCTGAATTAAATCTAAATATTAATTTATTATTTCAATAAATTTATTAAATAAATTTTTGTTTTTTTTTTCAAGAGGAAAAATTTATGCTCGTACTGAGATGTGTGTGAAGTTAATTATGCCGAGTTAAATATGTTTTGACGTAACGACATATTTAACTCAGAAGTCAAATATGTTGTGACGTAACGACATATTTAACTTAAAAGTTAAATATGTTTTAACTTAACGATGTAATAAACAAAAATAAGATATTTAGAATTAAAAAACATACAAATAATAAAAAAAAATTTAAAATAAAAAATATTTTTTTTTTGTATAAAATATATTAATATTTTTTTTAAGTACATATTATAAAAAATATTGAATCTCTAAGGGATTTTTGCACATATTTAAGTAAACCCTTCTTTGTCACTCATATAGACCATATGGAAAACGAAGACAATTATCCACTGTTCTCAACTGTATAACTTAGCATTCTCAATTGTATTTGTGACTTTTTATACCCTTCACACAGTGAAAAACGGTATATATAGGTTTGTCATTCCGTGTGAAATTTCTACAATTTTCATTTCCAACCCCATAAAGTATATATTTTTTGAAAGCTTATAAATTGGTGAGTCGATTAAGCTCTGTCAGTCTGTCCGTGTGTATGTTGAAATCAACTTTTTGAAGCCCCCCGATATCAGAAATATTCGGGAGTAGATCTGCATTGAAAATCAGAAACATCGGTACATAAACAACTGAGATATGGGCAAAAACCCACGACCACCTCGATTTTTTTTCACATAAACAACATAGCAACAACAACATACATACAAACGTGTATACTGGTTAGAGTAAACGTGTCATCGAATCCCAACTGAGCCAAAAAAAAAATTTTTTTAATTTTTTTTTTATTTTTTTTTTTTTAATTTTTTTTTTAATTTTTTTTTTTAATTTTTTTTTAATTTTTATTTTAACTTTTTTTTTAATTTTTTTTTCTTATTTTTTTTTAACAAACGTAAATTTATAATTTTACAATGGGATGTTTTTATATATGTATGTACGTATTTCATATGGGATGAATTGTGATACAAACTACTGTTATTGCATGACTACACGTTGTGAAGGGTGTATAAGATTCGGCACGGCCGAATATAGCACTCTTACTTTTTTTTAAATTTTGGAAATTTAAACTATGAGAAAATCATTGAATCTCTGATGGATTTTGGACATCTTTGTGCAAACCCTTCTTTGTCACTCATATGGACTATATGGAAAAGGAAGACAATTTTTTTGCTCTAATCAACTGTATAACTCAGATGTCGAAACTGTATTTATAAATTTGTTTTAAAAATGTTAATTTTTCATTGAATCTCTGAGGGAAATGTCTTTGGTGTCTTAATTTGAAATAAATGATCTGTCAAAAGAAAATTTATCAAACAATTTTATTTCCTAAAACCGAAATTTACTCTTTTAAAGCCTGCAGCCGACAGATGTAATATTCGGTGGAAGCGGCATGTTTGAATGCTTTAGACGTTTTCTTTTTCTTTTTTAAATTTTAAAAAAGTTATATCGTCGCTGCTCCGGCGAAATCATTTATGTGACAATTTTCAAAAAATTTTGTATTGCTCTTTTTTGAACCATTATTGGTCGTACATCTATCCACGAAACCGTTTAAGGATATCTTGATTGGTTCAAAAATAAAGAATAGTCAGTACGCAATAGTTTAATACTGTAGAGTAACAAAATAAAATGTTTGTTTTGCTCTCCTGAAAACTTAATAAAAAACACATAACTGAATTTGTTGGAGCAACGACGATATGTCTGTGGCTTGGAGCTAAAAGGGCCAATGTCAAAATATTTACTTTTGAGAAAATTGCAATTGAACTTTAACTTTTATAGATGCTTTCATAGTGACATTGGCCAGCATTTTATTTATGAAGCTGTTCTGGGTTAAGTATGACTTTAGCTGTTTTACCATAATGAAATAGAGCAAGAAAACAAACCTAATGCAATGATTAACTCAAAAGAGCAAAAAAGTGACGTTGGCCCTTTTAGCTCCAAGCCACAGATGTAATGTGTTGGCAAGTGTAGTGTTTGTAAAGCTCATCGTTAACGCATTTATCTGTCAATTGTATGTTTAAATAGTTTTAATTTATAGCGCTTGTGAATTGAGTTTTAGTTTTTGAATTAGTGCATTTTGTCTAAGTTTTATTTTGGTTTGAAAACATTGTTCATCATGTCATGTAGAAACTGAGATCTATTTTTTTTATTTATCTTTTTTTATTAATTATTAATTTCACGGTAATCAAGCTTTTGTTTTAATTGTATCGTCAAATGTTACTTTTCATAAACACTTCAATATGGTTGTCATTTCAAAAATAGTATGACTAACAAAATTAATTAAAAAGATAAGTAAAATCAAAATAAGTAATACAAAAACAAAAAATTGCTTTAGAAAAGAGCTAAGATTGTCTATTTCGTTTTTAGTCATAATTGGAGTATTGCATGGAACTTTAATTCAAAATAACAATGATAATTTGCAACCATTATATGTTTTAATCACAGTTATACAATTGAATCATAATATGATGTTGCCCTTGGATTATGATTATGACAATCATGTTTTTTCTTTGCGTGCAATTAAACAATAAATTAAAAATTTGTTGCATATGTTCGCAACCACTGTATCAATCTTTTTAGTTTTATTTGAAGTCAGAGTTGTGTTACTTAAAACATAAATATGTGAGTAATTTATCAAATAAGCCCACTCACTCCCTGTAATAACTGAGCATAGTTGTCGCTGCCACTGTCAACCTTGCCGTCTGCTGAAAAAGTATTGCAAGTAATAGTAGCAAAAACCCTGTAGTAAAAGGAACTAATTAGAGGTTGTTTGTGTTAGTGGGTAAAAAATCGTCAAAAACTAGTTGTCAAAATCTTTTGTACCCTTCCACACTAATCTACACTGCCATTTGCTAGTAAATTTAACAAAAAAATCTCACTTTAGTTTTAATTGGTAAACAAAAAGTAGGACTAGTTTGGTCTAGCGAAGTAACGAACGTTTCTAACATGATGACAAAAATATGTATTTATTGTTAAATCGACGCTACTATTTATAAAATGATTTTTATATGCAATACATACATAACTGTAAAATGTACCACATACTACGAGTAATGCACACAGCTGTGGCCTGTCAGAAACCAATAACGTTTGCCGTCATCGCTGTAATTGTGGTAGTGATGATTGTCATCATAAAGTAATTTTTTTTTTTTTTAATTCAAACTGACAACTTGCTCAACTGCTATTAGCGTCTATATGTGTATGTTAAAAATACATATAAAAAAATAACATCAACCATTAAGAGTTAAATCTACCGGCTGTTTCTTAATACATGTTGTTATGACGAACTCGCTTATGTTGAAAAGTCTCTGGGTTAAAAGTTTTTGCGTGTTTGTTGAAACATTTACTTGATTTACCTGCAAACTGTTAATAATAATTTTATACACTTTTTAAGAAATCATGTCTTTAACATAAATCTTAAAATTTTATTTCAAAGCACGTCTAAACTTTTGTTACCAACACTACCCCACCGCACACCAAAAAAGCATACAAATTTAAGGTATTTATTTCTAAGATTTAAATAAGTGTAAAAAAGATAGAAAACACTTTATCTTTTAAAAAACTGGCAGTTTTATTTAAAACAATTTAATTCCGCGTTTGAATTATTTTTTTCTCTTTTAATTTTTAAAATTAAGTGTTTAGTTGGTGGTCGCTTGTTATTGTTGTTATCAAATATTTAAAACATATGCATACAAATATTCAAACATACACACATGCATACATTTTAACATAAATTTTTTTCTGTGTGTGTTTATTTGTATGGCAATCTGTAATATTTTTTTAATTTTTATTGTAAATCTATCAAAGTTTTTGCATTTAACTAAAAAACTTATCCGAATAAAGCAACATTTTCTTTTTTCAGAAGCTACAGAAACCAAAAGTATGCAGGCTAATGCATTAAACCAATAACTAAAGCAGCTAATACACGGCATGTTATATATGTACATCTGACTTGGTAAATTGGTATTGGCTTTGAGTCGTTTTTTCAATATTCATAGTGAGTTATAAAATTTGAGTATAAGTGTGTATAAATTATTGAAATTTAACTGAGCTGACGTACGCATACCCTCAACAACGTTGATTTATAAGTACAACACAATAATCATGAGCTCTCTGATCCATATGTTATTGTTTATGTCTGTCAAAATTGTTACTTAAGACTTATCCGTCGCTGACTGTTTTTTAGCATCAAAGATTTCTGCAAACAGCTGATGTCAGGTAGCTTATCAGAACAAATTAGAACACGATCTAATTGAAATGTTGTCAGATGACTTAGCACATGTGTTTTACAGAAATAATGTTTAAATGCTAACACACGACATGTACGTCTATAGCAGTGGGGAATTTTACAAGTCAGAAGTAAAAAACATACCGTGTATTATCTGCTTAAGCAAACCAAGGAGAGAGAGAGAGAGAAACGAATGGATGTTTTAAGATAATTTTTAAAAAATTCTATTACAAAATAAAAACGTAACAATATATATATATACGTAAATTACTAATAATATAAGGTGGGCCGCATGGGGGTTAAAATTTTAATAACATTTTGGTTTATATATATTTTTAATTTATCTGTATTTCCTGTAAGGTTAAACATTTTGTAAATAATTTATGGATTTTTTTTTAATTCTTAAGTTAAATAAGTCGTTGTATTGTTGTTTTTTAATTAGAAGAATATCTTTATAAAAATATTCATACATTTTTAAATTATTAACATTATTAAGCACTTTTTAAATTTAGTGTAATTTTTTTTTTTTTTTAAGTTTCAACTCTAGCTGTCAAAGTTCATAGACTAGTCCATAGTCGGGCTGTCAAAAGCAATGCTGTTCTAAACTAGTGTCGCCGACAACTTGAAAACACCAATTCGGCATCGTTCTCAAAAACTTCAAATTTCACGAAATGCTACGCATCGAGTTTTGACAAAAGGCATCCACCTTAATGTGTACAAAATTTAGCTTACTCAGGAGCTCAAACGAACAAACCATGAAAATGCCGGCAATTCGATTAATGGTTAATAAGCAAAATGAAGCCAATTCTTCAATTCTTGCGGATGATAGTCAGGCGACGCGATTGGACCTTACTTTTTTGAAGATAAGGCCGAAAATTGCATTGACTGTGATCGATGTTGGCTACAGAAACATCATAACGGAGTTCTTATGGCTTCAAATAGGCGGTAAGGATCTGAACGTCATGTTTTCATTAAGACAACGCCACCTGTAAAGGATTTTTAAACAATCACGCTACAAAAGTAGACCGATAGGGACAGCAAACGACGCCATATTTTTTGCCGCTCTTTTGACATTTCTCTTCAGTAAGGTTTGCCATTTTATGATGGAAAGATATACGAGCCAATAACGAGCCGAAATTATTAAAATTTACTACTGAAATTCGGTGTCAGTGTCCTCAACGTTAAGAGCGCTACGTCCAATTTATGCTTATTTCTCATTTCTGGCTGAATGGCTTCGTCAATAAGCAAAATATGGTCAGACAGCATTCCACACGTACTCCATTAGTCATCATTGCATCCCAAAAAATTACGGTTTGGTGCGGTTTATGGGCAGGCGGTGTCATTGTGCCGTATTTCTTCCGTGATGAATAAGACCGACACATGAGACAACATGTAGAGCATGCGAGGAAGAGGATGAGACTCTGGTACACTACCTCTGTCATTGTCCTGCGTTTGGGCATATTAGGCACGAAAATTTTACAGTGGATACTATGCCGAACTTGGAATACCTGGTGAACTCGAACTGGAGATCCATAAGGCGTGACATTGAGGGGACTGGGACCTTGGACTAGTCCGTTATTTACGGGAAATTATGTTTATGGTTTTTGTTTGGGAATTCCGTTTTCCATATGGAGCGCACAACATGTCAACTGGGCATAAGTTCATACCTGTCATGGGTTTGGGCTTTTATACCCCTCATTTTCAACCTAACCTAACCTAACCTAATCTACTAATGGGAATCGCTACCGTTCAATGATAACAGAATATTCTTGGCCCCAATTGGATGATATGGACTTGGAGGACATGTGGTTCCAACAGGACGGCGCCACAAGCCACACAGCGAATGTCACAATCAATTTATTGGAAACCAAGTTTGGAGAACGTGTTATTTCAAGAAATGGTCCAGCCGGTTGGTCGCCTCGGTCGTGCGATTTAACGCCGTTAGACTATTTCCTGTGGGGCTTCGTCAAGTCTAAGGTCTATGCCAACAAGCCAGCAACAATTGATGAACTTCGTTCGAATATCGAACGTGAAATTGCAGCAGTATCGCCCGATTTATGCTTGAAAACCGTCGAAAATTGGGTTCAGCGTCTGGACTTCTGCAAGCGTGTCCGTGGTGGCCATGCAAAATAAATTGAGTTCCATACATAATGGCAATGAACGTACTTTCACAGGAATAAATAATTTTATTAATATCCAAAACCGTTTGTAGCACTCTTATTAAAAAACCCTATATAAAATAATTTACCTAAATTATCTCAAGAAATTCTAATGTCAACTGGCCACGAAGATCATGCGACTTATTTTGTGCAATTTTTCTTTAGGTTTTTGCAAAAGCTCGGGCTTATGCGAATAAACCAGTAACAATTTCTGAGCACAAATTCAAGATCTATAGCCTCGTCTCTGTGAAAAAGTCAAAGAAAATGTCATGAAAAGTGTAATGGCCTGTCATCACAGACGTAGGGCGGTCATTTGATGAATATTTTATTGCTTACTTAATCAAAACATGTCTTCTTTACAATCCAATAAAAAAGAAATTACAACT
Organism: Phyto melanocephala; assembly: GCA_941918925.1. Classification (NCBI taxonomy): domain Eukaryota; kingdom Metazoa; phylum Arthropoda; class Insecta; order Diptera; family Rhinophoridae; genus Phyto; species Phyto melanocephala. The sequence continues at coordinate 94,094,987 of OW799235.1, read as the reverse complement.
ATCGACTTATTGCTATAACAAATATGAAACCTTCTCAAATAGAAAGATCATTTGTTTATCTTATTGAACGAAATATTAACATGAGGTTCAAGCAAACTTGAGACTAATTCCAAATTGTTCACTGTATTTTTGATAATGACAAAAAGCGAAGACTTAGTTCGTGGTAAGCCCATTCTCATTGCAACCTAAGATTTTTTCTAAAGATATTTCATGCTTATGCACGACAACTACACTATTGCTTTTAATTTTTTGGTTCATCTGGATTGGTGCATGGATTTCAAATTATGTCATTTTAATTCCGCAATCTTTAAGCACAATGGGGATTTCTAACTTTAGCCCCTTTTAGGACATATAATGAATTCACACAGTTCAGTAGTGCAGTTCGATTGCATTCGCAATTTACAAAGTTTAAAAAAATCTTCATCATCAGAAATATTTAAAATTGATTTTAGTTATTAGTTGGAAGAAAAAAATTTGAATTCATAATGTTGAAAAACCTTAATTTAAATCCTAAGCGCCTGTGAAACACTAAGAAAAGACAAATTATAATTAATTTGTCATATTCGCTACGTTATCTTCAATGCAATGTACTACAGTTCGGCAACTTTCAACCTTTAGCCTACGTTGACTTTTACTTTGTTTTTACTCCGTTTATAAAATATTTATTGTGTCAACTCTTTCCGTCATTACGTTAATGTCAGCTGAAAACGTCGTATGAATCCATATGACGGATTCTATGTACCTCAATCATAAGAAGCTGCAGAAAAAATTGGTTACAAATATTTTCAGTAAAATTTAATCTTTTTTATGGTCTTATTCTGAAACAATCCCCCTCTCCTAAATGTTAATATTTCTTTATTCAAACTCATGCGTTTTGTACACATTTTGATTCAACGAATGCATTAGAATGGCGACTTTTTGTAAGTTGTGTGGTTTGAATAGTTCATTGATAGTCTTTAAATTTTTTTAACGACTTTAAAGCATATTTAATACACAGTGAGTCGTGTAGATTATAGAGATGTTTTTCTTATTTATAAAGATTTTGATTTTGAAATGAATGCTCTTATAAACAAACGAATATGAGATATTACCTCACGTATTAAAATATATTTTATTACCTGTCTGCTTGTTTGTTTATTTCAAAATTAAATTCTAAAATTCTTGAAGTTTTTTCTGACTTACAGAAGAAAGTGTAATAACTTTAAAAATTCCATGCTGCTGTAACATGTTTATCTTTGAGTTTAATGTCAGTTTTGTTGTAAATTAACCTCAAAGTCATTTAATCGAACGCAAATACAAACAAGCATCCATCAACACGTCTAAATTACTTGCCGTTTGTCTGTCTATTTTCAAAAAAGTTTGTTTTATTTACATGTTTGTCATCTTTAAACATGCATTTTTAGTTTTATTTATTTATTTTTTGTTGTTTTTACATTTGAGGTTGATGATAATTATATTGCTGAAAAAGAGTGAGTCAGTTTTATGTGTAAAAAAAATTCAAAATGCACAGACGCGCAATGTAGGGGTCATGATGTAACAGCAACAGGCCAAAGAAATTTTCCATTTAAAATGTTTATGTTTGTCTTGTGATCTTATAACTTAATTTTCCATGTTTTCTTACTCGTTAGTATTTCTTTCATATCTCCTTGTCCTCTACTGCATTCACTTCATTTTGCTCACCATCGAATGTTAGGAATTAAACTTATTGTAGTTGAGGAGACAACAAGCAGCATTTTGATAATTATTGGTTGTTGTTGCTTCAATAAAAATTTTTTTAATTTCAAGTTTAGTTAGATTCTATTTGAATGGGAAGAGTACAACAGCGGATTTAATAAACAGAGGCCGTTTGTATTAACAAGATAAACTGTATTTAGGTAAAAGTGAGTATATGAAGAGTTTGCATGCTGACGTCTGTCCGGGCAATGAGAGGAGATTTGTTGGTTCGATTAAAATTTTGTGCAAAACTACTCTGAGTATATAAAATCGAAAACATTTTCTTTGAAGGTCTCAAATTTATGGAAAAGAAAAACTGAATATTCAAGCGGGTACAATGCCCCTGCTAAATTAACTATTTACATTTTGAACACCCACACCACGCAAAAGAAAATTTAGGTTTTAGCATCTCCAAAAAAAATTTTAACTACAACAATGCAACAATCACTTATGAATTTTCATTTGCCCAAATGTGTCAATTCTGCTTGTTAACGAATCCACTGAGGTAAAAGTGTACATCGTCGCTGAAGATGATTTTCTTTTGAAATCACCATTCACTTTTGACCATTAAACCAACCATGCGTCGTATCGAAGACGCTTGAAATGGGCAGTAGGCTTCAGCTCTTGAGTCAATTGAACCTCGTAAGCGTTTAAATTAAAATCTTTGTTCCAAATTCGCATTAGTGATGTTCGTAAGATGTTAAATTTTTGGGCACGAAGACGAGTTGATGATGACGGCTCTTCTGTCACACTTTCGCGATTAATAGTAAGGTTTTTTGCAGAATGAACTGGGCGTATTTTCTCATTTTCTACAGACCCGGTTTGCTGAAATTTTCACCATTATCCCTATTGTAGGCACTTTAAGTCGATTATGCTGGCCGAAAAGATCACGAAGTGAACGAAACGCATTTTGATTTTAAGGCTACCACAATTTTAACGAGCTGTTCAATTGTGTACCTCTCCATGGTTGAATTTGTCAAACACTGAAACAAAGAAATGTCAAATAAGGTTGGGTCATCAACTTAACTCATAATTAACATCGTGCATTATGGCTTAACCACCCATCTATACATATAAAAGTGAAACTTTGGTGTGTGTTAGCTATAGACTCCGAAACCGTAAAGACGATCGGACTCAAACTTTGGCAAGTTGTTATACACATTCCAGGGAGGTGTTTATGGGTGGTAAAAAGTGGGCGGGGTTACGCCCATAAAAAATAACTTATCATTTTTAGCTACCTGCACTTGACATATTTTTCTGAAACTTTGCACACATATTGAGCTGTCATGGCTTTACAGTTTTGTGATTAGAAAAGTGGGCAGTGCCACGCCCATAAAAAAAGTTATAATTGTTAGCTTCTTGCACTTGACTGATTTTTCTGAAACTTTTCAATCTTATTGAGCTGTCATGACTTTACAGTTTTGTGATCATAAAAGTGGTCAGTGCCACGCCCATAAAAAAAATTATAATTTTTGGCTTCTTGCACTTGACCGATTTTTCAAAAACTTTGCACACATTTTGAGCTGTCATGACTATACAATTTCGTGATTAGAAAAGTGGGCAGTGCCACCCCCATTTAAAATAAGTTATTAATTTCGGATATTTCTACGCATTCCACTGGTTCCCACCGATTTGGCTTTCAACTTCAAGCGACTACAGTTTTCAGTTTGCCTTGCCTTCGCTATTACCATCAACATAGCACAAACTCTGCGCGTTGCAGAATTGAATTTGGAAAATCCTCATGGCCAGCTGTACGTCGCATGCTCCAGAGTGGGAACACCAAAAAATTTGTTCATTTTTACAGCAAATGGAAAAACCAAAAATATTGTATACCCACTTGCATTACAATAAAAATCAATAAAATATTATTTTTAATATATTTGACTAAAATTCAGAATGCTTTTTAATTCATTAAGGTGCGTAGCAACGCGTTTCTTATAAAAAAATGTAACAAAAGATTTAACATTATGATACTCACCTTATAGACTTGACCATAAGTGCCATTGCCAACAACTTCGATTAATTCAAAAATACCAGCAGGATCCTAATGAAGAGATAAGACAAGGAAATTATAATTTTTGTTTAACCATCTTAAATGAAATGACATACATTATAAAGTTATTAAAAATACATTTAAGGAATAATTTCAGTTAAAACGAAACACACATACAGGGAGAACGAAGAAAAAAATCTATTTATAAACGCGAAAATAAAAGTAGACAAAAACAAAAAGAACAAAACTATTAAAACAAAAAAGGGCTACGCCCTGACATCATTATCAAAAATATTAAAATTATTGTGAGAAAAAATTTTAAATGGATGGAAATGGAGATGGTGACGATACAATAAACATCCTGAAGAATAATATACAACACGACTTATACAAAAAAACATATAAAAAAAACAAAGCAGACACACAAGTGTCGTCTATTGTTTTATTTTATTTTTTTTTTTTTTCATCTTCAAATAACACAAATATACATAAATATTAAGTGAGCAAATAGCGAACGAGTGTGTAGTGAGTGCAATGACATTATTTTGGAAAATCTAGGAGAAACAGTAAAGGCACATGCTAGAGACACAAATGTATATACAAATGTATTTGTATTTCAACAAGTGCATGCTACTACTACTGCTACTAATACTGTAAAAGGTATTAAGTATATAAAAAAAGCAAATACCCACAACAACAACAAAAGCAAACAAAAAGAAATACCCAAACAAAATCATTATGCATTAAAACAGTTATAATATTTTAAAGAAAATGCAATTGTGCAAGTCTAATGTACTTTTTAACTTAAAGATATTTTAATTAGCTTTAAAAAGTCTTAAGGTATGTTCACATTAGGCAAATATTTGACAAAGTTAAAGTAACCAATCAAATTTATTCGTTTCTGGCCTAACCAATAACGGCCGTATGCAAAAAAAAAACTTACTCCAGCTTTATAAACCATTGTTGAGCAAAAATCCTTAATGTTATATGCAAAAACTCTAACATACCTTTATTATCTTTAAAAAATATAAAGTAGAAATATACCTTCATTAAACTAAGGTAAGATCTTATTAAACCCTTCACACGACAGTGTAAAAGGGTATAACTAGGTTTTTCATTCCGTGTGAAATTCCTACAATATTCATTTCCGACCCCCATTAAGAATATGCATATCTTCTGAAAGCTTATAAATAAGGTAGTCGATTTAGCGTTATCCGTCTGTCCGACTGTCTGTCCGTGTGTATGTTTACATCAACTTTTTGAAGCCACTGACATCGCCACGACCCGTGTAAGATATCAAAATATCAGAAATATTCGGAAGCAGATTTGCATTGGAAATCAGCATAATCGCCCCATAACTACCTAAGATATGAGCCAATAAACACGACTGCCTTTGTTTTTTCGCTTACTTTTACCACAAAAATTAAAATTTTCCAGCCCTATGATAAATTATAGACATGTTACTACATATTTATGACTTTAGTAGGCCTCTGAAGATACTCATGAAAAATTTTGGACAAATTGGTCACTAATCGGCAAAGTTATAGAGAAAAATTATTTGAAAAAATAATATATTTTTTTAAATATATCAGAATTTTTTAAACTCATAAATAATTTTTAAACACGCTTCTGATACCAAATTATAAGCCGTAATCTCAGAAATTATTTCTTAGCAAAAACAACAAATCGGTTTGAAACCGTCTGAGATATAAGCACCAAAGTACAACTGCTTCGGTGTTTTTCCTTAAATTTACAAACAGAAATAGATATTTTTCAGTTTCTATGTATATAACCAAGAGAACCAATATGGGGATCAAATAAAAGGGCTTGAGTATTAAAATATAGTTAGATGTGAATAGAAAAAAATTCAAGATGAAGTCCTAGATTAAATGGCGAGTATATGAGTTAAGTATAGTAGTTACGAACTTGTATCCTTTAACCCCCACAATATTAGTAAAAAAAGTGCTCGACCAGTACAATGTAGTAAGCTATAAAAAAAATTTTTTTAAATCCAAAATGGCGTCTGAAACAAAATTACAGAGCGAATTTTTTTAACCCCAACAATATGGGTAACAAATGAAAGGGCTTGACTAGTAGAATACAAATAACTATAAATAAAAAAATTATAAATCAAAAATGGCGCTGGAATTACTAAAGAATATGGTGTATTGCATGAAATCTAAAATCTAGGCTAAGCTACAATGTGGTCATTATAGTCATCTACATGACGTTAAAGAGCTTGTTTTTTTCTGTTTTTTACGTTTTGTGCAGTCAAAACATTAATGGAAGCAACAAATGGTGTTAAATATGTATGTTGTACTAAAAATATATATATTAAGTTTAATCAGAAAAATTCGTAAAATGTTAAATAATTAATGAAAAGATGTGAAATAATTTGCGTTTTTGTGAATCGTGTTTTTTTAAGTGATATAAATAAAATCAACACAAATAAAAAAGCTCGTTATTTGAATACCATTTTTGCTCCTGAGAAAAATTGTCTTGTTGCTTCTTTTTAATTAATTTTTTTTTTGTTTTGTTTTACTTAATATAAAAGAAATATTATATAGACGATTGGAAAACAATTAAACTAAATCTTTCAATGTAAAAATAAGAATAATCCGTTTTAAAGACGACTACACGAAGGAATTTATATTCGTTGTTTTGCATTGTTAACAACAAAATGGTGAAAGAAGTTGAGGGTATTGCCAGTATAAAAATATGTACTTGTTTAAATCAATGTAGGTTTAAATAACGTTTTCGGATACGTTTTTTTAATAAAGGCATGTTAGCCTTAATACGTCAAGTAAATAACATCTATTTCAAATCTTCATTAGAAGTTTTTCTTCTTGCATACGGCCGTAAATGTTTATTAAATTTAAGATTATTTCAATTTAAATAAATTTCAGTTTCAATACATTCATACGTTTTGACTAGATTTGTTGTAAGAAAAAGCTCATAACATGAAATAAATGTTTTCCATAAAAATGTTACATACGCTTCTTTATATTTACCAAATGTAAATCATATTTGAAAAAAAAATAATTTAGTTTTCTGTTTGTTGATGTTTTTCATTAATTTTTGCGATTCTTGACGGTCCATCTCATGATTAAACTTTTATTTTTTGCCTTTTCTTTAATCTTATTTTTTGTGCCATTTTATTACCAAATTTCACAAAGTGCGTGTGCAGTTTAGTTACTCACAATATTCTTTGCTCAAACATTTATTTGTAATTCAGACATCATAGCTGGAGATATAAAAAAATACAGCATTGCACACGCAGAGAAAAACCATGGTTACGACATGATCACGACGGTCATACTATAGTTTCTATAACAATATTTGGTTGTTGAAAACAAGTAATATTTATTTTTGATTCAGTTCATCATATATTTTGTCACGATAATCAAGCATTTGTTTGAATTGTATCATTTAATGTCTACTTTTCGTAAAAATTTTAAAATGGTTATCATTTAAAAAAAGTATGATTTAAGAAAATTAATGCGACAAAAATAAAATTGTATTCAAAAGCATTAAAAATTACAAATAATCATTAAATAATAGGTGAGACAAAAGAATGATTACATATTAATCAAGCTATAATTTTTAATAATAATTTGATTTCAATTGTTCTTCTTCTTGCTGAATAAATTTTTATTACTTTAAAAGTTTGAGATGTCAAAAAACTGAACAAAAATTTTGAAAAATTAAAGAAAATTTACAAATAAACCAGAAAATGTAAAAAATATTGGTATAAAAATTGCAATTAAATTAGTAAGTACAATCAATATGTGTATGTTACAGCAAAAGACAATAATTTTTAGTAAAAAAGCAAAGATTGTCGATTTCAATTGTAGTCATATATATGATTATTGAATGATACTTTAATTAAACATAATAATGATTGATAACTGGTAACCATTCAATTCAATCATAGTATGTTGCTCTTTGATTATGGTTACCACAGCCATATCATTTCTTTGCATCCAGAGAAAATAGTTCAAAGCTGTGACATTGCACGATCTAGGTAGCCAATTTGCCATAGCAAAAGGTGAAATAAAGGGCTCAACAAAATGAATTCTCCAAAATTTCATTGTTTCAGGCGCTTGGTGAAACAAGAGCTAACCGCGACTATTCAGCAAATTAAATCAAAATGTATAAAATGGTGCGATAACGGTTATTATTGCCGGTACAATTCTGATTTGCCTCATTTTTAACAAAATATGGACCAATGAATAGACCAACCCATAACCACACCATACCGGAAATAATGGCAGCTCTTAGTACTCTTTGTGGTTATAGTCTAATTTGTAAAAGGTATTGGCAATAGTGGTTTCAGTAGGTCGATTATGCGCACCGTCAGTTCATCGAATCACACGAAAGACATTTCTCACAGAATGCTGTTTTTCGTTAAATAGCTGAACAATTTGGAAACACTGTTGTAGTGTGAGTATTTCCATGATGACTTGCCAAACGAAACTGAACAAATATGACAAAGCAGTTTGATATGAGTCATGCATGATCAGTCAAAAAAAAACACCTATTGAAAATAAAACCTCACGAGGAATGAGGTGTTTATTATTTTTGCCGTAAAACCTGTTTTCAACCAATTTTTACAAACATAATTATCATATATCAGCATTCAAATTTCGTTGAAAAACATTTTCAAGCAAGTGGTATTGGTTTTCTATGCTTCTATTTATACAAACAATATCAGTTGAGGATTTACGAATTATTTTTGTTAAAATATGTAAGTTTTATTTTTAAATTTTTAACTTATTTGGGGTTCCTATTCATGACATTTATAAGACTACGTTATAAAATTTAAGAATTTTAATTTTAAAATTACTGAAGTGCACACTTTTTTCCATCTCTTCTTTTAATCAAGTCTCTATTAAACTTTATCCAATAAAAACAATTTCGTGAGTATTGCCAAATATATATGTATGCAATATGCAAGAGTTTAGAATTTTTAGTTTCTAAATACGGCCAGAATTTGTAGGGTCCATTCTTTAAATATATTTGTATGTATGACTAAAAACTAAACAGCACCAAATACAACAACAATCGAACATCAAAAGGAAAATATAACAACAATAATAAAACGATGCAAGAAAAAACTATCGTCCTCAACACAAAGTGTGAACAAAAATTCACGTACGTGCGTACAAATATTGTAAACAGTACTTGAGAAGTATGAAATGCATTATTTTAAAAAATATATTTTTGGTGAATTCACAAGAAGTGCATATTGCCATAATGTTTTAATTTCCTAAAATTTTAAAATGTTAAAATATATTGTATTTTATATTGCAAAGTTTTTTAAAAATTTTAAAAACTTATGACATTACGACAGAAAGCACATCTTGTAAATTCACCAATTTTATTTTTTTTATTTAAACACAAGAAAATCGTTTTAATGACCATCAATTTGGCTTTATTGGAAGGATAATTTTATGCCATTAATGTTTAAATATGATTTCAGGCATGTGGCCGCCGCGGCTGGTTTGAATAAAGCCAATTCTTCAGGTCCAATTTTTAACCACTTTTTCGAGCATATGGGGCCGTATGTCGGCAATGACGCCACGAATGTTGGCTTTCAATTCCCCTACGTTTCTGGTTTGTTGGCGTAGACGAGCGACTTCCATTCCGGGAAATTATGCGCTCATCGAATGTTTCCTTCAATAAATCGATTGTGGCGTGCGCTGTGTGGCATGTAGCGCCGTCTTGTTGGAACCACAACTCATCCACATTCATGCCATCCAATTCGGGAACAAAATAGTCGGTTATCATGGCTCTATATCGGTCTCCATTAACGGTAACTGCCTCTCCAGCATTATTTCGGAAGAAGTATGGCCCAATGACTCCACCAGCCCATAGAGCACATCAAACAGTCAGTTTTTGTGGATGTAATGGCGTCTCAAGGGTCGCATGTGGATTCTCTTCACTCCAAATGCGGCAATTTTGCTTGTTGACGTAGCCATTCAACCAAAAATGAGCCTCATCACTGAACAAAATTTTGCGATGAAAATCAGCATCGAGATCAATCTCAATTTTCGAAATAAATTTGCACGATTTGCAAGCGTTGTTCTTTTGTCAACTTATTGATTGATTAATGTTTATTGAAAGAATTTCATTCGTGGGGAATAATACTACCTCTGCTCCGCTCTTAACCATTTTTGGATGTAATAAGGAAATTATCGTCAAAAAGTGCTCGTACACAGTTTCAACAAAATTTCGTTTATGGTTTCCTATATATGACACAAAATGTATTTTTTTATATGGGGGATGCCATACCCCCTGCTCCGTTTCCTATTAATTTTTTTTTTCTGGAATAAGAAAATTTTAATCAAAGTAACTCGTACAAAGTTTGGAGGAAATAGTTGCTATAGTTCACAAAATATGTCACAAAACTTGTTAAGTTTGTATGGGAGATACCACGCCCACCTAACAAATAAAACAAAAATATACCCCATGACCGTTCAAAGGATAGACGTAGAGCATTGATGCAAAATTTTCAGAAATTGAATAAGTAGTTTCGAAGAAAACTCATAACGTACAAAAAATAATACGAGATATGTCCCATTCATTTTGATTATATTGTGCAGTAGTTTAACCCAAACCGCATGGCTGGTCCAAACATAAATATTAACTGCCTTATTTATGAAAATTAACGAAGATTAATAAAGTGTTTGTAAACTGATTTTATACGGAATTTTGGATTAATTAACGCTTAATTAACCCTTAATAATTTGCATCAATAAGACCGTAAATAGAGGGTGTTCCAAAATTAACGCAAGTTTTAAATTTATGTCCAACAGCTAACAGTTTAGGGTCAGCAAGAATATAGCGTTACACGATAGAACACATGTCTTCATTATTGAACAATATTTCAAAAATAGCTTGGCGTACAGCCGGTGAAACAATTCAATTATTAAATAAAACATTTCCAGGTCGCGTAATCTCTGGGTTTGGGTTATCAAAATTTGTCCCCTAGATCGTTAGATCAGTAGATTTGCTTATATGGCTCTATGTCAACAAGCCCACAACCACTCGTATATTTAAAGAGGAGATTCAACGTTGCATTAACGAAATTTGGCCACATTTATGCAAAATGGTCATGGAAAGAGGAATGAAAAATAATGCAAAGGAATGAAAAGGAGTGAAGAGTAATGCTAACATTTTACGAAGAAAAGTCTTCAGGGTGCCCCGGTGGACTAGTCAGAATTGTGCTGGTCTGCTAGTTTGGGGGTTGCGGGTTCGATTCCCGCCAGAGACTCTGAACTTGTCGGCTTCTCTTCTCTCTTTTCTATTCTATTCTTACTTTTCTATTCAGGTATCACAAAGGGGTCAATATAATGGACCTAAGTGAGCTGCACAACAGCTGCCTGTTCTACCTAACCTATATTGAATACAGTAAATGTATAAAATATAAAACATATACAACACATTTTTGTCAGAAATCAAATGTCATTAGAATTGTGACGTGAATACCTTTAATAAGTAGGTAAATACATACACATCCATACATATAATCAGCGAACGTCATTTTGCGGGTGGAATTAATCTGACAAATACGGAAATAAATTCAAAATAGAAAATGTTGTAAAAAAAGCAACGATAGCGACGTCGAAGAAAAATAAAATGAATAAAAGTGGATTGAGACTTGGAATGATTGTGTTGTTGTTGTTGTTGTTTTTGTAATAGTTTTCATTGCGTTCGGCTATACAATTGACGTAGGTATTGTGTTTTTTGTTTGTTTATTTATTTCTTTTTATTTTTTATTTCTTTGGTTTATTAATGTTTTTGTTGTTAGTTAGGGTTTTTTTTATTTCTTTGTTACCGTTATGTATGTCACAACAACAAAACAACAAACCAGTATACAAGCACACATTTAATGTAAAGAGGATATACAAAATCCATTAAAAAAAAACCAACAAAATTTAAAAAAGTCTATAAGATTAGAAAACAGAAGGTAAACATATGTTGTTGTTAGGTTTTGGTTGATAATCGTTTTGTTGTCGTTGTTGCCTTTCCTTAGTGAATTAGTTGTTTTTGCCTGCATTACAATTATGAGCATATATTAAGGCACATACATACATTCCTTTTTATACCCTTCATCTGTGGTGCCATGGGTATATACAGTTTTGTCATTTCGTTTGCAATTTCTACATTATTGATTTCCTACCGGATAAAGTATATATTTTCTAAAAGCTGATGAATAGAGGAGTCGACAGAACAATGTCCGTCTCTCCGTGTGTTGGTAGAAATCAACTATAAGAAGCTTCAGAGATCTGTATGTGGTATAAATATTTTTTAAATGTTTCGGAATAAATTAAGATATGAGCAAATAATCACGACTGCCTCTTTTTTTTTATAATTTATGCACAAAAAATAATGATTTGGTGCACCTCTAGGGCTTTCCTTAAAAAAAATTTGGACAGATCGGTTACTTATCTAAAGTTATAGACAAAAAAAATATTTCAAATATATATGTTTTTTATAATATGACACTTTATTTAAGCTCTTGATTAATTTTGGGCAAGTTACCCAGCAAAATCTTTACTTACCTAGTAAGTTAGCAAGTAATATTGGAGATACACATAAACTAGTTACTTTTCGACCGAATAACTACTTATTTTTGTTTGAGTTGTCCCAGAAATCATGACCCTCGCTTACAAATGAACTCACAAAAAGCAAAAAAATAAGTAGTTACCAATAAAGCTGAATTATAGCTGGATATATTTTTATACCGTTGCAATACAAAAATATATAAAAATTATAAAATTGGGCATATTTATGAAGTTAATTTAAAGTTCACTGTTTAAAAAAATATATAAAAAGTATTTACGAAGGTCATAACCAATAGGCCATTACTCTGTACTTTAAAATAATGATGTTGGTAACGACCCCTCATTACTATGTAATATATAAAGTAATGACAACCTATTACACAATTTCAAAAAGATTTTGCTGGGTAAAGACACAAACTTATAAGCCGTAGTCTCGAAAATCACTGCTTTAAAAAACTAACAAATCGATTCGAAACTAACTGAAATATTAGCACCAAGATACAACTGCTTTAGAGCCTTTCCTACTATTAACAAACGATAATTGATTTTATTTACCTTTTAGACAATCGAGAGGATCAATATAGACATCAAATAAAACAGCTTGACAGCAAAAATAATATATTATTAAAAAAATGTTAGTCCATTGTACAAAAAGTTATTTATGTGGATCATATCTAGTAATTAAAAATGTATCCCCTTCATACACATCAATACTGGTGTCAAATGAAAGGGCTTAAAACCTTTATAAATTAAAAAAAAATACAGTCCAAGATGTCGTCCTAAATAAAATGGCGAATGTATGGTTCAAATATAGTTATAAAGGCTTTGAATAATTCAACACCTACAATATTGGAATAAAATAAATATACGTTACCAGTAAAATACAGTGGCCTATAACAAAATGTTAAAATCAGGATATCGTCCAAACAATATGACGTTTTTTTTTTTGTTAACCCCATCAATATGGATATCAAATAAAATTACTTTATTAGGAGAATACAGCTAAAATTTTAAAAATTCAAAATTAAAGATAAGGCAAAGAAACATGTGGTCACTATACCTACATACATGCCTATGCACATGATGGTGAAGAGTTTTATCAGATTCGGCATGGCCGAACACAACACTCCTACTTGTCTTCTTTTTTGTTAGAATGTATTTTTGTTTTTATTTTAGAGAACAAGAAGTATAGTATCGGACATACAAACACATTTCCTGAATATTTTAACAGTTAAAATATGTAAAATACATAGATTCGGATGCACTTGAAGGTGTAAATTTAAGTAAAATGTTTGAGGAAAATATAAAACAATTAAGCAATAGGATATTGTGAAGGTTAAAAGGAAAAACTGTGAATCAAATTGCAAGAAATATTTCTTTTTTTTTTTTGTGTTAAAAATAACTTTTCTATGTTAGTTTTAAATAAAAAAAAATTACGGAGTGACTACCAACAAATAGAAAAATGTTAATTGGTCATTATCGACTTAGTAAACCGTGCCTCACATCATATTATTTACAAAAAATATTTTATAAAATTTATTTTTACTGAATTTTAATAGCGATTCAGACATTAGGCAGTAGTCAGCCGAAGTTTTTATATATTTTCAAGTTTTATTACAGTTTTATCTACAAACAGAGGAATAAAGACTAATGATCACAAAGAAGATTTTGTGTGAACAGAAACATTACTCAAAGTGAAAATGTTCAATAAACCATTTAACGAACTAGACGTTGTACATGATCATTAAGCTTCAGATCTTGTGTCAATTGAACTTTATAAGCTTAAAAAAAAGAAATCTATAGTGAATATAAGCTGTATAGATCTTCTGACATTTGCACATCTTTGCAACATTGTTGAATTATTGTTTTAGAACTTCCACTAATAATCTTGAGCACTACTTCGATATTGACATGAACGACCTGCTGCATAATTACTTTAGCCTCGTACACTTTAAAATTTCTCTGTTTAGAATTACACATTAAAATTGTTTTTTTTTCCAATAAACTTTCAAAATTTGAAATTATATTGTTTAACAATAAAACGCCTTGTGTTTCGCATTGTGTTTAGAATTTTTTGTTCACCCTAAACTATTAACTGACAAACTGTTTTTTTAGCGTTGCCAACACTTAACTGCAAAAATGTCAACAAATTTAATTTACCTGACTTCTTTAACTTAAGCTTGCGTTTAAAGTTTAAAAACACAATTTAGCCATTCGCCTATTTTTTTTTTAGAGTCACATTAACCTTTAATTTGACAATATACGAGTGTATGATTTTATTCTAACAGCTGCCATCTGTGCACCCATTACTGTTTTTAATTCAATATTAGGTGACATATTTTTGTTTACCGAAAAAAAAAACAAATTAAATGTATGTCACTTTTCATGTTTACCCAAATTACTGATTATTCATACATCGTGTCTATAGAAGAAAGCTTTTGATTGTTACGTCTGCGAAAGTATTAAAAAGATAACGGAAAAAAAGAAATCATAAACATATTTTTTGAAGTTTAATGTTGTTTATTCTATTTTTGTTAAAGTTCTACTCGTAATTTTAGCTTTTATTTTCGGCTTGATTGAAATCGTTATCAAATGTGCTGGACACCACTCAAGCAACAGCACGAAATGTTTATTTTATATTCTATTTTATTATTTTTTCTTTTAATTTTTTTTTTGTGTGGAAATGATTAAGTAATATTGTATCTATTTATTTTAAAACAGAATATAACAACATTTGTATTTCACAAAATTTTTAACACTCAAATAAAAAAAAAATTCGAATAATGGGAAGGGAATTAAAAAAAACTCTTTATATATTTAAAATACCAATTAGTTGTGTACGTTTTTAAGAGATTGCCCTGGCTGTCACGTATGTTTTAATAATGACAGCTGATTTCGGAGTGGTTAATATTTAGGTTATATCGTTCCACTATGTAAACCATTGTACCGAACAAATAGCCGTAATAAAAATCTTGGCAGCGATAAAAAAATCTCTTGATTAACTTTGTTCTAAAACAAAGTGACTTTTTTATTACAAAAAAACAAACTAAATAGTTCTCCCTAGTTTTTTCAAAAATTTTCTATACTTTTTTTTTATAACCGAAACATTTTTTTCAATTCTGTAAAGCAGCTAATACACGGCATGTTTTTACATCTGACTTTAAAATTTGTAAAAAAACAGTGACGTTCATTTGACCGGTTATATGACTGCTTTTTGTGACTGATATATCGGTTATAACGTAGAACAAAGTTTCTATTAGTTTTTGAAGGGCAATGTGTGAAAAAAAATTACTGAAACTTTTGTGTACATGTGATTTTGCGTCTTTCTCTTACTTATTAGTTCTGTCGACTGTAAAACATATGTATATCTGCTCTACTTACTCTACACCTCTTTACTAAAGGCTATAATACACGGCATGTTTTTTACATCTGACTTTAAAATTTGTGAGACATATGTAAATCTACATGTCAGTCAAAATTGTACTTTTACGCTGACTGCTTTGCAGCAGCAGAGATTTCTGACAACGTCTGATGTCACATGTTTTGACAGAAGAATATAGAGCGCGCTCTAATTGAAATTTTGTCAGATGCTTCAACACATATTTTTTACACAAGTAATTTTTTAAAGGTAACACACGACATGTTCGTATTTATCAGTGTGGAATTTGTCAAGTCAGATGTAAAAAACATGCCGTGTATTAGCTGCTTAAGGAGTGCCGACTTTTTAGCAAACGTGGAAATGCTAATATTAATTAATATTAATTAATATAATTAAAATAATTAATATAATTATTAAATTATATTACTTTTAAATGCTTATACTTTTTTTATATTATTACACGAGAGATACTTTTTTATTTCGATATTGGGTGCTGTAATCTGACAATTGACGACGTTCCTATAGTTTAACATTTTTAGCAATATACATACACAGAACGTTTTAACGTACGAACGAACGGGTGCCCCGGTCGACTAGTAAGTAGTGTACTAGTCTACCAGTCTGGGGGTTGCGGATTCGATTTCCGCCAGAGATTCTGGTCTGTTTCACTACATCTTAGTAACTCAGCTCGGTTCTATAAATTAGAAAATAATTTGTAATTGTATTGTAATAAAAATAAATAAATAGTTTTACAACTTTCATCATGCATTAAATCAACAACACTACTTCGATAAACTCAATTAGATGTTTGGTGTAGGTGGTCCAAAATCTCGATTTAGAGAGCGAACCTAGTGTTTTATTTTTTTTTTAATTTTATAAAAAAATTCTCTATTAACATTTTTTAAAAATTTTGCTACAAGGGCAATATTTATTTTTAACAGTGAAGCAAAAGTTGTTAACAACGGAACGACTAACCGTCTACGTTGTTCGCAAGTATGTAAAAGTTTTTAAGTTCACCATCTACCTAATATAACTTTAAACTCTAGCAAACTAATACAAAGTATATATTTTGTTCTTGTTTATTTTAATACGCTCGTCCGTTTGTATGTCTGTTTTTTGTCTGTCTATGGCTATGTGGGCAGAATAAAATAACAAATTTGTTTTGTTAAACAGCAACACAATTTATTAAAATGTTTATTAGTTTTTCTCTTTATTTAATTCATAGTTTATTCTATTGTTAATTTTTAACGTGCGATCGTCATAGGAAGACACACAAAAATCAATGCACTAACAAAAGCGTATTCAATTACTCTATGGGGGAAAGGAAGTGGAAGTTATAGAAAATAGTCATGTTGTCATCGTCTGTGTGTGTGTGGAAATAAAATGCAAATGCAAAACAAGTAAGAGCGCTATATTCGGCCGTGCCGAATCTTATATACCCTTCACAACGTGTAGTCATGCAATAACAGTAGTTTGTATCACCGTTCATCTCATATGAAATATGTACATACATATAAAAAATATACATATATAAAAACATCCCATTGTAAAATTATAAATTTACGTATGTATGTTAAAAAAAAATAAAAAAAAAAAATGTAAAAAAAAAAATTTTTAAAAAAAATTTAAAAAAAAATAAAAAAAAAAATTAAAATATATATAATTAATATAAAACAAAAAAAAATAAAAAAAAATAATAAAAATATAAATAATATATTAAATAAAAAATAAAAAAAAAATAAAAAAAAAATTTAAAAAAAAAATTTTAAAAAAAATTTTTAAAATATAAAAAAAAATTTCTTTTGGCTCAGCTGGGATTCGATGCCACGTTTTCTCTAACCAGTATACACGTTTGTATGTATGTATGTTGTTGTTGTAATGTTGTTTTTGTGGAAAAAAAATGGAGGTGGTCGTGGGTTTTTGCTCATATCTCAGTTGTTTATGTACCGATGTTTTTGATTTTCAATAGCGATCTACTCCCGGGTTCAAGCGATGTCGGGGGGCTTCAAAAAGTTGATTTCAACATACACACGGACAGACGGTGAGACGGACAGACTGACAGAGCTTAATCGACTTCCCTATTCATAAGCTTTCAGAAAATATATACTTTATGGGGTCGGAAATGAAAATTGTAGAAATTTCACACGGAATGACAAACCTATATATACCCTTTTTCACTGTGTGAAGGGTATAAAAAAAAATTAAATAACTAAATACAACATAATAAACCGTTAGTCATATACTACGTACCTTAATTTGAATGAATTAAAAACGTTTTAAACAACAAGTAAAAAGTAGAAATATTGCAACAAAAAAAAAAGAAAGAGAATAATAAACAAAAATCATTTTAAAGATTTTTTCAATTGGCCATTATATACAAACTTTAAACTACGAGAGCATAAAGTTATTTGTGAGTCAAGCATTAACGCTAAGTTTTTTGACAAACTTAATTTTGCATTTCTTTGTTTCAGTGTTTTTGTGACAAATTCAACCATGGAAAGGTACACAATTGAGCAGTGCGTCAACATTGTTGAAACCTTTTACGAAAATGGGCGTTTAAATCAAAATGCATCAACCAAATGTCCGGAGTATTGTGCAAATTTCAGCAATCCGGGTCTGTAGAAAATGTAAAAACTCCTGTGCATGCTTGCCCAGTTCTTCTGCGGAAAACTTTGTTTTTGTTCACGATAGTGTAGCAGACCTCTACCATTGTCATGCCCATCAATTGAACATCAACATTGTCATTGAATATGTGTATTATCGCATAGAAGTATGTCACCGAAAACGTGGCGATCATTTTGCTGATACATATTTCGTTTCACATACAATTATCCTTCTAACATAATTTTAAAAAAAATATTTTAGGATTATTCTCTGAAAACGTATTGTTTTATTTGCAATTACCACCGTTAGTTTTGGTTGGACCACACTTTACAAGTTTGGCTTTCCGTTTGTAATTTCTACAGTATAAATTTATAATCATAAATTATATACATTTTGAAGCCTTATAGATAGAGTAGTCCATTAGCTATGTCCGTCCGTCCATCCGAGTGAGTGTTGAAAATAACTTTTTGAGAACCCCATATATCCCACCATATGTGTTATTAATATGTATATCAGAAATGCTTTCATTATGTTAAATATGTAAAATTTAAAAATCAAAGAATGAAAGAATAAGTGGTTATACTGATGTACATGATGGTGAAGGGTAATATTAGATTCGCCACGTCCGAATATAGCAGTCTTACTTGTTTTAGTATATTTGGCTACAATTTATTTTAACTTCTTATTTTATTAAAACAAATTTCTTAAGATGCTAATTTTATTTGTATAGTTTTTCACCCCCATCAGCGATGTACTCGTACATATTTTTTTTTTTTTCTCAACATTTTTATATACAAATTACCCCTCTAATATTTATTTATTTACTTAATGTAATAATCTGATATATTTTCCTAAAATATCTGTTAAAGGTAATTTAGTGGTAATTATTTCCCCATTTAAAGAATGCTACTCAAAAAATAATTAATTAGGCAATACTCTATGTGGTGGATTACCTTTTATAAGTTTTTCTTTGTTTTTTTTTTTTTTTTGTTGTCTCAATTTACAATTTTTAGTGATATGAGCTTTTAGATATTTATTAAAAAGCCTTATTTTGCATTTAAGTATAAAAGGTGTGGTCGTTTTTCAAATCAAAAGAATAAACAATATGTTTGCTAATATTTCCTTTAAAGCAAAAGTAATTTTATACAAATAAATGAAAAAAAAAGAAAGAAAAATCAAAAATAAAAAAATCTATTATACATATATAGACGTAATTATGCTTTTATTGACTGACATTTGCTTGGACATAAAAGATGGAAGCAATAAAAACAAAACAAAAACAACAACAACAACAAAAGGTTTTATTGACAATTTCACTTTCAATTCACGTCAGGGATGGCAAAGATGAAACCATTGAAATCTAAAAATACAATTGTGGAGATATAATGACTTGTTTGTAAAGAAAATTTTATTGTTAACTATTTGCTGGTATTTTCATCATTCATTTTCATGTAATGGTGAAATGTATTAGCATAACCGCCGTGTTTTGGGCGGTATATAAGACATGCCTTAAAAAAATCTGAACCCAATAGAATAAAACTGAAAAACGATTTTAAGTTAACTCGTCGAAATCTCTATAGTCCACATATTTTTAATCAAAGGCAATTTTTGCTGCAAAAACTCAGTTGGGAAAATTTTTTTTGGAGTTTTGAACGTTTTCTAACTCAAAGTGCAAGCAGTGGTGCTGGTTACAGAAGATATAGTAAATGAAACGTCTCTTACAAAATAAAATACTGATCCGTTTGTATTTCTTTATTTGATCGCGCATAGTTTTAGTCATTCTATTACTAATGTCCCTTTTGTCATTGTCAACTTAACCCAATTTGTTGAATTGAGTTGAATTTTTTATAGCGTTACCAACTTAAAAAAGATTGAAAAAAATCAAAAACTTTTAATAAAAACCATTGGCGAAAACTAGTTCACACTGGAGGATGCAATGCCCCTCCCTACCAACCAAAATTGTTTTTGCCCCTTCCTGCCAGAATTTTAAAAAGTTTGCTACTTATATAAATATAACTGGATTTAAGATTTTTTTAGATGCACACTGCAACAGTGCCAACAGCTGTATTACGAAAATAGCTGTAAAAAAGATCATACCTATGGAGTGAGTTGCCGACCTTTCATAGCAATAACATCCAAATAAAACGAGACTACGTTAAGACCGTAGTGCGGAGAATATAGTAACTGCAGCGTGTTAGTACTATTTTGGCTTATATAACAATTTGCCGAATCTTAAATCCAATTCGTTTTACAATTGAAGCCGACAGTTGTGAACTTAAACGCTTATTTAATTAATGAAATAGACTCATTTCTAACTAAATGGGCACGTAAATAAATATAATTGCCGCTTATCCAATGACATCGCCGTGTTAAAATAATGTGCTTAAATGCCAAATTGTTAGTAGTGAAGAACTGTTTTTTAGTACATTCAACTCATTATTTTGTAATGAGAGTTTTTGCTAGGTTCATATCATTTTTTAAATATTTGGAATGAATTCAAATATGTATGTAGTGCTGTCTGGGTTGAGTGAACTAATTTTTGCAGAGCGACCCAGCTTGTTCACTAAATCAAGGTTGATTTTTTTTTATTTAAAAAACTAATTTATTTATTTTAAATGCATTTATAGGTTAAAAATTTTATTTATTTCCATGTAATACTAAAGTTTAAATTTATGACTTGCACTGCTTGATCGCGAAGCCAATGTAGATCTTGTATATTCGCGAAATTTGTAGTATTAGTCTTAACCCATTAGATACCCTTATCAAAAACCTTAATGGCTTCTGCAGCTAATATAGGATTTGTGTTTGCTGGTGTTTCGACATTGTTTTCATCATCTAACATTTCAAATGTGTCGACGACATCTTGCCCAGAATTTGGCTCTCTATTCTCTATTGACCTATTGACACGACCTTAATGGAACATGCGCGCAGACTTAAATAAACACTTAATAGAGTGCGTATTTGTGAAAGTAACTTGTCAACTTACTCTAAAAGAACCGTTACTTTACCGTTATTTTATGTTGTCTTTAATTTTAATACTCTTTTTCATTGTTTTTATCCTTCGCCAAGCCTAAAAACTCACTATAAAGTACGTTCACTCTATAGAGGTTCATGAGTGTTCACTCTACAGTAAACATTCTGGTGTTCACTCTAACAAGGTATTCATAGCATCGGGAGATCACTTTACCCAGACAGCACTGTATGTATGTATTGTAAAGTTTTTATGTTTTAAACAATAAAAAGACTTTCACCAATTTAATGTATAAAGCATAATCATTATTTTTATTTAAATTTTTGGTTCTTATATACTAACATTACAGTATGTATGTATGTATGTATATGAATTATTTTTCTTAAATTCTATAAATTTTTTTATTTCAGTTTGTTATTTTGTTAACAAAGGTAAAGTTAATAATAAATCTTGAAATCCCAAAAAATATCAGTATTACAAATTTTACAATCCCAGAGTTCGCAATATCAGTCTCGTTTGGCATCCCTAGTAGTTAAACAGTTGGGTTGCTGAATTAAAAAAAAAATCAAGAAATACAACAATAATTAGGTGTTAAAAAATACTACCAATAAATGAACGTTAGTTAATCCCATAAAAAATTATATTTTAAATTTAAATCAATATTATGTATTTACATACATACATACATACATACATACATAGGTATGTCAATATTCAAATAGAAATTAAAATAAAAATTACATTTTATGCTTTTTTCTCTACCAGAATTTCATTTATTCGATACTCTCTTCTTGTTCTTTCATACTTTTTTGACATTCTGTTTAAATTCTACCCCACCGGCCGGCAATGGCCATATAATACGTCTGGCTTATTTTGTTACTGTATAGTTTTTATTTTTTATTCGTATTCTGTTACATAGGAATTTATTTCGTTCTCGCCTTCTTATTCTTTTTCGTTTTACTTAAAGCTTATTGTTGCGGTTATTATTGTTGCTGTTCATAGTGTTTATGTACTTTTGTTTAGAAATAAAGACACAAGAACAATAACAAGCATAAAAGCAACAAAAACATCTCATATTACATTAAAACGATTCTTTTTTTTCTCTCAATGACCTGTAAACAGCGTTGTCAACTCGGTGATTTTATCACCGTTTTTGGTGATTTTTAACATTTTGGAAGCGAAAAAATTGCGAGTTAGTGCTTGGTGATTTTTTTTTAAGTTTTTAGTGCTTTTATTTTTATTTCGGTGACACCAAATACTAAATTTGAAAATAATTTTTTTAATTGAAAACAATTTTTGTAAGGGTAAATATCTTTAATTACCCTTACGTATTTTGTATCTTAACAAAGCTAAAAAATATTTACTTATTGTAAAATGATATTATGTTGATAATACTTTCAGCTTATGATACTAAAACTAATAATTAAGAAGATTATAAGGATTGATAGTATACAATGTTTCTGTTATTTGAGTGTTTTGCTTGTCTATTATTAATTGTAACTTATTTCCGATACTGGTTTGTTGATATCCTGTATGGTTTATGAGACATAAACCACCTACTTCTTATAAAATGAAATTGTTACGAGAATTTATTTTCTAAGTAAAGTTTCAAGTTGATCAAACCTTGGTGAAAATAAAAAAAGAGAAATTAATATGCAAATACTTTTCATTTTAAAATTTTTTTAGAGCACAAATTGACACCCTGATAAGGTTAATATTTGCATTGATAGTACATTTGGATGTTTTGGCCTAATAATATAAAGAACAGAATATCTTTAGACTTGTATTTCGATTATCGATATCAATCAAAACTCCAGTCTTATTGCCATTTGTAAAATAATTTATTTTAGGGGGCAACTGGCATCTAAAAGCTTTAATTTTTTTTAAGTAATGATTATATTAGCAAATGTAAAGTTAAATTTGTACACATATTAAACTCAGTGATTTTTTATGAAAATTACGCGCTTTTTTAGGGGTTTAGGTGCTTTTTGAAATTTTAAAGTTGACAACGCTGCCTGTAAACACCCCATTTCTCTACCCTTCAGTAAACATATGCACTTACATACATAATCCTACATACAAACTCCTAATCACACCAACTGTCATATGTATACTTACAAACGACACTAAATACGAGGAGTGGTAAAATCGTATTTTAACATTTTAATACAATTTTTATTTTTAATACACTACCCCCATCCCCACAAACCAACCAAACCCAAAACTAAACATTCTACTGCTTTTTTTACTGACAACTTTTCATTTTCACTTAGCCGCCTACCTTAGCTATGTACATTAACACCAACAAGAACAACTCTCAACAAATGAAAAAACTTTGTTCATATTAGCCAAATATTTGCCCAAAATTAACTTTTAAACACCTTTTTTGATAAATATTTATATAATTTTTCTTGTAATTTCCCTTACACCAAATAGCCAAAACATAATAGGTAGTTACAATGTTTAAATTTCAATTGATTTAAGTTAAGAAAATTTGTTAATTAAATTAAGATTTAATTATCAGAGCAGAAATATCACAATTTCAGTGGTTACGCTTATTTCATAAAATATTTCCCTAATGTGAACAAATTTTGGATATTGTTTGCAAGTGCAAGTGTACAAGAATTTTGTCATTTTTATTTGTTTTATATTTATAAAAGAGATTAAAGTTTTTTGTTGTCATTGTACAATTTGTAATAAACAACAATGTAATCGAATTTAAAAAGTATTGAAATTTGATAGAAAAGTAATAATTATGAACATAATTTTATTTCTTTTTATACCCTTCACACGAGTGTAAAGGTGTTTTAATTTAAAGCAATTCTGGAGGGGGCATTGCACCCCCCAAGAAAGGTCAGATTACACCAATTGAAAATTCTATGGTATGAATTTGCTTTCGATAATTTTGCTATTAAAACTCAGTTATGTGGGCACATTAGGTATGAGCGAAATAATACCACTGCCTCTGTTCTTTACCAAAAACAAAGTCAGATTTTGCAGATCTTACGGAAATTCATGAAACAATTGTTACGTATATATAAAATATTTCTCCGGTAACATAAGCCGAAAATATTGGTTCAATGGGTCAATTACCGACAAAGATATCAGAAAATTTTTTGAAAGAAAAAATTTCAAATTATAGTTTACATTAACGATTTCTTAAATAAATATTGGTAGCAGGTGCACGATATATTTGTCAAATATGATTATTCAATGATGGTACGAACTTATGTTATTAAAATATTTCCTGTACCCTAATTGTAATATAATAATATAATATTGCACCGCAGCGTAGACATAAGTAATTAAAAAATGCATAAACATTTTTGATATACGACAGCAAACAAACTTGAAAGTGTTGTGTGTGTTACATTTTTACGACATCTTAATCAAAATTGCAACAATAATTTCTCATAAATTGTGATTAATGTACTATGCACTATTTATACTATGCACTTATTAATACGCTAAAACCGTGAAATTTCGCATTAATCGGAAATTAGAAATATCGTTTTCATTATTGCATTACATTATTTTGTTTTTTGGTTTAAAGACTGAAAATTTTTCTTTTTAACTTTTTTTGGCTTCCACAAAGTATGAAGTTGAATCCGAACTTACTTACCGTATATTTTTTCATTAGTGTGTGAAATTTGATACTGTTGTTATCTTACGGCAGTATAACTAATTATATGGTGGAACACTGAGTATTTATAAAATTTAACTCGTAGATAACTGCGCTTTTTAAAAAATCAATAAAACTTGAATTTCGAACTAATTTGTATATGGGCAATTTCATGTCATCGTACGTGACATTTGTACTCTTTTAAAGTGGAATAATTTTTGCAAAAGTAAGAGTAACTGAAAAAAAATAGATCTTTATGTTTCATTGAGGGGGTACTTTATTTAAAAAAAAAAATAATTATATTCGAATAATTGTTGTCTAAAATATCGAGCAAAATTAGAGTATATCGTACATCGGACAGAAAACAGAAGTGATTTTGAGGTATATATGGAAATATGAAAAAATCTGCGAATCTTGGGAGGTATTTTTTCTTTTTTTAATTTCTTACATTAAACCACATATTTTTCATTTAAAAAAATCCATCATACTTAATTCAAAACAATCTTTAAATGATTTTATAATAAATATAATTTAATATCGTACGTGACATATCGTATGTGACAGATTTTTCTCTTATAATATTCTAAGGTATATATGTTAAGAAAAAAAGTTAAATTCTAAATTAGGTGCTAAGTTTTAACTGTCACCTTAGCCTACTACAAACTAGTTAAGTTTTAACTTTTTCCCTTAATGAATAAGCAGTTTGAGAGACATTTATAAAGTGCTTGTCATAATATGAAAACGTATGAAATTTTTTATCTTTGGAATGGGCTGGACATTTTACCAAGAGATAATCAGATTAAACTCTTATTATTGCTCTTAAAATAATGTAATAAGCTCTAAATACATGCGCATAGTAAAATTTTAGTGTTTTTATATCATTAAACTTTTATTGAGAGTTTTTGTTTTTACAGTCGTGTTTGACATTTTCATGGAATTGCCCATATGCAATTTGTTGTTGTTTGCAATTTGCTAATTTGTGTTAAAAAAAATTTAAAAATTATAATTTTCTGAAAATTAGGACTATCGTAAAGTGTATCTAATGTACGACGGTCTACTGTAACTATACATAAATATATGCGGCGTTATTCATAACAAGAAACTTTATGCTAACTTTTTCTTATGAGAATTTACACAGAAAAAAGTTTGCAACTTGTTAGTTAGCATATAGTTTCTTGTTATGAGTAACGCCGATGATTTTCAATATCACGCTAATGTTAAAATCATGTATGTTTACAACTGAATCGAATAGCTTTATCAGCAGTTTAACATTAATTTTAATCACTTTTTCTCACATTATGAAATTAGGTATATACATCTATCGGTTTAAATTTGAACCAGCGGTAATTTCGAATCTGGCATTACTCGTGTCATTTTATCCTATTACAAAATTCAGTATATTATGACCGCAGGACAAAATTAATCTAATTTACGCTTGTGGTCTTACAAAAACGAATACACCCATTACGAGTGACTTTTGTGCGGCTTGTGGAGCGAAGGCATCATTAGCTCATATGGACGGCGCAACCATTACGATCAATGGAGAAACGGTTATATCAATTGGCCGCCAAGATGCTACGATTTGGCAACTTTAGACTATTTTGTGTGGTGCGCCGTTAAAAACAAGTGTCATGCAGACAAACCAGAGACAATTAAGCATTTTAAGGCCAGCATTCGTGTTATTATTGCCGAGATACAACCTCATACAATCGAAGATTATTCCGATTGAATGGGGTGATGTGAGGCTAGCAGCGACCAAAATATAAAAGAAAATTATTTTATTTCTAACCGAAACAATTGTAATTAAAAAAACTAAATTCGGGAAAATTTCAACCATTCTTATTTTATTGCATTTTTAAATTTAAACTTTTAAATGGCCCACCTTTTATATACCAACATAGGTACCTATAATGCTTTTGCTTTTACGTTTCTTTTTGGTTTTATTTAACAAGAACCGACATTTCTCCAAATAAGTAATCTATTAAACGTACATATGTATGTACATTATGACAGTCTAATTCATAAAACTAAAACAGTTTTTAATACAAATTTAATCAAATTTCCTTAGTAAATTACTTTTATAAACGCTTTATAAGCCTTTAATAATTGTAATGAATAATGTAGTTAAGTTAAGTTCCTATTTGTAAAAAAAAAATTGTTGTAGGCATTTACATATGCATGTATGTATATCAATGATATTTTAAATGGTTTAATTAAAACAAAAGCTTAACATATTTTTTAATATTTACTTTTTTTTAATTTAAGAAATATTTCCCTTAATTCAATTAAATGATTGCGCCCACCCACTTTACAATGATAAGCTGTGTTTTTTCCCATATTTAAACGAAATTCCTTGTATGCATTTAAAATTGCATAAAAATGGCATTACGCAGATTTGGCAACTCTAAGTTAACACAAAGAAGCACAAAGAGGGCGTAGAACCCCAACATCATCGCACAATATATATAAAAAAAACACACACACGCACTCATCTCACAGAAAATCCGAAAAGAAAATCAAATAGAGAAAACAAAACATGCACACAGATACGGCAAACTACTCTCGCACATAGAACAAGAAGAAAAATATTTAAAAAACAACACACCGCAAGAAGAGCAGATAAGAAAGAAATTAAGAAACAACTTCAACAAAGAAAATTTTGATGAATGGAAGTTAGATAAAATGTTTTTTTTACGTTTTTTTTTTCTTATTTGGATAATTTGTAATAGTTATATTTTAAAAATGCAGGAAGTATAGCCAAAATATAAAAATAATTTAAATCAAATTATAAATTACCCTTAATGCAGCCAAATCGATATCATCCAATGAACAATTCACCGAGGCAAGTTGCTGTTGGTGCGCCATTTTGATTTGCTAATTTTTCTATTTTTATTACTTTAGTTAAGTTTTAAACAAATTTGAAAAGAAATATGTTTTAAAGTTGTTAGTATTTTTCTTTATACACCTTTTCCTTCTTTACTTAACACTTTTTAAAAAATTGGATGCTGTATAAAATATTCTTTTAATAGTTAACACAATTTTATTCAAACACTAAAACTGCAAAAAATAAATAAAAACAATATGAAAAATATAAATCAATTAGACAGTCCCCTAGCAAAAAAATATTGCAGTAAAAGAAATACTTAATTATTTTGCACTATTTTCTTTTTTCTACACTTTATTTTCTCTCTTGTTTTATATTATTTTCTTAAAATATGAAAGGGTTGTTCCCTCTCATATGTTGTTTTATTTTTCTAAATTAACATTTTAATTTAATTATTTTTCGCAAAATTAATTTTCTTTGCACTTTTTTAAACCGGCCCTTTTTCACATTTTTGGTAGATATTTTCACACAATTGGTAGGTAAATGAAAGATGTGAACAAAGTTGTAGAATAGAGATTGACGTTAAAATTAGGAAATACTCGGTTCTTAGATTTTTTTCTATTTTATTTTTTCCCGTCACGTCACTTTATTCGATTACAAAAAAAAACACTCAAAAACTTCACCTTTATCTTCATGCGTTAATACTGTTTTATCAAACACATTTTTATTGGTGTAATATTTATTTAAATATATATTTTCCATAAAAAATAGTTTCCATTGATTTTCTTGAGTAAAAAGAAATTTTAATTTATAGTTGTATCTTTTTACTTTTTTGTTAATAAAATTTATTTTGAACTGACTTCCACGCCCGACTTTTCCTTTTCCACATCGCGAGCTCAACTGATTGTGTGTATGAGAAATTAAAACATTTTACCAACACTATTTTCTTAGTCACTTTAACGGTACTGCCAGCATTAAATTGCTGAAACAAACATAGTTGCAAAAAAGGTACTAATCAATTGATAACAATAAAGTTAGTATTAAAGTTTATACATGTTTACAAGTTTTACTGAATTAAATAAATGTTCTACGTTTAAAATGTTTTAATATTAATGAACCATCAAGGAAATTTATTCAAGTGCAAATACTAAAATGTATCCCAAAATATACATTAAAATTATGTTTAGAATTATTTTTCTAAGTGTAAAAAACAACCCTATATTGTTATAAATTAAGTAGTCGGCGCAAAACGTTCTATATCTTGCCAGCTAATTTAAAGGTTATATTTTAGGTTGTCTAATCTACGTTATTGATTTAATTAAGTTGTAGTATGTGCATAGTTTTATTATGAAAAAATTTTCCAATCATATAAGTCCAGTATTTTTTTTTTAACTGATAACTATTTTTTTTAATTAAAAAATTAATGCATAAAAATCTTTAGCTGATAAAAAAATAAAAAAAATATCAACAGATTTTCTATTAACATTTGATTTTTACATAAAAAAATAATTTAATGTTGTTTGAAAACCAAAATGTTAATGCAATTAAAATATCCATATTTTTGAAATAATATCATTTAATTTTTTTAGTTTTAGTAGATTATCTCTTGAGTATAACTGCTTCTTTAATTCTTTAATATGTAAAAAAATTCCAATAAAATCGTTTTAAGTTAGGTAGAACAGGCATTGTGCATCTCACTTAGGACTATTATATTGATCCTTTTGTCATACCTGTAAGATATTAAGATAAGGGTGAAAATTCGCTTAGTCTTAAAATATTTTTTTTTCAATTCATATAAACATACATATATATTTTAGGAATGTCAAATTTTATATAAAAATATATGAATTCGCCATAAATTATTTGATGATATACATACTTACAAAAGATAGAATTATGTCGAATTTTCCACTGCATATAACTTATTAAGTATACCCTGGTATGTTTTCTTTACTAAAAACATCTTTCACAAACACTAAATTTCAAAAGAAAGATATATAAGCAAAGAAATAAAAAATACAAAAAAAAAAGTTTTTATACGATACACTTAATACGGTAATCTTAACTGATCAGCTGATCGTTTATGCGTATATATTTTATATAATGAAATATAAGTTCGCCTTTGATTGTTATTGCACAACCACTCCTGCATTTATTTACATTTTTGCAACAAACTAATATTCAAATATTATTAGTTGTTTATGGATGTTGGTAGCCCTATCAAATTAAATTCAACGATAATGCAGTACGCTGGTAATGCTGTAACAAACTTAATGGTTAATATATTAGATATAGTACAAGTACAACTAACTGTGCATACTTATCAGCTTATGGAAGAACCTTCTATAGTTGCGTTATAGTGATAATGCAGTTTCCGTTAGTTGCATGCAGTGTCTTTAATGTATTTCCGGGTAGTAATCAAATAATCAGCCTACTGCTAGACCACCTCTGAATTTAAAATATGTAATTTTAAATTGGCCGTAATTTTTTAAAAGAATACAAAAATTATACTTTTAATTTAATTTAGGAAACAACTGATGAACGATTACTTTTATTCTTTTTATTGGATCTCATTAAAAAAAACCCGCAACCTAAAAAAAAACATGATTTATTTACACATAAATAAAAACATGTAACAACGTATTTTTCAAAATATAAATAACAAATTTGATTAATTTTCGTTGCATACTTTTAGTTTAATAAAGGTTTTTATGGTGAATTTGTTCTTTACTTAACTTATTTTTTCATCATAAATTTTTTTTTTTAATTTTTGCATATAAATAATTTTAAACTGCTTAATAACTACAACCAATTAATATGACTGTTAAAAGTGTTAAAAGTAATATTTTTGTATGTAAGTTGTGAATGGTTAGAGAGGTAGGAAGCATGAAAACCACGCATTAGAGGAAATTATTGTGAACTAGAAAACGATCAGCAAGTAAGTAAAAAGCAGCATTGCCAGAATGATGTTGTTTTAAGTTATACCATTAAAGATTTTTTAAATAAAGTATGTTTAAATGGCTTGTTTGCCCCAAATCGTTTAAAACTTTACAAAAATATTTTTATATATTTTAACAACAATTGAGTAGCGTACAATTAAAATGAAAACAACAACTTTAAGCTGGAATCAATTTTTCTTTAAAAAACAGTTCGTGACAGTTAGCGGTATTTCATAAACTTATAATAACATTGTTATAAAACAGTACATGAAATTAAATTAATGTGATTTAGAAAACACTACAACATTATAGAATCTAATTTTCTGTCTTCTGTCTCAACTCGATTTGCTCAAAAACTACCGAATGGATTTTAAAAAACAAGATATCGAGGTACCTTGATACCTGTTTGAACATTAACTTTTTACCACGATATAATATAATATTTTACAGAATATAGAACACTGTACTATGTAGACGGTTGGAAAAAAAATAAATACATATACGGACACGACTGAAAGAGGAATATAAAGGAAATTGTACTTACAGCAATAAGATATAAATAACATAATTTTGCTGCTAAAGCGGCCTGGGTTCAAAAAGTATTTATTACAAAATTAACACGAAAAAGCAACGTCAGTTTTAAATAAAATTTGAAATGTTGTGTTTAATAAAAAATTTAGGTTGTTTTTAAAAATATTCAATTTAGCATAACTCGAAAACCCCTTTTTTTAATTTAGTTAAAGAAAAAGGATTTTAAGAAAATTTCCATCAAGTTGCGTTTACATCATTTATTAAAGCATGCAAAAAAATTAAATATTAATATTAAAATTAAATTTAATCTAAATTTGTTCTTTAAAAATTCACTTATACTATTATTCTGAATTTTATAAATAATGTAATTAAACCAATAATTTAAAATTGTATTTGATAATTGATACTTAATTCAAATTTTTTATAATTTTAGTAACCCTAATAAAGTTCAGAATAAGGGTATTCTTATCAATACTGCTCATATTTTATTCAAATCCGTGGAAAACTATAACTTTATTCACAATTATATGAAGACATTAATAAAAATTTTACGAGAAAGGATTTTGTAAATTATGAATCATGAAGGAACTTTTTCTCAACACAAACTTTAAATATAAACAAAGCTACTGAACAAAGCAATAAACAAATATTTGTAGAAATCCCAATTTTTTTTTTAAATTAGATGAAGGGTTCTCTAGTTATCGCCTTTTCAATAAACTAACAAACTTTAACCGCAGAAAAGAATTATCCTGTGTTATTTATAAAAATTATATTATTATAATATTTACTTTTTTGTAACGTTATGATTATTTAATGAAAATTTCTGGAAAAGCGGTCAGATTAAGATATTTTACCACAAATGGGTATTTTTACCTAAAAATAAGAATATTTTTTTTTAAAATAACACTTAATACAAAATGTACATGGATTATACATATAACTTTAATTAAAATATGGTAAATAGATTCTAAATATCAAAAAGTCATATATAAAACATTTTCCCGTTACATCAACTAATTTTGTAGTTCCATACAAAATTTTTTTCTAACTATGTACAAAGTGGGCTAAAAATCACCATGGGGTTTAATTTGTTTTAATTACTCTTTAAAAGAATAAATTTTTTAATAAATAAAATAAAAAAATTTTAAACCTTATAGTGACTTTTGGCCCATCCTGTAAAAATTCTGGCAATGTTATATAATTTTTCTCGAGATTTTTGGAACAAAAACTCTCACTTTAGGAATACAGTTTAAAAAAGTAAGTCTGGGAGCCTTAAAAAAACCCAAGTTGGAAAAATAATTTCAAAACCGTTTTGGAGATTCAGTTGAGAGTTGTGTTTTAAAACGAATGGACGTGAGTGCGGAAATATTTTAATTAAAAATATTGAAAAAAAAAATATTAAGCAAAAAAATCTAATTAAAAAAAACTAATACCAATAAAACTGTTACACTAAACCGCTTTGTGTGAAAAAAAAGAAAAATAAAATAGTGAACAAAATTCAAAACATAAAAAAAGTTAACAAAACAGGGGATACAATTACCACATGCAAATACATTAAAATTTATTGCAATTTCTTTTTACATTTGTCCAACCAACAACAATCAAGCAAATAAAGTGAGTGTGTTTCGGTGTGTATAAATGTGCGAAAAAAAGAATAATATTTTGTTATTTAATTAATTTTTACTTCTTCTAGTACTAAGAACAATAAA
The DNA here is from genome assembly GCA_941918925.1 of Phyto melanocephala. Classification (NCBI taxonomy): domain Eukaryota; kingdom Metazoa; phylum Arthropoda; class Insecta; order Diptera; family Rhinophoridae; genus Phyto; species Phyto melanocephala. Next base: position 94,062,132 of record OW799235.1, on the reverse strand, counting down.
AAAATAAAGAAGTTTTGGTTCCCGAATAATTAATGCGATCTAAAACTAGAAAATGATCTTATAACACTTTTTTAAACTAAAGAAAAAGTAACAACAATCAGCAGCAGCTAAATAAAACTTTAGGAATGTTGTAGATTTTGTAGTTGTTGCTGTTGTTATTATTGGTGCTGTTACTATTGTACATTTTGTAAACCAGTTTGTTGTTGTATATATGTGTTTGTGTTAAATTAAAAAAAAATCAAGAAATAAGCAACGCCGCACTAAGAGAACAAAAACGAAAACAAGAACAACATTTAAAACCCAACTCATCAAAAAAAGTTCCAAATAGAAAATGAAAAAAGAAAAACAAATAAAAACATTTGAAAAAGCAAAAAACCCAAAAATTAAGCAAAAAGACCGATATTCAATTTAGTGTTGAGCTAGTAGGTAGTGCTAGCTAGTATTAGTGTGATGTTTTGAGAGGCTGTATGACAGTGAGAGAAAGAGAGTGTAATTTCGACAGTTTTCTATCACGCATAAAGCTGCCAGATTTGTTAGCATATCAAGGATTTAATTAAGAGAAATTAATATACAAAATTAAAAATTTTTAAAAACTTTTATTATTAAACATGTTTTTTATTATTATTTTATTTTTTATTATTAAATATCAATAAACTCACAACTTACAAATGTCATTATTCATTGAAAGTCTTAAATCCTGATTTTCTGTTGTAATTTCTATGAATTAGGCCGTTATATTGGCAATCATTAAGCTAGAAATGTCAATTTTCAATGCAACTGAAGTTTGGATGCCATTTATATTTTGAATAAAAGAAAATTATATTTATTAAGGCTTATTTATTTACCAGGTAGTCTTGAGTCGTCAGCTGATTTTTTTTCTTTACTTATTTTAAACTTTAGCTATCCAAAGTCCATACATAGAAAACAATTTTCTCTCTTTTTTTTCATTTATTTCAAATGTCTTTATATATAAACAAAACAAGTAAGAATACTATATTCGGATGTGCCGAATCTTTTATACCCACCACCAATTTTGTGTATGTACTTTTATAGCACAAAATTTATTATTTTGTTATTAACAGCAATCGCTATGGAATAATAGCTCTTAATACTAAAATATGTATCATTTTCTTTGTATAACTTCGATATGCTAGTAAAATGTTTTCGTAAATTTTGTCTTTCAATAAAAGTAGGCGTTAAAGTAGGCGTGTCAATATAGTTTCTGATAATAAATAAAACTGAGATTTATTAATATAGTCCTTTATTCATCCGGAAACTTTTTCTTTAGCGAAATTATATGAATTTGAGTTAAAGCGTTATATGGGAGGTGGGCGTATCACAGTTATTTGCGGTTAGAACAAAGCCTTTGACCAAAAAGTAAGGTATGCAAAATTTTGGAATCGTACATCTAATTTTACAACTTTAAATAAAAACCAATTTTTATTAATAAATTACTTAGTATAGAATTGAAATAAATAAATTTTAAAAAAAGAACAACTGGCAGCATGTTTTTTTTTTTGTTGAGAGAACAAACAAATGATGTTGCTTTCCAAAGCCGGAGAGAGAAGATATCACAAAAAAACCAACGACAACTCTAAAGAAAATATATAAAGTTAAAACAAACAAGAAAAATATTATTGATATTTGCTGGGTGTGTGTGCGTTTGTGTTTTCGTATACATATGTGTGTTAGTAGTTGTGGGGAATTAAATTCAAATCGTGGCAAAAGTCTGACTGACTGACAATCACAACAAATCAGTAAACCATAAACAGCACTCGGTGCTACAACCAAATTTTGTTTTATTTTCTCTATTCAATACGATTTTTATTAATACGAACAACAAAAGAAACAAAAAAAAATAAATAAATAAAATTTAAAACACGTTTAAAAAAATCAATTACAAAATTTTTGCCAAATAAAGAGAAATTCGTAAAAAAAAAGAAAAAAGTGAATTTTTATAAGAAAAAAAAAAAAAACTTAATTGTTAAACAAAAAAAAATTTAAAATATAATTAAAAGGTAGTTTAAACAATTTGGTATTAAAACACAAAAGGACTTTTAACATTAAATGTTTGTTAAATACATTATACATACATATAAATAAATAAAAATAATATTATAATTAAAAAATCGATACATGACAAAAAAAAAAAAAATAATTACAAAACTATTTAAATAAAAAAAAACATTTTTTTTCAAAAACTAATTTTATGACTATTTCACCTGCTAATCTAAAAATAAAAATATTGTAATTTTACAAGACAATAAAAATATTTAAAGAAATAATTAAAATATATTATAAAAAAATAAAAAAAAGATGTTTTTAAAAATTTTCGAAAAATTAAACAAATTTAATTTAAGATAAACCAACTTGGTCGGTGCATAAAGGGTTTTAAGAAATTTTAGAATAGTGTCAAATACATAAGTGCATAAGATGTTAACTTTTAGTTGAAATTTTAAAATTTATTTCACGTACAATAACGTGCAATTTTAAAGCAGTGAATAGTTTTCATGCGTTCTTTGATGATTATTATAAGAATAGCAAAATTTTATCAAGTTAACTTATTAATGTGTTACGTAAAGCGTTGTTTGCATAAAACCCGGTAGCAACTTTGTTATTTTTTAATTAAAAAATCACCACAAAATCTTGAAAAAACTAAAAAAAAATATTTGTACGTGTGATGGTGATCATTAAAAAATCTAATAAAAAAAAAATTGTTCACATAATTAATAAAAAATAGAGATAATCGACGTATTAGTTAAAGAAAAGTTTCAGAGAAATTGTGTTAAACGATTCTCTAAAATGATAACAATATATCTTAAGCCGAAGATCGCAGAAATATCCAGAGCTATCCATACATTCTAGCAAACAATTTCACTCTATTTCATCTTGTAAACCATATTTTTGAATATTTTTATCATGTATTCCAAATAAGATTCTTCTAAATCGTTTTTAAAATTATGTCCTTGCCCTCGGTAGCACCCTGAACAATGACAACCATTTCGTTATTGTTTTGTAGCGCCCATAGACTATCAATTCTCAGCCTCGCTACTTTTCATAAATTTATCATGGATCGCACTGATTCAATAGTCCAGCTCCTTGTCAACTAATTTTTGCATATAAGTACATTGAATTTATCGAAAACACAACAGAGAAGTCTTAAAAACACTAAGATGCATTCGTCCAGAGGTCCCCCTAAGGACAGATGGGTTATATCAAAAGTGAGTCCAACTCCAGCCACTTGAACGTGGGTTTTCTTTACCTATCCTCCAACCTTTGGCTTTGCTTGAGGCTTAGTACAACTGCTCCGTTTCTGGTCGTCATCCTTCCCGTCAACCTTTGGCCGCACATTAGCCTGGGTCGGCTTTTTAATGACGTTTCTCATCAACCTTATTTTCCCGACAACTTTCGTTGTCGACATATCGATGAGTTGCTCGTTTATGTTTTTTTATATGCCTAGTATGACATTTGAAATAAATGAGAGAAGAGAGAGAGAAAGGTTTTTTTTTATCTATGAACATTGACAGCTGAAGTTTGAAATAAGTAAAGAAAAAATAATCAGCTGACGAAACAAGACTACCTGATGAAACTTAAGCGTTTACCAAAATAATACTCTTTTTTTATTTGTTTAAAATTTGAAAATGAATAAGTATTTACCAGGCTAGCAATATTTAACTTAGTAAGCAATTTGATTTTTAGAGTTTAAAAATCCAATACTCGTATTAGGCTTCCGATTGTGTCAAATTTAAAATTTTTTAAATATAAATAAGAAAAGAGGAAACAATTTAATCTCGGTTTTTTTCTATTTAGTACCTACGCAGCTGAAATCAATGAAAAGATGTTTTAAAACTAAAATTATAATCGATTGTAGTTATGATTTTGTCATTTAAGAAAATTTTGTAATATTCAAAATTTAAATATGTATGTATGTATGTATGTATGCATGTATGTATGTATGTATGTATGTATGTAAATCATTTAAATAAAAATGACATAAATTTTTAATAAAAAAATTAAAAATTAAAAGCCACACAAACATACACACGTTAATTGATGTGTGACTGAGTGAATGACTCCACTGTAAAATTAATGTGAAAGTAAAAAACAAACGAAATTTAAGTTTGAAAATAAAAACAAAATAAAATCATTTAAATATACAAACAATTAACAACAATAATAATAATAAAAACATTAAAAAACGACGTCATCGTGTCACAACAAAATTCAACTGAAAACCTTTACAAAAACAAATGAAGAAAAAAAGTGAAAATAAAAAAAATGAGAAAATTGAAAAATAAACAAGTTTGAAGTTTTTTGTTTTCTTTTCTGTTGTTGTTGTTGCTTTGTTTGGTTACATTGCCAGTACCATATTGATTTGCATCTTGTTTTTAAATTAAGGTCAACAGAGTCACAAAGCCCAGCTTTTAACAACAACAACAACAACAACTTCTTGCAACATTTTACAGATACTTATTCAGAAAACTTAGCACTTAAATTTTGGACTACACAAATGTTGTTGTGTGCAGAATTGCTCTACCTAAGCTCAAATAAAAATAAAGAATATTGAAAGAAAAATAGGAACTTTTATGCTGATTTATACAGGGTGGGCCAAAAGTCATGCATACCTTTTTAAAAATTTAATAACTTTTTTTTTATTCTTTAAAATATAATATTTACTTAATTTTAATAATTAACTTAAATTTTAATAATGAAAAATAATATCAAAGAGATGACCACCATTATCATCCATGCACAATTGGGCTCCTAAACAGGCGTTTTGCATAACAGCACGCAGAGTTTCATGCTCTATTGCCCTAATCTCAGCTTTACTGCCTGTTCAACGATGTCGAAAGGAAACCCAAGCGAAATTTCATTCGTACAAATATGTTGAAAACAACAACAAAAACTAAAAATTTATTTTTGTTTTCAACGTATTTAACCGAATGAAATTTCGCTTGGGTTTCCTTTCGACATCGTTGAACAGGCAGTTAATGTTGTGCTTTAGCTGCTGTGTAGTTTGGGACTTGTTAAAATACATTCGTTCTTTGAGATAATCCCATAGGAAATATTCAGGGGCAGTTAAACGCGGTGGAAGTGCTTGCCAATTAAACTCTAAATTTTTTTTACATAATTTTTGATCATCAAACATTTATATTGAAAGAGTAATTGTAGCATGGTCCGTGTATGCCGTTGCTCAATTCAGCTGGAACCACTTGTTATTGCCACAGGGCGTACAAATTTATTAATCATAGTATGATGCCTGTCCGCATTCATCGTCACTGCATTACTAACTTCATTCTCGAAGAAGTAGGGCCTATAACTATTTATAATGCCACTCCACTTTATACTGTACATTTGAGCGAGTGCAGTTGGCGTTAGTGATTTCGATTCTGGAGTTTGCGGTATCCAAAAATCGTTTTCATTAAAACTTAATGTGTTTTTAATGCAATACACAAAAACACTCTTTGCAAAAACAATTTGTATCAACAATTTTAACAATTATTTTTTGTTGCGTTACACACATATGTTTTGCGCAAGTGCTAGTATCAACTTTTAACTCTTATAACTTCTAAACTACCGAATCAATTTTAAAAAGCTTAGGATTGTGCATATCTGCAGGATAATTCCTTTCAAATGGTTTATTTTTTTTTTTATTAAAATCAGTTGCACAATGCGAGCGTAAACTGCGTAACAAGAAGTCGACTTGCCGAGTAATGTATTAGAAGAAAATGTGCTTCATCATACAGTATTAAATTGTTAAGAAACCTGTTTTATTTTGCGTACAACTCCACAAGCAAGTTACTTAAGTTAGCCTCTGATAGTAGTCAACTAATAAAAGTTGTTGGGCTAATTGGATCTTGTATGGATGCGTGTGTAAATAACGTGATAAAATACGTCAAAGTGAGGTTCTAGAGATGCCTCGTTATCCAGAACATTTTCGCGTTAAAGAGTCTGAATATTCTTCAGCACTGTCCCGTTTACGATTAGGTTTGATTACGTACATTTCGGGTGATGCAATAATTTTGAAATGCTCAATGCGTAAAAAAATCGAATGTCCATGGGAAAACTATTATTCCATTTCGGTTCGCTTCTCGATTGTTAAATTGTGCATGGTGGTGTAACACGGTTCGATGAGATAAATCTGAGAAAAATAACAACAAAAACTTTATTCAATTTTTACACACACGCGTGTCTTCTATCCCACCCTGTATAAATATTAAAATCAACAGATTTAAAAATAAATAACATTTTTGTAAATTTGCAAATATTGTTGCTCTTGCTTCTGTAGGGTAAAACTTTTCTAACCCTTAACTTCAAGCAGCTAATAGTTTAGTTTGTAAATACTTTACATTTCAATTAAAAGCAAATTTAAATTTAAATTTATGTGCAATTTGGTAAACTCTATATTGAAAGCAACAACATCAATATAAACTACAACAAAACATATACATATACCACTTAAGCAGCTTTCTTGATATAATTCTATGTCTTCTATATACTAAAATCTTTTTATTCAAATATCTAATTTCTTTCTCTAAAATTTCCGTTTCCTTGCAGCTCTTTCTTTTAAACAACAGTGTCATCAACACCTGGATTTTTATAACTAAAAGAAATAACATCAACAACAACACTTAAAGACACTAAGAAAAGCTACAAATAAAAATTCTTGCTTTAGAGCAAAAGGCAACAACAAAATTTAACTTAAACGCTAACGTTTTTTCTACCTATTTGCTTAACTTCTATAACAAAAACAACAAAATTAATATTTTTCTTTAAATTTTTTGTTGGTTTTTGGTGGTTGCCGGAGTAAGAAACAAGTTCTACCAGATCAACTCACAGAAAAATTTCATTATTAAGAAATTTTATTGTATTGTCGTCGTCTATCGCTCTGCTCTAGCAAACTACGAAAGCGTTATATAAGAAAGGCGGCAAAAAGAGAAAAGCGTGTCTTATAATTTCCTTTTTCTTTTTACACTCACTGGTTACATAAAAATCATTCACGCTGGATTTAGGATACTACGAAGCTGTCAAAGGTAAGTTTGAAAATGCAAAATTCTTATCAATAAAAACGTTTTTTCAGGATCAATTAAAAATATTAAAGCATGATTCAATAACGTGAAAAGAAAGAAAAACAATTAAAAGCAAAATAATGGACTGGGAAACATTTTTACAATTGATGGTTTAGGATTTTTGTCTTCAGTTTTTTCCCCACCTTTTAAATAAAATTGTGATCAAGGAAAATTTAAATAGATAGTTGCAATCGACGAGTTGATCATCAGCTGTTTTTTTCAAGTGTCAAAATTTTATGCAATTTTTCTCTTCTCTCGAAAATTACAATTGTCAAACTTTATATAAAGAAAATTCTTTTCCGAATTGCAATCACCTTTTGTAAATACAATATTATTTTTATTTATAAGAGTCATTCAGAAAAGAATTTTTTTTTCACACCAACTGTTATATATTTTTTAAAAAAATAGTTAAAGTTTTACCAGCATCATCCTTTTGAATTAAAGCCTTATAGTGTTTAATATTTAATGGAAATCAAATTCAGGAATTATTAATTTTTATTTCTTTGTATTTCCGATTCCTATTTTAGTTTAGTCAAAATTTGAAAACAACGATCGCTTGTTCTTTCATCTATCCCTGCTCGTATATAGGGTTGCCATTTCTATTAAAAAAAAAGAGGACGCCAGCATAAAAAATGTAGGACATTTGCCCAAAAAAAGAGGACACATTTAAAAAAAAATTAATTTTACGAAAAAACTTTATTTACAAAAATACAAACTGAACATATCATTCTGATTTAATGGTTGAAAATAAAAAAAAAAACCAAAAACAAAAAAAAAAATCATTGCATTCACTATCGGGAATGTACACTTTTAAAAATTTTACATATCGATGCCTTACTTCCTCAACCTCGTATCTTAAAAAATAGAAATTTTCAGGAGAGAAAAAAAAAACGGTTCATCTTTTTATACTTCGGTGTTTGGTTAAAAGTTTAAATGCAATTATTAAGGAATTGATTGTATTTATGTTTATTAGTAGTAATGATATACTAATCTTTTTTAGTTAAAGCATAAAACAATCGTTTGATATGAAAAAGACAAAACCGTATTTTTTAAGATACGAGGTTGAGGAAGTAAGGCATCGATATATTTTTCAACACTTCCAATTTGAGCCAATATATTACCATCGCATCTCTTCAAATATTTGTAAAACTCTAGGCAATCCATATCAAAATTATATACCCTTACTATATTTCTTGTTCAAGACTTTCTTCTATATCTGGAAAACAAACTTTATGAAAAACACACAGCTGACAAGCAGACCCCTTTGCCGAACTTTTTTAAAATAAAAGACAAGTTAAAATAGGCCACTTCGATAAATAGCGACAATTAAGGATAATAAAACTAATTTTGTACAAAGAGAAGTTTTAAAATTGTACTTTTTCAAAACTAATTGTACGAGCACCTAAATCTTTTTTTTATACATTTTGTGACCTGTGATTTAAAGTTTAAATGTAAGAAAAAAACTTCAGAGAAGGTGCAAAAAGCTGGACAACCCCGGACATTTGCAGAAAAAGAAGTAGTACTGCCCCGGATGCCCTAAAAAAGAGGACGGTGTCCGGGGAAAATAGGGCGGATGGCAACCCTACTCGTATATAGCAACATTCTTTAAAATTCTCGCCAGAAAAATACTCTTTAGAAACTTTTTTTTAATAATTTTTTTTAAATTCTTTTAATAGAAAATATAAAAAGTACTTTTTGTAGAAAATTTTATAAATTTTTTTTGTACAAAATTATCATACAAGCCTCCACAAGTGATTGTTAAAAAGCCGATGCATTCACAAAGAGTGACTGTTTAGATGATAATGGACTTCTTGTGGAAAGAATTGATAATATGGAACTGAACAATCTGTGATTCCAACAGGATGGCGCCACTTGCTACATACCCAACTAAACAATAGCTCTTTTGTACGAGAAATTCAATGGCGTGGCGATATTAATTGGCCACTTAATTATTAATTTTGCTTAAATACCGTTGGACTTTTTTCTTTGGAAATATTTAAAAGAAAAGTTGAACTTCAATAAGCAAAGAACCATTTAAAAACTAAAGGGTGAGAAATTTCAGCACATCTTAGATGACATTGAACCTTTATTATGTCTCAGTGTCATTGAAAGTATCGACCATCGCATCATCAAAGTCGTGTCGATATTTTGTTACACACCTAATTGTCATATATCCTTTTATCATAAAAAAAATTAAGATAATTCTCTGAATTCTTCTTTGTTTTATTAATAATTATCATCGTGCGTTTTGGTTGGACCACCCTATATAAGCAGTAGGTTATGTTATCTTCCAGGGCTGATATTGTGACTGGCTTATTTATCCCTGTACCAAAGAGACTTCCCCACAAAAAATAATCTAGTGGAGTCTAATAGTATTGTCTTGGCGGCCAATGGGCATTTTTAAAATGTGAGATTAATTTCCCACTTCTCCTTTTAATAGGTACATGTTACCAAGTGCCCTGTGGCATCGTCTTTTTAAAATCACATGTTAACCAGGTTAAACTCTTCAATTCTTGGCAAAACCAATCGGTAATCATTGCACGGTACCTTGCTGTAACGTTGCGAATTGTATCATTCTTAAAGAAGTATGGTCCAATGATGTCGCCGTCCAAAAAACCGCAACAAACAGCGCATATATCAGGGTGTATTGATAACATTTCAACTACCTTTGGCTGCTCTTCATATGAAATTAGGTCACAATAGCTTGAATAGGCCGTTAAATGGACTTAATTTACGAACCATATTCCCAGACAGCACGCATTTTGATAATACAATTTAATGTTTTTCAAGTGTTGTTCGTTTGTTAACTGAACATTTTCAGCATTGCCACCCACATGTTAGGAATCTTTCTATACATTAAAAAAATTTACACTGAAAACTTAAACAGCAAAAAAATCACCCTTAATATATACGGATAGCAAGAGACAGTCCTAAAACATGCTTTTCGCTTCAGATGTTTAAATTAAGGATGAGTCAACCAGTCAGTCATACAGTCACGATCAGTTTATAACTACTGTTATGTTCGTTTACCCTGCATTTACACATGAAAGTGATTTCATGAAATTTCTGTATACGTATTATAAAAACAAAATTTCTATGAAATAGTCCACTTTCATGTAAATTTCTTGTGCGTTTACACAGGAAAGTGAAATTTCTTTTTAAAAATGTCGTCGAAGCGTAGAGTCGCAATAATTGCTATACATTGTACATTGATGAGCTTAATTTGCCTGCATTTTTTTACTACAATAGTTGAAACAAATAATTTTTGTTAATTTTTAATAAAAATTAGTTTTTTAAAATTACATCAATATTATTCTTTATGTATATTTGAAGAATAAATATTATAAATCTCTTCATATATACAAAAATAATTTATATTTACAACTATTACTTTACCGCAATCCTGAAAATTTGTGTAAGTTTTATTAGCAGGCAACTGTGTTTACCATTTGTCACTTTACTTTCTTAAAAACGTCAAAATTTACTTTCTTGAAAAAATCTTTGAAATCTGAGTGGAAATTAAAATAAATGTGAGTGTGTTAGTGAAGAAGTGTGAGTGTATTGCGAATTTCATGAAATTACTTTCATGTGTAAATGCTGGGTTACTAAAAGCTTTAAATAGTTTCTACTGAACTTTACTGGTTTGTCTATATTTAACATTGAGTTTTGTAAAAACAACAAAACAAACAAAAAGTTAAGTTTAAAATAGTAATAAGCTTTTAAGTAAACAAAAAATTTAAATTTAAAAACAATTTTGTATATATTTTTAAACAACATTCAATATAAATTTGATGAGTCTGATGTGGTATAAGAACGTTTGCAAACCTCTGGAAATCGCAAAATTTAATCAAATCAAGAGTTTTAATAATGAGTGCAATTGCTAAAGAGTTACATAAACCTTAACTGACTGACAGTTTAGTCACTCTATCGGTTAGTTAGAGCGATTACAATTATTCAACAGACAGCCAAGGAGGGCACAAAGACAGTCAGAAAACCACACAACCAAACAGTCAGTCAGTCAGTCGGGCGGTAATGTAAGAAGGCATATATAAGGCGGCGTAAAAAATTGTTTATTATTATTTGTGGACGGACGAGTCTTGGATGAGGTTTGTTTTGTTTCTTCTACGGATAGGATAGTACATAAGAAGTTGTTGTTTTCATGTTGAATTATTTATTGGCCTTGTTGTTGATCTTTTGTTTTAATTTGTAAAATTTTCTTTTTGTTGTTATTTCAACAATTTTTGCTGGCAGGTTAAATTTAATTCAATTCTTTGTATTGTTGTGTCTGTTTTTACATTTACATTGTATGTACATAGTTATTGTTGTACATTTATGTTTCACTTTGTTTTTTTTTCTTGTTTTTTTGTGTTTGTTAAAAGAAAACTTTCAATAACATAAAACATCATTATTAGTATGAGTGTCATAATGATAATGATGATCGTAATTGTAATAATGCCACTTTAACATTAGCAGCTTTTTATTTAATTGAGTTTTTTGATCTCGTTTCTTTTCATTCTTTTTGTTTCAAGAGTCACATGAAATTTCTCGATTTTTAACCTTGTAAAACTTATTTTGTTACATATTGTTACATGGCAAAATAGGATGCTGTTTTAAATAAGAAAGAAGTCATTGTTAAAATATTAAAATTATTTGCATTTCAAAATAATCGTTAAAGGAAAAAATTTTAAAAAATTGAATTTCGTCAATTTTTTTTTTTAAATTCAATAGGAAGGTGCCGCGGTGGACTAGTCAGTAGTGTGCTGGTCTGCTAGTTTGGGGGTTGCGGGTTCGATTCCCACCAGAGACTCTGGACTTGTCTGCTTCTCTTCTCTCTTTTCTATTCTATTCCATTCTTACTTTTCTATTCAGGTTTCACAAAGGGATCAATATAATGGACCCAAGTGAGCTGCACAACAGCTGCCTGTTCTACCTAACCTAACCTAAGAGCAATTTATGAAAATTATTGTTTATTTAGATTAAAAAGTTAATTTTATTACTTTTTTTTTAAATTTTATCTGAAATTTGAAAATTGTATGGCTTATGTTAGTAGCTTCTTCATATTTAAATAATACGGTAGATTTTTTTAAATGCTTTACTTTACGTCCAGACGAGCCATCGATTTGTTCGGACTAGAACAAAACGTCGGCAGAGCAACTGTCAAAAAAATGTTCATGTTCTTTGATATGAAGAAAACGTATAAAGTGTATTTTGTTGCTATTTTAAAGTGTCGTCTCTTTCTTTCATGTTAAAAATGCCTTTTAATATCAGACATCGTTGTTCGAACAAATCGAAGGCTGGTGTGGACCGCACGTTAGGGATATCGCAGACAACTTTACTATTTTACTATTTAAATTATGTTTAACTTAACGTAAGAATACACATTTTTTTTTTAAATTTAGTGTAATTTTTTTGTGCAAGTAGCAACTCTAAAATTTAGCATCTATTTTTGTTTATTATGTTTATTCCGATTATTAAAAACTGAGCGCTTTATGAAAAAACAATTCGTTGTAATTGTGAAAGCTTATTGCAGAAATTTTGAAAATTATGCTGAGACTATTCGAAAACTTCGAACAATTTTCAGTCGTGCACCAGATGTGCCAACTATTGGAAAAGTGTTTATAAACTTTAAAGAAAATATGTCGGTTATGGATAGTAAGACTCCTGTGCGTCAACTTACAGGTCGGTCTCTTGAAAACATTGCAGTTGTAAGTGATAGTATCGCCAACACTCCAAAAACATTAATTCGGCATCGGTCTCAACAACTTTAAATTTCACGCAGCAATGCGTAGCGAATTTTGACAAAAGAACCTACCTTCAAGCGTACAAAATTAAGCTTAGGAGCTCAAACCCACAGACTATGGACAGAGCCGGTAATTTCACACACAACTAGTAACTTGTCTGATATGAATTTTGCTCAGGCGTAGTAATTGAGTCTTATTTTTTTTTTTAAGATGAAGCCGAAATTGTAGTGACTGTGAACAGGAACAGGACTGTGTTACAGGAACATGATAACGAAGTTCTTGTGACCTAAACTGGTCAGTGTGGTCGATATGTGGCTTCAGCAAGACACCTGTATCGACCACACCGCTCTTTAAACAAACTATTTATTGCAGGAACGATTTTTAGATCGAATTATCTAAAGAAATTCTATGTCAAATGGCTATCAAGATCATGCGATTTACTTAATTCCGTGCAGTTTTTCTTTGTGGTTTTGTAAAACCTCGGGCTTATGCGTATAAACCAGAAACAATTTCTGAGTTCAAATCTGATATCTAATGTGTTCTCGGTGAGATACAGCCACAACTCTGTGAAAAAGTCATTGAAAATTTCAAGAAAATAGTATTGGCCTGTCATCAGAGCCGTAGAGTCTGTTTAACGGATATTTTATTTCATACTTATTTGGAACATGTCTTCTTTACAATCCAATAAAATAATCACAACTATCTGAAAAAATACGTGTTTTGATTTTAAAATAAAAAAGTGCATTCTTACTGAGACACCCTTTACAGCAATTATTTAGTAGAAAATTGAAAGTTCTCCCTATTTTATTCGATCAGCTGTGATAAATTTTATTTGATTCCATGATTTATATGTTCTTCGACTTTCTTTCGTTGCCAGGTGTTACCAGGTTCATTGCCAGGTGTTACTTCGGCCACGGGTTCTGCAATGGCCTTGGGATTTCCTACCAGGGTTGTTTTTGCAATGTCACTATGTCACGGAGAATGTGGCCTATCCAATTTTATTTACGTTTTAAAATCTCCATTACGATAGGGAAAATGTATTTGTCGTAAGCAACGATTTATAAAATTGTGAAGCTTGTCCATTTGGTGTTGTGCCCAGGTTGTGCAATTGATAGTGAGTGTACCGACTACTCCTTCTTTCTATGACTTGGATATCGTATGGGTGTTCCATACACTTCTTATTATCTGCGTGAGGTACTATGCTTTAGGTAAAGCCACGTACTTTAATAGCTTGGCGGGCAAGTTGTCAGCTCCGACGGACTTTTTGCTCTTCAGATTATTGAGGATCCTGAGGATTTCATCGCGGGAAGTTGACGATGCAAATATTTCCCGGATGTTGATGCCGATTTCCTCTTAATTAATCTGCTGCAAGAGGGGTTGTGGGAAGGGAGGTCATTACCGTTAACATTGTTGTAGTATTTCTCCCAATCTGAACTCAACACATACATATGTATTTGACTTTATGGGCGGCTAAACTACAAGCGGCTTTGTATTTTATTTTTTCTCAGTCGACTTGGAGCGATTGACTTTATGCTTAAAGTTTTGTTAAGTACATTTTGGTTTGCCACATTTGATTAACATATTTTGCTAAAACCAGCCTGGGACCAACTTACAAGAAATTCCATTTGAAACCTTTAACTTTCGAAAATAAAGTTTCGTTATGTTTTAAATAATATTGTTTTTATAAAAATAGCCTACCACTTCTTAAATAAAAAAAAAAAAAATATATATAAACTTAATTTTCAACATTTTGCTAAGTTCCTAGAATTACCAAAAAATTGATTTTTTATACCCTTCACCTGTGGTGCACAAGGGTATATATAGCTTTGTCATTCCGTTTGTAATTTCTACAATTTTCATTTCCGACCCCATAAAGTATATATTTTCTGAAAGCTTATGAATAGAGGAGTCGATTAAGCATTGACCGTCTGTCCGTCTATCCGTCTGTCCGTCTGCCCGTCTGTCCGTGTGTTGGTTGAAATCAACTTTTAGAAGCAACTATATGTTCCTCAGATCTGTATATGGTATCAATCTCTTGGAAATATCCAGGAATGAATCGCTATTGAAATTCAGCACAATCGCCCCATAACTTTCTGAGATATGAGCAAAAAACCACGACCACCTCGTTTTTTTCACAATTACAACAACAACATACATACATAGATACATGTAAAAAACATACCAAACAAAAAAAATTACAAAAAAAAAAATATTAAAAATAAGAAAAAAATAATAAAAAAACTACAAAAAAAAAATTTTAAAAAAATTTAAAAAAAAATTTAAAAAAAATTTTTTAAAAAAATTTTAAAAAAATATAAAAAAAATAATAAAATATAAATAATATATTAAATAAAATAAAATAAATTTTTTTTGGCTCAGCTGGGATTCGATGCCACATTTATTCTAACGTGTACGTATGCACGTATTTTATATGGGATGAATGGTGATACAAACAATTGTTATTGCATGACTACACGTTGTGAAGGGTATATAAGATTCGGCACGGCCGAATATAGCACTGTTACTTGTTTTTATTAAAATTTTTAAAATATAAAAAAAACCCCATTTTTTTGTTACCAATTTCAATTTGCCTTTAATTCTGCTTAAAACACTTTCCCATTTAAATGTAAAATTTTCTGCTTATTTACTTTGAAATTAATTATTTTAAATGCATTATCGAGGTGAAAATAATCATGCCACTACACTGAATACTTAAATAAAATAGTTTTATCACTTTTTATTACATTTTCAATTTCTTATTATTGTTGCTGTTTGCAACGGCATGAACGAAAAAAGAAAACAAAATATATTAAACATCATCACTTAAAAGTAGAAAATACCTTAAAAGAAAACACTTATAAAGAAAAGAAAACAAAAACAACAAAATTGCCTACTGTTTAGGAAGTTTAAAAAAACTATTCACGCGCTGTAAAAAGCTCCCCAAAGCCGCGCCTTTCACTTGACATAAAGTACATACAATACATGTGATGGATTACTACCAGTGGAAATACAAATATAAGCTGTAAGAAAATTGACGATTAGTTGGACAGACAGATGATGACCACTTGTCAGCTCAAAAATGATCGTGCACTTGTCCAAAAGTACAAAGTCGGTAAAAAAAAATAAAAATAAAGTAGTAAAAGAAATTACCAAAATAAGAAATTAAAAACCATAACCAGCAAACAACACGACCACAAACCACCTTTAGCTTTACCGCCTGTGGCTAGTACTGTAGTTGAATAAGCCTATACATACATACATGTAAATTACTCATTGACGTAGTTAGACCATTGTTCTGGGAGGGGCTACAGACTCATTTTAAAAACGTTGCTAATTAAATGTAATAAATCCTGTAAATTATTGGTGAATTCAAATGATGTCCTATTTTTTGTCATATTGTCGTAATTATTTAAAATAATTCTAAATTGGTATAAATATTTTTTAATTAAAACTGCAATATTTTAAAATCAGTTTTCAGCTGTAAAAAATTATGACAATATAGGACGCCTTGTGAATCCAACGTATATGTTGTAAAACTGATACAAACAATATTAATGGAGAACCGTATTGTTGGTCATTTTTTAAATAATTATTATCCGATAGCTTAAAGCCTAACTAAAGTGTGTTTCAGTAAGAATGTACTTTTTCATTTGAAAATAAAAAAACACGTATTTTTTGAGATATTTATTATGTTTTTCTGAAACAAATTATCCCTCAAATGGCCCCCACGGCTCTGATGGCGTTTTATTATTCTTTTTATTAAAACGTCTCAGAAATGTGACCGATGAAATCTCACCGCTGACGCGTTGGATCTCAGTCTTAAGCACAGGAAATGTTTTGCATAAACCCGAGATTTCACCTTAAAAAAAAAATCGCATGATCTTACTGGCCAGTTGAGATCAAAATTTTTTGAGATACTTTGTTTTGGAAATCCTTGCTGCAATAAATGGATTGTTTCATGCGCGGTGTGCAGGTGGTGGCATCTTGGTGAAACCACATGTCATCCAGATCCATGCCTTTTAGTTTTGGCTACAAGAACTTCGTTGTCATATTTGACAATTGTGATGGATTGAGATGGAAATGCGCTTCATCGAAGAAGAAGAAGAAGACTCTTTTCAAAGAATTGGTATTGAATTCATTTTGTTTCATTACCCGTTTAACATATTACCGATGTTTTCAACGATCTGCTGGTTTGAACCTCTGAGTAAGCTGAATTTTATACGCATGAAGGTGCAGGGTCTTTTGTCAAAATTCACTGAATAGTGCCTAGCAAAAAAGATGCCGAATTGATACTTTCAAATTTTTGGCGATGCTCTAGTGTACAAGAGCAGTGTTTTAAAGAGACCGACCGGTATGTTGACCTATAGTAGTCTTACTGTCAGTAACCGACCTAGTTTCTTCAAATTTGTTCATCACTCTTCGAATGATTGACACATTAGGCGCACTTTCTCGACTGAAAATTCTTCGAAGTTTGAGAGCGGTCACAGCATAACTTTCCAAACTTTTGTAATACGTTTTCACAATTATAACGCGTTGTTCTTTCGTAAAGCGCTCAATTTTTAATAATTTTTTTTCTGGATTCTAAAATTAATTGACAGAGGTACATCACCAAAAAGCCAGGGTATCCCACGTTAGTTCCGATTTCTTATGTCGACCTATACATCTGTATAGGAAGTCGGAGACACTTAAGCAATAAATAAAACTGAGTTTCATAGTTCTCCTCCAGTTACAAAACGTTGATTAAGGCACCGCAAGCCGACCAATACCATTGCATAGGAAGTCGAAGATATCCGCTTAATAATTACAAGAAGTTTTATGGAACTCCTTAAATTGCAAGTCAATGAGTTTAGTTGGTACTCTCCCAGTTGTAAATATATAAGTTAAGTTGGTACTAGTACAGTTAATCTAATTAAAATAAAAGCACGCGGTTAATTGTAGAATATTCTGGAAACTGTATCCAAAGCACAGTTATGTAATGCGCGAGCTCTTGACCCGACCAGAGCTGAATTTCGACTTCGATTTTTAATAAACGGAATAAACATATGCGACAGATGCCAAATATCAGAGTTGCCACTTGCACAAAAATGTGAGTAATGGTTAAATTAGATGTGCCTTAAACATAACCATTCAAAACAGCTGTTTGAATTATAGGGGCCTGTCGGTATAACCATAGAAACCAATTTAATTTTGGTTTTTTATGGCTATGGCACGCTTAATTTTACCATAACCTGGCGAATATCTTATTTTATGGTAACCCATAATGGACTTAACAACACTTTTCGTTAAGTTTGAGTCCAGTAGACTTAGTACCACCGGCAGGTACACGTTGGATGTGAGTGCTATGGGGGAAATTAGTCTAGGACAGATGCTGGCGATTACAAAGGACTCTGTGATGAGAATTGTAGACCATCATCAGTCTACAATGTGAAGTCACAAAAGTCTACAGCTAACGCCTGGGATGGCACGGGACTCAGTGAGGTCGGAGATACCCTTTTTTGTGGCCTCGTAATCTCTGGGAAACAAAGGTGGTCGAAAAGGGACCCGTTTATGGAAGAGGTCTGCTTCGGTATCCCCCCTACATGTATATATACATTTACATAAGCAAAGAGCGAAACTAGGGAAAAATTGCGGCTTAGAAACACAATCAAAATTTTACTCGAGTTAACTTGAGTTAACTGTGCTTTTGTCATACATAGATATTCTAATAAGAATTTTTTTAATTTTTTTAGCATTAAAAGGTGCGGAAAAAGTTATTTATGAATTGTTTTCAAACATGCATACACAGAAAACTTCTCGGTTAGTTTTGGTAGCCTACTGCTAGTATATGCATATTAAAGTTAAGCCTACAATTTTTTGAACTGATACAACTAGTTTATATGCTTCATATGAGGTCAAAATCGTGATCTTTCTGAGATCTAATAATGTTTTGTTTTTTTAATATAAACAAATTTTAATTTTGTTCAGTTTTAATAGGTGCGAACCACCCACGATGACCACAGAGTTGGAAAGTTTCGTTAGTAATGGGTATGTGGAATTCAGCACAGGCATTTTATTTTTTTTTACGTCTGCCTTCTTATGAATTCCATCGTGTGCTTGAAATATAAAACTTATGATGGTTTTCAAAATTATGCAGCTTCGGCTGCAAATGCAAGTTCTAGATATGTGTGTATGTAAGTATGTACACACGCTAATATGTGTAGGAGTTATTTCGAGTGTTGTGTTGCACATTAAGCAAACAAAGCCCTTAAATTAATTTATAATTACAAGACATCATGCATATTCGACTATTAACAAATGGTTTGTTTACTTTGTCGTAAATATATGTTTATTTTTTTTTTAAATTTAATGAGTTCTTTTAAAGTTTATTTTAAAAGCAGATGCCAATGATTTGAGCGAACTTGTTGTTTAAAATAAACGAACAAAAAAAAAAAAATTAAATCAATATTCTTTCTATTTGTAAAATTAACATTTCACAACTTTGTGTTTCTAATGTTTCAAGTATTTAGTAGTATTTCAAAATCTTCATGCAACTGCTTAAACAAAAATTTTACTTCTGTGTCAGTATTTATATAATGTCTGCCTGAACTTATGCATTCCGCAGCTTATAACCAGTAACCAGTTATTTCAGACAATTGCCTAGAAGTGGATGCGTCGTACAAATGTTGCACGTTTAAAAAAAATCTACACACCTGTGGCCTCTTTTTTATTTATTTATTTATTTTTTTTTTTATGTAATCATTGGGCTTTAACAAAAGTTGTTGATTTTGCAAGCCTCTTGCGATATTTTAATGTATTTTTTTTCCTTTATTGCTTATTTATAATTGTCTGTCCGCCCATTCCATTTGTTTGTTTTCTATGTCGAAAGAAAACAACACCCATTTAAAGCCATTATTGTAATATGCGTTAAATGCTGATGTTTTGTTAATTTAATTCGTTATAAGAAAGGATATAAAGGAGAGAACACACATACATCGATCTAGCTATTAAAAAGTGCTGAAGCGTTTTTTTTAAAGAATTATTTCAAAATGCAGTTAACCTAAAGAATTTAATGTTATTTTACGTAATTTTATTTAACTGCTACTTATGTATGTATTTCTTTTATCGACACGACGAAGGACGTTTTTTATAGCACATTAGCAAAATGTGTGTCAATTTTTATTACTAACTGTAGGTACATTAAAATTTTATATTTCTTACCAATTTTAAAAGATAAGAAGTACTAAACTAACAATAAAATTTATTGTTAATCATTTTATTCTGGCTTAAGTTCATTCTTTTATTATTGAACTTATTAAGGCGTTTTTAAATGAAATTGTAAACATTTAAGAATATTGAAAAACTATTTCGGTATTAGCTGAGTAGTATGCATTTTCGAAACCAGCTACGATTTCATCATCAGCACTTTTAATCGGCATATGTACTTGAAAACTACAATTTATGTCACAGTTGAATTAAATAAATTTAGAAAAATGGAAGCATATCATTTATTTCAAAATTTCTCTATTATTCTAATCAAATGACATTTTCTTGATGTTTATAATTTCTCATATTACTGATAATCACTAATAAATTTAAAAATATTTACCTTGATTTAAAACTATAGTAATTTATATTAAAAACCAGCTGAACCCGTTGCGCATTACTGGACGCAACAAAATGTTTTTAGTGTATCCATTATAAGACTGTTTTTTAAATATTTACTGTATTCAAGAGGTGTCTTAAAATTTAAATGTTTTTAAATAATAACATAAAAAAGTAAGACTGTTGTGAACGACCCTTCACTACTAAGTGCGATATATTATATTTAAATCACTATTTTGTTACATTTTTGATAACAGATCTTTTTAACAATATCGGAGACGACGGGTTTCAATTATTACAGGCCGATCACCGCAGGTATCTGAATAGTTATGACAGCACAATAAACATACTAACACGCAAAGAAAAACCATGGTTACGACATGATCACGACGGTCATATTATAGTTTCCATAACAATATTTGGTTGTCCAAAACAAGTAATAGTTATTTTTGTTTCATTTCATCATATATTTTGTCACGATAATCAAGCATTTGTTTGAATTGTATCATTTAATGTATACTTTTCGTAAAAATTCGAAAATGGTTATCATTTAAAAATAGTATGATTTAAAAAAAAATAATTTGACAAAAATAACATATTCAAAAGCATTAAAAATTACAAATAACACTGCTCGACAAAAAATCATTTTTTGTCTTCCCGTTAATTAAAACTATGTGAACTATATGGATTTTGATGCGCTGAACTCAAATCCGTTGTCGGTTTTTTTTCCCATCAGTTGGGGATTTTTTTTATGGGCGTGGCAAATTTTTCCCCCTAAATTAGTCAGGTACGGAGACATATTTCATCCTAACTCGAGAACCAGTTATCCGAAGCACCAAAAGATGTGTAACAAAATTGTATCAATAAAAAAAGCAAAGATTGTCGATTTCAATTGTAGTCATATATACATATGATTATTGAATGATACTTTAATTAAACATAATAATGATAATTGGTAACCATTATATGTTTTAACCATAATCATACAATTCAATCACAGTATGTTGCTCTTCGATTACGGTTACCAGTGGTACATAGTTCAGCTGCTGCAGAAAGAATTTTTTCACTGCTTAGTTTGATAAAAGCAAATTTAGAAATAAGCTTGAGTTCCAAACAATTAAAATGTTATGAAATCAAAAAAAAAAAAAAAAGAATTGTGCAAAAATCAAAATGATTCCCATTATGTTTGGTCTGCCAAAACTTTGTTTTAAAAACTTCTAAAATCTTGTTTTTCTTAACATAGTATGAATTTTAAATTTGTCGATCTGTAAAAAAATCGCTTTATATATATTTTTAATTCTATTTAGTTTTTTGCATTAAAATAGGAAATAAAATACAAAAACAAATTTAATAAAATCAAAATAATTTTTAATTTTTGGTTGTGGCAACACTGGTTACCACAACCATATTTTTTCTTTACGTGAACATACGCAGTAGTATGATTATAGAACCGTTTTTACTTGCAATGAAACAACAATTTTTTTGAACTATTGTGAAATCCTATAACTTTATGACAATATAACATGTTAGGACACGTTGTGAATACAATAATTGTGGTGAATACAAGTTATCCACATTACCAACTTTTTTTTTTACTATTTTTATAATAAAAGTTTAAATGTGTTTTATTATTGCAACAAAAAGAAGAAGAAAATACGCTTAATGACCAAAATTTAAAAAATGTCTTCTACTCTGAAGATTTTCGTACGATTAAAAAATGTTTGCAATTTTTTCGAAACAAATTCATGGCTTATGAAAAAAAGCCAACAAAATCGTCAACTATTTCTTAAATCTCCAAAAAAAAAACTGCCATGTCGCTAAATTGAACATTTTAACGCCAAACAACTTTTAATATCGCCACGTTTGGCGGGAAATCGCCAGATCTGACATACCGGGGCTGGATTAATTAATGCGCTTTAACGCTTTGTATTTTCGATGGTTTCCAAAGTAAATATCTTAAGTTGTTGATGTAAGGATATTCATTTATACAATTGTTGAAAACAACTTCTTGGTAAAGCTCAGTACGTTACCCTACGTTGCCACAAGCAAGTATTTACTTGCAAGTAGTGTATACGTATTACTAACGAAAATCAGGAGAAATGCAAAAAAAAAACACAAAAATTTTTTGACTGGCTACACAGCACAGTGCAAGTTAATTTTTAAAATGTCGTCAACAAATAAACTTCAAACAAATTTAAAACAAATAGCGCTGCTTCAATTGGTAATTAAGTGTTGTCAATAGCCACTATTGAACGTTACCTTTAGACATATAACTTCTTAATATAATTTTTTTTTTATTAAAAATTGATATTTATATTAAAACTTAAATTTTAAATGAATATTTATAATTATTCTTAATATTCTTCATATACATATATACATATTTATTCAAAAAATTAGCTGAATTATTTACCACAATCGTCTGATATATTAGTGAGTTAACAAAAAACTCAGTATTAGACAACACTGTTTTTCGGCTTGTCACTTTACTTGCCGTAACTGTAAAAATTTTACTTGCTTAAAAATTTCTTCGCAAGCTGAGTCGCAGGTTGCCAAAGTGTGAGTTGTGTTAGTAAAAAAGTGTTAGTGTATTGGTTTTTTTTCACTTGCACTTGCATGTGGCAACGGTAGGTTAGTAAAGGCCATGACTGACTGACTGACTAACTGAACACTGACTGTCTGACAAAGTCGTGCGATTATGTCAAATAAAAATCCGACAGGTTTCTGTCCTTCATGAGAAAATCGCATCAAAATGTATAATTGGATGCCACATTGTCATACCAAAATGAAAATTTCCAAAAAATTATCAAATCGCACACACTTGTTAAGAAATCTGTCACTCATGTGCACTTTTTATCCACACTATCACACTTTCTGGACACACATACTATTTATGACATATCGAACGACTAAATCTGATAGTCAGGCATGGGCTCTTTTTTAGGACTGCCGGGCTAAAAGCATTTTTTTTTTTACTCATTTTGATCTTGTTTTTATGTTAACAGATTATGCAACAAGTTGCTGAGTTTGTTGTTTTATTATTATTATTTAGGTTTTTTCTACTATGTACCACCTTTTGCTACTGTTTTTCTATAGCAGTTGTTGTTGGATTGTTCTAGTCTTCTGTGTATTTCTTTATTGTTGTATCTTTATGTTGTTGTTGTTGTTAAACAAAAATTTTTCATTGACCCTAATACAGTTTTCCATTTAATTCTTAATAGGATTTAATTTAATGTTGTTTGTGTTTGTTTTGTACCCAAATCGTTTAA
Source organism: Phyto melanocephala (assembly GCA_941918925.1). NCBI lineage: Eukaryota > Metazoa > Arthropoda > Insecta > Diptera > Rhinophoridae > Phyto > Phyto melanocephala. The sequence continues at coordinate 94,038,471 of OW799235.1, read as the reverse complement.
AAATCTATAACTTGTTTAAATTAAAAAAACAATTAAACAGAAACAGGTTGATTTTTATGTGAATTCGTTAAAAAGGCGTTTTTAGAACCTACACATTTTTAAATAAAATAAAGCAGTGAAGAAAGTTGCTTTTTTAGAAATGGAAAATTTTAAAAATTTAATTTTTAAATTCAAGTAGAATTTAAAGCAGGATTTCTTTTTTTTGTACCTTTTGAAAAATGTAAAATATATGCTTAAAATTATTTTGATGTTAAATTTATTATGAAAGAGAATAGCGAAGGTTTTAATATACAAGGTACGAAGGTTTTAATATACAATTTAATATATAATTATACCGTAACGGAAAAAGTGTTTACATTACAGCTTTAAATATAAAGTAGTTTTAAAATTGTGTTTTCATATAATTCTCCAAAAAAAAAAAACAACGATGTATCACACTTTTATATTCGACTGTAAAATGTAAAAAGTAATCTTATCAGTTCGGTGAAACTTTCGGTAACACTTTATACGGTAAGGCGGTACATCTTAATGTAAGACATAGGCCGACTTCCTAAACGCAATTCATAATTTAAAAAAATGCTTATGCAATACTAAACATGTCTTAAGTGCAACCTTGCGTTGCAGAGATTTTTTTTGCATTTTATCGGCATTTAGGAACGCTCATGGATCCACTTTTTGTTTCTGCAATATAAAGTGTTTAATTATTTAAATTATTAGTCTGTAATTTAAATAAACTCTATCAATTATAAATAATTTATTAAAAATAAACAAAGAAAATACTAACTCAGCCATTGCAGCTCAAATGTTTGCATACAAAATAAAAATGATGCGCGATTTTGACAGCTGATACTTAGTAAAATGAGTTGCCAAACGATTAGGAACATTGGACATTGCTAGAAAGTTTACATATGCGTTTACGAAGTGTATGCATTGTAAATATGCATTGCAACTTGCGTTTAGGAAGTCGGCCATACTTTAAAACATTTTAAATACTCCAAGCAAGGAATTTAATAATGAAATTTGGTGTCAGAAATGAGTATAACGGATGTCCTAGATTTGAATTTATTTATTAAATTATTAAGAACAATATTCCTTACAGACTAATGAAAAATAAAATATATAAATTTATTTAGTTATATAAATCATAATAAAGGGTCCGCCAAATAACTTTTTTTTTTGAAAATGCCATTAAAAAAAGTGTAGCTTCGGCTGTGTGGCATGTAGCGCCGTCCTGTTGAAACCAAATGTTACCAATATCCTCCTCTTCAATTTTTGTAAACAAAAATTCGTTCAACATGGCCCAGTAACGATCGCCATTGACTGTAACGGCCACTCCTAGCTCATTTTCGAAGAAAAATGGCCCAATTATGCCTCTGGACCAAAATTAGCACCAAACAGTGACTCGTTTTGGGTGTAACGGCTTTTCAATGTATGCGTGCGGGTTTTCTGTGCCCCAAATGCTACAATTTTGCTTGTTTACATACCCGCCATAATCAAAATGAGCTTCATCTGAAAAAAATGATTTTTTTTTGGCAAAATCGGCCAAAGTAATGCCGCAATATTTCCCAGCGTTGTTCAAGCGTATACACAACCATATTCGTTCAGCGGAAGGATAAAATTAATTATCTGTCAAATCAGACATGAAATAAGCACTAGTTGAAAAAAAAACGTTAGATGGCGGACCCTTTATATAATGCTTGCCATTTGAAATAAATGAGGGACTATCTTTTGAATAAATGTGCCTTAGTACACGCAAAGAAAGAACATGGTTGTGTTAATCAACATACTAAGTATGAGTGTCAGTAATCATTATTGTGATTACTTAAAGAATCATGCATTTATTATATTATGATTACAAATCCAATCAACAATTATTTTTATTTTTTGTTATTTGTTATATTGATTGTACTTTCCTTTATAAGAAAAATTGTTTTTACTGATATTATTATTTTACATTTAATCGTTTTTTTTTATTATTTCTTAAATACTTTTTTTTTTTTAAAATTTTGGTTTATTTTTTCACGTGTCAAATTTTTAAAATACATCATAAAATTTATTCAGCAAGAAGAAGAACATTTAAATCAAATTATTACCTAAAAAAATCATAGCATGATTACTTTGTAATCATACTGTTGTTTCACCAATTATTTAATGGTCACTTGCATTTTTTTTAATACTTTTTAATACAATGTAATTTTTGCGAAGACATCATGCTATTTTTGTCATCATAATTTTGTAAATCATATTGTTTTAAAAAGACAACCATATCGACGCTTTTATGAAAAGTAGACATTGAATGATTAAATTTAAACACTTGATTATCGTGACAAAATATATGACAAAACAATATGAAAATAACTTTTAGTTGATTTCGATAACCAAATATTGTTATAGAAATTATAATATGATTGTCGTGATCATTTTGTAACCATGGTTTTCTTTGCGTGTAAAATTGAAGAATTACACAAGAGGAAAACACTACTTTTGATTGTGAAACAGTATTAAAAAAATAATTAAAGATTGACGGCCATAGCAAAAAAATTTCGTACAGAATATGGTAATAATATTTATGAATGTTAAGAGAGAGAGAGAGAGAGAGAGAGAGAGTAATTAAAAAATGCAGGGATCAATTCAGTAGCAATAAAGAAAAACTGCTTATGTCTGTTTTTATACGTTTTCAGTAAAACACTTTAAAATTCTTGACTTGATTTTCAAAAATTGATTTCCTTTAAAATAAAGACTATTATATGAATTTTGCGCTTTACAAATTAAAGAGCATATTAATTTTCGTACATTTAATTGAATTTTGAAATAAGTTATTATTGCAAAGGATATTATTATTATTATTATTATTTGAAAAACAATTAGGCAATGAGTTTTTACGCAATAACTTGCTGTAAACTTGTCAAAATTTGCCTGAGGGTAGTTTTGAATCCTGCGATTGCAATGATGTTTTTTCTTTCGGACACAGAATAATTGATACTAAAAACAATCTGTTTAAATGTCAATATCAAGTATTCTCTCTACAGCGTGTAGTCACCAACGATAAAAATTTTATTCAACTGGATTTAAGTTAGTCACTAGGCTGCATATTTTCCAAAATTTGGTTTATTATTCTGTAGCTGTCATTGGTATTCGGTTACTTAAGTTCTTTGTGACTAAGTTAGATGATATTAATAAATATGACATTGATATTGCTGATATCGCTTGTTTACTTTAATAGGGTTATAACTAAAAAAAAATAGTTTCGAGTAAAACGGCTGTGAAAATTTTTGGATATTTCACTATTTTTATTTTTGAAATAACTTTAAACAAAACTGCGTATTAATAAAGAACCTTTTATAAGTAAAGGAGATTTATGTATATGTAAAATAATTAATTCAAAACAAGGTTTTCGATATTGAAACATAAAAAAATATTTATTTTTAATCTTGCGTTCAATAGGAAATTGCGTCAAATCATCTTCAATAGATAGTTTAACTTGAGAAATTTTTCCTAGCACTCGGTTATAAATTGGAGAATTTCGGGTTATGACACTATTGAAGTAAATGACACTATTGAAGTTAATGACACTATTGAAGTAAATGACACAATTGAAGTTAATGAGTGGTATGTTTCGAAGGTTTAAAGGGAAACCCCGGTAAAAATTTTAAATATTGCATGAGAAATTTTCCAGTCTTGTTCTCACTCTATGAAATCTTATTTAAAAAACCAAAATGTTATAAACCATTTATTGAAGAAAAACATTTAAACGTTTTTTTTTGTTATAAAAACAGCATTATAAAGTTCTAAAGACAACTGACAGTGCCTTTTTTTGGCCTTGATTAAAGCAATTAAATTGATCTTTATGTTGTTTAGCAAAAAAAAAAAAAAAATACATAATTATTTTATGGTCTTTCTTTATCTCTCACTCTCGCACACAACCTCCTGTATCAATTAAATCTTTGAAACCGGCTTAAAAATAAAAAAAAACATAGTAAAAAATAAAATTGTTGGCAAAAATCGAACTTGTTTTGATAAATATAATTTAGTAGTATGAAGCAAAAAAATTATAAATAAATAGAAATATTTTAGAAACAACATTATTTTGAAATTATTTAAAAACAAATTGAAAAATAATTTAAAAACAAATTTAAAAAGTAGAAAATAAAACAAACACAAAAAAAAAAACATATTTTAGACTTAAATCCAACTATAAACATTAAAATGGTAAAGAAAAGAATTTTTCAAAAAAAAAAAAGATAATTACAAAACTTAAAACTAAATATAGAAACTGGAATTGTAAACATTTCACGCTCAAGACAAATACCAACAAAAAAGGAGGGAAAATGGTGTTAAACATTTAAATATTTATGCAGCCAATATTTAAGTTCTTTTTATAGAAAACCAGATCTTTAAGATACTCTTTTGTCTATTATGTTGGTTGTAACTGTCTATAGTAGTTAACAAGAAAGAAATAAAAAAAAAATACTAAAAAAAAGTATCTGTATCTCTTAGAATGTGTGTATTATGAATTAAAAAGAAAAAAAAACAACTAACAACAACTTGCTTCAAAATGACGTTAGTAATTTATTTTTATTAATATTCTTTTTATTTTTTTTTCTTCGTTGTTATTTACGGTAATAAATACGAATTTTAAAAACAAAGCAAACTTTAAAAACTGGGTAACTTGGACCAAAAAAAAGATACAATACATATGTATGTATGTATGTATCTTTAATATCCCAATAAACCTTCTCAGAAACGAAATATAGGACCATAAGCTTGTCAGCAACAAACTTATAATAGATGTATTTCCATATCTAAATAATAATTTTTTTAAGTGCTTGCGTAGTACATGATGTCCGTTTATTTGATAAAAAAAATCAAATTTTTTCATCCAAAATGTAATTTTTTTTATTGTAAAATATGATTTCTTTGTATTAGGTTGGGATAGAAGTGACGGGAAAGTCACAGTTGCTTAAAACATTTTAATGTTGATAAACATATTAAGTGCAAACAAAAGTCCTAAGTTCAGAGGCTGTTCAGCCATACTCAGTCTAAGCAAAAGAAGGAAAACGGTAGATCTTAAATCATGTAAGCAAAATGAGGCAGGTCCACTAGTTAATACACTAGGTATTTCAGCGCACAAAAAGAAAAGAAAAAGAATCTAGTTGCTGTTTAAAAAGACACAAAGTAAAGTTCAAAGCGTCCATGGACGCTAAATTCTGAAAGATATGCTCTGAAAAATACCAAGAAGCTGTTAAACTTCACCCTATTATAAGCTTTTGCCAGTTGAAGTTCTCTGCAGATCTAGAAACAATTTGTAAGCGAAAAAGTTGCAAAAGTATAAAAGGTTTTAGAGAATTATGGAACTTTTGTTGCAGGGATGATGATCTGCGAAGTAGGTCGAAATGTTGGAATAAAATAAATAAAGAAATTTAAAATCTTTTCTTTAAAAATGAAACAACAAAATTGAATTTTTATGACCTAAAGCCAAACAAAAATTTGCAACAAAAAAAAAAAAAAAACAGAAAAAGGTCAACAATACTTTAACATAATAAATTCAATGGAATGACCAAAATTTTGGCTTTTTAAACTTATTTACAATTTTTATTAAATTTAATATCTACATATAATCTTTGTCCTTTACGACTGCTCCTTAAAACCATTTGGTGGTATAATTTGCTTTTCGAGCACACTTGGTCTTATTTCGTCAATAGTGCCCCATATGTTGGCTTCTAAATGGTCAATTGTTGATGGTTTAGCAGAATAAAGCAAAGATTTGACATAACCTCACAAAAAGTAATTCAAAGGGATCGAATCACACGAATGAGGTTGCCAATTTACAGGTCCCTTTCTTATAATTCGGTTATCAAACGTTTTAAATATTCAAAAAAGTCATAGTTTTACGCTCTTATGGTATGTCGAGCCGTCTTGTTTGAACCAATTCTCCTCCAAATTATTTGCAATGACATAAGGAATAAAAAATCACGAACCGCAATACCGAATGACTGAGACAAACGTCGAATCGGTAAATTCGAGTCCTCTGTGAAACTCGCGTCTACAACGATGGTGGCTTCTTCTGTGCGCACGGCACGGGTTCGATTTGAATATTATCCAAAAGAGTAAATGTGGCTATGAATTGATCCATAGTATTTCGTATTACCTGCTCAGATAGACGATTATAAGCACCGTAAACTTCATAAAGCTGTCTCAAAGTTTGGCGTATAGAGAGCGCATATTTTGGAAACAAATTTGCACGATTTTTTAACGTTGTTCTGGTGTAAATCTTTGCATGGTGATTTACCAAAGTTTACTAAAAAGAGGTTAACGAACTTAATTAGTATAACAGCTAGTTTTACAGTTATACCTATCGGTAGTCTATATCCCTAAAAAAAAACATTCTATATCTTAACAAATACTCTGAACACAATGGATGGTGATATCGCCAATAGCAATACTAAGTTTTCTTTCTAAAGCATTGAAGAAAATTCTGCACTACCAAATAAGTACTTTTGTTCATGAGAATAGGTTAATGTCTGATAAGCAATCTGGGTTCCGTTCCAACCACAGCTGCATAACTGCTTTTGCAGATGTATCAGAGAATATCAGGTGTAATCTAGATGATGGTAAAATTAACTTTTTGGTACTTCTTGATCACTCGAAGGCATTTGATACGGTAGATCATTACATTCTTTGTATCGTAACCCCTTTCAAAGCAGACATCGTAATAAATAATGAAAAGTTGACATAGTAACTACAGTAAGAAACCTAGGAATTGTATTTAACAGCAATCTAACATGGTCAACCTACATAAACTCACTAGTTGTAAAGGTATATAATAAGTTAAGAACGTTATGGTCAGTGCAATCTTTTACGCCGTTAAGAGTAAGAATGCTACTGGCGAAGCCCTATCTGGTTCCTAATCTGACTTATGGTTGTGAATTGTTTTCAAGTTGTGATTTCCTAAGTAAGATGAAGCTCGAAGTGTTGTATAATAATATTGTAAGATATGTTTATGGTCTAAGGCAACGTGATCATGTGTCATCTTTTTCAAAAAAATCTCTATGGAGTATCATTTGAAAATTTTGTAAAGATAAGAACACAAATTTTCCTTTGGAAATTTATTTACACTGAAGAGCCAAAATACTTATTTCAAAATATTCGTTTTTGCTAGATCATCTAGAGGCAAAAAGATTATAATTCCGAAATTTCCTTGTCTCGTTTCTGAGTGGCAGTTTTTCATAAATGCTATTCGTCTTTGGAATACTCTTCCAAACAATCAACAAACAAATAGCAATGCAATTAATTTTAAAAAATTTATATTTAATTATTTCACTTAAACGTTAAAAATTAGTTTTAATAATTTTGCTTAAATATTTTTTTTTATTTTTTTTAAATGTCTTTTTATTGTTTGAAATTGAGTAGAGTTTAATTTATTTGATTTTGTATTTAATTTTTATTTGTTTTTGGATAATTATTTGTACAATTTTAAATTCCTGCACTATAATTATAAGACTTAGTCTTGTTGTGCAAGGAGACAATAAACAAATAAATATTACATACGAAGAAGATAATTTCACGATATTAAATAAGGTTAACATTACCATCAATTGATACAAATTACATATTTCTAAAGCCTTTTGGTTTGTTGGGATAGATTCTATTTGTGTATAAACACATACATACATACATACACATATGGATGCATGAACCCATTAATAAAAATAAAAGCAATGTTTATAGAAACTAAACTCTAGTCCAAGTATGCAAGAAAAATAACAACAATAGTATTAAGAACTTTGACTGCCCCCAGGTTAACAACACTTTGAAGATCATGTAAAACGTTTTGAACAGTGATTCTTAAAACTAAGCTGTTGGAAATTTCGTCTTTTTATTTGAAGAAAAAAAATAAAATTCATTGAATCTATGTTTTCAAAAAAATCTAAAAAATAAAATATATTTAAATAATTTTAAGAAAATTCTGTATAGAAAATTTGATATAATAATTTTAAATTTTATGGATATGGGGATTAATATTTATAGAAATTTTATGCCTAAAATCGTTATAAAACTTTTTTTATTTAAATACATACATACATACATATGTATTTATAAAAAATACTAAAACTATAAATATTGATGAATTTTGTTGCTGCAGCATTGAAATTCTTCCTTCAATGTACGTGTTTTAGTGGACTAGTCAAACATTCTCATCAAGCGGTTCAAAAATACAAAGTTTTAGAGGCCAATTCTTTACATCGAAACAAGCGACTACACGACCAGCAAATGTCTTAAGCAGTAAGTGAATTTCTTCAAGAGCTATAAAACACAACATCATCGAAATTAAGAATAATAACTCGCGCTATGTCACATCTCCTTGTTTTTAGAAGATTGCTTGAATAATGCCTTCTCATCTTTTAAAAGCATAATTAATTATTCATCAGGTTATCGCTGTTTGTCGGGGTTTTTTTTGTTAAAATTTTTTATGTGTGAAGTTTGACTTATGAAATAAGCGAAAGAGGACAGAATTTTTTTTGCCAGATTTCCACAGCTGAAGCTTTAAATAAGTGAAGAAAAATTTAATTAGCTGACAAATTAAGACTAACTAATGAATTAATATGTCTAGAGAGACACTTTGTCGCTGCCTTTTTTTAAATTTTTCTCTGGTTTCTCTGGACCCCAAATGCAGCAATTTTAACAATAGACAAAGGAGAACTTAGGCTTCATCGCTTTATTTCGATAATTTCGCATTCACTTGCAGATATTTCATACCTTTTTGTCTAACCTTTTTTCGATGCCATTAGGCATTGGTTACTGCGTTAATGAAACTACGATGTACAGCTTTTGCTCGTATGAGATGTAGAAAGCTTGTCGAAGGGTTATCCTTATCCACGTCGCCTCTCTAGTCTGGACTAAAACCAACTGTCTCTGTTTCGATGACATTTAGCAGTTTCTTTTAGTTGTTTTTAATTTCTACAGTCATCAAAATTATATCAATACTTCCACCACAAGAATAATCTAATAATGATTATGCCTTTCTGAGCTTAAAATGAAATTTTCTTTGCATGTCGTGTCTATGACGTCACTCAAACTATGTTTCTATTGGCTAAATGTTTTAAAGTGCCAGTGATTTTTTTTGGCAGCGTTGCAATCTCCCGATAATACATAAATTTTTAACAAGAAATTTTAATTTAAAAAAATAAAGCTGTCTACCCATACAGTGGGTCAGATACCCCATCAAATGGGAAAATATGCGCTTGGCCAAATTTTTATTTACATAATTTTGTGAATACCATGTTCTCTCGTGTGAAATAGATACTAAATTTTTACTGTCCCTAGACTAAGAAATACTGGTCTAGAGAAGAACTAACTACATAACTCGTCTTCTATTTTTGCCCCACAAATAGTCAATGGAATGATAAATTAAAAATAAGTCGAAGGAAAATATATTTTAAAACTAATTTTTCTTCAAGCGAAAGCAAAGTAAACTTCACAAGGTAAGACATATCCATATATGCAACGGCGGATTGGTACAACAACAACCTTTTAGTGAATGTTTTCTGTCAAGGCAAATTCGTATATCAGGGATGGAAAAGTTGTTGTGATCTGTTTGATTGAAAAATATATTGATTAAAAAAAGGATGCATATGTGAAATCTATGATAAATATATGTATATTAAATACATTTTTTATCAACAAAGCACAGTTAAGTTAATTGTTTAATACAGAAACGTAAATGCCATTTTTCATCCCTGCAAAAATGAATAAAAATCAACATAGCTGTTGCGACCGGTATGAATATGCCCTCTAGCGAGATATACGCATAGCTGTTGCGACCGGTATGAATATGCCCTGTAGCGAGATATACGCAGTGGCGAACTCGACTAAATTCGCCTGCTTACCAAATGCAAAATCTCAAAAAAATAAAAAAAATACTTAAAAGCAAATACATTTTTTTATAAAATGTTTAATATTTGGGAAGGAGCGGAAATCTGGCGAATTTTAAGATGGCATTTCATTAAATTGATCAGAACAAACGAAAGTTTATTTCTTAAGAAAATAAGTTGCAATTAATTTTGTTAAGAAATTTATTGTACTAAAACTTTTTTTGGCGTAAAATACGTCTTACCTTATGGTATAGGGAGTCATGTCAGATTGTTATTGTTGTAATCTTTATTTCATTGATTATGAGGAAACGGCGAGATAACTTTTTTTAAAAATTTTTTTGTAGGTAAATGAAGATGTTATCTTTTGTTTGATATACATTTCATATTGGTTGATATCTTCCTAATATTTAAATTTCTCAAATGAAAATTGTTTAAACACATACACTCAAACATATGTGTGGTGTTTGGTTGAGTGTTTGAGTTTGTAGCGTGAACACAAACTATGCTGCTGTTTCAGTGTGGACACAAACCTTCGGCTGTTGTTTTGATTGATGAAATATGGAAATTTCGTATATTTAATTATGTATTTAGGTGAAACAAAATGTTAAATGTGAATTTGAATTTAACATGAATATATAATTATAAAAAATATATGAAAAAATTAATTCATACATTTTTATGTTAAATGAAAGTGCTGCCAAGTAAGCAAAATAACAATGCTGCTTGATGCTGTTTGACAGCAGCTGGCAGTTGACGTTTAGTAAACATATTTTTCCTACCATAAGCTTATGTATATTATCAAAAGTAACTATCAAATAAATAAATTCATTTGCTTATATTATTTATCATTTGTTGTTATATATGTTTTCTGTCTTATCGGATGGCGTATTCTACGTTAAACTTGATGATCGTGTCTCCGACACAGCCTGCAGGGACAGTCGGACAACTGTCTGCTGAATTTTTTTTTAAATCATTCTCATATCAAAATATTCTTTCATTATATTTTTTAAATAAATAAGAGTATTAATACCTTATTTTGAGTTTTAAATATTAAATAGTTTTTTATGTTTTTATCATTTCAGGTAAATATTGAATTACGCAAATTCTTAAAAGTTAATTAGTAAGTAACAACCAATTTGATTTAAATATTGATAAAAATGTCATGCAAAGGAATTTTCTATATGGGCTGGTCGAGGTTAGAAAATAGTGAAATAAAACAATTTTATATTTTAAAATATTTTTTTTTTATATTTATCAAGCTGAAAATTGTAGGTATAAGATTTTAACTGCGTACATAACATTCGAGTTAGTCAACCATAGCAAAAAAAAAAAAAAAAAAATCTCATGTAAATTTTCTTTGAGATTTTAGTTGTTTTTTTTACATTTTAATTCGATAGATTGTTAAATGCTAATTCTATTAAATTTTTTTTTTGATAACCGTACAGTGTAAGTGAAACACGCTTTTATTTATTTATTTAGCACATTATGAATTCTTGAATTTTTCAATGAAATTTAAAAAATTTTCGAATTAAATACTATTAGGCCTATTAACATAATATTCAGTTAAATAAATTTAACGTTAAAGTTTACTAACTTTCAGTAAGCTTAAACTGAAGTTTTAACTATAAATTAAAAATGTTCGTTAACAATAGGCAAGAGTTAGTTAACTTGTAGTTATCAATTATTATGAATGAATTTCAAAAATTTCAATAAGAAGAAATGTATACATAAATATAAATTCTTAATGTGCACCATCTGCTAATAAATTTATTAAAAATTGAATGTATTTTGAAATAATTGTTGCTATAAATTTAACAATTCTCTTAGATAAACGATATCTCATGAAAAACTCTGCATCAGGTAAATTAAAATGATCCATTCGATTTCTGAGGTTATATTTTCTTTTAATACCATAAGAAATATTTTCTTTATATAAATTATACAAATGTGTAAATCTTTTTAGTCGTAGAGGCATCTTTCAATTGTTTAAAAATAGCAAAAATATAATATTTTTAAATTCAAACATCAATTATTATCTTTAAGTTCAGAACTTAAACGCCAAATAGTACTCTGTTAAATTTAACTAAAATTTGGTAAAATAATCTAAAAGTTATTAGGTAACTGAAGTTTGTGTTATTGGGTTTTGGCTAAACAAGGTTTAAATTTTGAGTTTAGTGTTAACTGTAGGTTAATTTTTTTATTGTTAACGGCCCTTAGTCGTAGAGGCATCTTTAAATTTTTTAAAAATAGCAAAAATATAATATTTTTAAATTCAAACATCAAATATTTTCTTCCAGTTAAGAACTTAAACGCCAAATAGTACTCGGTTAAATTTAACTGAAATTTGCCAAAATAATCTAAAAGTTATTAGATAACTGAACTTTGTGTTAATGGGTTTTGGCTAACCAAGGATTAAATTTTGAGTTTAGTGTTAACTGTAGGTTAATTTTGTTATTGTTAACGGCCCTTAGACGTTTACCCAAAATTATTTAATTAAAATAATATTATGTATTATTTGTTTATTTATTTAAATTTAAATTTCATTAAATATTTTATTGAACACCTCTAATGATTTATTTGTTTGTTTTTTTTTTGTCTACTTTAAATTTAATCATTCCTTAACCCTACTGTAGCAGTTCTACCTATTACGTATTATTTGTTTAAGTTGTGGTTCATTGTAACTATTTGTTTCTCTCTTTTTTTTACATTTGTCTTTGCCATTTATTCTCCTCTTACAATTTAATTTGCTGCTGATACTTGCAATTTTTTTATTCCTATTTCAAACTTGTTTAATACTAATTTAGTCGTAATAACTTTTATATGAGTCACAGAAAACATATTTTTTACTACGAATATTAAGTTGTAACTATGTACATATTTATGTACATACATAATTAACCTCAGAGATCATAATTTTAAATAAATGTAAAATGATATTTTTAAGTAAAATTTATTTGTAATGAGAATCGAAAATATTTTATTGTTTCAACACACACAAAAACATATTTATTAAAATATTTCGTTAAAGAAAACTAATCGAAAAAATTAAAAAAAAAATGGAATTTAAAACAAGTTTTTTATAAATATTGGATGTATAACTTTGAAATGAAGGTTTTTAATCTTTTAGCTATTATTTTGAAATAGTTATTTGTATAATATAAATATAATTCCAAATATTGGCCATTATTAGTTATTAACTTTTCTCATGACCCAGAATGAATCAAGCCAATTTCAGATACCCTGTTCTGAATTTTAGAGTATCCCAGAGACAGTTTTCTGCATAGATCGAAACAAATAGTAGAAAAGCTCCCACACATTCAAATGAAAGTTTGCAAACTTTTGATTTGGTTGGTAAAAGAGGAAGAGAAACTGTATTCGCCCCATGTTCTCTCTTTCTCTTTCACCAAAATTTAAGAGTTTGCAAACTTTAATTTGAGCGTATAAAAGCTGACAGGGCAAGAAGGGCACCATGGTAAAATCATCAGGTAGCCTCCCTAAAATAGCTGGTTTTTTTCTCTACCTTAAGGTTTAACTAAATTGTCAAATTTTGTTCATCTATGTGTATATATTGTGTATGGATGTATATATTCTACCACCAAAAAAACACACACACATTTGCTTTTTGACATTTCAGTCGTCGTTTTCCACCAACAAAATGCATGTAGAATTTTGTTGTTGCAGAACTGCGGCTACCTAATGATTGTACCATAGAGTGCACTATAAATTGGGTGAGGTAAAACTTTCTAACCACCTAATCTAAATTAATCATAGGCAATATTGTATAGGTGAGTTGCACTTTTTTTTTTTTTTTTTGCAGTTAATGTGTGTAAGACGTTCATGTGAGATTAAAAAGGAAAATTAGCTCATGCAGCATGTGGCTAAGCTTTGTCATGATGAAACATTACAGTTTCATGTCTGGCTGCATATTCTAGGTGTTTTTAGGCAATTGCTCGCTTTAAACTAATCAGTTACATTCGTATAAGTCGCCTGTAATGTTCTCACCTAATTTGAGCAGTTTACAAAAGATAGGACTTTTTTGGTACCACCAAATTACCTCAGCGACATGGATATTTGGCTTTGGTGTCTATTCAGCTGGTTGGCCGGGCTTTACGTACAATATCTTTTAGGGTTATCGTAATAGATTTATTTTCCATAGCAGGTAATCAGGTAATGCAAAAATGATTTTATTTTAAAGCTTTCAAGTAGCTTTTCGGATATGAAAAATCGTCTCGGCTACAGTTCGTATGATACCCAATTTCCCTGATTTTAGTTGCAATTGTTGCTAGAGTAGTTCTCAATGAATTTCCAGGCTATTTTTGAGTTTGACAACAATATTCATTAAGTAATGCCTTCGATTCTTGGTCTTCATACTTTTTTCGCTGGCGTAAGCGATTTTTCTCTTCACTAGTAAAATCACTTCCTTTAAACCGCACAAACCATTACTCTCACTTTGAAACCAAAGAAATACATTCACTATAAGCTTTAGCAAAACTTCTCGCATATGCCGCTATATTGGTGAGAATAAAAGACATATGTACTCTTTAAACTGACATATAAATTATTTATGACAAAATCACATTCAAAAAATACGCCATCCGTTGAGAATGCCGCATTTTCAAGTTATTCACGAAACAGGTCTATAAGTGTTAAATCTCTACGGAAAAATATATAAAACGTTCAATATCAACGGAAAGTTTTCCCAATAAACTAAATGATTTGAAAAATATAGTAAGCCTGCTAACACAAGCCTTACGCTAGAAAAAGGTTTGAAAATATGTATATTGAAAAAGGATGTAGTAAAAATTGTAGAAACATTAAAATGGAACTCTTGTCAAAATGTCACATCAATATCCTTGCAATTGTTGAATAAACTTACGAAAATATTATATTAACTTATGTCCGGAAAGGCTTTTTCGTTTTAATAATTAAATTTTTTTTTTTTACTTAAATAAAAAAAAAATTGAACCCGCAGTAGAACCATTAATTATGAGTTATGCATCTTCGACAATGGTTATGCTTGAAGTTGCAGTCGCAATTCTGTTTTAGCATTAAGCAAAAACATAAGGGAGAATTAGTTGTACGTGTTTTACCACTAAACGTTCTATTTTACGTATCAAAAATTTCTGTTTGATTTAAAAAATAACATTTAATTTTTTTAACAAAGAATCTATTGGCAATTTTGTTTTAAATTTGCCAACATTAGTTTATTTCATTTTTCCAACTGTTCTGCTAAGAAATACTTTTTTTCTTTAAATTAATTTTTTACAATTAGTTACGCTCTTTTGATTATCGATTTCATTTTTGTTGTAGAGACCTCCATTCATGCTCAATAATTCAGTCAAGCGTAAATTACAAGAATAGGTTAAGAATTTTTGACCTCTGTTCACCTATAAGTGTTTTGTATTGTGTTGGCGGGAATGATAATGATGATGATAATGTTGTATCTGTAGATGTTGATGGCCGAGTTGGTTAAGAAATGGACGCTTAATAAAAACAAACGAATATTAGCACAACAATATTCTGCAATGAAACACTACTTTGGACACACTAAATCATTCATTGTCTTTAACCACTAGAATGTGGTCTGGGTTTCGTCAATAAACGAACAGTTCCCCCACACACATGGTTGGTGGTAGTGGTGGTCGTAGCTGTGATGGCAAAGGAAAAGTTGATAGCTTATGATGTTTGTTTAGCTTTTTGTTGTATCTTCTATGGCTTCATTATGTGTTTGACTAAACACTTTTTGTTTAAAAATTGTGCAAATTAATTTACTTTTTTGTACCCTTCACAAAGTAAAAAAAGGGTATATATAGGTTTGTCATTCCGTGTAAAATTTCTAAAATTTTCATTTTCGACCCCATAAAGTATATATTTTCTGAAAGCTTATGAATAGGGGAGTCGATTAAGCTCTGTCAGTTTGTCCGTGTGTATGTTGAAATCAACTTTTTGAAGCCTCCCGACTCGCGTGGACACGGGTAAGGTATTAAAATATCAGAAATATTCAGGAATAGATCAGTATTGAAAATCAGAAACGGACACGGGTGAGGTATTAAAATATCGAAAATATTCGGGAGTAGATCGGTATTAAAAATCAAAAACATCGGTACATAAAAAACCACGGCCACCTCGTTATTTTAACACAACAACAACATAAAACAACATACATACAAACGTGGTATACTGGTTAGAATAAACGTGGCATCGAATCACAGCTGAGCCAAAAAATTTTTATTTTTTGTTTTAAATAATATTTATTTTTTTTTTAATATTTTTTTATTTTTTTTTATATTTATTATTTATATTTTAATAATTTTTTTAATTTTTTTTTAAAATTTTTTTTTTAATTTTTTAAAATTTTTTTTTTTTATTTATTTATTTTTTTTTAACACACATACGTAAATTTATAATTTTACAATGGGATGTTTTTATATATGTACTTTTGTTTTTTAATATGTATGTACGTATTTCATATGAGATGAAGGGTGATACAAACTATTGTTATTGCATGACTACACTGAACCAAAAATTTACCTAAATACGGTAAAAAAGGGTGTAAAACTGAAGAAATATAGGTTATTATACAACTAACAAAAACGTTATTCAGTTTTACGGGCATTTTTCGTAAATGATTAAATTTTAGTAAAATAGTTATAATGAAGGAATTTCTTCAATTTGACTATTTTCATTCGTTATTAAAATGATGAATTTTTAGTTACATTTATTAACAAAATAATTAAATTAACTAATGATATTAGTAAATTTTTATTCATATTAAAGAAATTTTATTTAAACTAACTAATAAATTTAGTTAGTTTAAATATTGTTTCCTCAATAATTAAGAAATTATCTTCAAATAAACTAATAAATTTAGCTAATTTGAATAATATATTTTATTTGTATTGAAGAATTGTTTTTCATTTTAAATGCATTATTTTATAAAATTCATAAGCCCCAGTAGGAATTAAATAATATGATGTCAACACAATTTTA
The DNA here is from genome assembly GCA_941918925.1 of Phyto melanocephala. Classification (NCBI taxonomy): domain Eukaryota; kingdom Metazoa; phylum Arthropoda; class Insecta; order Diptera; family Rhinophoridae; genus Phyto; species Phyto melanocephala. Next base: position 94,021,609 of record OW799235.1, on the reverse strand, counting down.
TATAATTTAAATATAATTACTCTCCTTTAAAATGTGCATCATTTTTAAACTATACAAAATTAATATATTGTGCAATATTATTTACTACCTGATATTTGAAATAATATGTCAGTACAAATATATGTATATACAAAAAAAAAAAACATCGTCGGTATTACAAGACAAGATTTATAAAAATAATATATATATTTATACAATTCATATCCATTAATAATTAATACAAACATACATATATTAATCATATTTTATACATAATAATATATAAAATAAATTAAAGAATTTTCTTATGATTATTTATGTATATTTACATATGTATGTAATTATATACATGAGTATTTACAATACATACAACATTTATAATAAACAATTACAGAGCCTATTGAAATTAAATTATATTTTTTAAATTCAGTTTTTGTCTACAAAACTATTGAAGAACTTTACAGCATTTAATACTTATATGAAGTTATATAACTTATATCCACTATTAGTACGAACATACATATTAATATATTTACATATTCAGTTAAAATAAAATTTTTTCCAATTGCTTAATTCATTACATAGATTTTTATTTAGGTGTATAAAACAATAAAGAAAAAACAGATAAAAAATTGTGTTATTTAAAACTACAACTCTTTTAAATTTAAAATAAAGAATTTATTTTTGGACTATTATTGTCACTATCTGTAAAAATGTTGTAAAAGTGTTTTTGAATAAATGACCAAACTAACAGAGATTCTTTTGGGTACTATTAAATGAATAAAAAAGTTTTAAAATATATATATAAACGATATATTATCTCTTCAAAATAAATTACAATTCCTTTTGGTTCTAAGATTGAGCCCGAAATTAAAATTATTGGTTGAATTTTTGGTTGAATTTTGCAGCAACTGTGTTACCATTAATTACAAAACTTTTTTGTGAGTCTCGTATAAAAAATCAAGTACATACTGTGTAAAAGGTAAAAATGGCAATAGAACGACCATCTAAAATATAAAAAATTTTGTTATACCAAAATTTTGAAATGTATTACAAATATAGTAAAACCTACATTCACTAGTAATAATTTATTAGCTTGATCTTTGATACGGTATTCAAAGGCTGAGTAAATTTTTAAACAAAAAGTCACAAAATAAGTCCGAAAACATTCTGCTTTTGGATATAAATACGCAAAATCAATATGTATCTATAAAAATAAACAAACATACATTATTTAAATAAAAATTAGACAAAGCATATTTTGTTAAGGTATTTCAAATATAGCCAAATTATAGGAACAACTTACCAACTTTTTATACTGCGGCCACTTATTTAATATATAAGAAGTGAGTTTTGTTGTTGATATTTCATTAAGTCGGTAGTTTTGGTTGCCACCCAATGACTTTCAATTTCTTCCCAAGAGCAGTTGTCCACAAAAATCGCTTCTATGCTGTCGTCAGTATTTTCTTCTGGCGGGTCTAAATACACACATGTTTGCATAAAATTCAAATATTTTTACAAGAAAAAAACTTATTCTTACCTAGATTAAAAATTCTTTAATGGCAGCTATGGAAATATTATCTCTTGGCAATATTGTAATATTATTATTACTTATGTTTAAAATTTGTTCAATATAAGGATAACGTAAATTTCTTTTTTTTTAACGTTTTTACACTTTTCCCATTTTGAACTGATGCTTGTAAACCAAAATCCTTTTGAGCTGTTTGATTTTCTAAATGTATATGTTTTATTTTTAGATGCCGTTTAAAACTATGAATATTACTGAAGAATTGTGAGCACGGGTTTTCACAACATTGAAATGTAATATGTGAGGAAAGCTTCAATTGAAAAATAAATTTTTTTACATACATATTAACACTTCATAACAAATAATTTATAAGACATTTTGTATATATAGGTATTTTATTTTTATAATTCTGGAAAAACTTTAAATAGGTATCACAACTTAAGTATGTAGTTTATGTTTCTTTGCAAACCTATTGTATACACACGCGTTTAATGCGCACACTTAGCCGTTGCTGTTTATGTTTTACTTACAAATACATACGGTAAATTAAGAAATATATTCAATTTAACGTCTCTTTATTCAAATGTACTAAAATAAATAACTTAAATTTAATAAAATTTCTTTAATTCGTCTGGTTTTTATTTAACTTTGCATACTTTTAACCAATTAAAAGAATTGTATTAAATATTACTAAAATAAATATGTTATTTTAAACGAATTTTCTTCAATTTTACATGCTTTAACTAAAATTAAAAAATATATATAGATTATACGAATTAATATTTAACGAAAATTCTTCCAGTTTACTAAATTTTACTAATATAATTCTTCTTCTTAGCTTAACTAAATTTTAACCAATCTGTAGTTAATTTAACTCCGTATTGTGTTCTTGTTGTTCATTAAGAGCAAGTTATATAACAAAATTTAGTAAAATCAACTAAAAATTACTTATATTGACTTCATTTAAGCGTGTTAATTTAACTAATTTCGTATGTAGTTTTGATTACAATAAATTACTACTGCTTTTACAAAATTTTTCTTAATTTAACAGATTTTTTTTTGATATAACACAATTTTTTAACAAATTTTTATTCAAGACAACAGATGTTACGAAAATAGACTTTTAACTAAAAAAGACATAATTTTAATGGAGACAATTATTTAGTTTAAAAAAATTTTGTATAGATTTGAATAAAAATCCAGTTAATATAACTATTTTTGTCGTTAAGGGTTTACTAAATTTTTTCGTTAATATTACCTACGATATTTTTTTCAGTGTACACGTTGTGAAGTGTACATAAGATTCGGCACGGCTGAATATAGCACTCTTACTTGTTTTAGATACTCTAGGGAAGCACTAACTAAGTGGTGTTTTGGTTAATTAGTTAGTGTGTTACATCCGGTATCCATTTGCTTTTAATTTTTATGAGATTGGTTACAAATTATTTGAAATTTTAAGTTTTATTGGAGCAGGGAGCGACAAACACTTTACAAAGAAAAAAATATTTTTGGTTATATTATAAATAGAATCCAAATCTGTGGCAGTTCAACTTCCGCCCAGGAGCACTAGTTCACTAGATAAGTTTTAAAAAAATTCTTAATATGAAATTTTTTAAGAAACTTTCGAAAAAATTTTAATACAAATTTCTTTCCACAAAATTTTCTATAAATTTCTTAATTCTATATTTTTTTTTTATATATATTTTTTAAGTAAAAAAAAGGTCGTTAAATCAATATTATACTATATTTTTTTATATATTTTTTTTTCTAAATCTCAACAAATCTATTGTTCTTTAACATAAATTTCTTAAATGTATAATTTCTTTTTATTTTTTCCAACTAATTGTTCACTTATTAGATTTCTAAATCGTATCTTCTATAATTGAATTTATAAAAATAATTGCAATAATGCAACATAATTATTTTTTATTACAACAAAAGAAACTAATAATCACTTTGACACTATTTTTTTAACAATTAATCAATTGTCTAGCTAAAACTGATATCACATTATTTGTAATTAGTCGAGTATTTGGTTTAGTGTGACATTAAAAGTAAAATGTTCAACTACATTTCTTTATTACATTATTAAGTTTTAAGGCCCCGTTACTCTTACGTAAACGTTGCAGATTCGTTAGCTTTGCGTTCAAATTAAAATGTGGTTAGTTTCTATAAAAACGTAAACGTGTCAAAATCGTATATAAACACTTAATTTTAATAAAACCAAATACATAAGTAAAAATAAAAAACAAAATCGTGTTTTTCACTTATAAAACTAGAAAGTGAAGTTAATAAATGTTTGTTTATGATTTTTAGCACTTCAAAAAGAACAGGTTCAATTTTATTTCAGTTCTTTAAATATGGCAGAAATATTATAACTATTAAATTTGGATTAAAAACATCTTTAAAACTTCGCAACGAGCTGTTACATGACCAAGCTATGTACAGTATGGGCCGATAGTAAACACACTTTTCACCGAAATTTTTTTTTTATTTTAATAAACTTTATTGTTGTTAATTCTGAGCTTGAAGTCAGTTTTTGTATATAAAAAATATTTTGTTAATTATATCCGATATTTCGCTACCGCACTGGATAGGAAAAAACGACATGTTAATAATTTTTTTTTACAAAAATTGGGACAAATTCCAATTTTTGTTACAGTGTTTTTTTTATTATTTTCAAAAGCCAGAAACAAGGTCTTATATCTATTGGTAAGAATAAAACATGGTTTATGATGTTTAAAAACTGTTATGAAACTATATTAAAAATTATTTTCGTAATTTCAAAGCCTTCTGTATTTTTAAAACTAATTTAAAACAAATTAATATTTTATATTTGTTACTTTGAACATTTTTTAATAAGAAACCCTTCAAACTATATAAATATATTTAAAAGTAAAAAACACAATAAAAAAACTACTTTAAAAATATTGTTGGCAACACTGCTTACGGTTCGTCTGCAACACCACGTCACGTCACATAAATTCCTAAAGAAAAACGAATCAGCTGCTTGGGAGCGTGTGCGTTTACGTAAGAGTAACAAGGCCTTTAAGCTTTTTATTAGATAATAATCAAGGCATATCCATAAGGTATATGCAACGGCGAATTGATACAACAAAGCAACTTTTCATGGCATGTTTTATGTCAAGGCCAATTCGTATATCAGGGATGGAAAAGTTGTTTTTACATATTAAATAAAATAAAATTTGATTAAAAAAAGGATATACGTTTTTGAAACACATTATTATTGACGCAAAAGCAACAAATATACATAAATTTCGCACATTTATTATCAAAAAAGTACACGTGAGTTAATTGTTTAATACCGAATGAAAAATCACATTTTCCTTCCCTGCATTAATAAGGCAAATTCAACTGTATGGATTGGCCTTGATAATAGTTTATAGCAAGGCATATCCATAAGGTATATGCAACGGCGAATTGATACAACAAAGCAACTTTTCATGAGATGTTTTATGTCAAGGCCAATTCGTATATCAGCGATGGAAAAATTGTTTTTACATATTGAATATAATAAAATTTGATTAAAAGGAGGAAATAATTGTTTGAAACACATTATTAATGACGCAAAAGCTAAAAATATACATAAATTTAGCACATTTTTTATCAAAAAAGTACACGTAAGTTAATTGTTTAATACAGAATTTTAAATCACATTTCCCATCGCTGCATTAATAAGGCAAATTCAACCAATTTTGACATAAAGTCTCCCCATCAGCTGGGCTGATAATTTCACCTGTATGAATTCGCCTTGGTTTATAGCGTAAACTACGGCGAAATCGTGTAAAGTTCACACTGTGGGACATTTCAAATCTTAAATTTGAACTACTGATTACTTTGATAGAAGAAAATTCATTTATATTTTTATTTTGAGGTTTATGTGAGAGTAATGAGTCTTTAACTTTAACACAAACTGTAAGAAATTTACATAAACAGTTCAGTTTGTGCGACTATTTGTGAAGCGAGTTGATGAAAATTTATAATTATTGGACAAAGCAACCCGCGTACGTTCTCGCTCAGTGCGAAAACATTGCTGCTGTGGCTGAGAAAATGCAAGAACTTCCATCAATATCAACTCGTCATCGTTCCCAAGAACTAAACATTACTCGCACTTTTTTGAGACGAATTTTGCGTAATAAAAAATTGGTTTGATCGGATGGGGTACTGTCGAGCCAGTCATGGTAGTCATATGAATGATATTGTGTTCCATTCTTAAATAACAAAGTTTAGCCTTTCCAATAAAACTAGAAATTTTAAAAAATAATCAACCCATTCAAATTTAATACTTTCAAATGTCTTACCCTGTATAAAAAAAGAATCTGAAAATAGTTTTACTTATTTTCCTTATCAGCTGTTTATTTATTACAAGTTAAGAAAGGCCAACGTAATTTTTTTCTTTTTTATTTCAAATACAAACAAATTAATAGACAACAATAGTTTATTTATTAAAATATTATATGAACAATCTTACTCATCATTTATTGTTTTCCAAGTCAAACTTAATGTTTTTTGCAATGAGCGTGTTTTTTTTATACCCGCCACCAAAAAAATGGTGGGGGTATATTCATTTTGTCATTCCGTTTGTAACACATCGAAATATCCATTTTAGACCCCATAAAGTATATATATTCTGAATCAGGGTTCGATTTGATGACGATCTAGATATGTCCGTCCGTCTGTCCGTCTGTCCGTCTGTTGAAAGCACGATAGAGGTCGCACCGAAAAAGCTAGGGGGCTCAAATTTTGCCAGAATCTTTCTTATAGACAAGGTTTGTTTGGTATTGAAAATGGGCTAAATCGGAATATTAGGAAGATAGTTATAGCTCGAAAAGCAAGAGTAGGTCGAAAAAACCATGTCCTTCAAACATCGAATAAAATGGAATTGTGTCTAAACGCATTAACGTAGACTCATGAAACTTCGAATATATATTTCCTGAGTAAAAACAATATTTTTCCCCGAAAATTATCTAAATCTATGCATTAGGAGAGGAGTTATCGATCAAAATGTACGAAAATTTATACCGCACAGTGTATTTTTCGGTATATTTAAAAACAAAAACGTCATAAAAACAACAAAATTGGATGTACGACTCTGAAATTTTGCACACTTTGCTTATTGGTGAGGCGCTTTTTTGTAACGGAAAATCAATGTGCCACGCCCACTTTTACGCCCACCTCCCATATAACGTTTTACCCAAAATTCATATAATTTCTCAATTTATATAGATTTTGGAATAATAAAGGGCTATATTGAAACATCTCAGTTGTACTCATTCGAAAATATAACTTTGACACGCCCACTATAACGCCCACTTTTCACGTTATATACCGTTAATTAAATTTAAAAGCTCATAAAACCGCCAAAATTAGAGGTATGATGATCAAATTCGCTACGTATATCTTCCTAGGCAATGTCATTACTGTGCCAGAAAATTAAGACGCCACGCCCACTTTAACGCCCACCTCCTATATAACGTTTTACCTAAAATTCATATAATTTCTCAATTTATATAGATTTTGGAATAATAAAGGGCTATATTGAAACATCTCAGTTGTACTCATTCGAAAATATTACTTTGACACGCCCACTATAACGCCCACTTTTCACGTTATATACCATTAATGAAATTTAAAAGCTCATAAAACCGCCAAAATTAGAGGTATGATGATCAAATTCGCTACGTATATCCTCCTAGGCAATGTCATTACTGTGCCAGAAAATTAAGACGCCACGCCCACTTTAACGCCCACCTCCCATATAACGTTTTACTCAAAATTCCTATAATTTCTCTATTAATAAAGATTTTGGAATTATAAAGGGCTATATTGAAACACCTAAGTTGTACTCATTAGCAAAAACAACTTTGACACGCCTACTATAACGCCCACTTTTCACGTTATATACCGTTAATGTAATTTAAAAGCTCATAAAACCGCCAAAATAAGAGGTATGATGATAAAATTTGCTACGTATATCATCCTAGGCAATGTCATTACTGTGCTAGAAAATTAAGTTGCCACGCCCACTTTTACGCCCACCTCTCATATAACGTTTTACCTAAAATTCATATAATGTCTCTACTAATAATGATTTTGGAATAATAAAGGGCTGTATTGAAACACCTAAGTTGTACTCATCGCAAAAATAACTTTGACACGTCTACTATAACGCCCACTTTTCACGTAATCTACCGTTAATGAAATTTAAAAGTTCATAAAACCGCCAAAATTAGATGTAAGATGATCAAATTTGCTACGTATATCCTTCTAATCAATGTTATTGTTGTGCCAAAAAGTTTAGGTGACACACCCACTTTAACGACTACCTCCCATATAACGGTTTATCTTAAATTCATGTAATTTCTCTATTGACAAAGTTTTTGGGAAAATAAAGGGCTATATTGAAATATTAAAGTTGTATTTATTAGCAGAAACTTTAACACAGCTACTTTAACACACTTTCATTGAAACACTACATTTACAAAAGCATTTTAGTAGCATATCGAAGTTATAAAGGGTGGTTAAATTTTAAGGACCGATGTTGTCTTTAAATAAAACACAAATTATTTAGGATATTATTATTTCTTTTTATAATGATAATATTTGTATGGTTCAATTATGTATTTAACAAAATATTGGCCAAATGGCCCCCCCCATCCTTGGCGCCACTCCTCTATCTGATGGTCCAAATTTTCAATGACAATATTGATGCTCAATTGTTAAGCATGATGATGAGTCGAGGTTGACTGCTATTTTGCCACACTATCGCAAAAAACAGCAATAGTTCCCATTCAACGAACTAAGAAGGCATTCACAGATTTTCTAACATTTTATACAGACCTGTTTTGCAGAAATTTAAATATTTTTTACAATTCTCCCGATTGTGGACGAATTTGAACGATTATGTTGATCAAAAGAATTACGAAGTGCACTAAATGCATTTTGATTTGAACGCCCATTTTTATAAAAAACCTGAATAACTTTAAAGCGTTGCTCATTTGCGTATCTTTCCACGGATCAAAATGAGTAAGTTTGAGATAAAGAAATGTCAAGTGAAATGCAGAAAACAAATTTAAAGACTAGGTGTAGTTCACCTTAAACATGGGCCCTTAAAATTTAACCACCCTCTATAAAGAAAGTGATACATATTTTATTATTAAGAGATTATTCTATAGCGATTAACAAAATAATAAATATTGTGCTTTAAATGTACACAAAATTGGTGGTGGGTATAAAAGATTCGGCACAGCCGAATATAGTGCTCTTACTTGTTTTCATTGACACATATTTGTTGATTAATTACTAAACTCTGGTTTAGGTTTATTTATGCGGTAATTAATTGTTATTTACACTTTCAATTTAAGTATACTAAAGAATAGTAATTAAAAAATAGGTTTCAAATAATTAAGTTTTAATTGAGTACTAATTTCAAATAAGTAATTGAGCATTAGCTTTGAGGTGTTTTGTATGGTTTTTATCCATACAAATCTTCAAATAATAATGTATTCTTTTTGTTGATTTGTAGCACAGCTACAATCACAGCTTAAGGCCCGTTTAGACTATAATACAAGTCATACGACATGTCAAAAATTCGTGTAGAATGAACAAAGTAGAATAGTGTAAAAGCAAATTGTAACCGGTAGAAGAAAACATGAGAGAAAATACGGATAAAAGTTTGACAAGCGGACCGTATTTTTTCATTTTTTAAATCGCTTAAAAAATGGAGCATTTCATTAGATCAGAGGTGTATTTTAATGTATTCATTGGCAAATTAATTCTGTGGCTTGGAGCTAAAAGTTAGTTAGTTTGAGTTAATCATTGCATTAGTTTTTTTTTCTTGCTCTATTTTATTATGGTAAAACAGCTAAAGTCATACTTAACCCAGAACAGCTTCATAAATAAAATGCTGCCCAATGTCATTATGAAAGCATCTATAAAAGTTAAAGTTCAATTCCAATTTTCTCAAAAGTAAATATTTTGACATTGGCCCTTTCAGCTCCAAGCCACAGAATTATTACTTCTTTTAAACTGTTCAATAACAAAAAAAAATATTTTTGAATGTGTTCAGATATAACAACGTATGTGCTTGTATGTATATATTTGTGACGTTTTTGCTATGCTTCTTTAGTTCTTTACGCATTTTGAATATATGTATTTAAAATTTATATTGTTATTTCGTTAAATAAATTATAATTTGTCTTCTTATTTTGAAATATTTTGAACCATGTAAAGAGCGTTTAAAATTAAGAATTATGGCTAAATCGAATAAAATGGATAACGCCTTTGCTAAAGAAAACCACAGAAATTAGAAGAATCAAATTCGCAATTAAAAGAGTTTTTAATCATTTCATTCACAAGGTGTCATAAATTCAAATGTTTCTTAATACTTACATATATACAAAAAAATATCATTGTTATTAGCATCCCTTAATATTAAAATAATGGCTTTTTGCTCACACATTAACAATAAATAAATAAATAAAAAATAACTTTTGAAGTTTTAATTTCTAATTCATGTTAATAAAAAACATTTAAATTTCTTTGGGTTTCTTTGTTCAAAAAGTAAACATAAACAGCTGATTGGCGCCAACAACTTTTATCGACGGCGGGAAAGAATAACTTTTTTTAGGATTCAAAGAGAAACAAATTGAAGATCTCATATCACGTTTGTGTCTAAATAGAGTTCACAAACTATCGACTGCCGACTAGTACTAATGTACAAAGCAAGAGCAATTGCGGCTACTATTTGTTTTAACTTTGAATATTTAAAACTTAAATTCGATTATATCATTAGCAAATAAGCACGCACCACAAGTATACTTTTATGAAAGAAAATACTCCAGCTTATGAGAATGGTGCTGCTAAAGTTTACATATCTGGAAAAATCTAAATTTTTTCCAAATACCACACAATTCAAAATTCAGATTGTGAATCTACTCTGGACGCCATTTTGGGTTTTAAATTTATCACAGTTTACTGTAATTTACTGCTCAAGCCCTTTCATATAATACCCATACTGTGGGGGTAAAAGGGCATAGCCATAATTATTATTTTTGACCCATATATGCGCCATTTTCTTCGAACGCCAAGCCCTTTCATTTGATATCAATATTGTGGGGGTTGAAGTAAGTACCTTTTTAATTACTAGATTTCATCCATATATAAATTAGTTGTAGTTGGCGGACATATTGGATTTTATATATTTTTAGTGTAATATATTCTGCTCATCAAACCCTTTCTTACTCATATTGTTCCTCTCTATTGTCCATAAGCTGAGAAAAATCGATTTTCGCTTGCAAATTTTAGGAAAAACACCGAAGCTTTTGTATTTTTGTGCTTATATCTCATTTAGTTTCAAAGCGATTTGTCAGTTTTTCTCAATTGTAATTTTTGAGACTACGGCTTTATTCTAGTATCTCAAACATGTCCCAAAATTAATTAAAAGTTTTAATAACTTGACATACATATTTAAAAAGCATAAGTATATATTTTTCAAACTTATTTTTGCCTATAACTTTGTCGGTTAGTAATTGATTTATGTAATACTTAGGAATATCACTATAGGCCTATCGTACCTTTAAGTAGTATCAAACGTCTCTAAAAGTTAACCTAGGGCTAAATAATGTTAATTTTTGTGGTAAAAATATGGGGAAAAAAGAGGCCGTCTTGTTCATTTGCTTATATTTCAGTTAATGGGCAATCGTGGTGGATTTCAATAGCGATAAATTCTCGATTATTGCAAAAGATTGATGTCACATACAGATCTGAGTAACATGCTCCTAAAAGTTGATTTGAACTAAAAACGTAAAGACAAAGCTATATATAACCTTGGACACCACAGGTGAAGGCTATAATAAAACAAGTAAGAGTGCTATATTCGGCCATGCCGAATCTTATATACCTTTCACAACGTGTAGTCATGCAATAACAGTTGCTTGTATCACCATTCATCCCATATGAAATACGTAAATACATATAAAAACATACATATAAATTCACGTATGTATGTTAAAAAAACGAAAAAAAAATTAAAAAAAAAAATTTAAAAAAAAAATTAAAAAAAAATTTAAAAAAAAAATAAAAAAAAATTATTATATATATAATATACATATATAAAACAAAAAAAAATAAAAAAAAAAATAAAAAAAAAAATTAAAAAAAAATTTAAAAAAAAAATAATAATAAAAATATAAATAATATATTAAATAAAAAATAAAAAAAAAATAAAAAAAAAATTTTTTAAAAAAAATTTTTTTTTGGCTCAGTTGGGATTCGATGCCACGTTTTCTCTAACCAGTATACACGTTTGTATGTATGTATGTTGTTGTTGTAATGTTGTTTTTGTGAAAAAAAATCGAGGTGGTCGTGGGTTTTTGCTCATATCTCAGTTGTTTATGTACCGATCTTTCTGATTTTCAATACCGATCTACTCCCGAATATTTCTGATATTTTAATACCTTACCCGGGTCCAACCTATGTCGGGGAGCTTCAAAAAGTTGATTTCAACATACACACGGACAGACGGTCAGACGGACAGACTGACATACTGACAGGGCTTAATCGACTCCCCTATTCATAAGCTTTCAGAAAATATATACTTTATGGGGTCGGAAATGAAAATTGTAGAAATTTCACACGGAATGACAAACCTATATATACCCTTTTTCACTGTGTGAAGGGTATAAAAAGTACAGCATAAGTTTTTTTTGTTGAAAATCAATAAAGTAGTCAAAACTTTTATACCGTAAATTTTAAGTGTTATTTTTTGCAATAAAACGAACCACGGGTTATTTAAAGGAAATAAACCAACATTTATAAAAGGTATAAAGATTACAATATGTGCTTTATTTAAAAAAATTTTAAACTCTCCATTTAGAAAAATTTTCGATAAACTATTTATATGTCCAAATAAATTATTTTCGAAATTTTTTAGATTTTCCGTCAATTAAATGGGGATAATTTTTGATTGCTTCTTTTTAGGTTAAATTTAAACTTGTTGTTTATTTAATATTCAGAACAAATACCATATTAAAGCACCTTTATGGTTTAAAAATGAAATGAAAAATGAAAAAAAACTTGTTTACAATGGAATTGTTATTCTCAATATTTTAAACAATTTACACTTTGTTGAATATTAAATGGTATTTTTTAACCAAATTTATGAATCTTATTTGCTTGAATTGTTTGTTTTCGCTGGTTAACACTTTGAAAAATTAAACACAAGCCATTTTAAATAAATATTTATTAATTTTGTACTTATATTGCTTATGGAATACTGGCTAAATATTAAGACGTTTCAAAAAGTAAGAGAATATATTGAGTTGATCTTTTTCAGGATTTCAGGTTAATTATTGCCCTTAAAAGCAGCCAAAAAAAATCATTTTATTCAAAAAAGCTGAATTTGTTCTTAAAAGCGATTTATCCGAAGTTTCTGGGGTTGCCAGACATTTAAAATAAGATGATGACTTCTGCATGCATACAATTTTGTAGTTGATATAACTAAGCATTTTTTGGTTCAGTCATATTTTATTTTTGTCAAACAATTTCATATGAAAGCCTCTTAAAATAATTTTATCAATTGTATTTAGGTGACATTGTTTAGTCTGGGTTTTTTAATTAAATTCTCTTTATTAACTGCATTTTAATATTTTAAATTTATTGCTTTTTTCCGTTATTATAAAATAAACAATGTCAAAATTCTTCAATAAGCGTAAAATTGGAACAGTTGATTAAATATTTTTCTCGTATTATTTTTATTAACATTTTCAATTTGTACGCTGTTTTTTGTTGTTTATTTGAAGAATAAAAAAAGTAGCAGATAAATATTTACACTATGCTGACATCAGACTTGAATATGAAAGAATAATAAGGAAGACAGAAAATTAAAAAAAAATATTAATTATATAGAAGTGTTCTTTTGTGTTTTTGAGGAGAGGCTAATAACACGTGGTTAGGAATATGATCAAATAGTTTCGATACATATATTTTGCACATTCTTTTTTTTTTTTTTTGAAATTTCTTAAGCTTAATTAATATGCAAATCATGTATAAAATTCTTAAAAGCTTAAAAAATATTGATACAAATTCTACTTAATAAAAAAATTAAATACGATGTTGGCATTATGTAGTTTTCGTATTAAGACTTAAATATACTGAAATAAAATATTTTAAGTTGAAATACAGTTTTGTGTGGGTGTTTGTGAATTTTTTAGAATTTCTCTAAACAATTTTAAATGTTGATTTGAGTGTCTTACTAAGTCTCGTATTAACTACCAATTTAAATCAAATGATGAATCATTTTGAAATACAAATTTGTAAAAATTTTCAAAACAAATTTTGACGTTTTTTTAAACTAATTTAAATGTTAATTTAAAATCAAGGCATATCCATAAGGTACTCGTATCCAATCAGCTAACTGTTTTTTTTATATACATTTTATAAGCGTTACCAAGGCATATTCATACAGGTATATGCAACGGCGAATTGATACATCAAAGCAAATTTTTAGGGGATTTTTTCTGTCAAAGCCAATATGTATAACAGGGATGCAAAAGTTGTTTTTATATGTTTAATTCAATAAAATTTTATAAAAAAAAAAGGATATGTGTTTGTGAAGCACATTATAAATGTTGCAAAAACAACAAATATACATAAATTTGGTAAATTTATTATCAAAAAAGCACAATTAAGTTAAATGCTCAATTCGGAATCCAAAATCTTATTTTCCATTCCTGCATTAATAAATGGAATCAAGGAGAATTCAACAAATTTAGACATTATGTTTACCCATCCTATCGTGCTGATAATTTCACCTGTATGAATTCGCCTTGAGCGTTACCAACTTTTTTAAAAAGCCTGCCTGCAGTTGTTAAACAAAATTTTTTTATTTTTATTATAAAACAAATAATTTGCAGTTTCAGTTGATTTTAAACATTTTAAAAAATACAAAAATATGAATAATAAGTTTTTGATCTAAAGTTTTTTAAAAATTATTTAAATTTAAAAAGATAATAAAAAAAAATTGTGTGACATATGCCGGCATATATACAAAAACAAAATACATGTGTTTTTTATTGTTGTGTATGTTGCCGCGATGCATATACCTTGTGGATATGCCTTGTTTAAAATGAAATAAATAACTAAACTTACAGTCAAAATAATGTACATTATAAACTGAAATAAATTATTTTTATTCTAAAAAAAAAGTTATTCAAATGAAATTGGTAATTTTATAAATTTTAATAAAAAAGAGAATTAAACAAAATAAATTAATAAATATATCTATAAACTAGTTAAAATAGAACTATGCAAACTACTGTACTTTTGACATTTCTGTATTGCAAAAATAAAAATTTTATTTGTTTTTTGTTGCTATACATCTAAGCTAAGTCAGACTTACAAATTTTGAGGATTGAAATAATGGTTGTGGCACTTTCCCATTATTTAGAAAAGTAAAAGTAATAGTGGTAACTAATATGCGTACACAAAGAATAATTAGGATATAAACCTGGATCGTCATTAGACTTTAGAGTAAAAAGTCTACATGTCAGCAGTATAAATAATAACTAACTACTCGCGGAAAGATGCAAATAGTTGCAAAAATGCTCTATTTTTTTAACAAAACAACAAAATGTATGCATTTGCAATTTGCTTCACTTTACTTCATTTGCACTATAAAAAGATTGAGCAATATTGGCTGTGTATACATACTTCTATGCTCAGAAGCAAATAAGTGACAACTGTTGTTTTTGAAATTTCGACCGCCATTAATCGTATGTATAATAAAACTAAAATTACAAGAAATTTATTTTAGTAACAATACCTAAAATTAAAAAAATAGATAAAAAGATGTATTTCGGATTAAAGAAGAACACTCACGATTTGCCGTAATATGTACAGATTCAATCGTGAGTACCCTTATTATTTTGTTTATCATTTTTTAAACATGCGCATAGAAAAAAGTATCAGTTATAAGTTCTAGAATTATTATCAATCGTATTGTTACGATAGTTAAATTTTATGGTTATATCTACAGAATTTCGCTTCAGAATGAAATTATTTAGTCATCACTAAGAAATTGTGATTCTTGCAATAGAAATTTGATTGGCTGTTTTGCGGGTGTAAATGTGGTTTGCTTGTGTGTTTGTAGCAACTTTAAACATTTGTAACTCCTAAAGTATAAATCAATTTTAATAGATTCTGCATATCTGCAAGAAAATTTGTTTCAAATGCACAGAGGAGTATTTGGCCTGAAAAGCTGGCCAAAATTATTAAACGTGTTTTTTGAATTAAAAGTTCTAGTTTTTTGATAGTTTTAGGTGTAGTATGATATAAGAAATCTAGTTGCAGATTTTGAAAAAATTGCACTGCGCAACAAAAGTACACTGCCCAAAAAAATTTTTTTGTCTCTGCTAGAAATAAAAGTATGTTGACTATATTGATTTTGATGCCCTTAATTCAAATCTGTTTTCCGTTTTTCTCTAGTACGTAAGGATTTTCTGTTAAAGGCGTGGCATATTTCACTCTCTAAATCGTTGGGTTGCCTAATATATTTTGTCATAACTTGAAAACGGATTCTACGATTTTAATAGCAAGAGGATCAGAAGATGCACCGGAAAATTCTGCTTAAACTAACTAAACACATTTATTTTCTATTTATTATTTTCTATATACTATTTCGGAGTTATTAAAACTTTAATGGCGAAAAAAAAATTTTTTCCTGCAAAATTCGTCAAATTTTTGTTTTCAAAGTGCAATAAAAAAATTTAAGAACCAAAAAGTTTAAGTTTTTACGATTTTTCCAAAAGCCACATTCCTCAGGAATAAAAGTCGGTATAAATAGTAAAACTCAATTAACAAATGTTGATTTTAAAGGCTTAAACTCATTCTTGACAGACTGTACATACAATACATATGATTACGGTCTAATTCAAAACAATTTTTTTTTTGAAAATTGTAAGGCTCTTTTAAAACAGTATTTTTTTTATTGAAAAAGGCTTTATTCTATTTATTTTATATTATTTAATACTTAATATACGGAAAGTTAAAAAAATAAAAATTTCTTAATAATTATTATCCTTATCCTTATTAGCTGCCTCACCGGTGTCAGGAAGTAGAAGTGTGATGGTTTCTGATTAATAAGTTTTGTATTAATCCGTTCTCTTTGCGTACTGCAGCTTATAAAAGGGTCACTGCTGATTTGTATCGCTTCTGCTGAATTTCCTCGAATAATTCGTACGATATAATCGTAAGTGCTTATTTCTGGCCTCGTCAGCTTCTTCTGACAATTGGATGGTAGCCTGATACCTGGGTGCCCATTTACTTTTTATGTACCTATATTTATTGTTTGTAAACTTATTTTTGTGATTAATGATTTTAATAACTATTCTCATTAGATACTTATATTTTTTTTTTTAAACAAATAATGTTTTGTAGAGCAGGTATATAAAAATATCCTTTATGGGGATGCGTGGGACATTCCCTTATAATTATTATCGATAATAAAGAAATTTTCAAATTTATAATTATAGGCAGGTATTAACATTGTTAAGTGTAAAAAGTGATGTGAATAACAGTTTAAATCAATAATTCAAAATACATAAAAGTTTATGACGATATACATGTATTAGAAAAAGTACCTGATGAGCAAAAATGGAAGAAATGTGAAAATTTAAAAAAATCGTCAAAAATAATGGCGCAAACTTGCGCACACTTTTTTTGTTTCTAAAATTAGAGATTCCAAATTTTATTTCGGTATCAAACATAATTCGTAGAGATGCTAACTTCACTTTTAAAAACCTCTTCTTTTTCTTTTTTTGCAAAAAAAAGTGTATAATTTTTTTTGTTTTTAGCTTTTGAACGAATTGTTTCAACATGAATATTCAACATATTTAAAATTTTTTTCTTTTTTAAATAACCTTTAATCAAACCTTTTAGCGAAAAAAAAAAATCATTGTTAACCCTTTTTTCGTTTAGCCGTAAAAAAAATATCATGAAAACGTCCAGAAACCGAAAAAACATTTAAATCTCATATAATTTTCTTAACTTTCCTGACTTTAGCAGGGTCTCAGAGCTACAAATCGCAACTAAAAGTCTTCAAAATTTACAATAAAATGTAAAATATTGTTGTCTGTCGAGCTGCGTACTTAGTTCTTAAGATTTCTTAAAATTTAGTTTTGCCTTTTTGGCCAGCTTTTCAGGTCAAATACTCCTCTGTGAAATGGTATATATTTTTTATTACGCTTTAAGCCCGTTTATTTGATAACAATATTGTGGGGCTTAAAGGGGATTAAACCATAAATAATAAATTTAACTTACATATTAACTATTTAATATATGACGCCATCTATATTTTAATACTCGTTTGATGATTTGTAAATTTTGGGAAATACACCGAAGCAGTTGTACTTTGGTGCTTATATCTCAGCTGGTTTCAAACCGATTTGTTAATTTTTCTTAGAAATAATTCCTGAGATTACGTCTTATAATTTGGTATCATAAGCGTGTTCAAAAAAAGATATAATTTTTAAAATAATTTTTGCATATAACTTTGCCGATTAATGACCAATTTGTCCAAAATTTTTCATGAATATCTCTAGAGGCATTCCAAATCTACAAATAGTAACAACCGTGTCTATAAAGTATCCCAAGGCTGAAAAATTTTAATTTTTATAGTAAAAATAAGCAAAAAATGAAGAAGTTATATTTATTTGCTCATATCTTGGAAAGTTGCTGATTTCCAATACCGAACTGCTCCCGAATATTTCTGATTTTCTGATACCTTACACGGGTCTTGACGATGTCGGGAGCTTCTAAAAGTTGATTTCAACATACACACGGACAGACTGACAGAGCTTATTCGTCTCCCCTATTCATAAGCTTTCAGACAATATATACTTTATGGGGTCGGAAATTAATTTTGTAGAAATTTCACACGGAATGACAAACCTATATGTATATACCCTTTTACACTGTCGTGTGAAGGGTATAAAAAGCGTGGGACATACTTAAAAAATATTTTTTTTATATAAATTTTAACATTTACTACACATAAAAAACTTCTAGCTTTTCGGGTTATAATGCCAAGAAAAAACACTTTTTTATGCTGTGTTCGTTTTTGGCATATAAAATTGATATTTGCAAAAAATATTCACTTTAAAATTTTAATAACCCATTGAACAGGTGAGAGGAAACTTAAATAATTTTAGTGTATCATTTTGTTTGTGCATAACTGAAATATTTTAATTTACCTTACAATATTTTCGTGCTGTTTACTATTTTTTTTTTTTTAGTTTTTATTAAGTGCCGGGCTCAAAATAAAATTCAGTCACGTGCGCTGCACTTGTACAATAAGCAAACACCTTATCAAGTGCAATATTTTAAGGCATTTCTAATAAGATGACGTGTTTTATTAATACCGTAACTATTTATACTGATTTTATTTTCAGTTAAATTCAACAAATATTTACTTGAAAGGGTTTCCCAATTCTCACTTTTGTACATGAAATTGTAATTCCTTTACAGGGCCGCCGTTCTTTTTGTTGGTTTACATTTCGTTGATGTCTTACTTTAACAATATCCAATTAATATTCATTGCAACTACAACACAAATTGTATTCAATTTAATTTATTAATATGTAAGTTTGTGTGCGTGTATTATTTTGTATCATTCTTTCTTCCCATGTTCATAATAAATAACCCTATTATGTACTTAAAAATAGTAATTTCACTTTGATTTGTATGCACTTAATGAAGTTTGTAAGTAACTGTTCATGAGCTTTACATTTTTTACTTTCAAAATAAATATAATTGGTGTATTCACAAAAAGTCTTAAGTGTCGTATTGTCATAATTTTCAAAAAAAATTTGAAATAAATGAAAAGTTTGTTATGTTTATTGTACAAGTTTTAAAATATTTTTTTAAATGTTATAAATTATGACTATACGACACTTGTGAAATCACCAATTGTTTTAATAAAGTCTTATGTTTTTTCTTATCTCAATCTGAATGAAAAGAAAATAATTTTACTAATTGAATTTTTTTATTTGAATTTGTTTTAATGAAAACGCGTATGGTCTTGTTGAAATTCCTATTGTAAACACGACATAATCTTCGGCTGAAAAAATGTGACGTTAAAAATTTTTTCTTATCATGAAAGTGAAGTGACATTTTTGTGGACTGATGTGAACAGATAATTGTGTTCATAAGTGTAATTGACGAAGAAATCAAAAAGTGAACTCACAAATACATTAAGTACAATTTTGACAATAATATAAAGAAGAACAACAATACAAAGATAATTAAATAAAATGTTTTGCTGTTGCCGTAGCAAATTGTTGATGTTACGTGTTAATAAGTCGCGCTTTTCGTTTTTCATACATACAGTCGAACTTCCCTATAGTGAATGAGCATGGGACCAGAAAATCTTTACGTTATGTAGAAATAATCAGAATCTTAGTTTGGATTACACTCTTTCTTAACAAAATCTTCTGAGCCCAAGTTAAGATGGGCAAACATTTGGAGGGGAAAGTTTTAGTTTGGTATCATATTACACATAGGGATCAGAGCATCGTTTTTGTGTTCGGTACTCGGGGAAACGCTTTGTTGATATTAAAAAAATTAATAAAGGGTCCGCCATCTAACGTTTTTTTTTTCAACTAGTGCTTATTTCGTGAATGGTAACACTTAGCTCATGTCTGTTTTGACAGATAATTAGTTTTATCCTTCCGTTGAACGAATATGGTTGTATTTTCGCTTCGCTAAGTGGGCCTGCGATCGACTTACAGAAAATGCCGATTTTGCAAAAAAGATCACCTTTTCAGATGAAGCTCATTTTGATCTTGTCGGGTATGTAAACAAGCAAAATTGTCGCATTTGGGGCACAGAAAACCCGCTCGCATATATTGAAAAGCCGATACACCCAAAACGAGTCTCTGTTTGGTGCGGATTTTGGTCCAGAGGAGTGGCCGTTACAGTCAATGGCAATCGTTATCGGGATGGCGATCGTTATCGGGCCATGTTGAACGAATTTTTCTTTACAAAAATTGAAGAGGAGGATATTGACAACATTTGGTTTCAACAGGACGGCGCTACGTGCCAGACAGCCGAAGCTACACTCGATGTTTTGCGCCCTGTTCGCATTATCAGCCGCAGAGCTGATGTCGTTTGGTCACCTCGGAGCTGCGATTTGAAAAGTATGTTGTTTAGTAAGAGCAAGTCATTACCTAGTTTTTGGTAAGATATTTTTACTATTCTTTAATCAGACAAAAACTCATGTGAGTCAAATTTATATTTGTTTTTTTTATTTTAAAGAAAATAGAAATTCATTTTAAGGATATTAAAATTAGAACGAAAAAGTTGTATTTCTGAAATTAATTCATAACAAGAGGAGTTTCATCGTATAAAAGTTGACTATGTAGAAGTTCGACTGTATGCGAACGATGTTGTTGTCATGCTGTCATTATATTCTAATTG
The DNA here is from genome assembly GCA_941918925.1 of Phyto melanocephala. Lineage (NCBI taxonomy): Eukaryota > Metazoa > Arthropoda > Insecta > Diptera > Rhinophoridae > Phyto > Phyto melanocephala. The sequence continues at coordinate 94,000,608 of OW799235.1, read as the reverse complement.
TCAGCTTTTTTAAAATAAGTGCTTGTGTGATACATTTTAATTTAATATTTTTACAGCTTTTCGTGCAATATATAGTTTATTTGTGATAGGTTCCGGTTCTAGTTCTAACACTTTATATGACAGTAACCTGTCACTTTAATTTGGCGCTGCCATTGAAAGTGTTCAATATATATTTTAATTATGCTATGACAGATCATTGGACTGATGTTAATGAATCTTTTACAAGTGGCATGATTAATTAGCAAAAGATTATTTTTAAAACTGGTGTTATAGGAATTGGAACTGAAAAAATGTATTTATGTTGTTTCATGTCCTGATTTAGTCCTCGTTTTTTAGAGCAACATCAAGAACAAACTTAAAGTAACAGACCCTGTAAAACATTTTTTCAATAAAACACTTGTAATGGTCTGGTAACTCTTTTTATTTATCAAATATTTTCTATAAATTTTTGTTGATTTAAAATTTTATGTAAATTCAGCATTAATTCATAAAATTTTTCTAAAATTGTTTTTAATAAGGACGATTAACGTAGAAATTATAGTAAATCAAGCTGAGTCAGATTATTATTAACAATAATAATAATATAAACAATTTACTAATTATTCAGGATTATAAAAATAAAAAATGAAAATAAATAAAATTGTTGGTTGGGTTTATGAGGAAGTTTTTTTTTTGTGTTTGGGTTTATTTAGAATTCTCATATTGTTTATGAAAATTTTAAACAAAGCTTGTAACATTTTTGAAGTTTTTCATAAATTTTTTGGGGTTTAAAGGTCTACTGATGATCTGGCATTAGCACCAGTGAAATGCATATAGACCAGCTTGAACCTAACAACCATCAAAACAAAAATTATCGATACTAATAATATTTTTTTGATAGAAAAATAATAAATTAAGGTTTTAATAATGCAAAGACATTTATCGGTCCGACAAAATCCTGCCTTTAACTAATTACAAGCAGTAATCAGCGTTGTCAACTCGGTGATTTTATCACCGTTTTTGGTGATTTTTAACATTTTGGAAGCGAAAAAATTGCGAGTTAGTGCTTGGTGATTTTTTTTAAAGTTTTTAGTGCTTTTATTTTTATTTCGGTGACACCAAATACTAAATTTGAAAATAATTTGTTTAATTGAAAACAATTTTTGTAAGGGTAAATATCTTTAATTACCCTTACGTATTTTGTATCTTAACAAAGGTAAAAATATTTACTCATTGTAAAATGATATTATGTTGATAATACTTTCAGCTTATGATACTAAAACTAATAATTAAGAAGATTATAAGGATTGATAGTATACAATGTTTCTGTTATTTGAGTGTTTTGCTTGTTTATTATTAATTGAAACTTATTTCCGATACTGGTTTGTTGATATCCTGTATGGTTTATGAGACATAAACCACCTACTTTTTATAAAATGAAATTGTTACGAGAATTTATTTTGTAAGTAAAGTTTCAAGTTGATCAAACCTTGGTGAAAATAAAAAAAGAGAAATTAATATGCAAATACTTTTCATTTTAAAATTGTTTAGAGCACAAATTGACACCCTGATGAGGTTAATATTTGCATTGATAGTACATTTGGATGTTTTGGCCTAATAATATAAAGAACAGAATATCTTTAGACTTGTATTTCGATTATCGATATCAATCAAAGCTCCAGTCTTATTGCCATTTGTAAAATAATTTATTTTAGGGGGCAACTGGCATCTAAAAGCTTTAATTTTTTTTAAGTAATGATTATATTAGCAAATGTAAAGTTAAATTTGTACACATTTTAAACTCAGTGATTTTTTATGAAAATTACGCGCTTTTTTAGAGGTTTAGGTGCTTTTTTAAATTTTAAAGTTGACAACGCTGGTAGTAATAATGGCACTTAAGGTGTTAAATCTCACGATCTTGGTAGCCAAGTCACTTGTCCTCTACGAGAAATAATGAGATTTCGAGCTTTGCTTTCAAAAGATCCATTGTTTCTTTTGATGTGTGGCAAGTGGCACCATCTTCTTATCTTTTATTATCTACGTCTAAATCATTTATTTTACGCCACAAAAAGTTTCTAATCATATCCATGTAGCGGTTTCCATTGGACACCCTTTATTTTTTAAAGTCACTTAGAAAATTCTGAAAAAAAATCTAGCTTGGTCAAATCGCTTGATTATGATGACCACTTCATGTTGCCTTTGCGAAAGTTAACTGTACTGAACCAAATAGATACTTTTTGTCTCACCAACTGGTGCCCCTATTACGTTTCACAACTTGTAAAGGGTGGTTAAATTTTAAGGGGCGATGTTGATTATGAATATTGTCATTTCTTTTTATTATGATAATATTGATATGGTTCAATTATGTATGGAACAAAATATCGGCCAAATGCCCGCCGCGACTTCGACGGCACGCCTCCATCCGATGGTACAAATTTTCAATGACAATGTTGATGTTCAATTGTTGGGCACGATGATGAATCAAGGTTGACTGCTCTTTTGCCACACTATCGCGATTATTTGCTGAAACTTAAATATTTTTCACAATTCTCCCGATTGTTGACGAATTTGAACGATTATGTTGACCAAAAGAATCACGAAGTGCACGAAATGTATTTTGATTTGAACGCCCATTTTCATAATAAGCCTGCGTTGCTCGATTCTTTTCATGGTTCAAATTGAGCTAGTCAAACGAAATGCAGGAAAAACCATTCAAAATCGGCCCTTAAAATTTAAGCACCCTTTATTACAATTTGGTCGTCGTTGATACATTTGCACTGCCACTTTCAACTTAACCAAAACTGTTTTCTATTATTCTTTCTTAAATTTTCACATAATTTTACTGCTTTTATGTAAAACTTGATGTTTTAAATTGGTTGGTCGAGTTGACTCTCAGACGACCAAACTGGCTTGAGTTTTGACAACGACAATAGAGTTATGAACCTTGTGACGTCATAATACAATACATATGCGAATTCAACATTTTCAATAAAAACTTTATCGCTTAAGATGATTTTTAACAAAATTTGTGTTCTTCTTTCAAATGCTTTAAAGCCTACTTTTTAAACCAATGGCTTTTCTATAGCCATATACTTTAAAATTCTAGATCGATTGGGTCTTAAATAAGTTTTGACATCAAATTTATTAATTTTAAGTTTGTATTTAGTTAAGTTTAAGTTCTTACGAACGCCGACGAATAAACTGCCTTAAGTTCTAACACACTTTTATATGATCTAGCATAACTTTAACTCGTCTCGTTTTTATTTCCCGAACATTGAACAAATTTCCTAAATATCATCTTCCACCGCAACTGCCATTTAATAAGCGCACGTGCCCACCGTTTCCTGTAATAAGCACACAGTTTGATAATAATGTTTTATTAATTCGACGTGCTGCTTAATCGTACAACTGGTCTCATTTATGTGATTTGGTTGGATGCCATCCATACAACATGCCAAATAACATACGCGACACAGGCTGCCCTTATTATTTATTTGTAATTTTACTTCATAAATTAAAGTTGTTTTATCGTAAAATTATTATACAATAATAGACAATTTCCAATAAATTTGTTTTACTGCAATTAAAAATGAATAAAATTAATCATAAAACTATTAATAAATCATTAAATAACCACATGGTTTGGAACAATTAATAAAATATAAATAAATAAATTAGTGTTACTCTAATGAATATTAAAAAATTATTAAAACTTAACACTTTTTTAAGCAGTTTAAAATATAGGGATTTTTTTTAAATAAAAAAATGAATAAAAACAATAAAAAGTAACAACTCTGTGGAAATAAGGAAAATCTGCTTATCTCTGTTTTTACGGTTTTTCAGAAAAGCACTTTTAAATTTTTAAGTTGATTTTTATAATTTGATTGTCTTTGAAATCAAGACCATTATAGGAATTCCACGCTGTATTAGTTAAAGAGCATATTGATTTTCTTTTAAATATTAAGTTAAATTATAAGTTCAAGTAAGTTATTATTCCCACATTACTAAACTAATACCATATTACAATGTACGAAAATAAATTTCACCAAAGGCACTTGATTAAAACTATTCTTTTGCCGTTATATGTTTAAATATAATTAAAAAACTAAAATTTTTTTATAATAAGTCCCCGTTTAGACAGGGAAACATTTGGAAGGGAAACATCTAGAATTCTCTTTTGTATTTTCCTTCGCGATTATACAGTGAAACATTGTTGTCGGAAACATTCCAGTTTATATTTTAATTTTTAATTGTATTTTGTTCATTTTTTATTTTTTTAGTTTTATTCAAACAAAGTCAAATTAAAAAAAATAGAGAACAAAGCAAGCCGAAAAGAAATAAAGCAAATGTCAAAAAGCATAGCAAATGTAAACAATAAGAATGAAAGCACAAAGCGTGCCTCCGAGAACGGGAAACAAATTTCTTATTCTCTTCCCCACCCGTCCCTCACTACCAAAAAAAATGTTTCCCTTCCAAATGTTTCCCTGTCTAAACAGGGACTAACAATGTTAATTTTAATATTTTGTTTTCTTTTTTTCTGCGACGTTCTCTTATACATACATTAGTGTTGTTGTTACATTTTATTTGTTTGCAATTGAATTTGACAGCTTGGGTTAACAGATTATTGCTCAGCAATGTATTATAACATTTATTGCTAAATATGTGTTCTAATACATATTCATGCAGTCCACACGTTAATATCTTGTGTTGTCAATATAATTTGAATGTGGCAATATTTGCCAAACATATTGCTCGTGTAGTCGGGGGTGTAAGTAGCACTTCAGTGTGTTACTTAAAATATACTGCAATACAAGATTGAGATAAACTCGCATGAGAATTGTAGACGTCTAGAGATAATATGGATATCAATCCATCACGGCATAATTATATATATCAAATATGGAAACATTTTTAAATACCATTACCTTGGTGAATGCTAACAAGTTTCAGGTGTTTAAAAAGTAACTTAAAGTGTGAACGATGGAGAAACACGTCAGAAAGTGGCAAAATACCTTAGTGTGTCCCAAATCTTAAGAAATCGAAGAAGATTCTTAAACTGAATAGGGAAACACTTAGGAGATTGACTAGTGTACGAACAGGTCACATGGAGATGAGAACTCATCTAGCTCATATGGGACTGTCTGATATGTAGAGTATGCTTAAAATGAGACTTGAAAAACTACCTTTGTCAATGTCCTGCGTTTGCACGTAATAGACACGAGGACTTTCACGTGGACATAGTGTCCAAGTTGAATTTGGAATACTTAAGGAATTTAAATTAAAAATCCGTAAGGTATTATATTGAAGGAAATGGATTCTTGACTTGGTAGAAATATTAGATGAGTTTGAAATTATGGTAAAGGAACTTTTAATTTCTTTAGAGTGAACAATATGCCAATTAGGCATACGTGTATACCAGTCATGGGTTTGGGATTTAAATGCCCCTCTTTTTAACCTAACCTAACACTTAAAAAATTGACTTTTTCATTTACACATACATAATTATGTTTTATTAACTCTTAACAGCTAATAAAAAAACATACGAAAATAGGTTTGTGTTTCTCGAACAATGGGCACCAAGTTAGTGGTTGGCTTTAGTTGATAAATATATCATTGCTGCAGGTTTCAGCGGCAATTGTTATCGACTGTGATAATTGCTCAATTCACAACCTATATTTTTTCAAATTTTAAAACAATTGTTTTTGTTGTTAACTTCTTTACTACTTCTTCTACTACTTCTTTAATACTTTTTACAACGTATACAACAATTTCTAAAATTTTTATATATCGTCGTATAAAAACATCAGAGATGGAAAAATTAATTCGACCGTCGTTTTTTTTCGCATACATTGAAGTGATTTTTCTTACAACTGCTACTGTAGGATGTGAAGTGGTTATTTTATTTTAAGGTCCAGAGAATTTTTCAGGTCCAAAAGTATTCACGAAGTATTGCTGTTTAACTTATTTTTTGCTCAGGATTTGCTTCAAATATTAATGCTGATTTTATCTTTTACATGTGACACTGCAAATCGCAGAATGAAATTAAAGTAGATCGCCGTTATGTTGTTTTGAAAAGTAAATTTGTACCCTAAATATCCTAAGTAGAAGTCATGTAATTAACACTTTTTATCTTCTCAGTGGATATTTTAAAATAAAATTATGAATAAAATAATTTAAATATAAAAATTATGAATTAAATTAAATTGTTAATACTACAATTTGTTTAAATATTTGAACCACATTCTTTAAATAGCTTTAAGTTTTCGTTTTCGCAAACATGTGCTAATTTAAAATGCTAAATCATTTAAAATATGTGGCAACGATATACTCTTAATTGAGAGTGGTAACTGTTGTCGTAAGCACTGTTGCTAGAAGTGCAGATTTATCTGCGTTTTGCAGATTTTAGGCCCTCAACATGTCAAAATGCAGATTTGAAGATTTTAGTCAGAAAAATGCAGATTTCTGAAAAGCAATTAATATATGGCAATTTCTTTAATTTTAAATTTATTTTCGTATAATTGCCATCCCTGGTGATGATATTTTTGAGCCAGTTGAAAAAAATAAATAAAAAAAAGACTAATTTAACCAAAAAAAATATTTAAAAAGGGCAAATTTAGCAATAAATTATTATTAACTATGCTTAAATGTTTAAAAAAAATGGTAGGTAAATAATTTCTGATTATTTTAAAAGAATATTTTAATTTTGTATGTAGACAATAATAAAACCACGGATGAGGGTGATTCTACTACCTTGGTTCCATCGCTAACTAAATTTGTTCAAAATATATTGATTTTACCACATTCGTCTGCAAATGTCGAGAGAATATTCAGTCAGGTTAACTTAAACAAAACAAAAATTAAAAACCGTTTGGAAAATGAATCTTTAGTAGGGATTTCGTTCACAAAAGATTATTTAAAACTTAACAATTCCCTTTGTTTTGACACATTGATATCTCCAGAACTGATCTCAATGATGTCAAATGATATTTATGCATAATAATAAATATCGATTTAAATACACGCAAAGAAAAAATATGGTTGTGGTAACCATAATCGAAGAGCAACATACTATGATTGAATTGTATGATTATGTTTAAAATAATAATAGTTACCAGTTATCATTATTATGTTTAAATTAATCATCATTCAATAATCATATATATGACTACAATTGAAATCGACAATCTTTGCTTTTTTACGGCAAATTATTGTCTTTTCTGTAACATACACATATTTATTGTACTTACCAATTTAATTGCAATTTTTATACCAATATTTTTTTACATTTTCTCGTTTATTTTTAAATTTTCTTTAATTTTTCAAAATTTTTGTTTCTTTTTTTGACATCTCAAACTTTTAAAATAATAAAAATTTATTCAGCAAGAAGAAGAACAATTGAAATCAAATTATTATTAAAAAGAAATCATACTGTTGTCTCACTTATTATTTAATGATTATTTTTAATTTTTAATGCTTTTGAATATGATGTTATTTTTGTCGAAATTATTTTTTTAAATCATACTATTTTTAAATGATAACCATTTTGAAATTTTTACGAAAAGTAAACATTAAATGATACAATTCAAACAAATGCTTGATTATCGTGACATAATATATGACGAAATGAAACAAAAATAACTATTTCTTGTTTTCGACAACCAAATATTGTTTTAGAAAAAATGATATGACCGTCGTGATCATGTCGTAACCATGGTTTTTCTTTGCGTGTACCTAAAACTTGATCTCTTTGTATTATACTTTTTGTTATATTTAAAAGTATGATTTACGTAAAAAACTTTATATATAAAAAATATTGAAATCGAATATATTTGTTTTGTTATTTACTTGTTAAGATATAATTTAAAAAAAATAAACTATAAAAAAATATGTTTGAAGATTTTTGAAAACAAGATGCAGATTTTTTTAAAACAAGATGCAGATTTTGCAGATTTTTTATGAAAATATAGTTATGATTTGCAGATTTTACCACTAAATATTCTGGCAACACTGGTTGTATTAAATATTTTTTATTTTTGTATGTCTGTCTGTCTTTCTGACTGTGTTCCTGAACTCAGTTGACTCAAAAACTATTGAATCGATTTTGATAAAGAATTTTATAGAGATACTGTGAGCGTCAAAAAAAGTGTACACAAATATTTTTTAAAATATTGTTTTTATTTCAGTATTTTCATTTATGATAAAGTTTTACATTTAGGTACTTTTAAATCAGTATTTAGTTCTCTACCTTATTCTAAACAAAACAGCAAAAATATTAACAACAAAAGTTTTACAACAAAAATATAAAAAAAATTATTATTTACGCGTCAAAAAACAGTGTACAAACTGTTTTAAAATGAAAATAAAATCGATTTACTATTACGTTGATTTTGCTTTTGCCTTAATTACAGTATTTAGTCTTCTGGGCATCGATTCTACTAATTTTTTAGTTATATCGGATGAAATTTTCTGCCATTCCTCCATTATAACTGATTTCAGCATATCCTTATTGCTAATTGTCCTTTTTCGGACTTGGCGGTCCAAATGTTCCCACAAATGTTCAATTGGATTTAAGTCCGGTGATTGTGGAGGATGATCCAATGTTTTGGGAGAGCGGTACAGTAGCCATTCTTTTACTATATGGGATGTATGTTTGGGGTCGTTGTCCTGTTGAAAAATCCAAGATCCTTCCAACCCCAATTTCCCTACACTGACCGGCACGTTGTTTTGCAAAATGTTCAGGTAGTCCATCTTATTCATTGTACTTTCAATAAAAACAAAATTCTCAACTTCGTTTGCCGCCATACATCCCCACACCATCACCGAACCCCCTCCATGCTTAACCGTGGTTATTAAATTTTGGTCAGCATATTCATTGTTTTTTGTTCTCCATAATTTAACTGGTTTCTTCTGGCCAAACACCTCAAATTTACTTTCATCACTAAAAAGCTCATTATTCCAGAATGAAACATCTTTATTTTCATACTTTTTGGCGTATTCTAGGCGTTTTTTTTTTAATTAGCTGGTGATATTAGTGATTTCTTTCGTGGGAATCGACCATGTTACCCGTTTTCGTGTAATGCTCGTCGTATTGTACTGGCACTTACGGTAGTTTCTGATGTTGCCGAAACTTCCTCTGATATTTTAATGGCACTTTTAAAAGGATTCTTTTTTACATTGCGCACTATAGATCTTATTTCAGCCTCCTTTAAAAGTTTTCGCCGGCCCAACCCTGGACGATTTTTGTTTTTATCAACAATTTTTTTTGCAGTATTGTGGCTTCTGTTTATAATAGAGCCAATTTCTCTGAAAGTTTTTCCTTCATTCCGAAGTTTATTACTAATTCTCTAATATCACTAGAAGTTTGTTTACCCATTCCAAAAAAATAAAAATTTACTTCACACGAGAAGATCTTACTCTGCCGATCACAATTAATTTACATAAAACAATAAAAACGTTTCAGTAGAATGCTAAAATAAAGTAAACAACCAATATAACGGTATTCTTTTACAGTAGCACACCGCTGAAATGATGCAGATGCAATATGTACACTTTATTTTGACGCGTAAAATATGCATTCGAATTTGTTTTTGCTCCATCATTTATGTATTTGTAAGAAATATCTCATTGTCTTTCTATAGCTAATTAGAGATTAGTATACTAATATTAAAAACCCTAGAATGATAAATTTAGTCATATCTTAAAAGACTAAAAAAATACTTTATTGCAGAAAAAGTTTATTTTGACGCTCACAGTACCTTGATATCTGGGTTAAAATATAGGGCACTTTTTATCGAGAGATAATATCTCTTTTCTAATAGAACACAAAAAAAAAAAAATTTAAATGGTACTAAGAGTTTGGTAAGAAATAAATGCATATACGGACACTGCAGAAGGAGGAATATAAAAAAAATTGCTCTAATGACAATAAACTATTAATTTTTAGACTTTATCTTAAAAAAAAATTCAATATAAAAATATTGTTGATTTCGCCAATGCGGACCGGGTTCAACTTGTATTTAATATTTTTATTTACAAATAAAATTGTACACATGTATGTATGTAGATAGTAGGAATAGATATAAAAACTATGACATATTTATTTCTTAATTTGTATATACAAGATATTAGCAACGACGACCTTTAAGATAAGACAATTTTATTCATTTTAGCAACGCAATTTTTTTGCACAAATTATTTTTTGTTACTACTTACTAATTATAACTAATAATTTTGGTTTTGAACAATAAAAATCTAAACATTAATGATATCATCATTAAACGAAGTGAAGGAAATATACAATAAAAAAATCCAAAAATTATTTTTTTTTAGCTCAAGCCCAACAAACTCTATAATACGAGCGGTAAAAAAATCGAAAAAACTTTAAATAAAATAAAACAAATATATGGTAGTTCCTAAGCAGCTAATACACGGCATGTTGTTTACATGTCGTGTATTAGTATTAAAATATTACGTCCGTCTATAAAACACATGTGCTAAGTCATCTGTTAATATTTCAGTTACAGCGTGATTTATTTTGTTCTGACAAAACACCTGACTTGGCATAAATCTCTGCTGCTGGAGAAAACGTCAGTTAATTAACAATTTTGACACACATAAAGAATTACGTGTGGATGTAAATTTAACAAGTCAAACGTAAAAAAACATGCCGTGTATTAGCTGCTTTTTGGTTAACAACTTTAAACTCTTTTAATCATTTTTTAAATTTTTGTGTATTTTTTTTATTTATTTTGACTTTTTTAAATTTGTAAATAGGCGCCAATTTTTTTATTTTTTTGTTAAAACTAATAAAAAAAAATAACGCCTGCAAATCATTATAATTATTTTAAATTTTTATTATTTAATTCATTTTATTATTTTTAAATTCTCTAATCGCTTTAGTGTACAGCGACATGTTCGATGTGTTTAAAAGCAAATACATAATTGTCTATTATGATTCATTTAATAAAACTTTTGTTTTTATTAACAACAAAATATGTTAGCTTTTTAACAATTGAAAAAAGCACGATTAATAGCAAATTATTTGCATACTTACTTTGACATGAGCGTGATAAATTGCTAAAGATGTTAATGGGACGGACCAACTGTCAAGCATATTTATCAAGAATTTTTTATTAATGGAGAAACTGTTCAAAGTTTAATTTTCAATATTTTATTTGGTTGTTGGGTTTAAGCTAGGTAGGTAGGTGAGGCTGGAGCAAAGTTACCCTCACAACCTCACCCGGATACCATTACGGTCCATTGTGACGCCGTAATATATAAATAGAGAGAATAATAGAATAAGACTAGAAATAGTTAGAATAGAAGAGCAAGAGAAGCAGACCAGTCCAGAGTCTCTGGCGGGAATCGAACCCGCAACCCCCAAATTAGCAGACTAGCACACCACTGACTAGTCCACCGGGGCACCGGTCTATATACATTTCACTGGTGGTTATATCAGATCGTCAGTGGACCTTTTACCCAAATTCTTTAAAAAGTTTAATGGATTAGAAAAATAAAATACTTTAAAAAAGAACAAATTTTGGTTGGGTTCAAGGCGAATTCATACAGGTGAAATTATCAGCCCAGCTGATGGGGAGACTTTATGTCAAAATTGGTTGAATTTGCCTTAATAATGCAGGGAAGGGAAATGTGATTTTAAATTCTGTATTACACAAATAACTTAGGTGTACTTTTTTGATAATAAATGTGCTAAATTTATGTATATTTGTTGCTTTTGCGTCATTAATAATGTGTTTCAAACAATTATTTCCTTTTTTAATCAAATTTTATTATATTTAATATGTAAAAACAACTTTTCCATCCCTGATATACGAATTGGTCTTGACATAAAACATCTTATTAAAAGTTGCTTTGTTGTATCAATTCGCCGTTGCATATACCTTATGGATATGCCTTGGTTGGGTTTTTGAGGAAGTTTTTTTTTAGTTTTTTGTTTTATTTTTTACTTCTTATTTTGTTAATGAGAATTTGAAAATAAAACTTAAGTATAACATTTAAAATTTTTTTGTTTACTTTTGAAGAAAATCTAAAAGTACCATTATGTACATATTGAGAAAAAGTACCATTTTGTTCTTATTGATAAATAAGTTTAAACTTCATTTACTACCAGTTTTGCCTAATTATATATTTCTAATTTATGACACTTTATTTAATTTCAATTTATTTTAAACTTAAGATAAAATAAAAAACAAATAACATGTGCAAAATTCTCGCATTCGATTATATGCGAAAATTTAAATATTTTATAAAAACTCATGTTTCACAAGAACGGAAGCATTTTAAATGCAACAGTTTGACCTTAAATGTGAAAATTTTATATATTTATTTTACTCAGTATAACTATATACTTTTCTTGTTTATAAATAGTTAGCACCACTGTTAACAGTTACTAATGTTAACTAGCCCAACTCTTTCTAACTCGCTCACAATACTCTCTCTCTCCCTGATCAATTGTTAGCAATAAATTTAAAAAAATCAACGTTAAGATGATGTCATAAATTTTTAAATGCTATAAGTTTGTTTTTGTTTAAGCAGTAAGCTTATTTATTAATTTTTTTTTATTTGCACTAATAACTAATAACAAAATTTCGGTAGGAAGTTACCATTCAGTTTATACATAAATATGTATTTTCATTGTTTTCAAAACAATTAATAATTTCTTTTCTAAAAATTAAAAAAAAAAATAGAATTTATGTTGTTTTTTCGCAAATGATGTCATTTCTTTTCTATTATTCTATATTGCTTTATATATACAAACATACTACATAAGCAGATTATGAAATTATTTCTGAACAATAAAAATGAGTTTGAAATTTGTAATTATTGCTGTTGGTCAATTTGACAAATTAGCTTTTTGAGTTTTAAAGGATCTTGCATATATTTTCAAATTTATGATTCGTATTTCATTTGAAGATAGTTAGAGACAATTTCTTCTTAATTTTTTTTTAATGCAACTCTAGAATTGCGGTAATAAATCTTTGGCAATAAGGAAGAACTGCTAATGTCTGTTTTTATAGTTTTTTAGGAAAGGCACTTTTAAAATTTTAAGTTGATTTTTAAAAATGGATTTCCTTTAAAATAAAAACTATTATATGACTTCTAAACTATATATGTAACTTAAAGAGCATATTGATTTTCGTGTTTTAGCGAAATTATAAGCTAAATGATATTATTCTTTGAAATATACGTAAAAAGTTTTTACGCTATAACTTTCTGTTAAGTTGTCCAAAATAGTTGAAAGTTTGCCTCAGGGTAGTTTTGAATTCCGGGGTTGAAATGATGTGATTACCTAAATTTTTGCTTATGTCGACTTAAGCCATTTTTACTTTTTTCCACAGAAATCTAGGTATTTATGTATTTATATATATTGCATATATTAGAAAAGTTACAAATTTTCAAAAATAGAATTTTCTTAATATTGTTTTATAATTATCAAATCAATATCAAAACTTTTATCAAATTTAAGGTCAAAGAATGGAAGATTTACCAGAAAGTAGAACATTACGCGTTTATATAGTAGAAAATACTGCATTTTCATTGTTGATAAACATTTTAAAAATAATAAAAGTTTAGGGCATTATTTTAAACATTTCATACAAAAAAATAGTAGTCGATATATTGTCTAATTTTAATAACTGTGAAGAGAAAAATAAAATTAATTTAAGGGGACTAGATCAAGTGTTGGCATTAAAATTACATGTCGTTTAAAAGTCGTTGTGGAGGCAAGGCGTCTGATTGTAAGTAAAATTTCAGAATAACAAATCGTGTAAAACACTCCATTCACACAGAGATCAACAGAAGCCAATATAATTCGTGGAATGAGTTATTGAACATCAAAAAATTTTGGTGCGGAATTTTAAAGAAAAATCACGAAAATACACGATGAAGCACATTTTCACTTTGATGGATTTGTTAGATGAGATTGAGATTGGTATATTATGAGGTGTGCGATAGTCGGCCTGTACTGCGTTTGCCTTGTGGGTTCCACTCTTTATATTATTTTTCTATGTTGCATGATGGTTATGTTATATGTTTATACCATTATATGTATGTTTTAACCATAATCATACAATTCAAACATAATATGTTTCTCTTAGATTATGATTACCACAACCATGTTTTTTCTTTGCGTGTATACCCATGTATGTATGCCCATTTAACATTTTGTGGTTTTTGTTGTTTTACCATTTAGTGCGAATTTTGGGTTGGTGACCAGAGAACTGCAACGAGCACCCGTTTTTATGATTTATGATACTCGCCTTAAAACGAGTTGCGATGTAGTTAATACAGCCTATTGCTTTTGCATGTACTCGCCAGGCTCGTAAGAAATTGTGTTTGCAACATACGAGCCTTTAGCAAACACAATGAAATTTATATGAGTTCTGTATTGTATTGTTTCGTAAATATACTACAACTAATTTACTCTCTTTTATTCAATGTTCTCTATCTGCAATTCACTGACCTAGACTCTAGGACCTAGAGTTATAATTGTCTGAGTTCACATGTGTTTACTCGCAGCATTCGTCATTCGTAGTAATATTTAAAGCAGCGTTGCCAGATAGCTTAGGCAAAAATCAATGATCGTATATTTAAGAAAACATGTAAGGCTAAATTCGTTATGAAATAAAATGAATTTAAAAGTTATTACAAGAAAAAATTTTAATTAAAATATATAATGAATGCGACAGGCTTATGAATCACAATTTTTTTATACGTAATTTTCATTTACATGTAAATAATTTTATAAAAATATTAACGACTAATCATAAAATCTGGCAGCCACGTTTTCACTTAATGCTGAATTTTAAATACACGAACATATGCTAAATGAATATGCCGTGAATGTTGTTGTTACGAGCTGGTCGTAACACGTAAGTCGTGTAAGTTAAATACAAAGATGCTACCGAATATGAAAATAGAAAAAAAACGAAACTTTGCATTGAGTGGTTGTGATATTGACGTGTACAAGTAAAAAGTTATTGTGTAATATTTTCATTCATAAAGCTCGCTTTGTATGAAGAACGAGCCAACATATTAGTAAAAGCGAGTGCTTAAAAGTATTCGAGACTAAAAATGATTTAGTAAACAGCGAGTGTGCTCGCAAGTATTATGTATTGTTGCAGTTCTCTGTTGGTGACATCATTAGACCATACTTCTTTAAGACTTTCTTGTGCTTGATATGGCGGTTTTTTTATTTTTCCTAAATTTGTTAACATTAATATGTTTAATAAGCCTGTGAATTGGCTGAATTAATTTCAGAATTGGCTTCTTAAAATCGTGTGATTGTACACCATTACATTCCCGCCAGAGACTCTGCTGGTCTGCTTTTCTTTCTCTTCTATTCTAACTATTTCTATTCTTATTCTATTCTTCTCTTTATTCTATATTAAGGCGTCACAATAGACCGTAATGGTCTCCGGGTGACGGTAACTTTGCACCAGCCTTACCTACCTACCTACACCATTACATCTCCTGGAGTTATTTGTTTGTCAAAGGTTTTTATGCGTGCAACATTATAACATTATAATTCAATTAAAAAAAAGAACAATCTATAAAATAATCTATTTAATTTGTAATTATAATCTAACATTTATTTTGGGACACCCTTATTTTACAATTATTTTTGAAATAAAAAAAATCCCATACTTATTAATATTACATTTGGTACCACAGTCTGACGCTATTTACAGACTTTTAAAAATTTTAAAAACAAATAAACAATTCAATTTAAATAACTTATTTTTCTATACATACTTACATACATACATATGTACATATATGTTTCACAAAACAAATATTTAATGTCCGTTAGTTTTAAAATTTCCGTTAAACACAATAAAAAACAAAACGTTGACAAATAGTATGTTAAAATTGAATAATATAAAATAATGACTCAATACTTAGATATTTTAAACTAACAAATAACAAATTTGCTAATGATTAATAAACTCCACGAAATGCAAAAACACAAAAACAAATCATGTCTTACTGTTATTTAAAAAATATGTTCATGTGTACACATATGCATGTATGTATGTATGTACGTACTTATTATTAATGTATTAGAAATTGTTAGAAATATTTGGAACCCCTTTAAAAGTAGTTGTGAGCAATACTTCTGTACATATTTAATTACATATTTTTTAAAAAAAATATAAATTGAAATTTTTTTGTGGAAGTTTTTTTATTTGTTATTACTGTCTGTTAAAATTTATAAATAAAAATAATCAACATACATATTTATTTTAGTTCAAAGAATAGACGGAAACTTCTCTAAGAAACTTAACAACAATTTTAATTATTGATCTCCATTTTTTTTTGGCAAATTTGTTTCAATATATTTGTATATTTTAATAATGAAAAAATTTAAGTTTTTTTTTAATAAATAAGAAGGGAGTTATGGCAAATTTATTCGTAACCAAAGAAATTTAAATTCAATATCAACAAATAAGACATACATACATTTGACTTGCGGTTCTTTGCGGTTTTTTTGAGGGATAGGCAGTGTTTCTTAAATTTGTTTGCAATAGAGAAATTTTTATTACTTACCATGTAATAGAGAAATTTTTTTCTTTACATTTATAACATTGTTGTGATCTTTATTACGGAAATAAAAATTTAAAAAAAATTTATTTAATTCTGATATTCGGTTTTTTAAATTTTTGTTACATTTTAAAGTTTAATACCTACAAAAGCAGAATAAGGATATAAATCTATGTATATTTTTTTTTATAATTTACTTTTTAACTTAAATCTAGCCGTAAATTATTAAATACTAGCCAAACCCGGCGCGCGTTGCTACGCCCCTTAATGAATCGAAATGCATTCTGAATTTAATTGAACATCAAGTGCAAAAACCTAAAAATTATAATTTTTTTATGGGCGTGGCCCTGCCCACTTTTCTAATCACGAAATTGTAAAGTCATAACAGCTCAATATGTGTGCAAAGTTTCAGAATAATCGGTCCAGTGCAAGTACCTCGAAATTATACCTTTTTTTATGGGCGTGGCACTGCCCACTTTTCTAAATACGAAACTGTATAGTCATGACAACTCAATATGTGTGTAAAGTTTCAGAAAAATCGGTCCAGTGCAAGTACCTCAAAATGATACCTTTTTCTAATGGGCGTGGCACTACCCACTTTTCTAATGACGAAAGTGTAACGTCATGACAGCTCAGTATGTTTGCAAAGTTTCAGAAAAATCGGTCCAGTGCAAGTTCCTCAAAATTAAAACTTTTTTAGGGGCGTGGCACTGCCCACTTTTCTAAATACGAAACTGTATAGTCATGACAACTCAATTTGTGTGCAAAGTTTCAGAAAAATCGGTCCAGTGCAAGTACCTCAAAATGATACCTTTTTTTAATGGGCGTGGCCCCGCCCACTTTTTTAATCACGAAATTATAAAGCCATGACAGCTCAATATGTGTGCAAAGTCTCAGAAAAATCGGTCCAGCGCAAGTTCCTCAAAATTAAAACTTTTTTAGGGGCGTGGCCCCGCCCACTTTTGTTATTAAGAAATTTTTTAGTCATGACAGCTCGATATGTGTGCAAAGTTTTAGAAAAATCGGTCAAGTGCAAGTAGCTTAAACTGATAACTAAGTTTTTATGGGCGTGGCCCCGCCCACTTTTTTTCACCCATAAACACTCCCTGGCATGTGTACAACAACTTACCAAAGTTTGAGCCCGATCGGTTTTACAGTTTCGGAGTCTATAGCTAACACACACACACACACACACACACACACACACAGAGTTTCACTTTTATATATATAGATAGAAGATAGATAGAAAATATTTAAATATTTTTATACTTTTACAAAATTTTTGAAATGGTTCCCTACATTGTTTTATAAAGTTCTCATATAAGTAGAAACCTTTTTGCAATAAGATTTAAATTTTTTTAGTAAATACATAATTTTTTTTATATAAAATATACGCTTCAATTATTTATATCTTGAGGTGTAAAACTTCGTATTAAAAGAAAATGCTAAGATTGTATAATATGAAAAGGCATTTAGGGCCGTATCTGAACCATTGCCTGAATGAACCTTTTTAAAAAACAACATTTTCGTAATGTCGATTGTTTGACGCACTGCATCGCATGTGGCGCTGTATCGTTGAAAAAACATTATTTGATTTAACAGCCAAGCCAATTGAAAACTTAAATAATCGGTAAAAATAGCCTATAGTGCGAGTTTAAACGTGTGAACATTTGGAAGAAAAATATTTAGATTTTGCGTTCTTACAGACAGACATTTTGTCGGCAACATTTCATTATTGTTTTTATTGTTTGCTTTTTATACCCGCCACCAAAAAAATGCTGGGGGTATATTCATTTTGTCATTTCGTTTGTAACATTTTGAAATATCCATTTTAGACCCCATAAAGTATATATGTATATATTCTGAATCGGGGTTTAATTTTTTGCCAAAATATTTCTTATACACAAGGTTTGCAATTTTTTTTAATAATAAAGAACAATTTTGGAACAATAAAGGACTATATTGAAATATCTAAGTTGTATTCATTAGCAGAAACAACTTCGACACGCCTACTATAACGCCCACTTTTCACGTTATCTGCTGTTAATCAAATTTAAAAGCTCATAAAATCGACAAAATTAGAGGCATGATGATAAAATTTGCTACGTATATCCTTCTAGTCAATGTCATTGTTTTGCTAGAAATTTAAGGTGACACGCCCACTATAACGCCCACCTCCCATATAACGGTTTATCTTAAATTCATATAATTTCTCTATGGACAGAGTTTTTGGAAGAATAAAGGACTATATTGAAATATCTGAGTTTTATTTATTAACAGAAACTATATTGGCACGCCTACTTTAACGCCCACTTTCATTGAAAGACTAAATTTACGAAAACATATCGAAGTTATACAAAGAAAGTGATACATATTTTAGTATAAAGATATTATTCCATAGCGATTACTGTTAATAACAAAATAATACATTTCGTGCTATAAAAGTACACAAAATTGGTGGTGGGTATAAAAGATTCGCACAGCCGAATATAGTGCTCTTACTTGTTATTATTTCTTTTGTCAACAAAGCGTGCCGCCGTTAACCGTTATATGCTACAAAACTAAATGTTTTTCTTCCAAATGTTCGCCCGTCTGTACTCGGACATTCTACAGTCAATTGACTCTGACATTATAGTGAGTCTCTTTTTTAAACCAGTAGGGACCAGTTATCACACCGACGAGTAAAGCGCACCAACAGTTACATGTTGTCGATAAAGAATCTCTATTGAATTTTTCTTACTGCAAGTTTTGCGTACTCACTAACCTGTAAACATAAAAATATAGCAATTATCTTGCACGGTAACATGTTGATTATCGAAATAAATTTGCTGTTGTCACTTTATTCGTGATAAAATGTCAAACCAAACTGATCGCACAAAATAATACAGTTACCAGATCCTACAACCGTGTGCCAGTTTAATCAATCTCGAAATATGAAATACCTAAAACAAACACTGTCCTAATCAAAATGTTTAAAGTATTCTTAAAAATACATAAATACTTAACTCTTAATAAAAAATAAATTAAAATTCCTAACAGAAATAATACTGTAAATATTAACTTCAAAGTAATTTTTGTAATTAATTTCCACTACCAAATTAAGGTTAAATCCGACCATGCATTGATCAATAGCAAAAATTTCTGTCTAATAACCCGAAGCTAAACAAGAGCGGCAAGTGGTTTTCATCTGTAAAAATTTGTCATGACCTTACGAAGCAATACAAAATGACGCGGTTTTAAATCTTTGCACTTGGAAAAACCGATTTTGTCAAAGCGTTTAGTATGGAAGTTAGCTGCAGAATGTAGTGACTCTTAGGGCCATTATTATAACTTACCGATAACTAAAGTTAGGATGTTATCGGACAGATAACTAGTTTTTCGTTATTACAACTTTACTTTAACCTAAAAGTGTCCGATAAGTTAAAGGGAATATCACTCTACCTTTAACTTTTAACGTGAGGTTTATAAAATAAAAGTTACCATATTTTCTACCGTATAAGGGAATTGTTTACTATTTGCTTGTCGTTGCCACTTTGGTTTTAAAGAACTAATAAATTTGTTCAGCATTTGCTTTGGTGCTTCAATACTTTAAAATATATACAATTTATTTTACAGGCAGGTTGTAATAACGAAAAATACTTAATGGTCAGTTTATTGCTCACGTTAACAAAAGTTACCTTTTATTAAGATTAACTTTGTCGGCAAGTTGTAATAATGGCCCTTAGTATTGTTATTGTTGGAAACTAATGTCATTTTAGCTATTTTCAGGACAATCTACCGATTTTTTCAGTATTTTAGTTTTACTACTTTTTTTAAATAAAATAACTAAGCACTTCTCTTCAAGACACAACGTTGACGTTCTTAGGTTTGTTACTTCAGCGTTAGCGTTAACTAAAGTGAAACATAATGCTTATCGGTATTGCTTATTATTTTCGTTTTTTTTCGACTTTCGATTTTTTCCCCGCCTTTATCTGACCTCCTTTTTTTGAATTGTTTAAATATGTTAATGGCAAAAGTTTCGAATGCTTTATCAAATATGTATGTGGTCTGTGTCTACTGCCTATAGACTATAAAAATTCATTTATTTATTCACAAATAGAAATTCCTTGATTTTTAAATTAAAATTAAATCTACATTAATATGCATATTATCTTAAATTGCTTAACTACTTAAGTGACGGAAAAAATTTAGATTTTTAATAATTCCCACAACATTAATATTCAGTAGCCAAAGAGACGATGCTCTTAATTTGCCAAGTAAACCAGACACTATTTATAATCTTTCTCATAAAAAACTGTTCTTCTTACTAACAATTTATTTTTTATTATTTTGAAATCCAAATAAGATTAAACATTTTAAGAAGAGAACGAGCTATTTTAGCATAAAATTGACATAAATATAATGCCAACTTATTTATGTATGAAGTTTTAGTAAATAGTTAAAATAAATAAATGCATATATACATACAAACATACATACACATTTGATTGTTTATTTTAACAATTAGTAAAAGTCAATTAAGAAAATCATAATATAAAATCAGTGTCGGCGACGAAACGACTTACGGTATCGGTATACAGTATTAAAATTGCTTATTCGATTTACGGTATTGACAGCGATATTTTAATTATTTTCACGGTGCTTTGTTCCCAGTCAAATTCAATTGTTCGAAATAGTTATTGCATTGTTGTAAAAAATTTATTTCACTTTGAAAATAGAATATGGACGTACAGCGGCATACCGGTAGCTTAAAAATCTTTTCATTTGAAAATAAAAACAAGTAAGAGTGCTATATTCGGCCGTGCCGAATCTTATATACCCTTCACAACATGTAGTCAGGCAATAACAGTACTTTGTATCACCATTCATCTTATATGAAATACGTACAAACATATATAAAAAACATACATATATAAAAACATCCCATTGTAAAAATATAAATTTACGTATGTATTTATGTTAAAAAAAAAAAAAAATTTTAGAAAAAATTTAAAAAAAATTAAAAAAAAAAATATTTAAAATATAAATAATAAATATAAAACAAAAAAACAAAAAATAAAATAAATATAAATAATATATAAAATAAAAAATAAAAAAAAATATATAAAAAAATAAAAAAGAATTATTTTGGCTCAGCTGGGATTCGATGCCACGTTTACTCTAACCAGTATACACGTTTGTATGTATGTTGTTGTTGTAATGTTGATTTTGTGAAAAAAAATCGAGGTGGTCGTGGTTTTTTGCTGATATCTCAGTTGTTTATGTACCGATGTTTCTGATTTTCAATACCGATCTATTCCCGAATATTTCTGATATGTTAATACCTCACCCGGGTTCAGGCGATATCGGGGGGCTGCAAAAAGTTGATTTCAACATACACACGGACAGACGGTCAGATGGACAGACTGACATAGCTTAATCGACTTCCCTATTTATAAGCTTTTAGAAAATATATACTTTCTGGGGTCGGAAATGAAAATTGTAGAAATTTCACACGGAATGACAAACCTATATATACCCTTTTTCACTGTGTGAAGGGTATAAAAAGGGTGTATATGCATTAGTGATATTACGAATATAAATTCTTAGGTATTCGCCAACTCGAATGAGAATACTCGTCACATTACTCTTATGTATATAGTCGTTATAGCATTAAGTCATTATTGTCATTAAGTTTGTAATTTCTAGAATATTCCCTTGCGACCCTGTAAACCCTATCTTTTATGATTCCTTGTAGATGGCGAAGTCGATTGAGCAATGTTTGTCTAAACGCCATTATGATTTATTATATCCGACGCTATCACATTGATTTTGAATTTCTACATAGCTAATTGTATTCTAATAGTCAAGCTCTTTTATTTTATGCCCATATTAATGACGTTAGGAAAAAAAATTATCCGCCATTTTGGTTCAGGCAAGTCAAGCCCTGTATTTGATTTATGTATCTAAAAGTTTTGGAGCAATTTCGCTAGACTTTAATAGTGATTCAACTAAAATATTTCTAAAAAAATTTACACAGAACTGTGCAGCATGTGGGGGCTTCAAAAATTTGATTTCCACCAACACACGGACAGACGGACATTACTCAATTGACTTTCCTATTCATCAGTTTTCAGAAAATATAAACTTTCTGAAATCTGCAATTATTATTGTAAAAAATACAATCGAAAAGACAAAACTATAAATTTCCTTGGCACCACAGGTGAAGGGTATAAAAATATATTTGAACAACAATTAATCATACAAACACTGTTAACTATCGGACAGATTCATGAAAAATCATCCGTAAAAGTCATCACTCTACCGTAATATGTAAATAACGGTAATTGTCAGTTCTGTTGTGACATAAAAAAAACACATCAAAAATCATTAAAAATGTCTACCAAAAAAAGAACACAACCCAAAGGCAAAAATAAAGTTTGTCATTCATTAAGAAATAACAGCCAAAGAACTTCGGGTGACAACTTTTGCGCCACCTTGTAAATATAAGCAAAAGGCATTTTTTGCCTTAAACTTTAATATAAATTCATTATATTCAGCATTTTTTTAAGTAAATAAAGTTAATTAAATTATTTCATATATTGGCGAAGGGTATATTACATTCGTTACCAATCTCTCAACAACTTTGATTTGATACTGATGTTACTTCTTAAGCATTTTTCAAATTTAAATAAGTTTAAGTTTTAGGTGGTGTTTTAAAACTACATCAAACACATTTTTATGTCCACTAAAATTTTGTTTTTTACAGAATTTTTTAATCCAATTCAAATTATTTTTATATTTAACTTTTTTTTTTTCTTTTCGTTTTAGGTAAATATGTATACATATGTATGTATAATTAAAAATAAAAAGAATTTAGTAAGTACCATGTTTTTATTAATAAAAATATTTATACAATAATTTAGAAGGCTTACACATATGTACGTACACACACATGTACGTACATACATATTACCTATTTATATTCCATCATAAATATTAAATAAATTTTTTCTTTTAACCCTCATTTGTTTTAGTAAAAAAACCAACATGGTTTTTAATTTTAAATTATTAAAGCATACTTAGCGGGTGCTATAGAAGGCAGTTTTTTTGGTATCGTTATTTTTCATTGTCATTTGTTGTTATTCAATTGATAAGAAATTAATAGCTTTTATCATGTTTCAACTGTCAGCAATATCGTAAATTTTTATAAAGGCAATAAAGCTACAGGTGGTACGACAAAAATCGGGTCAGGAATGTTAGTTATTTATTTACATAACACATTAAAGTAGTTTTTTTTATATTTTTTTACAAAAAAAAAACAAATTCTATACATCAACAAATTCAAATTATTTAAATTTGAAGTAGAAACATTAACAATTTATTTATTTTTCATCAAGAGTTTATAAAGAAATTTCGTTCAATGTCACTTCTACAGTCAAACAGAAAAAATGTTTACACAATTGGAATCATGTAAAGATTTTGAGAAATATCTACACAAAGAAAATTTCCTCGAGGGGAAACAAATTATACATTTGGGTTATATTGATATTATACGACACAGCATTTAAATATGTAAATCGTCTTTAGCCCAAGATCAAAGAAACATTAGGACTTTTAATCATTAAAATTTTTGAAAACAAATAAATGTTGTTGAAGTTAATCATTGTAAGAACAGAAAATCTAGCGAAAGTTTTCAATAACAGAGAATTCTTAAATAAATTTTTTAAATATTAAATTTGTCAAACATTTTCTATAAATTAAAATTTAATTGCATATTTTTGAAAATTTTCATGAAAAGAATTAAATGCATTTCTTAATAACTTTTTTTGATTTAACACGTGATAATAAAAGATGAAATCCAATGACTAGGGGAGTCGTTTGAGTATTGTCTGTATGTCCATGTGTTGCTTGAAATCAATTTTTAGAAGCCTCCACATGTATGTGGTATCAATATTTTGGAAATATCCAGGACTTAATTGCTATTGAAATCCATAACAACCGCTTCTTTTTCCTTCCATATTTTTACCATTAGCTTTAGGATAATTTATAGACACGTTTGCTTGCTACTTGGCGATATGATCTGCCTCTAGGGCTATTTGTAAAAAAATTTGCATAAATCGGACATTAATAAGCTAAGTTGTAGGCAAAAATTATTTAAAAAAATATACAGTGCTGTCTGGGTAGAGTGAACTAATTTTTGCAGAGCGATTTCACTATACCCAGGTTGTTCACTAAATCAAGGTTGAATTTTTTTTCTTTAAAAAACTAATTTTTTTATTTTAAATGCATGTAATACTTAAGTTTAAATTTATGACTGGAAATAAAAATATGCTGGTTTCATCTGCATTGCGGGTTTGACTACTACACAGCTGTATTTCGCGAATTATGTCATTAAATTTTTATTTAAAAGGCTCAACAGCTTGTTGATCTGAAGACAATTTCTCGCCGCACACTTTTAACAGTCGAATTTCATAGTGCGACTTAAATCCTTTCAACCAGCCAGAACTGGCATTGAAGCAGCCTTCCTTTTCTCATGTAATGCCTTTGCCTTTTCCTTAATCATATCGCCACTGACAGGAAAATTGTTCTGACGTTGTCTCACAAACCAGTTGTACAAAGCTTTTTCCATGCATGCAAACTCTCCTTTTTTAAGCGTCTTTCTTCTTTGGGTTCCAAATGTATAGTTACCAATAAGCTTTATTACTTCGATTTTCTTTTTATTTATGCCAGAAATTTT
Organism: Phyto melanocephala; assembly: GCA_941918925.1. Lineage (NCBI taxonomy): Eukaryota > Metazoa > Arthropoda > Insecta > Diptera > Rhinophoridae > Phyto > Phyto melanocephala. The sequence continues at coordinate 93,975,347 of OW799235.1, read as the reverse complement.
CGATTTTGCAACGCCATAAAGCTGTTCCAAAGAAGTAACACTAGCACCTTTTTCAATTTCTTTTATAATGTCGTTTTTTTGTTTAAAGGATAAATGCTTTCTTTTTTTCGAATTCATTTTTATGTAACAATTATATAACAACAATTATTCAGAAATTATCTTTCACGGCTTTCAGACTAGGCAAGTCACTTGCGCAAGTGACTTGCGCAAGTGTTGTGTTTATAGGCAAAAGGGGTAAGGTCGGGTTAAGAGGAAGAAACTTGCTCATTTTTGAGTACACACTTGCCTGTACTCGGCAAGTACGAGCAAGTTTTTGTTGAGAAACCAAAAACAAAAGAGTAATAAAAACAAACAAGAGTGCTATATTCGGCCATGCCGAATCTTATATACCCTTCACAACGTGTTGTCATGCAACAACAATTGTTTATGTCACCATTTATCTCATATGAAATACGTACATACAAAACATACATATATAAAAACATCCCATTGTAATATTATACATTAAGTTTACTTATGTGTTTAAAAAAAATAAATTAAAAGAAAAATTAAAAATTAAACAATAAAAATTTTAATAAAATATAAAATAAAAAAAATTTTTTGGCTCACTCTACCCAGTATACCACGTTTGTATGTATGTGTAGATAATTGATAATTGTAGAAATTTCAAACGGTATGACAAACCTATATATACTCTTTTTCACTGTGTGAAGAGTATAATAAGTAAAAGAGAACGAAACTTGGGCAAGTCAGTTGCTGAGTCTGAACATGAAAGCAAGTTCAAAGAAAAATAAAAGAAAATAAAAAACTAACTTGAGCAAGTGACTTGCCCAATGCGAAAGGGGTATTTGAGAGACGACCTTAATGGAACATGCGCGCAGACTAAAATAAATAAACACTTCATAGAATGCGTATTTGTGAGAGTAACTTGTCAACTTACTCTAAAAGAATCGTTACTTTGCCGTTATTTTATGTTCTCTTTAATTTATACCCTTCACACAGTGAAAAAGGGTATATATAGGTTTGTCATTCCGTGTGAAATTTCTACAATTTTCATTTCCGACCCCATAAAGTATATATTTTCTGAAAGCTTATGAATAGGGGAGTCGATTAAGCCCTGTCAGTCTGTCCGTGTGTATGTTGAAATCAACTTTTTGAAGCCCCCCGAAATCGCTTGGACTCGGGTGAGGTATTAAAATATCAGAAATATTCGGGAGTAGATCGGTATTGAAAATCAGAAACATCGGTACATAAACAACTGAGATATGAGCAAAAACCCACGACCACCTCGATTTTTTTTCACAAAAACAACATTACAACAAGTAAGAGCGCTATATTCGGCCGTGCCGAATCTTATATACCCTTCACAACGTGAATTCATGCAATAACAGTGGTTTGTGTCACCATTCATCCCATATGAAATACGTACATACATATAAAAACATACATATATAAAAACGTCCCATTGTAAAATTATAAATTCACGTATGAATGTTAAAAAAAACAAAAAAAAAAAAAAAATTTAAAAAAAAAATTTAAAAAAAAAATTTAAAAAAAAAAATATTTAAAAAAAAAAAAAATTTTTTAAAAAAAAAATTTTTTAAAAAAAAAATTTTAAAAAAAATTATTATGTATATAATATATACAAAACAAAAAAAAATAAAAAAAAAATTAAAAAAAAAAAATTAAAAAAAAAAATAATAATAAAAATATAAATAATATATTAAATAAAAAATAAAAAAAAAAAATAAAAAAAAAATAAAAAAAAAATTTAAAAAAAAATTTAAAAAAAATTTAAAAAAAATTTTTTGGCTCAGCTGGGATTCGATGCCACGTTTTCTCTAACCAGTATACACGTTTGTATGTATGTATGTTGTTGTTGTAATGTTGCTTTTGTGAAAACAAAATCGAGGTGGTCGTGGGTTTTTGCTCATATTTCAGTTGTTTATGTACTGATGTTTCTGATTTTCAATAGCGATCTACTCCCGAATATTTCTGATATTTTAATACCTCACCCGAGTCCAAGCGATGTCGGGGGGCTTCAAAAAGTTGATTTCAACATACACACGGACAGACGGTCAGACGGACAGACGGTCAGACGGACAGACGGACAGACGGACAGACGGACAGACTGACAGCGCTTAATCGACTCCCCTATTCATAAGCTTTCAGAAAATATATACTTTATGGGGTCGGAAATCAAAATTGTAGAAATTTCACACGGAATGACAAACCTATATATACCCTTTTTCACTGTGTGAAGGGTATAACAACAACATACATACATACTAACGTGTATACTGGTTAGAGAAAACGTGGCATCGAATCCCAGCTGAGCAAAAAAAAAATTTTTTTTATTTTTTTAAAAAAATTTTTTTTAATTTTTTTTCTTATTTTTTTTTTATTTTTTATTTAATATATTATTATTTTTTTATTATTTTTTAATTTTTTTTTTATTTTTGTTTTATATATATTATATATAATAATTTTTTTTTTAAATTTTTTTTTTTTTAAATTTTTTTTTTTTTCGTTTTTTTAACATACATACGTGAATTTATAATTTTACAATGGGATGTTTTTATATATGTATGTACGTATTTCATATGGGATGAATGGTGACACAAACTACTATTATTGCATGACTACACGTTGTGAAGGGTATATAAGATTCGGCACGGCCGAATATAGCGCTCTTACTTGTTTTTATACTCTTTTTCATTGTTTTTCTCCTTCGCCAAACCTAAAAACTCACTATAAAGTATGTTCACTCTATAGAGGTTCATGAGTGTCCACTCTAAAGAGTAGTCAATGTAAACATTCTGGTGTTCACTCTAATGAGGTATTTATAGCATCGGGGGTTCACTCTACCCAGACAGCACTGTATATATATATATTTTGTTTAAATATATCAATATTTAATAAATAAATAATAAATTAATAAATTTTTTGGACATTATAAAGACAACAAATTGCAAGCCTTACTCTTAAAATTCATTGCTGAAATAAACTAACAAATCAGTTTGAAACTAACTGAGATATAAGCACCAAACTGCAAATGCTTTAGTATTTTATTCTAACCGAAAAGGGGCTATATGATCATCAAATGAAAGAACTTGACTTGAAAAATATAAAATACTATGAAAACTTTTACATTCATGATAGCCGGTACTATAAAATGGCGTTAAATAAATTTTTAGAAATTCATAAATGTATTCGCTTCAACCCCCTCAATATTGGTATCAAATGAAGAGGCTTGGCTTGTAGAAACGAGCAAGCAATGAAAAAGTTAAAACTCAATATAGGGTCTTAAACAAAACAACTGATATAAGGGTCAAATATTGTAATTATGGATTCTTCCCTTCCAACCCCACAATATTGGTAAAAAACAAGTAAGAGCGCTATATTCGGCCGTGCCGAATCTTATATACCCTTCACAACGTGTAGTCATGCAATAAAAAAAATAAAAAAAAAATGAAAAAAAAAATTAAAAAAAAAAAATTAAAAAAAAATTTTTTTTTTAAATAATTAAAATATATATAATATAAAACAAAAAAAAATAAAAAAAAATTAAAAAATATTAAAAAAAAAATAATAATAAAAATATAAATAATATATTAAATAAAAATTAAAAAAAAAATATAAAAAAAATTAAAAAAAAGATATAAAAAAAAATAAAAAAAAAATTTTTTTGCCTCAGCTGGGATTCGATGCCACGTTTTCTATAACCAGTATACACGTTTGTATGTATGTATGTTGTTGTTGTAATGTTGTTTTTGTGAAAAATAAAAGAGGTGGTCGTGGTTTTTGCTCATATCTCAGTTGTTCATATACCGATGTTTCTGATTTTCAATACCGTTCTACTCCCTAATGTTTCTGATATTTTAATACCTCACCCGGATCCTGGCGATGTCGGGGGGCTTCAAAAAGTTGATTTCAACATACACACGGACAGACGGTCAGACGGACAGACTGACAGGGCTTAATCGACTCCCCTATTCATAAGCTTTCAGAAAATATATACTTTATGGGGTCGGAAATGAAAATTGTAGAAATTTCACACGGAATGACAAACCTATATATACCCTTTTTCACTGTGTGAAGGGTATAATAAAAGGGCTTGACTAGTAGTATACAGATAACTATGTACAAATTCAAAATCAAAAATGATGTCAAAAAAATGGCATATAACATAAAATTTTAAATCTACGCTACAATACGACGTGGTAATTATACCTATGTCCATGATGGTGAAGGGTATTTTCGTATTCGTCACGGCAGACTATAATACTCTTACTTGTTTTAGCTGATAACGTTTCAAAAATAAAAAAGCGTTTCCTTTTTAGCCACAAAATGACGTTAGAATGTGATAATTTTTTTATTTTTTTACTGTAATAAACTTTTAAAAAAATTCGAAAGCGAAAAAAGCAATTTTTCTTCGTATATAATATAGAAACCTTTTTTTATTAAAAAAAATAATAATTTATCGATTTAAATTTCAGTTAAAACATAAATTTAGTTGGAAAATTACTTTATTTAGTTTTTAAAAAAAACTATTACGTGAGGTTTGTATATACAAACTTTTAAATTCAAAAAAAAAAAATGCATACAACATGCATACAACTTTTTCTTTTAATACATTTCTTGTTTCTACTTTAAAAAGTCTAAGTTTCTGGCCCCCAGCATGGTAGTTTTTCTTTGTTGTTGTTTTATGTCCAATGGAAAATATATTTTACCACTTACTCATTTACATACTTGCAACTCAAAACCAGATTTGTTATTTTTTTTTAAGAAAAATGTGCTCACAACAACAAACTACAGACTCCTCTATTTCTTGTCTAAAAATAGTTTATTATTCTTTTCTTTTCGATGGCTTCTTGAAATAAAATCATTGGGCATGAATTAAATAAAAGAAAAAACAAATATAAAATTAAGAAAAATGTGTTGTTACTAAAAATAACTGCACATTCGTATCAAGTTCATCATGCTAATGAAAATCTAGCCATGAAGGAGACAAAGACAACAAAACAACACCTCCAAAAGGTCGCAGCACTTGCGCTATTTCAATTGCGTATCTTATAATTGCATCTTCTTGTTTATATTTGTGTTTACTACAATGAGTTTTTTTTAATTTTTTTTTATTATTTTTAATCATTATTTTACTATTTAATAGAGAACGCAATTTTATATTTTAAACAGATGTAGTTTTCATTACTAAATGAAATCTTTCCATTTTACTTAATCGTAGGGCTGTTTGATTCTAAATATTTCTAATTTTATAGCACATATGTGAAAAGGATAAAAACTCTGCGTGATATTTTTAAAATTATTTTGTTTATTTTATCTAATGTGTTCAACATGTTTGCTCCACAAAGGATTTTTTTAAACAAATCACACAAGCGGAAGTTTATGTTATTTAAAAAAGAACACAACAGCTGTTGTCATAAGAGAGAGATAGATTTGGGTGATTCACAAGGTGTCTTATCATGTCATATTGTTCTAAAATTTTATAATGGTTTAAAAATGTTGTTGTTGCTTTTCAAACAAAAAGTGTCTTATAATAATAGAACATTGTACGCTATGTTTATAGTGCTGTCGTATTTAATAAGCAGAAACCTGTGCTAAACGGCTAAGTCGGCTAAGCCAAGCCGCAATAACTTTTGTAAGCCGTCGCCGTTAATTTTATAATTTTATCGGGCCGACATCCAAATTTAATAATTTTAGATAACAAATCACTGGTGGGGTCAAATAAGATCGGCTAAGGACTCTGCTGTTTTTGTTTATCAAACAAAATTTAATTTATTTGTGATTAATTTACTTGAGTCTGCTATTACAACATCTGAAATGTACTTTTCGCACAAACTGGCTATTATTTTGTTTTTTTTTTTTTCACTTGTTTTTGGCATTATGAAAGAAAATATTTGTTTTAACAATTGTTTTACATCAGCTGATTTCAATTCAAAATAGGACACTTAATTATGAGGGGTTGTTCACAATAGTCTTAATTTTTCATGCTATTGTTATAGGACATATGATTTTATGGCACTACTGTGAATCCCCCAATTATTTCTATGCGATTAGTTTTTAATTTCAAAAATTATATAGTCTCTGTTTGTTTGCCAGCTAGATTTACTATTTTTAAATTTAATAAATATTTAAATATTATAAATATTTAAATATTATCTATATATATAAAAGTGAAACTCTGTGTGTGTGTGTGTGTGTTAGCTATAGACTCCGAAACTGTAAAACCGATCGGGCTCAAACTTTGTTTATGGGTTGAAAAAAGTGGGCGGGGCCACGCCCATAAAAATTAGTTATCATTTTTAGCTACTTGCACTTGACCGATTTTTCTGAAACTTTGCACACATATCGAGCTGTCATGACTAAATAATTTCGTGATAAGAAAAGTGGGCGGGGCCACGCCCCTAAAAAAGTTTTAATTTTGAGGTACTTGCACTGGACCGATTTTTATGAAACTTTGCACACATACTAAGCTGTCACAACCATAAAATTTTGTGATTAGAAAAGTGGGCAGGGCCACGCCCATAAAAAAAGGTTATAATTTTGAGTTACTTGCACCGGACCGATTTCTTTGAAACTTTGCACACATATCGAGCTGTCATGACTTAATAATTTCGTGATTAGAAAAGTGGGCAGTGCCACGCCCATAAAAAAAAAGATATAATTTTGAGGTACTTGCACTGGACCGATTATTCTGAAACTTTGCACACATATTGAGCTGTTATGACTTTACAATTTCGTGATTAGAAAAGTGGGCAGGGCCACGCCCATAAAAATAATTATAATTTTGAGGTACTTGCACTGGTCCGATTCTTCTGAAACTTTGCACACATATTGAGCTGTTACGACTTTACAATTTCGTGATTAGAAAAGTGGGCAATGCCACGCCCATAAACAAATTATAATTTTTAGGTTTTTGCACTTGATATTCAATTAAAATTTAGAATGCATTTCGATTCATTAAGGGGCGTAGCAACGCGCGCCGGGTTTGGCTAGTATTATTATAAAAATTTAAAAAACCTTAAAACAAGCAAAGAATGATTTCGAAAAATATTGAAAAAAAGTGCATACATTTTTGCATTCAGCTAAATCACAATTTGTTAACATATCACCATTAAATAATTTACAATCATTTAAACAATAAGTACAATATATGCAACAATTTGTACAATATCTGAAATGTGGTGTTACTAAAATGCACGGTCTTGTTCTTTTTATACAAAAAAATATATGTATTTATCTGTACACTTGATAAAACACTGTTTTGCACTGTTTTTAAATTACTCGCTACTGAATGTTTTAATAACTTTGCGTGTTAAGGCCCAGTTACATTCGATTCGAAGTGATGATCGACAATTTCTTGTGGATATCAAACATTTCGAGTTAAAGAGGAATACTTCAATAAAATTTTATTTAACCTCTATCGGTTTGACGATGACTGCCTCTTTTTTGTCTTTCTATTATTTAGACAAAAATTATTCTGAAAAAAAATGTTTTTAAAAATAAATCAAGTTCGTAAAGCTTCTAATTAGATTTTGGACATAATAAAAGAAGGCATGGCAACCACCAGATTGGCTTAGTACGACCGTGCTTACTGGGTTAAATGGGCCTTCACATACGAGAACAATTATGCCAGCCCATAAATGACTGCTTGTTGTCAAAAGAAGTGAAGAGTATGGTTGTTTGTTGGCGTATAGTGTCAACCAGTTACAAAAATACTACCGTAAAATATGAAAAGAACAAAAATCGAACTTTAAAACTTGTTCACGTTTGTGAACTTGTGGTGACTTTTGACTTTGAAGAGTTGACAAACAAAGAATAAAACTCTTCTTAACTGTCTTGTCTTATTTTTTTTTATTTATATAAATATTTTAAACAATAAATTATTAATTTATAAAATTTTTAAGATCGCTAAGGATTGAAATTCGAAACTAAATGTAAATATCAGATGTTAAACATTTGATACGTATCGTCGTTCGTAAATTATTGTGTTCTATATGTATAGGTTTTATATGTCACATAGAACACAATAATTTACGAACAACGGTATGTCAAATTTGGGTGTTTGTGTTACATGAACGAAAGCACGCTTTTTCATCAATTTAAATAATACTACAAAGTTAGTTACAAAAAAAGCAAAAGAGAAATTACTAAACAATTTTAAAATTTAATAAAAACGGTTAAACAATTTTGTCCAGGCCCGCTAATTTACCTTAAAACATAATCTGATAAATTCTTAGTTCAAAAAGATATTTCTGATTCTTATTTTAATAATAAATATTTTTTTAATTTTACTTTTTTTATTCAAACCCTTTTTTATTGTATAACTGTCATTGTTTTTATCTAGTTAATTGCCTTTAAAGCTTAAAGTCAACACAGATGAGTACACAGATAAATACATACACACATACATATTATATATCGTTGATCACAAGTAGAAAGGGTCTAACTCAAATAATTGTAACAGGATCAGGCAAAAACGTAATAAAAACTGTATTATCATAATGAACTTCTTTTGCAAAATTGCTTGTAAAACAGTTATTTTTGATACTATTGCATTAAAGTTTTGTGTCAAGATGTGTTTTTATAATATGTATTGAAATCACTGAAAAACTTAATTTCGTAAAAAATACGAGTTAGGGCCTTTCTACCTGTGACCATCGATATGTTATTGTTCAATTGTCTAGATAAGATAAAATTATACGTAAATGATAAAATAGTTTGTAGTTTTTTTTTCATTTGTCACCGTATTTATTGATAACCATGATGATATTTAATATGATAACATTTAAAACAACTTCTTTTTAAAAATTAGGAGAGAGAAAATATTTCTACATTAAGATTTTTTCTTATTCTTTTTAAATTAAACTTGAAACTGCAAAAATACACTATAACAAAAAAAAAACACTAAGTTCTATGTATTTATTTAACTTCTTTGGAGTCGGTTTTTTAAAAGTACAAACAAAAATAATTTCAATAAAAGTATAATAAAAACAATTAATATGTACTCGTATTAACAGTATCTTAAGATAAGTTAAAGCTATTTCTCATACACAAATGAAATTTTTAGCAGGGTTCTAAAATAGTGTTTAAAGAGAGGTATAAAAGTACTTTTTGTGAAAAAGTTACACTTTTTAGTACTTAAAAAACAGTTTATCTAAAATTTAATACATATTAAATTTACCACAAATTTGAAGAATATTTTCAAAAAAAAAACATTAAATTTTTTTAATAAAAAAAATTCAAAAATTTTTTTTTCAATAACAAAAATATTGAATTTTTTTCAATAACAAAAATATTGAATTTTTTTCAATAAGAAAAATATTGAATTTTTTTCAATAACAAAAATATTGAATTTTTTTCAATAACAAAAATATTGAATTTTTTTCAATAACAAAAATATTGATTTTTTTTTTAAGATTTTAATTAAGATTAAAAAAAATAATAAAAAAAATTTCTAAAAATTATAACATTTTTTTAAAAGTTAGATTTTTTTCTGACAGTTTATATAATTATAATAAAAAATTTTTTAGAAAAAAATATCGATATTTTTAGAAACAGATTTAAGGACTAATTTGTTAAAAAAAATTTTATTGAAAAACATCATTAAAAAAATAACATTTATTGGTAAAAAAAAATAAAAAATTTCGTTAACATCTAATTTTATAAAATAAAATTTTTATAAAACTAAAGTTTACAATTTTTCAAAAAAAGATAAAAAAACAAAAATCTGCCTTATTCAGAAAAATTATTAAAGTTTTATATAGTGTTAATAAATCTGGTTTTCAATGGAAACTTATAAACTTCGAGTGCGACCGCATAATAAAAAAAATTACAGACTTAAAATTTTATTAAACATGATGATTTTTTTAATGCAGAATTTTCCAAGCATACTTAAGCATATAATAGTTGTTCAATATACAACATACCATTGTATTTTAATTCGTCTATTAAAATACAGTTTTTGCTTATTTAATTGTGAACACAATTTCTGTTGTATTGGTTGTACAACCAAATACTTAAATACTTCATGGGCAAAAGCGTATGTCATACACGATTGCGTATTAACTATATTATGCCCATGGAAACCAAAGCATCATAAATCAAGAATATAAAGTTGATCAAAACTTTCTTCCTCAGTATTATAATAAGTACTTTAAAATAATTTTTTCCATTACAAAATCTATTATTCGATTCTGCAGAAAATTGTCATTTCCCATCCCTGTATGAATCCATACACCTAACACTAAAACATTAAACACATAGACGACAGCAGGCTACACAGCTACACGACTACAATGGTACTTGGCTGCAATCGTTGCTGTGTAGTCAACTACTTATTTGTATCAACATTGTAAACAACGGCTCTGTATTTCTTCTATAAGAACTTCATCCATGTCCATATTTTTACGTGATATATATGAATTTAATTAAAAAAACAACAATAAAATTAATAATAAATACTTACTAACTATAATCAACACATACCAAAAAATTAATTAACAGTTGAGATTGACGAACAGCTGCTTATTAAATAAATGTACATTTAAGTTGTGCCACTCAAAGTATTTCACTTTCTTAAAAATAAAATTGCTTGTTGTAAAAGTACGTATACCAATTACAAATTTAAAAACAAATAAATTTATGTTTTAAGACCTTGTTATTTTTAATATAAATAATTATTTAATCGATATATAAAATGTTTTCGTCTTTTTCTTGTCAATAAATTTAGGTATTTTTAATTTCATATAAATTTAAAATTTTTTGTTATATCACTGAATCTGCTTAAAAAAAATAGAAATTAGCCTAAGTGGGCGCCACCGTTAAAATGTAGCCGTGCAGTCGTGCTACTGTGATGGCTTCCAAATAATCGTCTCTATATAAACGCGTGTATTTTATTTTTGACATATTGTAGTCGGCAGCCTGCTGTCGTCTATGTGTTTAAGGCATAACATTACAACACTTTAAAATCATATAAAATGAAACTGTATTGTCTTACAAAATGTTTAAATTCAAATTACCAACAACCAGCATACAATACTGTGAACGCACACAAAAATAGTATCAATAGTACAATACAACTGGGATTGTGAATTGAATTAGCGAATTTATCGAAATTTGCTTAAAAATAATATTAATAAAAATTTGTTTAAGATTAAAGTTAGTCCTGTCCTACTATATCATTCTGTTTACTAGACATTTACATATGTGCCGTTATTTCTGCAAATGCTTATTAAAATTATTCAACATTAGGCAAAAAATTACGTTTTATGTAAAAAATTGCAGTTTAACAGCGTTATGCATAATAACAAACTGTGTGCCAACTAACGAGCTGCTATCTTTGCCTTATACAAATTTCCCCATAAAAAAGTTAGCCGCTCATTAGTTAGCACACGGTTTGTTATTATACATAACGTCTTTAGTTTTTATTTGAATTCTACTTAATTTTCTCTCTCTCTTATTTGGTATCAACAACTCAAGTCTAGTACAACTGGTTGTAATCGCAATCTTTTGCTTTTAGGCAATAATTCAGAAAAAAATTTTGTTTATTTTGACATTAAACAAAAACGGCCGATTCTGTCCAAAGGTCATATTGCCTAATTAAAAAATTATTTAACTTTAATCAACTAACTCTTAAAAAAGTTTAAAAAATGGTTTAAGTGATTTTTATAAGTAGTTAGAATTAAATTTTGTAGATAGTTTTGAATTTACCAAAATTTCTTTTTTTGTGATAAATTATAAATTTATATTAACAGTTTTAGAGGTGTTTACAACAAGAGCTATGTCTAAAAATATTTAAAAAATATTAACAGAATTTGCATTTACCTAATGGGGGATAAACATTAAATTTCGGTTCTAATATTTGCAACAGTTAGGTGATTTCTAAAAGGTTTGGTTATGATTCGATTCTTGTAGAATTCGGTAGGGCGATTTTTATTGCTGTCAATATTTTAATAAGCAGATTTTCAATAAATATAGGCGCTATTACAAATAACACTGACCAATACAGGCCCCAGTCTATAATTTATTTTATTTAAAATAGTTCCGATTATCATGCAAAACTTTTGTTCTGTATTTAAAATTAATACGTATAAAAACTCATGTTTTAATTCTTTTGGTATAAAACTGTCTATTTTATAAATAAGACGAACAAAATTTAATTAAAATCGATGAAAGAACTTTGACAACTTGCCGTTTCCATTTAAGAATTAATTTTCGATTACAATTTATAAAACGTACCAAAATAAAAGTACCTCTTCAATACTTTAGTTTTTATACATGTTAAAAGGCTTATTTTTAAGTACTAACGTACGCACATCTTTACCTTATTTTTATAATTTGTTTTAATAATTTTATTGCATAAATGTAAACTTGTGTGTGTGTGTGTGATTGTGAGTGTGAATTTTTGTGGTGGGGAGGACAAAACACTCATACACTTCTACTTCTACAGCAAATATAGAAAATAGCGAAAAAAAACTTAATCGTTAATTTTTTTTATAAAAATCTAAAAGCCATCAGTGGCTAATCGGTAAACGGATAGTTAAGAACGAACAAAAACGAAAAGAGAAAGAAAAGAAAATTGTGCGAATTTTTAATTTGGAATTAAAAAAAAAGCAACAAATAAAATAAAATACGCAAAAAAAATAAAACAAAAATTTGTTAATTTATTTAATTAAGTGTTTTAAATGCCTTTTATTGAAAGCCTTGTAAATTGTTAACATATCAAAATATACAAAATGCGTTCGAATTTCACAAGGTGGGAATACAAACGTTATATATCGTATGAACGTCAATCATTAGGTACGTTTGATAATTCTTTTAAATTTTTTACTTAACTACAAAATTATCAACAACACAAGAAATTATAAGATGAAAATTCTCTGTAAAAAAATTTATTAGGTTTATGGTTTATTGCAAATTCTCTATAAATACCTGAACAAGCGAATTTCTTACAACCTACGACTCCTATGACGGGTTGTGAATTGAGCAATTGTTTATATAAAAGCCAGTCATACATACATAGATCTTCCAAGCAATCAATTCAATTGCAAAATAATGTGTGAATAAAGTAAAGGTTTCAAAAAAATTTACCTGTTGTAAGATTAGAAGGGGCAAATGGGTGTCAAAATCAATCACCTCAAGGGTATAACAATCTTTTACAACTCGTAACTTTAAAAAGAAAAATTTACTAAACTTTAAATTTTCCTAATTATACATTATGAATTCATTGGTTGTCCTAAGTGACGTATTTTCATAATGTAATAATTTTTAAAAAACTTGAAAAAGATAAGAAGAAAGACAGACAGGGTGTCAAAACCAAACACCTCAAGTGTAAAAAAAACTTTTTAAAAAATTTACTAAATTTTAAGTTTTTTCTCATTGTACATTATGAATTAATAAGGTGTCCTAAGTGTCGTATTTTCATATTGTCATACTTTTTTAAAATTTACAAAAGGCACCAATAGAATATATTCAAGTTTTAATTTTAAATGTGTTATTTTTGGTAATAAATTAACAAAATTTTTGCAAACAACTTCGGTAAAGTTTATAAATGTGCTTTTAACTATGAGAGTGGTCTAAGTAAAAACATGAGTTTATCAGTTCCTTCACACCTTATTACTCAATATGATTTTCATGATTTTTTTTTAATTTTTTGTTTAGTCTTAATTGTGAAAATGGTCTAAGTCAAAAATGTTTAAAAATTTATTATTTATTCAAAATTTGTCTATGACAGTAATGACAATGACGGTAACACATGTTTTTGTCAATTTAAAAAAGTAGTACCGTTACATTTTGTTAAACATGTTTTCATTACATACAATTTTTTTATACCCTTCACCTGTGGTGTACAAGGGTATATATAGCTTTGTCATTCCGTATGTAATTTCTACAATTTTCATTTCCGATCCCATAAAGTATATATTTTCTGAGGAGTCGATTAAGCCCTGACAGTCTGCCCGTCTGTCCGTGTGTTGGTTGAAATAAACTTTTAGAAGCAACTATATGTTCCTCAGATCTGTATATGGTATCAATATATTGGAAATATCCAGGAATGAATCGCTATTGAAATTCAGCACAATCGCCCCATAACTTTCTGAGATATGAGCAAAAAACCACAACCACCTCGTTTTTTTTTTTTTTAATTACAACAACAATTCATATATATACTGGTAGAGCATCGAATCCCAGATGAGCCAAAAAAAAAATTTTTTATTTTATATATTATTTATATTTTTATTATTTTTTTATATATTTTTTTAATTTTTTTTAAAAAATTTTTAAAAAAAATTTTATTATTATTTTATTATTATGTATTATTTGTATCAGCGACTCTACACAGAAAAAAATATAAATAAAATATTTTTAAGCAAACGTTTGCCTACATTTAATTTCAATTTCTATTAATATTTTAATTGTTTCAAATAATTTTTTGTTTGATTATTTCCTTAGTTTAACACATATGCTAAAACAACAAATTAATTTTTTTTATTTGCAGTTAGTGTGCGTTTTCATTGTTTGTTATTTTTATAATTAATTTTATAATTCTTATTTGGTTAAAGATACTGTAGACTTAAATATTTTAGTTTGATACAACACTTTGAAGAAGCTTTTTTCTTGTCTGGTGTGTCGTAATCTATTTTTATTAATTAAATAATTCTCTTTGATTAAATATTTCTTTGAGACTTTAACTAGCTTGTCATTGATTCATTCTCTGAAATTTTTGGCTGAATTAAATAAATAGTTTTTTTCAAATATTCTTGAACTAAAAAATTTTTGTAAATTTTTTCAATAAACTTTTTATTTCTTTCTGTTAACAATTTGTTTGAAAATCGGAAATTGTTTCAATAAACTTTTTAATTGTTTCTGTTAATAATTTGTTTAAAAGCCTTAAATATTTTAATACAAAGTTTTACAGATTCAAACATAAAACTGTATTGGGAAAAAATTAGTTTTTTTTTGTTTAAATTTACAAATTTAGTGATAGGTCCTCATTCAAACAAATTTCATATTTGGTTCTGTAAATTTCTTTATTGAATCAGAAATTTAATTTTTTCTGTGTAGCATCCAATGTTTATAACCTTATAAGATGTTTTGTAAAACTGCTTTAGATGACTTTAAATCTCACATTTTATGCATATTTTTCACTCTAATAAAGAACAACAAAAATATGTGTAAATTTTGGATTATTTCCACTATATACACGCAAAGAAAAAACATGGTTACGACATAATCACGACGGTCATTTATAGTTTCTAGAACAATATTTAAATATCGAAAACAAGTAATAGTTATATTTATATTGTTTTATGATATAAATATTTTGTTACACTTATCAAGTGTTTGTTTAAATTTTATCATTTACCCAGCAAAAACTATGTAATAACTTACTCTTACTAAACAACATACTTTTCAATGACTATTACATATTGTCTGTCTTACTAAGAAGTATTTTAGTAATGACTTGATTTATAATGTGATACCTAAGTACTTATTTTAAGACATTTGCTTAGATACACTTACAAAACAATTTCTTCTTGCGAAATTAGCTAGAAGCCATTTAAATACATAACTTTTTATAATTCTCATTACCATTTTATATTTCTCATGACAATAGCGGCAAAGCATTTCATTAAAAAAAAGTGATGACTTATAGATTTTCACTGATTTTTTAATTTCAAATTAACGTATCGCAAAATAATCTAATCGAATTTTTGTCCTTAAAAGAACCGAACGCCTTCTGTAAGTCCATAATAGTAATGTGTTATTTAGGTTATTAAAATCAAGTACTTATTTGTATTTATTGCTACAAAAGTAATAACTTATTTAAGTCCCTCTTTACAAGCGACCGTAATAAGTACTTATAGCGAGTGTGGGAAGTACTTGCCTCCAATGGCATCGCCGTGTTAAAATAATGGGTTTAGATGCCAAATTGTAAATAGTGAAGAACTGTTTTGTAGTACATTCAAACGAATATTTTGTAGTTCAAAAGTATTTAAAATTGCAAACAACCATTAAATTATAAATGAAACAACAATAATTATGTTGTAGTTTTAATTTTTAATAATAATTTGTTTTCAAATGTTCTTCTTCCAGCTAAATAAATTTTATTATTTTAAAAGTTTGACACGTGAAAAAAATAATATACAAAAATTTTGAAAAAATTTCAAATATTTAAAAAATATAAAAAACGATAAAATGTAAAAAATTATCTGTAAAAAAATGTGTGTATAAAAGCAAGTACAATCAATAAAACAAATAGCAAAAACAATAGTTGGCAACAGGAAAAAACAAAAATTTTCGCTTTCATTTGTAATCATATTATTATAAACGCATGATACTTCAAGTAATCATAATAATAACTGGCAACCATTATATGTTTAAAACACAGTCATTCGATTCAATCATAGTATGTTGCTCCTAGATTCTGTTTACCACAACCATGTTTTTTCTTTGCGTGTATAACTACTAGACCAATAACGAAAGAAAAATGTAAAAATATTATGTTTTTACTACCCTACATCCCTACAGTTGTTCAGAAGCTTTTTTTTAATCTTTAAAAGATACAGGCCTTAAATAATAATAATACTAATAGAAATTTGTCAAATAAGCATTTAATAAACCTAAAATATTTTTTATGAATACGGCAGTAAGACTGGATCGGGAATTACTCTACTTAAATTATTGTTCTATTTTTTCAATTAAGGTATTCAGTTAATTTTTTGAAATAGTCTAAGTCAGTAAAACCTCCGAAAACAAGTTTTCGGCATGAAAAACATACAAAATTTAACATCTATAAAAAGCTTTAATTAAAATAGATTAATTAAATTCAAATCTTTAATGTTATAAAAATATTTTTTAATTTATTTAAAACCAAAAAATATATGACTTAGAACAATTTCAAATTTAAGGGCACACACATACGTACTCTGTGGTTTCAATAAGTTTAACGAGAATTTTTTTAAAGTCGATAAAACTCTATATCGTCGTAACTCTAACGTAATCGATTATGTGACAATTTTTTAAAATTTTTTTATTGCCCCATTTTGAAGGCTTATTGGTCGTACATCTATCCACCAAACCATTTAAGGATATCTTAATTGGTTAAAAAACAAATAAGAGTGCTATATTCGGCCGTGCCGATTCTTATATACTCTTCACAACGTGTAGTCATGCAATAACAATAATTTGTATCACCATTCATTTCATATGAAATGCGTACATACATGTAAAAAACATACATATATAAAAACATCCCACTGTAAAATTATAAATTTGTGTTAAACAAGTAAGAGCGCTATATTCAGCCGTGCCGAATCTCATCCCATATGAAATACGTACATACATATAAAAAATATATATAAATAAAAACATCCCACTGTAAAATTATAAATTTACGTATGCATGTTAAAAAAAAAAATAAAAAAAAAATTTAAAAAAAATAAAAAAAAAATTTTTTTTAAAAAATTAAAAAAAAAAATTAAAAAAAAAAAATAATTTAAATATATATAATAAATATAAAACAAAAAAAAAATAAAAAGAAATAATAGTAAAAATATAAATAATATATTAAATAAAAAATAAAAAAAAAATATTTTGGCTCAGCTGGGATTCGATGCCACGTTTTCTCTAACCAGTATACACGTTTGTATGTATGTATGTATGTTGGTGTTGTAATGTTGTTTTCGTGAAAAAAAATCGAGGTGGTCGTGGGTTTATGTATCGATGTTTCTGATTTTCAATACCGATCTACTCCCGAATATTTCTGATATTCTAATACCTCACGCGGGTCCAAGCGATGTCGGGGGGCTTCAAAAAGTTGATTTCAACATACACACGGACAGACGGAAAGACGGACAGACTGACAGAGCTTAATCGACTCCCCTATTTATAAGCTTTCAGAAAATATATACTTTATGGGGTCGGAAATGAAAATTGTAGAAATTTCACACGGAATGACAAACCTATATATACCCTTTATCACTGTGTAAAGGGTATAAAAAAAATTAAAAAAAAATTGAAAAAAAATAGTAAAAATATAAATAATAAATATTAAATAAAAAATAATAAAAAAATTAAAAAAAAAATTTGTTTGGCTCAGCTGGGATTCGATGCCACGTTTCCTCTAACCAGGATACCACGTTTGTATGTTGTTGTTGTTGTTGTTGTAAAAAATGAAAGAGGTGGTCGTGGTTTTTTGCTCATATCTCAGTTGTTTATGTACCGATATTTCTGATTTTCAATACCGTTCTACTCCCGAATATTCCTGATATTTTAATACCTCACCCGGATCCTGGCGATGTCGGGGGGCTTTAAAAAGTTAAATTAAAATACTGGTCCCTACCACTGATACATGTATTTCTTTTATTACGCAAAAATCTGTGTGGAGATGTAGGTTTGTGTTTTTAATTTTATTTCTAATTTAAAGTAGTAGCTTGGTTTTACACAACCCATTTTTCATAAATTTTATAGCTTTAAGCGTAAATTTTATTGTAAATATGGTGTGAAAAGAATTTGTATAATTTAGTTATTTATTAGTTAAAAATTATAATAATGAAAATATTGGTTAAAATCAATTTTGGTAATTATTTATACATTTTGTTATTTTTAAAAATATTTTTAGCAATTTTTCACGTTTGACTTGTTCTTAGAATATCTTCATATAATCTGCCTAAATGTTTTTGAAGTCAACGAGTTCTTTATAAAAAATTCCACTCTGCTGGTGTCTAAAAAAATATACTATTTTAGATTAAAAATCTCTCTCTATATAGTGTATTTTTAGAAAGGTTTTAGCACTAAAATAATGTTAAAATTTTTAAAATAATGAATGTATGTATAAGACGGTAATTCAAAGGTGTTATAGTTATAGTTTGCCATCTGTCTATTTTTAATTATTGTTTATAAATGTTTAATAAATATTTACTTTAAGAACAAATATTTTTAATCAAAATTATAATTATCAAACGTATTTATTATACCCTTCACACAGTGATAAAGGGTATATATAGGTTTGTCATTCCGTGTGAAATTTCTACAATTTTGATTTCCGACCCCATAAAGTATATATTTTCTGAAAGCTTATGAATAGGGGAGTCGATTAAGCCCTGTCAGTCTGTCCGTCTGACCGTGTGTATGTTGAAATCAACTTTTTGAAGCCCCCCGACATAGGTTGGACCCGGGTAAGGTATTAAAATATCAGAAATAGATAGATAGATAGATAGATCGGTATTGAAAATCAGAAACATCGGTACATAAACAACTGAGATATGAGCAAAAACCCACGACCACCTCGATTTTTTTTTCACAAAAACAACATTACAACAACAACATACATACATACAAACGTGTATACTGGTTAGAGAAAACGTGGCATCGAATCCCCGCTGAGCCAAAAAAAATTTTTTTTTTATTTTTTTTTTATTTTTTATTTAATATATTATTTATATTTTTATTATTATTTTTTTAAAAATTTTTTTTTTAAATTTTTTTTTTATTTTTTTTTTGTTTTATATATATTATATACATAATTTTTTTTTTAATTTTTTTTTAAATTTTTTTTTTTAATTTATTTTTAAATTTTTTTTTAAATTTTTTTTAAAATTTTTTTTTCTCTTTTGTTTTTTTAACATACATACGTGAATTTATAATTTTACAATGGGACGTTTTTATATATGTATGTTTTTATATGTATGTACGTATTTCATATGGGATGAATGGTGACACAAACCACTGTTATTGGATGACTACACATTGTGAAGGGTATATAAGATTCGGCATGGCCGAATATAGCGCTCTTACTTGTTTTGTATAATACTTTGGCAAAATTCTTTTACCGCAAATAAAGTTCTTAATATAATGTACTTTTTATTGGTATAAAACCACAAATTTAGAAAGAAATATGACTTTAAACCACATAAAAAACATATTAATACACAGTTATTTTGAATAATAATCGAAAGCAAAATTTTTTTTGCAAATTTTTAACTACAGAGTTTAAAACTAGACTCTTACGTGTAAACATTGCTGTGTTTATACTTCAAGTATACACCCATGTTGCCAGATAAATCAGTTGAACAATCGTAAAAAAATTTGGGAGAAAATACCGAAAAAATGGTTTTTGCCAAGAAATTGAAAAAAATAGCTGAAAAATTTTAGGTGAAAAATGTTAGATTTAAAAAGTAAATCTTTTGTCAAGTGATGATGTCGCTTATTTAGTACAAAGTCGGGCAATTTTCTGCAACAAATGTATAGTTTGTATTAAAAAAAATAATGCTTTATCATTTTTATTGATGCGGAGAGCAGGACGTGAATTAAGCTGCTCACCAAAATGATTTCCTAATAAAATTATTTACCTCTATCGTGAATAAGAAGTAAATTATATTTTTTTCACTTCCCCAACACTGAAAATAATTATGATGAATTTTACGTAAAATTTTTGTTCCTATCACCATAAAAAAATTTTGAAAAAAAATTTAAACAAATACTATGGGTATGGTAACAAAAAATTATAGGTTGACAGAAATTTCCATAAACCTAATACCATCTCTTTAGACACCTTCATAAAACTACAGGCTATCTATGGCTCTTTATTCTATGAAAAAATAATATCAATATAATGTTTACAGAAAAAAATACTTCTTACGAGTAATCAGCAAATTTGACCGCTAAAAAAAATTAACAAATCAGAAGAAAAAAGTAAATATATTTCGTCAAAATATCCTTTACTATAACAATTTTGTTTTACGATAAATGTAGTGATAGTTCGAGGTTGCGCAGCTGTCAAAATTCAGAAATTTTTAAGCCTGTTGTGAATGAAAAACGTCATAAAGCCGACAGATGTACGATACTAAAATTTCGCAAATGTAGCTTATTTATCAATATTATTAGATAAAGGCAAAGATTTTGAAAGAATAACAAAGATTTTGAAAGAATAACAAAGATTTTGGAATTAAACAGAAACTGATGAACTATGCTAAAATTTTGCAAATAATGCTTTCTAATCAATAGCATTACAATGTTAGGAAATCCAGGTGACACGCCCACTAAACCATCCACCTCCCGTATAAAGCTTTACCTTAAATTCATATAATTTCTCAATGCACAAAGATTTTAGAAGAATAAGGAACTCTACATTGTAATATCTAAGTTGACTTCATTACCAAAAATTACTTTTAGACACCTACTTTAACGCCCACTTCTCAATTATTGTTGTAAAAAAAGTGCGTAATAAGTATTACTCATATCGTGAAAACACTAAGGTTTCAGTTTGAAATTAAATATAAGAAATAAATTAATAACAAATTGAACTTAAAACAAGTAAGAGTGCTATATTCGGCCGTGCCGAATCTTATATACCCTTCACAACGTGTAGTCATGCAATAACAATTGTTTGTATCACCATTCATCTCATATGAAATACGTACATACATATAAAAAACATACATAAATTTACGTATGCAAGTAAAAAAAAAATTTTAAAAAAATTTAAAAAGAAAATTTAAAAAAAAAATTTAAAAAAAAATAATTCAAATATAAATAAAAAATATAAAACAAAAAAAAAAACATAAAAAAATTAATAATAAAAATAATATATTAAATAAAAAATAAAAAAAATTAAAAAAAAAAATATAAAAAAATAAAAAAAAAATTTTTTGGCTCAGCTGGGATTCGATGCCACGTTTCCTCTAACCAGTATACCACGTTTGTATGTTTGTATGTTGTTGTGAAAAATAAAAGAGGTGGTCGTGGTTTTTGCTCATATCTCAGTTGTTCATATACCGATGTTTCTGATTTTCAATACCGTTCTACTCCCTAATGTTTCTGATATTTTAATACCTCACCCGGATCCTGGCGATGTCGGGGGGCTTCATAAAGTTGATTTCAACATACACACGGACAGACTGACAGAGCTTAACCGACTCCCCTATTCATAAGCTTTCAGAAAATATATACTTTATGGGGTCGGAAATGAAAATTGTACAAATTTCACACGGAATGACAAAGCTATATACATATACCCTTGTGCACCACAGGTGAAGGGTATAAAAATATTAAATGTGGTATAAAAGTAGTACAAAATATTAGTGATGGATATCACATTTGGCACAGTACTCTTTCTTGTTTAATGGCTGAAGAAATTGCTATTTTTATTTGTTTTTCTGCAAAAACTGATTGAAATATTTTAGATTAATCAAGAGAAATTAAAATTTTGTTTGTTTGTTATTAAATTAATTTTCTACAAAAACAAATCAATCAATAAATAAATTAAAAATATAAAATAATAATTATTTTTACCAAAAAATTAAACCAACAATTGTCTTTATAAAGGGTCCGCCATTTAACGTTTTTTTTTTTCAACTAGTGCTTATTTCGTGAATGGTATCACTTAGCTCATGTCTGATTCGACAGATAATTAGTTTTATCCTTCCGCTGAACGAAATGGTTGTGTTTACGCTTGAACAACGCTGGGAAATATTGCGACATTACTTTGGCCGATTTTGCCAAAAAAAAAAATCATCTTTTCAGATGAAGCTCATTTTGATTATGGCGGGTATGTAAACAAGCAAAATTGTAGCATTTAGGGCACAGAAAACCCGCACGCATACATTGAAAAGCCGATACACCCAAAACGAGTCACTGTTTGGTGCGGATTTTGATTCAGAGGCATAATTGGGCCATTTTTCTTCGAAAATGAGCAAGAAGTGACCGTAGTCAATGGCGATCGGGCCATGTTGAACGAATTTTTGTTCACAAAAATTGAAGAGGAGGATATTGGCAACGTTTGTTGTCAACAGGACGGCGCTACGTGCCACACAGTCAAAGCTACACTTTTTATAGCATTTAAAAAAAAAAAAGTTATATGGCGGACCCTTTATTCATAAATTTAAAAGAACATAATTAATACAGTCTTTGATTTAGTCTGCTTAGAAAATATTGTTTTCATTTGAAAGCGTCAAAAATTACCTAACTCTTGTATGCCTAAAATTTATCAAATATTTGTTAATCAAGTTTCCATAAAAAACAGTTAAACAAACCATCTATTAACAACCTTTTATATGTTTTATTATGCATACGGCAGTAAGAATCTATAACGCAGCATCATATTTCAAATGCTTGAGTTCTTGTTTGCTGGGTAACTAGTTTTGATTGACTATGACCAAATGCCTCTCAAAAATAAATTAATACTTTAGTTTTACCCTTTCACAACAACTGATAACCATATTTTTTGAAATAATTTTTAGTATTTCAAAGTTCATTCCTTATGACATTGTGTTATACGAAAGAAATACAAAAATATTTTTATTGATGACAAATTTTTTGAATATTTATTTAAACTTGCAGGTATATATGTATATATGTATGCATGTATGTATTGTATGCGTATATGGATTTATGTATACATGTATGTATGTATGCATGTATGTTGTATTAACAAATTTTTATTTTTACTTCTGTTTCACACTGGAATTTAATACGAAATAATTCACTATCAATAAAATTATCTAATCTTTCAATATGTATTGGCTTTACACTTTACATTATTCACATGAAACAAGTAATGAAATAAGAAAAAATTGATAAATTGAATAATATGTTGAAAATAATAGTTGATTAACCTTAAAAATAAATAATCAATAAAGTACTAATATTGTCAAACTGATCAGTTGTCATACAAATGTATGAACATACATATGTATATCAAAGTTATTGTACATACGTCGTTGTTATTAGAATGCATTAGAAAACATTAAGCTTTAAATGAAAACATTGTGAAAATTTCATCACCCTGTAAGAAATGTTATACATATGCAATTGTAGTACAATATTTAAATAGATAAAAAAATTCGGGCGGGAAAATTTGAAAATTGATATGTATCATGCAGTGATGGTCTTGTCTTGTGCCAAATTTTTAGCTAGAAAGTGCCAAAATATATTAAAAAGTGTCATAACATATATATGTATTCACATGTCTATTTAAAAAAAATTAAATCCATTTATTCAGTTTTTTTATACCCTTCACCTGTGGTGCACAAGGGTATATATAGCTTTATCATTCCGTTTGTAATTTCTACAATTTTCATTTCCGACCCTATAAAGTATATATTTTCTGAAAGCTTATGAATAGAGGAGTCGATTTAGCCCTGACCGTCTGCCCGTCTGTCCGTGTGTTGGTTGAAATCAACTTTTAGAAGCAACTATATGTTCTTCAGATCTGCATATGGTATCAATCTCTTGAAAATATCCAGGAATGAATCGCTATTGAAATTCAGCACAATCGCCCTATACATTTCTGAGATATGAGCAAAAAACCACGACCACCTCGTTTTTTTACACAATTACAACAACAACATACACACATACATGTAAAAAACATACCAAAATAAAAATACAAAAAAAAATTAAAAAAAAAAAATGTTAAAAAATTTGAAAAAAAAAATATAAAAAAAATAATCAAATATAAATAATATATTAAAAAAAATAAATTAAAATTTTTTGGCTCAGCTGGGATTCGATGCCACATTTATTCTAACAAGTATATACATATGTACGTATTTTATATGAGATGAATGGTGATACAAACAATTGTTATTGCATGAATACACGTTGTGAAGGATATATAAGATTCGGCACGGCCGAATATAGCAACTATTACTTGTTTATATTAATACTTTTTATTAAGATAAATTGATTATATAAAAAAAAAATTCAGACTTCAATATTTAAAAAATGTATACAGATAAATTATTTATAAATATTATTATTTATTAAATACATACATATGTATTTAATATGTAATGTTTTTTTAGAGTGAGAAACAAACGGACAGACGGATGGACATATCTATATCGTCATAAAATAAAACCCCGATTCAGAATATATATACTTTATGGGGTCTAAAATGGATATTGCAATGTGTTACAAACGGAATGATGAAATGAATGTAGCCCCACCATTTTTTTGGTGGTTGGGTATCAAAAATAGAGATAACAAGTAACAGTGCTATATTCGGCCGTGCCGAATCTTATATACCCTTCACAACGTGTAGTCATGCAATAACAATTGTTTGTATCACCATTCATCCCATATAAAATACGTGCATACGTACACGTTAGAATAAATGTGGCATCGAATCCCAGCTGAGCCAAAACAATTTTATTTTATTTAATATATTATTTATATTTTATTATTTTTTTTATATTTTTTTTAAAAAATTTTTTTAGAAAAATTTTTAAAAAATTTTTTTAAATTTTTTTTTAAATTTTTTTAAAATTTTTTTTTTGTAGTTTTTTTTATTATTTTTTTTTTATTTTTAATATTTTTTTTTTTTTGTAATTTTTTTTGTTTGGTATGTTTTTTTTTTTACATGTATCTATGTATGTATGTTGTTGTTGTAATTGTGAAAAAAACGAGGTGGTCGTGGTTTTTTGCTCATATCTCAGAAAGTTATGGGGCGATTGTGCTGAATTTCAATAGCGATTCATTCCTGGATATTTCCAAGAGATTGATACCATATACAGATCTGAGGAACATATAGTTGCTTCTAAAAGTTGATTTCAACCAACACACGGGCAGACGGACAGACGGTCAGGGCTTAATCGACTCCTCTATTCATAATCTTTCAGAAAATATATACTTTATGGGGTCGGAAATGAAAATTGTAGAAATTACAAACGGAATGACAAAGCTATATATACCCTTGTGCACCACAGGTGAAGGGTATAAAAATTACACAGGACAACACTCAATTTGCTTCTTTGAATTTTTCAACTGATTCTAGTTTATTTGGGTGCACTAAATTCAAATCTGTAATCAGTTTGTCTCTATCAGCTCTAGTTTTCATGATATAGCTTTTTTTTAAGTATTTAAAAAGTAAAACTTTTCCATAGGAATTGAAAATAAAAAAACAAAGAAGTAAAACTGTTTCATACAGATTTATTGAAATAAAATAAATTCTCATAAAGCATTAAAAACATAATATAAATATAATTCTAGTTACAGGATGTAAAGCTTCTTTTAAGAGACAATCTGGAATGAACAACTTTATCCCTAGTGCGGTAATAAGTTATTTTTGTTCCACGTTCTAACAAATTCTTATCATTTAACCTCGAAGCTAACACTTCAGACGCTTTTTTTGATAAGGCCAAATCTCGAATTAAGTTATTCAACTCGCATCGATTAAAACGTTGAGGAATAGTTTCTGTGTCTGCGAAAACACAGTCGCAATCAGTTAGATTAGCGGTATTATGTTCAAACTCCGAACTCAGCTCTTAAGAATCATTCAGTTTTGGAATGGGAACATCTTCGGAATGGGTAATTGGACGGCGCGCTGACGGTAAATCGTAATACTGCCATTTATTTCGATTTTTCCTATTAATACCAGCAATACTCACTAAACAGAAGTAACAGTCGTCCAAATTATTTCTGGGCTCTCTCCAAACCATCGGCACACCAAACTTAAGCCTATTTCGTTTTCCTTGAGTCCATTGTCGCGAATTTACACAGCAAGTATTGCACACAATGTGTGGAGCCCAGCTTTTATTTTGGTCACCAAGATCAACTCCAAAGTAATCTAAATACGA
Organism: Phyto melanocephala; assembly: GCA_941918925.1. Classification (NCBI taxonomy): domain Eukaryota; kingdom Metazoa; phylum Arthropoda; class Insecta; order Diptera; family Rhinophoridae; genus Phyto; species Phyto melanocephala. The sequence continues at coordinate 93,948,747 of OW799235.1, read as the reverse complement.
TTTTTTAACACATTCCGAAATAGGACTTATGTTTTCTTTAAAGGTATATTCTCCACAAATATAACAAAATGCGTCAGCGTTATTTTTACAACATCTTCTTTTGGAAGTCATTTCTAATGAGATCAAAGAAGCAAAAATCTTTTTTAATTTTGTCGAGCTGTGTTATCTTTTCTTTTCTGTGCAGTCATCTGATTATTCAGAAAGGGGATTTTGTGTCATTGTTGCAGTTTTTAGTAGTATTTACAATAGACGGAAAAGCATTTATTTCTTTATAATTAAAAATATATTTCTTCAAAAGTAAAATTATATTTTTATAATTTGTTGAAAAAGTGCCAAAAGTTTATTGAGCGTGCCATGGTGCCATTAAACAACTAATAGTGCCAAAAATATCACGATTGTGCCACTTTTACCAACAGTGGTATCATGTACAAACCTAACTTTTATGTAAAAGGTGGTTAGATTTTAAGGGTCGATGTTGATTTTGAATAAAACACAAATTATTTAGGAAATCACAGATGTTTTCACATTTCATACAGACCTGTTTTGCTGAAATTTAAATATTTTTCACAATTCTCACGATTGTGGACGAAGTTGAACGAATGATTTTGTTGACCAAAAGAATCACGAAGTGCACGAAATGCACGAAATGCATTTTGATTTGAACGCCCGTTTTCATAATAAGCCTGAATAACTTTAACGCATTGCTCGATTGTGTATCTTTCCATGTTTCAAATTGAGTTAGTTTGAAATTGTGAAATGTCAAATGAAATGCAGAAAAAAAACTTGACGTTAAGGTGTGGTTCACATTCAACATCTGCCCTTAAAATACTTTAAAATATATATATCACGTATTCAAAATAGTTAACTACCCAGCAAAAATAGACATGCAAAAGAAATAGTGAATGCAGAGGTTCAATTTATTTGAAACAAAAAAAACTTCACTAAGTCTTCTATATACATAAAATTCTAATTAGTTTTCATTAACTCGCGTCTGGCTACGAGTTATAGAATAATAAATATTATAACAACTTTAATTTAATTCTTATTTGCCTTTTTTGCTCTCATAAAATGGTTACACTATGCAACAAGCAAGAATTCCTAGAATAACCGCTATAATTTTTTGATCCGCTATAGTCATCTAACTGCAAAAATCATTATAATTTCAAATTCTATGGTAAGTTTTTTTTTTTTTAATATTTTTTATAAAATTTGAGATTTCCATGGATAAATTCGTGTTTTATTCTCGATAAACTGAAAGTACCTAGTTTTGATATTTTTTTATCACAAATTAATGTAATACTACATTTACACCTACACAAAATCTAGTACTTAAGGGATTTTGAGCGAAATCTACCAGATTTCCCATACAAAATGAAATCTACTTCGTCACTAGATTTTGGCAAAATCTACTTAAAATCTAGTACTACTTCGTGATGCAACTGTTGTTTTTATTAAAATGTACTACAATTTACTACGCTGCACACAAGAAAAATTCAATCTAATATATAAGGTGGTTGCAATTGCACAAGTACTTTATTGTTTACATTTTTTATACCCTTCACACAGTGAAAAAGGGTATATATAGGTTTGTCATTCCGTGTGAAATTTCTACAATTTTCATTTCCGACCCCATAAAGTATATATTTTCTGAAAGCTTATGAATAGAGGATTCGATTAAGCCCTGACCGTCTGTCCGTCTGTCCGTCTGACCGTCTGTCCGTGTGTATGTTGAAATCAACTTTTTGAAGCCCCCCGACATAGGTTGGACCCGGGTAAGGTATTAAAATATCAGAAATATTCGGGAGTAGATCGGTATTGAAAATCAGAAACATCGGTACATAAACAACTGAGATATGAGCAAAAACCCACGACCACCTCGATTTTCTTTTCATAAAAACAACATTACAACAACAACATACATACATACAAACGTGTATACTGGTTAGAGAAAACGTGGCATCGAATCCCAGCTGAGGCAAAAAAATTTTTTTTTAAATTTTTTAAAATTTTATTTTTTAATTTTTTTTTTATTTTTTTTTTATTTTTTATTTAATATATTATATATATTTTTATTATTTTTTTTTATTTTTTTTTTTTAATTTTTTTTTTATTTTTTTTTTTGTTTTATATATATTATATATGTATATAATAATTTTTTTTTTTTAATTTTTTTTTTAAATTTTTTTTTTTTAAATTTTTTTTTTATTTTTTATTTTTTTTTGTTTTTTTTAACATACATACGTGAATTTACTGTTATTGCATGACTACACGTTGTGAAGGGTATATAAGATTCGGCACGGCCGAATATAGCGCTTTTACTTGTTTTATATGGAGTTTGAATTTTGGAGAAGTAGAGCATAGAGAGCCTCTCAGACCACCTTGTAAATAAGTATATTGTTTTGAAAACGAAATCTGGCAAAATGTCAAAAAACAGTGGTATAAACGGTTTAGATTTTAATAAAGATTTTAAAACAAATCTACTAGATTTCGCTTAGGTGTAAATGTAGTATAAAGCTTAAAATTTTGTGATTTTTTTATATTTTTTTTTAATGAAAAATTAATTTTAAATTATTTTCCAACGTTAATTAGTCTGGAAAGTTTTAACCGGTTTTTGTCCCTTAGCCTTTCGATTTAAAAAAAAAAACTACCAGACACCTGTCCGCTTATTTTATTTCTGCTTTTTTAAAAAATCATCTTTCTATTTAATTTAAAACATGCGTTTTAGTACTTAGTTTTAAAGCTGCATGTATAAAAAATAAAAAATTATTCCCGATAAAGTGAAAGTATAAACAAAGGTAACAAGTAGTTATATTTTAATCAACAAGATTAACAAAGAATAATCTAAAAATAAATAATAAAATCGTTCACCATGCTCGTCGCTTACGGCACCAAGGTTTTCCGAAAGAAAAGAGAAATCGGAGCTTTGAGTATCTCGCTTAAGGGAGCGAAATTTCTTACAAACTGACGTCAAATCAACGGAATACCGGAACCGACATAAGCCATATGCCAATTTGTATACAACAAAAGAAAATGTGTGCTTTTGTTATGACATAAATGGTCTTTTTGAGAACCTTGGCCAAAAATATGTTCTAAGTGAGTGGCGGCTATTTATTCATAGTAGCAAAGAAATCCTTAAGGCAGTTGGATGACTATAGCGGATCAAAAGAATATAGTTGTTATTTAGGGGGGAAAAAAAGTTGCCATTTGTTGAATAGTGTTATTATTTTAATTTTGTCAAAAGACGTTCAAGTCTAATTGTATAAGATGCATATGATTTGCCCTTTTAATTTAAGAATCATACTCTACCGCAGTGTCCTCAAAATAATTGAAAATCTTTAACAATATAAAACATGCACACATAAATAAGGGAACACTTTTTATATTGCAGGTGAATGTTAAAGTAGCCGTGTCGACAAATTAATTAAAATTTGTTAATGAACCATAGAGATAAGACTCTCATTAAAAATCTTTTTTTTTTATAAAATACAATAAATTAAAAACAGCCTTATATGGGAGGTGACGTAAAAGTGGGCGTGTCACATCCAGTTTTTGTTATTAAAATTCCAAATGTATAATTTATTATCCTAAGATTTTTTTCTTTGACGAAATTCGAAAATCGTGATATGTTTTATGCACTTAAATATATATATTTACTTTATGGGATATAAAACAAATATTTTGATATATTACAATTGTAATGACAAAAAAATAAATATACTCTTCCCCGGTAGAGAATTTGAGCAAAATCGTCACAATGACACTTTTATCAATGAATTTTTTATTGTACATGTACTAATTTTTATTTCTATTTTAGTAAATGACATAAATCAGCCTAAGCCTTAATATACTTTTAATAGCATTTATACTATTTAAATTTTATTCCGATTCAAAAATACAGTTTTATGAGCATTCAAGTAATTTTCAAAAGAAATAAGTGTATAAAGTCATAGTCATTTATGGTAGGATTTTCACAATCTTATCCCGAAACCAATATTTTCAAAGCTTTTAGGTGATCTTAGGAAGCAGACCCTTAATAGGATCTAGCAATAATAATAATGAACCGATTCTTATAAAAATCGGCGAACTTATGTGTTTGTGTGAATTTAATAAAACACTAAAACAATTGCGAAGCTTTTGTATTAAATTTTTGGGAAACTGAAACCATGCCGAACATTACAGAAATTAAAATAAACAAAAATTTTTTTTACAAAATATAGAGAATTGAAGGAGTAATAATATGTCCTTAAAAATAAGAATTAATTGTAAAACTTTAATCGATCAGAGGTAGGGTAGGATCGTTATAATTTTTATATCAACCTATTAAAATACTTCATAGCGTTTCCAAGCGCCTCTAGAAGGCATGATTTTTATATGCGATTTCTCACTTTGTAGGCCTCTTTTTTGCAGTTAATAAGTGCTAATTTTATTTCAACCAGAAACAGCTTAATAATGACTTTTCCGTACGCACTATAAATAGTTTGAATTTGTGGTACAACTGTACCTAATTTGATACAATCGAAACTTTAGCGGTGCACTGGTTTACTCAATAGTTTTTTGATACAATTTTCTCAAAATATTTTCGTTTGGCTCAAGTTGGTTTTAAATTTCTTATGAAAGAAAGAAATTTATTTATTTTTTATTTTTTTTATTTTATTTGGAAAAAATTTTAAATCTTTCTATTTTTTGGGGTTTTTCTGTATTCTTAACTAGTTAGTGAGTGTAGAAAGTTCTAAAACGGTGTTTAGATTATACCACAAGTCGTCTGATCTGCCATAAAATTAAGTCTGATATCAAAAATTCTATAGTGTAAACATATTTTGATTGATGCAAGTATAAAATCCGGTGGGATACTCCGTAATTCATTTCCAAAGAAAATATTTTCAAATTAAAATTTATTAAGCATACAAATCCGAAAAATTTCTAATCGAATTACGAAGTAAAAAAACATCTCCCCCCATTGTCAATTTTGACAGGCCGATTGAGTTTCAATTTTGTTAAATGTTTTAACAAATTTTTAGTACCAACTGTATCAGAGTTGAATTTTCGCCCACAACGAACAAAAGCAGCTGTGTGGGAATGATCATGAAATAAATTTCTTTTATATTTTTTTACACATATGTATGTATATTAAGGCTCCACGAAAAGCCCCCAATGAAATAACGCCCAGGAAACAGCCCCCAATTAAATAAACCCCAAAAAATAGGAAATATCACTCAAAAACAGTGAATGAAATAACATCGAAAAATAAATGAAATAAACCCCAAAGCGAAAACAAATCAACCCCCAATATTTGGGAGTTATTTCATATGAAATAACTCCCAATGATGAAAATGAAATAACACCCAATGAAATAAACCCCGTCAGCAACAAAAATGAAATTATGCCCGAATTTCATAAAAGAGTCAGTTTCACTAATGATTTTATGAAGTCAATATGGACCAACAGCAAAAACGCAAAATTATTGAAATGAATCGTGTGGAGGCCCGCAGGCGTCTTCTTCATAATAAGGATATATTCAACTTCGAAAGTGTGCCAGCATTCATAATAAATTTTTTTTTTTTGGTGAAGGAACATACAAAGCTCGTTTAATAGTGACTACTTTTGGTTTTGTAAATGGACTAAGTCAAGTGCCGTTATTTTCCCTTATACGATGGAGCCATTTCAGAACAGCCACCAACGAGCTATCCTAAAACTTTACGAATGGCATGAAAATCCAACTCATGGGAGACGTTATTATAGTTACAATGTTATAAAGAAGGCAGTAATTTTTTGTAATGGAGATGTGAGGAAGTATGGAGAAAGAATTGTGTAATATTTCCAATATATTTATTGTTGAAACCTAACTACCAACAAACTATTTTCATGTACATACATAAATAATAATCATACGTAGGAAATGGTAAAAAAAAACAAAATGGTTGCTCATGAATTCAAGATGGAGAAAATATACGTTGTATGTATAAATGCTGCCAGTTGGTTACACTTTGTTATTATGGACCTCCTCACTGCTTGGCAGAAGTGGAATCAACAACCGATTACTTTTGATTTAGGGAAAATAATCATTATTGCCGTGCGTAGTCTAATTTCGTAGTCTGTCACGAAGGTCGCACCATCCAAATACAGAACGTTATCATTTATGTATTTGAAAAAATGCTCGTAGCATTTTGTTGATTTTCTATTCGTCAATATGAACACAAATGGAAATATCTGTAAACATTCGAAAGATATTGTAATATATTTACAGGCTAAAAGTTTTCTTGTTAAAGGTCTATTTTTATACAAGCAAATACACCCCCAAAAACCAACAACTTTTAAAATGAAATAACCCCCGAATACAAAATGAAGAAACACCCAAATTATACACGCTATGAAACAAGCCCCGAATGTTAAAAATTTGTTGGGCCTTATTTCATTGGAGATTATTTCATAATTTGAAAACCCCAAATGAGAAATAAAATAGTTTTCAAAAAAAAATGAAAAAAGGCCCAAAAAAATTGGGAGTTATTTCATATGAAATAACACCCAAAAATGTATGGAAAAAATTTGGAGAATATTTCATTTCTCGTTTGGGCGTTATTTCGTAGAGCCTATATTAAAAAATAAAAATATTTTTTATGGAGTTTCGTTTAAATACGACTGTTTACAATCTGGGCAGGGAATTTTTATAAAAGTATATTTTTATGCGTTACAATTGTCAGCGCAAACGTACATACTAACTATGAATAATACCATTTCCATCTATGATGGTGTAGGGCTTAAAAATGCGTAACTTGTTGGGATGATAAGAAAATTAGTACATGTTATAATTTTGTGTATTTCAAAAAAAGTACATTTAAAATCCTATCGCTTTTATGTGGACCTTGAAATACATACAAATGCATGAATGTAAGTAAGTACGTGGTAACTTAAAAACAAAACAAAAAACTATTTCAAATTATATGAAAATGAATTCGTAATGTTTATATACAAACATAATTACTTATGTAAATTTGTATGTCACATACTATCTTACTTTTCTTTTTAATTTATCGCTAAAACCTTAAACAAATATGTAAAATATTACCTCATTTGTTTTTTCGTTTATTTAAAATTTGTTTTTGTCATACATATGCCATAATAAATATACAAAATTATTGTTTTAGTAACTCATAGATAAAAACATGAAAGCAAATTCTTTCAAAAAATAAAATTTAAAAGTCTTGGTTTATTTTTGATAAATTCTCTAATTGAAAATGTTCAACGAATTTTTTGATTATTGAATTGCCGACGTTAGTAAAAATATTCCTTCTTGATTTGTAATAATTTTTTTTTTTTAATTCTAAAAGAAATCCTTATTAACCTTTGCCTTTTTCATTTTTTCCAGCATCTCAATATGAACCGGGCGGTTATTCATTACAGTCACAAAGCAACCGCAATTCAGCCAACATGACACAACGTGATGGTATTATGAAATTCGAGAATGAAAGAATTAAAACCCTACAAGAAGAACGTTTACACATACAAAAGAAAACCTTTACAAAATGGATGAATTCATTTCTTGTAAAGGTAAGTTAAACCTAAAACAGCAAAATTATTAAATTTGTTTGTAAAGGAAAAGCGAATTTCAAAAGCAATATTTTTTTTTCAAATTTTTTGATCAAATTTCATTATATACATACATACATAAAATGTATATAATATTTACATACATATATAAGTATGCATTTGTATATGTGTACATAAATACACATATTAATTCTCATTAATTTTCTATTTTTTTTTTCTTCCTCTTCCTCGATCTCTAGGCAAAAATGGAGGTCGAAGACCTTTTTACAGATTTAGCGGATGGTGTCAAATTGCTAAAGTTGCTTGAAATTATATCTGGCGAAAAGCTGGGAAAACCTAATAATGGACGTATGCGTGTACATAAAATTGAAAACGTTAACAAGAGTCTGGCATTCTTGCATACCAAGGTAATTTTTACTTACATACATACACATGTGCAATACTAACACTTCTATGATTTAAAATTGTATTTACTCTGCAACTTATCTATAAAAAGAATTTTATTGGTCACTACTTGGGGTTGTATTTGAGTAAATACTTATTTTACAAAATAGTTATTGCCAACTAGGAGACCAAATATTTTTTAATTTAATTTAATTAAAATAAAAATATTTACAATTATTCTGCAGATTCGTTTAATAAAGGTGTGTTTCATTTAATTCCTAAACATCTTAACGCTATAAATAGCACTTTGAAGTTCATGCGTTAATAGGCGTGTTTAGTGCACATGAAAAAATATTGTAAAAATCAGAAAATACTTTCTGTTTCATATTTATAGCATCTTAATTAAATTTTATTCTGCAGATATATAAAAGAAATTAATGCAGGGATGGAAAAATAAATTTTGGTTTCGGTATTAAACAATTAACTATGGTGTACTTTTTTGATACTAAATGTACTAAATTTGTTACTTTTACACCATTTATAATGTGTTTCACAAATACATGTCCTTTTTATAATTCATTTTTATTAAATTAAATATACCATAGCAACTTTTCCATCACTGACATAAGAATTGGCCTTGCCAGAAAACATCCCCTAAAGAAATTGTTTTGTTGTATCAATTCGTCGTTGCATATACTTACCTGTATGAATATGTCTTGATTATTGTTTCGTGAGCTACATATTCTATTTGCAAAATATCAAAACTATATGAACTATTTCGCGAAAAAATTTTTTCAATAACCTTAACTTTTTCTGAGTTTCATATTAAAAACCCAAGTGAAGATTTAAAAAAAAAAACATTTTAACTTTTTAATAGCCACTATTTGACTACTTTTCATTTGTATTAATTCAAATACACTTTATGCTTAGAACTGGTTAAGTTTTCTAGGTTTAAGTCTAAAATTGCCTCTCAGATTTGATGAGCAAAATCGCACCAAAAGAATCCGTATTCTGCGTGCGATTTTACATAGAAAATAAATGGCAAATATCGTGAATCAAAATCACTATAAATTAGTGTATTTATTTTAATGTATTTTTTTTTTAATAAATGAATTGTTTTGTTTTTAATTCACTATAAACGTAAGCATATAACTCTTCCCATTATGCTGGTTATTTCTGGCCAAAATTTTACTTCAAATTTACACATTGCTGAAGATCTACTGATTTTAATTCTTGCATCAATTACATCTTAAATGAAAAAAAAGTAAATCAGCGTAGTGATATACGAGCCATGCTTATCTAAACCAAATGCTATTTAGTAGATGTTTCTGGTGTTTGGTTTACAATTTGTCACCGGTTCGAGGCAATCGTTGCTCCAGTGGGCAAAATTTTGACTTTAAAATGTCGAGGATTATTTACTATCTTTGGGTTAAATAATTGATTGCTTATTTAAGTAAAGTATAAATTTCTGCTATTCTGGTTCTTTGTTAAGTTGTAAACTTCTCCATTGTTTATTCTTCAGGAGTTATTTATATAATAAAGTTATTAAATTTGTAAACCCCATAGTCACTCTTAGATACACCCACCTTTATAAAGAGCTGGTGGATCCTTTAATTTAATAATCATACATAAGTTCGTGCCACAAAAATTAAAAAAAAAACATTTTTTTTTTAAATTCCTTTAACCAGTTTTGTCAACAATTTTAATGTAGTTTTTTAAAGATTTTTTTAAAATTATAGAAATACGTACCGTCATCTTAAAGACCTAATAACCTATCTGCAAAATTTCAAAGTTGACTTCTTTAAGGATTATTATTCCCTATATCATAACGCATATGGGCAATTTCATATCATCGTACGTGACATTTGTACTCTTATAAAGTGGAATAATTTTTGCAAAAGTAAGAGTAACTGAAAAAAAAATTAGATCTTTATGTTCCATTCAGAGGGTACTTTATTTAAAAAAAAAATAATTATATTCGAATAATTGTTGTCTTAAATATTGAGCAAAATTAGAGTATATCGTACGTGACAGAAAACAGAAGTGATTTTGAGGTATATATGGAAATATGAAAAAATCTGCGAATCTTGGGAGGTATTTTTTCTTTTTTTGTTTCTTACACTAAACCACATATTTTTCATTTAATATCCATCATACTTAATTGAAAACAATCTTTAAATGATTTTATAATAAATATAATTTAATATCGTACGTGACATATCGTATGTGACAGATTTTTCTCTTATAATATTCTTAGGTATATATGTTAAGAAAAAAAGTTAAATTCTAAATTAGGTGCTAAGTTTTAACTGTCACCTTAGCCTACTACAAACTAGTTAAGTTTTAACTTTTTCCCTTAATGAATATGCAGTTTGAGAGACATTTATAAAGTGCCTGTCATAATATGAAAACGTATGAAGTTTATTATCTTTTGAATGGGCTGGACATTTTACCAAGAGATAATCAGATTAAACTCTTATTATTGCTCTTAAAATAATGTAATAAGTTCTAAATACCTGCGCATAGTAAAATTTTAGTGTTTTTTTTTTATCATTAAACTTTTATTGAGAGTTTTTGCTTTTACAGTCGTGGTTGACATTTTCATGGAATTGCCCATATGTGTGCAAAATTTTGAACATCTAATATTACAAATGACCATATTATTACTAAGTTAGTACTTCGAAGACCGTTACGCACTTAAAAAAAAGAAAAATAAATCATCAAAAATGACGATAAAAGTTTTATTATGTTGCATAGTGTAATTTAAACAAAAATTAAGTTTTTTTTTTGCTTAAACCAGTAAAAGAAACTATAACTATTATTATTAAATGTAAGTATATAATATTCATATGCATAAAGAAATTGTTATTTATTCATACTTATTAGTACTGCTGATAGGTTATTTGGTTTCAGGTTGTTACAATTCCAAATAACCTAAATGACATAACATAAGCTGTGTTTAAAAAAATAAAAATTTCTCAATCGATAGACAGATATTTCTGGTTTCATTTTTAACAAAATAGGTAATTTTCGTTTCAATATTTCAAATAGTTCCAATTTTATAACGTTTTTTGCCTCTCCTGTAAACTTTTGAAAACTGCAGATAGGTTATTTCGTCTTTAAGGTGACGATATGTATGTATGTGTGTATATGTTACTTTAATTTATTTTAATTAAAAATATGTAAATATGTAGTATTTAAAATGGCCATACAATTCAGCAATTATTAACGGTCATACTAAATAACATAAAACTACTGACACGTACGAGCATGTTGTATATGCATATTGTTACATACATACATACATATATTTTTTCAGTTGCGTACGCTCTTGCATGAACACATTGTTAAGTTTTAGATGTCACCGTTATAAAGAAAAATAAACAGAGAAAAAGTTTATTGTACATTAAACCAGGTATACTCGTATAACAGAAAAGGTGGCATAGTATGAAGACGTTTTAAATTAAAGAAAATTAAAAAAAAGTTTTACAAAGTGCTAAACATGCTGTATTAATCGTTAACGTAACAAATTAGTTGTCAAGAGTTCATTCAGTCACCGTACTAATGCCTGTTATTTGTGTTTATTTATGTTTTTTTTCTGTTTCTATAAAGATTTATTTCAAAATAATTTAATTTTGAAAACAAACCAATAAGAAAAAATTAGGTACAAAAATAACAACGTTTTAGAATTTTTAATTCATTCAATAAAAAATCAAAACTGATTAAGGATACTAAAGAAACAAAAAACAACTAGACTAGTTTTAATCACTTTATCAACACTTAAGGGGCTTCTTTCTGAGTAAATTGCAATAAAATCAAATTGTAAAACTGTTTCCTTTTGTTTTTCATTGAAAATTAACTAGTATGATGATGAAGGCTATGATAATGTTTGCATTTCTATAGGTTGGCGTGTGACATAGTTTTCAGTTTTTTTTTCTATGCGATTTTTCTTCTCTATCTCTTTATTTAATTTCCTTTCCTCTTTAACTTTTCTCAGTTACTTGCTATTTTTTTTTTTCTTTTTGCATTATATTTGTATTCATGTATGTTTTCATACTACTTTCATTACTTACATATTATGGCTGTGTAATTGTTTTTAGTAGTCTTTAGTTTCTAGCTTTTATCTAGTAGTTTTATTTTTACACTCAAACATTTTGTTTCATCCAACTTATAATAAATATTTTTCAATCGAAAAGTTTTAAACTTTTTCGACATAGTTTTTAATTGTGTCAATAAATTCCCAAATATGTATATGTATGTGTGTATAAACAGGGTGGGCTTTAAATTACCTCGGGGTTTGAAAATTTAATAACTTTCTCGATTTTTAAGATTATATATGTAAATACCTCCTGGATAATTAATAATCTATAATTTTATTATTTAAAAAAACAGTGATCAATTGCATACTTCATTGTCACCACCAATATGGCACCGTAAGAGATTTGCCTCGAACCGGTACAACACGTTTAATTCGCACTGCAGAAAATATTGAACGTGTAGAGCAAGGTTTATTTATTCCTCAGATTGTCTTGATTCGGCAGCTAATTATTTTTTCTTCAGTATATTTAAACTTCTCTCATTTATTTCAAATGTCAAACTTTATATATATAGAATATAAACAAAAAATTCTCTCTGATAACTTAATGAATAAATAAATATGCCTTGGAGTAGAGCAAGGTGTTAACGAAACGCCAGAAACATTTACCAGAAGGCGTTATGCACAGATAGGAATGACTTGTACGTCACTACCGCATATTTAAAAAAAATTTACTTTAATTCCCCTATTAAATGCAATTGGTGCAAGAATTAAAACCCGCAGATCATCGGCAACGTCTAAATTTTGCACTTAAATTTCAACAGTTGGCCAGAAATAAAATCAGCTTTAATGAGAAGCTGATTATGAGTGATGAAGCTAATTTTCATTTGAATAGCTTTGCAGAACTGTAAGTTCTGGGGTTCTGAAAATGCAAGAGCCATGTATCAACGAAAATTGCATCCCATTAGATGTACAGTATGGTGTGGTTTTACATCTGGAAATATCATTGGGAATTACTTCTTCAAAAATAAATATTAAAGTGTTTTAATCATAAATGGAGAACGGTATCGGTTTATGATATGACATTTTTACGTTCTACTGTTGAAAACAGACCTGAGATGTAATGCAGCTGGATAAAGCCTCTGCCCGAGACATAATGGCATTTAAAAGTCAAATTTTTCGAGAGCGAATAATTTTCAGAAATTCAAAACTAAGTTGACCGGCACGTTTGCCAGATTTGTTAACACCCTATTTTTTCTCCTTGGGGTTATTTGAACTTTAACTCAAGACTAACATTGTTGCAGAAATACGAGCGCTACAGCCACAAATTAAAAAAAAAAACTCGAAGTTAAAATGGGGTCATTTAAGAGACATTATTTTCAATACTAAGTGTAAAAAATTTACCGTTTTGTATATTTTATAACCTAAAAAATTGTTAAAAAACATATACATTAAACTAAAAAATTATCAAGTTTTTAAAGCCAATGGTGACTTTTTGCCCAAATTGTATAATCAACAAAATATCATTCTACTTTGTACATACCGTTGGTCATAAGTAGAAGGTCCCTAACTCAAATAAATACTTGTAACTTTACAGGAGAATTCAATAACGTAATATGAGCGGTTTTCTTATTGAAACTTCTTTTGTAAAATTGCTTGCAAAACTGTTATATTTGATAATATTGCATTAAATTTTTGTGTTGAGGTGTATTTGTATAAAATGTATTGAAATCGCTGGAAAAACTCAATTTCGTAATAAATACGATTTAGGGCTTTTCTACTTGTGATCATTATACATTTGTGTATGTATATTTCATCTTTCTACTCTAATTTTGATTAAAACCTTTGCCAAATTTCAAATTCAACTTGTTTTTATACCCTTCACACAGTGAAAAGTGTATATGGAAGCTTATGAATGGGGGAGTCGATTAAGCTTTGTCAGTCTGACCGTTAAACCGTCTGTCCGTGCTTATGTTGAAATTAACTTTTTGAAGTCCCCCGACATCGCTTGGACCCGGGTGAGGTATTAAAATATCAAAAACATTCGGGAGTGGATCGGTATTGAAAATCAGAAACATCGGTACATAAACAACTGAGATATGAGCAAAAACCCAAGGCCACCTCGCTTTTTTAACACAAAAACAACATACAACAACAGCATACCATACATACAAACGTGGCATCGAACCCCAGCTGAGCCAAAGAAAACATTTTTTTTTATTATTAATTTTTTATTTTAAATATTATTTATATTATTATTATTTTTTTTAAACATTTTTTTTAATATATTTTTATTTTTTTTTCTATTTTTTTTCCTTATTTTTTTTAAATTTTTTTAATCTTTTTTTATTTTTTTATATGATGTTTTATATATGTATGTACGTATTTCATATGAGATGAATGGTGATACAAACTATTGTTATTGCATGACTACACGTTGTGAAGGGTATATAAGATTCGGCACGGCCGAAGTTTTAAGTTTCAAATTCAAAAATTAACCTTTTATAGTTTTGGTTATTAATTGCACGAATAGCATGTGTTAATTTTATTACCATTTTTATTTGTTTAATCTTATTAACTTTTATTGATTTGTTTTTACCAACATTTTATGATGGGTGTAAAATTTGAAAATACAGAAAAACATCAGTTCAACCTGCTGTTAAAATCTAATTAACTATACAACACAATGCTTTAAATTTAAAACCAATTTTTAGTTTTCTTTTTATTGTACATATGAACATACATATGTATGATCATATATATAACAACAAATATGTACCCATCATATCATATAAACATTTCACATTAAATTCACGTAATTAATTAAACTGAAAACTGAAAAGAAAATAAAAAAAATACAAAAGAATGTTTGTTAAATCGTAGTACTATACATTTTTTTTGCTGATGGTATTTATTTCTTTTTTAATTTTTCCACCTCTTCAACACCATTTTTGTTTGTATTTAGAAGGAGAAAAAAAAAACACACAAACATACTATGAACATACAAAAATACCTACATAGTTATAAAACATGATAAAAATTGCACTTTTTTCCTACAGTATAATGCCAAGAAAAGTGAAAGTTTATTTAAAGACTCTACATATGACTGTCTGTACAGCCATCTGTCTAACTGCTGAATGTCGATTGTAATTTCTATGAGTGCAAACAAAACAAAATCACCTGAATGAACGTCTAACTGGCTGGCTGGTTTGTTGCAAAATCGACGTCATAGCGCATAATGATAGATCATATTTAATGATCACTTGTTTTCTAAAATTTTATAAAAAAAAAGAATATAATGATTTAAAGACATGCACTACGTATTAGACTAGATAATATTACTTAAAGTTGTTCATTGAAAGAAAAACACACACATACGGTCGGATTAAGCTTATAATTCGGGATAAATAAACTAAATATATCGTTGACGTTGGGAAAAAAGGCAATAAGTTTGAAAAATGCATTTTTAGTTTTTGATATGGTTTTTTTACCATTTTGAAACAATACATCACAACAATAAAGCTGCCCTCAGACGGGATGTATTTTAAAAAATATTTTCTTTTATTTATTAGATCTTTCTATATTAAGAAAATGACAATAAGTATTAAAATCTTAAATAAACTTATTTCGGGGTCTATTGCCATTGCAATAGAGACTCCAATTTTCATTGCATAGTGGTCATCATTCTAACGGGTCCGCGAGGCCCAATGTGTTAATCCTCCTGAGTCGAGTATGTCCATTATAATACAGTAGATTCTGTGCGAGGCGATTTGGATGAGTTTCCAGTTTTCGTACATATTTTGAGCAGAAGATTTTTATTTCGTCGCGAACAAATATTAAGGTCCTTGTGGATATTCGCGTTATTAATGTACCACGGGTCTCCAGTAATAAGTCGCAATATTTTGTTTTGCCGTCTTTGTAATTTTTCTATATTAGAAGCAGAAGCTGTTCCCCATAGTTGCATTCCATAGGTGCATATTGTCTTAATGATAGCTTTGTAAAGTAGAACCTTGTAGTTTAGGTTGAGAGCAGAATGAGAACAAAGAAGCCACTGAAGTTGTAGTGTTTTGAGTTTGAGTTGTATAGATTTGGATTCGATATGCTGAGACCAGGTAAGGCGTCGATTAAGGTGTATACCAAGATATTTTATATGATTTTGCTATGGGCTAGCGATGTTATTTATCTTCAGGTTAGGACAGTTTCCTTTTCTCAAGATGAAAGAACATGTGCGCACTTTGCTGGGTTTACTTTTATTTTCCATTGGTTGAGCCATTTTTTGAGTTCTTTAATATGATCCTGCAGGCAATTAGAAGCAATTACTGGATTTTTATCTATGCTTATAAATGCTGTATCGTCTGCAAAAGTTGACGTGTGTATCAAGTTATTAGTGGGCATATCTGATGTATAAATTATATACATGAGAGGACCAAGTATACTGCCTTGGGGAATTCCTGCTGCGATTTTTCTTGAGTCTGAGATATAGTCTTTATACTTTACTACAAATGAACGATCCAATAAATAATTTCGCAGTAGTTTGTGGCCATTTTGGGGTAACAAATAACCTGTTTTATGTAGAAGCCCATCATGCCAGACCTTGTCAAAGGCTTGAGAAATGTCTATAAAGAGTGATGAGCAAAAGTATTTGTCCTCAAAAGCCTGTCTGATAAGATTAACTATGCGATGAACTTGTTCTATTGTGCCATGATCTTTTCGGAATCCAAATTGATGAACGGGAATGATGTGGTGGTCGTTTAAATATGGGGTCAACGCATTTAAAAATATTTTCTCAAAGAGCTTTGATAAAATTGAGAGTAAGCTTATCGGGCGATAAGATGACACTTGGCTAGCGTCTTTACCTGGCTTAGGTATCATAGTAATTTCTGATATTTTCCATGATTTAGGGTAGAAACCGTTGTTAATTTTGTGATTTTGCAGATAGTTTAGATTTTCGCTTTCACACGTATTAATATTTGTTATTGTAATTACATCTCCATAACCTTTTTTGTTTACAATAACTTTTTTGTTTTATCAACTTTCAGTCGTTTTTTTTTAATAAAGCGTGTGAAATGGATTCAGTCAATTTTTCTGTTTTTTTGTTTTGCCGCCAAACATAGCTCTGTTTGCCAAATCAAAATTGAACACGAATTAATTGAACATTTATCATGTCACTTTAACTTACGTATTTCTCACAAGAAATTTTTCAAATCATTTACACGACATGTATTAATTGTTCAGTGAAAAATTTGTCAAGTCATATGTAAGTATGTATGTATGTATGCAAAATACGTACATATGTAAAATACAAATCGTCTAAAGGCACCTGAAGCCAATTCATACTCCAAGGGTCTTAGGATAATTGATTCAATGTTTTAAATGTTAATACTTTAGAATTTTTGTATGACAGTTTATTAATATATTGTGAATTTTATTTAAAAAATCTGTGTTTTTTTTTACTTTCAAAATAATGTATTCGATATCGAAATTTTAGAATTTAATTTACATAAAATCCTTAATTTGTTATGAAAAGTTCGAATTTTGGTTTTATAAGTTTATTTTTACTGCCGTATTCGGAAATAAAATATTTTCGGCTCTTATTTTCAAGGCTTATTTGACAATTTTCTTTACAGCATCTGTCAAATAAACCCTTAATAAAACCATTGGCAAGGCTACAAATTTTTTTGCTGAGAGTAACAAAAGCTCAAAATTTTTTTTCTGTTAAAAATCTTGAACTGATTTAATTTTATATGTCTACTAGCTGACCTGGCAAACGTTGTTTTGCCTTCAAGGTGGTTGAAGTGGAATCGTTGTTTTGCTTTTAAAATTTTTGTGTTGTCACCTTTATAACAAAGTGTCAATAATAAATCAAAAATTTAATAATTTGCATAAGAGTACCATTCTAGCAGCAACAACAGCAATAACACATACCTATGATACCATGCTGGTGTATAGCAAGTCAAAAACCGAATGGTCAGCGCACAAATAAAATGACGATCGAAATAACGACTGAGAAGATTCAGTTCAACATTCCAATTAGAAAGACTGAATGTCATTGTACACATAAGACAATACGATACATGGTTTGGTAACCTTTTAAGTGACAATAAAAAATGTATGATTAATTGAAAATGGAGAGCATTCTGTTGATATTTATGTGCGAATATATAGGAAAATTTAAAAGACATATCTCCGGAACCACTACGCAGATTTCGTGCAAACCATCTCCAACGTATTTGAAATCGGTCGACCGTTTCCGTAGTTAATGGTGACATCAAAGTGTACACTTCTTTTTATATACATATAAAGATTTAATGTAAATAGCTAATTTTTTGAAAAATAATTCTGGGGAGGAGGCATTACACAACCCAGAACGGTTTAGTTACACCCATAAATAAACCTAAAATATTTTTTTATGAATAAGACAGTTAATTTTTATTTATTTTAATTGAAAAGACAAACCTACTTTATTGAATCTTGTTTAAATTATTTCACGCATATGAGCGACAATATTTTCCAAATCTTATCTTTATGGTGGCTTTTACTTTAACTATAAAATTAGACAATATAGCAACTTATTGAATAAGCAAAAATGTTTGAATTGTATGCGAAAATTTTTTTAAGTACACACATACATACATATGTATGTACAGTGACTCGCAAGAAAGTATGCCATTTTAAACATAAAATTTTTTTGTTTAAAACTCGCTTAATCATTTTTTTAGGTTAAATACTTCGACGATAACGTAACAAAAAAAATTTTTTTTCATTAACAAAAATACAAAACCGAGTAGTTACCGTGCATGAATTTATGTATTTTAGTTAGTTTAATGAAGCGTGACTTTAAGAAAAAGTTTCGTACATTTTCTTTAGTGGAAATAGAAATGAAAATAATTATAATAAAGCATACATACATAGTAATAATTACGTAGGCTCACTTTTAATGTGAGCCACTGTATGTATGCGGTTAAAAAATATGTTTAAACACATACATATATTCATAACCATATGGTTAAAATTATTTATATATATGAAATACAGTCGAACTTCCATAACTCTAATCAACATTATCCCAAAAAAAAACTTCGACTTACGGAGACTTCGAGTTACAGAATTTTTTATTAAAATAGAAAAATGGGTTTTTTATTATGATTTTTATTTAAAATAGCCTCGAATAGCCTCGAAGAACAAGCATATGTACTCATATATGTAATTAAAAAATTACAGTTAAGTAAAATATTCTGAACTAAGTGACTGACATTTTACTTTTATTTTGTTATTTTCAGTAAAAAATAACTCCAATGTGCTTAAAGCTTTGTAGTGCTCATCAGTTGTTGCGCCATTTGTCTGTAAATAATTATTTAATATTCGGAAAGATCTTTCTACATCATTTCTTGTTGGTTTTGAGTAGTTTCTCATGCATGTTTTAGCTTCTCGTTGCTGAAAACCAATCGAGGACTGCTTTGTAGACTTTTTTGAATTTTGGGGTCCTAACTCTTTTACTACATAAACGAAATCCAGATTCAAATGAGTTAATAGTTGATTCCTTATTTTTGAAAATTGTTGAGACCGTGCTTGCCGAGGTACCATATATATCAGCCGCTTCCTTTTTCTTTAATCCGTCTTTGACGTCTTTTATAAGTTTATATATATTTTTTTTTCAATAGAAAAGCATTTTAAAACACGTTAAGTTGCCATAATAATTAAAAAAAAATTGATTTCAACATTTATCATCTAGCCCGAATTATGCATAGAACTGATACTTACGCAACCTAAAAGGAAAGAAATTTGTAATTCCCCGAAAAAAAATAGCACGTAGAATAGAAACAAACGAAACAAGCAAAATTCTTCAAGTTATAGAGTTCATGTGTATGTTTTTTGTTCGAGTTATGGAGAACTTCGACTTATGGAAGTTCGAGTTACGGAAGGCAAATTGTATGTGATTTGTTCTTTTAACGCTACTGCCAACCAAATTAGTTCGAGTTAGAGAAAATTCGAGTTAGAGAAGTTCGAGTTATGGAAGTTTGACTGTAATTTCTAAACTAATTGTGGTCAGTTTTTAAATTCGTATTTAGTTAATTATTTTTTAATTTAAGATTTATTTAAATGCAGTTTCAGTTTTGTATTCTTAAAATCATGATGTTATTTAGTTGTGATAAAAAATATAGCAGTATTCTGAATATTTTCGAGTTTTTCAGCAAACTATTAACCGCATGTAAATTGTCAATTTTGACAATCGCACAACTGACAAGGTCACTGTAAAACACATAGTACCTTCCTTATTCATAAAAATTATTAACGGTTAATATAGAGTTTATGAAACTAATTTTCAATAGTAATTTATTTTATAAACCTCATAAAAATCTGTTTTATTTTTTTTTAATTAGGACGATAGTGTGTAAAAGTGCCTTATGTGATAAAGTGTAAAAAATCAAAAAAAAAAAATCGTATTCTTTGTTAAAAAAAAACATTAAGAACTGATAAAATAAGTATAAATTTAAATGTAGATTAAATAAAATCCAAATTTTACTGCAACTCTGTATCAGTGCCATAACAAGGCTATTAGTGGTACAATGGTAAATGATGAGTAAAAAATTGCATAACTTACCAAAAGATAAAGTAAGAATGCTATTGAACATATGTAAGCGTACAACTAGAACTTATTCTTAAAATGGCCGACAAACTTAACGAAAGTTGTAATTTTTTGCTCTATAAAGAAAAAAATCACATTTAGTTTTTTTCCTCTACTACGAAATTATTAATCGTTAAGTTTAACTTTGATTATTTTTATAAAAAGCTAATTATTATTATTATTTTTTAATTAATAAATACATGTATATCCTTGCCACTGTAACATCTGTCATGTAATTCGCAAAATATACATAACCGCAAGATCTTTAATCAAGTCATAAATTTTATTTTATTTATTTAATCAATTAATTGAATATTTAATTGAGATATACAGTGGAATCACCCATTACATACACTTCCAATAATCGTACACCTCCTTTAGTTGGACACTGTTTGCCGGCCTTGTGACATCCCTTAAGAAAAATCATTGCTCATCGCTCTCCCATAAACGTACACTGTTATGAGCGGTCACACACACCCGTTTGACAAAAATAAATTCTCTTAAACGGACATTTCGTTTGTATTTTACCTTTTTTTGATCCTTATTTACAAATAAGCTTGTCAAGGCTCTCTTAATTTATTCGCCTTAATAAAAACACTCGATTTGTCATATTTACCACATCACATACATAACATGTTGTGAATATTTTTTCTCTCACATCTCACTTCAGATTCGGAGAGTTTAGAATAGTAATTCTTGCAATGTCCGTGGTGCGTTCATATAATAATTATAATAATCATATAGTTTACAAACCTATTTGGCCAACAGAATTTTGATCTATGTTATTACCTACGCGATTTGAGGGATTACTCCAATGAGGCAAATAGTTTGGAAACAGTGTTTAATCGTTTGTATAGATACATTAGCGTGAACGTATGTAAAACACAACAAAGATAAAATAGAAGCCTTTAAATTTCAACCGCTTGATTTAAATTTTCGAGATGTTATTGCCAAGATAAACCTGATCAAATTAGGATGGAAGTTTTGGAAATATCTCATTAAACTTATAAGTACTCAAAAATCATTTTATTACATAAGGAATACATACGTATCAATGATTTTCTGTTATTTAACTCAATTGAATTGTTTATTTTTTTCATAAAAATATTTTTATATAAAATCTAACTATCTTAAGCCTGTAGTACACGAAATGGAAAAATCCACATACGCATGTGGCTGTGACGTAATTTTGACGTCTTAAGCCTGTAGAACATGAAATGTAAAAAGCCACAAACGCATGTAACGTAATTTTGACGTCATCATAAAGGATAAATCTGTGGTCTTCATGGGCAACCGCGTATGTAAGTTCAGTTTATACGATTTAGAGCAAATAATGCCATATTGCTTGGTTTTAGACGGCCTTTACTTCTTTTTAAAATGATGGACCCATTCCGATTTTTTTTATGGCATAACAACGTAATTCTATATACATATAATCGAAAATCATTCAGCACTAACACGGTTTTGTAGCTCTCCTGAAAAATTTGATTTTAAGACATATGTATGTACGTGGTTGCCCATGAAAACCACAGAAATATATCCGCTTCGGCCACATGTATTTCATTTGCATTTTTAGACTAAAATACATTTCGTATTTATCAAAATATTACCGCATGCAGCCACTACGACTATTTTAAAAAATGTTGCCAAAGTGCTGAACATTTTAGTGACGTCAGACCCACATGTGTATGTGGCTTTGTGCATTTCATATACTATAGGCTTTAGACAAATTCTACTAATTAAAATTTGTAGTTTTTTTTTTGTTGACCGTCCTTGTACGTATACACATTAATGGTGCCTTCGGTACTCGTTCCAGAGAGATTTCACTGTACATATCATATACATATGTAAAAAATATGTAATATGAAATTAATCAATTAATTAATAACTATTAAAAAATATATATATATTGTTTTAATATACTTAAAGGTCCGTTTAGAATCGATTGGCGCCGAAGACATTGTCGATGGCAATCCCCGCTTAATTTTAGGTCTTATTTGGACAATCATTTTAAGATTTCAAATACAAGAAATTGAAATTGATGTCGACGAAGAAAATGAATCGTCTGAAAAACGTTCTGCCAAAGATGCTCTATTATTGTGGTGCCAGCGTAAGACTCATGGTTATCCCGGTGTTAATATACAAGATTTCACCTCATCGTGGCGTTCTGGTTTGGGTTTCAATGCTTTAATACATTCACACCGGCCCGATTTGTTCGAATACAGCACAATTGTTAATTCTAAAAATTCAAATATTGATAATTTGAATCATGCCTTTGATTTGGCCGCCACCGAATTGGGTATACCAAGGTGATATATTTAGCAATTTTTAAAAGTCATATTGTTTTGTAAAACATTTTTAAATTTTTTATAATTTGCAGCTTATTGGATGCTGAAGATATTGATTCGGCACGTCCCGATGAAAAGTCGATTTTAACCTATGTGGCCTCATATTATCACACTTTTGCACGTATGAAAAATGAACAGAAGAGTGGAAAACGTATCGCAAATGTAAGTTATACATTTTTCTTTCAAAGTGTAAAAGAAAAACTCTTAAAAAATAATTAAACATACATATGTACATACATACTTGCATATAAAATTCAAACAATTTTTATGTATGATTAATTAACATATTTTTGCCTCTCCAATGTTTCAACAGAAAAAAAACAAAAACGTTTGTAGATTGTATGTATAGTTCAAATGAAAATATAAACCCGTATTATAAAATAATTTGCATTAATAGTTCCGGTCTATTTAAGAAGACAAATAACATCAATTTTTCTTTTGTTTTCTTTTTCATTATAAAATTAATAACAATAAATTATTTACTTTTAAATTGCAATAAATTAAAATTGTTTCAAATAAAAAAAAAAAAAAATTAAAATAATAATAAAAATTACAGATTGTGGGTCAATTAATGGATGCTGATCGAAAGAAAATTTATTACGAACGTTTGACGACAAATCTATTGAGTTGGATCAGACAAAAGACGTTGGAATTACAACAGCGTGATTTTCCCAATTCATTGGAAGGCATTCAAAAGGAATTATTGGCATTTAAGGAGTATAGAACTATAGAGAAGCCACCAAAGTAAGTAGTATTTTATACAAATTTTAAACATATTTCTCACAAATTATTTTTTTACAAACAGTGTTTAATAAATTTTATCTTTGCGCAATGAAATAGGATTGTAATATTTTTTTTTTTTATCGTTTTCTATTAAAAACTATTATTTGAAAACTAATTCTCTTTTATAGATATAAAGAACGCAGTGAAATTGAAGCTTTATATTTTACCATCAATACTTTGTTAAAAGCCCTAAATCAACCACCATATAGTCCTCAAGATGGCCAACTGGTCAACGATATTGAAAAGGCGTGGCAATTGTTAGAATATGCCGAACATCACCGTGAAGTAGCTTTGAGAGAAGAACTTTTGCGTCAAGAGAAGCTAGAGCAATTAAATTACAAATTCGAAAAGAAATCAGTATTGCGTGAGGGTTATTTGAAGGAGATGATTCAAGTACTCTCTGATCCACGCTACCTTAAACAGGTTGATGCCACGCTCAAAAAACATGAAGCCATTTCGGCTGATATCTTGGCCAGAGTAGAACGTTTTAATGACTTGACTGCCATGGCTGATGAATTGGAGATGGAAAATTATCACGGCAAGGAGCGAGTGAAAAAGAGAGAAAATGAGGTTATGGAAAAATGGCGTAAATTGTTAGAGTTGTTGGAGAATCAACGTTTAAATTTGTCACAAATGAGCACTTTAATGAATTTGCTGCGGGAAATTGCCAGCACTACAGAGTCCATACGAGATTTACAAATACAATTTAGATCGGAAGATGTGGGTCCACATTTATTAGGTGTTGAGGAATTATTGCAGGCACATTCTTTGCAAGAATTGCAAGTAAATACTTATGGTGAAACAATAAAACGTTTTACACGGCAGGCCTTGCCATTTAGAAATTCTGAGCACAAGGACGCCGCAGTTTTGGCTAAAAAATTGGCAGATTTGGAAGAAGCTAACAAGGTTTTGCAGGAACTATGTGCCAAACGCAGGGCGTGCTTAGAAGAAGCCCGAAATTTCCATCATTTTATGGAGGACTATGACAACGAGGAAGGTTGGTTGGTTGACAAACAACGTATTTGCAAAACCGGCATTACCGCCAAAGACTTGAGAGCTGTTTTGTCATTGCAGCAAAAACACAAAGCCCTGGAAGATGAAATCAAATCCCGCAAACCTAAATCGCAACAAATGTCAGATGCTGGTAAACGTCTGATGGCCGATAAGCACCCCAGATCATCAGAAATCAAATCAAGAATCGATAGTTTAGACGATCACTGGAAGGCGTTAGAAGAATTAGTAGAAATGCGCCGCCGTCAATTGGAAGATGCTGCCGAAGCTTACCAGTTCTATACAGATGCCAACGAGGCCGAATCATGGCTAAATGAAAAAATGGCCCTAGTCAATTCCAAGGACTATGGCAATGATGAACCTTCAGCTCAAGCCCTACTGCAAAGGCATCGCGATCTGCAAGGTGAATTGAACGCCTATTCGGGAGATATTTTAAATCTTAATCAGCAAGCCGACAAATTAATTAAAGCTGGTATTTGCACTTTGGAATTATCGGCCAATGAACCTGAAATGCCAGAGATCGAACAACAACAGCAAGAGGAATGGGTCAATGAAACTCGTCTGGTGCCTAAAGAAGTTTGGGAAGATGAATGGGTTGAAAAGTTGGAACATCGTAAGGTGACCGAAACCAAAATGTTGCCTCATGTCCGAGCCATGTTTCCTTTCGAAGGACAAGGCATGAAAATGGAAAAAGGCGAAATAATGCTTTTGAAATCGAAAACCAATGACGATTGGTGGTGTGTACGCAAAGAAAATGGTCATGAAGGTTTTATTCCCGCAAATTATGTTCGAGAAATTGAGCCGCGCCCAGTGACCTGTATAGTGCCCAAAGCAGAGAAAGTTAAGGCTTTGCAAAAGGTGAAGAAGACAATATTGGTACGTCAAGTAGTACCGGTTAAACGTGTTAAACCCGCCGTAGTTACACCTAAACCTTTGGTCAAGCGTCGCAGTTCGGTCAACAGCATTAATGAAAATTCCGATAGTGTGGAGAAGAGACAAAAGCGTATTAATGCTACTTACGATGAACTACAGGACACGGCCCAAAAACGCCATGGTCTACTCGAAGACTCAATTCACCTCTTTGGATTCTATCGCGAATGTGATGACTTTGAAAAGTGGATGAAGGAAAAAGAACGTATAATTAAATCCGAAGAAGGGGGTGAAGGCGTTGAAAATGCCAAACGTAAATTTGAAAAATTCTTAACCGATATTTCGGCTGCTTCCAAACGTATTGAGGAAATCGATTCGGCTGTAGATACATTCCGCCGACAAGGTCATTCCCAATTAGACAAGATAATAGCGCGTCAGAAGCAAATTCACCAAATTTGGCAGAGACTTAATAATGCGAAGGTACAAAAGGAAAAGAGCTTACAAGGAGCTTCCAGTGTAGAACTTTTTAATCGTACCTGTGATGAAGCCAAAGTATGGATGAGTGAAAAAATGTTGCAATTAGACACTGCAGTAATTAGTCCAGATTTAAAAACTGTGCAAGCCCTGCAAAGACGCCATCAAAATATGGAACGCGAATTGGCTCCTATTGAAGAAAAGGTAAACCGAGTCAATTATCTTGGAAACTCAGTTAAAAACGCCTACCCAGCTGAAAGAGAAAATGTAACGGATCGGCAACAAGACGTACAAGATATGTGGGGCCAAGTTCACAATAAGAGCAGTGAATTAAGAACACGTATAGAAAGTGCTGTGGGTCAACAGATCTTTAACAATAGTGCCAAAACTTTACTTGCCTGGATTGACTCGGTTAAAGATCAATTAAACTCCGATGAGCCAGCCAGAGACGTAGAAACAGCAAACAAGCTGTTGAAACAACACAACGATTTGGGCGATGATATTAAAGCGCATGACAATGAATTTTCCGAAGTCATCAATTTGGGAAAACAGTTGGCTGAGGGCAAACCAAACATGGAGGAAACAGTGAAAATAATAGAGCGCCTATTAGGCGAACAAGACGCCATACATCGGGGCTGGTTAGAGAAGCAAAAATGGTTGCAACAATGTGTGGAATTGCAAATTTTCAATCGTGAAGCCGATAAAATTGATGCCACTACTAAGAGCCATGAAGCCTTTTTGGAATACAATAATTTAGGGGTTAGCTTGTTACAAAATATTAATATTAATATTCCCCAACATTATAATAATTTTTATTTATTACAGAACTCTTTAGATGAAGTTGAAGCCATTTTAAAACGTCATTTAGACTTCGAAAAGAGTTTAATGGCCCAGGACAAAATCCTTAAGGGTTTCTCTGATAATGCTGACAAATTAATTGCCAACAAACATTATGATGACAAATAGTAAGTTTTGTTTTTACTAGTTTGAAAGTTACATAAAGATACATAACTTTAAATTTTTCTTTATTCCCCATTTTACAGTATTAATGATCGCCGAAACCAAGTTTTGTTTAAACGCAAGGCTGTTAAGGATAAAGCTTTTGAACGTAAACGTTCATTGCAAGCCTCAAAGGACTTCCACAAGTTTGCCGCTGAGGCCGATGATCTAGATGTCTGGCTTAAGGACAAAACTAAAATAGCAGAAGATGAAAGCTATCGTGATCTTAGCAATCTGCCGCGCAAGTTGCAAAAGCATAAAGCCTTCGAACGTGAACTCAGAGCCAACGAGGGTCAATTGCGTAATATTAACAAGGATAGCGAGCAATTGATTGCTGCCAACAATCGTAAACCCGAAGTGAAAAAACGTGTCAATGACCTAAATAAAAAATGGAAAGAGCTTTTAGTCTTGTCCGAAGATAAGGGACGCAAATTAGAGCAAGCGGCTTCACAGCGCGAGCACAATCGAGCTATCGAAGATGCCAAAAAGAAGGTGGGAGAATTGGATGCCGCCTTAAAAAGCAAGGATGTGGGTATTGATTTAAGAAGCTGTAAAGACCTTATAAATAAACATCAACTTTTGGAGTCGGAAATTACTTTGTGGGAACAAAAAGTCGATGAATTGGTTAATTCAGGTGAAGAAATGGCTCACGAAGGACATTTTAATGCAGACAATATTAAAGATGAATCCAAGGATATACAAAATAGATTCAAGTTGTTGCGCGATCCAATGCAAAAGAGACGTGATGAACTTGAGGAAAGCCTAAACTATCACAAGTTCGTCTTTGAACTGGACAATGAGTTCCAATGGATTAATGACCATTTGCCTGCTGCCAAATCCAAAGAATTGGGACAAAATCTTCACCAAGCCCAAACCTTTTCCAAGAAACATAAGAAGCTGGAGGCTGAAATTAAAGGTCATCAGTCTATGATAAATAAGGCTCTGCATGCTGGCCAAGCCTTAGTACAACAAAATCACCCCGAAAAAGAAAATGTTAAAGATTTATGCACTAAATTGGAAGATGCCTGGAATGATTTGGAGTACAACACCAATGGACGAAGCAAGAAATTGGAAATGTCCTTGAAGGCCCAACAGTATTTGTATGATGCCAGTGAAATTGAAGCCTGGTTGGGAGAGAAACAAAATGCTCTAAGATCTACAGAATATGGCCGCGACCGTGATTCTGCAGCCAAATTATTAACAAAACACAAAACAATTGAATTAGAGTTGGATACATATACGGGTATTGTTACTGAAATGGGGCATAATTGTGCTGCTATGGTAGCGGCTAAGCATCCGGACAGTAAAATTCTCTCAGCTAAACAGCAATTGATTGAGAAAATGTTAAAATCGCTCCACAAACTGGCCTCCCAAAGACAACTGCGACTAATGGAGAGTTTATACATGCACGAATACTTTATTGAATCTGATGAGGTTGAACAATGGATCAAAGAACAAGAACAGGTGGCTTCTTCGGAGGACTACGGTCAAGACTACGAACATTTACAATTATTGCAAAACAAGTTTGATGATCTTAAGCATCGCGTAGAAGTAGGAGCCGATCGTGTAGTGCAGTGTGAAGTGTTAGCCAAGAAACTGATTGACACTGAAAGTCCTTATGCCCCAGACGTTGAAAAAAGGCAGGAACAATTACGCATGTCCTGGGAACACCTTCTTAAACTACTGAACTTAAGAGAGCAAAAATTGCATGCTGCTGGAGAAATTCATCGCTTTCACCGGGATGTGGCTGAAGCCTTGTTCCGTATACAAGATAAAAACGCAGCTCTCTCCACTGAATTAGGTAAAGATTTGAATTCAGCATTGGCCTTGACACGTAAGCACGAGGGCTTCGAAAATGACCTGGTAGCCTTAGAAGCACAACTACAGGTTCTGGTAGAAGATTCCGTGCGCCTTCAGGCTAAATACCCCTCCAATGCCGCTGCTATTGCCCAACAGCAAGATAAAGTTGTTACTGACTGGAATGATTTGAAAGAGCGTTCCGGTTCAAGAGGAGATCGTTTGGCAGCCAGTTATGATCTACAAACATTCCTTACCGATGTTAGAGATATCATGTCTTGGTCATCCAACTTACGTGCCGCTTTACATGCTGAGGAGCATGTTAGTGATGCTGCCGGTGCTACAGCTCTCAAAATCCAACATGATGCGATTTATGGTGAAATAGAGGCACGCGAAGATAAATTCCGTCTGCTCAATGAACTAAGTGACTCCATGGTCCAGACCGGCCACTATGCTGCAACAGAAGTTGAAGAGAAATGTTCAGCTATGTTAGATGAACGTGCCAAATTACACACAGCTTGGAATAAAAAGAAAATCATGTTAGAACAAAAAATTGACCTATTTTGCTTTTTGCGTGACGCCAAACAAATTGATAATCTATCAAGTTCACAACAGGCAGCCTTATCCAGCTCTGACTTTGGCCAAACTGTTGAAGATGTACAAAATCAGATCAAAAAGCATGATGAATTTGAAAGACTTATACAAACCCAAGAAGATAAGGTAGCTTTGTTGCAAGAACACGGTCGAAAACTTATCGAACAAAGACACTATGATAGTGCAAATATCCAAACCATTTTGCAGGGTGTTTTGGCTAGACGTCAAAAGGTTAAAGATCTTTGTGCCGTGAGACGTTACAAACTCGAAGATGCACTACTTTATGCCCAATTTGTTAGAGACTGTGCCGAAGCTGAGTCCTGGATAAATGAGAAAAAAAAGAAATTGGAAGCCGATGCCGGCAACTACAATGAAGTCACTAATCTCGATGAAAAGATTAAGAAACTACAAAAGCATCAGGCCTTTCAAGCTGAGGTGGCGGCCAATCAAGGACGTATTAAGGAGATTCAGGAAAAGGGTTTGATTCTACTCTCCAAACAACACGAATCCTCACCCGAAATCAAGCAAGCAATTGATCGTGTACTCTCGGCCTGGAAGAGCCTTTTGGATGAGCTAGATAACCGTGGCCGCGGCTTAGAAGAAGCACAAGACATCTTAGAATTCAACAATCAGTTGGATAAGATTGAGGCCTGGATAAGAGACAAGGAAATGATGGTTCAAGCTAGCGATACTGGTCGTGATTTGGAACATTGCAATGCTCTTATGCGAAAATTGGACGATGTCGACTCCGACATGAGAGTGGATGATCAGAGAGTAAAGCACATTAATACCCTGGCTGATAAATTGATTAGTCAAGGTCAAGTACCAGCAGAATCTGCCAATATTGACAAACGTAGACGTGATTTCAATAACAAATGGCGCCAGCTGCAAGGTGCCTTAAATGCTTATCGTGCTTTGTTAGGCGGAGCTAATGAAATCCACGTTTTCAATAGAGATATCGAAGACACTTCTGAGCGCATAGCCGAGAAGGCCTTGGCCATGAGTTCTGAAGATACCGGACGTGATTTAGCAGCTGTCGAAACATTAATTCGCCGTGAAGATGCCTTAGAACGTGATATGTCCGCAGTTAAGCAAAAAATTTCTGAACATGAGCTAAATACTAGTACTTTACAAAACAAATATCCGGAAAGAGCCACAGATATTGCTCAAAAGCTAGATGAGCTTTCACTCTCTTGGAAGCAATTGCAAAATTTAGCCGTTAAAAGGCATAAGCTTCTCAATGAAGCCTATTTGGTACATAAATTTGTCTCAGATGTGCGAGAATTAGAGCTTTGGGTTAACGACATGATTAAGAAAATGAATGCTGCCCCTACACCAATGACTATTAATGATTGCGAGACCCAATTAGAATTGCATCAGGAGAGAAAAGTTGAGATTGATGGTCGCGACAAAGCTTTCAAAGACTTGAAATTACAGGGTGAAGAATTATCGGCAAATGATACAACCGATAGAGCCATGCAACATTTAAAAATATTAGAAGATTTACATCAAAATCTTCACGATGCCTGGAGTCAAAGAGCCAAAGATTTAACTGAGGCACATCAATTGCAATTATTTAAGGCTCAAGTAGAGCAAGTCGAAATATGGTTGGCAAATAAAGAGGCCTTTCTTAACAACGACGATTTAGGTGATTCGTACACTGCTGTCGAAAGACTTTTAAAAAAACATGAGGCTTTTAATAAACTCTTAGATTCCGACAATGTAACAGACTTGGAAAAATTTGCCAAGTCCATACTGGAAGGTGACCCAAATGACGCTGATGTTATAAAAGGAAAATTAGCCTATGTCGTGAGAAGAAAAGAGAAGCTTAATAATTCTGCACAAGAACGAAAACAACGATTGCAACAATCTCTACAATTGCAGGAATTTTTAAGAAGCCTTTACGAAACAGATCGATGGTTGGTTCAAAAAATGCAAGTGGCCATGGACGAAAATTATAGAGAACCCAGCAACTTACAGAGCAAACTGCAAAAGCATAATGCTTTCGACAGTGAACTTCTTAATAATGCTTCGAGAGTACAAGATGTAATCAAGGAAGGAGAACGTTTGATTAAAAGCGATCACTATGCCAAGGAAGAGATTGCCCAACAATTGGAAATGCTAGAGACAGATTGGTTAAAACTAAAGTCGGCCTCCAAAGAAAAGAATGACAAATTAAATCAAGCCTATGAGGCTCTTACCTTTAATCGTAGTGTCGATGAATTCAATAATTGGATGGATGAAGTCGAATCAAATTTATCCAATGAAGATTACGGAAAAGACTTGGCCGCGGTCACTAATCTCATTAAGAAGCATGAACGTCTCGAGGCCGATGTAGCTCATCATGCCGAATTAGCTGAACAGATTAAACAACAAGATGAGAAATTCTTCCAGGCCAATCATTTCCTTAAAGATGATATTCATGAGCGCGCCATGTCTACCGTTAAACGCTATCACTCCCTCAATGAACCTTTAGGCATTAGAAGAGAGAATTTGGAAGACTCTTTCAGTTTGCAACAATTCCTACGTGATGCTGATGATGAATTGCAGTGGTTGAGCGAAAAGGAAGCCATTGCTGGCTCTGAAGATTTAGGCGCTTCATTAACTGCCGTTCAAACTTTGCAAAAGAAACATCAAGCTTTAGAAGCTGAATTACTATCCCAAGAGCCTTTAATACAATCATTGTTACAAAGAGGAGATCAAATGATACGTGATAACCACTTTGCTTTGGAACAAATACAATACAAATGTGATCGTATTAAAAGTAAATTGGTAAATCTTCGTGAATTGTGCAGCATACGCCGTTTAAGACTTTTGGATGCCGTGGAGTCACAAATGTTTTATGTAGAAGCTAATGAGGCTGAATCGTGGATCAGAGAAAAACGACCAATTGTCGTGTCATCTGACTATGGCAAAGATGAGTTATCCGTACAGTCTCATCAAAAGAAACTTGAGGTTTTGCAACGTGAACTCCAATCTTTCAAACCTTCTATTGAAAAGGTCAATAAGTTGGCTTTGAATTTAGTAGACCGCAATCATTTTGACAGTACTAACATAAAATCTAAACAAGATTCTGTTAACAGTCAATATGAGGAACTTAAACGTTTAGCCAAAGATCGTGAGGTTCGCCTGCAGGAAAGTAAACTATTATTTCAGTACTTGCGAGAAACTGAAGATCTTCACGAATGGATTAACGACCAAATGGTTGTTACTGCTTCAGAGGACTATGGTGAAGACGTAGAACATGTTGAGCAGTTGATATTGGTTTTCGAGACGTTTGTTTCAAATTTAACAGCTAACGAAGGCAGAGTTGAAGCACATTTGGCAAAGGGAGATGAATTAATTAAGGAAAACAATCCATACCGAACATCAATTAAAACTAAACGAGATGAAACCAAACAGTTATGGGATGAACTTAAAGATCTAGTATCGGCACGAAAAGATGCTTTGGATGGTGCCAAACAAGTTCATGTATACGATCGTGTAGCCGATGAGACAATTTCTCTAATCAACGAAAAGGAAGCCAATTTATTATCCGAAGATTATGGCCAAGATTTAGAAAGCATTCAAGCATTAAATCGCAAGCATTTGTTATTCGAAACTGAGTTGGAGGCAATACGTGAACAGGTTAATTCTGTAATGAATGAAGCTAACAATTTGGCTGAAATCTATCCTGATGCTAAAGAACACATTGAAGTAAAACGAGATGAAACCATTGAAGCTTGGGCAGATGTAACCGAAAAATCAAATATTCGCAAAGAAAAGCTACAACAAGCCGAACAATTGCAGTCATACTTTGATGAATATCGTGATTTGATCGCCTGGATCAATGAAATGTTAGCCAAAATTACGGCTCCAGATTTGGCCAATACTGTTGCTGGAGCAGAGTCTTTATTAGCTAGTATAAAAGAACATCATGCTGAGATAAATGCTAGAGATGAAACCTTTAGCAAATTTAAAGCCAAGGGCGAAAAGCTTATAAGAGAAAAGCATTTCCTGGCCCATGAAATCGAAGAAAAAATTCAAGTTTTACTACAAAGACACCAACTATTGGAACACACCTTGCAGCAGCGCAAGGAAATTTATGAACTCAACTTGGACACTCAAATGTTCTTAAAAGATGCAGATATTTTGGAAAATTGGATTGCGAGTAGAGAACCTTTGCTTAAAGATACCAAAGTCGGTGATTCTATACCCCAGGTGGAAAATTTGCTTAGACGCCACTCAGATTTCGAAAAAACAGTTGAAGCCCAGGAAGAGAAATTCCAAGCCATCAAACGTATAACCTTGTTGGAACAAAGATTCCGAAGACAAGTTGAAAGTGAAAAATTGGCCAAGTTAAAAGAAAAGGAACGTTTGGAGAAGGAACGTTTGGAAATGTTAAAGCAAAAAGAGCTGCAACGTCTTAATGACGAAAGGAGACGAGCTGAAAAACAAATGGAACATAGAAATAATGCTAACAACCAGGAGAAAACACCGATTTTCTCAAGTCCCATGGTTGCTGTTACTACTGGCTCTGGCAGCATCGTACCCAGCCAAAACATGCAATCCCCCTTGAGACCAGCATCCGCTTACGAAGACGATCAATATGGTTTGCAAAAAAGTTCTTCATCCAACATTTTCGGTGATCGTTTAAGACGTGGTTCCGATCAAAATGTCAAGCGTGCTGAGTCCATGAAAGTCCAACAGAAACTACCAAAACGTACACCATCATTTACAACACGTCGTCGCGCTCAATCATTCCGTAAAAATCAGAAGGGCGAAGGTTTCGACTTACCACCGGTAGAAATCCAAGGTATGCTCGAGAGAAAACATGGCCTACAATCGGGCGGCAAAAAAGCTCCTGTGCGCTCGTGGAAACAATTTCATACCGTATTGTGCGGTCAGCTGTTGTGCTTCTTCAAGGATGAAAATGATTTTCTACAGCAAAAGACCGCCAATGCGCCTGTTAATATACTGGGCGCAAAATGTGAACGTGCCGAAGATTATACCAAGAAGAAATATGTATTTAGATTAAAATTACCCGATGGTTCGGAATTCTTATTCGAAGCACCCTCATTAGAAATCATGAACGATTGGGTTCGTAAAATATCTTTCCACGCTAGTCTACCACCAAATCTACAATTGCTTAGTTACGATGAATCTATGAAGGTATGGTTTA
Organism: Phyto melanocephala; assembly: GCA_941918925.1. Taxonomy (NCBI): domain Eukaryota; kingdom Metazoa; phylum Arthropoda; class Insecta; order Diptera; family Rhinophoridae; genus Phyto; species Phyto melanocephala. Next base: position 93,914,119 of record OW799235.1, on the reverse strand, counting down.
TTTTTTTTTTTTTTTTTGTAATTCAAATAGAAAACTATTGATTTTTCTTACAGCAACAATCAAACAGCTTTCCTGATATTAAAGTAGCCAGTGGTCAAAGTGTAGAATCACCAGTAAGTTCTCGCACTTCATCGCCAGACTCACAACGACCTGCGGCATCTCGTACTAATTCTGTTAATAGTAGCATTTCGGTAAGCTCAACTACTACACCACAAATGAATTTTTTACAAAAACAAATGCACCAACAGCAGGTTAGTCCCGAAATTCCTAAATTGTTTAGTTTATGAAAGTTTATAGATTATGTGACTTAAATTAATTTAACATCAAAATTTCAGCAACCTCTTTCACCATCTTCCCCAACCAATTCCGTCAGTATCGAGCATAAGCCGCCCATACCACCTAGAGGTGCACCTCCGCCAGTTCCAAATCGTCAAAGTGTCGATAATTTAGTTCTTGTGCGTAATCCTCTCAATGCCAATATCGGTAAGAAAGTCCTTCTACTTGGAAAAATTAAAATCATAAAAGTTTACATTTTTTTCTGATTAAATTGTAGAATATGGTTCAGAAATTATTGGAGGTAGCATGCCACGCCTACCAAATGGTTCCAATGATGAAAATGTCGTAGTTATTAAACGCAATAGCGAGGCTAGACAATCAGGTAAGTTCCACAAACAAAATTTAGGTTTTTAATTGATTTGTATTTTAAATGTAGTATTTAATTACAAGTTATAATCATGTCCTTATTATAAATGAGAAAAAAATCATGTTTTTTTGTCCTTGTATACCCCTGTCCCTTTATAATGTTTTTTTTTATACATATGTTTGTACATACATATATTTTTAAACATATAAAACAATAAACGTTAAAACCAAACATTCATTTTAATATCAATTCAATTTTCAAAAACAACCAACCACAAATCATATAACATAACAACAACCTACTGTATAGAAAATCCTCCACCTTTACCAACGACAATGCCACCATTAGGTAGAGTAGTTGATCCTGCTACTCAACATCATCATCAACATCAGGCTCAAGTTCAGCAGCGTATAAATGCTTTTAATGCTGCTGCTGCCGCCACAGGTCAACATGCGAACGAATCACAAGCAAATTATATGAGACAACAACAGCAACAACAACATAAAATAATAGCTGCTCCCAGATCTAGTTTAACAGGCAATAACAATAATCCAAGTCGTTCGGATTTGGTTACGAAATTTATTGAGATGGAAACGGTTACAGGTCTTCAACAGCAAATGCCACCAGTAACAACAAAACGTGTCGTGCACACTACCATCTCGACTAATTCGAATTCCAGCATCAACAGTAATAGTCCAATTACCAACAGCGCACTCGTAACGCGAAGCAACAGTAATAGCAATGGTAGCAACAATGGTAAACATCACCAACAAATCAATAATAACAGTCTTACTACCACAACAACATCATTATTATCATCTAATCAACAACAAATTTCCACCACAACAACATCATTAAGTTCATCTTCATCCACCCAACAACATAGTCGTTCAGTGTGGCATTATGCAACCAATTCAAATAGCACTGAAAATAATTCCATTAATAATCCCAGTTACATGAGTGTCATCAATAATAATTATAATAGTAACAATCACCATAATAACGAGGGTATTGGTTCAAAATCTATAACATATCTAATTATTTTATTTGTGTACATAAATGCACATACATATGTAAATTTAATTAAGAATTTTTGAATAAAACACGAAATAAGATTATTTCCAAACAAAGTCTAGATAAGGTGTTTAACATGCACTAACTCGACTTAAGGTACGTTTACATTAGGCAAATATTTGACGAAAAGGATGTTACCACTAACGGCTCTTTACAAACTAGAGGAAGAAAGTGAAATGAAGAAAATAAATTAGCATTTGCGTTATTGAAATATTTTTATTTTATAATTTTTACCATTTTTTAATTTTTGCACATTTTTTGCTGTTTTTCTTTTACAAAATTCTCTACAAAAATATTAAAGCTTTTTTTTCTTTAAGATTTTAATCTCTTTATAAAGCGTTCGTTAACGTTAAATTAGGATAATGATACTTTGTGAAAATTAATTAAAAATTTTCCTGATTTAATCACATTGAAATATCAACCGATTATTATATGTTTTGACGGTATTTGGTGTGAGCACAATCACATAACATTAAATAATTATAAATAGTGGTCATCCTTATTTCAGCTAATATTTGCTAAAAGCGAACGTATCTTTAGTTTGTTTTGTCAAAAATTCCTAGATAAAACACATGCTGCCGTTTTTACCACTTGTTCAAACAACTATTGCATAATTGCTTAAATACGGCTGTTTTTTTTCTGTATTATTTACATTATTTTTTGTAATTTATTTGCTTTATTTTGTGGCGGTGCATTTCAAACATTTTAATATAAAATTCTCTTTCTTTAAATACTTTTTTTCTTTGCATGCTTTCTGTAATATTCGGTTTCGCAAAATAGGATCATTTCTGAAAACTACTAAAATAAATCGATCCTATTTGCGTACAAGTTTACAAAGTAATTAAATTTTACTAATAATTAAATTATAACTTTAAAAATATGTTCTAAGTGTTTGTATATATGTAGTATGTTTGTAGCCTTTTTAAAATTAACTTATTTCGAATTTTCACATATGTATATAGGGAGACAGATATTGCAATATAGGGTGCCTTAATCTTCTAAAATTTTTGTCCATAGAGAAATTATATGGAATAGAAAAATCGTTATATGGGAGGTTGGCGTAAAAATGGCTGTGTCACCTTCATTTTCCATTATTACAATAATAGGTGTGTTCCACAAGATCTCGGACAAGTTCGGACTAATGAGAGTAAAATGAAAATTACTCTCTAAATTTGCTAAAACTAGCCAAAATTGCTGGAACGCAAAAAACCATTTTTGCACTTCTTGTAATACTAATGGTGCTTACTTTTTAAATTAAAATCTATTTAAGTGATTTTAGACGCTTAAAATCAATAACATTATAAAAACATTTGCATCATTGCCAACAGATGTTAAAAATAATTTAAAAAGAACTGAAAGAGAAGCTGAGCCAGTGTAAATTTTTTAAAAGAATTAATTTTAAAGAACAAGGGAGATATGAATTCACTAATGTATTTACCACTTTAACTTTTTCATTAACCCTTCCATTTTGCTTTTTAATATATTTTTTAACAAAAACTAAACTTTTTCTTTTGCAAATTTTTTGATTAAATTTCAGTTTCATATGTAAACAAAAAACAGCTGATTGTTAAATTCTTGTCCGAACTTACCCAAAGAAAAAGTTCGGGCAAATTTGTACAGGAAATGAAAAAAATTACTCTCTCAATTACTCTCATAATTGAACAAAAATTGTTATGTGGAACGCTTTTGGGTAACTTTGGGCAAGTTCGGACTGTTTCGTTATGCATGTGGAACACACCTAATATTAGCAAAAAGCCTTTATTTGCGAAATTTCAAACTGTACGTCTCATTCTGTCAGTTTTCTGATGTTTTCAATAATATCAGATTATGCTATATACAGGAGTTGGGCGTTAAAGTATGCGTGTAAAATTTCTGATAATGATTTCTACTTAGATATCAAAACATAGAGTCCATTATTCTTTTAAGTCTTTGTCCATAAAAAAAACTATTTGAATGTAAGAAAAAGCGTCATATAGAAAGTGGGCGTGTCACCTTCATTTTCCATTGTAACAATATTATTAACCAAAAGCCTGTATCTACAATATTTAAGAATCCTACATCTAATTCTGTCAGTTTTATGACGTTTGAAATTTGAAACAGACTTTAAAGACCGTGTGCGGGAAAAATGTTTGTACATTTTTATATAAAACTCCTTTCGTAATATACCCAGCAAAAAAAATTGGAAGTAATGCAAAGCGAATTACATTTACAAGACTTCTAAATCAATTGTGTAAAAGCATTAATTCTAAATGACTTCTTAACTGCAAAATAATTTGTCATAAATGATGTGCTTAAAAATGAATGCAACATCATGCAAAATATCTTAAAGAATTCATGTAAACAAACAATTTTAACACATGAAATATCCGATACTTGTCACCAAATATGCATGAGTTCCATGCACTTATTAGAATGGAGTGTAGTTCATTAAAAGATTTATGTAAACACATGAGTCCAATGACACGCTAATGTTAAAATCATTAGTATTTTCACCTAAATTTAATCACTGGTGACGAACCCCTGCAAAATCACTTTTTTGTCATAGATTTTTTTGCTGGGTATAGATTTAAAAAAAGTTTCGACGTCAGAAAGACATTTTTTGCATTGCAAGCTAACACTCTCTTCCTAACAGACCGATTTAGCCCAAAATGATGGCTGAAACAAAATGACGGATTGCCTTTTTTTTAATACTTCCCAATTATTGCACCAATTGAAGAGACTTGACTGGTGTTGACAGATTTTTAATTTAAGTATTTATTCGGATAACGATATTTGTAGAATACTTACATGTTGGTGAAGAGTATATGAAATTCAACACGTCCGAATGTAGTATTCTTGTCTGTTTTTAAGTTAAGATACAATTCTCTGTTGGTAAAATTTTTATATTATACATATCTTTAAGAAGCAGTTATTATTCTCCCTAAAAGTTTTCTAGTTAATTTTGTAGACTGGTAGAAGTCCAAGCTGTTCCATTACATTTTTGAGCCACTGTATAAATTTGAAGCATTTATAAAAACTCTTGAAATATCTTCAAATAATAAATGTATTTAAGTTTTCAATATATATATTGACCATTTGATTCTAATACAGAATTATTAAAGCTTTATTTAATTAACATTTAATAGAAAATATAAAATAACTTTTTCGATATGTAAATAAGTAATGGAAAATAGTCTTTTTTGTTCCCTAATCGAGTCGATTTTAAAACAAGTCCCAGTTAGATGTTCTGAAAATATAAATAAACAAATAAACAAATATGTGATGGTCAACTTTCCAAATCAAAATATTTTACCACAAACATCAAAATATAGTAAGAGTTCGTGTAATTGGTAGAGAGAAAATATACTATAGCCCTACAAATATTTAGAGCATATTAAGCTTTTTAAGCATTAATTAGAAACTAACCAACTGCTTTTCTTAAACAAAAAATTAAATATATTTTTAAAAATTTTTTAAAAAAAAATTTCGTTTCTACCACTCAAACACAGGTTGGGGTACTAGCCGTTTCGAATCAAACCGACCCGTTTCGTTGTTACCTGATGCGATAAATTTGTCGAGAGTTTCAGCCGAAAGTTCCAGTGAAAGTGAAGCTCAGTCCATATCATCGGTGTCGGGCGTTAAAGGTAGTAAATCAAAAGAAGATCGTCGCAGTGGTGTATTTAGAATATTTGGTCGAAAAGGCGGCGATAAGGAAAAGGAGAAGGAAAAAGATAAACGTAGATCAAGTCAAACACCTCAGTGAGTAAACAATGAACAACGAATGAACGAAATGGACAGTTCACTATAGTATGAGAGCATTGTTTAGTCTAAGTTTACGCTGTAATACAAGTTTTAACATAGCGCCTTCATTAGCCATCTATATAGTCTTGTGTGCACCAATCCTATCGATGTTTTGTTACTGTTCAAACAACGCTGTCAGAACATTTGTTTTCACAACGATAACTGACATCAAAAGGTATTTTCAATAAGACAGAAATAGAGGGCAAATAAAAACAACAAATTACACCTAATATGTGTTCTCAACATCAATGAGCATTAAGTGATTTTACACAATTGCATTGCATTGCCGAGATTTCTTTCTTGTATGCAAATATCGGTGGCTAATGGGGACATAGATTTAGTTTCGATTTAATGATAGCGATGAAAAATCCATTACTTTTGTTTTGTAATGTAAAGCTACGAAAAAAATTTAAAAATAATTAATTTTCCATTGCTGTTTCAAAATCTTACGGCTTGTATTATAGTGTAAACAGAACTTAAGGTCAAACAATAATCATAAATTTAAAAATAAAAAACTAAATTAAATAATATCCACTTTGTTTTTGTTTTAAAAAGAAGAAAAAAATATTTTTTTATACAATTATAGTTTTATATACATACATACAAACTACGCCTATACATATATATATATAATATAAATATACTTTTTATGGTTAGCTGTTAAGAAATACTTTTGCAAATTTTGTTTTTTTTTATAAATATACATCAATATTTGTTTAATTATTTAATGTCATTATTAATATTGCTTAAAGGTAAAGTAAAATCACGTTAAACGCGAAATAACTTATTTATTTTTCTTTTCTTTCTTAGTATTTTAAAACTTTTACACAAACTTATGTAAAAAAGAAAAATATATTTTGAAATTCAATTATTATATTTGTTATTATTATAAATAAATAAATAAAGAAAATATTTTTAAAATATCTAAAATATCATATACATAAAAATAAAGTCAGTTATTGTATTGATTTTTACTTACAAATCACTATAGTATGGCGTATATCATTTTAAATTAAGTTCTTATTGCAAATTTATGATTAAAAAGAAACTACATACATAAACTAAAAAAAAAAAACAATTTCTAAATTATTCATACTATAACATTTTGTATACATTGTTTTAAGTTTCTCTCTCTCTTTATCTCTTCCCTTTTCTAAAGATTTTTTTTAAATTTTTCATTAAAAAAAATATATCCTTATTCCTTTCCTATTTTATAATGAATGTGTATTATTTATGTTTGTAATTTAATTTAAAGAAAAATATTAAAAAAAAATTAAATATAAATATATTTTGAAAAATTATTTACGAAAATTCTAAATTTATGTTATTTTATTTTTTTCTCAATTCGGAACTTGAGCGGTATTTTTTTGTAGGCGGTCTAAGTTTGTTAAGGGCCGTTTATGCCACCTAGAATTCTTTTTTCCACCGCCCGGAATTTTTAAAAATTAACTCATAATGACTATGTTATACCACAAGCAGGAACTGAAAATAATAATAATTTCTAAATTGTTAAAGAAAAAAAACACTTAGAAGCAAATATCGGAGAACTAGATTAAGCACACTCATGGTAAAATAATACAAGGTCATCAATGTTTTTCGTTGCTGCATTGTAATGAATAGCTGAGTGTAATAGATGAAAAGTTTAGTAATTTGTTTACAAATGTGTAACATTTTTATTTAATACTGTTGTCTGGGCGAATTAACATCATCGAACACTGCAGGTAAAAATAAAAGGCTTTTTATTTTTTTAAGATTGTAGATGTAATTGTTTATTTGATATCTAATAATATGTATTTTTTATAAAATTGTATTTTTTTTCGTCAGAAACTTTCTTTAGTTTTATAGATTATTTTAAGAAAAAATTGGTTCGATTTGAAAAAATTTTAATTTTTATTATAATGTGTACTAATTCCATAATTTCTGTTTAAAAAAAAAATTAAAAAATAAATAATAAAAATATAAATAATATATAAAATAAAAAAAAAAATTTGTTGGCTCAGCTGGGATTCGATGCCACGTTTACTCTAACCAGTATATATATATGTATTGTTGTTGTAATTGTGAAAAAAACGAGGTGGTCGTAGTTTTTTGCTCATATCTCAGAAAGTTAAGGGGCGATTGTGCTGAATTTCAATAGCGATTCATTCCCGGATATTTCCAAAAGATTGATACCATACACAGATCTGAGCAACATAAAGTTGCTTCTAAAAGTTGATTTCAACCAACAGACGGTCAGGGCTTAATCGACTTCTCTATTCATAAGCTTTCAGAAAATATATACTTTATGGGGTCGGAAATGAAAATTGTAGAAATTACAAACGGAATGACAAAGCTATATATACCCTTGTGCACCACAGGTGAAGTGTATAATAAATATAAATTTGAAGTACAACATTAAAAGTGCTATATTCGGCCGTGCCGAATCTTATATACCCTTCACAACGTGTAGTCATGCAATAACAATTGTCTGTATCACCATTCATCCCATATGAAATACGTACATACATACATATAAAAGACATACATATATAAAAACATCCCAATGTAAAATTATAAATTTACGTATGTATGTTAAAACAAAAGAATAAAAGAAGAAATAAAAGAATAATAAAAAAAAATTTTTAAAAAATTAAAAAAAAATAATTAAAATATAAATAATAAATATAAAAAAAAAATAAATAAAAAAAAATTGAAAAAAAACATAAAAAAAAATAATAATAAAAATATAAATAATATATAAAAAAAATATTAAAAAAAATTTTAAAAAAATAATTTAAAAAAAATTTAAAAACAATATAAAACAAAAAAAAATTAAAAAAAAAAATAATAAAAATATGTATATATTATTTATATTTTTAAATAAAAAATAAAAAAAAATTTAAAAAAAAAATATTAAAAAAAAAAAAAAAAAATTTTTTTGGCTCAGCTGGGATTCGATGCCACGTTTACTCTAGCCAGTATACACGTTTGTATGTATGTATGTTGTTGTAATATTGTTTTTGTGAAAAAATTAAGGTGGTCGTGGGTTTCTGCTCATATCTCAGTTGTTTATGTACCGTTGTTTCTGATTTTCAATACCGATCTACTCCCAAATATTTCTGATATCTTAATACCTCACCCGGGTCCAAGCGATGTCGGGGGGCCCTCAAAAAGTTGATTTCAACATACACACGGACAGACGGACAGATTGACAGAGCTTAATCGACTCCCCTATTCATAAACTTTCAGAAAATATATACACTTTATGGGGTCGGAAATGAAAATTGTAGAAATTTCACACGGAATGACAAACCTATATATACCCTTTTCACTGTGCGAAGGGTATAAAAACAAACTGAAATACTGTTTGGATTAAATTTTCTCATTTTGAGATTATTCTAAAAAATTTTGTTACATTTTTTCGTTATGGCAACGCTGTATTTGATACAAATTCATTTTTGCCAACAATCTACTTGATCTTTACCACGAACTCATTTAAATAGCATGATGGTTGTTGAAAAATAAATATGGAAGTTTAAAATAAATGAAGAAAAAAAATTCATCTCACGAATCAAGAATACCCGATGAATAAATATGCCTTGGTTTTGTACCCTTCACCAGTGGTATCAAGGTTTTATCGATGGTCACTAGTAAAAAGTCCCCTACTCGTATTCTTTTACGAATACAATACATGATTCCAATACATTTCACACAAATAAACCTCGACACCAAAATTTAACGCAATAATATCAAAAATAACAGTATTATATAAGCAGTTTTACGAAAAAAAAAAAAATAACGTTATGATATTACTTTTTATTACGTTTTTGCCTTCTCCTGTAAAGTTAGAGTTATTTGAGTTAGGACCTTTTTACTTGTGATCATCGATATGTAGCTTTATCATTTTAATTTTATGTAGCTTTCCCATACCATTTTTTCGACATGTTGTACAGACCTGTATGTGATATCAATCTCTTAAAAATAATCAGAAATGAATCGTTATTGAAGTCCATTACAACCGCTCTATAATATAAATGAATATTTAGTCTTAGGATTATTTATATTCACGGTTGTTACTATTTATAGATAAGATATGCTTCTGAGGCTATTTATAAAAAATTTCGGAAAAATCGGCACAATAATTTGGAAATTTATTTATTTTTCAAATATACCAAGTTGCTAAAGCTTTTAGTTAATTTACAAGTCGTAGTCGATTTAAAATTTACAGAGATATAGTATCAAAATTCAACTAAAGGGGCATGGCTAGTAGAATATAATACACTGTAAAAATTTGAAATCCAAAAAGACCGCTACTAAAAAATATCATACAATAAGTTTTTATATGGTCAAATGTAGTATTAAACACTGTACTTCCTTGAATTCTTGACAAGTAGAATACAGTAAACTATGAAAAAGTTACAAGGGATAATGGATGAGAATAATAAATCCTTTATTTTAAACATACCCAATGCTTGTTTGTAGTAATAGATTTCCAACATCTTTAAGTATGCATAAAAAAAAACATGAAAAAGCATTAATATTACTGATAAGCAGCCACTATTAATTGGGCTATTGACTGTAAAACATATAAGCTTTATTTTAAAATGTGTATAAGAATGTATTCATTGATTATTTATATCAACTAATATAATAACAATTGATTTTCATAGTAATGGTAATAAACATTACATAAAAACTAAATAAACTCTATCATTTGTATATTTTGTTTACAAAAGGAACCTTAAATTACTTAATGGTTATAAAAATAATGTAACGAAACATAAAATTATACATACTTTAGTAAACATTCTAATTAAATTGTAGACATAACAAATACTACCGTTTATCAAAGTCCCAGGGTATACAAACTATACCATCTGTTAAAACTGTATAAAAATTTGTTATATGCAATTCTAAATCATTAAATGACTTAGAATTGTACTTGACTAGAGCCTTTAAGGATTCAATCATTTTTTCAGGTGTTACTGAATCGTCTTTAGTCAATGATTTAAGACGCAGTTGCTGAATACACTTTTCCGTCAGGTCGCGTTCTATATGTTTTTCCTCTTGATATTTTTTATTGCGTTCTTTTGCCACCGACAGATTTGTAGTAATAAAATCTACCAACATAAAACCGGGACAAGTAGCAGGAGCTATTAACTGTCCTGTTGGACTTACCATAAGAGGACCAGCTTCAGATTCAATAACAATTTCATATTCCTGTAATGAATTCGGCCAAGATTTTGGAAATTTATTAATGCTTAAATAATCCCCTAGTGTCGTGGTTACTTTCGTTAAATGTCCTGCATACTCAACGGCTTGTTGTTTGGGCATAAATTTACGACGACCAATTTTAATTTGCCTTAGGACCTGCGAAAGTGTATTTTCATAGATGGGTATTTTCTTGAGGAACGCATCGTGTTTGGGAATGTTCCGAATGAATTCAATCCAGTTGTTTAAAACATCACCAGTAAAGAGCATTACATGACCTTCTAAACTAATACCGGTAAAGGGTGCAAAAACCACAACGCGACCTTTTAAGTGCTTCATGTGGTTTTTGTGCATTGAGCCGAGCCGCTCTAGCGTCTTAAGGCATCCACGATAATGTTCAAAATTCCAACCACAATCGTAGCGTGCATCCTTTAAACCAAAATTCTCAATGACACTTTTTTGCAGTTTTAACACATCCGCCTTAAGAGATTCAAGTTCTTTGGAACGTGTTCTGGCTATCTTTGCATTATCATTAATCCACGTGTCGAGAGGTTTTTTATTTTCTTCTTTGGCCTGCAAAATGAAAAATATATATACATATGTACATATAAGTACGTACATACACACATATTTAACTAATTACACTTTTTAAATATTTTTAAATATTTGTATTTAAGATTTAATCGAAATTCGCCATTCTGGCTTAAGTTTATTTCATTTTGGGAGTATAATAACACAGTAAAACACGAAACAAATCAAGTAAGAGCACTATATTCGACTGTGCCGAGTTTTTGATATCCACCACTTTGAAAGCACAAAATAAATTATTTTGTTATTTAAAGTGATCGCTATGAATTAATCTCTTTAAACTTAAACATGAATTATTTTCTTTGTGTAAATTCGACTTGCTATTAATTAATTTTCTTAAATTTAGTCTTGCAATAAAACATTAATTACACTGTGCAAGAAATTTACACTTTTTTTCGTGACAAGCTGGGCACCTGGCGTTTTAACATAATTCGGGTACGCTGAATTCCGGTTTTTTAAGATTGGCTCTGGTTTTCGAGATATACCGTTATTTCGAAAATGGAGGAGGTTGCACAACATATGTTCGCGTAACTCAAAAACGCTTTAGGTTATTGAAAAAAACGAAATTCCGCAGTAAAATTTCCTTTAATAAAAGAAAATTTTCTTTCTAATATCCGCAGTCGTTTTAGAAACATAATTTTTTTTTTGAAAAAAAAAATAATTTTTTTATCGAAATTTCGAAATTTTTGTTTTTTAAAAATTCATAAAAAATTAAAAAATGCAGCTAGGCTTCTAATTTTTTGCAGACATATAAAAAGCAAAGCTGCAAACAAAACAAGCTATAAATGTTTAAAATCTGTTAGCAACTTTTGATTTTATTCACAAAAGTCGACAAATTTTAATTAATTTAAGAATTTCATTAAACGCAACCCCCCTTAGGGATTGTGATAAAGGGAAAGTATAATTTGAGAAAATGTTAAGAACAAAAAACATTGGAGGTCGGTCATACATTTTATCCCCCTAGGAGTAAATCCTAGGCCTTAGAAACAAATGATGGGAATGAAAAAGAAACTTGCGCTGGGCATACATTTGGCCCGTGTAGGGGTATCTCAGGCGATGCACGTGCAAAATTTAAGGCTAGGGTTCTACGCGAATAAAAAACAAAGTTCCAAACAAAAGAAGCTATTAGTGATTAAAGTCTGTCTACAACTTTGGATTTTTTCAGAAAAGATGCAATTTTTTAATTTTTTTAATAACCAAACTTTTCAAACATTTATTTTTGTTAAGTAGTTAAAGTTTTTAATATTTTTTTTTTAAAAATATTTTAAAAATCTTTTTTATTTTTCGAGCTCGAGGTCCGTCACTGACCGTCTGTCCGTCTTCCCGTGTGTTGGTTGAAATCAACTTTTAGAAGCAACTATATGTTACTCAGATCTATACATAGTATAAATCTCTTGGAAATATCCAGGAATAAATCGCTATTGAAATCCAGCACAATCGCCCCATAACTTTCTGAGATATGAGCAAAAAACCACGACCACCTCGTTTTTTCACAATTACAACAACAACATATATACATGTAAAAAACATGCCAAAAAAAAATTACAAAAAAAAAATATATTAAAAATAAAAAAAATTACAAAAAAAAAATTGAGAAAAAATTTACAAAAATTTTTTAAAAATTTGTTAAAAAAATTTAAAAAAAATATAAAAAAACAAGTAAGAGCGCTATATTCGGCCGTGCCGAATCTTATATACCCTTCACAACGTGTAGTCATGCAATAACAGTAGTTTGTGTCACCATTCATCCCATATGAATGTTAAAAAAACCAAAAAAAAAAATTTTAAAAAAATTTTTTTTAAAAAATTAAAAAAAAAAATATTATATATATAATATATATAAAAAAAAAAAAAAAATAAAAAAAAAAAAATAAAAAAAAAAAAAAAAAAAAAAAAAATAATAATAAAAATATAAATAATATATTAAATAAAAAATAAAAAAATATATTAAAAAAAATATAAAAAAATAAAAAATTTTTTTTTTTGGCTCAGCTGGGATTCGATGCCACGTTTTCTCTGACCAGTATACACGTTTGTATGTATGTATGTATGTATGTATGTATGTATGTTGTTGTTGTAATGTTGTTTTTGTGAAAAAAAAATCGAGGTGGTCGTGGGTTTATGCTCATATTTCAGTTGTTTATGTACCGATGTTTCTGATTTTCAATACCGATCTACTCCCGAATATTTCTAATATTTTATTACCTCACCCGGGTCCAAGCGATGTCGGGGGCTTCAAAAAGTTGATTTCAACATACACACGGACAGACGGACAGATTGGCAGAGCTTAATCGACTCCCCTATTCATAAGCTTTCAGAAAATATATACTTTATGGGGTCGGAAATGAAAATTGTAGAAATTTCACACGGAATGACAAACCTATATATACCCTTTTTCACTGTGTGAAGGGTATAAAAATAATAAAATATAAATAATATGTATATTAAATAAAATAAAATAAATTTTTTTTAGCTCAGCTGGGATTCGATGCCACATTTATTCTAACCAGTATATACATATGTACGTATTTTATGAGATGAATCGTGATACAAACAATTGTTATTGCATGACTACACATTGTGAAGGATATATAAGATTCGGCACGGCCGAATATAGCACTGTTACTTGTCTAATACAATGTTGTATTTTAACGGAAACTGAAGAGTATAATTTGGCTGCCAGAGGTAGTTTAGTGTAGGCATAGCACATCCTACTATTAAAATTATATAAATTATGTTTGAATTCAACTCAGATATTCCATTACTTTTTTGTTTTTGAAAAAATTGTGTCTATATAAGTAAAAAAAAAATAAAAAATGTATTTTAGAAGATATAGTTCTGTCGATTTTATAAACTTATAAATTTTATTAACAGTAAATGATGTAAGAAGTGGGCGTTAAAGTAGGCATGTCAAAGTATATTATACTTATACTGACGATAAATGTATATATGCAAAATATCATCATTCTTGCTCTAAACACATAGACGACAGCAGACAGCAAGCAGCAATATGTCAAAAATAAAATCCATGTGTTTAAATGAAAACGATTATTTTGACGGCAGCACAGCAGCACGACTGCACAACAGCATTTGCTGCTGCTGCCAACTTAGGCTATTTTCTATTTTGTCGGGCAGCAAGAACAAATATAGTGTTGCCATTATATATATTAAATTGGAAAAAAAAAGAACAAAAACTTATTTTTGATATTAAACATAAAAGAACATTACCAAAAATACAATAAAGAAATAAATGTATGTGTTTTTATAGTTTTTCGTGATATTATTAAATTTTTTTTATCAATAACTTTAATTTTATTCATTATAAAATATATATGCGGCATCCCTGAAATTTGTATTGCTAAACTACACATCAGCTGATTTTTATGTTGTTGCTGTCTTCAAAATAATTATGAAGCTGACTTCAGAGAAGCATTTGAAGTTGGCAGCATTTGAAGCCGTGAAGTTGTGAAGTCTGCTGGCGTCTATGTGTTTAGAGCTTCTGTCGGGTTTATGAGCTTTAAAATTTCATTAACATTAGATAATATGAGAAGTGGGCGTTAAAGTAGAAGTCTCTAAGTGGTTTCTGCTGATAAATTCAACTTAGATATTTCAATATAAAGTCCTTTATTCTTCCAAAATCTTTGTCCATAAAGAAATTATGTGAATATGAGATAAAGCGAGAGGTGGGCGTTAAAGTGGGTGTGTCACATAAATTTTCCATTATTACAAATATTTTTATTAAAAATCAATGTTTGCAAAATTTCAGAATCATACATCTAGTTTTGTCAGTTTTATTACGTTTTAAATTTTAAATACACCGAAAATGACACTGTGCGGTATAAATTTTCGTACATTTTGATATATTACCAGGGACCGAAAATAACAGTTTTTTTGAAATTTTAAATAAAAAAAAACATATAGAAGTACATAAATGTCGAAAACGGATTCAAGTATACCTATTGATCATTGTGCATTAGTCTATGATAAAATATGTTGCTTTTTAAAATTTTGATTTTTATTTTTTTTATCAAATATAAAAGTTATGTTTTGAATTGCATTTTTCGAGCAAGAATAAAAGTAATTTTTTGATTATTATTTTTAGATCAAAAATAAAGTTTTTTTTTAATTTTTATTTTTTCGATCAAAATAAAAGTTATTTTTTGCATTTTATTTTTCGAGCAAACGTAACAGTTCTTTTCTGCTTTTTATTTTTTCGACCAAAAAAAAGTTATATTTTGATTTTTATATTTTGAGCAAAAATAACAGTTATTTTTTTTGATTTTTATTTTTACAAGCAACTAGAAATTTTTTAATATTATTTTTTAGTGCAAAAATAAGTTATTTTTTGCTTTTTATTTTTTCGAGCAACAATTAAAGGTATTTTTTGATATTTAATTTTTTGAGCAAAAATAAAATTTTTTTCTAATGAAATGTACGTGTGTTACAATAATTTAGTTAATATTAGATATGTATTTTAATGTGCCTGCGACACAAGTTAGTGTAGAGAGATGCTTTTCAGCCCTCAAACTGATTCTAGAAGAGTTGCGGTACAATTTGTGAGTTGACAATTTGGAAGCTCTAATGATAGTAAAACTAAATTCTGATGTTTAAGATATACGTGATATTGGCTCTAAAAAATAAAAATTAAAAAATAACTTTTATTTTTGTTTGAAAAAATAAAAATTAAAAAAAAACTTATTTTTGCTTGAAAAAATAAAAATCAAACAAGTAAGAGCGCTATATTCGGCCGTGCCGAATCTTATATACCCTTCACAACGTGTAGTCATGCAATAACAGTAGTTTGTATCACCATTCATCCCATACGAAATACGTACATACTAGGGTGATCGATTATTCGACTTTTTTAAGAAACCGGTTTTCAAATAGTTTGAAATTTAAAATTAAAAAAAAACCGGTTGCTATTTTGAAAATTGAGAAAAAACCGGTTAACCGGTTCGAATATATAAAATATAATATTTAAAGTAAAAATTAAAAAATATTGTAAAAAAAGATTATAATTAAATTTATATATAAATATGAAATTTTTACAGTTTATATACGTTTGGCTGCACTAACTGACACAATACGCAATAACTGACATGAATGCAGTTGACTAATTTGGTTTTTGGTTCAGTTGAATTTAAAGACAAAAGGTACTCTTTACAAGTAAAATAAATAAATACATTATATATGATTTTTCCAAGCTTGAGATCAACTTTTTTAGTTTTTTTTTATAAAAAAAAAAAAAAAAAATTATTTATTTTATGATACAAAATTTCATAGAAAGAATATAGAAAAAATCAAGAATATTTTAGATGATAATAATTATCCAATCCAGATAATTTGTAGATTAATAGGACAATATAAGAATAGGAGAAATAGTAGCACAAGACTGACAACTGAACCCAAAATTTATAAATCATTAACTTATGTCCCTCTTTTATCTGAAAGATTGAAAAACTCGAAAATTTACGACTATAAAAAATATATAATGGCCCACAAAACATATAACACGTTAGGTAAACTGTTTAGTAAAACAAAGGATAAGATAGATAAACTTGAAATGTCTAATTTAGTGTATAAAATACCATGTAATGGTAATGATACTGAAAGTTGTGACAAAGTTTATGTAGGAACAACAAAGAATAAATTAAAAACTAGGATCGCTGGACATAGATCTGATCAGAAATACAGGAACACTACACTGACACAGAAAACAGCATTATCATTACATTGCGCTAGTTCTAATCATTATCCAGACTTCAATAAAACATTAATTTTAAACAAGGAAAACAATTACAGACGTAGGAATATGTTAGAAATGTTACAAATTATTAAAGTACCACCTACACAGAGAATTAATTATAAGACTGATACTGCAAATGTTGCCCAAAATTATAGATTGTTAGTTAATAAGATCTGAAAACGGTAGTCTAATAGTATTAGTTATTATTTTTGTAAATTATTACTATAAATATGTGAATGAATTATTTTTGTATGTTTGTTTGTTTGTATATTTCAAAAATTGTTTATATTGAAAAAATATTTTCCCGCCTTTTTACAAAATATTTTTTCAATTTGAAATTGTTTTGAATTTGTTTTTTGTTTTTATAAAATTTGTATATATATTACCCTGAAGAAGCTACCCATTGTTTGGTAGCGAAATATTAAAAAGGTTAAAATAAATAATTTTTTTTTTTTATAAAAAAACTAAAAAAGTTGATCTCAAGCTTGGAAAAATCATATATAATCAATAAAAAAGATCAAGAAATTTATACGATATATAAATAAATACAATATATTAATAAATAAATAAATAAAACTTTTTATAAGGCTGTTATAAATTTTTGTATCTCCTTCTGTAAATTTTTTAAATGTTAAATAGATCTTTAAAACTAATATGCACTAACGTATTTTGTTTGAAATTATTTCTGCAATTCGAAATAAATTTTAAAGGCTAGGGAAAAAACTTTAAAATTTAATTTTAAAAATTCTTTCGTATACCCCTGCCAGATATACAAATGTTTGCATAAACTGGTTTGTTCGATGGTTTAATTGAAATTTAAGTTGACAGACACTCAATGTCATTAATTAAAATTAGGATCTGGGAAGAGAGATTATTGAATCTTTTTTATTGTAACTATACTTTTTACCTAAAAGTGATCGATCAGCTAAGTTTATGCTTCAATTACCTTTAACTTTTAACGTTAGGTTTATATCCTATAAAAAATAATATTAAAGCTTAGTTATTTTTCTTATTTTACATTTGTTTTTTAAATTTCTTACAATATTATGGAAGAATAATTAATAGTTTTTATTTTTTGATTTTTGGAAACTTTTAGCGTTCTAAATATACTAATATAGTACGACTGGTTACAAAGATATATGAAAATAAACTTTAAAAAATAAAAAAACCGGCATTTTCGGATAAAAAAACCGGTGTATTCGATATTCGAAAAATCAACAGGAAAAACCGCCAGCTGAAAGAGGAAAAAAAACCGGATTTTCCACCGGTTGTAGAACCGAGTCGATCACCCTAGTACATACATATAAAAAACATACATATATAAAAACATCCCATTGAAAAGCTAAAAATTAACGTATGTATGTTAAAAGAAAAAATAAAAAAAAAAAATAAAAAAAAAATTTAAAAAAATTTAAAAAAATAATTAAAATATATACATATAATAAATATAAAAAAAATTAAAAAAAAATTTAAAAAAAATTACAAAAAAAAATAATAAAAATATAAATAATATATTAAATAAAAAATAAAAACAAAATAAAAAAAAAATTATAAAAAATATATAAAAAAAATAAAAAAAATTTTTTTTTTTGCTCAACTGGGATTCGATGCCACGTTTTCTCTAACAAGTATACACGTTTGTATGTATGTTGTTGTTGTAATGTTGTTTTTGTGAAAAAAATCGAGGTGGACGTGGGTTCTTGCTCATATCTCAGTTGTTTATGTACCGATTTTTCTGATTTTCAATACAGATCTACTCCCGAATATTTCTGATATTTTAATACCTCACCCGGGTCCAAGCGATGTCGGGGGGCTTAAAAAAATTGATTTCAACATACACACGGACAGACGGTCAGACGGACAGAGCTTAATCGACTCTCCTATTCATAAGCTTTCAGAAAATATATACTTTATCGGGTCGGAAATGAAAATTGTAGAAATTTCACACGGAATGACAAACCTATATATACCCTTTTTCACTGTGTGAAGGGTATAAAAATAACTTTTATTTTTACTTCAAAAATACAATACAAAAAATAACTTTTATTTTTGCTGAAAAAATAAAAATCAAAAAATTACTTTTATTCTTGCTCGAAAAAAATAAGAATAAAAAAAAACTTATTTTTGCTCGAAAAATAAAAACCAAGAAATAACTGTTATTTTTCTTCGAAAAAATAAAAATCACTTTTATTCTTGTTCGAAAAAATAAAAATCAAATAATAACTTTTATTTTTCTCGAAAAATAAAAAGCCAAAAATAACTTTTATTTTTGTTAAAAAAAAAATAAAGAGCAAAAAATAACTTATTTTTGCTAAAAAAAAATAAAAATCAAAAAATTACTTTTTATTCTCGCTCGAAAAAATAAAAAACAAAAAATAACTGTTATCATCTGACTTTTATGAAAAAAATTAATTATAAATAATTATTACGGTTTCTGTCTATAAATACATTTGTAATGTACCTATAGATTAAGGTAATTTTCAGGGATATACATATATATTTTTTACTCAGGAAATATATTTACGAAATTTGATCACTCTACGTCAACGCATTTAGGCACACTCGTATTTTATTCTTTATTAGAATGACATGTTTTTTTCCTATTCTGAAAAAAAAAAATATGTGTAAGAAAAATTTGAGCCTCCTAACTTTTTCGGTTCGAGCTCTACCGTACTTTCAACAGACGGACATAGCTAGAACGTAATAAAATGAAACCATTACTCAGAAAATATATACTTTATGGGGTCTAAAATTGTGTTACAACCAAAATGACAAAATTAATATACCCCCACAATTTTTTGGTGATAGGTATAAAAATTATATATATATACCTAAGTACCTTTGTTTAAAAAAGGCAAAAATACAAAGCAAATATGTGTTTTGCAAGCAAATTTGTAAAATGTTTACATTAGTTGCCCTTATTTTCTTACCTTATAATATGAATATTCAAATCCGGCAAATTCGGATCCGTATGTATAATCTTGAGTCGGCTTATAACCCATTCCATTTTTCTCAAAATTAGGTTGAGATTTTATCGATGTACTCTTTACACTTTTAATATAGTCCGTAGATATATTACACAATTCTAACAATTCCTGTATAATCTTTTTCGGATCATTTAAACGGTTGTCCAAAGTTATTTTTATTAACTTAAACCTGTTGCGTTCTTCTACATTTTCTTCGCGTATATAAAACTGTAGTATTTTCTTCTCACGCATTACATGATACTTTCGTTCGTACAGCATTTGCATATGCGAACTAAGTTGTTTCAATGAATCTTCGTTGACAGAGCGCTGTTTTGGATACTGACCAAAAAGATCAGGGTGTACAGCAAAATAAAAAGGCCTTAAGGCGGTAGCTAATTCTGTACTTAAACAGCGTATGGGCGGGTGGAATGCAATTGGTTTATGTTGTAATGATTTGGTCTTGAATACATTTATGAACAAGCTTTTAAACATTCTAGAACAAAATAAAAAATGTTATATAATTTCCATTTTCCCTAAGAATAGTTTACCTTTTAATATTCTTCGTATGATTTATTACATGGGCTTACTGTGTTCTTTTTTATTTTTTTTATACATTGAAAGTAGAAACAAAATTTATTAGCCGAAACTAATTAACTTAAGCTATGGTAAACAAGACAAACTTATAAAAAAACATTACACCTGACGTTATACAAAACTATTGTGAATAATTTAAAAATGCTGCCATAGTAATCACTTAAAATTCAGCGTTTTATAGATATTTTATTTACCAAATTTTTACTGCTTCTAAATAAATATTCTAAAGCAATAATCATAAATAATTTGTCATAAAGAACGTGCTTTTGATTGTAAAATCATTATATATTCAATACCATTGATCAACTTTAATGTATGCTTACACATTAAGAGTTTGTGTCATAAAGTAGGTACCACAGACTATATAACGTAGGTATTATACATATGTATTAAAAACCATAAAAGTTATCAGAAAGCGAGTATTTATATTAAAATAAATATTGATATTAACTACCGGATACATAAAAATATTTTAACGGATAATGCTTAATCGACTCCTCTATTCATAAGCTTTCAGAAAATATATACTTTATTGGGTCGAAATTAATAATGTAGAAATTTCACACGGAATGAAAAACCTATGTATACCCTTTTTATACCCATCACCTGTGGTGCACAAGGGTATATATAGCTTTGTCTTTCCGTTTGTAATTTCTAAAATTTTCATTTCCGACCCCAAAAAGTATATATTTTTTCAAAGCTTATGAATAGAGGAGTCGATTAAGCCCTTACCGTCTGTCCGTGTGTTGGTTGAAATCAACTTTTAGAAGCAACTATATGTTCCTCAGATCTGTGTATGGTATCAATCTCTTGGAAATATCCAGGAATGAATCGCTATTGAAATTCAGCACAATCGCCCCATAACTTTCTGAGATATGAGCAAAAAACCACGACCACCTCTTTTTTTCACAATTACAACAACAACATACATATATACTGGTTAAAGTAAACGTGGCATCGAATCCCAGCTGAGCAAAAAAAAATTTTTTTATTTTATTTTTTTTTTATATATATTATTTAAATTTTTATTATTATACCCTTCACACAGTGAAAAAGGGTATATATAGGTTTGTCATTCCGTGTGAAATTTCTACAATTTTCATTTCCGACCCCATAAAGTATATATTTTCTGAAAGCTTATGAATAGGGAAGTCGATTAAGCCCTGTCAGTCTGTCCGTCAGTCCGTCTGACCGTCTGTCCGTGTGTATGTTGAAATCAACTTTTTGAAGCCCCCCGACATAGGTTGGACCCGGGTAAGGTATTAAAATATCAGAAATATTCGGGAGTAGATCGGTATTGAAATCAGAAACATCGGTACATAAACAACTGAGATATGAGCAAAAACCCACGACCACCTCGATTTTCTTTTCACAAAAACAACATTACAACAACAACATACATACATACAAACGTGTATACTGGTTAGAGAAAACGTGGCATCGAATCCCAGCTGAGCAAAAAAAAATTTTTTTTTTAATTTTTTTAAAATTTTTTTTTTAATTTTTTTTTTATTTTTTTTTTATTTTTTATTTAATATATTATATATATTTTTATTATTATTTTTTTTTAATTTTTTTTTTTTTTTAATTTTTTTTTTATTTTTTTTTTTGTTTTATATATATTATATATGTATATAATAATTTTTTTTTTAAATTTTTTTTTTAAATTTTTTTTTTATTTTTTTTTGTTTTTTTTAACATACATACGTGAATTTACTGTTATTGCATGACTACACGTTGTGAAGGGTATATAAGATTCGGCACGGCCGAATATAGCGCTTTTACTTGTTTTTTTTTTTAATTTTTTTAAAATTTCTTTTAAAAATTTTTTTTAAAAAATTTTTTTTTCTTAAATTTTTTTTTAAATTTTTTTTGTTTTTAATATATTGTTTTGTTTTTTTTTTTTTTTGTAATTTAGAAACATACATATGTACGTAAACTCAATTTTAATTTTACAATGGTATGTTTTTTACATGTATGTACGTATTTTATGTGAGATGAATGGAGATACAAACAATTGTTATTGTATGACTACACGTTGTGAAGGGTATATAAGATTCGGCACGGCCGAATATAGCACTGTTACTTGTTCACTGTGTGAAGAGTATAATGAACTTAAAATATTTTATAAAATAATAATTTTGTTTTAACTGTTAAGCACAAATATTAAAAAATTTCCATTCTGTGAAATTAATAGTCTCAATCTCCAGTTATACCAAGGTATATTTATCCATCAGGTAACCGTAGTTCAAATTTAAAATTTTTGTTTAAATTTCTTTAATATGAAGTTGAGAAAAATTTGTTTTTTATCTATGGAAATTGACAGGTAAAATTTAAAATAAGTGAAGAAAAACATTATCAACCGACAAATCAAGCCTACCTCATGAATAAATGTGCCTTGGGCTACACTTTACAAATTATTATAGCATGTTTCCACGACACATTCAATTAGTTGATTCGCTATTTAAATTACTTAAATGAATTACCCTGTTTCCACAACATATTGTTAATTTGATTTGACAGTTTTTCTTCTGCTTTTTTATACCCTTCACTCAGTGAAAAAGGGTATATATAGATTTGTTTATTTAAATTATCGTTTTCTTCTTTGGCGGTGAACTTTAAGAAATATAAAATTTTATATAGAAAATTATAATTAATTTAAAAAAATATTTAATTATGTGGCCAATAGTCTTCTAGACTTAACAAATTTCTTAAAATTTTTTTTTCGCTTGCATTTTATTTTTTAGATATGAAATTAAACTTTTTGGCGTAGAATATAGAATATGGAATGTCAGATTGTTATTGTTGTAATCTTTATTTCATTGATTATGAGGAAACGGAGAGATAACTTTTTTTAAAAAATTGTTTGTAGGTAAATGAATATGTTATCTTTCGTTTGATATACATTTCATATTGGTTGATATCTTCCTAATATTTAAATTTCTCAAATGAAAATTGTTTAAACACATACACTCAAACATATGTGTGGTGTTTGGATGAGTGTTTGAGTTTGTTGCGTTTAAAAACATATTTATCCTATTTTTCCTATCATAAGCCCATATTATCAAAAGTAACTTTCAAATAATCAAATTGTTTTACGTCTGTTATTTATCAATTATCCTTACTCTTTTAATTAAAAAACATATTAATCCTATTTTTCCTACCATAAGCTTATGTATATTACCAAAAGTAACTATTAAATTAATAAATTCATTTGCTTATATTATTTATCATTTATTGGCGTATTCTACGTTAAACTTAATGGCCGTGTCTCTGACACAGCCTGCAGGAACAGTCCGTGGCCGAAGGCCTCGGACAACTGTCTGCCATTTTTTCTTTTAGCTTTTCGCTTTGGTTTGATTTGTTGACAGGTTGATATGATAAACTGCCGATAAAAATTAGAGAAGACTCTGATTTTACTATAATTTGCTTTGAAAATGTTTCATGGAAAAATTATGTAATTTGGTTCGTAATTAGGCTTTGAATTATAAATAAGACATCGAATAACGAATATCGATGCCGTGGAAACATGCTATTACCCTTAGGTTGGTTAGGTTGAAAAGGAGGGGCATTAAAAGCCCAAACCCATGACAGGTATGCACTTATGCCCAGTTGGCATGTTGTGCGCTTGCAATTACCCTTAACTGATAAGTCGAATTAGCCGATTAGTATACCTTGTTAAGTGTACTCTGTTCCCATGTATTTCACTATTGTGAATTAGGAAAATATTAATGTATTGTTATATATATTTTGTTTGTTTTGATTTATAAGTAAATAACACAAAATTATTTTGTGGTAAATAATGCCCAAGTTTGTTCAAGGTGTTTGTGAAAATTTCTGTCCAGAGGCTGAAGTTAAATTGTGAGTTTATTTTTTTTTTAATTTAAGTCTAATTATGCAAAATTTCTTTGTAGAAGAACACGCGAAAAAATTTTAAATTTCTTTGAATATAAAGATGGACAAAAAAATGTACCTGGCACGTTAGTCAAATGTTTTACTCGATCTGCAGCAGGTATAAAAGTACCAATGGCGAAAGATCTAAGAACCGAAAGATGCCTACAACGTTGCATAGAATATTTATTAAAAGAGTAAGATATTTATGTTATATAACCAATTTTTAAATTTAGCAAAAACAATCATGTAATTATCAGGATGAAAGGATAGGATTTCTGGATATTTTTATTAAACACTTTCACACTATCCACAAAGCATGCCTTAAATCGTCTTTCGAATTTTATTCAGAATCTTAACAACTACTTAAGCTTTGAGAAGCCATTTTTTTCTCCAAGTTTTTGCACTAACTTTTCGATGCCAGAATAGATGATGTTGAGTTGATGTTGCAGACTGTAGACTATAAGACCTTATAGATGTAGTCTGGCATAACAGTGACATTGACTACAAAGCTATTAGTGCGGAATTTTATAAGAATACCTCTAATTATGTCGGTTTTATGAGCATTTAAATCTCATTGACAGTAGATTAAGTGAAAATTTGGCGTTAAAGTAGTCGTATCAATGTAGTTTTTACTAATAAATTCAACTTAGATATTTCAATATAGTCCTTTATTCTTTCAAAAACTTTGCCTATAGAAAATATTTTATGAATTTAAGATAAAGCGTTATATGGGGTGTAGTGGTTAAAGTGGGCGTGCCACCTTTTTTTCTGGTATAACAATGATATTGACTAGAAAGTTATATATATAAAATTTCATCATACCTTTAATTTGGTCGGTTTTATAAGCTTTTAAATTTCATTAACAGCAGATTACGTGAAAAGTGGGCGTTATAGTATGTGTCTGCCAATAAACTCAACTCAGATATTTCAATATAGAGTTCTTTATTCATAGAGAAATCATATGAATTTGAGATAAAGCGTTATATAGGAAGTGGGCGAGTCACATTTATTTTCCGTTAGTACAAAGATTTTGACCAAAAACCAATGTTTGCAAAATTTCGGAATCATACATCCAATTTTCTCAGTTTTACTATGTCTTAAATTTCAGAATCATACATCCAATTTTCTCAGTTTACTATGTCTTAAATTTTTAATATACAGAAAAATACACTGTGCGGTATAAAGTTTTGTTGATTTTGATCCCAAATTCCTATCCTAATGCATAGATCTAAGCAATTTTCGTGGAAATATATTTTATTTACTCAGGAAATATACATTCATGACTTTACGATATTGCGTTTGGGCACAACTACATTTTATTCGATGTTGGAAGGACATGGTTTTCTTTACCTACTCTTGCATTACGAGCTATAACTCTCTTCCTAATATTTAGATTTAGCCCATTTTCATTTCAAACAAACCTTGTGTATAAGAAATATTCTGGCAAAATTTGCGCCCGCTAACTTTTTCGGTTCGACCTTTATTGTGCTTTCAACAGACGGACATACGGACGGTCATAGCTAGATCGTCATAAAATAATACCCCGATTCAGAAAATATATACTTTCTGGGCCTAAAATGGACGTTTTGATGTGTTACAAACGGAATGACAAAATGAATATACCCCCACCATTTTTTTGGTGAAGGGTATAAAAATAACAGTTTTGTATGTAATTTTACAATACAATTTACATTTTGATAATGCAGTGTTTATTACGGTTTTGCCTTCTGCTCTAAAGTTACAACTATTTGAGTTAGGGCTTTTTTACTTGTGACCAACGATATACACTGCTCCCGAAAGGAAGTGGAAATTTTTTTCCTTAAAAACAGTCAGCTGTAAAAAAAATAACTTATGAAAAGTGCTCAAACTTAAAATTCCCATATACCTTTATACATACATACATATGTAACGAACTATAAAAAAACTTTGTTTTCTCTGTTAACAAATTTAAGGCTTATGGGGTAAAAAGCTTGCCTCAAGCGATTTCGAAAGCATTTATGTTTGTTGTGTTTATTATATTTGATTTATGCATTTATTTGTTGTATTTGATTTTTTATTTAGGGTTTAAGTTGATTTGTTTCTCTTCGATTGAGATTTAACTCATTTAGTTTATTTAAAGCAGAATTAAAAACACTATTGTATGTAGTCAAAGAACAAACAAATGTCGTTTGGATTCTAAAAACAGCATATAAAAGACATATTGTATACGAAAATAAATTAAATAAATACCCATGATATATAATACTATTTATTAACTTAAAAACTATCATAAAAGAATTCAAATTCTGTATAAATAAACCGATTTCAAGCCTATAAGTAAACAACGAGTATTGTAAAAGAAATTAGTAAACAACAATAAGATCACTTCATAAACTTTATATACCCTCCACAGAGGCCCCCCGACCTTGTGTAGTATCAAAATATCAGAGATATTCGGCACAAAAACGGTATTAAAAATCAAAAAATCAGTCCATAAACAACTTAGATATGACCAAAAAACTAACATATTGGTTACAGCGAAACTAGTTTCGTATTCCAATTCGTATGATTATTAATGCATACTTACATTAATTTATTTTATAATTTACGATAGGATGTTTTCTAAGCGGATAAAATCATTATAAAGATAACAAAACTTATATAGGTACGTATTTTTTTATACGTATAAACTTTTAACTCATCAGTATTGGTATTAAATAAAGGGACTTGCCTAGTATAAAACGGTTCACCTTAAAAAATTCAAAGTTCAAAATGGCATCCGGACCAAATGTTGGGTTTCATATTTTTTTATAACATCTCAATAAGGCAAACAAATGAGAGAGCTTGACTAGCAGAATGCAATACATATTTGATTATTACATAATGCTACAAACTGTGTGAACAGAATTAATATACTAATTTGAGGTACACCTAAGCTAGCAGTATATGAAACAAAATTAAGTAATAAAACTGAATATTTTCTATTAGAAAGATTAGATTTTATCCAACCCAAAAAAAGTAGAAGTACAAATTTATACCATACATTTTTATACTTACAGCATCCTATTGGATAAGCGAAAACCCTTTAAATTTGTTTATGATTTTGTGTTTGATCGTTTACGAGCAATACGACAAGAGATTGTTATGCAAAACTTTAGTGCAAAGCAGACAATAACACTATTACAGCCCATGATAATGTTCTTAAGCTACAGTCGTTATCAACTATGTGAGGAGACAATTGATAATTTCGATTCCAAAATATGTGAACAACATTTACAAGAGTGCTTAAAAAGAGCATTAGTATGCTATGATGCAATAAAGCCTAACGATCTTAAACTGGTTGACATTCATAATCGAGCATTTCTAGAGGCATTATATCAAATTTTTAATTTAGGATCATTAGATGCTTTAAAGAGATGTCCAAACTTGCCTGAAGAAATACGGTATATAAATATATTTGGCATTTGTATATAAAAAAATATATTTTTCTTTACAGAACTAACGGTTTATTTTCGTCAGTTTTTAAAATATCTTTAAGTTACGTTCAAGGTAACTATTATCGCATGTTAACTGGTCTCCAAACACTTCCACATATACTGTGTGCAATTGGCTCTTTAAAATTACAATTTTTAAGGAGGTATACCAATTTATTTATGCATTTCATTTTGAACTTCTGTTAATTCTTATTACCTTTTTTATTTAGAAATCTTTATGAAATATTTTCAAACGCCTACAGTAGTAAACACCTTTCAGTACCAGTCGATTTTATATTGCGCCTTACTGCACATGCTAACAACAATGATCTGTATGAAGATTGCAAATACTACAATATAAAGGTTTTATATGATAAAAATCACTTAATTTTCCAAAAAAATGGTTTTAACTCTGGGTTTACAATACTAAAATGTAAACACGAACATTATGTTGATGTAAAATTAAAAAATATTTATTTACCTGAAATTTTATTAATGAAAAAAATATAAAATGCATAAAATTTTAAATATGTCATAGAGATAAATAGAGTCAGTCCTTTATTCTTCCCAAATCTTTGACTACAGAGAAATTATATGAATGTGAGATAAAACATTATATGGAAAGTGGGAGTGTCAACTTAATTTTCCGTTATTGCATTTATTTTTATCACTTTTTGCAAATTTTAGAATCATACATCTAATTTTGTCAGTTTTATTACGTTTTATATATACCGAAAAAGACACTGTGCGGTAGAAATTTTTGTTCATTTTGATCTACAACTTCTTTCGTAATGTTTTAACAATTTTCAGAGAAAGAAATTTTTACTAAAAATTATACATTCGAAATTTCATCGCTCTACGTCAAAGCGTTTAGACACAATTGCATTTTATTCGATGTTGGAAGGATATGGTTTTTTTACATACTCTTGCATTACGAGCTATAACTCTTTTTTTTAATATAAAAGAAACCTTGTGTATAAGAAATATTCTCGAAAAATTTTAGTCCCTTAGCTATATCGTTTTAAAACGGTACCAAGGCTCAGAAAATATATACTTTATGGAGTCTACAATGGATATTTCGATGTGTTACAAACGGAATGACAAAATAAATATACCCCACCATTTTTTTTTTGTGGTGGGTATAAAAAATATAGAAGGGACCATGCTGGTCTCCAAGTGAGGATGTTGGAGGTATCACTTGATTCCTGCACAAACCACCCCTATTTCCTATCTACCTTAAACAGACAATAATTTCTCCAAAATAGTAATGATATTTTGGGTTTGGGAAAGAGAAATAAATAACCAGAGATTAATTATTTACTTTCAATTTAGAGTTATTTCGTTTTTTTACATACGTGTATTTAGGGTTAAAAGAGGTAAAAATTTAACTTAAAAGATTTACATATGTAACGATGTATTTAAAAAATGAATAAATCGCAAGCTAATTAGGGTAAGTATTATTCTATACGAAGAAATTAAATTTTTCTATTTGTGATAATGATATTTTCTATTTTTGGTCTAAAGCATCACAGATGAAAAATGAATTAAATGAGTTCATGTTCCCAGATATTTCACGAATTGTAAGAAAAATGCTGTCTTCCAAATTTATCGGCCAACGTCGAACGAGTTTTTTTTTCAAAACCTAATTAAAACAAATAAAAGAAATGACTACACGTTTCTACTGTCTCAAATTTGATACAAACAAAAGATTTACTGAAGTCAACAAATTCTTGTTGCTTTAATTTTAAAATAACAGAAAATTTATTATCTAAAAGTATTTAATAAGTAAAATTTGTTAAATAACCGATCTCTACATTTATACCTATGAATGTAATATTTTTTATTGTATACTGGATTTTTTTACACATTTTTGTTAATTTTTTGTTTAAGTTAAGTTTTTTTACTGTATACTTCTGAATTTTGATAAACATTTTTGTTAAGTTTATGTTTTTATTAATAAATATTAAAAAAATGGTACCGTCATGGCTTAAAAAGTACATTTTGTTTTCATACTTGGTACAAAATCATAACGTATGCGGAATGAAATTGCAACAAATTTTGCAACGCTGGCAAAAAAAAAGTACCGAAGCTATTCATTTTTTACCGTTATACTTAAAAAACTACATGTTTTCTCATTTTGCTTTGACAATTTTGTCAATAGTTTGACATTTAATTATTTTATAATGTCGACAAAAGAAGAACAACGTCGAGAAACAATTTGTAATTTTTTCAATAGTCATACTAATTGGAAAACTTCGGATATCGTTTCTCATTTTGTAGAGCAAGGAGAAAATCGTTGTGTGGTATATAGAATACTGGCTAGGTACAAAACTAGAAAAACCACAAAGAGAAAGCGTGGCTCCGGAAGAAAGTGCAGTTTGGCCGACTCATCGAAGAGGTCTCAGCTCAGAAAAGTTACTGAAGGTAAGATCGCTAAATCGTATAGAGAGCTTGGAAGAAAGTTTCATTGTGATGGAAAAACAGTAAAAAAGTATCTAAATGATATGGGAATACAGAAAAGGTCCAGGAAGAATAAGCCTACTATTTTCGAAGCGCAAGAAGTTACCCAACGAAAACGATTAAGAAGTTTAGTCAAAAATGTATTTTTCGCCAAGAACTACATAATTTGCATCATGGATGATGAGTCATATTTTACGCTAGATGGAAATGAATGGCAGGGAAAGTACTTTTTTGAAGGGAAGAAACATACTGATGATAAAACAAAATATTTGGAGCATTCAAAGTTCCCTAAAAAAGTACTACTATGGCTTGCAATTAGTCCGCACGGAATGTCGGAACCAATGTTTTTTGAATCTGGTTTGGCCGTCAATTCTGAACGATATATTGAGCACTGTTTGCCAAAAGTGAAGGATTTCATAGAAAAGATGCATCGAGGCCTAAATGTGATCTTCTGGCCAGACTTAGCATCCAGCCATTACGCTCGAAAAACTGTAGAAGCTATAGACACACTTCATATACCATATGTTCATAAACAGGAAACCCCTCCAAATGTCCCTCAATTACGTCCAATTGAAGATTTTTGGGCTAATTTAAAGCGAAGAGTTTATGCTCGTGGCTTTAGACCGAAAAATATAAAAAATCTAATCGATAAAATTAAAAAGGAACTTTTCAAAATGTCAACATCGATATTTTCAACAGCTATGGAAAAAATTCCCCAAAACTGCCGCAAAGCGGATCGGATGGGACCAAAATTTTTTTTACATTAAACTAATATTGTGTATTGTTTTTTTTTAAGTGAAATAAAATTAACGTTAGTTTTAAAAATGCTGTAACACATTATATTTTGTTGCAATTTCATTCCGCATACGTTAATAGCCATTTTCCTTCCCTGTATGTGTGTGTATTTTTTTGGTGGTTGAATATGTATATACCCAGCAAAAAAAATTAGAAGTAGTGCAAAGCGAATTACATTTTCAACACTTCTAAATCAATTGTGTAAAAGCATTCATTCTAAATGACTTCCTTAATGTGAAATAATTTGTCCTAACTGATGTGTTTAAAAATGAATGTAACATCATGCTAAATATCTTAAACAATTCATGTAAACAAACAAATTCAACTCATGAAACATCCGATACTTCTCATCAAATATGCATGAGTTCTAAATATGTACTTAGAATGGAGTGCAGTTCATTAATGTATTCACGTAAACACATGATCTCTAATGACACGCTAATGTTAAAATCATTAGTGTTTTCACCTAAATTTAATCACTTCGTCACCAGTTGAACCCCTGCAAATCCACTTTTTTGTCAGATTTTTTTGCTGGGTAGCAGTCATCAATTTACATGATGAATTTTATTACGTCCAATTTTGGACGTCATTTTTTGGTTGCTAGCAAGCGGTGTAGAGAAGAAAGAGGGGTAGAAAAATAAACATTCTTTCTGTTTTCATGTTTTTATACCCGCCACCAAAAAAATGGTGGGGGTATATTCATTTTGTCATTCCGTTTGTAACACATCGAAATATCCATGTTAGACCCCATAAAGTATATATATTCTGAATCAGGGTTTGATTTGATGACGATCTAGCTATGTCCGTCCGTCTGTCCGTCTGTTGAAAGCACGATAGAGGTCGCACCGAAAAAGCTAGGGGGCTCAAATTTTGCCAGAATCTTTCTTATAGACAAGGTTTGTTTGGTATTGAAAATAGGCTAAATCGGAATATTAGGAAGAGAGTTATAACTCGAAAAGCAGGAGTAGGTCGAAAAAACCGTGTCCTTCGAACATCGAATAAAATGGAATTGTGTCCAAACGCATTAACGTAGACTCATGAAACTTCGAATATATATTTTCTAAGTAAAAACAATATTTCTCCCCGAAAATTATCTAAATCTATGCATTAGGAGAGGAGTTATCGATCAAAATGTACGAAAATTTATACCGCACAGTGTATTTTTCGGTATATTTAAAAACAAAAACGTCATAAAAGCAACAACATTGGATGTACGACTCTGAAATTTTGCACACTTTGCTTTTTGGTGAAATTATTTTTTGTAACGGAAAATCAATGTGCCACGCCCACTTTTACGCCCACCTCCCATATAACGTTTTAACCAAAATTCATATAATTTCTCTTTTAATATAGATTTTGGAATAATAAAGGACTATATTGAAACATCTAGGTTGTACTCATTAGCAAAAACAACTTTGACACGCCTACTGTAACGCCCACTTTTCACGTTATCTACCGTTAATGAAATTTAAAAGCTCATAAAACCGACAAAATTAGAGGTATGATGATGAAATTTGCTACGTATATCCTTCTAATCTAACGCCTACCTCCCATATAACGGTTTATCTTAAATTCATGTAATTTCTCTATTGACAAAGTTTTTGGGAAAATAAAGGACTATATTGAAATATCTAAGTTGTATTTATTAGCAGAAACTTTATTGACACGCCTAATTTAACGCCCACATTCACTGAAAGACTAAATTTATGAAAACATTTTACTATCATATCGAAGTTATTAAGGGTGGTTAAATTTTAAGGGCCAATGTTGATTTAAAAAAAAACACAAATTATTTAAGAAATTATTATCATTTCTTTTTATACTGATAATATTTGTATGTTTCAATTATGTATATAGCAAAATATCGGCCAAATGCAAGCACATCCAAAAAACAGCAATAGTTCCCATTCAACGAACTAAGAAGGCATTCACAGATCTTCTAACATTTTATATAGACCTGTTTTGCAGAAATTTAAATATTTTTCACAATTCTCCCGATTGTGGACGAGTTTGAACGATTATGTTGATCAAAAGAATTACGAAGTGCACAAAATTCATTTTCATTTGAAAGCCCATTTTTGTAAAAAACCTGAATAACTTTAACGCGTTGCTCATTTGCGTATCTTTCCACTGTTCAAATTAGGTTGGTCTGAGATTGAGAAATGTCAAATGAAATGCAAAAAAAACTTGTTGTTTGTGTGGCTCATCTTCAACATGGGCCCTTAAAATTTAACCACCCTCTACAAAGAAAGTGATACATATTTTATTATAAAGAGATTATTCCATAATGATTTACAAAATAATAAATATTGTGCTTTAAATGTACACAAAATTGGTGGTGGGTATAAAAGATTCGGCACAGCCGAATATAGTGCTCTTACTTGTTTTTTAACACTTCGCTTTACACTTTCTTCTGTTCTTTCTGTTACGTTTTATATTCTCATCAACTGGATTGTGAAAATAAAAAAAAAATTAGACGTCAAAAAAAATCCATCGTATGAATTTGAGTAGTTTTTGGTAGCAACTTCAAAAGGGAATTAAGAACATTGGACGTTATAAAACTCATTATGTAAATTGGGTGTAACTTAATAAAAAGCTTTTTACACTTTTGTTGTTTAAGAGAAGACTTTGTCTTTATTATACCCTTCACACAGTGAAAAGCGTATATATAGGTTTGTCATTCCGTGTGAAATTTCTACAATTTTCATATCCGACCCCATAAAGTATACATTTTCTGAAAGCTTATGAATAGGGGAGTCGATTAAGCTCTGTCAGTCTGTCCAAGTGTATGTTGAAATCAACTTTTTGAAGCCCCCCGACATCGCTTGGAGGTATTAAAATATCAGAAATATTCGGGAGTAGATCGGTATTGAAAATCAGAAACATGGGTACATAAACAACTGAGATATGAGGAAAAACCTACGACCACCTCGATTTTTTTTTACAAAAACAACATTACAACAACAACATACATACATACAAACGTGCATACTGGTTAGAGTAAACGAGGCATCAAATCCCAGCTGAGCCAAAAAAAATTTTTTTTTTTTTTTTTAATTTTTTTTTTATTTAATATATTATTTACATGAGCAGTTGTTTCTTGTATTGAGCTTGAGATCACTTTCTTTTATAAAAAATAGTTATATTTTATTTTCCGATATTTCGCTACCACATTGGGAAGCTTCTTCAGGGAAAGTTTTTACAATTTTTTTTTACCAATTAACAATTAAAATATTTTGTCAACAATTTTTTAAAAAAGGTGGGAAAATTATTTGTAAACATTTGAAATATTATACAAAACAAAAAATTCAAATACATATAAAATATTACAAATTACAAAAACTGTTAAATATTATACAAAACAAAAAATACAGATACATATAAAATATTACATTAAAGCTAACTGACTAAAAAACTAACATAATTCTAGATCTTATTAACTAATAGCCTATAGTATTGTGCAACATTAGCTGTATCTGTTTTATAATTAATTCTTTGTGTATGTGGTACTTTTATAATTTGTAACATTTCCAATAAATATCTAATTGTTAATTGTTAAAAAAAGATTGTAAAAACTTTCCCTGAAGAAGCTACCCAATGTGGTAGCGAAATATCGGAAAATAAAATATAACTATTTTTTATAAAGGAAAGTGATCTCAATCAAGCTCAATACAAGAAACAACTGCTTATATAAATTAAAAAGATCGAAAATATTCATTTATTATATTATTTACATGTTTATTATTATTTGTTTTTTTAAATATTTTTTATTCTTTTTTTCAATTTTTTAATTGTTTTATATTTATTATTTATATATTAATATTTTTTTTTTTTTAATTTTTTTTTTCTTTTTATTTTTTATCATACATACGTAAACTTTTAATTTTACAATGGGATGTTTTTATATATGTATGTTTTATATATATGTATGTATGTACGTATTTCATATGAGATGAATGGTGATACAAACTACTGTTATTGCATGACTACACGTTGTGAAGGGTATATAAGATTCGGCACGGCCGAATATAGCACTCTTACTTGTTTTTTAATTTTTTTTTATATTGTTCTCATTTTTTTATATATTTTTTATTTTTTTTTAATTTTTTTATATATATTTTTTTATTTTTATTTTATATTTATTATTTATATTTTTATAATTTTTTTTATATCTTTTTTTATTTTTTTTAAATTTTTTTTAATATATTTTTTAACGCATAAACGTAAACTTCTTTTCCTGGTAAATAAATTTTAATTTCGTGCCTATTTTGGTTATGGTAGTTTAAGTCCTGTTGTTGTTTTTTCGTTAGACGATTGATGATTTCTTGCTTGTCCAAAATTACTTTTTCTGGGTTATTACCTACATTTTTGTTAAAGAATATGTCTATCGGTTTTGTGTCGGTGGTGGAGTGAATTGACCTGTTGTACTCATATATTGCTATGGTAAGTAAGTCGTGAAAAGTGGTATGAAGTTTGTCTGGCTTTAGGAATCTCATAATCTCTGAAAGAGTAGAGTGAAATCTTTTTACTTGACCATTAACAGAACTAGAGTATGGTGGTGTAGTGTAGATTTCAATGCCAAATTGATCTTTAAGAAGAAAATTTATTGATACGGAATTTAAGGATTTTCATTGTCTATGACTATGGACTTAGGGATATCAAAAGCTAAAACTATTTCCTTTAACGGTTCTTTAATATCTTCTATTGCCCTAGATTTCAAAATTTGTACTAAGGCGTATTTTGAGAATTCGTCTATTGCTGTTAGTAAGAGATTTCCTTCGGTGGAGTAAATATCAATGTGGATTTATTAGGACAACGATTGTATTTTTAAGCAATTCTATTTGATTTTACTGTAATTTTTGGGAAATAATATTTTTTTTATTTGCTCTCTATTTTCTTTAGCATTTCTGTAGGCTCTTCTGTGTTCTTAAGATCTCTTCCTGTTCTTCATCGTTAGTTATTTCTTTGGCCTATGATTGTGTGAATCTTATTTTAAATTTTATGAAATATTCGGAATAGAATTCTTGAATTATTTCCATAATTGGTTTAATAGTAAATAATCCATTAATTACGCTTTTTGAAATGCGTCCTTCCTCCCATCTTAAAAGGGATGTCCGGGGCTGAATTAGGAGTGTTAAGAACATGTGGTCTTATAAGGTTGATGGGATTAACCATAATAGTATTTAAAATTGGTTTTGATAAAAAATATAAATAATAATATATAATTTATAATATATAATTTACTTGTTTAATTTTTTTATTAATATTTTCTTTTTACGTTCTTAGTTTTCACTAAAATAAAATATTTTTGCTTAGGATATTTCTTAAAATTAAATTAAAATTAATTAATTAATAAATTAACACAATATTATTTTAACTTACAAAATTATTAAAATCGCCTTGATGTTTCAGCTGTTGCTTTACGGCTGAAATTATTAATATTGTGTTGGTGTTGGTTTTATTTTTAAGTAAGAATGATTTTCAAAGGTTTAGAGTTGAATTATCTTCCAATGGATGTTGAACTTCTATGTTAAGTTTTGTGCTGATTTTTATGTTGATTCTTATGTTGTTGATTTTTTGTTAATTCTTATGTTGTTGATTTTTTGTTGATTCTTATGTTGTTGATTTTTATGAATTCTTATAAGTGCAAGGATGTTTCATAAGTTGAATTTGTTTGTTTACATGAATTGTTTAAGATATTTTTCATGATGTTGCATTATTTTTAAGCACATAATTTATGACAAACTATTTTACATTTAGGAAGTCATTTAGAATGAATGCTTTTACACAATTGATTTAAAAGTCTTGAAAATCCAATTCGTTTTGCACTACTTCTATTTTTTATACCCTTCACCTGTGGTGCACAAGGGTATATATAGCTTTGTCATTCCGTTTGTAATTTCTACAATTTTCATTTCCGACCCCATAAAGTATATATTTTCTGAAAGCTTATGAATAGAGAAGTCGATTAAGCCCTGACCGTCTGTCCGTGTGTTGGTTGAAATCAACTTTTAGAAGCAACTATATGTTCCTCAGATCTGTATATGGTATCAATCTCTTGGAAATATCCAGGAATAAATCGCTATTGAAATTCAGCACAATCGCCCCATAACTTTCTGAGATATGAGCAAAAAACCACGACCACCTCGTTTTTTTACACAATTACAACAACAACATACATACATACATACATACATACATACATACATACATACATACATACATACATACATGCAAAAAACATGCCAAAAATAAAAATAAAAAAAAATAACTTTTATTTTTGCTCGAAAAAATAAAAATCAAAAAGTAACTTTTATTTTTGCTCGAAAAAATAAAAATCGAAAAATAACTTTTATTTTTGCTCGAAAAAATAAAAATCAAAAAATAAATTTTATTTTTGCTCGAAAAAATAAAAATTAAAAAATAACTTTTATTTTTTCTCGAAAAAATAAAAATCAAAAACTAACTTTTATTTTTTCTCGAAAAAATAAAAATCAAAAAATAACTTTTATTTTTGCTCGAAAAAATAAAAATCAAAAAATAACTTTTATTTTTGCTCAAAAAAATAAAAATCAAAAAGTAACTTTTATTTTTGCTCAAAAAAATAAAAATCAAAAAATAACTTTTATTTTTGATCGAAAAAATAAAAATCAAAATTTTAAAAAGCAACATATTTTATGATAGACTAATGCATAAGGATCAATATGGTATACTTGAATACGTTTTACGACATTTACTTCTAAATGCTTTTTTTGCTTTAAAATTCCAAAATAACTGTTATTTTCGGTCCCTGGTCATGACTGTAACGTTTCTTGATTAGAAAAGTGGGAAGTGCCACGCCCATAAAAAAGTTATAATTTTTAGCTTCTTGCACCGATTTTTCTGAAAATTTTCACACATTTTTCAACGTAGCGTCTGCTACAATTTTAATACCATAAATTTTAAATGCGCATGCAGCGCTAGTTTTTTTGGAATAAATATTGTTTGCTGTGTTAGCATATCTTAACTTATATAAAGCGATTGTTTTAGAGATCGACAAATTTAAAATTCATACTATATTAAAAAAAACAAAATTCTTAAAGTTTTTAAAACAAAGTTTTAACAGACCAGATATAATGGGAATCATTTTGATTATTGCACAATTCTTTTGATTGCATAACATTGTTAATTGTTTAGAACGCAAGCTTATTTCTAAATTTGCTTTTTATTAAGCTAAGCAGTGAAAAAAATCTCTCTGCAGGAGCTGAACTATGTTGAAAAGACATTAAGTTTTGAACAAAATAAATAAGTTCTTCAAAGCAGTTTTTGTTCAATACATTTTTTTGTTTGGACACTTTATCCCAAAACTCAACAATACTTATAGTTTCCATTGCGATAAAATTTTTTCTTCATTACCACCTGTTAAATTTGGAAATGATAATTACAAAGGTTCCAAACTTATCTCTAAACTACTTAAAACTTTATTTGGTGCAATTATCTCAAGATTTTTTAAAACTTTTCTTGGAAATCGAAGCGTTTCATAATTTCCTTTAAAAGTTCAATATAAAACTGCTTCTTGGTGTGCAAGTAATTTAAAATTTTAATTAAAAACTTCACAAATAAAAAGTTTAAAATATTTAAAAAAAAAATGTTTTTGGAGAACATTTCAATTAAAAAGGTAATTATTATTATTTTATGTATGTTTCAGAGTTGTTAACGAATCATTCATTTTTGAATTCAATTCGATACGAATTAGCTACATTTTGAATTAATTCATTTCACCAAAAAAAAAGAATTGAATGAAATTTGAATCAATTCAATTGAATTTATCAAACATGAATTGCAATTCATTTTTAATTCAAATGAATTGCAATTCATTTCCAATTCATTTGAATTGAATTGACTTGAAATTAATTCAAATGAGTTAGAAAAAATGAATTGCAATTCATTTTCAATTCATTTGAATTAAAAATGAATTAATTCAAATGAGTTAGAAAATTAATTGCAATTCATTTCCAATTCATTTAAATTAATTCAAATAAATTTAGTAACTTTGAATTTCAACATATAATTGCTGTTTTTATTATTTATGTGCCGTTACCATCGTCATCTGCTGTTAAAAGATTATTTTCGTACGCGTCTATTCTAAATATTCCTAAACGTGGAAATCTATTAGATGATAATTTTGAAAAATTATTATTGCAGAAAGTGAATTCAATTTAATTAGCATTTATTCTATAATTGAAATAATAGCAAAATTAGTTGATGCTTATATATGCTACTATATTGTCCATTTATTGTAATTTTTCGTAATTTAATGTTTATTTGTAAAATATAATTTAATTTAATTATATAAATATTACATACATAAATATTACATAAGTATTACTTAAGTGTTTGTCATTGATGACTGTAATATGTATAAATAATAAAAAACAGCAATTATATGTTGAAATTCAAAGTTATTAAATTTATTTGAATTAATTCAAAGTCAATTCAATTCAAATGAATTGGAAATGAATTGCAATTCATTTTACCAATTCATTTGAATTAAAAATTAATTGCAATTCATGTTTGCGTGTGTGAACATGAAAGCAAGCAAGCAAGCACAAGAAAATATGGAAAAAGTTGGGCAATCAAAATCGTGGTGTGACCTTTGACTATACAATTTTTGCAAGTATGTATCACTATTTAATTTTTAAATAAATGCAACTGACTATGGTAAACAATAACAGTTATTTTGTGTTTTTCATTTTTATGTTTAAATTTTTTTGCAGCAAATTAAAAAACTGCGTTTTAGGTGCTCACTTAAATTTTAAAGATAATACTCAAAATCTAAATCTGTGTAAATCTAAATCTCTTAAACAGACATCAAAGCAGTGTTTTAAATACTGTCAGCAAAATAGCAAAAGTTCAAATTAAAACGCTTTTGCTTTGAAGCAACAGTTTTCAGTTAAGAAATAAACTCTTACTTTTGCTTTGCAAATAAATACAACTGTTGAAAAGTTTTTTGTGGGTTTTGCAAAGCAAAGCAACAGTTCACTGTTTTTTAAAAAACTGACATTAAAAAAGCAACAGTTTTAATAATACATACGCAGTTGCTTTGAAGAATCAGTTTTCCTTTAAAAAATAAACTCTTGCTTTCGCTTCTGCTTTTCAAATAAATAGCAACTGTTGAAAAGTCTTGTGTTTTTTGCATTCGTACAGTTTTGTTTTAATGTTACTTCGTACTATAGACGATTAAAATCAATGCAACAGTTCGTAAACAAAATTAATCGTTTTGCTTTTAAGAAACTGCGCAGTCGTCAACAGCAAAAAGTTAAGCTGAAACCACCAAACAGTTGCTGTTATTTTGACCTAAAGCATAAATTCATAAAAATTCGTACATCTAATTTTGTCAGTTTTAGCACAGCAACTGTTTGTGTTATTTCTATTTAACTTTTTGCTTTAGCTGTTGACGACTGCGCAGCTACTTAAAAGCAAAACGATTAATTTTGCTTACGAACTGTTGCTTTGATTTGACTCGTATATGTATGTTTTTTATATGTATGTGTGTATTTCATATGTAATGAATAGTGATACGAACAATTGTTATTGCATGACTACACGTTATGAAGGGTATATAAGATTCGGCACGGCCGAATATAGCACTCTTGTCAATTATTGTTTATTCTCATATTGCCAGGAACGCACCTTTATTATTACATTTATATTAAAATTTATTCTTTGTCAACAATATTATTAACGGAGATTACAAATAGTATCACAACAATTATTATGAACGTTCTGAATTTTTCTTTAAATGACATTCAGTTCCTTTAACTTTTTGAAGTCAATTTATATATAGCATATAAATGGAAATTGTGTATTTTTTATTTTGTATAATTTGCATTTTGGCCATAATCCAACAAATGCTGCCATCATATATAACAATTTATTTTATCTCTAAAATGCCACACTCTATCAAAAATATAATCACTAAAGTACATTCTTGTATTAAGCTATCATCTTATCACATCTTATTCAGAATTGCACCCAAGGATTGCACCATGCCTTTGTTTACGTTATTGTGAATGTCATGTATGTAATACAAACAGCTGATTTTGTTCACTTAAGCTCACATTCACAATAGGTTATACAATTAAAAACCCCCACTAATTAGCATTTGGCATTTAGTGTGAAGAAGAGATAATATACAGGAAAAAATAAAAAATATATCAAAAGCCATTTTGGAAAATACAAATCCGCCATATTTTACCGGCTTTTTTTCAAAATATTTACATTTTTATAAAATGTAAACAAACCAATAAGTGGAGTTAATTTTTTTTAATTAAAAACAAATATTCAAGAAATCAAGTGAAAGGTCGCGCTGGTGTAGCTGTCACACAAAAACACGACGTTGCAGCAAAGCGTCTGCAAACGAAAAAATAAAATTGTAAAAAATAAAAACAAATACAATTGTAAATAAAAGCAGCTAGATAAATAGTAAAGTAATATTGTATAAAATTTATAAATTTTTTTATTTAAGAAACGATGAATGGCCACAACTTTGCCCTGGGTTCTGGTAGCTCGGCACCCATTGTGAATAATTTGTCTTTAGCATCGGCCGCAGGGCCTATTTCGCATAGTGCCACAACTTCACCTTTATATTTCACACATATCTTGCCTTCGACTACCACGATAATCGAGCAGCCTTATTCTACAGATTTGGAGGAGCAAATAGGTAGCTGTGCGGTGGGAGAGAGTTTTCTTATCGAAGAAATTATCGATGAACGTGACGAAGATGGTAACATAGTCATTGATCCCGGAGAATTCTTTATATCCGGTGATAGTATACAATATTACGCAGTTCCTGAATCGATGCCGCCACAAATAATAATGCAGCCCTCAAGTTCTTCATCAACAGACTCTTTGGCTGCATATACGGCCGAATGTGTCGCGCAGGGAGCTGGACAGATACTACCCGATTCTTCGGATGTCAATGAAGTATTTGACGAATATGTAGCAGCTCAGTTAAACTTGGAAACAAATCAGTTTGATATATCGTCCAATCACCTGGTGTCAAATAGTCACATCAAAATGGAGCATTTGGACAGCAGTAATCCGCTGGTTATTAAACAAGAAGAGGCGGACGATACCAGATATATATGTAGAAACAATAAAGAACGGAAGGATAAGTTGCGTTTAAACGAAAAATTTAAAAAATCTCAGACTACAAAACGCTGGAAACAAACAAAAGTACCCATCCGCATTACACAAGATGAATTCAATGTCACCTTATGGTCGGCCCTTAATTCAGAGGACGATGAAGAAGATCATAGTGATAACATTGGTATTGGAGAGCTGGAAGAAATGACATTAAAAAAGGAGATAGTATCTTCGCCACCCAATGAACTGTTGATGGAATCAACTATATTAGAAGAAGAACAGGAAGAAGAGGAGGTGCAACGTGTCAATCGTTTTTTAATGAATGAATCTTGTAGTAGTAAAGTGCATGTACATGAGGGTCTATCACCGGCCGAATACGTCTTAGTTCCCGATCCTTTTACAGGGGACATTGTCGAAGAAGAAGTTGAGACTGCCAACGAGAGTATTGTAGATGAGATTAAAACTGAAGATACTCAAATCAATAGTAAATTAAACGAGTATGGTTTGAATGAAGAATATATTAAGAGAACTGAAACCGGACTGCAAGAAGATTTTGTGCATGTTCCAACGACAATCTTCAGCAACAATGACGTCTTGATAACCTCTCCACAACAGTCTCCTACAGTTGAATCTACAGCAAAACTGAAAAGTATTACGACGAAAAAAACAATAGCCACTTCTTTAAAAAAGTCATCAAGTGCTGTGTCTCAAGTCCCAACAAATTCAACAAACTTACGCCCTACTAACGCAGCAGCGTATACCACAGAAGCAGCTACTGCTGCTTCAGGAACTGTAACTGTATTTCGCTGTACATTTCGCAACTGCAATAAAGAATTTCGCAATCATTCAGCAATGCGTAAACACTCTGCCACTCATGGTCCTCGAGGACATGTTTGTGCCGAGTGTGGCAAATCGTTTGTAGAAAGTTCAAAATTAAAACGCCATCAATTGGTACATACGGGAGAAAAACCCTTCGAGTGTACTTTTGAAGGCTGTGGCAAACGATTTTCCTTGGACTTTAACCTACGGACACATGTGCGAATACATACAGGTGACCGGCCATACCATTGTCCGGTTGAAGGTTGTCACAAATGCTTTGCCCAGTCTACCAATCTCAAGAGTCACATGTTGACCCATTCGAAACCAAAACGTAAATGGCCCCGGCCAGTCAACAATAAACCACTGCTAGCTCGATATGGTCGTCTAGAAATGGGTGAAAATCCTGACCTGGTGTATTTGGAATCTAATGAACAGTACACTCCAATTTTAGATAATTCATAAATTTGTTCAAACTCTTTATTGTATGTATAAAACTGTAAAGTTCTCGAAAGAAAAATTGGTCGTACATATTTTCAAAACTTAAACAAATTAAAAATTTGTAAACTTTAATATTTCTTCACCATGTATAATATACCAAATTTCAAAGTTTGTATACCTTTGAAGTGT
Source organism: Phyto melanocephala (assembly GCA_941918925.1). Lineage (NCBI taxonomy): Eukaryota > Metazoa > Arthropoda > Insecta > Diptera > Rhinophoridae > Phyto > Phyto melanocephala. The sequence continues at coordinate 93,870,364 of OW799235.1, read as the reverse complement.
ATTAATTAAATTAAAAAATATTTTATTACGAAATACTTAGTATGTTTACATACATATGTGTTTAGATTTATGGTAATTTAATATAAGTTCTTTCTTATTTTGTTTATAATTTATTATACGATATTTTAATTTAATATGGATCAATGAAATTAATAATATTAAATAAATATAGTTGTATATGTATATAAATAATTAATAATAAATAAAAATGTATTTTAAAAAAGTAAAGTATATATGTTTTAAACGACTTTTTAAATATAATATTATTATTTCATATATGGTATATGAAATAAATTTTGTGATATTTAAGAAGGTAGGTAGGTAGAACAGGCATTTTTGATACCTAAATAGAAAAGAAGAGAAAGTAAAGCTGTCCAGAGTCTCTGGAAAGAATTGATTCCGCAACCCCAAGACTAGCAAACCAGCACACTACTGACTTGTCTGCCGAGGCACCTTGATATTAAGCACCTACCCAGGAATGAAAATGTGACGAAAAAGTAATTTTCAGAGGTTCAACTGATAGTGATTTAGTTAAGGTAAAAAATGTTTTATGTGTTGGTTTTGTTTGTTTACATGAATTCGACGGTCACAAGTAGAAAGGTCCTAACTCAAGTAATTGTAACTTTACAAGACAAGGAAAAAACGTAATACAAACTGCATTATCATAATGAATTTGTATAATATACTATATTGAAATTACTGAAAAACTCCATTTCGTAAAATATACGACTTTCTACTTGAGCAATAACTTAAGTTGTTGCATTTTGAAGGTAATAATCCGAGCCAAAAGATCTGTTATCAAAAATATCTTGGTCGTGTCGATTATGTGTTGGTTCGGACCTAGAACATCTGCATAATTATTTTCGATTAATTGAGTAACAAATTAATTGTAAAAAAATATGCTTATTTTTGATGTAAAAAAATAAATAAATAAAAAATAATGTTCTTAATCTTTCCTGAATAATTCATGTAGCCAGATATCAAAAAATTTTATCGAGGCCTCACTGTAATTTACAGAATAAAAACTTTGATTCAGTCGTAATTCAACTCTGGTCAAGTAAGTTAGGCAATTGTGCTGATTTTCAATACCGATCTGCTACCGAATATTTCTGTTATTTTAAAGTTTACAAATGTCTTCAAAAAACACACGGAAAGACGAACAATTTTTAATCGACTCCACTAGACATATGCTTTTAGACAATATGTATATACTTTATGGATTCGGAAATTAATATTGTAAAAATTGCACACTGAATGAAGAACCTATATATGTACATATGTATACCCTTACACTCCCATTGAAAGATTTAAATATGTAGTTAAATTTGAAAAATCAAATTTTAAATAATTTACTGCCTGTTCAACGATGTCGAAAGAAAACCCAAGCGAGGTTTCATTCGTACAAATATATTGAAAACAAAAAAAATTTTTGTTAATTACACTGCTCAGCAGCAAAATCCTCCATAAAATAAAACTATGTGGACAATATGGATTTTGATGCGCTGAACTCAAATCCGTTGTCGCACAGAGGAGTATTTGACCTGAAAAGCTGGCCAAAAAGGCAAAACTAAATTTTAAGAACTAAGACGCACCTCGACAGACAACAATATTTTACATTACATTGTAAATTTTGAAGACTTTTAGTTGCGATTTGTAGCGCTGAGACCCTGCTAAAGTCAGGAAAGTGAAGAAAATTATATGAGTTTAAATGTTTTTTTTCGGTTTCTGGATGTTTTCATGATATTTTTTTGCGGCTAAACGAATAAAGGTTTAACAATTATTTTTTTGTTCGCTGAAAGGTTTGATCAAAATTTATTTAAAAAAGAAAAAAATTTTAAATATGTTGAATATACATGTTAAAACAATTCGTTCAAAAGCTAAAAACAAAAAAAATTATACACTTTTTTTTGCAAAAAAAGAAAAAGAAGAGGTTTTTGAAACTAAGGTTAGCATCTCTACGAATTATGTTTGGTACCACAATAAAATTTTAAATCTCCAATTTTAGAAACAAGAAAAAACGTGTGCGCAAGTTTGCGCCATTATTTTTGACGATTTTTTTAAATTTTCACATTTCTTAAATTTTTGCTCATCAGGCACGTTTTCTAACACATTTATAACGTCATAAACTTTTATGTATTTTTAATTATTGATTTCAATTGTTATTCACATCACTTTTAACACCTCATAATGTTAATACCCGCCTATAGTTATAAATTTTAAAAATTTTTTATTATCGATAATAGTTATAATGGAATGTCCCCATAAAAGATAAAGATGTCCCCACAAAAATAAGTTTACAACAAATAAATACAGGTACATAACAAATACATGGGCACCCAGGTATCAGGCTTCCATCCAATTGTCAGAAGAAGCTGCCGAGGCCAGAAATAAGCCCTTACGATTATATCGTATGAATTATTCGAGGAAAATCAGAAGAAGCGATACAAACCGAAATGTTTTGAATAGGTAATTTCTGAGCAGTGACCCTTTTATAAACTGCAGTACGCAAAGAGAACGAATTAATAAAAAAGCATTTTCATCAAAAGCCACCACACTTCTTCTTCCTGACACCGATGATGCAGCTAATAAGGATATACATACGACATGATAATTATTAAGCAATTTTTATTAGTTTAACTTTTCCGTATTTTATAATATAAAATAAATATAATAAAGCAATTTTTCATAAAAAAAATACTGTTTTATAGAGCCTTACAATTAAAAAAATAAAATTTTTTTGAATTAGACCGTAAATCATAATATGTATGCATGTACATACAGTCTGTCAAGAAAAAGTTCAAACCATAAAAATCAATATTTGTTAATTGAGTTTTACTATTTATACCGTCTTTTATTCCTGAAGAATGTGGCTTTTGGAAAAATCTAAAAAATTTAAACTTTTTGGTTTTTTAATTTATTTTATTGCATTTTGAAAACAAAAAATTTGATGAATTTTGCAGGAAAAAATTTTTTTTTTGCCATTAAATTTTTAATAACTCCGAAATAGTAATAGATAGATAGGTTGGTTTAAGCACAATTTTTCGGTGCATCTTCTGATCCTTCCGTTATTAAAATAGGAGAACCCGTTTTCACGTTATGACAAAATATATTAGGCAACCCAACGACTTAGGGGATGAAATATGCCACGCCTTTAACAGAAAATCCTTACGTACTAGAGAAAAACGAAAAACAGATTTTAATTAAGGACATCAAAATCCATATAGTCCACATACTTTTATTTCTGGGAGAGACAAAAATTTTTTTGTTGCGCAGTGTACTTTTGTTGCGCAGTGTAATTTTTTCAAAATCTGCCACTTGACCTTTTATATCATACTACACCTAAAACTATCAAAACACTAAAACTTTTAATTCATAAAACACATTAAATAATTATGTCCAGCTTGTCAGGCCAAATACTCCTCTGTGTGTCGGTTTTTTTCCATCAGATCGGGATTTTTTTTATGGGCGTGGCAAATTTTCCCCCCTAAATTAGTCAGGTACGGACACATATTTAATCCTAACTCGAAAACCAGTCATCCGATTTTCAAAAATAAAACACCAAAAAATGTGTAACAAAATTGTTTTTATTTCAGTGGAATCTATCTCTATCTCTTATCGTTTTGGAGTTATTTAGAAATTAATGGAGAAAAAAAATTTTTTCGTGCAAAATTCGTAATATTTTTCAATTTAAAAATGGAATTAAAAAAAATGTAAGGCAAATATTCAACATTTTAAACTTTTTTCTGAGAGCTACTTATCTTGGAAATGAAAAAAGCCATAAACCATGAAAATCGGTTAAAAAATGTAGATTTTATTGTCAATTTACCGCAGGTACCCAATATTGTAATGCAATCAGCCTTACATATGATATATGTAACATTTCGTTAGGTGAGCAGGTAATGGAACTAAAGTACAACGGTATTTTACATAGTTCTTGGAATTAATATTTATAACAGTATTTTTCAATTACCTGTGATTTCAAATTAAGAACATTAGGGTAGATTCTGGTATATAATGTATATATAGAAGCCAATGGGCAATAAGTAAGTCACTTTTAATTTGAATATCGTGCGGTTAAAATCGGCAACAGTAAATAGATCTTATAGTGTACTTTGTTATTGCGTAAAGAAATAAAGCAATTAATTAATTATTACAAAATGTCAAGGATTTGTAACAAATCTCCAACGGGAGACAAAATCTTCCAAGGTTAAATATGCTTATCGCCGTTATTTGGGGTTTCCTATCGATGATAGAGATAAAAATTGGCTGCCGAAAATATGTTGTAGTAGCTGTGGTAAGTCTTTAAGAGGTTGGTTAAAAGGAAGTCATAAGTCTTTATGAAGCCGTTTATGAAGCCAGCGATTTGGAGTGAACCACAAAAACATCAAAATGATTGCTACTTGCTAAAACACGTGGGTTTACGAAAAAAAAACAAAAAATAAAGTTTCATAACCAAATACTTCATTCGTCAAACGACCAGTTTACAAGTAAATTTTTACCTCCATTGCCTCCTACAGACGATGAAGAAGATGGGCTTTCTGCAGCAACTGAATCCACTTACGCCAGCATGGGTGTTTCTTCGCATTCATTTGGAAGTCCAACGAGTAAACCTTATTTTCCGTATTAAACTGATATGAATAACTTAGTTCGTAAATTAAGGCTCTCAAAAATCAAGTCTGAGCTTCTTGCATCCCAATTAAAAGAATGGAATTTGGGGCAAACGGACGTTAACGTCTCGTACTTTCGAAATAAAAAACAACCTTTTTTGAGGTATTTCAGCAGAGAGGAAGGTTTGGTATTTTGTGATAATGCTGATGGACTTTTACGACATAAATCTGAGGATTGGCGGCTTTTTATTGATTCATCCAACCCAAGTTTGAAAGACATTTTACTTCGCAATGACATTTTACCATTGGTCCCACTCGCGTATGCAAGAAATATGAAAGAAAACTATTGTAGCATGAAGATGGTACTACAAAGAATGTTTATATTCCCATTACTCGTGGAACATAAGTGCAGATTTGAAAGTCGTAGCAATGTTAAATGGATTGCAAAGTGGATATACCAAGCTTTGTTGCTTCTTATGTGAATGGGATAGCCGCGCGAAAGAAAAACACTACAATGTTAAAATTTGGCCGAAAAGAGTAAATTTTATTTCAGGAGAAAAAAATGCAGCAGAAGAGCCTTTAAATCAAAAAGAACAAACTCTTCTGCCTTCTCTTCATATAAAGCTAGGCCTAATGAAAATTTTGTCAAAGCAATGAACAACGACGGTGAAGGCTTTCTAAACATTAAGAGCAAATTTCCTAGAATCAGAGATGCTAAGGTAAAAGAAGGCATATTTGTAGGTCCACAAATACGACAAATTATGAAGGACGAGGTCTTTAGAACGAAATTGAATGATGTGGAAGAAAGAGCATGAACAGCTTAAGTTACTCTTTTATTTTAACAATGTTTCCTAAAAAAAATTAATAATTATTAACAAAAGTTTTGTGATATTTTAAATAAAATAGTCTGTTCATATTTTAATTTTTTATTGTAATTTGAAGTTATCTACGGGTGACGACAGGGTTGGTGCTGTATGCGTTGCTACAAAATTACAATCTGCAAAATTTTTTTGCTTGTATTTGATTTTGCTGTTCGAAAATAGATAGAAGTAAAAAGTTGCCATTCATTGATGCTACAAGGCGCTTCAGTGCGCCCACTCTGACGTTGTTTGCTGCATTACACATATCTGGTCAATATTGGATACCTTCCGTAAATTTACATTTTTTAACCGATTTTTATGGTTTATGGCTTTTTTATTTCCAAAATAAGTAGCTCTCAGAAGAAAGTTTAAAATGTTGAATATTTGCCTCATATTTTTTTTTAATTCCATTTTTAAATTGAAAAATATACGAATTTTGCACGAAAAAATTTTTTTTCTCCATTAATTTCTAAATAACTCCAAAACGATAAGAGATAGAGAAAAAATACAAAATTGTTACACATTTTTTGGTGTTTTGTTTTTGAAAATCGGATGACTGGTTCTCGAGTTAGGATGAAATAAGTCTCCGTACCTGACTACTTTAGGGGGAAAAATTTGCCACGCCCATAAAAAAAAATCCCGATCTGATGGAAAAAACCGACAACAGATTTGAGTTCAGTGCGTCAAAATCCATATAGTCCACATAGTTTTCTTAAATGGGAAGACAAAAAATAATTTTTTGCAGAGCAGTGTTATGATTTCTGAAAAATAAGACTGTTGGAAATGCAAATTAATTAATTAATTAAATATCTTGTTTTCTTTTTTTTTTTTTTTGAAATTCGAATTGGGAAGGGAGCGAAAAAAGAGTGTGACAACCATGGTGTAATAACATAAGGTGATAGCATGATAGGGAGAGCAATTTTTGTCTCTCTTGTTTTATATATAGAGTTTGACAACTCTTGGCACTGAAATTTCTTTTTTATATATAGAGTTTGACAAACATTGGCACACAAAAAAATAATCAGCACCGCCACCTGTATAAGTGTACCCTAATGACAACACTATATTCTGTGACAACACTGATTATACTTTAGTACTTTTTGAAGTTATTTCCTTATTCTCAAGGTATATTAACTCCAGGTAGACTTAAGTGCACAGATAATCATTTTTTTATGCATTTTTTTCCCAAATGTCAAAATTTATTTACGTTTTTTGTTCGTTTATAAACCTCTTTTTATACCAAGGCATATAAACTCCAAAAATACTTAAGTCCACAGATGATAATTGTTTTGTTTATGCATGTCTCTTCCCAACTGTCAAAATTTCTTTAGCTTTTTTTGTTCGCTTGCGTACTTTTTTTTAGTATATGTGTATGTATCATATATAATTTTTATTTACTAATATTTTGCTACTACTTTTATCAGCTGTTTTAGGTTTTATTTTGACATTTAGGAAGTTTTTTGTAGCAACAAAGTTCACGGTGCGTCTACTTTAATTAACTTGCTCATTCTGAATAAACAATTGTGAATATTTTTTAAGGAAATCAAATTGATAAAAGTCGCAAAAAAATAAAATCTTTTATTTAATATACAAACAAGAAATATGTAATTTAATACATACTAATTATTTTTTTAGGAATTTTTTTTATATATAAGACAAATTTTCAAAATTTAGACATAAAGCGAAATTTTTAGAAAATTTGTATCGAGTTATTAATTTTTAAACATATAATTTTATTAACTGGAATTTTGATGGATTAGTCAGCCAATTTGTCGCAAATAAACTACAACAAATGTTAAAAACATCAAATTTATTATTAGTATAACATTCCATAATAGAACAGGAAGTAATAAATAACAAGCTCATTACGAGCATCGAAATAAAATTGCATATAATACGGTGGAGAAGCTGTCAATAAATTAATTAACATCTAATATGATACGTAACGATGGAGGAGGGAGCAATGTAGGTAATTGTAGTGGTGCATCAGTTGCAATGGGTGGGGCTGTTGGTGGTGGCAATGATGGCTGCATTTATCCCGATGAAGTTATTATGGAAAAAGGGGTGGCATTTAATGTGAGAGTATGTTTAATCAATTGGCAAAGTAACAATATAAATACATAAATCTATCTGTATGGCTTCATTATTTGTTGATATATTAATTTTTTACTTTGTTTTAGTACACGGGCTGTATCGAAGTAAATACGTCTATGAAGTCTTTGGATTTCCATACTAGAACTCAAGTAGCCAGGTAAATATGTTAAGTGTTTGAAATTTTAATTTTCATTAATTTCCAATATTGTTAATAGAGAATGTATCAATCGTGTTTGTGAAGCTGCTGGACTTAAGTCTGTCGGCAAAAGACGTGTTGATAAAAAGATAGTTCAATATATTGCAGAACGGCCCAATATGGCAAATGCTGGAACCAATGTTATTATCAATGTTTCGAGTCGTTCCTTAAATTTAATAAATGTCGATAATAACGAAATAATAGCATCTCATCAAATGCCAAGAATATCGTTTGCTTCGGGTGGTGATACGGTAAGTGAGAAAAGTACATAAAGTATTTCTAAAAATTTTAGCATCTGTACAAGTAAAAGTTGTATGTTAAATAAATTCAATTCTATTGTAAATGCATGTAACTCTTAAAATGATTTTAATATTCACCTACTACTTCATATATAGAGCTATTAGTTAAAAATCATTTTAAGAGATATGTACATACGTTAACAATATAATTGAATTATGAATTTATTTAATATAAAACTTTTACTTGTAAAGATGCTATAATTTTATGATCAACAATTTTAAATGCCTTTGAAAAATCCAAAAAATTCAGGTACAACACATTTAGAACCTTAACCTAATCTTTCACAGATATCGCTTATAAAAAAATATAAAAACGTTTTAACTTGCCTTTTAGGACACCCTTGATTTTTTAGCTTATATTGCTAAAAATGAAGATGAATGGCGAGCTTGCTATGTATTAGAATGTATAGGAGGTCAGAGTGAAGATCTTATTGTGACCATTGGTAAAGCTTTTATGTTACGCTATAATGCTATCAGTCGTAAAGGGTAATTATTTTAAACATATACAAACATTCTGTGCGAAATTAAACAATTCCGAATGATTTAATTTTGCTCGAAATTAAAAACATGGGCGATTGTGTAAAAATTTTTGTTTATTCTTTTATTTACAGACCTCATCATTCGCAAAATATAGATAATGTAAATGCCTTGATAAAAGGAAATGATAAAGAATACTATAATGATTTACCTAACAAGTTACCTCCCGACTTAATAAATGACAATGAATCACAATTTTACGATCAACAGCAACTGCAACACCAAAAAATCGGTCAATTAAATTTAAAGAAACCCAGAGATCGTCTTAGCAGTAATCTTATAGATTTGAATAGCCCGCCACCAGATCAAGCTTCAAATAAACTTAATTTAAGTGCATTTGATCCGATGAAAGATAATTCGGCAACAGGGCAAAAACAGCAGCAACTTCAACAACCTCCAGATGTCTTTGATATACGTAAATTAATTTATTAAATATATACTGAAGTTTTAAATTTAATCTGTTATAATTTGTTTTTAACACCTTAGCTCCCCTTTCATTATCGGTCGAAGTACAACGTTCACAATTAATGACTGAAGCTTGGTTTCATGGCTCAATCAGTCGTCCCGTCGCCGAAAGTATGCTGGCCAATGATGGAGATTTTTTGGTACGCGAATCTCAAGGCAAACAAGGCCAGTATGTATTAACTGGCTTACAGGGCAAAACACCAAAACATTTACTACTCATTGATCCTGAGGGTATTGTACGTACCAAGGATCGTATATTTGAAAGTATAAGCCATCTAATCAACTATCATTGGACAAATCTATTGCCCATAATATCAGAAGATTCTGAACTTGTTTTACGTAATCCCGTGGTAAAATCAATTAATTCCACATTAGCAGGTCCATCAGGTTTAACCACCAGCAATATACATAACCACCATCATTCACACTCGCATTCTCATTTGCAATCATGTAAAGAATAAGTAAAACAAAAACTTAAATTATTTTTGAGATTATCCCTATCAATATTTATAAACATAAATACGTATAAAGTAAAAATATGTATGTATTTAATGTTTAATAAACTCAATCCACACATATTTTCTGATATCAATGTTTACATTTTATTAAAATACTTACATACATACATATGTATATGTATGTATGTACATTAACATAAAAAAAAATTTAACAAATTTTAAATTTGGAAACAAACAAAAATTATAAAGAATAAAATGTATATTCATTTAATTAAAGGTTGATTGAATTCGTCTTGATTTATTTGTAACAATATTCCAATTATAACTGGAAAAAATAAAGCAAAAAATTGAGCCACAAAAAAGTTTTTAAATAACTGTTACAAGAAAAATTTCTAAAAAAAAATGTTTACCTTGTTGTGTATTTTGTTTACAAAATTATACTACCGAAATGAACAGATTGGCTTATTTGTATCCCGATAACTACGCAGGCGATGTCGCGGGCATACTTATAGTATACAAAAAGTATCACCCCTATCATAAATAAGTGAATTTTATTTAGATCTTTATGTTCAAAGGGTACTTTATTTAAAAATTAATTATATTCGAGTCATTGGGCCAATTCAAAGTGGTTGCATATCAGTATTATTTGTACTATTTCATATTATTTTATGCATGCATAAAATTTTTGTGAGTAATTTCCATACAAAAAAAATAATATGACTTTACACATTTGTTTTCTATGTATAAGAAATTGTTTATGTTATACTGTTAACCATACTGTCTCTCAGAGAGAATTTCTTCGCTTCTCACATCTCAGAGAGAATATTTTCTATTTTCTTCTTTCCTGTATACATACAATTTTTAACAGCGTCATCTCTTTGTCTTCTTTCTTGTATTAAATACATAATTTGTTAACAAAAGGTGTTCAAAGTCACTAGTCATATTAATATGAATTATATGACAAGGTACAATATGAGAGTCTACTTTGAATTGGCCCATTGTTGTCTAAAATATCCAAAAAAATAAGAATATAACGTACGTGACATAAAACAGAAGTGATTTTGAGGTATATACGGAATAATGAAAAAAAATCTGCGAATCTTGGGGTGTATTTTTTTTTTTTAATTTCTTACACTTAACCAATCTGTTTTAATCCTTAGAGCTGCATACGGTATCACAACGAGACCCTCGGAGGACCTAAGTGAGCTATGCCTTCGGGCGGCTGCCGAATCTAACCTAACCTACACTAAACCAAATATTTATCATTTAAAATCCATCATACTTAATTGAAAACAATCTTTAAATGATTCAATTTAATATCGTTCGTGACATAGCGTACGTGACAGATTTTTCTATAATAGTATTCTTAGGTTATAAAATTTATATTATGTTAAGAAAAAAAAAGTTAAGTTCTAAATCAGGTGCTTTTCCGACTGTCAAAATACGAATGACGGAGACAAATAATGTTTTTGCACAACGTACGTGACATTAAAATAACATCCAAAGGAAATCAAAAAAATAAAAAAATACCGCTAATTGGACAACTAACAATGTCCAAGCGCATTAACGTAGAGTCATGAAACTTCGAATATATATTTCCTGAGTAAAATTGCCTAAATCTATGCATTAGGAAAGGAGTTATCGATCAAAATGTACAAAAATTTATACCGCACAGTATATTTTTCGGTATATTAAAAACAAAAACGTCATAAAAGCAACAAAATTGGATGTACGACTCTGAAATTTTGCACACATGGCTTTTTGCTCAAATTCTTTGTTCTAACGGAAAATAAATGTGACACGCCCACTTTTACCTCCCATATAACGTCTTACGTCAAATTCATATAATTTCTCTACGAATAAAGATTTTAGAATAATAAAGGACTATATTGAAACATCTAAGTTGCATTCATTATTAAAAATAATTTCGACACGCCTACTATTACGCCCATTTTTCACGTTATCCACTGTTAATAAAATTTAAAAGCTCATAATACCGACAAAATTAGAGCTACGATGATAAAATTTGCTATAGATATCCTTCTAGTCAACACGCCCACTTTATATATTTTTTTAAAAATTAAATATGAAAAGGCCCGAAATATTTTTAAAATTTGCAAAATCACTCCAAAGAAACACAAAAAAGTAGCCCAATATTTCGTGCTGTTGACCTTAGTATCAAAATTTATGCCAATTTTCGTTTTCACTTTTAGGCTATTTTTCAGGAAGCCCTTTTTAAGCAAGACTTAAATATTTTTTTTAAAAATGCAAACTACAAAAGATTTACACATAAATACATAAATATGTATTCCATTTATTCTTTTTGTACTATAATACGTCCTTAAAATAAATATGTGTTTTTTAATTTGCTAATGGAAACATTTTGGTAGTTGTTTATTAAAATTAACTTATTTAAAAGTGCTTATTATAAGATGAGTTTACTGCTTTGCTGATATGGGTGTAATGCCAAATAAACTGCCAGTGAATGAGAGTAGTACGGAATAGTTGAAATACCATAAAAGTATAAACAATACTGCAAAAATCACATCTATAATGAAAAATCAAAAAGAATTATATTATTAAAAATATAGCATAGAAATAGAGTAATTTCAAACTTATGTCATATTATAAATGCTGCTATTCTTGAAGTAGAACACCAGCTGAGATCTGTTGTAATTAAGTTTCTAAATGTTATAGTCAAATAAAAAATAGTTATACCATTTTACCCGAACTAACTCTAATAACCAGAAGTGATGGTTTTTACAAATATCCTAACAGACATCCAACAGATGTACATATTTATCTTTACGGATTCGACGTTAAAACTAGAGATTTAAATAAAGTTTTTAAAACAAACTTTTTAATTACTTTCAGCATTGGAAAATATTGCGAAAGAAAGTCTAAGGTATGTTCGGCTCATTCTTAATATCAAGTACTTTTTCAATTGATAAGTTGTCAAATATTTATAACTATGCATCCGGTTTATTTTCTACTTAGTTGAAGTTGATATTTCTATTTTTTCAACACTTTATTATTAAATCCTAAAATTGGTATGAAAAAGTTTAATTTTGGAAATTCAAAATTGGATATAAATAAAAAAATATGAGTCTGAATTTAAAAATCAATGAATTTGATATATAAACATTAATTATTAATTTTTTAAATCCTGAATTTTATATAAAAAACTCGACTTTTGTGCATCAGTGCAGTTCATTAATATATCGTCGCTGCTCCGACGTAACCAGGTATGTGAAAATGTTTGAAATTTTTTGTTGCTTCATTTGAACCTTTATTGGTCATTCATTTAATTTGTCCATCAAACCATTTTATCATATCTTTATTCGTTTAAAGAAAACTAAAGTAGGTATATATACACACTTAGTGAAAGTTAATATTGCAAAGTTATAAAATAAAATGTTTTTTTTTGGCTCTCATGAAAACAGTAAATAACACAACTAAATTTGTTAAAGCAACGACAAAACTAAAAATTATTCATTACGGCATCCCACTAAGAATTGAAAAAAAACTATAATCTATATATATAAAAGAGTAACGTGACTGACTGACTGAATGACTGACTGACTGATTCATCATCGCACAGCCCAAACGCAAAGAGCTAGAGACATGAAATTTGGACAATCGTTTCCTCTTTCAATGTATAGCTCCACTAAGAAGGGATTTTTGGAAATTCGTACTTTAAGGGGGTAAAAAAGGGTAAAAACGGGTAAAATCGGTAATCTTATATCTGCTAAACTAAAAATGATACAAATTATATTGAAAAACTATTGTAATTTGCACAAAAAATAAGCTGACAGGTGTCTGGCCTTTTTTAGAATTTTCAACCCCTAAGGGGAAAAAACGGGTAAAAACTGTAATTTGGTACCTTTTTGGTACCCTATGTAACTTCCAAACCCATAAAGCTAGGAAAAAAATTTAAACTGTATTAAGTAGTCCGCAAAAAAATATTAATAGGAATTCGGCACTTTTTTCAAATTCATATGTATAAGGGGTAAAAATTGTCCCTTTTTTTGGTACTTTTTTTAAAATAAACTTTTCTTATATTATTCAATGGGACAAAATTTGACAATTATTATTTCCTAAAAGAATATGGACAACTATTTAGGTGAAATTTTTGGAAACTTTTTTGGGAACAAAAAAGGTACCAAAAAGGGGAAAATTCCGGAAAATGTATGTAATTCCTAATTAGACGGCCAATTTTCACAAAATTTTTAATTGGGATTTCACTAGACATAAAAAATTATGTAATTTAGTAAAAATTTAAACACATTCATAACAGGGTAGAAAAGGGAAAAATCGGGAAGAGTTTGGTACTTTTTAGAACATAATTACTTTTATGCAAAAAAGAGTAGATTTACTGACTTTAAATCATGTCTATTAATATATTTTGTTACATAGATATTTGAACATTTTAAACTTGGAATTTGGAACTTGGACTAAAAATGTACTTTTTCGCTTTTCTATGGTACTTTTTGTATTTTCTACGTTTATAAAGGTAGAATTGTAAAATAAAGGACTATTGATTCCAGGTTAGACTAAAAATGTTATGGGTGACCAAAAAGGTACTTTTTGAATTTTTATGGTACTTTTTATATATTCTACGTTTGCGAAGCTAGAATTTAAAATTAGTGGCTATTGATAAAATGTGAGACCGAAAATCTTATGGTCGACCAAAAAGGTACTTTTTTGAATTTTAATGGTACTTTTTGTATTTTCTACGTTTATGAAGGTAGGATTGTACAATCAAGGACTATTGATTTCAGATGAGACCAAAAATGTTATGGGCGACCAAAAAAGTACTTTTTTGAATTTTTATGGTACTTTTTGTGTTTTCAACGTTTGCGAAGCTAGAATTTTAAAATTAGTGGCTATTGATACAAAGTAAGACTAAAAATGTTATGGTCGACCAAAAAGGTACTTTCTTGAATTTTTATGGTACTCTTGCTGTTTTATACGTTTATGAAGGTAGGATTGTACAATCAAGGACTATTGATTCCAGGTGAGACTAAAAATGTTATGGGCGACCAAAAAGGTACTTTTCTGAATTTGTATGGTACTTTTTGTATTTTCAACGTTTGTGAAGGTAGAATTTTGAAATCAGTGACAATTAATACAAGGTGAGACTAAAAATGTTATGGTCGACCAAAAAGGTACTTTTTTGAATTTTTATGGTACTTTTTGTATTTTCTACGTTTATAGAATTAGAATTGTAAAATAAAGGACTATTGATACAAGGTAAGACTAAAAATTTTATGGGCGACCAAAAAGGTACTTTTTTGAATTTTTATGGTACTTTTTCTATTTTCAACGTTTGCGAAGCTAGAATTTTAAAATTAGTGGCTATTGATACAAGGTGAGGCCGAAAATATTATGGTCGACCAAAAAGGTACTTTTTTGAATTTTTATGGTACTTTTTGCATTTTCTACGTTTATAAAGATAGGATTATACAATCAAGGACTATTGATTCTAGGTGAGACAAAAAATGTTATGGGCGACCAAAAAGGTACTTTTTTGAATTTGTATGGTACTTTTTGTATTTTCAACGTTTGCGAAGGTAGAATCTTGAAATTAGTGACAATTGATACAAGGTGAGGCTAAAAATGTTATGGGTGACCAAAGAGGTACTTTTTTGAATTTTTATGGTACTTTTTATATATTCTACGTTTGCGAAGCTAGAATTTTAAAATAAGTGGCTATTGATTCCAGGTGAAACTGAAAATTTTATGGGCGACCACAAAGGTACTTTTTTGAATTTTTATGGTACTTATTGTATTTTTAACGTTTGCGAAGCAAGAATTTCGAAATTAGTGACTATTGATACAAGGTAAGGATAAATATGTTATGGGCGATCAAAAGGGTAGTTTTATGCATTATAATGGGACTTTTTGAATTTCCTACGTTTAAAAAGTTAAAATTGTGAAATAAAGGATTATTTATTCAAGTTTAGAATTAAAATGATATTAAAGACACAAAAAAGAACTTTTCGCATTTTTATTGTACTCTTTGTATTTTTACGTTTGTAAACATAGATTGTTAAAATTAGTGTTTTTTGATGCGAGGTCTAAGTCCTAATATTATGGTCGACCAAAATTACTTTTTCTCTTTTTATATATTTTGTATACATAGAATTCTGAATGTAGGTAATAATAAACCAAGTGGAAGTTTTATTGAAGGAAAAAATGTTTCTTTTATTATTTTAGGGTAATTTTTGCAAAATATGAATCTTAATTTTTGAAACTCAGTAGCATTGATCTTTTTAGTTAGGAAATATGTATATGCCCGATATATCCTTACTCTACTTTTTATATTTCTAAGTAAATTGAATCAGAGATAAAAATTTTCATAAATTGAAACAAAAATATTTAATAATTATAAATAGAACTTGAGCATTCAATAAATAGTAAGAACTGCGCTAACGAAGTAGCGGGTTAAATGCTAGTTTATAATATACATACATAAGTGGAAATCAGGCGAGAAATAAACAAATTTGTCTTTTGTAATTTTTAAATTACATGTTTGTAATTATTTCTATATTAGTATAAATGTTAATTGAAAAGTAAAGTATAAAAGTAACAGTTGCGAATCACTACAACTAAGTTATTTTAAAATTTGTTTGCAGAATTATCAAATGTGCTACTTACGTATAGTTATGCGTTCCCATTTTTCCACCATGTACAATTCAGTTATCATCAAATATCGAAACCACCAATAATTACAAAAATCTATAATATTTTTTATCATTTTAATTGCTGGATAATCCTAGGTTTCTTTTCAAAATGGAAATGAAATGGTAATTAAAAAATATTGATCAAAAATTAATTAATTGCTATTAATAAGATAAGAATTATTAAAAACTATAAACTAAATGATGTTAATCAAGGCAGATTCAGTTTACGACAAAAATACAAAAACAACAGGCATTTATTGTAAATGTCACACATTTATATGTCGCCAAAAAGTCACTTATTTGAAAATTATTTAAGGTGGTGTTAAGGGAATTTTTTTTAAAAATATCCATCTGTCAAACTTTCATTAGCTTTATAACACAAACTAACGTTTTGTGTGGTTAATATTGTACGATGGATGGTCTTTTTATCCGGGCAATAATATAAATAAAATCAGCAAGCTTTGTAGTAAATAAGAGAGCTAGAACTGATAAAAAACAATATGAAATTTATTTAGACTATATTTGACGCATCGAGTGTATTGTGTAGATGAGCCTATCTTGTAAATTATATATATATATATATATATATATATATATATTGATTCAAGGCATATTTATTCATTGATTCGTCAGCTGATTATTTTTTTCAACACTTATTTTAAATTTCAGCTGTCAAAATGCATAAATAAAAAAAATATTTTCTCTCTTTTCAAATTTATTTCAAATGTCAATCTTCATATATAAAAAAATTCTCTCCGAACTGCAATTACCTGAAGAATAAATATGCCTTGATATTGATTAAAGAATGGAGAGTAACCAGATTATTTAATAAAATTTAAACACCTTATTGTGAATTATTAAAGTATACTTATCAAGGTAAGCGTAACTGATCACCTGATAGTATTGTTTTCATATAACAATGTCAAACTCTCTATTTTGTAAACCTATATATACCCTTCACCTGTGGTGCACAAGGGTATATATAGCTTTGTCATACCGTTTGTAATTTCTACAATTTTCATTTCCGACCCCATAAAGTATATATTTTCTGAAAGCTTATGAATAGAGGAGTCGATTAAGCCCTGACCGTCTGTCCGTCTATCCGTCTGTCCGTCTGTCCGTGTGTTGGTTGAAATCAACTTTTAGAAGCAACTATATGTTCCTCAGATCTGTATATGGTATCAATCTCTTGGAAATATCCAGGAATGAATCGCTATTGAAATTCAGCACAATCGCCCCATAACTTTCTGAGATATGAGCAAAAAACCACGACCACCTCGTTTTTTTTCACAATTACAACAACAACATACATACATACATACATGTAAAAAACATACCAAACAAAAAAAATTACAAAAAAAAAAAATATTAAACATAAGAAAAAAATAATAAAAAAAACTACAAAAAAAAAATTTTAAAAAAATTTTTTAAAAATTTTTCTAAAAAAATTTTTTAAAAATTTTTCTAAAAAAATTTTTTAAAAAAATTAAAAAAAAACATAAAAAAAAACAAGTAAGAGCGCTATATTCGGCCGTGCCGAATCTTATATACCCTTCACAACGTGAAGTCATGCAATAACAGTAGTTTGTGACACCATTCATCCCATATGAAATACGTACATACATATAAAAACATACATATATAAAAACATCCCATTGTAAAATTATAAATTCACGTATGTATGTTAAAAAAACAAAAAAAAATAAAAAAAAAATTTTAAAAAAAATTTAAAAAAAAAAATTAAAAAAAATTTAAAAAAAAAAATTAAAAAAAAAGATTATTGTATAATATAATATATATATATATATATAATATATATAAAACAAAAATACAAAAAAAAATTAAAAAATAAAAAAAAATAATAATAAAAATATAAATAATATATTAAATAAAAATTAAAAAAAAAATAAAAAAAAAACTTAAAAACAAATTTTAAAAATATTAAAAAAAATTTTTTTGGCTCAGCTGGAATTCGATGCCACGTTTTCTCTAACCAGTATACACGTTTGTATGTATGTATGTTGTTGTTGTAATGTTGTTTTTGTGAATAAAAAATCGAGGTGGTCGTGGGTTTTTGCTCATATCTCAGTTGTTTATGTACCGATGTTTCGGATTTTCAATACCGTTCTACTCCCGAATATTTCTGATGTTTTAATACCTCACCCGAGTCCAAGCGATGTCGGGGGGCTTCAAAAAGTTGATTTCAACATACACACGGACAGACGGTCAGGCGGACAGACGGACAGACTGACAGGGCTTAATCGACTCCCCTATTCATAAGCTTTCAGAAAATATATACTTTATGGGGTCGGAAATCAAAATTGTAGAAATTTCACACGGAATGACAAACCTATATATACCCTTTTTATACCCTTCACACAGTGAAAAAGGGTATATATAGGTTTGTCATTCCGTGTGAAATTTCTACAATTTTCATTTCCGACCCCATAAAGTATATATTTTCTGAAAGCTTATGAATAGAGGAGTCGATTAAGCCCTGACCGTCTGTCCGTCTGTCCGTCTGTCCGTCTGTCCGTCTGTCCGTCTGACCGTCTGTCCGTGTGTATGTTGAAATCAACTTTTTGAAGCCCCCCGACATAGGTTGGACCCGGGTAAGGTATTAAAATATCAGAAATATTCGGGAGTAGATCGGTATTGAAAATCAGAAACATCGGTACATAAACAACTGAGATATGAGCAAAAACCCACGACCACCTCGATTTTCTTTTCATAAAAACAACATTACAACAACAACATACATACATACAAACGTGTATACTGGTTAGAGAAAACGTGGCATCGAATCCCAGCTGAGGCAAAAAAATTTTTTTTAAAATTTTTTTAAAATTTTTTTTTTTAATTTTTTTAAAATTTTTTTTTTTAATTTTTTTTTTATTTTTTTTTTATTTTTTATTTAATATATTATATATATTTTTATTATTATTTTTTTTTATTTTTTTTTTTTTAATTTTTTTTTTATTTTTTGTTTGTTTTATATATATTATATATGTATATAATAATTTTTTTTTTTAATTTTTTTTTTTAATTTTTTTTTTTTAAATTTTTTTTTTATTTTTTATTTTTTTTTTTGTTTTTTTTTAACATACATACGTGAATTTACTGTTATTGCATGACTACACGTTGTGAAGGGTATATAAGATTCGGCACGGCCGAATATAGCGCTCTTACTTGTTCACTGTGTGAAGGGTATAATAATAAAATTTAAATAATATATTAAATAAAATAAATTTTTTTTGGCTCAGCTGGGATTCGATGCCACATTTATTCTAACGTGTACGTATGCACGTATTTTATATGGGATGAATGGTGATACAAACAATTGTTATTGCATGACTACACGTTGTGAAGGGTATATAAGATTCGGCACGGCCGAATATAGCACTGTTACTTGTTCACTGTGTGAAGGGTATAAAAACAACCTAACCTAACCTAAATAATATATTAAATAAAATAAATAAAAATTTTTTTGGCTTAGCTGGAATTCGATGCCACGTTTACTTTAACCAGTATGTATGTATGTATGTGGGTTGTTGTTGTAATTGTGGAAAAACGAGTTGGTCGTGGTTTTTTGCTCATATCTCAGAAAGTTATGGGGCGATTGTGCTGAATTTCAATAGCGATTCATTCCCGGATATTTCCAAAAGATTGATACCATACACAGATCTGAGGAACATATAGTTGCTTCTAAAAGTTGATTTCAACCAACACACGGACAGATGGTCAGGGCTTAATCGACTCCTCTTTTCATAAGCTTTCAGAAAATATATACTTTATGGGGTCGGAAATGAAAATTGTAGAAATTACAAACGGAATGACAAAGCTATATATATCCTTGTGCTCCACAGGTGAAGGGTATAATTAATAAAATAAATTTTAATGAAAAATTGTTTTGCGAAAAAAAATATATGGAATTAGAAACAAGTGCAAAAATTATAATTATTTAGAAATCTGTTTGAATAATGAATTAGTAGATCTAAGAAATGATACTTGTAAAACAAACCTTTTAAAAAGTCGTTCCCCAAACTGCATTGAAATAAATAATCAACACATCCTGAATATGGCTTTATATTTCTCAACAAATTCAATGGAGATATCACAATCGAGATGGAAATATCTTTATTAAATGGAACATTTTTAGTACATTTTACAAACATACTTATACTCATACTTATACTAATTCTCATACTTTTCTCATACTTATACTCATATTTATACTCATACTTATAGTCATACTTACACTCATACTCATACTTTTTCCTATACTAATACTCATACTTATACTCATACTTATACCCATACTTATACTCATACTTATACTCATACTTATACTCATACTTATACTCATATTTATACTCATTCTTATACTCATACTTATACTTATACTCATATTTATACTCATACATATACACATACTTATACTCATACTTAAACTCATATTTATACTCATACTTGTACATATACTCATATTTATACTCATACTCATACATAAGTACTTATACTTATAATTATACTTATAATTATATTTATACTTATACTTATACTTATACTTATACTTATACTTATACTTATACTTATACTCATACTCATACTTATACTCATACTTATACTCATACTTATACTCATACTTATACTCATACATTATACTTATACTCAATCTCATACTTATACTCATACTCATACTTATACTTATACTCATACTTATACTCATACTCATACCTATACTCAGACTTATACTCATCCTTGTACTCATACCTATACTTATACTCATACTCATACTTATACTTATACTCATACTTATACTCATACTCATACTTATACTCATACTTATACTCATACTTATACTTATACTCCTACTTATACTCATACTCATACTTGTACTCATACTTATACTCATACTTATACTCATACTTACACTCATACTTGTACTCATACTCATACCTATACTTATACTCATACTTATACTCTTACTTATACTCATACTTATACTCATACTTATACTCATACTTATACTCATACTTATACTCATACTCATACTTGTACTCATACTTATACTCATACTTATACTTATACTTATACTTATACTCATACTTATACTCATACTTATACTCATACTTATACCCATACGCATACTCATACGCATACTCATACTTATACTCATACATTATACTTATACTCATACTTATACTCATCTTATACTCATACTTATACTCATACTTATACTCATACGCATACTCATACGCATACTTATACTTATACTTATACTTATACTCATACTTACTCATACATATACTCATACTTATACTCATACTTAAACTAATACTTATACTCATACTTATACTCATACTTATACTCATATTTATACTCATACTTACTTATACATATACTCATACTTATACTCATACTCATACTTGTACTCATACTTATACTCATACTTATACTCATACTTATACTCATACTTATACTCATACTTATACTCATACATTATACTTATACTCATACTTATACTCATACTTATACTTATACTCATACTTATACTCATACTTATACTCAGACTTATACTCATACTTGTACTCATACTCATACCTAGACTTATACTCATACTTATACTTATACTCATACTTATACTCATACTCATACTTGTACTCATATTTATACTCATACTTATACTCATACTTATACTCATACTTATACTTATACTCATACTTATACTCATACTTATACTCATACTTATACTCATTCTTATACTTAACTTAAACTTACACTTACATACTTATACTCATACTAACTTTACTTATACTTAACTTATACTTATAGTTATACTTAACTTATGCTTATATTTATACTTATAGTTATACTTTCAGAACGATCTCGCTATGTCCATCCGTCCTTCCGTAGGTCATGAAGAATGTTTTAATTAAAATTGAATATTTATATTCAAACATTGATTAGAAAGAAAGACAAAATAATAACAAGTAACAGTGCTACATTCGACCGTGCCGAATCTTATATACCCTTCACAACGTGTAGTCATGCAATAACAATTGTTTGAATCACCATTCAGAACCATACAGAAAAAAAATATACAAAAAAAATTTAAAAAATTAAAAAAAAATAATAAAATATAAATAATATATTAAATAAAATAAAATTTTTTTGGCTCAGCTGGAATTCGATGCCACGATTACTTTAACCAGTATGTATGTAGGTTGTTGTTGTAATTGTGAAAAAACGATGGGATGAATGGTGATACAAACTACTGTTATTGCACGACTACACGTTGTGAAGGGTATATAAGATTCGGCACGGCCGAATATAGCGCTCTTACTTGTTTTGTGTTCCAATGGTTGTCAAACTTCATATAAAAAAAAGGAGCGAAAAAAAATACTCTCACTTCGCTATCACCTTACGAGATTACACCCTAAATGCCAGGGTACACTTCTACAAGGTGGCGGAGCCAGCCCTGCTGACAATTTTTTTGTGTTCTGGAGTATGTCAAAATACATATTAAAAAAAATAATTTCAACTCCGGAAATTGTCAAACTTCATACATAAAAAAAAGAGCCGAAAATCGCTCTCCTTTACGCTATCACCTTACGTAATTACACTATGCTAAATACAGTGGCCAATTGACAATTGAATTTGTATTGGAATATTTATTTAAAAGTAAATTGGCAACCCTTCTAATGAATGTGTCAATTGTTTCATACAATACAATAAGCAAAATATTAATTTGTCTTTGCATCTGTTAAAAAATTAACGAAGAACAATGAGTAGTGAACAAGTTAAGGATTCAAAAATGAATGAAAAACTTATAGCTGAGTTCCAACAGCTACGCAATGACCAAAGAAATTTGGTGAACAACCTAAACACCTTAGAAATGGATCTTAAAGAGCATAAGTAAGCCCAACGAAACATACATAACCTCAATAGCCTCGAAATTATTTTATTTTTCCAGAACTGTGATAGACACCCTTAAAACTGTGGATCCCGATCGTAAATGTTTTCGCTTAATTGGTGGAGTTTTGTGTGAACGTACTGTCAAAGAAGTCTTACCTCAGCTGGCAGAAAATAAGGACCTCATTGAGAAAACGATCACACTGGTGACAGATGAGTTAACAAAAAAAGGTTTACAAATTAACAAATTCAAAGAGGAACATAACATTAGAATACGTGGTGAACAATTGGTTAGCGACGCACAAAAATCGCAAGCAGACGAAAAGAAATCAGAAAATCGTAATGTATTGGTGTCTAATTGAAGTTCCATAACATAACGGATACAAACAACTCTGAAGTTTAAACTTGATCAATTAACCTGCTTTCTAAAGTCTCCAGGATGTCAATTCTCGTTCTGTGAAAATTTGAAATGAAAAGTTTTTGTACAGTAAATGAATGATGGTATCACATGACAAAACACTCAAAAACCTTTCATTTCACATTTTCACAGAACGAGAATTGATCCCCAGTGCTTATCTGGAAGGCATCTTTGTTTTTTCATTGAAGTAATCACTCAAAATTTTCATAAAAAATAGACTCCAATAATACAAAATAGTCTGTTTAGTTAATAAAGAAACTGTGTGAAAATAATAGGTATTAATCTACAAATAAAAATAAATCGCATAATCAATAAAAATCAGGGATTGAAAATGATTATTATTTTATATTTTACAGAGAAAACGCAAGGATTACTTTTCGCAGAAATATTTTATTGATAAAGGTGTTGATTTTTTAAATTGGTAAAAAATATGATTTTATATGACTGATTCATACCAATGAAGATTTTACAACTTTTTTATAAACTCTTGATAAATTATTTCATTATGAATATGTGAGAAAAGAATACTTTAATGTTTTTGGGAAATAATGTGTATATGTATGTATATAAAGTATCAACATAAATATAAAATACATATATCGGTCCAGCAGCTATCAAGAAAAACGCGTAGATACTGAAGTGGGATTTTTCTACGAATGATATGTATTATAATTGAAAAACGAGGAAAAGTCGTGCTCAATTAAATTTTGGAAGTTTCGAAAAATCTAAATTACAAAAAGATATAATTTTTTAATTCAATACTTAAATTTTTTTAATGAAGTCAAAAAAGTTAGGTAAGTTAGCTTAAATATTATTTATCATTTGTTTTAATAATGATTTTTTTAAAAAAGTGTTCCAAACCGATTTAGCTTCTCGAATAAAACTAAAACAGGAAAATTAGAAATGATTAGGTGCCACTGTATTTATGGTTAAATTAAGATAAAAATGAAAACAAATATTTTGTATAATACACCCATAGGAGTTAACATCACCTTAAATGGTGAAATATAATTTTAACCTAACGTAGTTTTAAATACAAATTGATAAATTTAAATACAATGAGATAAAATCTATGTTAAGTTTTTTTCTTATGCACAACACATTTTAACAATGTTACGATACCAAAAAATATCTTATTCTGCACTTAGGAAAGAAACAAATTTGATGATAGATTGGCGGTGTAATAATACCTTTTCATAAATGGCGCATAGTACGATTGCAGAACATTTGATTGTGTTTCCAAGGTTAAAAACGAAGACAAGAGTAAGTAAAAGGAATGCCTCATGTAGACGGTTGGGCTAGATTAATATTTTGCGTATAACAAACACATATATTCAATTAATTAATAAATGTAATAGTTTGATTGCGGGCAATGACTATAAAGCTTATGACCAGAGATTTTGTTTGTCAAGCAACCCGGTGTACATGTATAAAAAATTCTCCTTTTAACTAACGTTTTTTATTTATTTATTTAATTGCCCCAGCGTCGCTTGGACATTATTGATTCGAGTTGGCAAAAAAAAATATATATATAATATATAAACCCAACAACCAATAAAACTATAATATATAATATTTAAAAATAAATTTCTATATAAAAGTTTAACAATTAATAAAATTAAAAAAAAAATTTTCAAAAATAAAGTTAATTTATTTATTTAATTTAAATAAAGTTATTTAAAGTATGAGAAATGTATGTGATAAATACTAAAATATTTTACGTAAGGAGCAGTTCTAAATTTTCTAATAAATAATTTTTTAATTTTTTTTTTTAATTGAAATTTTATCAATATTTCTTAGATTATGTGGAAGATTTTTAAATTCAAAACTACATATGTATTCTAATCTCTGCTTTGTTGTTTCCATAACAACATTGCATGTTTTGACAAATTTTTATTGGAAAGTTCTTACCTTATTTTTTTTAATTTTCTATTGCTTTCTTAAATTCATTATATAGAAAAAAATTTTATGCCCTTTTATTAATTAATTAGCTTTATTTTCAATCTTAACACCTCTTAAAGTCGCCTCTTTGACCACCACTCTTAGATATTAGCTTAATTTCCTTTATTATCATATCATGCGTAGCAGATTTACACATATCGTAAACGGTGAGAGCTGCTATCGAAACAGCAGTTAAAGCTTCCATTTCAACACCAGTCTGACCGCAACAACGCACCATTGCATTTAGTACAACAGTATGATTTTTCAAATCCAGTAAAGCATTTACTTTTACTAACGAAATAGTGATATTGTGACATAAAGGTATTAAATCGGAGGTCTTTTTAGCACCTAAAATTCCGGCTAATTGAGCTATACTTAAAACATCTCCTTTTTTTAGATTGTTTGAGTGTATGAGTTGGGCAACAAAAGGACCGACATAAATCTTAGCCATTGCTTGAGCATCCCTTGTAGTTAATGGCTTTTGCGATACATCAACCATTGACGCTTTACCGGTTGTAACATCTACATGGGTTAAGTTTTTGGTCTCAGTAGAGTAGTTATGCGTTTGCAAAACCATTATTTTTTTAATTCTACTGAATATTTGTGTTAATAAGAAAGTGGTACTAGTAAATGATGATGGTGCTGTCGATTGTCGTGAAAGTGACGTTACTGCTTTGTCCACTCTACAATGATGGTGATGACTGTTAATGGGAATAACTGTAATTAAAAAGAGACTTATAGATTTTATACACATTGTTAGTTATTTACGCTAAAATACCCACCTTATATGCGGATGATTATTATTATCCGCCAATTAAGATCATTGGACGATTTTCCATTTGCGACAGATTTAGCATGCCTATAAATCCAATGATTTTACTTGACCATTTAATAATTTATACATTTTTTAATGAGTTTAAAGTTTTTTTTTTTAAATATTTCGTTTAATACTCTATTTTTGGAAAATATTCGACAAATGTATGTACATTAATAAAATTTATATTTTTACGGCGTTATGCAAAATAACAAACTGCGTGCGAACTAACGAATTGCTTTCTTTCCCTTATGAAAATTTTTTTCATAAAAAAGTTAGAAGCTTC
This sequence comes from Phyto melanocephala, assembly GCA_941918925.1. NCBI lineage: Eukaryota > Metazoa > Arthropoda > Insecta > Diptera > Rhinophoridae > Phyto > Phyto melanocephala. The sequence goes on along the minus strand of OW799235.1, from coordinate 93,843,788 downwards.
TCTATCCTTATCTAATTTGTAAATTGAATTTTTTTTTTGTCGAACTTTTCTGTTTAAACTAATATTTTAATTTTAATTAGGCTTGAGTTAACATTCTTTATTTTTACAAAGAATTTTTTTAATTGTGATAAATAAAAGAATATTCTGAAAATTTTTTTTTATTTTTACCGACGCTAGCCAAGTAGAATGCATAATTTGTTTAAACATTTTGTTATTTATAAAATATTTTTGTTAAATTTAATCTATTCTTATATATACCACCTCATTTATAAAAATGTGTATGTGTTAAAAAAGTATTTATAAAACTGATTTTTATTTATTTTACTAGCCAATCCCGGCGCGCGTTGCTACGCCCCTTCATGAATTTTAATCGCATTCTAAATTTTAATCGAATATCAAGTGCAAGGCTAAAAACTATAACCGTTTCTTTATGAGCGTGGCACTGCCCACTTTTCTAATTACGAAACTGTTTAGTCATGACAGCTCAATAAGTGTGCAAAGTTTCAGAAAAATCGGTCCAGTGTAAGTACCTCAAAATGATACCTTTTTTTATGGGTGTGGCACTGCCCACTTTTCTAAATACGAAACTGTATAGTCATGACAACTCAATATGTGTGCACAGTTTCAGAAAAATCGGGCCAGTGCAAGTACCTCAAAATGATACCATTTTTTTAATGGGCGTGGCACTGCCCACTTTTCTAATGACGAAAGTGTAAAGTCATGACAGCTCAGTATGTTTGCAAAGTTTCAGAAAATTCGGTCCAGTGCAAGTAGCTAAAACTGATAACTAATTTTTTATGGGCATGGCCCCGCCCACTTTTTCAATCACGAAATTATAAAGCCATGACAGCTCAATATGTGTGCAAAGTTTCAGAAAAATCGGTCCAGTGCAAGTACCTCAAAATTAAAACTTTTTTAGGGGCGTGGCCCCGCCCACTTTTCTTATCACGAAATTATTTAGTCATGACAGCTCGATATGTGTGCAAAGTTTCAGAAAAATCGGTCAAGTGCAAGTAGCTAAAACTGATAACTAATTTTTTATGGGCGTGGCTCCGCCCACTTTTTTTCACCCATAAACACTCCCTGGTATGTGTACAACAACTTGCCAAAGTTTGAGTCCGATCGGTTTTACAGTTTCGGAGTCTATAGCTAACACACACACACACACAGAGTTTCACTTTTATATATATAGATATGAATATGAAAATTTGATTATAAACTTCTTATAAAGCTGTTTTCAATTTTGTGAATTACCTAATTAGATAGTTTCAATTGATCAGCTAATCATTAGCTGTTCCTTTCCAAACGTAAAAATTTGAGTCTTTTAATTGAATCAACATAGTCTGACGTTGAGGTCCCTAACCAGGCTTAATTTGACAATTAAATCCCCCAAAAGCCTTGAGAGCCACCTAACTTTTAACATGAAGATATGTACATTAAGACCCGTATTGCATGTAACGTAATTCTTTTCAAATTTATAAATCCCAGCAAAAAAATCTATGACAAAAAAGTGATTTTGCAGGGGTTCAACTGGTGACGAAGTGATTAAATTTAGGTGAAAACATTAGCGTGTCATTGGAGATCATGTGTTTACATGAATATTTTAACGAACTGTACTCCATTCAAGTATCGGATATTTCATGTGTTAAATTTGTTTGTTTACATGAATTCTTTAAGATATTTTGCATGATGTTGCATTCATTTTTAACCACAACATTTATAGCAAATTATTTTGCAGTTAAGAAATCATTTAGAATTAATGCTTTTACACAATTGATTTAGAAGTCGCTTTGCACTACTTCAAATTTTTTTTTGCTGGGATGTTGTCCATATTTAGGCAAAATCTTAATTGAATATAACGCGAACTCCGACTTTATTTTCCCAGCGTGTAAACCGCACCAAACGGTGCCTTTTTCTGTATGTAATGAAGTGTGTATGGTCTATTGTAGATTGATCCTACTCTATATGCGGCAATTGTTTTTATTAACAAGTCCATTAAGCTAAAAATTTATTTAGAGTAATTAGACATACATACATATGTATGTATGTTTAGTGGGTATTGCAAAAAAAGGAAATAATAGCTTTTGAAAAAAAGTACAAACTTGACTTTTTTTCTCAGAAACTTTTGTCAGAAATGCTATCAGCTATCATCAGAGGACAATTTCCCTTCAAAAGGTAATTTTTAAGAAATTGGTTTATAAAGGATTTTGAAAATAACACCTCCAAATACAAAATCTATAAATTGCTTAAGTGTGTACATACAATGTATAAAGTAATTTAAAAATGTACACAAAGCAATTAAACTGTCAAGTATTCGAGATTACTTATAGTTTTTTGTTTATAGTTACATACCTGCATGCTGTTTCTTTTTCTTTTTAACAGCTGTAGATATCAAAGTTATCAGGTCATGTTCTGAACACTGACTTCTTATGGCATCTCTAAGGGATATTTCCGTGTTTCCAAAAAGACACACTTTTAGGTTTCCGTCCGCCGTCAAACGCAATCGATTGCACGAACCACAAAAATGTTCTGTCATTGATGTTATAAATCCAATTTGTCCCTGATAACCAGGCACTTTGTAAGCTTTTGAAGTGTCATTTGGACCATTTTCCAATGCCTTAATTTTTGGCCAATTTTCTCGTATTATTTTCAATGTATCATAATAGGTTAATAGTTTATCAGTCTGCCATTTATTACCCATAAACGGCATGTACTCTATGAAACGCATATCCACATTACGATCACGTGTAAATTCCACAAATTCAATAATTTCATCTGCGTTAAAATTGCGCATAAGCACACAATTTATCTTGGGTTTGTAACCTAATTGTATAGCCAAATCAATGCCAGCTATAACACGTTCCCAACCACGGCGCCTTGTTATCTCTTCAAAACGTTTAGGTCGCAATGTATCCAAACTGATGTTAATAGCATCTAAGCCGGCTCTTTGCATGGGAACAAGAAGACGTGTTAGGATTAAAGCGTTGGTTGTAATACCAACATTTTCCAAATGCGGTATTTCTTTTAGTTTAGCTTAAATGAATTAAAAATTTATATAGAACAAAAAGTTCATATTAAGTCTGCCAAAAGGGAAAAACTGTTTAAGTCGACTTAAACTAACATTAAGATAATCACATTATTGCAATCCCGGAATTCGAAACTACTTTCAGGCAAATTTTCAGCTATTTTGGACAACTTCACAGGAAGTTTAAGCCTAAAATCGAATTGCCTATATTTTTTTAAAGAACAATATCATTTGGATAACAACTTATTTCAACTTAAAATTTAGCTCAACATACGAAAATTAATATGCCCTTTAATTTGTACAGCGCAGAAATCATATAATAGTCTTTATCAAGGCACATTTATTCATCAGGTACTCTTGATTCGCCAGCTGATTATTTTTTTCAACACTTATTTTAAATTTCAGCTGTCAAAATGCATAAATAAAAAACAATTTTCTCTCTTTTGTAATTTATTTCAAATGTCAAACTTCATATATAAAAAATGTAAACAAAACATTCTCTCCAAACTGCAATTACCTGATGAATAAATATGCCTTGAGTCTTTATATTATATGCCGAAGCTCGCACCTGAGTATACACATATTTTCTATTTATACATATGTATATCCTTCGATAACACCCTTAGTAATTAACTTCTTAGTTTGCCTTTGAAATAGTCTTTATATTAAAGGAAATCAATTTTTAAAAATCAAGTCAAAAATTTAAAAGTGCCTTTCTGATCAACTATAAAAACTGACATAAAGAGTTTTTCCTTATTGCCACAGAAATATTTACCAATAATTTCCACAATGTCTCTTCGGACAGTTGGCTCTCCACCAGTTAAACGTATTTTTCGAACACCCTGCTTAACAAACAGACGTGACAAATAATAGATTTCTTCAGTTGTCAATAGGTTGGACTTAGGTTGTAAAGTAACACCTTCTTCTGGCATACAATATTTACCTAAAAAGAATAAAATAAAAATTTTTGCAATAATTATTTTAAAACTGAAATCTCATCTCTTATTTCAAATTTATTACAATAAAAACATTCTCACAATCTTTTTATGCGGTATATGCTTTTAAAATATAACATCTTAAAAACCAGTTATTATAAAGATTTTTATGCGCCCTATTATATCCAGTTTGGAAGCCTAATTATGTACTAGTTTTTGGTACAGCCGATGATTAAAAATAATAGTTGTTACTTAAACGAAACTAAAAATCGGTGCTTTGTGCGGGAATTGTCACGCCTACATTTAAACCTCGTCTTCTAGTAGACTACACATACTAGTAACATAATTATATAAAATTTAAAGATCTCACTATCATTATATACATTTTGTATGGGAGGTAAAACGTTCATTGTACCAATTCTATAAATTTTTTAGTGTATAATGCATATTTTAAATATATTTGTCGACAAAAATTTTAAGACCTTAACTAATATTTACTTTTTATGGGGAGCGATACTATAATTTTCTTTCAGATTTCGTTTGAATAAACAACGTTTTATTCAGATCCCCAAAATAACGGTTATTTTTTAATGAAATTATTTATAGAAAAATATCTCTAACAAATTTTGTCCTAAAATAACAATATAAATAAACAAAACAAATTTAGTACTTCCCTCAACATTACTAAAAACTTTAATTGTTTTTATAACCTTCACCTGTGGTGCCAAGGGTATGTATGTATATGTATATTGCTTTGTCATTCCGTTTGTAATTTCTACAATATTAATTTCCGACCCCACAAAGTATATGTTTTCTGAAAGCTTATGACTATGGGATTCAATTGTGCTACATTTGTCAGTGTTGGCAGTGAAATAAACTTTAAGAAGTTCCCACATTGTACTCAGATCTGAAAATTGTGTAAATCTATTGCATTATCGCCTCATAACTTTCTGAGAAATAAGCAAAAAAAAAAAAAAAACATGACTTTCTCTGTTCCCATATTTTTACAAAAAAATTCAAAATTTTTCTGCCTCAGGTTGGCTTTTACAGACGTTTTTTTAATCGGTATGATATGCCTCTAGAGATATTCTTACAAAGTTTCAGATAAATCGGTTACTAATCTACAAATATATATGTAGGCAAAAATAATTTTGAAAAATATTATTAATTTTTGGACATGCCAAAGATAGATACTACAAAGACTACAAACCGTATCCTCGAAAATTATTGCCGAAAAAAACTGACAAATTAGTTTTAAACTGACTGAGATATAAGCACAAAAATACAAAAGCTTCGGTGTTTTTTTCCAAAATTTACAGACGAAAATCGATTTTGTCAGCTTTTGCACAACAGAGAGGAACAATATGGGAGAAAGGGCTTAACTAGCAGAATATAAAACACTATAAGAAATCCAAGGTGGCCGCCACTTCAAAATGGCGTACAATTAATTTATATATGGGTAAAATCTATAAATTAAGAATGTACCCACATCAACCCCCTTAATTTGTTATCGAACGAAAGAACTTGGTCAGTAGAATACAGTCAACAATCAAAAACTTAAAATCCAAGATCCAAATAAAATCATGGTGGATGGGTAAAAAATAGTTATCGGTTTTACCTCCTTCAACCCCCACTTTATTGGTATCAAATGAAAGGACTACAGTAAACAATGAAAAAGTCAAAATCCAACGTGGCGTCCTAAGCAAGATGGCGGATAATTGTTTTTCTCAACCTATCAATATCAAATGAAAGGGACTAGTGGAGTACACCTAACTATGTAATAAATTATAATCAAAGATAGCGTCGGAACGTAAAATGACGTATAACATTAAATCTGAAACTTAGGCTGAGCTACGATGTAATCACTATACCTAAGTACATGATGGTGAAGGGTATAATCATCTGTTACATGACCGAATAATTTTAAACTTCAGGTATATGCTCTGTTCAAAATTACTTTATCGATTGTTTTTATCAATGACTCTCTCTAAACAATATTTAGAGCAAAATAAAAAAAAAAGTAAAAAATAGTATAATAGCACTTTACAGAGCAAACCTTCGTTAGTAGGCAATTTTTTAAGTATTGAGCAAACAATAATACAATAGTTTTAAATCGCATTAAGTATTTAATTATAAAATTGAATAGATGCATCAGCATTGACTGTTATTACTCTGTCATAAGTTAAAAAAAGTTAATTGGTTTGTTTTTGTATCTCTTATTAATACTTACAGCGTAAATTGCAACGTTCGGTTAATGAAATTCTCAAATATGTATGATAACGACCAAAATTGTCTGTTAATGTTGATGTCCTATTAAGGTTGGGGGTTATCGCAGGGGGTACTATGGTCTAAATAAAAGAAAACGAAAAAATTAAAGAAAAATTAATTTGCTTTTATGTATTACCTTTGGTTTGTCATGCTGACTATTTGTGAAACGTATTGGTGTATTTTGGACGGGGTGTACAATTAAAGGAAATTTGGTGGAAAAAAAGTAACTGTTACTTGTTGTTAAAAGAGCTGATGAATATTTACTGCAAGTGTCAGCTGTTTTAAGTTTTACGCCACGTTGTAGAAAAAGCATTTTTATTTGAGCCACAATTTACTTGATAACTTATAATTGTTTTAAGAAAACTAAATTACAATAATAAATGTTCAATCACTATGTACATTTTTTTAAATATTTAATTAGTATGAAATCTTAATAAATCCCAATAAGAAAATGTTTTGCACTTGTTATGTATTTATGTACCTGCTGGAAAGTTTTTACGATTTTTTTATTTAAATGTTATATCTACCAATGTATTTAAGTAATATAAAGAATATTTTTTCTTATTTCCAAAAAACCGACCGCATTTGAAGACACTAGCTTTTCAACTAAGTAAAATTTTGTATCTTTGCTACTATAAAACATAAGATAGACAAATTCATCAAACGAATTGAGATACATATACATACGTACATACATACATTTTTGTTATCTGTTTATTTATTTTGTTTTTTATACCCTTCACCTGTGGTGCACAAGGGTATATATAGCTTTGTTATTCCGTTTGTAATTTCTACAATTTTCATTTCCGCCCATAAAGTATATATTTTCTGAAAGCTTATGAATAGAGGAGTCGATTAAGCCCTGACCGTCTGTCCGTGTGTTGGTTGAAATCAACTTTTAGAAGCAACTATATGTTCCTCAGATCTGAGTATGGTATCAATCTTTTGGAAATATCCGGGAATGAATCGCTATTGAAATTCAGCACAATCGCCCCATAACTTTCTGAGATATGAGCAAAAAACCCCGACCACCTCGTTTTTTTACAATTACAATAACAACATACATATATACTGGTTAAAGTAAACGTGGCATCGATTCCCAGCTGAGCCAAAAAAAAATTTTTATTTTAAATATTATTTATATTTTTATTATTTTTTTTTTAATTTTTAAAAAAAATTTGTTTTTGTAATTTGTTTCTTTTTTTTAATACATTTTTTTTGTAATTTTTTTTAACATACATACGTAAACTCAATTAATAATTCTGCAATGGGATGTTTTGTATATGTATGTACGTATTTCATGTGAGATGAATGGTGATACAAACAATTGTTATTGCATGACTACACATTGTGAAGGGTATATAAGAATCGGCATGGCCGAATATAACACTCTTACTTGTTTTTTAATTGTATAGCAAACAACACAACAGAATTTTAAAATTAAAACAGGGGTTTTAAATGCACTCAAAGAGAACTAGAAAAGTACTTAAGAGATTCTTAAATATAAACATACATATGTAGGTATATATATTTATTTACATTCATACATACACTAGGGTGATCAACTCGGTTTTACAACTGAAAGAAAAACAAACATTTTTTATACGCAAAAGCCGGTTTTCTCAATCTTTGAGTTTATATTCATTTACCTTTGCAACTATTTGTATCCTAGCAAGGGGTGTCCCAAAATTAACGCAAGATTTGAATTTGTCGTCATTTATGCAATAAAATTTTGACAGCCCTAGAAAAACAATTGGAAACAGCTGTGCCAGTAAAAATAAAAATCTTAATTTTTTTTATTTGTAATACAAAATAATTCATACTAATTAATTAAATTAGCGCAGTGCCTGTTTTTCATGTAAGGCTGCAAACTGTCGCCGTCTCGGATCTAGTCGCTGGCTATAAAAATGTGAATTGCGTTCATTGAATTATGATATATCGATGCCTTACTTCCTCAACCTCGTATCTTAAAAAATAAAATTTTTCAGGAAAGAAAAGAAAAACGGTTAATATTTTTATACTTCGGTGTTTGGTTAAAAGTTTAAATGCAATTATTAAGGAATTGATTGTATTTATGTATATTAGTAATAATAATATACTAATCTTTTTTAGTTAAAGCATAAAACAATCGTTTGATATGAAAAAGTCAAAACCGTATTTTTTAAGATACGAGGTTGAGGAAGTAGGCATCGATATGTATTAAAGCATGAGAAGAAACGACAATAGATAAACTACTAAACCATACGGAGAAACCCCCTGCTACGGCACCTGGCACAACGATTTTGAAAGTGTATAGGACAATATAATGAATGAAAACAATGTAATCGAAGATATCAAACTCAAAATCCAAACATAGGCATGGGGGATAATTTTAAGCTTGCGACGTACGTTACATGAAACTGACAAATTGGAACAGCTAAGAAGTGATATGTTTCGCTATAAAATTGAGATAAAGAATCAAAATGGATAGGACAGGGAGAGATACAATTCAATAATATCGTGTTTTTTTTACTCCGGTATCGAGAAAGGCGATATGCGTAGCAGGGGGTAGGCTTTATAGTTTTGATTTTTCAAACAAATTTTCGAATATAAAAGAATTGTGCTGCAGAAAACTCTCAGTAAAAAAATTTTCTCCAGGCAAATTTTTTACTCAATCAAATGGGTAAATCATCCATGGGGTTAAGTTTATTAAGTAATTTTTTCAGAATATTCTTTCATCACAAAAACAGAACAAAATTTATTTTTAAAAGTTTATTCAATATAAGTTCATCTTTTTTCTGATGCAGATGGAAAAGTTAAATGTTGTCAAAATTTAAGATAAATTTTTAATACAGTCTATTTAAGGTATGTAGAATCCAAAATTGAAAAATATTAGCTTTATATGTATTTACATACATACATATGTATGTATATTTAAATAAGGTTTGAAAAAAGAAATCTGAAAAGCCCTGCAGATAACGTGAGTAGTCCATACACGCATACAAAGGTTATGCTTTGTATAAAAGCCAAAATTAAAAGAAAACATATTTTCTCCGAATCCCTTATTGTATTTTATGTTTAAAAGATAAATTTATATAAAACACATTTAAATTTTAAGACACATCGTTAAAAAATGTGGAGGAAAAGACACGAATATTTATAACAGTCCTACAGGTTTATTTATACAGTTTTAAATTACTTTTTTATTTAAAATTCACTTCCTAAGTTTTTGATGCGCCTTTTTATACCCGCCACCAAAAAAATGGTGGGGGTATATTTATTTTGTCATTCCGTTTGTAACACATCGAAATATCCATTTTAGACCCAATTAAGTATATATATTCTGAATCGGGGTTTTATTTTATGACGATCTAGCTATTTCCGTCCGTCTGTTGGAAGCACGATAGAGGTCGAACCGAAAAGCTTGGGGGCTCGAATTTTGCCATAATATTTCTTATACACAAGGTTTGTTTGGTATTGAAAATGGGCTAAATCGGAATATTAGGAAGAGTAAAAAAATATCTTTCCTCAAAAATTGCCAAAATCTATTAATTAGGAAAGGAGTTATAGATCAAAACGTATAAAAATTTATACCGCGCAGTGTATTTTTCGGTATATTTAAAATTTAAAACGTAATAAGACTGGCAAAATTAGATGTATGATTTTGAAATTTTACAACCATTGCTTTGGTTCAAAGGTTTTTTACTAATACTTTTTACTATAAATAAAGATTTTGGAAGAATAAAGGACTATATTGAAATATATAAGTTGTTATTAGCAGAAACTTTATTGACACGAACACTTCAACGGCCACTTTCATTGAAACACTAAAATTACGAAAACATTTTACTAGCATATTGAAGATATACAAAAAAAGTGATACATATTTTAATATAAAGATATTATTCCATAGCGATTACTGTTAATAACAAAATAATATATTCTGAGCTATAAAAGTACATCAAATTGGTGGTGGGTATAAAAGATTCGGCACAGCCGAATATAGTGCTCCTACTTGCTTATATACATATATACACGGCTGGATAATTAAAAAAAGCACGATTTAAAATCATAGATTTTTTTAATTCTCTATTAACGATATTACCAAAATCCCTTTTATACCCTTCCCTTGTGGTGCCAATGGTAAATAAACCTTTGGTATATAAAATATCGATCACATAAATAATTATATATGTATATACATATATATTATATATAGCAATGTTTGTATTAAATTGGTGGATGATTTTCTTTCTCAACCCCATTAATATGTGCTTGACTAATAGAATACAACTACTATATAGACAGATTATACGATTTTCATTTATAAGATTTTTTCAATATATTCTTGTGTATAATCGGTTAATTCTTGTATTAGCCTTCTCGTATTTATATAAGATATTAGTACAAATATAAATATTTGTAATATGTATGTATGTACATATTATTTTTCCATTAAAACTTTTATTTTGATAAAAAATTTTATTTTTTTAATAGATTTTCATCTTTTCATATCCTTTTATACATGTATATAAGTATATACATATATCTTTTTCCAAAGTCTACCTATTCGAAAACCGGACGGTAGGACTTGCCAATTGCCTGCAAGGTATGACACCTTTTCGATTCTTATTATTTATTTATTAAAACTTATTAATTCTACTAATATTATTAACAGAGTTATAAGAATTTAGAAATAGTATAACAACTCTTAACATGTGATTAATTAAATTAAGAAACTACTAAAGGCTATAATACACGACATGTTTTTTACATCTGACTTTAAAATCTGTGAGACTTATGTATATAAATCTACATGGCTGTAAAAATTGTACTTTTACAGGCAACCGTCACTGACTGCTTTTCAGCAGCTGAGATTTTTTCCAGCGGCTGATATCACATGTTTTGACAGAAGAAAATAGAGCGCGCTCTTATTGAAATTTTGTCAGATGTCTCAACACATGGTTTTTACAGAAGTAATGTTTTAAAGGTAACAAACGACATGTTCGTATTTATCAGTGTGGAATTTGACAAGTCAGAGGTATTAGCTCCTTAATATCACAGTTTTAATGGAAAGTTGTTCATCAAAAACCTCGCATCAACTTGAAGTTGTAAGAAATTTTAAAACAATCACTAAAATGTGTCTTTTAAACAGAAGACCCTCAGTTGTTTTTATACCCTTCACACAGTGAAAAAGGGTATATATAGGTTTGTCATTCCGTGTGAAATTTCTACAATTTTCATTTCCAACCCCATAAAGTATATATTTTCTGAAAGCTTATGAATAGGGGAGTCGATTAAGCTCTGTCAGTCTGTCCGTCTGTCCATGTGTATGTTGAAATCAACTTTTTGAAGCCCCCCGATATCGCCTGGACCCGGGTGAGGTATTAAAATATCAGAAATATTCGGGAGTAGATCGGTATTGAAAATCAGAAACATCGGTACACAAAAAACAGCTGAGATATGAGCAAAAACCCAAGGCCACCTCGTTTTTTTTAACACAAAAACAACATACAACAACAACATACATACAAACGTGGTATACTGCTTAGAGTAAGCATGGCATCGAATCCCAGCTGAGCCAAAAAAAATTTTGTTTAATAATTTTTTTTATTTTTTATTTTATATATTATTCATATTTTTATTATTTTTTTTTTTTAATTTTTTTTTGTTTTTAATTTTTTTTTTTTTTGTTTTATTTATATTAATTATTTTTTTTTAATTTTTTTTCTTACATTTTTTTTTAATTTTTTTTTTTAATATACATACATACTTACGTAAATTTATAATTTTACAATGGGATGTTTTTATATATGTATGTACGTATTTCATATGAGATGAATGGTGATACAAACTACTGGTATTGCATGACTACACGTTTTAAAGGGTATATAAGATTCGGCACGGCCGAATATAGCGCTATTACTTGTTTAGCGAACATTTTTCATTAAATGACAGAATCAGTTCTTTTGTCAATGAATTAAACATTTTGAAGTCAAAGTTTCTATGTAGAAGATAAGTGGGATATCTAAAGAGTAGATTGTGTATTATTTTCAAATTATTGTTTTGAATAATTTGCAATTTTTTGTATAAGTTTTAGCAGCCTTCTGGGACCAGACTTGACAAGTTTGATTAAGTTTAGAGGATTACTTCTAAATATTTAATTTCGTCGTTGGATTATATTTTGTTGGGTGACATAAAGTCGCGGTGACATATGCCCGAAATAAAAGTAATTGTTTGATAAAAATTACATAAAAAAATCGATTGCACTAAAATAGGACTGTAAAAGGGATATTTTTTTCAGATAAAAAGACACAATCGTTTACCGCTATTTGTACTGATAAAAAATTTTCTTGTATTCTAGCTTCCAATTTGAATTTTAATATCAAGAAGATCGACAGAAATAATTGAGGGACGAATATACATATATCGATTTAGAATCTTTTCGCTTTACTTCCTTTTTTATTTTCAACTATTTGCATTGATTGTTAGTTTTAAAATTACAAACAGTGTGAGCCTTATCAAATTAATAATAAATTGCACTAAAAATGTTTGAAATAATTTAGCTAAATATTCCGTTGCTTCTGACTTTTTATATATTCTTTGATATGTTCATTAGCTCAATGAAATTCTCTATCTGCTGATAAAACAAATGTCCCTTTTTCAGCCCTATGGCCTACCAAAAGATATGACCTAATAAGTGGCAAAATTCGTGTGGGTCTAATCAATTGAACTGTGAGTAGATTTAGAAACTTTTAACATAAATCTAGTTTTACTTTAAACTTAAATACTTACCCATCATAAACAAGCCCAAAAACAAACAAAAATATATCCCTTTGTTAACATTCTTAAAGAAATAAACATTAACAAAGTTGTATTTTATTTCTTTTAGCATTTATTATATTTAAAAATAAAATTTTTCTAGGTAGTAATCAATTTAATTAATAAAAATGATAATAAAAATAAAAGTATGTATAACTTACACAGCAACTTAGCCGTCAAAATACCGTCATATATTTAAAACTGCATTTTCGAATTCGGGAATTTCGGCGGCAAATATTCGCTAGTGCGAATAAAATTGAAAATTAATATTCGTTACATCACTAGTATGTATATTGGAATAAGTTTAAATATATATGTATTTCCGAAGAACATTTACTTATACATATATACATACATATCTCTGGATAAAAATTCAAAAATACCCAACCAACCAACTCAGAAGCAAAAATTAATAACTAGATATTCTCTCGTCACCATATAATATGACAATATATGGTATTACCACTTCAAAGGAGCCTTACAATTTCAAAGGAGATTTTATTAAAAAAAGCACGTATAGCAGTGATGGTATATGAGAATTTCAGTCTTGTGCCAAAACTTTAGCTAAAAGGTGCCAAAATATCTTAAAAAGTGCCATAACAAATATATACACATGTCTAAATATTTACAAAAATTAAATCCAATAAAACTATATTATTATTATATAAAAAAAATTTTAGACTTCAATATTTAAAATTTATACAGATAAATTATAAATAAATATTATTATTTATTGATTATGTATAATGTTAAATAATTATTTCAAAATAGGCATATATTAAATACCTATATATTGAATAATTACTAAAATTATTACAGCTCGAGGTCTTTTAGTACTTTTTTACACAAAATGTTGAAATTTATATGTTAAATGTTTTCAAAAGTTTGTTATTTCAAATTTATTTTTTCACACAAAAAATTTGTACAAATAATAAAAACAAATATTTCCTGACGATGCTACACAACGGAGTAGCGAAATATTGGAAGAATTAATAAAAATTAAAGATTTAAATATTTAAATTATTAAAAGACCTCTAGCTGTAACAATTTTAGTTAATATTTAAATTAAAAAAGTTCAAAAAATAAATGATAATTTTAAATATATATTGTTAAATAAAATTAAATATAAGTAGTTATAAAATTCTAGGAAAGCCTCGTTTACAAAAATTGTATTTGTAACATTTGTTTGGGTAATCATTTTTAAGACATCACTGGCATAACATTTTGAGTTGGATTTTAATAAATCCTTAGATTGAATGAATCATGAAAAAGTGTTTACCTGAAGCCGGGCTCTAAATTTAAACTGGGCAAATACAACCATTAATGTACACATTTGGTTGAACTTCTTTAAGCAGAGCCTGCACACCCATATTCTTTCCCATCATAACCAAACAATCATCTGAACAAAGTCCAATTACATTTATTATAGGAATTTCATTATCCTTTAAAACGTTCATAATAAAAATCGATTGAGCGGAACCATCAGGTACTTGAACTATGGTCAAAAATCGATCAACACATTTTCCAAAATATAAACGTACTAAAATTTTTTAATACTGTGCAGTCCGTACTTTTGTATTTTAGTATTTACAGAGAGAAAAAGAATTTCTTTCTTTATAAAAAAAATATATTTCTTTAAAAGTAAGTAAAATTATATTTTTTAATTGTTTGAAAAAGTGCCAAAATTTTATTGAGCGTGCCATCGTGCCATTAAACAATTAATAGTGCCAAAAATGGCATGATTGTGCCACTTTTCCCAACAGTGACGTATAGTTGTTTACACTCACTCAGAGAATAATAACATCAAGTCACTATAGTTAATTAAAGAAGTATGTGTAAGCGTTTAATATACAAAATCTAGCATTTATTCGCATTTGAAATACTTTCAGAATGCTTTTTCTGGATATTTCTTTCGCTTATCCATTCTTTAAATATTAGATAACTACTCCACTCTTTACGATATTTTTAAGAATATTTTTTTTTATTAATTTTGCAAGTTTTGTTCTAACGACATATATTACGTAATAACCGAAATCCGTAAATACAAATAATAGATACAAGGTACACACCAACAGCTATTCTTTAAACATACTCAAAATTTTCAAAATTATAAATGTAATTTAGAACCAAAATAAAAATACTTAAAAATAACACTGTTGTTGCGTTCTACCGTGAAACCTTTATGTTTTGCATTTTTGTTAATACTTATATACGAACAACTTAATTTAAATATTTTTAGGGTAAATTTTTATACATATATCCAAGGTCTATTTAATTAGTAGACCTTGCATATATCTATAAAATGGCTAAAAAAAGGTAAAAAAAGACAAAATATGCCTAAATTAATTTTTCTCCGGCTAAACAAGATTAAACAAGTAAGAGTGCTATATTCGGCCGTGCCGAATCTTATATACCCTTCACAACATGTAGTCATGTAATAACAATAGTTTGTATCACCATTCACCTCATATGAAATATGATTGCAGAATTATAAATACGTACATACATATACAAAACATCCCATTGCAGAATTATAAATTGAGTTTACGTATGTTTCAAAAAAAAAAAATTACAAAAAAAAATAAAAAAAATTACAACAAAAAAAATACAAAAAATGTATTAAAAACAAAAAAAAACAATAAAAAAAATTACAAAAAAAAAACTGAAAAAGTTTTTTAAAAATATTAAAAAAAAAATTTTAAAAAATTAAAAAAAAAATAAAAATATAAATAATATATAAGGTAAAAAAACTTTTTTTGGCTCAGCTGGGATTCGATGCCACGTTTACTCTAACCAGTATATATGTATGTTGTTGTTGTAATTGTAAAAAAACGAGGTGGTCGTGGTTTTTTTGTTCATATCTCAGAAAGTTATGGGGCGATTGTGCTGAGTTTCACGGACAGACGGACATACGGTCAAGGATTAATCGACTCCTCTATTCATAAGCTTTCAGAAAATATATACTTCATTGGGTCGGAAATGAAAATTGTAGAAATTACAAACGGAATGTCAAAGCTGTATGTATATACCATTGTGCACCACAGGTGAAGGGTATAAAAAGAATTAATTTAGTCTGAAGGGGCTAAATTGGCAATGCTGATAACAAACAAAAGTAAAAGGGTTGCTGTTTGGTAAAAATTTCAATCTAACTCATTGTGGTAAAAATATATGAAAAAGGAAAAACTAAAAGTAGTTACAGAATTCAATTAACTTAAATTCCGGGAGCTAAACAGATGATATTTACAACCAACATGTAACACCGATTAAAGAGTGCTGATGATGAAATCGTAGCTGGTTTCGAAAATGTATTCCACTCGGCTATTGTCGGTAAAAATATAATTTTTCAGATTATTTTTTCATTTATTACAATTAAAAAATTCTTTGTAACAATAAGAATGTTAATATGAACTCAAGCCTGATTAAAATTTAAATATTAGTTAAACAGAAAAGTTCAATAAAATAAAAATTCAATTTTTTTAAAAATATTCAATGTACAAACACATTTTTTAAAAAATCTTATTATTTATAAGTATAGGATAGATGAGAAAAAAAATTTTGGGTCTTAGTACTTACTTACATATGGGATTTTTTCATGTTTTTAGATTTTATTTTCAAATGTAACAATATAAATTATAAGTTTATCTTAAGTAATGCCCATTGCTAACTATATACTATGTCCTCTTTCCATCTTTCTGGCGACATATGGATTCCGTATCAAAAGAAGCCAATAAAGAATCATCTAAAAAAACACCATAAATGAGAATAAAGTTCAAAATAACATATAAGTTATTAAAAGTGAAAATCGTGTTCAGAAAATACGCCATCGGTTGCAAATACCGCAAATTTTAATTATACACCCAATAACAGAAAGGCTTATTGTTTGACTATATACATAAGCTTATTATAATATAGTTCACTAAAAGCTTTACTACAAACAAGGAATATTATTATAGAAAGTGTTAAATTTCGTTTGTAAATAATTGTTAACAAGGCTTTTACAAGGCTTATGTCACTAATTTTATTTCTAAAGCGTTTTGGTTTGTTGGGTACACAAGTCATACATATATACATGTATGTATTTTTTTTATAGCACACATGTGTTTGAAAGCAAATTAATTTTAATGCAATGAATCACTACTGTTTAGAATAATAAAATAAATAGCAACAAGAACTGGGCATCGCAAAACAGTATGGAGTTTACATAGTCTATATATAATATCTTAATTTGAAGTTAAACCAATTGTGTGTATTTTTATTACACTTCTTCAAAGAAATTGGCTAATTTAAACGGGATATTAACGTAAATCGCATAAGTGAAGACAATTCATTATCTGCTTCACATAGTTGATTTCTTTGAATAAACTTTTTCCCTTTTTTTTAATTTAATTTCGGAGCTGTCACTCGAATTTATTTTTGTGAATTATGTTCATGTTCTTTCAAGCATCTCCGCTAAGAAAGCAAAAAACCGGGAGCGGTTTACACATCTGCCAATTTGTTCAACAAAATTGTCTTGTATATTGCTTCTTTTGCTCCATATTTTATTTTTTATTAAACAACAATCCAAAAAAATGAAAAAATAGAAAAAATAAACGTTTAATCTACTTAAAAACCTTCGTTACTTTTTCACTACCCTGTAGGCAATTATCCAGCTGTACCGACTGAAATACACATTTTGGGTACATAATTTGAGATTTGTATAAAATAGTTGATTATATATTTTTTTTACTAGAAAACAATTACTTAAAGTCTAGTTAAATTCTCTAATTAAAAATTTGCCTTAAATTTAAAAAATTAAATGCCGTGTATATAAAAGTTATCACAGAAAATCAGTTTAATAAAGCCTTTATAAATATTTGACAATTTTTATGAATACTGCAGTAAAAATTTTATAGCAAACAAAGTGAAAAACTCAACATACCTACTTATATGCATCCTACTTTTAAATCTAAAACAAATCCATACATAAGTATGCGTGTATGTATTGTTGCGAGCATGCATATGTACATACATAATATCTTTAGTTTATCCAGGCTTCTTGTAATCAACACTGCTGATATATTATTTAGTTTTGTATTGGCTTTTGCCGTTGTAACTGCTTATTTTTTTATTTTATTTTTTTTTAACAAAATTATTTTATAAACAAAACGATAAAAATGAAACGAACCTTAAAACGTTGCAACATTAAAAATGCCTCTTTAATCGTTAGCACACTCTTGCTATTATATTTGTTTTTCTCCAGTGGTTATCATAACTATGAAATAGATGTTGTTATCAAAAATTCGAAACCGGAGGATGTTTGGAATTATGTAGCTGATTTTAGTAAAATGAGACTATTAAATCCAACAATGTAGGAAATAACATAAAATATGCACACACAAAAAAATGTATATGTACATACATATGTATATAATTTATTTTTTTTAGTTTAAATTTTAAAATTTTATCGGATGGAGGTCATACACACGATTGGCGATATACTGTTGAATACACCGAACGTCTGTCTCATTGGCCTTATTGGTTAAATACAGCGAGAGCAAATTATGTTGTGGTTAAATCATTGCCACATGTAAAACCAGAGGTTTATTCCATACAGTCCAGTCATGAAACATGTTTCTTTAAAGGCCTTTATTGTTGTAAGTATACAAATATATGTATGTCCATACCTACTATATAAAAAAATTTTAGATTAAAAAAAATAGCAAAATGTAAAAAATATAATTAAAGTGATATTTAAAAACTAACAAATCTTAAAAAAATAAAAATTTCAAAAATCTGTTAAAAACAAATTTCCATAAATTTTTTAATTAGTCTAAAGCATTTAAATTTTTTTGAAAAATTACATGACCTAAAGCCAAACAAAATCTACCACAAAATTAAACATTAAAAATCAAACATACTTCCGAATAATATTAATAATAATATTTTCCTTTTTAATTTGTGTATAACAAAATAATATTGTTAAAAAGTTTTGTATATTTAGTTTTATATATGTAGTTTGATTATGTTACTTTACATGAGAAAAAATCTGATAAAATTTAAAAAAATTAAATTAGTTTGTGCTTTTTATGTGGAATAAATACGTTATTTTCGATAATAGCTCACAAAATTTTTTTTGGGGAGATGTTATTACAAGTGAACTAAAAGAAACGCTAAAAACGCGATTTCGAAAAAATTGAGATACGCCTTTTTATACCCGCCACCAAAAAATGGTGGGCGGTATATTCATTTTGTCATTCCGTTTGGAGCACATCGAAATATCCATTTTAGATCCCATAAAGTATACATTTTCTGAGTCGGGGTTTCATTTAATATTTTTTTTATTTTTCCTTAGTAAAAAAAATATCTTACCAAAAAATGGTGGGCGGTATATTCATTTTGTCATTCCGTTTGGAGCACATCGAAATATCCATTTTAGATCCCATAAAGTATATATTTTCTGAGTCGGGGTTTCATTTAATATTTTTTTTATTTTTCCTTAGTAAAAAAATATCTTTCCCTGCAAATTGTTTAAGTCCATGCATTAGGAAATGAGTTATAGATAAAAATGTACGAAAATTTATACCGCACAGTGTATTTCTCGGTATATTCAAAATTTTAAACCTAATAAAACTGACAAAATCAGATGTACGATTCTGAAATTTTGCAAACATTGCTTTTTGTTTGAAGGCTTTGTACTAACGGAAAATAAATGTGACACGCCCACTTTTATGCCCACTGCATATAACACTTTATCTTAAATTCATATAACAAAGTTTTTGGAAGAATAAAGGACTATTTTGAAATATCTAAGTTGTATTTATTAGCAGAAACTATATTAACACGCCTACTTTCTTTAAAAGACTAAATAACCGAAAATATTTTAATAGCATATCGAAGTAAAACAATGAAGGTGATAAATATTTTTGTATAAAGAGATTATTCCATAGCAATTACAGTTAATAACAAAATAATAAATTTTGTGCTATAAAAGTACGCAAAATTGGTGGTGGGTGTAGAAAAACGACACAGCCGAATATAGTGCTCTTACTTGTTTACTTTAGATTAGCGCGATTTACTTCAAAATTAAAAATATCGATATGATGTAATATTTTTGCAAATATTTAATAATAATTTTAAAATAATCTAGTACAATTGTGATTTTTTGTTTAAATTGTTCTTTGAAATTTATGGCTTATTTAGTAAAAATTTAAGTGTCAACTAAACATAATGCTCGGACCAAAAATTAAAGATCCTTAATTGTCGAATACTTATTTGATTAACATTTTTAGGAAACTTCGAAACAATTTTAAAACTACAAAAGCATGGATTTTAACACAATATTAAACATTATAAAGGGTGTCCAAACTTAAAGTATCAATGGTCAATGGAAATCGCTACAGGGAGATAATCCAAAGCTTTTTGTGCCGAAAAATTTATCATTTAGATATAGAGAATATGTGGTTCCAACTGGACGGTGACACTTGCCGCACATTAAGAGAAACAACGGATCTTTTTAAAGAAAAATTATAAAATCCCATTATTTTTAAACGACATTTTAAAACGTTTACAACTTGAAGGAAAAATTTGTGATTTTGGGTGCATTCTGGGTTTGGCTTCAATTAAATTTGTAATCGACAAGATACATGACTATTGAAAAGCTGCCACACATTTGCAGGCCAAACAAGTTACAAAAAAATAGAAATTCATTTATTGTAAAAATGTCGTCCCTTCTATCCATTTAAAACTAAAATTCAATATTTTCCTAATATTTATTTTTGGAGGCAAATTTAACATGTGGAAAAATGTGATTCGATTTGCGTTTTTCGATTAGCCTCGCATTTTGTCGATCCAAATAAATTTATGCTGCAAATTGGGGTATTAGTGTACTAAATTTAATATGGTAAATTGTTATAAAAATCATAACAATATTTTGGTATGAATACCTTGATGTTTTCACTTCTTTTAAAAATTTTTTTTTTGTTTTTTAATTTTATCGGAAGGCGCAAGTTACATTTTTGTTTTTGGAATTTTTTTGCTTGCACTTAGGACTTTTAGAATTTTGTTGATAATATCATTATTTTCAAATGTAGAAACGTACAATTATGATGGAACATGTGTTTAAATGCGGTCCATCATAATAAATCGAAAAGTAGTTTTTGATTTTTTTGTAACTTAGGGCTTTTTTGAAAACATATGACGATATATCTTTTTAAGAAATTGAAAAATATCATTTTTCGAAAAAAGGTATCGCAAAGAAAAATTAAATTTAGACCTTTACCCTTTAAAAATAAAATCCTAAATTCAAGCCATCTTAAAGCTTAATTTGTTGCCTTTTATTTGATATTAGAAATTTTCTAAGCCCATTGTGGCATATTTTTATTGAATTTGCTCATTTTAAATTTTTTATATTGTGCGAGAGATGCGTGATAATGAGTCTAGACTACATGCATATACGCATGGATTGCCCTCTAAATATTATCAGATTTTGGGAGGTGCGGGTTCAACATAAAATATTTTTTTCTCTCTTTAAAAAAACTAAAAACCTTCACAACACTATAATAAAAAGTTTGTGAATTATTTTTAGAGACTTGACTTCTTTCAAAATGCGTTCTGTTGGTTTGAAACCAGAAGCATACATATTTGATCTCATAAATCTAAAATTTATAGTTACAAATATGATTAATTTATTTTGAGAAACTTGTTTGAATTGTTTTTTTTTTAATTAATTTTTTTTTTATTTTATATATTTACGTAATAATTTTTATGTTTTTTTTTTTCCAATTGTTTTCATCTTTACATTTAATTCCTTTTTTTAGTACATGCCGAAAGTGAATTTAACTTTGCTGCACAGGCTGATAATACTTACTGCACCGAGAAAATACGCTATGAATGTCCACCATTTTTGAGTGGAGCCTGTAAAAGGGAATTAGAATATCAACGCAAAGCTGTTATGCATAATCTTACCACAATATTTAATAAAAAGTATTAATTTCATTTTATTTTTTAAACTATTTTTTATTCTGTATACATATGTAAGTATGTATGTACATACACATTTTATAAATTCAACAAAATTGTAATAGTAAATGAAGATATACGTACGACATACATATGTTTATATATATTTCAAAAGTAAAGAACTTAATTTAGAATATGTATTTACGAATTTAGGAAAAATAAAAACGAAAAAAAAATATTTAAAATGTACCATAAAAATTGTTGTATAAAATAAAATCCACTAATTATTTATTTTTTAACACTTTTCCCTTTATATTTGTAAAGACTTTTTCCCTTTTTATTGTAAGTCACTTTATTATATGCATTTCTATGTATATATAAAATAAATTTTTTAAGTAAAAGTGGTTCACAAAATACATAAGTGGAATAACTTTTATACATTTTGTTGTTTGTTAAATTCATTTTTTGTTTGTTTTTTTTTTTTACATAATATAGTTTAGCATGTAAACGCTTAAAAATGTACATAAATATGTATATGTAGATTGAAAAAATTAATTTACGTATCAATTCAGCCGCAATATAGTGGTTCAAAACGAATTAAAATAACGAATTGACACAAACTACAACTGTTTCAGTGAGGCGGACGTTTTTCCTATTTAACAGTTTTTATTTAATTTTAATAAGTTTTCACAATTTCTTGATTGAATTTTTAACGTCTTTATCAAATTATAATTCAAAACTTAATTTATAAAATCTATTGCGCGTTTAATAATAACTTTATTACTTTTTTTTTTGACTTTTTATTTGTATTTATTATATAAAAATATTTTTGTATGATTTCAGTGTATATGTTATGTTATCGACTTTTTAATATTATTGCAAATAATTAATAATAGATATTATAAGTTTAAAATAATATGTGTATGTAGTTTGTTTAACAAATTGAAGTAATATATTTTTTGTTTAGATAATCGGATGTTTAGGATTAAAGAAATAAGTAATTTTTAACGACAGTTCCAAATAAAATCAAATAAAAAACTTTTGTATTTTAACACATGAGAAAATATTAATTTGAACGTTTATATATACATATTTGTAAGATGAACAAGAAGAAAGCTTAGAAATTTTCTACAATAGTTTAAAAGAAACTTAATATGAAAAATTGAAAAATGCAAATACTCAAAAATTCTTTATTTAAAAATATATGTACATATGTATATTCGTTAAAAATAACTTTGTATAAGTACACTTCGGATAGTATTTTTTATTCAATTTTTTAATGTTTCTTAAATCCTTACCTGTTATCATAAATATGAATAATAAATTTTTACTATTAGAAGTTGATTTGTTAGTTTTAGAAAGAAAAATTTTGTAGATTAACATTTAAAAAAAAAATTCACTAATTATTGTAATTTTTATATACATTACATTACTTAATATAGTAAGTTTTTAAATACATATCTCTTTTAAAAAACTTTTAAAAAGTAATGGGGTAGAAACTTTTCGAATTTAAAATAAAAATCTATAAAACAAATATATAAACACTCATTGCAAAATAGTAAAAAGTTTTACCTTTAAAGCTACTTGTTAAATGATAAATCTAGTCTACGTCTTTTAAGAATTCTTTTACCTATTATTGGTGTTGGTGAAGTCGCCGTAGTTGTCAGAACTTTTGCATTTACTTGTTGTTGAACTTGTTGTTGAACTTGTTTGGTAGGAATCTTTTTTGAATTTGAAGATTTTTTATTATTTGCACTCTGGCTAATTAGATCAGATGGTTTTGTAAACCATTTGGTAAGTTTAGTGGCCTGTGTAGAATTAGATTTGCTTTTGGGGGATTTTTTGCCATTAGAGTTTTGTGAAGCAACTGGCTGTTGATGTCGCTTACTAGGAGTTCCAGGTTCTGCATTAATATTTGATATGTTTATTTCATCTTGGGAACCAGAATTAGCATTTTGTGTATTATTTCCTATCAAATAGTTTGTAATTTTATTATGCTGTTTAGTATTATTCTTTTGGGTGCATTGTACGGGTGATATATCACCGTTTGAGTGTAAACGTATAACACTGCCGAATGTGCCATTATTGGTTATTTCAAATATTTCATCGTCGTGCAAGTTCGAAGTTGCATTTTTTGAGCGTTTGCGGTTTTGTAGTTCTTGCTGATGGCGAGCCTCAGCTATTGCTTCTACAGGATGGGAAGGTAATATGTGTGTTTGAGGCTTCCCTTTATTCACCTCTCTGACTCGATGTGTTGGTACTTTTTTTGTGTGTGTGGTGCTTGAAGATTTGTCATTTATAATTTCTTTTACTTTCTTATTGGAAGGTTCAAACATTTTTTCCAAAATATCGAGACAACTACGCTGTTCTCTATATGATCTCTTTGAACCAGAGTATGTTTTATTTGTGTTGTTGTTTTTGGAGAAGGCATAATGTTGCTGCAATTGTTTAACTTCGGAACCGAAAATTTTAAAGCCTTCGAAGGGAGTATGTGGTTCCTCTGTATCCAAATTTGGTTGAGTACAAGGTAGTTGAACTAAATCTGAGCAGTTACTAAAGAGATCAGGAGATTTAGCATTAGTCCTAGCGTTCTGTTGGGGTAGAAAATCTGAAAAACTAGGTACTTTACTAGTTTCGCTCTGAACCTGCAGTTGATTTCTTTTTGGTTTTAAGGCACGTGTTCGTCGACTTGTCATTGAAATATTAGAAGACGACGTCTGGGAAGTACTGTTTTCATTTTCTGAACTAGAAAGCAATATACCTGCATCTCGTTTTCTGTAGGTAGAGGAGGCGCCAACTGGATTAGATGGTGCGATGAAAATAACATCAGAATCAGTTAGAAATCCTGCTGTTGATGACAGCGATAAAGGTATAAGAGAGTTTTTTTCTGTAGCATTAGGTGTAGGTGGCACTAAGAATCCCATGGACTTTTCAAGGCCATTATCGAAAGCACTTACATCACTTAAACGTTGAGCACATTGTAATGATTCGTAATCTTGAGAACTCCTATGGGATATTATAGAAAGTTGAGTATTTTTATCAGCTTCTTGTGTTTTTTCTTCTACAGCTTTTTTCGTTTTATTTGTGTTAGATTTTGACGAGACTTTCTTATCGGTCAATTTCTTTTTTGGTTTGTTTGTTTTATCTGATTTTAAGGATATATTTTTTATAAAATATTTGCTACTAGAGCCCGCTGATCTTGTTAAACGTTGCATGCTACGTGTCTGTTTAGTGTGTATACCTAATGGTGTTATTTCCAGCTCACGTTTCAAACGTATTATTTCACTGTTTACTTTAGCTTTTTTTGTATTAATTTTTTTTGTTTGTGGTGTTTCCTCCGAAATTTCCTGCTTAATTTGCATCTGAATGTTATTCGCGTTTGGAGAGATTTCTTCATTTTTAACAAATCTATATTTCCTTGTTGTTACAGGTGTGGTTTCACTTAAATCATTTGTTATTCTACTTTGTTTTGCCTTAGAATTTGAATTAAATTTAGTATTAGTAAATTCGGGCGTTGATCTTTTAGTAGTTTTTTGCAGATTCAAATCTATTGGAATTTCCCTCTTGCTTTTCTCTTTTGATTTGTTTACATTCGGTGTTGCTTTAAAGTTTTCCTTAGGAGATTTTTGTGTTTTATTGCTTATAGTTTTTGATTTTTGGGTGAATTTTTTATCATTTTGTATTTCAGTTTTTATACTTATTTTTTTGTTATTAAGTGTATTGCTTACCGAAGCTTTTATGGTTTTGCCAGCTCTTTCTTTTGATTCATTTCTCTTTAAAATAACGTTATCAACCATTTGTCCCTCTAATCTATCTTTAAGTCTCTTAGCTGATGAATTTGGTGTAACTTCACCTTTTGCGTATCTAATAGGTCTTTTTGGTGTCTCTGTAATTTTAAGCGCACTTACGATATCTTCATCCAATCGATCCAATTCAGAACGTTTTTTCCTTTTGGAAACTATCTTTTTACTGGAGCAACTTTCACTTTTATTATTTTCTTCCACTGGCTGACTGTTCTCGTAGGTTTTATTTTTTATCTGATTTGATTGATTTCGCTGTTCTGCTTCCTCTTTTCCATCGCTTGACAAATCAACAATTTCAATTTCATCATGATCATGGCAAACTTCTGGTATATCTTCAACATCAGAATCAGATTCCACAAGTAAAGGAGACATTAAAAGTAGTTCATCTGAATTATCTCTATCATCTGGTGGGTACTCGGGATCAGTGGGTGGTGTATTATTAATTAAAGCCACTTCATCATCTACATTGCATATGATTTCATTATCAGTGTGTAAACTCTTTAACATTTCTCGTTCCCTTTGCAGGAGACGTTTTTCTTCTTCCTGCTGAAATTGTAAGTGTTGTTTGCGTCTTTGCCTACAATATTCCTCAAACAATTCCTGCGTATCTTTGTTGTGTTGATCTTCACGGTTCTGATTGTTAACAAATTCTATGCTGCTACTTTCAGAATTTGTGTTATTTTGTTTTTCGCGCCATAAATCCAAATTTATTTTATAACGATCCTCTTTTACCAAAGGCAACTGGGCTTCAAACTGATGACAATAACGCCTCAAACGAAAATTTCTATAAAAAAAACATATACATATATATTGATATGTAGCAAAAATTTGCTACCATTCCCACTTACTTGCAATAGTCAGCTAAACGTTCACGTTTACAAAAATATTCCTCCAAATCTACACGTTTATAAGCCAATTCCTTTGCATCAGGTAGTTTAAATTTTTCCTCAAATGTTTTAAAGCTAAAGTATTGAGGTTCTAAACGACCCCCTAATCTTAAAACATTGTGCAATAGTTTTAAATCACTCTGTTAAGAAAAAATCGGAAAATAGTTAAGACTGAATACGTTCGTAAAAAAAACTTACTGTTATATCAACACTTGAGATCAATATATTAATTTTGCGTTCATAATGTTTCAGAAGCATTGATGTACAAAAGCTATTATTCAACATTTGACCACGATTATCAATTATTATAAAATCAAATTTAAATTTACTTAAATCATCTATTGTCCTCAAAGTACTCCATTTTGCAATGTATATATTATGAGCAGAATCGGTTGAATCTAAATTCAAAATAAAAACGTGGTGTTAAATTCACAAAAAAAATAATTGTAGAATAACTTATTAGAAAATAACATAAAAACCAAAATACAAAATAAAGATAAAAACCTATAAGAATTTTTTTTATTTCATTTCTGAAAAAAAAAATCACAAAATACGTTCGTTCTACTCAATTCAATCCGTTATTCAAACAATCACATTTTTTAAACAAAGTTTTTGAATTAAAATTTTTAAAACTTTTATTAATTATTTAAAATTTTAATATTACGTACAATTACGTCACGTCATTTATTTAATATATGTATATATGTTATTAAACTCACTATTATATCTATATTTATAATATAATTGTAAAAAACTTCAATATTCAATATTTATACAAAATTAACTCAATTTAAGATTTAGCAAGAACAAATTTTTTAGCTACGTCAATAAATTTTGCCCTTTTTTTATTTATTTTTATTTATTTAAAGTTTGGTACCCTAGCCTCTAGGCCATAATCGGCTACAAACTTCTACTAAAAAATGTACACTTTTTACTTAAACTATAAAAATATAATACAATAATTTTAAATATAAAAACAAATGAATTAAAAATAAAATAAATAACAAGAAAATTGCACAGAAAATATAAACCAAACTAACTAAACTTAAGATCAAGATTGAAATATGTGCACGAGGATTGGACTACCAAGTGGTTGTAATTGGACCTAAAGACCACGGCTGGTTGTCACGACCTAGCCAGCGGTTATTTTTTTTGCTTCTCAATTTGGGAGGCTAGAGAGTTGTATACTTATGTAAAATCTACAAGGTGAAACAACATGCGCCAATGATGCGTAGCCAAGAGGGAGCTCAGTCCTTATTATGTGGACTCTGGATACCAGTTGACCTTCAGTTTGAATATAGACTTGGCTATGTGTATAAAACTCTGCGCAGCTCGACATTCTCTCTGCAGTACTCGATTGAACTTTTTGGATTTTTAAAAAAATAAAAATTGCAATATCTGAGAAACTCCAAATGAGACGGACAATGAAGCCTTGCAAAAGGTTAGTTTTTGAAAAAACTCCGGTTAGGTGTGGCCAATGAAGATATCGTAATAAAATAGATAATGAAGCGTCCCAAGAGATTAATCTCTAGTCGGAAAGTGGTGATTGTTGGTGACATGGTGAGATGTATCCGCCCCAGTGGAGGTATCCGTTCAGATCACAAGAATCTTAGACTTCGAAGCGATCTCATATTATTTGCTCTTGGATGAATTCGAGAAGCAAAGTAAAATGAGAAAACATTACACACAAGAAAAGGAAAATTATTGATTAGATGGAATATCATATCGATAGCCTTACGAATGTGAAGGCGGCCCCGGAAATAAAAGGGACAAAAAAAGTTTTAGGGGAATAAACTCAGTAACTAACACCAGAACCAACTATAGAAGGTGAAGAATAATAAAAAATATAATGCAGCAAGTCGGCAAAAAGATTTTGTTGATGAAGGACGCCAACTAGAAGCTGTGTAATAGTACCATGAGCCTGTAAAATAAATATTTCTATATTTTATACACTTTATAAAATTCTCGATTCGGTATCATAGTACAAATGAAAGCAGGAAGTAGTAGTTGTACATAAGATATTCACAAGTGTAAATAATCACTTAATTTATGTATGTCAAGTTGAAATAACTAATAGTGAAAAATTAAATTAACGGTATATCTTAAAAGCTACACTCAAGCTAAAAAAAACTACACAAGCAAGCAAGTGGTCGTCGCTGTTTTTAAAATAAAACAAAACACATAGTTTAGATTTCAAAAGTAAAAAGTTCGAATAAATATTAATTTATAAATATAAAATAGTTAATATTATTAAGGTATATTAATGCATAACATTTTAAAATTATTCGCATTAAAATATTTCTTTGGCTTTCGCTGAAATCAGTGTTTGATTTGTTTATTTTGAAAGTGACAACTGTTTTTCTCGCATGCGTATGGCTTGGTTTTCTGTAATTATCTATAAAATGAGCAACTTGCCAAAATCAAACTTTTCATTAACTATAAGTTTCGCTTTTCGTCGAAAAAAAATTATGTTGTTGAATGCGTAAGAATATGGCATTCGACATTGGAGAAATATCCACTTAAATATACAAATATTTATTAAATTTATTTATTTATTTAATTCCACAGAGTAATATAAGCCAAATAGGCCAAATATGTATGTATTTTATTTAAAGTAATTGCAATGCCTACCTAGTGTAAATTCAAACATATATACTCTATGTTTTCATTAGCAAAACCAAGACTTTTTGACCTAATAATTCGAGGTGCAAGTTAAAAATAGGAACTGTAATACTAAAACTTGTATGTCTTACCTTTTTCATCTTTTATAACCATAATGTTCGTATTCGTTAAAACATTTAAATGAAACTGCCAACCATTTATGTAGCGGTCATCGTTCTGAACAATAATCAAACATTTTCTATTGGTACAAGCCGCATCCAACAGAACAGCTACAGACGCCTGTTTGCCCAGACCACTCTCATCATTATACACACAAAAATCTTCCTTTGCCAAAAAGTTGTGCATAAAACGTATGGCATCAAGTTGAAAATCTTTAAGATATTGTCTTATATGACCGCGAATTAATGAACGAATTGAAAGTCTCACTGGCTTTGCTGGATGGTCTGCTGTGAAATGATACATTTTGCTTTGGCTGCCACTTTCTTACTTTTTTGGTGCCTATTGCTATTACTTAATTGGCGATGACAGAAAATACTTTTAGTGTACGTAATGTAAAGATAAATAAATTGCAACCAAAATATAAAGTAATTTAAGGTAGAAAAATATTACAAACATGGAAAATGATCCGATGAGCAAAGATGACGGCGTATCAATATTTTCTTGATTTATACGTAAATTTGTATCAAAAGTCATGTATGCACTGTTTTATAATGATATATGTACAAAGATAATACTTTCTTTTATATATTTATCAAAAATAAGTTAAAATAAATTTTATTTAAAAATTGTAGTAAATTATTGCTTTTACAATATTTAGGCCAATTGTTTTATTAAAAATTTAACTCAATGTCTTTTTGTTACGTGTTGTTTTTGTTTTCACTGTTTTGTAGTTGTTTTTGTGTACAGATATTGTTGGTTATTTTTGTAGCTGCAGTCTGATAATAGCATTGGAATATTAATGAAAATATTTACAAAGAAATTCCCGCCATTTTTATTAATTTTAAAACAGCCATTACTAAGATTTTTGTTCAAAGTTTTTTAAAAATCTTGTTTTTTTTTACCAATTTTCTTGGTAATTTGTTAAAATTAACACAAATCTTTATTTATTCTTATACTTATTTCTACAACTTTTTTAAATAAGGGACAACACATTTTCTAAAAAAGAATCCAATTCAAGAATAAAAGCAAAACAATAAATAGTGGTAGTAACCACGGCTGCCAGACTTAACGATTTTTTACAGTAAACAGTGAAAATTGCGGATTGCCAATTTTGTCAAAAAAGGTACCGATTTTATTATCAAGGCTTATTTATAAGGCCAGTTGCAGATCTGCCTGAATTTCAGGAATTAAATTTTTCAAGAATCTTTACACAAAAAAAATAATCGTGAGAAAACTGCAAAAAAAATTACAAAAAGCGTGAAAAAATTTACCAATATTTAAAATATGTCTACATGAATGCTTAAAAAAAATAAAACGTAAAAATATCTTGTCCAAAAAATTTTTAGCTTAGTTAGTTGTCAAAAACTCTAATCAGGGTCTCCATAATATAGGCTTCAAGACAATAATTATGACAATTTCTTTGTTGTTTTTTATTATGTTACTAGCTTGTGCCCGCGACTTCGTCTGCGTAGTTATCGGGAAAAAAGGTAGACTTGGTACTTACAACAAAAATAAAATTATTTACAACACAAACAACCCCTTAAGGATGTGTTGTGATGAGTTTGCCAACGTTTTCGCGTTATTATCGCGATAAAAAGTAGCTTATGTGTTAATCTAGGTTGTTATCTATATTTGCGCAGAATTTCATTTAATTCCGTTCAGCCGTTTTTGCGTGATTGAGTAACAAATATACAAACATTCACATTTATTATATTAACAGGATCCATAATGCAAACTTGAAATCAATTATATTTTATGCAAATTATTTATTCATTCGAAATTTTCGTTATCACATTTAGTAAGTAGCTTCCTCAGAAAAAAAAATTAAACAAAATATTTGATACATTGGTAATTTTTGAATTTGATTAAAAAAGATCGATGATGATTAAAAAAGATCGATGCTAAAAAAATTGATACTTTTTTTGTAAAACCAAAATGTCTTGAGTTTTAGCATTGTTGTTATTAAGTCCGTAATGCATATTACTTAAAACACCCAACTTAGATGATAATATAAAATAACTTTTTTTAATTATCTTTTGAAATTGTTAGCAAAATCACTTATAATTTATACGAAGATTTTTTCATAATTGTTTTACGTATAATTGGTTAATCTACTCTATTTGCTCGCAAGTATCAAGAAAAATTTAAGAGAAATAAAAAACAAATATATCGTCTAAATTTCTTGATCTTTTTTAATTGATTATATTTGATTTTGATTTAAGCTTGAGATCACTTTTTTGTTTTTTTATAAAAAATTGTTTATTAACCAATATTTCAATTTTTTATAAAAAAACAAAAAAGTGATCTCAAGCTTAAATAAAAATCAAATATAATAAATAAAAAACAATTTTCAAAAACAGATAACGCGATGTCACACTTATTCTTCTCTACCCTTTGTGTAAACAAGCAAAATCCAGGTTTATAAATCATCGTGTAAGTCAGTTTTGAATAGGTAGTAATGACAGTCCAGCTATCTGGCAGCCTTGTATGTTGGGAACAGCTTTATAAAGAGTTTTATATAAAAAAGTGTTTTGAGAAGTTTCATTACAAATTTATTTAAAAATGGAATACGCACGTTCTGATTGTATATTAAAAGAAATTCTTGAAGAGCGCAAATCATTAACCGGTTTTCTAGATGCAATATTTGGGTTTATGAGACGAAAGTAAGTTTTTTTAAATACACTTGAAACATATCTTAACATATTATCTTAGTACAGATTTTTACATTATACAAAAAACGATAAATGATAAAATGGGCTTCCCAAGAGGTGTCAAAGAACAAATTGTTTTAAGTTGTATGCAAAAATATGAACTATCATATGATGATCCAAAATTTCCGAGGGATATAATTATTGAAGATGAACACACATTGGTCGCGGAAGAAGTTGAAATTGTTTCAGAAGAAAATAAACAAAAAAACAAAGACATTAAAGTTCCTGAAATTGCTATTCATAATAATATGCTAGAAACACCAGAAAATGTTGAAAGCTTAAAGCTTACAACAAAATTTCATGAGTCCGATTACAAAAATGGTTCTGTATTCGAAAAGTATTGTTGGTCACAAACTTTAAAATATATTGAATTAAATGTTCGTTTACCGAAGGAGGTAAAGAAAGCAGAACATATCAAAGTTGATTTAAAGTCAAATCATATCACTGTTACAACACTATTGCCGAAAGAAGAGATTTTAATAAAAAGCTCAACCTGGGATAAATATAGAACATATGATGCTCTCTGGTCAATTACAGATGGAAAACTTGTGATTTATTTTGGTAAGAACTAAATTTTGTAAAGACTTTTAAATAATATGTATAGTAATGAAATAATAATGCAGATAAACTTAAAGAATGTTGGTGGGATAAGTTGTTTGTAGATGAAGATGCTTTGGATATTAAAACACTCGATACTGAACGAGACATCGATGATTACACGCCAGAAACTCAAAATGCCATAAAAAGTTTTCAAACACAAGAAATTCACCAAAATCAGAATTTCCAAACTTTGCCCCTTAGTGAAAGAGAAGAATTAACTCGTCTACGAAAAGCATGGAATGCTCCGGATTCACCATTTAAGGGACAGGAATTCAATCCGTCTATAGTAAAGTTTAATTAAAATTATTAAAAATAATTTTTTAATCGAACTAAAAAACAGCATAACTTTATTTCACTTTTAAATTCTTCATTATTTAAAAAATCCCAGTAGGAAGTAGATATATTAATTGCTATTTTAAAATTTGCATTACTTGTTTAAGAAATTCGTTTAGTTCAGAGAGTTTATTTAAGTGAGTTTAAACTAAAGATTTCACGATTTTATTTTTTTAAATGTGTAAAACTCCATGCATAAAAAAATAATCAGCTGGGCAGGCACCGCCACCTTGTATAAGTGTACCCTGGTTTTACATCCTACTATATAATAAATGTGAATGTTTGGATATTTGTTACTCAATCACGCAAAAACGTCTGAAATACTTTTTATCACGATAACCAGGCGAAGTCGTTGGCAAACTTATCATCACACAGCATAAAAGGGTTGTTTGTGTTGTAAAATTTTTATTTTTGTTGTAAGTTTTGACTTTCATATTTTTTAAAATTCAAATTTTTAAATTAATAATCCTACTCAAGAGGTGGACTTATTAGATCAGCTGATCATCAGCTGTTGACTACTTCTAGGGACCAATTGTCAAATTTTCGTATATTTTTGACATATCGTTTTGTTTTACACTAACAAAATACACGTTTGTATTTTTTCACTTTGTAGTTGTTTTAGCGACGAGTTCACCTTATTGAATTCGTCTTGATCCTACTAATATAATAAATGTGAATGTTTGTAATTTTGGATAAATTTGACAACCATAAAACAACAATGTGTTGGTTGAAATTAGAGCAGCTAGGTTTGAAATTCGGAAAAACAGTTCACCTACATCAAAAAAAAATCAGTAAAATTTACTGAATACTGATTTTTTTTGCAGTAATCAGTAAAAATATACTGGTAATGAAAATTCAGGTGGAGTACCAGTAAAAAAAAACTGAAACGCTTGCTGCAGTAAAAAAATAATGCAGTATGCCCATGTATGAGTATTACACCTTGAGAGTCCGCCAAACGCGTGTGAATAGTTTTTTAAGTAGGCTCTTATATCGTAAAGGATTCCTACTAACGCATTGGCAAGGTATATGCATCGCGGCAGTAAGCAAAACTATGGCTTTAAGTTTTTGTATATATATCTGCAAATGTAAATTTTTTTCTTTAGTTGTAATAAGCCTAAAATTTTAAAGTGGTAACGCTGTTGTCGTGTATGCCCTGCTTAAACGTTGCCAACTATCCAACTTCTCATCTCATTTAAGTTGCCACTTCCAGGAAAAAGGCCTTGCCATATTACCTACCGTTGCCACATGCAAGTGCAAGTGAAAAAAAACCAATACACTAACACTTTTTTACTAACACAACTACACTTTGGCAACCTGCGACTCAGCTTGCGAAGAAATTTTTAAGCAAGTAAAATTTTTACAGTTACGGCAAGTAAAGTGACAAGCCGAAAAACAGTGTTGTCTAATACTGAGTTTTTTGTTAACTCAATAATATATCATAGAATTGTGGTAAATAATTTAGCCAATTTTTTTAATAAATATGTATATGTGTATATGAAGAATATTAAGAAAAAATATAAATATTCATTTAAAATGTAAGTTTTAATATAAATATCAAAATTTAATAAAAAATAATTATATTAAAAAGTTACATGTCCAAAGGTAACGTTCAATAGTGGCTATTGACAACACTTAATTACCAATTGTAGCAGCGCCATTTGTTTTAAATTTGTTTGAAGTTTATTTGTTGACGACATTTTAAAAATGAACTTGCACTGTGCTGTGTAGCCACTCAAAAAATGTTTTTTTTTTTTTTTGGCATTTCTCCTGATTTTCGTTAGTATACGTATACACTACTTGCAAGTAAATACTTGCCTGTGGCAACGTAGGGTTAAACTGTAATTGTTTTGACAGCCATTTTTTTCTTCCTCTTTTTCTTTTCTTTTTTTTAGCTGGCTTTCGGTAGGTTGTGTGTTTAAATTTAATCTGCAAAAATATGAAAAAATTTCAGACATCATTGGATATCATGTGTAAAATCTGCAAAATTATAATCTTAATTATAATAATTTAATTATATTTATAAGTTCTATAAAGAGCCTCAAGAAATTTTTTAAAATATAATTTATTATTATAATATCTATAACTTCCAGTATATTGTCGAAAAAAATCTTACAGCGTGGTGTGTGAAATGTTAAAGTGTTTTTTTTCGACTATTTTAGAAAAACTAAAGCTAAAGAATGGGCCGTGTTATTCGTGCACAACGTAAAGGTGCTGGGTCTGTATTCAAAGCCCATGTACATCATCGCAAAGGCGCTGCTAAATTGAGATCCTTGGATTTTGCTGAACGTAATGGATACATTCGCGGCGTTGTTAAGGTAGGTATTCATACAAAATAGTGTCCGTACGGAATTTTAAAAATTTTTTTTTTTTTTGCATGTATATATTAGGAAATCATCCATGATCCCGGTCGTGGTGCTCCCTTAGCTGTTGTCCACTTTCGCGATCCTTACCGCTATAAAATCCGTAAGGAACTTTTTATTGCCCCTGAGGGTATGCACACGGGCCAGTTTGTTTACTGCGGCCGCAAAGCTACTCTACAAATTGGTAATGTGATGCCAGTATCTCAAATGCCAGAAGGTACTATAATTTGCAATTTGGAAGAGAAAACCGGCGATCGTGGCCGTTTGGCTCGTACATCTGGTAATTACGCCACCGTTATTGCTCACAATCCCGATACTAAAAAGACCCGTGTTAAGTTGCCTTCTGGTGCTAAAAAAGTTGTTCCTTCTGCCAATCGCGCTATGGTTGGTATAGTTGCCGGTGGTGGTCGTATTGATAAGCCTATATTAAAGGCTGGTCGTGCCTACCATAAATACAAGGTCAAGCGCAATAGCTGGCCTAAGGTGCGTGGTGTAGCTATGAACCCAGTTGAACATCCTCACGGTGGTGGTAACCATCAACATATTGGTAAAGCCTCTACTGTTAAGCGTGGAACGTCTGCTGGTCGTAAGGTTGGTCTTATTGCTGCCCGTCGTACTGGTAGAATCCGTGGTGGCAAGGGTGATTCCAAGGATAAATAGATTTTTAAATAAATCCATCTAAATATCAATTGATTTAATATATGAAAACAAAAATACCATCTTTGTTTACTTTTGAAAAATGCTTATGCTGTCAATATACTTAATGAGTTTTTGTTTTAAAATAAAATAGGTATAAAAGGATTACAAAAATATTTTCTAAAGTAGAAGTTTATTTCTAAATATTTTGTTTTAATGAAAAGTATGAAATCAAGGCCATTTGAACGGGATTGAAATTTTACTCATAGCATTTGAGGTGTTTTTTTGGTGTTATAATAGGAATTTTTACATATCGATGCCTTACTTCCTCAACCTCGTAACTTAAAAAAACACGGTTTTGACTTTTTCAAGTCAAACGATTGTTTTATGCTTTAAATAAAAAAGATTAGAATATTGCTACTAATAAACAAATACAATAAATTTCTTAATAATTGCATGTAAACTTTTAACCGAACACCGAAGTATAAAAAGATGAACCGTTTTTGTTTTCACCTGAAAAATTTTTTAAGATACGAGGTTGAGTAAGTAAGGCATCGATATAGTTCTCGATCGAACTCCGTAAGTGGGACCCCGGTTTCGGGGGAAAAACAAATTGTCAAAAACCGATATCAAAAGTAGTTTTCATGTCAGAGTCAAATATTTTAAAATCATTTAAATATTTTTCTTGGGGTAGCAAAAGCTTTAATAATTTTTTTTTAAAACTTTAAACTGTTATTTTTATATGTACTTATATCAAAAAAAATTCGGGGGGCACTTATAGTCTCTTTTTAATATGGAGTTTGACATTTCTTTGGACTGAAATCTGTTTTTTATATATGGAGTTTAACATACATTGGGAAAAAAAAAATAGTCGGCTAGGCTGACACCAATACCTAAATAAGTGTAGCTTGATCTATTTTGAATATCGCATGCTGTAATTACATAAAGTGATAGAGTTTGACAATGCTTGGCACTGAAATCTTTTTTTTTATATAGAGTTTGACAAACATTGGCTCACAAACAAATAATCAGCTGGGCTGGCACCGCCACCTGTATAAGTGTACCCTGCTTATTTCTACGAGAAATTAATCAAGGTATATTTATAGCTATAAATGTTCCTTGAAATTAATTTTATTTTTAAAAATTTATTGGGCATACTGTGAGTAAAAACCTGATTTAACTAAACTTGTAGTGTGAACGCAAAATCAGCTGTTAATGGTTTTAATGTTAAAGCCAGGTTTTAACTTAAAAAAGCGTGAAAACAGTAATTTTATAAAGCTGTATACAAAAAAAAAGAGATATATACGATTTACCAATGTTTTAAAAAAGATTTGGCAGCTCTGGTTTTAGTACAAGACTTTTTGTAACTGAAATTTAAAATCGCTAGATTAATAACTAATTGTCATCACTTATTGCTTGGAACGAAAAAAAGTTGTGATGTGTATTAACTAGCAATTGTTTTCGATCAAAATAAGAAAATAAGAGTAAATTTATCCACTTCAAAAATAATAGTAAAAAATTGCATAGTAGTGTTATTTCTAAAATAATTACATTTAAAAAGAAAACGACAAAAAAAGTATAAACTTTTTAAAAAGTGGAATAAGATAATTACACATATCTATATGCTCACACACGCAAAAATAAAATCGCAGATTTAACTAAAAAGGTGCTTAGGTGTGAAAAAAGGTAAATACAAAAATAAATATAAAAAAATATACTTATATTAAAACTATTCACGCATATGTATTTAAAACACAAATTTATAAAATAATAAAACTAAAACATTTTTTTAAAAGGTTTGGATATAAAATTAAAGGGGGTGGGGTTTTTTAACTAGTGTTTGTAAGTATTTTTTTGTAACATAAAGTTAAATAATTAATTTATTTTTCAATAAACAACTACCAAAGATTTGTGTTAATACGGATATAGAAACATTTTAATTAATAGTTAAAATTGAAAGTAGCTTATATTGCATTGAAAAATGTAAGTAATAAAAAAATAATAATTTAATGGTTTAAATTTATATGCCCTTGTCTTAAACCTTTTGTTTTATTTTTCTCTTCATACCCTACACCACCATTTTTGGTGTGCGTGTGTGTTTGTTTGTCACAATAATATTCTCTGATTATTTCCATGGCAGGGTAGATACACTTTACAAAGTACCTGACCGTTTTGATTTTTACTATCAATGTCAAACTACATAAAAAACTATGAATTCGCACTTAAATATTTTTTATATAAAGTTTGACATTAATAGAGCGAATTCAGATGAGTTTGTCGATTCTTGTACCTCTTTTAAGTGTACCCTGATCGATGGTTGTATTTAAATGCCAAACTTCAACTGGTATGGTATTATTTATTATATATTTACTTCTTATTTTGCGGCTGGGGAGCAAATAACCATTAGTCATAATATGTATTCAATTTTATATTTACATATTTTATATATTGTATATTTTTAAATAGTTTTACTCAGGCTTATTATCTTGTAATATTGTTATTTTGGCCCTAATGGCTTCATATTACTGTGTTAAATAAATTGAATTGAATTAAAAAAAATTTCATACAAAAAGTTTAATGCGAATCAATTTAATTTGTATAAAACGTAACATCCTTACATAAATGTCGAATTGATCAGTAGATCAGTTAAGTTTACCTTGTTAAGTGTACCCTATATATAGAGTTTAGCGTACACTTAACCAAGGTATATTAACACTAGGTAAACTTAAGTCCATAGCTGATCATTGTTTTGTTTATGCATTTCTCTAACCAAATGTTAAAATTTGTTTACCTTTTTTTGTTCGTTTATATACCTTGTTTTTAACTATATGTGTATTTATCATAAATATTTTTTATATACTAACATTTTGCTACTACTTTTGTCAGCTGTTTAAGTGCTTGTTTTGACATTTAGGAAGTTTTTTGTAACAACAAAATACACGGTGCGTCTTCCTGAAGTTAATATATCTTGCACTTAACTAACTTATTGATAGGCTGATTGTTTTTGCATTCAACTGTCAATGTCAAACTCTATATGAAAAATTATGAATTTACCTTTAAATATTTTGATTTTTATTGATAACAGACTGCGGACTTATTAAACTTTTTCGATCCCTGTACCTTGCTTACTGTACACTGATTAATAATATAAAGCAAAAAACCTCAGATGATCTGTTACGGCTATCTTGTTAAGTGTATCCTGGATATCAATTTAGGCCACAGTGTGCTGTCATATTTGAAATTAAACAAGTAAGAGCGCTATATTCGGGCATGCCGAATCTTATATACCCTTCACAACGTGTAGTCATGCAATAGCAACAGTAGTTTGTATCACCATTCCCCATATGAAATACGTACTTACATATAAAAACATACATATATAAAAACATCCCATTGTAAAATTATAAATTCACGTATGTATGTTAAAAAAACAAAAAAAAAAAAAAAATAAAAAAAAAATTA
The DNA here is from genome assembly GCA_941918925.1 of Phyto melanocephala. Taxonomy (NCBI): domain Eukaryota; kingdom Metazoa; phylum Arthropoda; class Insecta; order Diptera; family Rhinophoridae; genus Phyto; species Phyto melanocephala. Next base: position 93,804,249 of record OW799235.1, on the reverse strand, counting down.
AAAAAAAAAATTAAAAAAAAAAAATTTTTAAAAAAATTATTATATATATAATATATATAAAACAAAAAAAAATAAAAAAAAATTAAAAAAAAATTTTTTTTTGGCTCAGCTGGGATTCGATGCCACGTTTTCCCTAACCAGTATACACGTTTGTATGTATGTATGTTGTTGTTGTAATGTTGTTTTTGTGAAAAGAAAATCGAGGTGGTCGTGGGTTTTTGCTCATATATCAGTAGTTTATGTACCTGATTTTCAATACCGATCTACTCCCGAATATTTCTGATATTTTAATACCTTACCTGGGTCCAACCTATGTCGGGGGGCTTCAAAAAGTTGATTTCAACATACACACGGACAGACGGTCAGACTGACAGGGCTTAATCGACTCCCCTATTCATAAGCTTTCAGAAAATATATACTTTATGGGGTCGGAAATGAAAATTGTAGAAATTTCACACGGAATGACAAACCTATATATACCCTTTTTCACTGTGTGAAGGGTATAAAAAAAACATCCATGATGGAATCATATAAGGTGATAGCGCCGACACAGAACTTTTTTGTCTATTGTTTTCTACATGGAGTTTGACAACTCTTGAACTGAAAACTTTTATATATGAAGTTTGATATGTTTGTACATTCAGCTGTGCTATTGCCACTACCTGTATAAGTGTACACTGCATCCACATGACTTCCTAACTAGCGTTGTCAACTTTGTTTTTTGTATGTTTGTTAAAAAAAAAATTAAAAAAAAAATTAAAAAAAAAATTTAAAAAAAAAATTTAAAAAAAAAATTTAAAAAAAAAATTAAAAAAAAACAAAAAAAAAAACTAAAAAAAATGTTTTTTTTGGCTGAGCTCAGTGTATCACGTTTGTATGTACATATGTGTTGTATGTTGTTCTTGTGAAAAAAACGAGGTGGTCGTGGTTTTTTGCTCATATCTCAGTTGGTTATGTACCTATGTTTCTGATACCGATCTACTCGGGGGGCTTCAAAAAGTTGATTTCAACATACACACGGACAGACGGACATACTGACAGAGCTTAATCGACTTCCCCATTCATAAGCTTTCAGAAAATATATAATTTATGGGGTCTGAAATGAAAATTGTAGAAATTTCATACGGAACGACAAACCTATATATACCCTTTTTCACTGTAAGAAGGGTATAATTAATGGCTAGCACCTTTTGGATATAAATAGTTGGCATCGCTGCGTACACACCAGTACATTCTGGTAATTATCAGAGGTCTTTACATATTAATGCAGTGGTGAGATGTTAATGTTAAGTAATATGTAAGTAAAATAACTACTACTATCTATAAGAATGCGGCAATATTTAGGCTGTTATATTATAAATATAAGTCTTCAATAAACCTAAAATATTTTTTATGAATACGGCCCTAATTATTTAACATGTTGCTGTCAACGAACCAATCAAATTAAAGTAAACCTGCAACAGTATTTAAACTTTTGTAGCTTTTTCGCGTTATTTTATATTTTAACATTGAAAATTTTGCATCTGAAATGTTGTCTTCAAATAATAACAAACTCGAATCACAATTTTCTGCAGGCAAATTACTGGAAGTTTCATTACTTTGATAAAATTATACTCAAAATAGTTTTTCCTTTGAATTCTTTAAAATGTTTAAAGGTGTTGAATAAGTTGTTCATCTATCATATATTCTTTTAAGAAGAGCTTGTTTTAATTTCTTTGAGCATAAATGATCTTCGTTACATTTACTGCGTTTACAAAGTATAACTTGATGTAGTAGAGCATATTATACATCATATATGCATAACTATTTAATGATTTTCAGCATTGTAAGAGCTTTTCCTGTTGTAAAACCTACAATTTCACAGTCAGTGACGTACTTAAATCCCGCCCTCTAAAAGTTAAATGCAAATTACTGCCTTAAAAACCGTTAAAAAGTTAGTCAACATATGCTTAATCGTTTTAATTCGCCTCTTATACATTAATTCAGATGTTTTAAATCGCTAAATACTTATGGCTTATACACCTTGTATAGTTATTATATAGTTTTTCTTTAATACATTGTAGAATATAATTGATTTATGATATATAAAACTGTAGCCTACGCGGTCCACGTTACGGTAGCAGTATATATTTAGTATTATGATACTCTTTCAAACTTCAAGTAGAGAACTATTGAACTGATTAGTCGATGTAGTATCAAAATAAACCTCGTACTTGTGGAAAGTACGAGGTATCTAATTCACAGCTTTTGCCATTGAAGACGTTGGTTAAACAGGAATTATACAGGTTTGCATAGACTAAATAGATAGTTCGCGGAGAGTATTTCTTGCAAAATACCAAGATAGAACTCTCTCGCTCGCAACTCTGTAATATGCTTAGTGCTATAAACAGGCACTGCGTCTTGGGAACTCATACCACGAGATTAAGTCTCCCACGAAGAGAATGAGGTTGAGACGGTGCAACATTTTCTCTAGTATTTATAAGTTTAAGCACAGTATGAGAGTGTATGAGAGATTGATATTAGGAGGATATTTCTTCGTGCAACGGGTTAGTTTTTAATTATTCCCTACGTGCAGAAGAGACTAGCTACCGCGACATCCTATGTTATACGAATGGATCAATTATGGACCCAATTGCAGTGGCCTTATTAAAAAAAACACGATTATATGTTACGCCATTTACTCTACATCTTGACATTTAAAGGTTCAAAAAGGTATTCGTTGTAATTTTAGCAGTTGTCATGGCAACTGAAATCAATAAGAAACCAACAAATAAAGCTTAAGCAGTAAAACAATTTTTTTTCTAGTATTTATTTCTATTTGTAAAAATTCTTCAAAACAAGAAGTACAAAAAAGGACAGCAAGTAAATGAATTGGTGTAATAGCTAAAACACTTCAAAATACATAGTTTTAAAATAAAACAATTAACCTAAATACCATATGAAAAGAAGAAAAGAAACAACTAATTTTAATGTTAGAAATTAAAAAGAAGTTCTTGATAGAAAGTGCAATAAGCATTATGTTGTAATTCGACATACCTGGTAGCAATGAGTACAAAAAGACGTTATTCGCTAAGCGAAGCACATGTTGAAGAACATCTTAAACTTTTGAATAAATTGGAATCACTGCCATTGGCAGATAGTTGCTGTGATATATGCCACTGTGATTGTATTAATAGTCATCGTAGTGATACAGATGAGTGTTGCAGTAGCAAGCTCCAAGTTAACAAAGACACAAGTAAGAAGTGTGCAAACAGTTTACAGGAGGAAGGGGTCAACGCCAAAGTTAGAAAACAGAAATGTGCTTCCACAAACTCAAAAACCAATTATATAACTAAAACAAAACAGCACTCCAATGACACAATACTGCCAAATGGAAATTTAACGAGTACACGGAAACCGAGAGATACAGATGCAGGTAAAAAACGTAAGGTAAAGAAACGCTCTAAAAGTGTTGTTATACAAAGGAATCAAAGTCAATGTACCGAACGTCTTTATGTACGAGATTGTAAAATACTACAAGACCTTTTAACATCATTCGACAATAAAAATTTGGCGGATTTAGAGATAACAGGCAAAGCTGCAGACTCTCGAAAGGACTTCAGTGATAACAATAACAAAAATACCATGCTAAGAACTTCCAAAACACCTCTACCATTAACACTGCCTCATAATGTTTATTCGTTTTCCTATCTAGATGAAACAGATTCCAGTTTTGCGCCTATAAGACTAAGCGAATCTATGGCTAATTTGTGTTTGGCACCTCCCATTAAAGAAGCCTACGAAAAAGTACCTGATCACGATAAACGCATTTTAAATCGAATGGCAACAAAACGCTCAGAACAGGCCTTGGCCAAAGAGAACGCTTGGCTTGCACGTAAATATTGGGAAAATGAACGCTACGAACGCGAACTTTTGAAATGTGAACAAATGGAAGAGTATAAAAAGGCTGTGCGCGATAAACAGTTTCAGGATTATTTGCATACCAAAGCACGTCTTAATGAAATCGCCCAACGTGATTTATCCGAATTAAAACGTCTAAAAGAATCCTTACAGCAGAAAAATGATAAAGTTAAGAAGCGTTTGCATAACTTGCGTACTGAGCGTGACTTAATGATCAATCAAAAGCGCTGTGAAGAGATGCGTAAAATGGAGTATGTCAATCTGCATCAAGAAGAACATAATCTTGATGAAATGTTACGCAAGAGTGAAACCTGTCACCGTTTAACGGAGCGTTTAAAACGAGCTGACTTTATACGGCAGAAAATGTTGGAAAACTACTTAAAACGTTTGCGCTACGATAACTATATTGAACAATTGCAACATGAGGAACATTGGCGGGAGGTTCAATTGAATGAGCAGCTTAAACGTGAACAACTCAAAGAACAAATATCCCGTAAACGTTGTCGTTCTCAACACTTTGTTGAGGCGAAACAGCTGCATAATGAGTCCTTACGTAAAACTGCCAAACTTTCCAAAAGTCTACGAGATATAGTACGTTCGTCAGTATCTCCTGAGGCAGGAGTTACACTATTCGGTGACGGAGCTGCAGGAGGAGAAAATGTAAATGCTCAAAATACTTTAAGTAAATTATTAATTGAACGTTCGATTTAAAAACATATTTTGCTTAAAAAAATTAGTTCAAAATGTTTGATAAAAAAATAAATACTTACATATTATACATATATGTATGTATATTTAGAAAAATTTTAAAAACTTGTGCATTTGCTTGACTTTCAATACTTTTTAACACTGAGAGTTGTTTTTCAAGGTAAAAAATTTCATTTCTTTACTTGCTGTTATTTCTATTTTACAGATTATTGATGTTATAGAAAGGTCTACAATTATTTTCCTAAAGATACCTATAATGACCAAATAAATATGTTCTTAATTGTTTGTATTTTTTATTCTTTTTAGTAATGCGTTTTGCGACAAATCTTTTAGTGTTTTATATTATTTGTGTTCCTTTGATCTTATGAAAGTCAATTTAATAATTAGAATTTGTTTTAATGACAATTTTAATAATTGTTCTACCATAAATACTAAATAAATGTGGAAAAATAAAAAAGCAAATCACTTAAGTCACATTTTATCGTCATTTACCCTTTTGTTTTTTGAATTAACTAAATTAATGGTGCTTTTCAAAATATACGATTATAATTTAACATGAGCTACTTATAACCGTTAGTTAGGCAACATTAAATTTTACAAAATATGATTAGTTGTGTAATGAGAAAGTTCCTGTTAAGTTTAACCGAACAAAATATCTGTTAAGATTTAAACTAATGGAGGGAACTAAAACAAAAAATGGAGAGAAGAAGTTAGCATTTACCCTTTGCAATACTTTTAATTTTAAATGTTACAATATTTTTAATTTGAAAATAAAATTTAATTACAATAAAACTTAAGCGATTATATTTCAATTCAACAAATCGCAAAAACGCATTCCTACTAGATATTAAGGGCCTAGGGAAACTCTTACCATTGAAGGACGAATTTAAATATTTAGAATTGACCCTTGACAAAAACTTATTTAAACAGCATGCTAGTTACATTTGTAAGAAGGCAATTAAGTTAAGCCGTGCCCTATACCCCTTAATTAGAAACTAATCAAAACTTAATTCAAAGAACAAGGTATTTATTTACAAAATGTGTCAAGTATAGTCATAAAAAGCTGCTAAAACTCTACAAAAAATTGCAAATTATTCAAAATAAAAATTTGAAAATAATACACAATCTACCTACCTACTACTTTTAGATATCTCACGTCATTTAATGAAAAATGCAAAACGTAAAATTTTGAAATAATAACTGCCGTGTTCATAAAAAAATATTTTAGGTTTACTGAAGGCTTTTTGACTGTTTTAAAATTTCTTATAACTTCTAAGTTGATACGAGGTTTTTATGAACATATTTTTAGGAAAATTTTTTATTGTGGCTATTACAAAAAATATTATTTTCTAGCTTGTGCCCGCGACTTCGTCTGCGTAGTTATTGGGATAAAAGGTAGACTAAGTATTAAAATAGATTGTTATTTATATGTTTGCCAAATTTATCCAAACATACAAATATTCACATTTATTTTATTAGTAGGAATAGTAAAGAATGAGATCGATAAAACCCTAACACGAATAAAACGCAATAACTTTGAAACGAATTAATCCATTTTAATGAAAATAGCGTGGTTTAACAATAAAATAACAGTAAATTAAAATATTAATGCTTTTTGTAAAAATTCAGTTTTTTTTGATGAACTGTTTCACCTTTTCCGGAATTGAGACCATGAGGGTTTTGATGGTATCCTTAGTAACTTTATTGCTGGAATAAGACCATTTCTGGGAAAAAATTTTAGTAGTATTAGCAACTTGTTTTGTATCCTTCAACACTCTTTTGACTAAAGCCCAGTAACGTTCGATGGGCCTTAGTTCTGGACAATTAGGTGGATTTGCTTCTTTTGGCACTACTACTATATTATTTGTTTCATACCATTCTGCTGCAGATTTACTATAATGACACGACGCTAGGTCGGGCCAAAAATATGTTGACTTATTGTGTTTTCGTATGAATGGAAGCAACCTCTTCTGCAAGCACTCCTTGATGTAAATATCAGTGTTGATAGTCCCAGTAGTAATAAATTTACTGCTTCTTTCTCCGCACGTGCATATAGCTTGCCAAACTAAGTACTTCTTAGGAAACTTTGTCTTTTTTTGGAACTTAAATTGGTCATCGACATTACCTCTTCCATCGACCACATAATAACTTCGCCCTGGGAGCTGAGAAAAGTCGGCAAGAACGTAAGTCTCATCATCCATAATACAACACTCATATTTGTTGATAAAATTTCTAAGCAGTTCTTTGGCACGACTTTTTGCATCCAAGTTTTTCTTCGAATTTCTGTCTGGCACTTTCTGAACCTTGTAGGACTTAAGGCCTTCATATCTTTTAACCTTCCTTACAAAAAAATCGGAACAGTTTGCTTTTAAGGCGGCTTTACGGTTTAAGAGGTTGGGATTTTGGTCTAGAAGACTAACAATCTTTGAAGCTAACTGTGGGTCAGTTATACCTTTTTTAGCTCCACTTCCAGCTTTCCTTTTAATACTACGACGTTCGTTATACACTTTTATCACACGCGAAACTGTTTGTCGTGACACCTTTATCTCATTTGCAATAGATTTGTAAGTACGACTGGGATTTTTTAAAAAAATTGTTATTATTTTTTCACGCACTTTTTCTTCGGAATCCATTTTCAAACAAACTAATAATCCGATTATGCTTATTATTTTGTACACATAATTTGACAAGTTTTTAAATGCAAACTTGATCATAAACAGTTATATTTTTTGTGCATGAAGAAAGGTGGAATTAAAAATGTGTGTTAAGGTTTCACTGATCTCATTCTTTAGGATTATTAATTTAAAAAATTGAATTTGAAAATATAAGAGAAAAGTCAAAACTTACAACAAAAATAAAAATTTTTCAACACAAACAACCCGTTTGAGTAACAAATATCCAAACATACAAACATACAAAAATTCACATTTATTTTATTATTAGCCAATTCCAGCGCGCGTTGCTACGCCCCTTAATGAATAAAAATGCATTCTGAATTTAAATTGAATATCAAGTGCAAAAAGCTAAAAATTATAACTTTTTTTATGGGCGCGGCACTGCCCACTTTTCTAATCACGAAACTGTAGTCATGACAGCTCAATATGTGTGCAAAGTTTACAGAAAAATCGATCCAGTGCAAGTAGCTAAAAATGATAACTTTTTTTTATGAGCGTGGCACTGCCCACTTTTTACTAACCCCATAAACACTCCCTGGAATGTGTACAACATCTTGCCAAAGCTTGAGTCCGATAGGTTTAAAGTTTCGAAGTCTATAGCTAATACACACACACAGAGTTTCACTTTTATATATATAGAAGATATAGTAAGATAGGATTTATTTGTTACAATTTGATTATCTTTTAAAAATTAGTTTATTTTTCCTTAATTTAATTTTGGTTTTTCTTCAAAAACAACAGCGCATATTTTTATTATATCTCTGTTTACTCGGTGATTAATCTTATCATGCCATATCATATCATCGTATTTATTATCTACCAACAAATTTAATTTATAGAGTTGAAATCCCATTATTGTTATTTTGTTCATTCATCGCATTAATAAGAAATTAAATAAGCAACAAAATATTAAATATTTTTGTTTCTATTTTCGTATAAAGTAAACACATATGTACATATCCAGTAAAAAAATTAAAAGTAGTGCAAAGTGAATTACAGTTTCATGACTTCTAAATCAATAGTGCAAAGGAATTCATTCTAAATATCTTTCTAAATAAGACAAACAATTGTTATAAATGATGTGCATCAAAATAAATGAAGTATCATTGAAAATCTTAATCAATTCATTAAAAGAAACATCATCAACTGATGAAACGCCAGTTTATTTTCGCGTAATATATGTACATATTAATATATTCATATAAACATACGTAACATATATAAACAAACCATGCATAATCACTTCTTCGGTTTGTTTTTTTTTTTGGGTTCAGGCATCTGTTGATGCAGCTCATTTGGGTCCATTTCATTCATACATTGGGGTCACTGTAAGAAATTAGAGAAAAGAGAGAAATAAGATTATTGGTATAGAGCATGGTGTAATTACATAAGGTGATAGCATAAAGGAGAGCAATTTTTGTCTCTCTTTTTTTATGTATGGAGTTTGACAATTTCCGAACTTGAAATAATTTTTTTAAATATGTAGTTTGACATTCTCCAGAACACAAAAAAATAGTCAGCTGGGATGGCACCGCCACCTTGTATAAGTGTACCCTGGTATAGAGGAGAATAAAAATAATAATAGAGATAAAAAAGCTCTGAAGAGTGACAGCTAGAGGGTCAAACTTACGACATTAGGATAGACATGTATCTATCCAAACCGTAGTATACTTTGCCTTGCCTCTTTCGTATTGACGCCAAAGACACCTTCCAATCATGGGTCCGAAGATCTAAGTTGCCGATCCTGATAAAAGCAAAAATATTTTCGAATCTCCGGATACGAGAACATTCGTCGATCGTGACCATATTTATCCGCGCGGCTGACCACACCTCCGAAAAACAGCTACAACCAACTTTAATAAGTCAGCAGAACAAACATTTGTGCAAGCCTAAAGTTTGACGAGGGTTTCCAACTAGCCAACATCATCTATCTAAGAAGATGGACCGGGATTCGACTAAGAGATTTGAACTTACTTGAATAGTTTTCTTAAGTTTTTAAATTATTCAAATTATTTGACAAATTTATTTAGTTATATTTAACTAAAAAAAAAAACAACAGCCGATATTATGTGAACTATAAATTGCCAGAATATAATCGTTTAATTTTATGTTTTGAGATAAGTTATTGCTTATATTTGCTTAAAATTATGCTTCCATTGATATGTTTTCATTAGAAATGTTTTTATCTGTACAATCGGGAAAAAAATATTTTCCAACTCTTTAGTTAATGATTTTGAGCTATACTTAAGTAGATTATCACTTGTTGGGAACGTTCTAGCATTTAAATACAAAGTAAGGTTGTTGAAGACTTTTATACGACGTTAATTTGTGCAAAACTCTAGGTCGGCGACTAATTCACAAAATTATTTTTTAAATTATTAACTCGAAATTTGTTAATACTTTAAACCCTAATGATGTTGCGGAATTTTTTCTCAATTCTTTGATAGCCATATCAAGTAGTATAAAAGTGTTGCATAAGTTATGGAAAAAAACAGAGGCAGACTTGATTTTTTGCTCATATCTTAGAAAGGTATGGGGCGACTGTTTTGGTTTTCAATAGAGATTTATTTCCGAATAATTTCATAAGATTAATACCACATTCAGGTCTGCACAACAAGTTACATATGTGTTTTTACTAAGTTGCCAGGAGAGCAAAAGAAAATAATTTATTTTTAATCTTTACAACATTAAACTTACAAATACCTACTGTTAATTATTTTTTAAACCAATCAAGATATCCCTAAACGGTTTGTGTTATGTGTTGGTCATACAAGAATCAAAAAATGGAGCAATAAACACATTTTTATACCCTTCACACAGTGAAAAAGGGTATAGGTATAGGTTTGTAATTCCGTGTGAAATTTCTACAATTTTCATTTCCGATCCCATAAAGTATATAATTTCTGAAAGCTTATGAATAGGGGAGTGGATTTAGCTCTGTCAGTCTGTCCGTGTGTATGTTTAAATCAACTTTTTGAAGCCTGGGCCCGCGTGATGTATTAAAATATTGGAAATATTCAGGAGCAAAAATCGGTACATAAACAACTGAGATATGAGGAAAAAACCACGACCACCTCGTTTTTTTCACAACAACAACATACAACACATACTAACAAACGTGGGCCAAAAAAATTTTTTTTTTTTATATTTTTTTTTTATAATTTTTTTTAATTTTTATTTTTTTTTTGTATTTTTTATGTATTTTTTATTTTTTTTTTAAATTATACATATGTAAACACAGTTTATAATTTTACAATAGGAGGTTTCTATATAAGTATGTATGTTTTTTATATGTATGTATTTACATATGTACGTACATATTTCATATGATATGAATGGTGATGCAACCAATTGTTATTACATGACTACACGCTGTGAAGGGTATATAAGATTCGGCACTGCCGAATATAGCACTCTTACTAATTTAAATTGTCACATAACCGATCTCGTCGGAGCAGCGAGATATAATCTTGCCATCACTTATTAAGATAATAAAAAAAGGATAAAAAATGTGTCTTTGTATTTGTTGTAATAAAAAATTATTTCGTTAAGAATATGTTGCCGCTAAAATACAACAATTAATAATTGTTAAATAATAAGATAAAAAACGTGAAGGCGGTTAAACTTCCCCTAGAATGTTCGTGCTGTTTATATGTATACTTGTGTATGTGGGTATCTTTGACTTACGTTACTTTGATAGAATTTGCGTACATTAGTATTCCGGTGTAAAATCTGAGCGACCAAAATATTACTAATACATATGTATTTCTGATACTAAATACTTTCACAAAATATTCAATCAGAGTAAAGTTATAAAAGAAATCCATAATATTTGAAAAGTTTTTTTTAAATGTTATTAATTTAGTGCGAAAAATGATTGTGCCAATAAAATCTGTTAAAATATTTTCCTAATTACTCTCACGTTATGATAAACAAAATCTTTCAGGTAAATACCAATATTTTTTGTTAAAAAACATTTTATGTTTTGTTTTTGTTTTTCTTCTTAATGTTTAATGTAATTTTAATTATTGCCGTTATTCTCTTTAATAGGTCGCTCTTTAAAGGCAAACAAAGCTAACAACTAACAAGGCAACCGCTAGCCAGGGAGATTTTTGAGGGATTAAGGAAATACTTTAATAACTTTTATGCATTACTTAACTTCTCTACTTAAACAAGCGATTAAATAAAAAAGAAAGTTCTTAACATTTCACATTTTAATTTCGTTAAATATCTTTTTGTTATTTCGGTTATTGCCATAATTTTAATGTAATAAAAAATGCTTTTGAAGAAATTATTTTTGGCTTTTTCATTTAATTAATTTTAAAAATTTTATATTAATTTTCAGCTTTTCATTACTAAAAATAACAAGCATTCGACGAAAACGAAAAGAAACACGATAATTATAAGACAATAGCATCTGAAATAAAATGTTATATTTGTCAAAATAAAACTAAAACGAACAATTTTGTATAACGATCCTTGAAGTTATGATGGAATTTAGAGGTTTTTATATACTACAACTACTTGTTGCGATGGCGGCCACTGTGTGTCTAGGTTGTTCGTCGCGAGCAGCACCCAAACCCAGACCGACAACACCCCCTACTCTGGCACCGATGACAACACCAAGACCAAATATAACATTCCCCATACTTAACTGTCCACCGCCCTATGCGGCCTGGTATTGTCTTAACGATGCTACCTGTTTCAAGGTCGAAATCCATAATGAGGTCTTGTACAATTGTGAATGTGCCAATGGATTTATGGGCCCTCGTTGTGAATACAAGGAGATCGATGGTAGTTATTTGCCCACCAGACAACGTGCCATGTTGGAAACAGCCAGTATAGCTAGTGGTGCCACTTTAGCTTTAATATTCATGCTTGTCTTGTGCTTTTACCTATACATACGTCATGAAAAACAGCAAAAAATGAAAGTTAGCGAAAGTTCGACAATGGCACATGAAAATCCTGGTATGGACGAAGTTGATGGCATAACGAAAATTCCAGAAATGCGACCCTTTGGTCCTCATCATTATCAAGTTTTACCCCTTTCAACGGCGTTTAAGCGTTAACAAACGAAAATATATGCAGCTATAGTTTTTGTTCTATTTTAATTTACTGCTTTTTATTATAATAATTTTAATAACAAATGTTTTTATATTTAATTTGACTAAAAGTTTAAAAAAATCATGTCCCATGAAATAAATTTGGGAATTTCGCCTTAAAACCAGTTAACTGAACCAACATTTTATACTATTTACAAAACCAATGAAAGTTTTTATTACTGTACATTAATGTTAAGAAGTACCAGTCTTAAATCTAAGATTTTATCCATCCAAAAATAAGTTTTGCAAAATCATTTAATTGGCTTTAATCAAGTTAACTGAACCTAAATTTTATACATACTTCACATTTTACGCACTGAAAATTTATACAAAATAATACTACTAAATCATAATTTTAAGTAACTTTATTCTTTTTATAGCAGCTTTTTGTATTAAGTTAATGTTTTTTTTTCTTAAACCTGTTTTAATTTTGTCCTAAGTCTTAATGTATTTACTTATTTGTACTTGATCTTTTATTTATTTATATCATTTGTTTTTGTTTTTTTTTCTTTTATTTATTTCATTAATAGGTTATTCGTTTTAGTTATAATTTATTTAAATGTATTTATTTAAACAAAAATAGTATTCCTTTCTTTACCTTGAAACTATAAAAGACAATGAGACAGTATATTACAAATTTTAAATAACTGTTGTATTTAATATTATTTTTTTTTTATTATTATTTTTTTTACAAAATATTTATTCACAACCATTTTCTTTTTACGACGAACAACGAAATATTATTTAATTTTTATTTTGTAGTATTTCATAAAAATATATAAAAACTACATAAATTTATTTTGTAGCGAAGATATTGCACGTTATTGCATACTATTACTTTAAAAGTAGTGAATAAATAACACATACACTTGACAACAATAAATACAAGTATAAATTTAATTATTATTAAAATGGAAATTGTTTTATTAATTTATTTTAAAAATATCATCAGCAGCATTTTGCTTTTATTAACCTTGTTTACAAAAATTTCTTAATTTTAACAAATCTTTTTTGACAAAATAAGCACAAAAGCTTGAGTTAAGTTGATAATTTGTACGTTATATTATTTTACTATCCTTCGTTAAAAATAACATCGATTAGTAAATACCATCATTTTCATAATTAATTTTAAAATTTAAGGTTTAAGCAACAAAATTTATATTTTGTGAGGTTAAGCATATGTAATTTTTATAATTAGGAACGTAACTCAACTTATTCTAGTTTGTCCGAATTCTATTAATATGTTAAACCGCTTTTAGTTTTAAATAAATATATGAAATTAGCTACACATTTTTACAAGTTTAATTTGAAGAACCTTTCAAATGGTAAACATTGAGACATTATATAGTAGAACAAACATAATATTTTTATTTTTCAAGAATGCTAATATGTATTCTTAAATTATTTTCAAAAGTTAGACTTTTAAGAACTAAATGATTTTCATTTGATCGTTGTCTCTGACTCATTTGAAAATTAAACTCTTGTGTTTATTAAAGAGTATTTTGTAATGTGTTTTGTATAGCGCATTTATAATTTCGCTTTTGTTAGAGCACAAGTTATTTTAGGTAGAAACATACATACATACATATACTTAAGTATGTGCAAGCAATTTGAGGTTTTCAAATTAAGAAAAAAAAAAGTCAAAAATACAATAGAAAAACGTGCTGATTATTATGAATTTCTTCTGTAACAAAAGAAATTAACACCAATACAAAAAGAATAAAAAATACATAAAATGATAGGATTATTATTAAAAAATTCTGAGGATATGTGCATATTTTTAATGTTTTATTTAATAATAAAAAAACAATACATACATACATATCGTCGTTCGTAAATTATTGTGTTCTATGTGACATATAAAACCTATACATATAGAACACAATAATTTACGAACGACGATATGTATGTTACATACCTCTGCAACTGAACCGCACTAATTATAGAATACTAAAATGATCAAAACCATTCGACCGTAATCTAGTTGTAAATATTTTTAAGCTTAAATATAACTTTATTCTAAAAATTGATTTTTTTTTTATTTTTTAAATTTATTTATTTTGACTTGAATTTCTTACTTAAGTAAACCAAATAACTGTGAACACCAAATCAGAAACAGAAAGTATCAAGTAAGAGTGCTATATTCGGCCGTGCCAAAACTAATAATAACCATCATCATAGGTTTGATGGTAGCATAGCTTAACTTAGATTTCAGATTTCATGTTATACGTCATTTTCTTTATTATTTCCGACACCATCTTTGATTTTGAATTTTTTCTTAGTTAACTGTATACCACTAGTCAATCCTTTTCATTTGATACCCATATTGAAGAATAAAAAAAAATCGCCATTTTATTAAACCTCCATCTTGCCTTTTACACTTTTTTTAAAGTTTACTGTATTCTACTGGTCAAGCCCTTTCATTTGATACCAATATTGTGGGGGTTAAAAGGGGCAAAGCCATAACTATTTACTACTCAAATATTTGACATTGAATCTAGAACGCGCTATTGAATTTTCAATTTGTTATAAATAGATAGTGGGCCAATTCAAAGTAGACTCTCATATTGTACTATGTCATATAATTCATATTAATATGACTAGTGACTTTGAACACCTTTTGTTAACAAATTATGTATTTAATACAAGAAAGAAGACAAAGAGATGACGCTGTTAAAAATTGTATGTATACAAGAAAGAAGAAAATATTCTCTCTGAGAGGTGAGAAGCGAAGAAATTCCCTCTGAGAGACAGTATGGTTAAAAGTATGAAATAAACAATTTCTTATACATAGGAAACAAATGTGTAAAGTCATATTATTTTTTTTGTATGGAAATTACTAACAAAAATTTTAAGCATGCATAAAATAATATGAAATAGTACAAATACGACTGATATGCAACCACTTTGAGTTGGCCCAGTGTATTTCAGAAAAATCGCTCTATAAACAACTGAGATATGATGAAAAAACCAGACCACCTCGTCTTTTCACACCAATACAAACTGGATGAATGTAGGTTCGAATCCCAAAGACAAAACAAATCTTTTTTTTTTTTATTTTTTATTTGTTTATTTTTTTTTATTTAATTATTTTTTTTATTTATTTATTTTTTTTTTGTACCCTTCACAGGAATATATAGGTTTGCCATTCCGTGTGAAATTTCTACATTTTTCATTTGCGACCTCATAAAGTATATATATATTTTCTGAAAGCTTATGAATGGGGAAGTCGATTAAGCTCTGTCCGTCTGACCGTCTGTCTGTGTGTATGTTGAAATCAACTTTTTGAAGCCCCCCGACGTCGCTTGGACTCACGTGAAGTATTAAAATATTGGAAATATTCGGGAGTAGAACGGTATTGAAAATCAGAAACAACTGAGATATGAGGAAAAAACCAGGACCACCTCGTTTTTTCACAACAACAACAACATAACAAATACATACATACATACATACATACATACAAACGTGGTATACTGGTTAGAGTGAACGAGGCATCAAATCCCAGCCATAATTTTTTTTTATTTTTTTTATATATTATTTTTATTGTTATTTTTTTTATATATTTTTTTTAATATATTTTTTATTTTTTTTATGTTTTTATTTTATATTTTTGTATATTTTTTTTAAATAGCAACTTTAATCGCTTAATTTTATTAGTATTGAAATGTGCATAATCTACAGGAAAATTCCTTCAAATGGTATATTTTCTTTTATTTAAAATTGTTTGTATAATGTGAGAGTAAACTGCGTGACAAAAATAGGCTTGCCTATTAATAAGATAATAACTATAAGATAACCAATACGGGGTCCAGCAGACCTTATTTTTAAAATGATTTTTATGTGTTTAATTTTTTGACTGGGTCCTTCTTTACGTTATTTACTTAGAAGAGTACATATTGTTACAGATTTATTTTTAAATAGCTTAATTTACATTATAATTTATTTTAGTTGTAGCAGTTAAAGTTACTGTAGTTGTATTTGTATTAGTTTATTTTTCTGGTTTTTCGAACATGATGTTTGTTGTTATGTGTAGCATACTTTTAGGCACTTCTATTATTCGTACCTATTACTTAACGTCTTAATTTAAATTTAACGGTTTTCGAATGTACTAGAATGTACATACGAGAACTTTGTCAAATGTTACCGAACACCACTATGTTACTATAAATAGCCGAACAACACAGCTAACGTGATCAGTATTACAATAGAGCTTGTAAAGTGCGTATCAAAGTGAGTTTGATAATAAAAGTGTATAACTATAAGTGTAATAAGTAAAGTGATATAAGAACAATATTTGAGTGTATTTAAATAAATAAAGTGCTCTTAATTTTATAACGAATTTAAAGTGTTTTTAATTGCAATAAAAGAACTCAAAAGGTTTATTTAAAGGAAATAATCCAACGTTTATAAAAGGCATAAACGTAACAATATGTATATAATTTTCAAGTTTACAAAGCATTAAAACTCCAAACAATATGCATATGTTGTCTTGAAACATATGGTTCATTTCATTCAGTTTTATTTATGAAGGTACGCACAAACTTTTGCTTTGTAGTATTTTGCCGCCAGACTACGACGACAGGTGTAAAAGGTTAAAGCTCTTTGCGCGCAGTTATTATTGGTAAAACCCAAAAAAACTTCTTAACACTATAGTTAAAGCTTAACAATATAGCTATATACAGGCTATCGCCTGATATTTTACAATTTACTATTTTTTTAAAATTATTTTGTCTAAATTATCATTTATCAGTTTTTTTCAAAATTTCTTTTATTTGCAGTTAACCAAATAATAATAATAATTTAATCAGTATGCCAGATAATAATCAAGGGCCGCCCGAACTGGAATTGGGTCCACCTAAAGCAGATTTTAGTGCTCCACCACCATATGAATTAACCAATAGTCATGTTAATCTAACACAACAATCACAAATGTCCCCAAATCAACATCACCTACAGCAAACAGAAATGCATCATGGAAAATTACCCACTTACGAAGAGGTTCAAATGGAAAAGTCACTGAATGGAGAATTGCCTCCGGGATTTCTCACAACACATACCTTGCAGCCGCCACCATTAGCCCCGCCACCAAATCCTTTATTGGCGAATTTACGTGACCCGTCTGGAACAGCGGCTGGTAGCGGCGGTGTTGGTGCTGGCACTGGTTTAACATTTATTGCAATTGATGCCTCTGAGGCGGAAAATCTAACTAATTCGAATGATAACAATCTCTTGGGTACTGATATTATGTTTATATTGGCTTTTGTGGTGGCGTTTCTGTTTAATTGGATTGGTTTTCTAATGTTGACGTGTTTCTGTCATACCATTGCGGCTCGTTATGGTGCCTTATCCGGATTTGGATTATCGCTGGCCAAATGGACGCTAATAGTTAAACATTCTACTGATTTGGCTTCGCATGAAAATTCGTGGTTATGGTGGCTAATAATGGCATTTGGCTTTTTAATTTGTGTACGTGCTTTGATACAGTATGTTAGTATCAAGCGCACTTGGCGTTTGTTATCCACATCTGCCCAAGAGCGTTTATTATTCTTTTATTAAAAATTATACAAAGAATAAACAAACAAACAAAAATGCATATAAATACATATTAGATACATACATTGAAAAGAAAAAATATATATTTTATATAAAAGCTATAGGTACAAAAGATATGTTGCCAATTGATTTGTATCTTTATTGAATCTTTAACTATTAATTGTTTATTTTATTTTTTTCTCTTAATTTTCACAAAATAAAAAAGAGCTAAAATATTATGTGTATTAATTTTGTAAG
The DNA here is from genome assembly GCA_941918925.1 of Phyto melanocephala. Lineage (NCBI taxonomy): Eukaryota > Metazoa > Arthropoda > Insecta > Diptera > Rhinophoridae > Phyto > Phyto melanocephala. The sequence continues at coordinate 93,786,071 of OW799235.1, read as the reverse complement.
ATAAACAAATGTAAAGTGTAAAGTTATTGCAAATATTTATTTTTATCCTGACATAAATCATTAAGTTTACTTACCGTCTAATGCATAATAACAAACCGTGTGCTAACGAACAAGCTTCTAACTTTTTTTAGTTAGTTGGCACACAGTTTGTTATTATGCATAACGCCGTTGAAATTGAGTCAGAAAAATTAGAAACTAAAAAAGCTAGTGTCAATAAAGCTTGCAAATCTGACTAGTACAAGAAAGCTAATTTAAGAAAATGTTTGCATTATTTTATGTATATAAAAAAAATTTTTTTTTACAAAATTATTGTACAAGTTTTTTAATGAATTATTTTTATCCATGATTTGCCGCCGATTATACTATATTTACTAAAACTTCTATTAAAATTTTATTTATTAAAACTAAAAAATAAATTTAAAAGGTATTATGTCACCGCTTTCACTTTTTCGAAAGTACGGAATTGCGTAAATTTTCTTTTGATAAAATGAGCTTTACTTTTAGCAACAAATAAAAATTTGTGGACTAAAGAGATTTTGACGCACTAAATTCAAACTCGTTTTCAGTTTTCTTCTAAATGGAATGTTTAGTCAATTTTTATGAAAATACCAGCATCAACAGAAACAGAATCAATATTTATTAACTGATTTTTATAATTTATAGCGAAATTTTTGTCCCTATAATTGTTTAATGACGTTTTGAAAACAAAAAATGGTAGTCATTTTGCATTAATATAATTTTATCGCTACTGATTTCTTAAACCTCCTAAACACATGAATATATAAAGAAAAATCTTATTTAGCTGACCTAATAAAAATTATACATTAATTAATTACAAAAACAAACTTTATTAGAAGTGAAAAAAAATATAAAGGCTGTCATAAATAGAACATTCATTTTAAGTTATGTTTTTAGAACTACATATAGTTAAAAATGCCTATCTAATATTAATAAAGTCCGAATGCTGATGGGGTTGCTAGTTTGATAAAAATTTAGGATAATTATTGGTTGGCCCGGGCAGATATTGTCTTTCTTGCCCTGTATTGGGATAAGTATTTTTGTTAAGAATTTAAAAAATTCAAAAATTTTGATCTAAAAGAATTCTTCATCTTAAATTGGTATTAGTACACTAATTTATAAATTATGTAGGAATCGATTGGGCGGTTTAAGATTAAAAAAAATTCTAAAATTATGTTCAGTATTTTATTATTGCTTTAAGGTAAATTTCCAAGCTTAATAAGACAACATGAAATTTTTTGCAGAAGTCAGTTTACATCAATATTTCTAAGTAAGCTGTCGTAAATCTTATCTGCAGATACATGTCTATAATTTAAAGTCGAATGTTTTTTTTTGACATTTCCAGGTTAGATATGAAATTTAATCATCAGAAAAATATGAATATATACACATTAAAGTTTTACTTTCGTATTCATAAGTATTTTTCTAAGTTTATCAATTGAATTTGAATATGGGAATTATATATTAGTTCTCCTTAAAATACACTCGTCTCTGAATAATCATCCAAATAAATTCTTTCGCCATTTCTCTGTCAGTACAACTTTTTCCATGGTATTATCTCCCATGAACGAACGATATGATTACCAAAAAGAAAATCTTTAACTTTATTCATTATATAGAATGATATGCCAAAGAATGAAGCAAAGTAAAGCCAAAATTGACCCAATCTCTCCCAAATACTCAAGTGATATCGGGCGCTCAATTGTAATATATCTAAATCAAGTCGAAAGGTAAGACCTTGGTCAGCGGGTGCCCTGCGAACATACGTTTCCTTAACATCTATATGAAAGAAAGCGGGATTTGATTTTATTTGATCCCACAAAGATTCAGTTTGAAATTGTTGCATATTGGAAGAATTCGTTTGAAATTTAATATTACGAAATGAGGTTTGAGTCTTTCGACCTGGAAAAGGACATGTGAATTCAACGTATTGTTTAAGAGCAATTTCAGCATGTAGTGTAATTGTGCCGCTGGTTAGCTGAGAAGTAGCAGACAAGTCAGTATGGTGAATAAGCAAGGCTGGTGGTGACAAGTGGCATTTATGCTAGAAAGGGAAATTAGAGAAAAATAATTTATTTTTTTAAACTTTGTACCTACATAATTCGAGACCTACCTTTAAACTGGCATCAAAATATAGGACAATTTCAAAAGCATTCAGTTCTTTGTTCAAAGCTTCCATGTGCTGCACAAAATGAACACGATCTACAACACCATCATAATCCAAATCATCTGTCCAAAACTATAACAATAAAAGAACTTCAATTAGTATTTATATTTTTTTGTAATTTTCTTTATAAGCTTTTTTTAAATATGTATGTAGTATGTATATGTATCTCATGTTGCTCATAAATATATGTACATACATATAAGATATAAATAGGATATGCAGTGGCACATGTCATATTGCGCTTAGTGTACTTACCATTATGCCATCACATTTATCGTTGTTATCGTTCACCAAGGCATTATTTAAATTTGGAAAGGTACTGCAAGCAAATAATTCAGTCTCTATTTCTGAGGTCTGATTTCTACTCCAAATTGTTTCAGCCAAGAATATAGAGTTATATTTAAATTGCACTTGCGGTTGTTCGTATAAAACACGAGATTCTGCAATACCCGAATAAGGACTCAGAAGAGAAACCAAAAGTACTGGAATCATTACGGATAAAATCAAAAATGTCAAGGCCAGAAGTGTGGCTGTTGAACATATCGAGTTTTTATATATAATTGCTGTATTTGTTGCGTGTAGCGGTATGAATTTCATATTTGTTAATTGATTAGGCAAATTTATAAAATTTTTTTGAATTTTCTTTTTATGAAACAAAAAGTGATTTATTGTGTTTACAAAAAGTTACCATGACTACATAGGGCTTTTTAAACTAATTAATATGCATATAAAATCAATCAATATATACATGCGTATACATATGTATATAAAAAATTTCCCCCATATTCATAGCCCTTCTTTAGTTTTATTTAATCTTTGATTTGTAAAATTATATGTATATAGTTTAAAATTTTTGTTTATTAAAGCTTTTTTTAAAACTTAAAAATTATTTTCGAAAATAAGGATTAAACATAAGTACATATATGTATGTATCTAAAGTAAATATAGCAGTTTCGCAAAATATGCTAACATTTGTCTACTCACGACACAAACCTTCGACAATATTGCCAACTATTGTTATACGTCATTTTTTTCCATTGAATTTCAAACTAATTTATTTTTTTTTGACATTTAATTGACTACAGTTTAAAATTCTTTCACTTTTGACGTGACAAGTGGCGTGGCGTTTGTGTTCATTATTCCTTTGCAAATTTTTAAATTTTATTAGCAGAAAGCAAGGAAAAGTTTTTGAAATATGGCTAAAAAGAAAAACGAGGAGTTGACCAATGATAATGAAATTGAGGAGGAGCTGAATTTTGAGGATCCAGAGGGATTTGTAGACGATATAAGTGATGAGGGTAAGTCAGGATAAACATAACCTTAAAAACAGTAATTGTGTAGTGTATAATTCGGCTGTTGATTTTTCAGAGCTGTTGGCAGACAAGTTGGAACAACGTCCATCCGAGGCTGATGGTGTTGAAAATGTTGTTGTTGTAGATAACATACCGAAGGTAGAGCCTTCACGTCTAGAAAAATTAAAAATGGTAATTAGCAAATTGTTTTCTAACTTTGGTGAAATCGTTAACTCAGTATATCCTGTGGACGAGGAAGGCAAGACCAAGGGTTTTGCATTTATGGAATTTAAGAACCCCCAACAAGCTGAGGAGGCCGTAAAGAACTTAAATAATCATCGTTTAGATAAGAATCACACTTTTGCTGTGAATTTGTTTACCGATTTTCAGAAGTATGATAATATCCCTGAGAAATGGGATCCTCCTACTCAACAACCATTTAAGATGCAAAACGATTTGTATAGTTTTCTTATGGATCCTGATGCATACGATCAATATTGCGTGGCTGCTGAAAGTTCGCCAAACAGTGTGCAAGTAGCTTTCTGGCAAAACACTTTGCCTGAACCTAATGAATTAGAATCCCGCGAAAACTTTACCGACACGTTTGTTAAATGGTCACCTTTGGGCACATATGTGGTGACATTCCACAAGCCAGGGGTAGCCATTTGGGGCGGTAGCAAATTTACACGTATTCAACGTTTTCCTCACCCTGGCACACAATTTGTTGAGTTCTCCCCCTGCGAAAATTATTTGGTTACCTATGGTCCCACACCTACTGGTCAAAAAGTGGTCATTTGGGATATTCGTTCAGGTGCTGAGAAGCGTTCTTTTGTAGCCGATGGTATATCGATGTTCTCTATGTTCCGTTGGTCCCACGATGATAAATATGTAGCTCGTTTAGGTGACAACTCTATACACATATATGAAACTCCCTCTTTCTATTTGCTTGATTTGAAATCTGTCAAGGTACCCGGCATTCGTGGTTTCTCCTGGTCTCCTACAGACAATGTTATTGCCTACTGGGTTGAGGAACAGAATCAAATTCCCGCTCGTGTCACTTTACTTGAGATTCCTAAAAAACGAGATATACGTAATAAAAATCTTTTCCACGTAGCCGATTGTAAATTGCACTGGCAGAAATCGGGAGACTATCTGTGTGTGAAAGTTGATCGTTATTCGAAATTGAAGAAGGATAAAAAGGATTCAGATGTAAAATTCTTAGGATTGTTCTACAATTTTGAAATCTTTCATATGCGTGAAAAGGAAGTGCCAGTTGATTCTGTTGAAATTAGAGAGCTTATATTGGCATTTGCCTGGGAACCGGTCGGCAACAAATTTGCTATTATTCACGGTGAAACCAATAACTCTAATGTAAGTTTCTACGAAGTGAACAATGGTGTTAAACCCACATTAGTGAAGAAGCTTGAAAAGAAATCGTGCACGCATCTCTTCTGGTCACCCCGCGGTCAATTTATTGTTATGGCTAATTTGACAACTGGCACATTTGAATTTGTGGATACCGACAATAATTTCCTCATCACAGCCTCTCCCGATCATTTCCGTGCATCCGAAGTAGAATGGGATCCTACTGGACGTTACGTTGTAACTGGCGTTTCTTCGTGGAAGGTTAAGGAAGATACAGGTTTTAATATGTACACTTTCCAAGGTCGCATTATTCGTCGTAACATTCTTAAGAACTTCGTACAGTTCTTGTGGCGTCCTCGTCCTCACACTCTGTTAAGTGAGGAGGAAATCAAGGAGATTAAGAAGAATTTGAAGAAAAATTACTTCATATTTGAACAAAAGGATCGCTTGCGTATGACTCGTGCATCCAAGGAATTGTTGGAGAAACGTGCTCAGTTGCGCGATCAGTTTATGGAATATCGCAACAAGCGTATTGCAGAGTGGAAGGAACAGAAGTCAAGACGTATGCAGCTCAGAAATCGTAAGTTACATATATTTTTTATTTTTTGATATAAAAAAATATATTTATTTATTTTTATTAATTTCTTCAATTAATGGAGCCTAAGAGCCATATATGATTAATACAGTAATACAAAAGGGATTAAAAAAATAAAATAAATTTAAAATAAAAAAATTTTTAGTTGTGTTTATGGAAAATTTCACTTTGTTTAAGACTCTCATGAGATAGTTTTACCAAAAGTATTTAAAATTAAGAATGCTTTAAAAGGACAAAACAAATTGACAGTATCTCGGGTATCCAAGTAGTATATTAATGTAGGTGGGTCGAGATATTTATTAAACCAACGTTTAACATTATAGATTATTATTTAAATTAACAGTATAAATATACAAATATATATGTATTCCCAAATTTTTTACATAACTATAAAAATATATGTCCTTCAAATCAACCCAATTTGGTTGTTTAAGACTCAAACTTTCACATAATCAAATTGTTTTTATTATTGTGAAACAAACCCATTTTTAGTTAATATTTTTTGACGTTAAAAACTTAAAATATCAAGTTATACATAACAGCAAAAAATTTTTGTGAAATTTAAAGAAAATAACTAAAAATTTTAGTTGAATAAAGAATTGCAATGCAAATTTATTAACTTAGACCAAATTTTTATACAAGTTATGAAATAGTTTCGAGTAAAAAGTCAAGAAATTTTACTAATTTTGAAATAAGTTAACCAAATCGCATATTTAAGGTACCTTAAAAAAATTAAAAAGTTTTAAATGTAAAAATATTCACTTTAAACAAGGCTTTTGATATTGAAACGATCAATAAGAAAAATGGATGTAACTGCAAAAGTATTGGTCGACCGGAAAAAGCATCAGATAGTCTTAAAAGGTTTAACCTTATGGAACTTTTCTGGTACTCTGTTTCAAATGTGCGAATTTTGAGTTATCACACTATTGAATTTAATGATCGATATATACTCAAGAAATCTAATAAGGTCCTTTAAACAGAAGTAAGAAGAATAACAAAGTTACAAGAATGTACATTTCGTTAAATACTTTTTTTTTTGATACATAAATATCTAACAAAAACAGGTAAAATATTTTGTTAGGATCTGCATTGTGTCCAGGATTATCTAGTATAATTTCGTATTTTCTCAATTAGTACGAACAAATGTACAAATACCAACTAACTTTTTTAATACTTTTTCTTAGAAAAAACTATTCATTCCTATTGTTACAGCTATAAACATGTGTGAATACGTGTATTAATTTTATTAAATAATTAAACATTTATTTTATTTTCTTTTTTTTTACAGATTTCGATACTGATAATTTAGAAACGGAAGAAGTTGATGAAGAAATTGTTGAATTTTTGGTTAAAGAGGAAATAACTGTACTTGAGTAGTTCAATTAAGTGTGTTAAGTCTTTTTGCCCTAATCAATAACTATTACAATAACTAATCAGCTAAATTAAACTACTATCAAAAATTTTAATTATTCAGCAGATTAAATTATAAAGCGATCCAGTTACCTTGCTTATATGCGCTTTTTAATTTGTTGGTTTGGATATTCTAAAAAAGATTGTATTTTGGGCTACCAATTAACAAAAAAGTTATTAAATATTAAAAGCAAGTGTCGTCGACGTTCTTTATACAAGTATAAAAAAACGGTGTATTTTACTAACTAAGATCATTTATAAAAACTTTTCAAAAATCCTTTGTATTTTTAACATTAAGTAAAATATATTATTTAGCATAACAGTAAAATAAACAATACAATTTAATTATTTCTTAAATACAAACCTAATTAATAGATACAATATTCGTATGTCATTACAAAGAGTAATAAAAGCTAAATTAATACAAATACACAGGACAAAAACAAAAAAACATTATTTATTTGTCACATTAATTTGTTAATGTATGTACAATGTAAACACACATATATATACACACATGTATGTATGCATGGATTGAGTAGTCTTTTTTTTTGGGTGTTTAATTTTGAATGACAGTGATAACAGAAGTATATACCCAAGGCACATTTATTCATCAGGTAGTCTTGTTTCGTCAGCTGATGTATTTTTTTCTTCACTTATTTAAAATTTCAGCTCTCAAAGTCTATAGATAAAAAACAATTTTCTCTCTTCTCTCATTCATTTCAAATGTCAAACTTTATATATAAAATATATAAACAAGAAAATTCTCTCCGAACTGCAATTACCTGATGAATCAATATGCCTTGCATAGCTAATGTTGAATTTTTTTTTTGTAATTTTACACAACCTAGTAAAAAAATTGTATTAGAAGTTTAAAGTGAATTACATTTTTAAGATGCGTTGCGACGTCTAACATTTTTGATATTTTAAGCAAATGCTTTTTAAAATTGCATTCGGAGAGAATTTTTTAAAACACATATTTTATGAAGTTTGATAATTGGAAATTATGAGAGAAGAGAGAAAATGTATGAAATTTCGACATTTCGAAAGGACTGCTGAAACTGTAATTTTTGATTCGGGTTCTTTACAAATAAAATTTGGAATTTTTCGAAATCAAATTTAGAGTTTCTAATCAATATTAGTACTTTTGAAATCAAATTAGTAATTTCAAATCTAAGTTAGGTCTTTTTTAATGAATTTTATTTATAAAATACTGAATTTTATTTGTGAAATACTGAATTTTATTCGGAATTAGTAATTGATAATTTTTGCTGGGATATATTAAAACTTAATTAGTCAACTTCATTAGGGACATACAAACCTATAAAGAGGGATAGGGTGTATTTTATGTTTCACTCTCGTTATTATCATAAGCTATTATTTGATAAGTACTAATACAATGGCAGACATTCGATAGTTTTCAAGAAAACAGATACACTTAAATATTGTTTGTTGTAAATATAATAAAAGCAAGCATACTTTAAGCATATTAATAATTAAATACAAACTACTTAATAAAGAACTAAAATTTAAGCAAATATTAGTTCGATTGAAGTTCTACAATAATTACAGAAACAACAAGCAAGAATGCTAATACCCTGCACTTTAATGCACAGAGGTATAAAGAACACATCGAAACGTAACATACATATTTCATTTTTAATGTTGTACGCCATTTTTCTTTACTATTTCCAACACTGTCTTTTATTATACCCTTCACACAAAAGTGAAAAAGGATATACATATATAGGTTTGTCATTCCGTGTGAAATTTCTACAATTTTCATTTCCGACCTCATAAAGTATATATTTTCTGAAAGCTTATGAATAGGGGAGTGAGTCGATTAAGCTCAGTCCCGTGTATATGTTAAAATTAACTTCTTGAAGCCCCCCGATATCGCCTGGATCCGGGTGAGGTATTAAAATATCAGAAATATTCGGAAGTAGATCAGTATTGAAAATCAGAAACATCGGTACATAAACAACTGAGATATGAGAAAAAAACCACAACCACCTCGATTTTTTTTCACAAAAACAACATTACAACAACAACATACATACAAACGTGTATACATACAAACGTGTATACATACAAACGTGTATACTGGTTAGAGTAAACGTGGCATCGAATCCCAGCTGAGCGAAAAAAAAATTTTTAATTTTTATTTTTTTTTATATTGTTATTTTATACTAGCTAATACCCGGTGTGCTTCGCCACCCCAAATTTAAGTATTTAATTCATATGGCAGGTGCCACGCCCACTATTGTTAATGCACCCATTTTTTCCATAAATGTTTATTTGAATATCAAAGTTGCTTTTGCAAAATTTTACTACTCTTATCGATATCGTTTTGCAAATATACGAATTTTAGTATTTAATTCATGTGGCCACGCCTACTATTTCAAGTACGCCCATTTTTTACCCAAATGTTTGTGTGGATGTCAAAGTTTACCGTACTTAATTTGAAGACTCTAGCTGCATTAACTTTCGTAATATATAATATTTAATACTTATTCTAAATAGGGCGTGGCACCACGCCCACTTACAATTTCAAACCAAAGTATAGCCTATAGTTCCTTCCAGACATACAGAAAAATTCTGTGAAAATTTCAAGGAAATCGGTCAACTTTTGAAGCCCCCCGAAAACTCTTGGACCCGGGAGAGGTATTAAAATATCAGAAATATTCGGGAGTATTGAAAATCAGAAACATCGGTTCATAAACAACTGAGATATGAGCAGAAACCCACGACCACCTTGATTTTTTTTCACAAAAACAACATTACAAGAACAACATACATACATACAAACTTGTATATTGGTTAAAGTAAACGTGGGATCGAATCCCAGCTGAGCCAAAAATTTTTTTAATATTTTTTTTTTAATTTTTTTTTTATTTATTTTTTATTTAATATATTATTTGTATTTTTATTATTTTTTTTTTAATTTTTTTTGTTTTATATTTATTATATATATTTTAATTATTTTTTTTTTAATTTTTTTCTTTTAAATTTTTTTTTAAATTTTTTTTTTATATATTTTTTTTTAACATACATACATACGTAAATTTATAATTTTACAATGGGATGTTTTTATATATGTATGTTTTTTATATGTATGTACGTATTTCATATGGGATGAATGGTGATTCAAACTACTGTTATTGCATGACTACACGTTGTGAAGGGTATATAAGATTCGGCACGGCCGAATATAGCACTCTTACTTGTTTTTTACATATTTACATAGTTACCTGTATTCTACTAGTAGGGTGATCGACTCGGTTTTACAACTGGTGGAAAACCCGGTTTTTTTCCTCTTTCAGCTGGCGGTTTTTTCTAAATGTTGATTTTTCGAATATCGAATACACCGGTTTTTTATTTTTTAAAGTTTATTTTCATATATCTTTGTAACCAGTCGTACTATAGTATATTTAGAACACTAAAAGTTTCCAAAAATTAGAAAATAAAAACTATTTAATATTCTTCCATAATATTGTAAGAAATTTATTTGTTGTTTAAAAAACAAATATAAAATAAGAAAAATAATTAAGCTTTAATATTATTTTTTTTATAGGATATAAACCTAACGTTAAAAGTTTTAGGTAAAAAGTGTAGTTACAATAAAGAAGAACCAATAATCTATCTTTCCAGATCCTAATTTTAATTAATGGCATTGAGTGTCTGTCAACTTAAATTTCAATTAAACCATCGAACAAACTAGTTTATGTCTATATTTTTATGTCTGTCAGGGGTATAAGAAAGAATTTTTAAAATGAAATTTTAAAGATTTTCTTTCTCCCTAGCCTTTAAAATGTATTTCAAATTGCAGAAATAATTTCAAACAAAATACGTTAGTGCATATTAGTTTAAAAGATCTATTAAACATTAAATTAAACTTAAATTAAACTTAAATTTATAACAGCCTTATAAAAACTTTAATTTTTTTATGTAAAAAAAAATTATTATGTTTTTTTCATGTATGTATGTTGTTGTTGTAATTGTGAAAAAAAACGAGGTGGTCGTGGTTTTTTGCTCATATCTCAGAAAGTTATGGGGCGATTGTGCTGAATTTTAATAGCGATTCATTCCTGGATATTTCCAAGAGATTGATACCATATACAGATCTGAGGAACATATAGTTGCTTCTAAAAGTTGATTTCAACCAACACACGGACAGACGGGCAGACGGACAGACAGACGGTCAGGGCTTAATCGACTCCTCTATTCATAAGCTTTCAGAAAATATATACTTTATGGGGTCGGAAATGAAAATTGTAGAAATTACAAGCGGAATGACAAAGGTAGCTCCCAAAAGTTGGTTTCAACCAATACACAATAATTTTTGTAGAATTACTTGCACTTTGAATATTAACCGACAACAACAACACATCAACACTTTAACGATATTGCAATAATTACATTAATATACACACCTATGTCCTAATGAAATTCTTCATACGCTGTGGTTGTTAAATTTTCATAATTTTTTATGTTTAACATACATGTGTACGTACATTTGTTATCGTATACTTATTACATACATATGTACATGTATTTTACACTATTTAATATACTTTTTCATTCTACACAGATTAATGACAGATGTTCCAGTTTGTATTACAGTGTAAACTTAGCTTTAATAAGATTATTTGCATTATATTAAAAAAGGAATAAACAAAATTTTATTGAGAAAATCAAGTGCGTAGAAACGAATGTCTATCACTGTATTAGAATATTTAAAACCGTTAGTTTTAGAAAATTTGGGTTGTATATTTTATGTGGAAATTATTTAGTTTAGTTTTATATCGACTCAACTATGAGGCATACTAAAAAATAATCTGAAAAATATTTTTAATATTCATTTGTATATACATACGTACATACATACATACGTACATACATACATACGTATTTGTATCATTAGTATCACTAATAGTGTGTTATATTTAATATTAAGTAAAGGAGGATTTTTATTTTTAACAAATTTTAAAGTTTGTAGGTACTGCCAAATGTTTTACAAAATTAAAAAATTTTTCCATCGTTTTGTACTTTATATCAAATGGTTGCACATGATCTACGAATTGAATACTTATCTCTGTGTATGTGAACCTTGGGAAAAAGTATTTGTGAGTGAGTATGTATGTAGAAAAAAGCGGGAAAATATTTAAAAATTCGTAAATTAATGATAAATAAGTGAAAGTGTATTATAAACATACATAATATCTACAGGAAAAAAAAAAAACCGAATAAAACTTACGCTAAGATCTCACTATGATCGTAAAAAGCACAATGTGTAATGATTTTTGAAGTGCTTAATCGGCACACGTTTAAAAGGAAAACTTTTTTATCAACTTTAAATAATTTGTTTGGAATGCGAGTTTATAATTAAGTTTACGAAGTTTCATTAAATTTTATTACATAGGGGTTACTTTTCAAATTACTTTATACATAGGCATACAAAATCGAAAAAAAATATACTTTTGAATTGAGTTACGGAGTAAAAATATATACTAAATGAATACCGATACCGATGAAGCCTGCAAATTATATATTTAAATGTGACTTTTGCAAGAATCGGTTCAGCTTTTCTCTCAAGTCGTGGTTTATATAGGCAATACTTTAGTTTATTGGAAATAGAGTCAGAGTCATTGGTGTAGCTACAAATTTTTTCTAGGATGGCAAAAGCATAAAAAATTGTTTCTAACGGGAAAAATCAGAAACTGAGTTAATTTTATATGCATATTAAATTCAAATAGCAAAATTTTTCTGGAGGTGCCACTGCTCCCCAATGATTTTGTATATTGCATGTGTCAGCAATTTAAAGAATGAATAAAATAATTTTAAAAGGGAGATCTAATATTGCAGCAAACATAGAATTTTCGTCTAATTGGCTCAGTCTTTTTTAGAAGAACATATGTATGTATCAAAGTTACGTTTAGTACAGGGTGTGCCAAGGTATAAGTATATATTTTTTTATATTATAAAACATACAAATTGGCAATTTTTTTCACATGGAAAATAATGTCACTTAAATAACACCTTTTTTAGTTTGCAATGATGGACTCGTTAAAGAGCCTTTTCCATAACATCTTTCAAAATTTTTAACTGTATTGCTCGAATTTCTGCTACAATTTTGGCCTTGAGTTCAAGGATAGTCTTGGACTTGTCCACATATACTCGCTCCTTTGAATAATCCCAAAGGAAATAGTCAGGTTCTAACAAATCTGTCAAACGCGCTAGCGAATATTTTCCATAAATATGGATTGACGGTAGTAATTAAAAACGTACCCTCTTCAACTCCATTTTTGTTTTGCTTGTCTAGTAGTTATTAAAGTTTATAATAATTCGGCATAAACATATTGAACTCTTACTTAAATCTGTGAGCATTCAAATCATGCGAAAATTACACATTAGTTTTGAAAATTAATGCAATTTATAGATACCTATATAACACGGGGTTTTGTTATCATTAACATTATCAATCAAAAAAAGGTTATCAATAAAGATTATAGCAAAATTTGTGAACATACTTAGTTGGGGTTGCATAGGTTAATTAATTTTTAAAACATTATTGATTTATCAAAAATAAACATTAAGAACTAATTATATAGTAGTAAATGCAATCACAAAAAGAAATGAATACTCACTTATCTTATCGGCTGTGCCGTATTTGTTATACCCACCACCAGTATTTTAAAGTAGAGTATTTAAATGTTATTAGCTAAAAGTAAAAAATCATATTTTTGTACTTCCCTAAACATTGTTTGTGGGACAAAACAAGATAAATGTAAATGTTTGTATCAAGGCAATATTATTCACAATACAGCAAACTATGGAAAAGTTTAATTCAATATGGCAAATAATTTTTTTTTCAACCCTATTAATATGGGTATGCAATAAAAGGGCTTGACTAGTAGAATACAGTTAGCTATGTAGCAATTCAAAATCGAAGATTGTGTCAAAAGTAATAAAGAAAAATGGCGCATAACATTCAATATAAAATCTAGGCTAATGTACGATGTGGTCACTTTACTTATACACATGATCGTCATGGGAGTAACTAGACCATTTTGGGGGTGCATTGCCCCTAAGAATTGTTTTTGCCTTTATAGAATTTAAAAAAAAATTACCTATACGTTTAATATATCTAAGTACATATAAAATTAGCTCAATTTAAGCTCTTGTTACCCCCAAAAAATTTTTAAATTACGTCAATAATGATCGTGAACGATATTACCAGATTCGGCAGGCAGACTATAGCGTTATTAATTGTTCAACTTAATAAACTTTTCAGCTATGATGTATTTATACGATATTCTATAAACATAGTTAATCCTACTAATGTGAATGTTTGTATGTTTGGATATTTGTTACTCAATCACGCAAAAACAGCTGAACGGAACTAAATGAAATTCGGCACATAGATAGATAACAACCTAGATTAACACATAGGCTACTTTTTATCAATAACTACGCAGACGAAGTCGCGGGCACATTCTCTTACATTAGTGTTGTTGTTACATTTTATTTGTTTGCAATTGAATTTGACAGCTTGTGTTAACAGATTATTGCTCAGCAATGTATTATAACATTAACGGCTAAATATGTGTTCTAATACATATTCATGCAGTCCACACGTTAATATCTTTTGTTGGCAATAGAATTTGACAATTGCTGTGACAATAATTGCCAAACATATTACTCGTGTGGTTGGGGGTTATAGACGCAATTGCTTCCATTAAATTGCCGTTAACTTGAGACTTCGAAAAATTTTGAATTAACTTATAATGTTTTAATAATCTCTTTTACTTTTATTTTTTTCAGATTGTTTGATTGCCTTCTTATTATGTGTCATCAGCTATTTAGCATTTATCTATATACCTGGTCATATATATTCATTAATACTATATTTAACGACGTCGCCGCCAGAAGACACTACACCTTTGCTGGAAATCAATAAAATTGTGTTATAATAATAACTTTGTGAGATACATTCATATATGCATGTTCATATGTATAAAAATATATGCATAATGGAATTAAAAAAAAGTCAGAAGAATTTAGCTTACAAAGTCGTTTTTAGTACCAACTTCTAGATATGCAATCTTTAAGATATAAGATATAAGCAAATAAGAGATTAACATACATAGTACATTTTAATTAATAAACAAAAAATTGATAAATTGTAACACCATTTATTTTATTTTGAATAATTTGAAAGTTTTTTCTTTCTAGGTTTAATTATTTTAATGTAATGTTTTTTAATAATAATATTCGTTAATAGAATTCCTTTTATATCCTTCACCTGTGGCATGAAGGGCGTTTTAACATTCCGTTTATAATTTCTACAATATTCATTTCTAACCCCATAGAATATATACTTATTTTCTAAAATTTAAAGTAGTGTAGTCGATTAAGCAATGTCCGACTATCTGTGTGTTGGTTGAAATCAACTTTTAGAAGCCCACACATGCTGCACAGACCTAAATGTGGTATCAATCTTTTGGAACTATTCAAGAATAAATCGAATTTCAAAACCAGCACAATATATTATTATTTTATAAGCAAAAATAATTTAAAAAAATATATTTAAAGAATCAAGTTCTTCAAGCTCCATACTATACGCTAATGACATCAAATTGCAAGTCGTAGTCTGGAAAATTATTTCCGATAAAAACTAATAAATCGGTCTAAAACTAAATGCGATATAAGCACCAAAATTAAACTGCCTTGGTGTTTTTCCTAATATTTACAAACGAAAATCGTTTTTTTTTTAGTTTCCAGTCAACTGAGAAGGTCAGTCAGTATAAGTAGATATTAAGTAGAACTCTTGACTAGCAAATTATAAAAGGTACACTATAAAAAATAAAAATTCATTTTGGCCTCCACTACAAAATGGCGTGCTTATTGTTTATACATATATGGGTAAAATTTAGTAATTAAAAATGTATCCCATTTAACCCCTTTAATATTGATTTCGAATGATAAATGAATAAATAAATATCACACATAAAATACATTTTCCCAAAAACCACTCAAATTTAGTTATGACTTTTTCGTTGGCAGACAGGACATAACATTTTTATATAGGACTTCTACGATACATCGAACACACACACAAAGTACACGATTTTTATTTATTTACATATGTATTTATATATGTATGTTTGTCTATCTTTTACTTAAATACTTAATGAGATGTTTTTTTTTTACTTCAGCACTTATAGTGCTTCAATTAGACTTTTCTTATTAATTTGCTATGAAAAGAGCATTTTATTTGCTATGGAACGTTGGCGCAATAAAGTGGCCGTAGTCAGTGGTGCTAGTGCTGGTATAGGTGCAGCCTGTTGCAAGGCTTTAGTAACGTCTGGTATGATTGTTGTAGGCCTGGCAAGAAGACAAGAACTTATTTTAAAACTTAAAAACGAAATACCAGAAAACTTACGTGATAATCTTCATGCCATACGCTGTGACATTACTCAAGAGGATCAGGTATTACGGGCCTTTGATTGGACACAAAAACAGTTAGGAGGCTGTGAAGTTATGGTAAATAATGCAGGTATTATAGCAACGACACAATTATCGCAGCGTAATAATACCAAAGAAATACGTGAAACTATTGATACAAACCTTCTGGGCACTGTATTTTGCACACGAGAAGCATTTCACTCTATGTGTTCGGAAAAAAATGGTAATGGTCATATAGTGATTGTAAATAGTGTAGCTGGTCATCAGGTGCCAAATTTGGGACCAGATTTGCCTTCTCTTAATATATATCCAGCCACAAAGTTTGCTTTGAAGGCTATGAATGAGATATATCGTCAAGAGTTTCAACGTCAAAAGACCCAAGTTAGAGTGACGGTGAATATTTAAGGTTTAGTTGTTTTTACTTTATATTTATAATACAAATTGTTTTTTAATTTCAGACTATAAGTCCAGGCGTTGTAGATACTGATATATTACCTAAAGAAATTTTAAAGGTAGTTAAAGAATTTATGCCTATGTTAAGGTCTGCTGATGTAGCTGATGCTCTTTTATGGACCTTAAGTACACCACCAAATGTGCAGGTAACTAATAAATGAACTTAGTGCTTAGGCTAATTCTGTTAAATTATTATTACCTATTTTTTTAGGTTCAAAACATCATTATTAAGCCTATGGGAGAAAAATTCTAAGGGATATTTTTTTAATGCTGAATCAAAACTGAGTTAAGAATCGAAAATAAGAAAATTTTTGAACTAATTTCTTTAAAAACTAGATGCTCCGAGTGGTAGTTTTGTTTCTTTTAAAATTTGACGGTCTATTAAAAATTTCTTATACTCGTAGATACATTTAAGCTCTTAAATATATGAAGATAGATTAGTCAAAAATAAAAAAAAATATTTCTTTAGTAACATTTCATTTATTGTTCTATATAAAATGTTGCAGTTATTTAATCAACACAAGACGAAAAATGGCATTATTTAAAAAAAAAATTGTAAATAAAATAAATCGGGGAGTAATTTTCTTCCATTGATCAATATTTAAAGATCATTTTACATAAATGTAATTTTTGTACGAGCCATATTAACTTGCCACACATTAAGTTCTTCATAGTCTTCGATGCATTTATCAACTTGATCGGGCTTGAAACCTTTTGTCGTACAACGATCCATTACATCGGCAATTTTTACAGTAATACTATTGCCCGCCAATTCACGAACCACAGCAAAGATTTTGTCAGAGGTATTGGGAATGCTAAAGCGGAAAAAAGGGAATACAATTTAGTCAAAATACCATTAAAGTTGATCTTAAAGCAAAACTTACTGTCCCTTTTGATGTTCATGTATTTGATTTAGAGAATCTTTAGACATTTCTAATAAACGCAAGGCCTCGGCTACATCATCTTTTTCCACTTTGTCTGATAGACGGAGGCGAGCCAATGCGGTGGATAAACGTAAAATACCTAAAAGATTACGTGCCGAGGTAAACGTCATATCTTTTTGGTTGCGAGCCTCACGTCTTAGTTCTACATAGGCTCCTACAATATATTCAGTCAATTCATCGGGTATTGTAGGGTTTTTACGCTTGCACAGATTTATATAACGGCGCATTAAATTCATATCGAGAGCTTTAACACGTGTGGGTGGTTGTTTGGAATGACTGTGCACATAGGTAATATGTTTTGCCAAGCGTAAATCATTTTCACGATCCGGTTTGTCTTGTATTAGCCACAAAAGGTCAAAACGTGACAATAAAGCGGCTGGTAATTGAATATTTTGTTCAACTGTACGACGAGGATTATAACGACCAAAAGCAGGATTGGCAGCAGCTAAAATGGATACACGGGCATTTAAGGTAGTCATAATGCCAGCTTTTGCAATTGATATAGTCTGTTGTTCCATCACTTCATGTATAGCGGTACGATCAGTGTCAGCCATTTTGTCAAATTCATCGATACAGCAGACACCCTGATCGGCTAAGACTAAAGCACCACCTTCCAAAGTCATTTCACCCGTTAGGGGATCTTTCATAACAGCTGCGGTTAAGCCAACACCCGAAGAACCTCTTCCGGTGGTATATTGAGAGCGTATAGCTAAACGGCTGATATAACCCAAAAGCTGAGATTTAGCAACACCAGGATCACCCATGAGACAAATATTAATATTGCCACGAATTTTCATGCCATCAGGCTTTTTGTCAACACCACCGACTAACAAGAGTAGCAAAGCCTTTTTAACATCCAAATGACCATAGATTTCTGGAGCTAAACTGGTAGCTAAACGTTCGTAGAAATCATCCTGCGCCAGTTCTGTTAATTCTTCTTGAGTTAATTCAGAATCCTTATCGGATATTTCATCGTTTTTGTTGATACAGATAATACGCTAAAATTGCAATTATTTTTTTTTTGTAAAACAATATGTATGTTGATGTTGTGATAAAAAAACGTAATTTTACGTTTCTTACTAAACTTTTATTTCTAAATAAAAACTTAAATGTCTACTTCGTTAAAAATTAAAAAAAATGTGGGCAAAATCTGTACCTAGTTGAAATTTTTTGTAATCTTAAAACCATTTTTAAACATAGGCCAAACTAGCAAATTGTCAAGATGTAAGTCAATACACAAAACCAAATGTTTTAACTAATAAACAGTTGTACAGAGTTCTTTAAACTGCAAATACTACTTTGCGACTATTGTAAAAAAAAAATTATCCGACCACTTACGTGAGCTTGTAAAAATGTCTCTGAAAGAAGACCTTGTACCATTTGCTGGAAGCCGCCTCGCATTAAGGGCAAATAAACACCTGATATTAGAACATGATCACCTGGTTGAGCCTGGCGTGTAACTTCACCGCGACAAATAATGGTCATAGTGCGTGGAATATGTCCTACAGGAACTTGATCGCTGTGCTCCTGAATTTTTATGTCCTGAAATTTGACAAACTTTGAGCCACGCGTCTGTAAATAAAGACGACCACCAGCTTTATTCACGCGGCAATCGTCAGAGGGACAATCCGATACTGGTGTGAATGAAAGAGAACTGACGGGTTGATAGGTTTCCGAACCACAACGATCGCAAGTGTAAGTGGCAACCACCATCATTGGTTTGACTTCGGTGCAACGAGTAACAATACCACGGACAGTTACTAGTTTGCCAATGTGTTCAGCTTTAATTTCGCGTATAGAATTGGCCTTAACATGGGACTGAGGCTTGAATCCCACCTCACTGTAATGTAAAATATTAATTAAAAAGATACTCATTTTTTTCATTTACCAAATTTTACAATCTCTTCATTAGTTCGGGGGGAAAATTATTTCTCTGATCATGTTGTTCCATGGGATTTCTAGTGCGTGTTTCCATTAGCAAACGATGCTCTATATAAACATCTAAAGCATCTTTGGCATGCACTTCATGCTCCTTGTAATTGGGCAGCATTTCAGCGATAACGTCACTAAACATAGCAGCATATCGCCTACTGTTGTTAACAACAGCTTCTGTTAAACCTTCATTAAATTCCGCTAAATGATCAAGGTCCACAGTCAGCAAAACTTGTTCACGATGAGCTATTTTTACTAATTGTTGACCATAAACAAAACGTTTTTTGCCATCTTCGTCCTGTTTGCAAAATTCACTTAAGAAGCTTTTAATGGCCTCTATATATTAAATAGAAATCAATGCTAAAAATAATCGGTATTTTTTAAAAAAAAAAAAGGTTTTTTACCTTTATCTTGGGCATAATCACGTCTTGCCATTTTAACTTCTCACTTTATTTGTTTCAGATAAAAGAATTGTAGTATTTATATTTTTTAGATGGAACGTTTAGCTGATGATAATGTTTAGTTGGATAGGTTTACGTTAAATTAATAAAATAATTCATTAAATTTCAACCACCAAGTGCTAGCATTAAAAGCTGTTTTGTTATTTATAGCGCGCCAAAAAAATAAAGCAATAGTTGTCAACAAGCAGTGTTGCATTTTAGTGTACTTAAAATGATATAATTTCAGCAACTCTGCTATATGAAGCATGTTAACCCAATAAGCCAACAAAAGAAAAATCATTAGATATAGAACAGGTCACAAAGCTAATATCATACATAGTAGAATATAACATAAAAATCCAAAGAAAAAAACCTATTTTAAAGTTTATGTAAAAATTAAAATCATTTAAAACATACTGTAATACATTATTTAAAATATTTTTTTAAATTACTTTTTACTTATTTTTTAACGAATAATAACACAGTTTTGAGAACTTACAAATTGTATTACAACAGTTAAAATCTGATTAATTGAATAAATAAATTACTTATATCAAAGTTTTTAAGAAAAGTTGTTTATATGTGGTTTGATGCCTTTAATTTTGCCCGAGAGAAATAATTTTGTACGGAAAACTCCGAACTTGAATTGATTTAATTTTTGTCCAAGGCGAATTCATTATCAGGTGGTGTTGACAACGCAGCTGATCTACTTTTTTATTTGTAAAAAAGATGATTGAATTGTCATATATTATTTATGTTTACATAGATTACTCCTTTCCGCGCAAAAAAACACAAACAAAAACCATGTAGTTTTTGACACATCAACAGTCGAAAGCAACAAAACAAGGCGAATTCACTATCAGGTGGTGTTGACAACGCAGCTGATCTACTTTTTTATTTGCAAAATGATGATTGAATTGTCAAATATTATTTATGTTTACATAGATTACTCCTTCCCGCGCAAAAAAACAAACAAAAACCATGTAGTTTTTCATACATCGACAGTCGAAAGCAACAATAAACAAGTAACAGTGCTATATTCGGCCGTGTCGAATCTTATATACCCTTCACAACGTGTAGTCATGCAATAACAATTGTTTGTATCACCATTCATCCCATATAAAATACGTGCATACGTACACGTTAGAATAAATGTGGCATCGAATCCCAGCTGAGCCAAAAAAATTTTATTTTATTTTATTTAATATATTATTTATATTTATTATTTTTTTTTATATTTTTTTTTAAATTTTTTTAAAAAATTTTTTTAGAAAAATTTTTAAAAAATTTTTTTAAATTTTTTTAAAATTTTTTTTTTGTATTTTTTTTATTATTTTTTTCTTATTTTGAATATTTTTTTTTTTGAATTTTTTTTGTTTGGTATGTTTTTTACATGTATGTATGTATGTATGTTGTTGTTGTAATTGTGAAAAAAAACGAGGTGGTCGTGGTTTTTTGCTCATATCTCAGAAAGTTATGGGGCGATTGTGCTGAATTTCAATAGCGATTCATTCCTGGATATTTCCAAGAGATTGATACCATATACAGATCTGAGGAACATATAGTTGCTTCTAAAAGTTGATTTCAACCAACACACGGACAGACGGGCAGACGGTCAGGGCTTAATCGATTAATTCCTTAATCCTCTATTCATAAGCTTTCAGAAAATATATACTTTATGAGGTCGGAAATGAAAATTGTAGAAATTACAAACGGAATGACAAAGCTATATATACCCTTGTGCACCACAGGTGAAGGGTATAAAAACCATGTTGTTTTTTTAATTTTGTATTTGTTGTAAAATTACCACCACCTGATAAATAAATTCGCCTTGAAACAAAAAAAAAACCATGTTGTTTTTTTAATGTTGTATTTGCTATAGAATTACCACCACCTGATAAATAAATTCGCCTTGTTTTTGTCCAAACAAAATTGAAATAAGTTGCCATATAATGTAATGTTTGCATTGTACAATTGTTAAATAGATAATTTCTAAAATTTAAGCACCTATTAACAAGTTTTTTTATATGGTAGTCTATTTTCCAAAAAAAATTCACACCATTTCATTATTTTAAACGACCAATTTTCACCACATACTTGAATATATTTTTTTCGATTTGTATTCATCTTTCCAACGTAAAATAAAGAATATGGTTTTAAAAGTTCAGTGAACTAGTCAGTAAGCAGTTTGATAGTCTGACAGTCCGGGGATGACGGGTTCAATTTTCGACATTTTTTAAGATATAAAGGGTCCGCCAAAATGCTGTAAAAAAGTGTAGCTTCGGCTGTGTGGCACGTAGCGCCGTCCTGTTAAAACCAAATGTTTCCAATATCCTCCTCTTAAATTTTTGTGAACAAAAATTCGATCAACATGACCTGATAACGATCGCCATTGACTACGGTCACTACTTGCTAATTTTTGAAGAAAAATGGCCCAATTATGCCTCTGGACCAAAATCCGCACCAAACAGTGACTCGTTTTGGGTGTATCGGCTTTTCAATGTATGCGTGCGCGTTTTCTGTGCCCCAAATGCGACAATTTTGCTTGTTTACATACCCCCAAGATCAAAATGAGCTTCAGCTGAAAAGATTTTTTTTTTTTGCCAATATTGGCCAAAGTAATGTCGCAATATTTCCCAGCGTTGTTCAAGCGCATACACAACCATATTCGATCAGCGAAAGTATAAAACTAATTATCTGTCAAACCAGACATGAGGTAAGTGTTACCATTTACGAAATAAGCACTAGTTGAGAGAAAAACGTTAGATGGTGGACCCTTTACCATAATTAAATTTTGTTACTTATCCAAGCAATATTAATTTTAACTACTAAAACAAATATATAAAAAATATATTTTTAAGGTTTTATTTTTTTTATTTATACTTATATATTTATTTTCTGTTTTACGAAATAAAAATTATTTTTTACAAAAAGAAATTAAATGTTACATACAGTTCTTATTATAAATATTATTTTTTTAAATGTTGCACATTTATTTTATAATTTGATTAATTATTATATATTTGTAGTTGTTAATAATAATATTTTTTGTTTAATAATTAAACAATAATTATGTTAATGTTCTTTTTACTGACATTTATCCTATATAACAATTTTTTTTTGTAAATTTTTAATATTTCCTTTTGTTTTTAAATTAAATTGCGACTATATACGGCCATTTTATTTTCTTTGCATATACTTAATACAATTCTAGTTATGTATAATCTAAAAATTAAATATAATAACTAAAAATAACCCTCTATATTCGTTTATAATAAAACTTAAAATTTATCAAATATTTGTAAGACAAAAAATTTGTTTCGGAAAAATTTAATAAATTTAAAAATTGTTTATGAATATGAACATAGAGGTTTACAGTTTATTTTTTTTTATGAAAGTTAAATCGTTAAAAAAGATAAACTATCATTGTTTAAGGTGTTTTAAGTTTTAGCAACAAATTAATGACCCGAAGTAGTTATTTTAAATAACAAATTTGTAACAGATATAAAAAAATCCAATGAAAAAAATATGAACAGCTTTGATATTATCGTTATGTATTATTTTCAAATTCTTAATAAAACTAAATAAATTTAAAGGTTAATTGAGAAAAGAAAACAAGTTGATATAACTTAGAAAAATCGGAAAATTTTACAAAAAATTAAAAAAAAAGAAGAAATAACGCATTGTGAAACCAAATTGTTTTTAATTGTCATTGTAGTGATGTTTATAACAATGCTGTGATAAATCTATACGGCTTAATAACCGGAAAAATATATTTAGCGTTTTTGCCTTGCACTATATTAAATACCGATAAACATTTGTAACACCTCCTAGTAAACTATGTAATATTATAAATTAAATTTTTGAAATTTATAAAAAATTAAAGGAAAGATTTGTATTTTTCCTTAAATTATTTTAATTTAATACACAATCAAAAGAAGATTATATGTAAAACAAGATCTTTAAAATTAACTTATATTATTAATCACATGCAAAAACATTTGTTTTTCTTTAATTTTTAACTAATATTTAAAAAAATATATAGTATTTATAAAGAAAATTTAACATATAAGAAATATAGATTTGTTTCATTTATAATTATGCAATTTTATGTAATATAAATCAAGCAAAAATTGCCGTTATATATTGTGCATTTTAGTTCCACTTTTTATTAATTATTTTTTTTTATATTAGTTAAATTACTTTTAATAATTATTAGCTACTAACTAAGCTTTTTTATATCGTTTATACTAAGAATATTATTTATTTATTTTTTTTCTTTTGCATTATATTTATCTGAAGTATAATTTACATTTCAAAATTTTACATATTTTATTATTAAAATTTTATTTGCTTTCAGTTGTGGTACATGATTTGTTTTTGTTTATTTAGAGCATTATACCACTTCTGTTTTCATATACAGTGAGTGTTAGATGAAACTGTGCAGAAGATTTCATTATATAACTATATCTGATGATAACTTTAAGTCCAAATTATTAAAAAAGAAAAAATAAGTTATTATATCTTTATATATTTAAAGCTAATAATTACCCATTAACTGAAAAGTAAAACGTAAGTATGTCGAAATGGGAAATTTTGTGATTAAATATATTAAACTATTAATAGAAATATTTTTGTTACAGTAAAAATTTAAAAACAATATAAAGAAAAAAATTCAAAAACAAAATAACAAATTGTTAAATGAAATTTTCAAGATTGGTAATTGGTATGATCATAAATTAAAATTTTTTTTAAATATTTCGTATTCACAGAAATTTCCCAAGTAAAAGAAATTTTTTAACAAATAAAAATTGTCCATAAATGCTGCATTAAAAGAAAATTATATAAAAATTTTTAATAAATATTTGTATTTAACAAAAAAATTTCGATAAATAAATCTGTTTAAAATTATGATCCCATAATAAGATCTAAATACCTTTTTCAGATTGCTTGTGAAGAGAATATTTATTATGTAAAATAAATGTAAAGTTAAAATGTGTCACAAGGCTGTCAGATTTATATATTCATAATTTTTGTGTAATTTTTAACATTATTGGCAGTTCACTTTGTTGTACAACAAAATTTTATCATACTTTTTCTTTCTTTGAAGGAGAACTTTGGGTAAATTCTATATTTGATAAATAATCGTTTAACAAAAAGTTATCATCGAGATTTTATACACAAAAAAAAATTAAAATTTTAATTTTAAAACAAACTAAAGAAGGTAAAAAACATTTGGGAAGCGCCGTTTTAAAATAAAAAACAAACATTATTTTTTTTATAAATGCCTTAACAAAATTTTTAAATCTACAATAACCAGTTGTTTTAACATATTTTTTCGTTTTATTGCCATTTAGTAGTAAATAATTTATGTTCTTTAAATTTCAAAATTGTTTTTCAATTCACTGTTTGCCTCTTCATCTGAGTAAAGCTTGTAAGTCTTCTATTTGATAATTTTTTTTTTTTTAATTTCATGTTTTCGTAATATATTGTTTTCTTTTATTAATTTACTAAAGTAAATTTCAGTTCATCTTGTACGTACTTAATTTGTTTGTAATTGTTTGCGTTTTTATTATTTTGTTTAGTTTGCGACTTTTTTTTGGAAAAAAGAAGAAAATCTTTACATTAATAATTTATTGTTGTATTAAACATACATATATTGTAATGATTAAATTTAAAAAGGAACAATTACAGTTTCTTTTACTATTAATTTTTTACTGGTTTTGGTTTATTAAATTTCGTCTTAGCTATTACCTATTAATTCCAGTGTTTATGAGCAATTATGGTAAGAATTTATGGTATTGATGGATATTGTATGAATATGGCACCTTTTTCGCTTTTGTGTTTGTTAAATTTTCTTTTGAGAGTCAAAGTGTTTGTTGGGTATATATTAAAACAAAATGGTATCAACTTGTAGCGGTTTCAGGGCATATTTATTTATCAAGTATTCGCAGTTAGGTGAGAATTTTTTGTTTAAGTTTATGAATTAATGAAGCCTTGAATTTAAAATAAAATGCATAAGAAAGAGATAGTTGTTTTGTGTCTATGGTGTTTGATAGCTAGAGTACAAAATAGTTGAAGAAAAATATAATCAGCTGACAAATCAAGACTATCTGATGAATAAATATGCCCCTGGTTTCGTTTATAAATTAAGATCAGGGTTATATTTAGTTATTGGGTGAGTTATAAGAAGACTTTATTTATTGCCTTTTAGGTTTTGTTAAATTTAACTTATCATTCTTTATTCTAAAAATTTTTTAATTGCCTAAAAACAAGTTCTCGTTTTTTTTTTGTTTTAAATTCTAATAAATGATATACATTTCTTTTTTTTGTAGCTCTTTGGACTTTCCTTAGATTCAAGTTATGTATGTACGTTACATTTTTTATAAATGTATGTTTTATTTAGAAAAATCAACAGTTTTGTTGCTTTTCCTTATAATTATGTTTAACAAAGTTTTAAAACTTTATTTTATCACTTTCTTTTTCATCTTGTGTTGTTTTTGTTAAGAGTTCTTGCACTTTTTATTGCTAGTTGGTAGTTTTTGTTGTTGTTGTTCGTATAATGAAATTTTTTATTAGTTAAGAATTTTTTTAATACTCTAAGAGCGTTTAAGAGCAAGTTACAATACATTTTAGTCGAGTTCGTTAATATAATTATATATTTATATATAAACTACATATTTTATAAAACAGAGTTGCACCCTTGGATTTTTAGAGTATATTTTTAATATAACTTTAAAAATCGTATCGTTGTTAAACATTGTATGACTAGTACACCATAGTATAGAGATGTCAAACTTAAATGTATTGTATTGGAAGAACTGCCAGTTCCTACTGCAGGTACAATCTCATTTTCGATAGAATTACCTTCGGAACGAGGATCGAAGGGTAAAGAGGAATGACCTAAAAGTTTAAAGTAAATAACAAATTCATTAATAAACAACTAATTAATTAAACTTTATTAAACTTACCACCTCCCGAGCCATCGCCAGATCCTTGCATATGGTATTCTTCATCATCAACATCATCGGTCATTCGGCCAGAGCCTTCATCATCATGACCAGCCATATCACTTTGTATATCATTGATTGTTCTTGTAGTGGAAGGTATCTAAACAAATAATAATTAGTTATTTAATATAAAACTATAACAAATATAATTAAGAAAACTAACCGCTGTTGCAATATTTTTACGTATTTTTAATAATTTATCAACTAATTCGTTTAATTTTGTAGGTTGAGCATTTGTATCCAATGGCACTTCAGGATTATAACGTTGAGTATCAATGCCAGTTGTCATCACCAATTGGTTATAGTCACCAACACGATCACCAATCCAGCAATGATGATCATTTCTTTGAATATCTTCGTCTTCGCAGACACTAAGAAAAAATACAGAAAATATTTTTAAAATTATAAATTATTTTGCACTACTGTATTTGACATGAATTTGAAGAAATAATAATAATAATAAAAAAACTAATAATTATCAAATAAGTAAATTTTAAGGAATACTTAATTTTTTCTTAAACTTTCAATCAATCAAAATGTTGATAGTCAATATTATAACTAAATTAAAAGTCTCCATACACGATATTATGATGGGTAATTTTTTGGTTCCCTCGAAAAGCTCTGGGGTAAGTTTTGTGTGTTCGGAACGTCAGTTTTTTTTATTTTAAAATTTTTCTATTCCTATTTTTTTAGACTTATACTCCTATGCGTTTAACTGATGTAATTTTGAATGTTATATTTTTTGGCGGCGCTATATTTGCTCCATTATATTTTTGTATAATACGTGATATTTTGCGTCATATTTGCAGTTATAAATTTAAAATTGTTAATATTAAGAAATAAGAATGTTAATAAAAAATATTTTATTAACATAGCCATATGCTAACACTTGGTGTAATTATAATGTACCTTGTGCCAACTTGTAGAGGAAAACCTTGTGAAATAATTTTATAAAACACCTCGGATACATGCCATGATAAAGTCAAAGAGAGTTTTTTTATTTTGGCTACAACTTAAAAGATTAAAATAAATATGTATAAAGTCCACCTGAAACAGCTGTTTTATAACAAGTAAGAGCGCTATATTCGGCCGTGCCGAATCTTATATACCCTTCACAACGTGTAGTCATGCAATAACAGTAGTTTGTATTACCATTCATCCCATATGAAATACGTACATATGTAAATATAAAAAACATACATATATAAAAACATCCCATTGTAAAATTATAAATTTACGTATGTATGTTAAAAAAAAATAAAAAAAAATTTAAAAAAAAATTAAAAAAAAAAATAAAAAAAAAATTAAAAAAAAATAATTAAAATATATATAATAAATATAAAACAAAAAAAAAAATAATAAAAATATAAATATAAATAATATATTAAATAAAAAATAAAAAAAAAATTAAAAAAAAGAAATTTTTTTTTGGCTCAGCTGTGATTCGATGCCACGTCTACTCTAACCAGTATACACATTTGTATGTATGTATGTTGTTGTTGTAATATTGGTTTTGTGAAAAAAAAAATCGAGGTGGTCGTGGGTTTTTGCTCATATCTCAGTTGTTTATGTACCGATATTTCTGATTTTCAATACCGATCTACTCCCGAATATTTCTGATGTTTCAATACCTCATCCGGGTCCAAGCGATGTCGGGGGGGCTTCAAAAAGTTGATTTCAACATACACACGGACAGACGGTCAGACGGACAGACGGACAGACGGACAGACTGACAGAGCTTAATCGACTCCCCTATTCACAAGCTTTCAGAAAATATATACTTTATGGGGTCGGAAATGAAAATTGTAGAATATTCACACGGAATGACACTGTGTGAAGGGTATAAAAAGGCCCTAAAAAACGTAGTAAACTTTGGTTGCAAATAACGGATTTGTAGCCAAATAAAAAAACTCGTAACTCATTTCATTCTTTTTAATTTTATACAGTTTTTTTTTCCTTCTCCTGTAAAGTAGTAAAAGATCGATATACGCCTCTTTTTATATTAAGCCGTCCATATATGTACGTACATATAATTTTGGGAACCTTACAACCTATTAAATTAAATTTAATGCCATAGGTTCGGGTCCATCTTTTCAAGGTTTTTGCTTTATTTTGAATCCGATAAGTGCTGCTATAGTCCTTTTATATATTTGCAAATTCTTAATTTAAGTTTGAACGAAAATGATTTATATTCAGTAGTTTTAGTTTCACAAAAAAAAGCAAACCTTAAACTGTAGTCGTAGTACTGTACTGTACTGTAGTCGAATTATGCACATGCATAAAAGTTTTGTATGTATGTATGAAAATCTTCATTATACCCTTCACCTGTGGTGAATTTTTTTTATATATTTTCGGAAAGCTTATGAATAGAGGAGTCGATTAAGCCCTGTCCGTGTGTTGGCAGAATACAACTTTTAGAAGCAACCATATGTTCCTCAGATCTGTGTATGGTATCAACCTTTTGGAAATATCCGGGAATGAATCGCTATTGAAATTCAGCACAATCGCCCCATAACTTTCTGAGATATGAGCAAATAAACACGACTGCCTCTGTTTTTTTTCCCATATTTTTACCACCAAAATTAAAATTTATAATTTAAAGGTACCTTTGCTATTTGTAGATAAAATATGCCTCTAAAGATATTCGTGAAAAATTTTAGATAAAAGGGGCTCTAATCGGTAAAGTTGTAGGCAAAAAATTTTTTTTAAAAATATATATTCCAAAAATTTACAAATGAAAATCAAATTTTTTCAGCTTCTAGACAATCGAGAGAGTCAATATTGGTATCATCTGAAAGGACTTGACTAGCGCAATATAAGCACTAAAAAAAATTAAAATTCATGTTGGCCGCCACTACAAAATGGCGGACAATAATTTTATATATGGGTCAAATCTGGTATTTGAAAATGTAATGTAATGTATTTAGCTATTAATACATATTAGAATGTTCTGCGGTCGACTAATTTGACCGTAATCTAGTTGTAAATGTGACTATACTCTCTATGTTTAGTTTATACAAGAAGAAAAAAGAAACACTCTTTGCAAAAACAAAAACATATAAACAAAGTTATTACTGCTGAAACCGGTTTACCGATTTAAACCAAAATTTCAGGTTCAGGATATTTTATGTGAAATCACGAAATCATTTTTTCCAATATATTCCCATATAAATATCAACAAAATGCCCTCTATTTTCCATATTATGATTTTTTATTGTCACTTGCAAAGTTAACAAGCCATATATCGTAATGTCTTATGTGTACAATGACATTCGGTCTTTCTGAAAAGGGGGAGAGGGGTAAGTGATACCCTTATATGTAATAAATACAATGCAAACAATTTGTTGGAGCCAGCAGGGCGGTCCGGGATCTGTTAGTAAGATAATAAAACTTTCGAACATTTCGATGGAAGTGTATGCTGTCAGCGATTTAGAATACAAGCAAAATTTTAAAGTGTTTGTCTGTCAGTCTTCCTTTTCGTTTGATTTTGCTAAATTAAGTTTTTTTTGTTATCAAATTTGGTTTTTCTTACTTATTAACAATGTTTGAGTAGAACTCTTTGGATTTATCAATGGTGGATAAGAAACGTAAAATTTCCGAATCAGCTGGTGTGGCCCATTTTATATTGTGTGCCATTGGTGGTTTAGCTTCTAGTTCATCACTTTTCGAGGCCAACAATTTTGGAGTGCCACATGTTTTCTTTACCTGTAAAAGAGAAAATAAATATTAGATTGAATTAAAAAAATGTCTAAATTCTATAAATAACCACTATTATGGTAGGAAGTTGACGAATTGTGTAAAAAAAGCGTCTTGATGATGATTCTTTTATGGTAAGAACCTTGGACTTCTCTATCTTTACTTAAGATGGGTTGTGTTTCTTTAGTCCATAGATATAAAAAATTTGTTTGATTATGCTTGTATTTTATAGCTGGTCTTAGTTTTAAATATCATCGAAGTCGTTACGTTATTTAGGTGAGGCATAAATTGTCCCTTAGGGTGAGTCACTCTAAATATTTAGGAATATGAAAAATAGATGTGGACCAATTCTTAAACGTTTATTTCTGCATTAGCTGGACTATAAAGTGTGTACAATTTGAAGAAAAATATTAAAAACTATATCGATGTAAGTACATATTTAAAAAAGTGGGCGTTAAAGTAGGCATGGTAAAAGAAAAGTATCCTAGTAATCATATCAGAGTCTTAGTTATATTATGTGAAAATTTCCAAAAGATCGGTCTAGCAGTCTGGCATACCTGAGGGGGCGTGAAAAAGGCGTGGCGTTGAGGGATATGAAAAATAGATGTTGACCGATTCTCAGACCTACCCGATATACACACAAAACTTCATGAAAAACGGTAGAGCCATTTCGGAGGAGTTTAATCACAAACATCATGACACGAAAATTGTATATATTAGAGTATAAGGTGTTTCTTTCAAAGATGTGTATATTACAACGTTAAATTTAAATAATATATGTACACAAACTATTGTTTATACATTTTTTCTGTTGATTCCAAAGTAGCACTTTTTATTCTTGCTGAACTATGGTCGCTAAAATTCTAGATACTTGTCATCGAACATGTACAAATCCTTTTAAGAAATCAACGCTTTTTAGTGGCTTTAGTTGTAAGTGCTGAAGATAAAATATCTGGGATAATATTGTCTTTTTATTTTTACACAAAAGAAATCGCTTGGATGCAAAATATATTTGGCAAATTTACAAGGTGCCATAAATTTAAACATAAATTAAAAACATAAAAATACGATTTGAGGGTTTTAGAAGTTTTATTTATTTATTTAATTTATTGTCTATAGATAATAATCCTTACAGACTAAAGTATGTAAAATAACAAAACAAAATTAAGGTTATATATAAAATAATATTCTATAATAATTCAACGATTTAAATATAAAATGATAGTTCTTTTAACAATTTCTTTACTTTCATTGAGGCCAATAAGGTGATAATAATTATTAAAGTTTTCACATATACGACGAAGAGGATCATTATTAGCATAGTTGGTTCTATAGTATTTTAAGTTAATAAAACGGAAATTTCGAGTTGGTCTCGTTGGAACATTAAAAGATATTTTACTTAGCAGGAATTCTGAGTCGATATCGCCTTGAATTAGGCCCAGCACAAAAGAAAAACTCAGCATTGAACGACGACTTTTTAAAGTTGGTAATTTTATAAGACAGAGTCTGCTTTCGTATGAAGGTAGTAAAAACGAATTCCATCCAAGGCCACGAAGACAAAATATTAAAAACTTCTTTTGTACAGACTCGATACTATCAATATGAATATTATAGCAAGGATCCCAAATAATCGATCCATATTCAAGAATAGGTCGAACTAACGATGAATATAATTGTTTCGTAATATAAGGATCTAGAAATTCCTTGCACCACCTCTTCATAAATCCAAGTACACCATTTGCTTTGTTAACAATTAAAGAAATATGGTCACGAAAATTTAATTGGTGATCAAGCAAAATACCAAGATCAAGAAAATTCAGAACTTTATCAAGTTTACACTCATTTATGCAATAAAATAAATCCAATTTCTTAATTCTGAAAAAGGGCATATGCTTACATTTTTTTATATTCAGCTCCATTAAGTTGATTTCACACCAATTCACCAATTTGCCAATATCTGATTGAAGGAAAAGTTGATCTTCGGGATTATTAGAAGAACGAAAAATTTTGACATCATCGGCATACATCAAAACTTTAGAGTGCTGAATAACTGAAGGTAGATCGTTTATGAATAAGGTAAATAAAATAGGACCAAGGTGGCTACCTTGCGGAACACCAGAAGGAACTTTGATAGCATTAGACGTAGCACTTCCATACTTAACTTGTTGAGTTCTTAAAGACAAGTATGATCTTAACCATTTTATTGTCATATCCGTAAATCCCATTAATGACAATTTGTTAAGCAAGAGATCATGGTTTACCTTATCAAAAGCTTTACTAAAATCTGTGTAGATAGCATCAGTTTGCATATTATTTATAAAACCATCATTTATTGTAGTAGTTAGCTCCAAAATATTAGTCGTTGTAGAGCGATGTTTACAAAAACCATGTTGGCACCGTGACAAAATCGAAGAAATTTGATAGTATAAATTATCAGTTAAAATTTTTTCAAAAAGTTTGGGAATATCACTCAGCTTAGCAATGCCACGATAATTTGATATCTCAATTTTGCTTCCATTTTTAAACAACGGAATTATATACGATAATTTCCAAATCAATGGTACGTATCCTAATTTAATGGATTTGTTAAAGATAGCAGTAAGCGGGTAACATAAATTTTCTGCACAATTTTTTAGAACGCAATTTGGTATTTCATCTGGACCAGCATTAAACGAATTATTTAGTGATAATAAATTTGAAAGAGTCGTTTTATAAGTAATAAAAGAGAATTGTACACCAGATGATTGAGGTATATTAAACGGGTAAGATGTTATGTTATTATATACTTTTTTAGAGTAGGTTGTTGAAAAAAAATCAGCAAACAAATTGGAAATAGAAACGTCATCATCAGCGTCATTTGATCCATATTTATAGTATTTAGGATTAACGGACGATCGCCGTTTAGAGTTCACAAATTTATAAAACGATTTAGGATTTGATCTCACTTTCGACTTCATACGGATTATATAGTTGTCGTATGCAGATTTATTTGCCAAATTGTAGTAAGAACGAGCAATACAGTATTTGGTATATTCTACAGATGATCCGGTCCTTTTATATTTCTTATATAACTTGTTTTTCCTGTTTTTAATAGTTCGGAGATACTTATTATTCCAGGGTGGCCCAATATTGTTGTTTCTAATTGTAATTTTTGGGACAGTTTCAGAAATGCAGCGGCGTAATATTGAATAGAAGAGAGAAACAACATCATCTAAGTTTTCGATAGAGATTATACTATCCCAGTTAACGTTTGATAGCAAAGAGTTAAGCCTCTGATAGTTTGCACGAGAAAAGCAAAAAACTTTATGGGGTTTAATTTTGTTAGGAAGTAAAACAGGTAAGCTTAATAAATTAAATATTTCCAATTTTAATGTAGGATGATAACGATCTTCAGGGTAAGTAACGGGAAGTGTTTTATGTAAAAATATATCCATCGGCTGGTTGACAAATGCAAGATCAAGAAGTTTTCCATTAATATTGTTTTCATAGTTAATTTGAAAAAGTCCATAGCTTGTGAGTGAGTGAATAAATTCATTTGAAACTGTAGGAATTAGAATAAACCAAGGCATATTCATAAGGTAACCTTATAGCAACAGCTGAACGGGAAGCGTAATGTTAAAAATTTTTTTACTTCGCCTTGCCTTCGTTTATTTATGCAGGGATGGTATATGAGATTTCCGTTTCGGTATTGGACAATTAACTTAAGGGTAGATATTTTTTTGATAACAAATGTACTGAATTTATTTATATTTGTTGTTTTTATATATACATGTTGTTTTATAAATACATATCCCTTTTAACCAAATTTTATTAAATTAAACAGTTCATAACAACATTTTCCCTCAGTGATATGTCAATTCGCCTTGACGAAAAACATCTGCCTAAAAGTTGTTTTGTTGTATTCATTCGCCTTTCCATTTATAGGACAATATAAGTAGCATACCTGAATAAACCAAATATTTTAATACCAATGTTTAGAACTTTATGACAAAATGGCGTGATAGAATTCTAATGCATTAATTGAATTTATAAATATTAAAGCGATTTTATAAAATTTAAAGAAAACTGTAATTATATTTACTACTTCAAAAATATTTTCTAAGGATGTGAGATGTCTAATCCCTATCCGATCATATCTTATCTTGACTTAAATATTTAAAATAAAACAAGTAAGAGTGCTATATTCGGCCATGCCGAATCTTATATACACTTCACAACATGTAGTCATGCAATAACAGTAGTTTGTATCACCATTCATCTCATATGAAATACGTACATACATATAAAAAACATATATATACTACGATTTAGGACAAGTAAGAGTTTCTATACCCTTCACACAGTGAAAAAGGGTATATATAGGTTTGTCATTCCGTGTGAAATTTCTACAATTTTCATCTCCGACCCCATAAAGTATATATTTTCTAAAGCTTATGAATAGGGGAGTCGATTAAGCTCTGTCAGTCTGTCCGTGTGTATGTTGAAATCAACTTTTTGAAGCCCCCCGAAATCGCTTGGACCGGGTGAGGTATTAAAATATCAGAAATATTCGGGAGTAGATCGGTATTGAAAATCAGAAACATCGGTACATAACCAACTAAGATATGAGCAAAAACCCACGACCACCTCGATTTTTTTTAACAAAAACAACATTACAACAACAGCATACATACATACAAACGTGTATACTAGTTAGAGAAACGTGGCATCGAATCCCAGCTGAGCCATATATTTTTATATTATATTTTATTATATTTTTTATATTATATATTTTTTATATTTTTTTTTAATTTTTTTTAATTTTTTTTTTATTTTTATTTTATTTTTTATTTAAAATATTATTATTATTTTTTTTAATTTTTTTATTTTTTTTTTATAATTTTTTTTTATTTTTTTTGTTTTATATTTATTATTTATATTTTAATTATTTTTTTTAAATTTTTTTTTTAAATTTTTTTATTTATTTTTTTAACATACATACGTAAATTTTTTATTTTACAATGGGATGTTTTTATACATGTATGTTTTTTATATAGTATGTATGTACGTATTTCATATGAGATGAATGGTGATACAAACTACTGTTATTGCATGACTAGACATTTTGAAGGGTATATAAGATTCGGTACAGCCGAATATAGCACTCTTGTTTGAATTGATTTACAACATTTTATAGGGATTTTATTTTTGTTTAAATAGATACTTGTTTCATTTTGTAAAATTACTTTTAACTTTTTTTTTTCCTTAAGCTTAATTAAGTTGTACGAGTGAGTGTGTATACAAATGTTTGTATGTACTTACTTTCTTTTCCAATTCAGGACCATTTTCCATAGCTCTCATTATTGTTTCGGACAGTTTACTATCCAATTGTTTAATGACTGTAACAATGCCAGTATCAGAACGTATATGAGTTGTGACCAGATTATCAATAGCATCAACAACATTTGACCATGGACTATCTAAGACGCCAGCATATTGAGCCGAACAGCCTCTGTTGAAAGTGTAAATAAGTAAAGAACAAATGATGTAAAATACAGCAACTAGAGTAGCAGATTGATTGTGTAACAATATGAAAATGTTAATAAATACTTAAGTGCACATAAGCAGACAGTCGTACAAAATGAGAGTAAGTCGAAAACTACCATTAAGTCCCTTATATGGTTTGACCAACTATCTGTCTGTTTGTCTAACTGTCTATCTTAAACATTTACACTCTTACATAATACATGTGCACATAAATTCATACATACCTTAATACATTCATGCAATAACTGTAACAGGGCTTAACGTGCGTCTTTTGTAGTCCATTACAACTGGGACAATAACTCATTTTCAGCAAATGTTTCTGACAGCTTTCACTCAAATGTGTGGCATATAATTCATCAGTTTCACTTAGAACTTCAGCACTTTGATACAAAGCATTGATGAATATGTGGGCCGTTTGTAGGCTTTGTATTAGATTACGTGTAATCTCTTTGGGTATAGCACCAAACGGTAGTAAGTCGTCGTATGTGTGTTTCAAACAACTAATATAATCTTCGTGTAATTCGCCATAACTTTGCTTATTCAAATGTACCACTTGATGATACGCCACCGGGAATAAATTCACAAAGAACTTGTGGATGGCATTTTCCAAAGTGCTGCTACTAACTATTTCACTGGATTTTAAATTGCTAAAATTGTAATGAAATCAATTGGAGTTTGTTGTTATTTGTGGGAAATAATTTGTAATAATGGGATTTAATAAAAACCTCCTATAAAGATGTACAGGATTTTTAAAATAAATAATTGATAAAAAAGAAATATAAAATTACAAAATGTGAGTGGAGAAATTACAGAACATTTTCTATTAGCAGAAACATTTTAATAAGTAAAAAAATTTCATAAAATGAATATTATTAGAAAATTGTTTTGTATAAATATACATAAGTTTATGCACATAACATTTTCGTTTCAGTTTATCAATATTTTTTTTTTAATTTTAAAGCTTATGAATTTTTTAAAGTTTGTAACATTATAACATATTCTCTTAATTTGGTGAATTTTAAGAATATCGATGGTCAAAAGTAGAAAGGCCCTAACTCGCATTTTTTACGAAATTGAGCATTTCAGTGAATCCAAATTTTACAAAAGAAATTAAATTATTATCATACAGTTTTTATTACGTTTTTTGAGTTAGGGCCTTTTTTCCTGTGTCCAAATGTTCCATAAAATAAAAATGTTTGAAAAATGGTATATAAATTGTATTGGTTTTTTTAATTATTCTATCAAGAAATAGAAAATTTAACTCAAACTTTGGTTATAGGAGAGTTTAACGAAATTCTATATATGTGACAGCGCATAGAGAAAGGGACCTAAGGGTAAAAGCAGGTTTTGTTCAGGAAAGCCATTTTAAAGATTAAATGATTTTTCTATTTTTTTAAAGTGTTTATAAGAAAAAGAATAAATTTTTTGTAGTTTTGTAAAATCAAGTTATTTTGTTAATTTACTAGGGGAAAAAATGAAAATAAATAAATTTTAGGTCCCTTTCTATTTGCGCTTAGAATCGTCGACTTCACTTTTATAAAACGGGCATATCACTGGGAGGGAACACTTTTGGGGCATGGGATCGGTCTCATTCGATGCTCAGATGTTGTTCACATCAAAAAAAAAAAGTAAAAATGTTTTTTTTTACCCGTAGGTGCCTTTTTCTATGCGCTGTCACATATATAAAAGTGAAACTCTGTGTGTGTGTATGTTAGCTATAGACTCCGAAACTGTAAAACCGATCGAACTCAAACTTTGGCAAGTTATTCCAGGGAGTGTTTATGAGTGGCAAAAAGTGGGCGGGGCCACGCCCATAAACATTAGTTATCATTTTTAGCTACTTGTACTGGACCGATTTTTCTGAAACTTTGCACACATATTGAGCTATCATGACTTTGCAATTTCGTGATTAGAAAAGTGGGCAGTGCCACGCCCGTAAGAAATAAGTTATCATTTTTAGCTACTTGAACTTCACCGATTTTTCTGAAACTTTGCACACATAATGAGCTGTCATGACTATACAGTTTCATTATTAGAAAAGTGGGCAGTGCCACGCCCATTAACAAAAGTTATAATTTTCAGCTTTTTGCACTTGATATTCAATTTAAATTCAGAATGCATTTTTATTCATTAAGGGGCGTAGCAACGCGCGCCGGGCTTTTCTGGTATTATATAAAAGAAATTTTTAATTCAAAATAAATATTCTATTAATAAAGAATTCTTTTTAAATTTTCTATTAAACAGAATTTTTAAAATTTTTTTAAGAATTTTGAAGAACATTTTTGATAAAGTCAGTATAATTTTTTTCAAGAAAATATTTTAAAAAAGTTGTACAATATCATTAAAACCAATATCTATAAAAATATAAGTTTTGTATATATATTTTTTTTTTATATTTTGAAATTGTTTAATTTTAATATTTTCCATAAATAGGGAATTTTTTTAATATATTAATTTTCGCAAAATTTGTTTATTATTTATTAAATTTGTTTAAAGAGTTTTTTAAAAATTCGAATAATTGTCTTTCAAGTAGAAAATTTGAAAAAAATTTTAAATTTTAAAAATTTTAGAAAGTATTTTATAATCTAAAACTATAATATAAATTAAGAAAAAAAAAATATTTTAAAAAAGTAAACAAACTTTGTATTTAAAAGAAATTGATTTTTGAAAAAAAAAAAAATATTTTTGTAATTAACGGAAGAGTTAAACCAAGGCATATTTGTTCATCAGGTAATTGCAGTTCTACAACAATGTAAAAACAACATATATTTTGTTGCTAGAATTTTTATTTCAGATGTCACAGTCAGCTGTTTAATATAAACAAAAAAATAAATAAATAAAAAGAAAAATAAAATATATTTGTTGAAACAGTTTTTCACTTGTAACATGGGACATGTGGTAATAAATATGTACATGTACTAAAAGCTTGTCATAAACAAATTTCGCTGCTAACACGTAAAATTCATATCTATTTACTTTGTTTGTATTTATTGTTCCTTAAAATGTGGCTCAATCAGTTTTTGAAAAGTTATTTGGCATTCTGCCTGTGGCAATGTAACACAAGGCATTGGAGCGTTTGTAAAAAAATTGCTTTGAACTTGAAGATCTGGTTGATGTTCGGGTTCAAACCAAACAGAAATCGTTTGCGGCATCGTATTATAAGCCATTGCAACCATAGCTGCCAGATAAAATAGGGGCAAAATCGTCTAATTTGGGGAAAAAAATCGTCAAAATCGTCAAATAGTTTACTCAAATCGTCATAAAAACGTCAAAATAAAAAAACGCATTTTTCAAAACAAAACATTTTTTATTTAATGCATAACATAACAAACTTTTTAAATCCAGAGAGATTAATGGTTTTATTAGACCCTTTTAAGTTAAGAACATGACAGTAAATAGAATACAATTTAGAATTAATTTCGAAAAATAAATATTAATATTGGCTGCATCTAATTCAGACTAATTGACAAATAATTATAATCATTTCTTTCTAAAGTTTCTACCGATTAAGGTAGCTTTAGGCAAGCGTAAGACGAGCACAACGCCAAAATAAACTACATCGTTTCGCTTTTTAGCCCATAAATTTATTTCTGGATTTGCAAACCAGTCTTCCTTAATTTTCTTCTTGTTGGTTACCTGTGAAAAACACCATTAAAATTTCATTTTAGCTACTACAAAGTTTTGTATAAAAAATAGTTGAAATTTCTACTTACAGAGGTTCGTGTTGTAGGTATCAGTTGATAATATGTGGCATATACTATTCTAAAAATGTACAAAGTGGAAAAATTACCCACACAAACACATTAAATAATGATCGATGTATCTCTTTCACTCTGTTCTATTATTAATAACATAAAAAACCGTTACAAATTATTTTTATTTAGTTTAAGGTTGAAATAAAAGTAATGAAAAATGTTGCAAACTTGAATTCTTGAAAATCGTCAAAAACATAGCATAAATCGTCAAATCGTCAACACTTAATTTTAGCACGTAAAATCGTCAAAATGACGATAAATCGTCAAATCTGGCAGCTATGATTGCAACTTCTATAACGAGATGGCTCTGTGCTTGCAACTTTGGTTGATGGTAATGTTCGCGTCAAAAATAATTTGTTTGTGAAATAGGCGGAACTATTGGAACAGCATTTGGCAATAAAATTGCTTTATGTCTCATTTTTATACCCTTCACACAGTGAAAAAGGGTATATATAGGTTTGTCATTCCGGGTGAAATTTCTACAATTTTCATTTCCGACCCCATAAAGTAAATATGTATTTTCTGAAAGCTTATGAATAGGGGAGTCGATTAAGCTCTGTCAGTCTGACCGTCTGTCCGTGTGTATGTTGAAATCAACTTTTTGAAGCCCCCCCGAAATCGCTTGGACCCGGGTGAGGTATTAAAATATCAGAAATATTCGGGAGTAGATCGGTATTGAAAATCAGAAACATCGGTACATAAACAACTGAGATATGAGCAAAAACCCACGACTAATTTGATTTTTTTTCACAAAAACAACATTACAACAACAACATACATACATACAAACGTGTATACTGGTTAGAAAAAACGTGGCATCGAATCCCAGCTGAGCCAAAAAAATTTTTTTTTTATATTTTTTTAATTTTTTTTATTTTTTGTTTTATATTTAAAATTTTTTTTAAATTTTTTTTTAAAACTTTTTTAAAATTTTTTTTTATTTTTTTTTCAACATACATACGTAAATTTATAATTTTACAATGGTATGTTTATATAAATGTATGTTTTTTATATGTATGTACGTATTTCATATGGGATGAATGGTGATACAAACTACTGCATGACTACACGTTGTGAACGGTATATAAATTCGGCAGGGCCGAATATAGCGCTCTTACTTGTTATAATCTGCATTGGTGAAAAATTATCCTCACATAAAAATGCATTTGACGAAAATTTTGTGTGACATATCTCGCTCCACTAAGAGCGAAATCTTACCAACATCCTTTGGAACTTTAAAAACAAGCCCTACTCCACTTACCCTAACTTTTTTGCATATTAAACATTTTGACCTGACTAAATAAGAGGTTGAAGTTTTTGTTTTAGCACAAATTTAATTTTATATAAAATACTTTTTTTAATATAGCACTTTAAACACTATTGAAATTTAATTGATATATATTTTTTTTTAAATTAACGGAAAAACAAACACACATATAAACAAAATTGACATCTGAAATTCAAAACAAATGAACAAAAAAATAGTCAGCTGTTTAAATAAGAGTACCTGATGAATAAATATGCCTTGAGTTAAACTTTATATGGGAAAGAAGTGTAAAAAGGATATATAAAATTTAAATTCTTTAAAAAATTCAAAAAAAGCTCACCTTTTAATCCCTGAATATAACTGCACAATCAAATTGCGGGATAGAGGTAACATTCGCTTGTATACTTGAGAAAATATATTTAATGTTCTATTTTCTGACTGTTGAGCCAATTCCAAAATATGAGCTAAAAATATATAGAAAAAATAATAAAATAACATTATTATAATATTGTGAAAGGAAAATTGTATTCAAATGCAATAATAGGTTAAACATAATTATCAAAAGTCTATTCTATTATGAATGTCAAATTGGTTAGTGTTTGTCTGGCTCCTTTACACTCTAATATCAATCCATAAATTTTTTAAATACATACATATATGTACATGTTTATATACATTTTTTGAAATTGTAACAAGTTGTTTACATGCATACATATGTATATAGTTTTATTAAATTAATAATTTAATGCTTACTTTACTCTCCACCCTGACCATTCTATTTATTGCTCGTATTAATTTACTAGAATTGTTTTATCAAGTTATTTAATATATATTTATCATTATATTTGCTTAATATTTATTTGAGTTCAATTGTCTGTTAGTTGTTTTTGTTGTTGTTGTTGTGTATTGTAGAAATTTTGTAAGGGAATTATACACCAAGCCCTTTTTTTACGCGGGACATACGTTCTTTAGAACCACTTGTGTATTTTACAAATTTTCAAACTTGTGTAAAGCTATGATCGAACTTGGAAAATATTTACTTAAATAAGCGTGACAACTATTTTTAGAAAATAAGGACTGCTTTATTTATACAAATTAACAAAACTTATTAGACTGATTTTTTATGGAAGTTTGGGTTATTTACCCTTAATTAATTAATTATTTTTAAAAATAAGACCGTTAAAAAAACTTCTCATCCAATTTAATCAGAGACAAATAAATTTAACCAAAAAATATTTAGTGATTAAAAATAGTACTTAAGTATTCAATAAATTGTAAGAACTGTGTTATCGAAGTAGCGAATAATATGCTAGTTTACTGTAAATAGTAATATTTTATTAAAAAGCAATTTTTAAATTTGTCATATAAATTATGAGAAATATACTTACAATAGTGTAATGCAGTGTCAGTTTAATTTAATACAGATTCATTGCAACTATCTACTTACTTCCTCTATTTGCCTTCTAAAGAGATATTACGCTAACGGCATTACTTGCACACTAAGATGTTTATTTGTGCGACAGGCAGTTTAGCAAAGGAAAATAAATAATTATTTGCTAAAAGCTTTCCGCACAGAAAAAAATTCAATGAAATACAATTTTCAATTCAATTTTTTTCATCTTGATGCACTTTTCATGTTTTCTTGTAAGTTCATGTTGTCTGTGTTAACACATTTTTCTTTGTATGTATGTATGCATGTTTGTGAGTTTGTTTATTCACAAATAAATTAATTATCTGTTAAATCAATAAATTATCGTAGTAGTCACTTTATAAAAATCCTTTTTCTACACGATTTTTTTTTATTTTAACTGAGACCTTCAGAAATGTATGCATTGACTGTTACCTTAATTATTACAATGTTTAAAAATTTATAAAGAGAAATCTTTTGCTGCAGTCTTAAGTATAACTAAGTTTTAAAAAATATGTATGAACTTTAATATTAAACTAATTATACCGGTCAAAATGCATGAAAATATGGTCGAAAATATGAATTATTTTTAATTTCATAAACGTCTTATTCTTAGAGAGAAAACTTCCTTTATATTTCTTCTTAGACTACTTTAATGAATTTAATAATGAAACAACATTATTGCTAAAAGCATAGTTTAAAACTTGATAAAAAACTGGCTCACTTTGATACTTACGTTCCCATTAAGAAACATTTAAAAATTTATATTTATTATCGCATAACTTCATTTGTAACACAACATCGTGTTTGTTCCATTTATTTTTAAAATATTTTTACTTTTTATACCCTTCACCTGTGGTGGCAAGCATATAAATATCTTTGTCATTACGCGTGGAATTTTTACAATATATATGTATGTAATGTGCCCCATTAAGTAATTATTTCCTAAAACCTTTTGAATAGGAAAGTCGATTGAAATCAACCTTTTGTTGCACATACTAGTATGCGGTAACAAACTTTAGTAGATCATCGGTATTGCAAAACAGCAAAATTAGTATTTAATCCGCTGAGAAACGTAACATTCTCCTTTTTTCAATTATTTTTAACAAAAAAACAAGTAAGAACGCTATATTCGGCCGTGCCGAATCTTATATACCCTTCACAACGTGTAGTCATGCAATAACAGTAGTTTTTATCACCATTCATCCCATATGAAATACGTATATACATATAAAAAAACATACATATATAAAAACATCCCATTGTAAAATTATAAATTTACGTATGTATGTTAAAAAAAAATTTTGTTAAAAAATTTTTAAAAAAAAATTTAAAAAAAATAATTAAAATATATATAATAAATATCAAACAAAAAAAAATATTAAAAAAAAAATATTAAAAAAAATAAAAAAAAATAATATATTAAATAAAAAATAAAAAAAATTAAAAAAAAAAATTTTTTTTGGCTCAGCTGGGATTCGATGCCACGTTTTCTCTAACCAGTATACACGTTTGTATGT
Organism: Phyto melanocephala; assembly: GCA_941918925.1. Lineage (NCBI taxonomy): Eukaryota > Metazoa > Arthropoda > Insecta > Diptera > Rhinophoridae > Phyto > Phyto melanocephala. The sequence goes on along the minus strand of OW799235.1, from coordinate 93,741,805 downwards.
ATGTATATATGTATGTTGTTGTTGTAATGTTGTTTTTGTGAAAAAAAAATCGAGGTGGTCGTGGGTTTTTGATCATATCTCAGTTGTTTATGTACCGATGTTTCTGATTTTCAATAGCGATCTACTCCCGAATATTTCTGATATTTTAATACCTCACTCGGGTCCAAGTGATGTCGGGGGGCTTCAAAAAGTTGATTTCAACATACACACGGACAGACGGACAGACTGACAGAGCTTAATCGACTCCCCTATTCATAAGCTTTCAGAAAATATATATTTTAAGGGGTCGGAAATGAAAATTGTAGAAATTTCACACGGAATGACAAACCTATATATACCCCTTTTCACTGTGGGTATAATTAAATATTTGTAGCTCTGAGATAATTTATAAACATATTGGTGTAGTACTACTCATGTTTTTTTTATTAGCTTTTATATACGACACGCCTCTAGGTTTATTTTAGACAAATCGGTTACTGACTGTCAAAGTTATAGGCAAAACCAGATTTGAAAAGCATTTATTTTGCGGAGACATATAAAATCCGTAAATGTCCTAGCTAATTTTTGGACACAGTTGTGATAATAACTTGATAGATTGATAGATACCAAAAATATCTATCAAAAAAACTACAAACTCATAAAAATACAACTGTGTAGGTGTCTGAACAAAATGTCATATTAAATACATTTTGTAAATTTAACTTGTAAATTTACTTAGGCTACGCTACGTATCAAGTTTTTAGTCTTATAAACGTCGATGGTTTTTTTCAAAAACCTTATTTTTGATGAAGGATATATAAGATTCGGCAATACCGAATATAAAACTTCTACTTGTTTCTCCTATCAAAAATTTACATTCTCTATATCGATTGCTTAATATATAAAGAGTACCTTGATTTTTTACTACTTTAGCTTATGAATAGGGGAGTCGACTTAGCAATGCCCTACTGTATGTTTGTCTGTCTCTCTGTCCGTCCCTCCATGTGTTGGTTGAAATCAACCTTTAGGTGCCCCACATGCAGCACAGAAATGTATATGGTACTTATCTTTTGAAAATATCTGCAAATGAAAAGCTATTGAAAGCCAGCACATTTGCCTGAGATATAAGCAACTAAACATGACTGCATCTGTCTTTTTCCATATTTTACCATTACAAACAACATTTTGTAGCCCTAGGATAATTGATACACACATTTGTTACGATTCATAGATATGATATGTCTCTAGAGATATAATATGAGATACCTGAGAAATTTTGAACAAATCGATACATAATTGGCAAAGTTATAGCAAAAATTGTTTGGAAAAATTTATTTTTTTTATATATCAAGTTTCTCATGCTCAAAAATAATGTTTGAGTCCCACAAAGACACCGAATTGCAAGGCATTGTCTTAAGCATAAGATAAGCATTTTTATGTTTTATATCTTCTGAACGTTTTTGTTTTCAGCTTAATAAAAAGATATCAGATTTGGTTAAAAGTTCATTTTTCATAACCGTATAACCCATAGAATTAATTTTAGAGAAAAAGTCTTTTTACTGAAATTAAGAAAAATCTTTAACGAAAGCGATTTATGTATGTGCATACATATATCGGTAAAAAAACATACTCTATATGTCACTATGTCTTCTAAAAGATACACAAATTCAATGCAGTAAGTTTTAAGTTTATGGACTTAAAACATTTTGCATTATTGTTTTTTAAAATTTTCCTTGCTTTATTTATTAAAAACTAATACAATTGAAAAAGCCCACAACAATTCAAAACACTATACCTACACAAACACTATAAAAAAAAAAAAATCTATATTCTGTCTGTTAATACAAAAAGTGGAATACTACCTCATGTGTATAGATAGGTAAATTAAGTAATTTAAACAAACATTCACTTTATGCTTAAATAGGGTTCCTTCCTATTTTTGACACACCACAATTTTCATATGACAAATAATACTTTTGTAGCTGTAATAAGTATGTATGCATGTGTTGCTCTAAAACTAGATATGTGAAAATGAAAATTTAGCATAATTTACATTTCAGAGAGATATAAACGACATTCTGTTAATATATCACAACAACACCATACATGTGCACATACATACAAAAACATACTTGTGTTTTATGCTTATGTGTGTGGTTCTCCTTATGCAGCTTTAAACATAAAATTTAAACTTGGTGCCATTTACAAATTCTATAGTATATTTTGCGGAGTTTCATTCTGCCAAGACATACAGTAGTATTATGAAAAAAGGAAAACCGCAAAAAAGTACCACTAAAATTGCTGTCTTAAAATTGTGTAAATGTAAATTTCTGTTAATACTAAAGTGAAATTTTAATTTTAAATGAATTTAATTATGTATTTAGATTATAAGTCGGACTATAGTAAGAGTTAGTTTTAATTGGAATAATTAATTTTAATGAAAATAAATGAAAGATTTCAAGAGCAACTGTTTCGGGAAATATGTTTTAATGTTTTAAAATATACAAGATAAAAATAAGCCTATTGCTCAATTTATTATCAAACTTTAAAGAAATCTTTAAATAAATTAAATTTATATATAAAATTTTCATTTCGCGGTTTTTGTTTTTAAACTCCTCCGAAATGGTATGATTAATAGGATACTTTTCTTTTACCATGCCAACTTTTTTAATTATATACATACTTGCATCGATATAGTTTTTATTACTTTTCTTCAAATTGTGCACAATTTATAGTTCAGCTAATGCAAAAATAAACGTTTAAGAATTGGTCAACATATATTTTTCACAGTCTTAAATATTTAGGTTGACCCACCCCAAGGGAAAATTAATGCCTCACCTAAACAACGTAACGACTTCGTTAAAATTTTAAACTAAGATAGATCTGCATAACGTAGAACAAATATGGATTACCGTTTTTTTAATGTAGTCAGAATAAGTTAGTTATTTTTATTGAACTAAAAAAATATTTCCTAGGGTCAGCTAGTAATTAATAAAATATTGAATATCGTTGTTGCTCCTCCAAATTCAGTTATGTGCCTTTTACTAAGTTTTAGGAGTACAAAAGAAATAATTTTATTTTCTAGCCTTATAATACTACACTTACACATTGCTACTGTTGTTTATTTTTTAATCAATCAAAATATCCTTAAAAAGTTTTGTATATAGATATGTATGTATGTAGTTCAAAATGGATTAATAAAAAACATTTTAAAAATTATCACATAACCGATTACGTTGGATCAGCGACGATATAATTGTCAAATTAAGAAGATTTATTTTGAATAAAAAATCTCTAAACATTTTTGTAATTACATACATTATTTGTTGTTAGAACAAATTTCGGTAAATTTTATTGCTTTCCCTATTTGCCTAGTTTTAACATTTTCATGCATTGTAAATATGCAGTTACCACTCGTGTTTAATATTTGAAATTTAAACTTTATTTTACACTCAAACACATACACACACACACACACACACACACACATGATTTCAATAGACGTTTAACCATTGTTAAATTTTATTGTATAAATGGTATTAAAATTTTATAGTTATATAACTTTTGTTGTTCTTGTTAATTCCTTGTTTGGTTGGTTGTTTACACATTCTCCATTCTATAGTTGACATAAACCCAACAGCATGTTTTCGAAATACAAAAAACATTTTCATTAAGGAATATACATATACAGAAATGTTTGTAAAAGTAGGAAGGGGAAATGCAGAAGTAAGCATACGATTCCTCTGGCCCATATTGTCAGAATGTAGTAAAGGGTGTTTTTTTTACAGGTTTGTTTTTCGAATAGAGATAAAACTGGCATTTTGTGGTCAAATCTGGCAACTCTAATGTCATTTATGTTCAGTTTGGTTTGCCATTTCATCATGAACAGGTTGACAAAAGAACAACGCTTGCAAATCGTGCAAATTTATTTCGAAAATTGAGATTGATCTCGATGCTGATTTTCATCGCAAAATTTTGTTCAGTGATGAGGCTCATTTTTGGTTGAATGGCTACGTCAACAAGCAAAATTGCCACATTTGGAGTGAAGAGAATCCACATGCGACCCTTGAGACGCCATTACATCCACAAAAACTGACTGTTTGGTGTGCTCTATGGGCTGGTGGAGTCATTGGGCCATACTTCTTCCGAAATAATGCTGGAGAGGCAGTTACCGTTAATGGAGACCGGTATAGAGCCATGATAACCGACTATTTTGTTCCCGAATTGGATGGCATGAATGTGGATGAGTTGTGGTTCCAACAAGACGGCGCTACATGCCACACAGCGCACGCCACAATCGATTTATTGAAGGAAACATTCGATGAGCGCATAATTTCGCGGAATGGACCTGTAAATTGGCCACCAAGATCGTGTGATTTGACACCATTGGATTATTTTCTTTGGGGATATGTGAAGTCGCTCGTCTACGCCAACAAACCAGAAACGTTATGGGGAATTGGAAGCCAACATTCGTGGCGTTATTGCCGACATACGGCCCCATATGCTCGAAAAAGTGGTTAAAAACTGGACCTGTAGAATTGGCTTTATTCGAACCAGCCGCGGCGGCCACATGCCTGAAATCATATTTAAACATTAATGGCATACAATTATCCTTCCAATAAAGCCAAATTGATGGTCATTAAAACGATTTTCTTGTGTTTTATTTCAATTCGAAGTTCTATACCACTGAAAAAAACACCCGGTAGTTATTAAAACTTGAATGAATTAAACTACACATGTGTTTATGGAACTAAAGAACCCGACATTCCTGAGATTTCAAAAATTTTACAATACTTTCAAAATGTTTAATATAACAATAGTTTAACTAACTTTCGTACAAAATGGTTAACAACATAAGATTAAATTATAAGAATAATATGTATTAGTTAAAATAACGTTAATAAAACTTCTTTAGTGGTTTTAGTTAAAAATTTTAAATTTCGAACATTAATATCTGCTAAAACAATGTAAATTGCCGCAATATTCAAGTACATACATATGTATTTTTTTTAACCAAAAGGATTAAAACAGTAATTTTGAACATAGTTGGTAAAAGGTAAAGAAATCTGAATTATCTTTAAAAACTACAGCAAATAAGTTTTTCTCTAAGGATTTACTTTTAGTATACATATTATTTTTAAAATACATAAACTTGTTAATACTAAGACATCAATACACAATTTTTGTATTTTTATGTTCAACAATTATCAAATTAAATTTTTATGCAATAAAATTTTTTTCGAACAAAAGTTCGAATTTTCGAACTTTGCCAAAATTGCAAAAATATTGGTTGCCTAATGAAGATAATATAAATAAACTAGTTCTAAGTGATTTTTTTTGCAATTTTTTACTATATTTTTTGTGTATACCAATTGTTAACTTAACTTTTGATATGAAATATGAAAAATTAAAATAAATTTTTATAAATAATTATGGTCTTTAAAAAAGTAAAATGATATTAAGGGCCATTATTACAACTTGCCGACAAAGTTTATGTTAATAAAAGGTAACTTTTGTTAACGTGAGCAATAAACTGACCATTAAGTATTTTTCGTTATTACAACCAGCCTGTAAAATAAATTGTATTTATTTTAAAGTATAGCAGCACCAAAGCAAATGCTGAACAAATTTATAAATTCTTTTAAACCAAAGTGGCAACGACAAGCAAATAGTAAACAATTCCCTTATACGGTAGAAAAAATGGTGACTTTTAATTTTAAACCTCACGTTAAAAGTTAAAGGTAGAGTGATCTTCCCTTTAACTTATCGAACACTTTTATGTTAAAGTGAAGTTATAATAACGAAAAACTTGTTATCTGTCCGATAACATCCTAACTTTAGTTATTGGTAAGTTATAATAAGGGCCCTAAATATTGTAGTTAATAAAGCCATTATTTTTTCAAAAAGCAATATTTGTGTTAAATACAAAAATAAGTGCGCTGGAGACTATTAAATAGGAAAACAAACATTTGTATTTGTCTTTATATTGTTTATTTGACACTTTTTCGAGTTGTACAAGTAAACTCATCAATCACCAATTTAATTTTGAGTTTGTTGTATTCGTTTACAAGTATATCGTTATCGGATGATGATTTAATTTTATTGGTGTTAACTATATGCCTCGCAACTTTATATTCCAGAATGTCGAATAAAACAGAAAATGCTTTTTTTGTCTGCAGATTTTTCAAACACGCGTCTGAGATTGTTTTTATCAATCACAACTTTAGACTATTAAGTAAAAACTCGTTTAATAAAAACATAAATTTTTATGTTTTGCATCAATCATAGCCGAACGCGCGTACGTTTAGTCGAAAAAATGACATCGCAAACACATATAAGACGGTTGATAATTTATAAGTGTTCCTACTGACTTATAATGGCGTAAAAAATACCTTAACTAAATTTTCTTTCCTAGCTTAACATAAATTTGTTAACATATGTTGAGGGAAATATCAACTGTATGCTACTTTATTTTGCACATATTTATTGCAGGCAATAAATGTGGCAATAATTATAAACAATTTTTTTAAACAAATAATTGTTTTTTTTTTGTATTGCCAAAAAATCACTGAACAAATTAATAAGACTATATTTAAAACATTTTAAGATACTAACTTACAAAATATTTAATGTTAATAAGTAAAAATTGCTACTATAGACAAAGGTGTAATAAAAAATTTTCGAACTAAATTAAGTGAGTATGACCTAAAGTAATGCTTTACATGATCACGACGTTCATATTATATTCTCTGTTGCAAACAAATAATAGTTATTTTTGTTTTGTTTTATAATTTATTTGATTACGGTAATCAAGCGTTTCTTTTAATTTTATCATTTATTGTTCACTTTCTATGAAAACTTCTATATAAAAATTTTTTGAAAAAAGTATGACTTATAAAAATTTTAATGACAAAAATAGTATGTCTTTATGCCTTAAAAATAATACAATTGAAGTTAGTATGTTGCTCTAAGAATATCAGGCCTATTATACATTACGATTGGAAGGATTTGGTTTTTATACTTGAAATTCTGATCGATCGATTGCTTTACCTTTTTCAGATTTCACTAATTTTATTATATGTTTGTTTTTAAAAGCCATTTTAATATTTTTTCCATTCCAGAAGAAAATATTTATTAACGCCCCTAAAAGTATGCACACCGAAAACTATATATTTAATATGATTAATGTAAATAGAAATGTTTGTTATAAATTCAATTGAGAAACTTAAAGTGGTTTTAATTTTCGTTTTACTTTTTCTAAAGAAGCGAAATTCGATTTCAAATTTACTTCCGAACGAAATTTATTTCTTTGCATGTACAGTCATGATTTTAAGTCCCATGCGCTGCAGGGTTTTCTACTCACCATGTGTTTGAGTAAATTACCTTTTATCCTCTTTATATGTGTCACAAAACTATGAGTGTGTGTGCATTTGATTTACTTATTCTATATGAGTTAACTTGACTTTTCAAAATTAACAGCAAAAACTACGACTACAATAAGCAATTTAATTTAAATTTTCCTGTTGTGCAATATGGTTAAGGTTGTGCATAAGAGTATTTTCTAAAACATTTTTGCAATAATGGAAGCCAAGAAGAGTGCAACAAAGAAAATTAAAAGGATTCTAATTTAACTTTACTTAAAGCATAATCATTTATACATTTGGATATACAAAATTGAAATGTATAAATGTTAGAAAACAATTTATAATAATTTTTATTAGTTTGGTAGTAGAATGTGTAATATTTGATATTAAAAAAATGTTTGTTAAAAATATAATTTCATAATTTAACATCAGCTATGACTCATTTTGTGATTTTTAAGTCATAATTGTACAACTAATAAACTATCAAACAAGGATATTATTAAGTTGAGGGAAAAAAAATCTGGTTCGTTGAAATAAAATTTTTACGATTTTAACTTCTTTTTTATAATTTTTATTTTAAACAAGATAAAGATTTTATGATATTTATATTATTTCTTCATATTCCCACGCTTCTTAAGATCGCAATTGAGTCTTGTGAGACATTAAACTTCCAGGCAGTCTATATGCAGAAACAGTCAAACCCATAAAAATGTTATTTGAATTCCTTGGGGTTTAAAGACTCGTTTTATTTTGCGTGTATTTTATACTCGTATTTATAATACATATATTTTTATATACAGCCATACATATACAAACAGTTGGTATGTAAAAATATATATTTTTGTATTTATATAAATAAACATTTTCTGTATAAATATGTATGTATATACGCATCAATGATTTAGATTTAAATGTAAATTTGCTTTATTTGTATAAATGTGTATGCGAAGTCTTTTTTTATTTTCGCAGTTTTATTTGCAATTTTCTATAGCAAATATTTGCATTCAATGCAAAATGATACATACGGGTATAAATGAAAATAACAAGTTTTATCATTTGTATATATTTTTTAATACTACTACATGGCAAGTATACACTCATACTTTGACATTTATTTTAATCTTTATTTTGAGGTGTGTCAATGAGCAGTCTTAGTTTTACACAAGATAAAAGAAGATTTTCAAATTGTCATTATAACAAGTTAGAATGCTATACGTTTACATGAATGATTAGCTACGCTTTCAATTGAATGTACAGCAAGTACTGACTACACTATAGATTACCTTTGAGCGGTTAAGTGAGAATTAATTTCACGTTATATATAAGCATGATTAAAAAAAGGCAACATTATTCCTGTGCTTGTGCTTATTTTTTTTTGTCCGGGACTGGCGCTTTCTTTCAATTAAAAGAAATTTCTAAAATACCAAAAATTACGTTATCATTTTCATACTTGAGCAAAAACTTTAAATGATCCAAAAAATAAATTTGTAAATTTGAGATGTGAAAGAATTTTGGAAATCTATACATATGTAAGTATGTATATATAAAAAATAAGGTGACTGACACATAAAATTTGGTCATTTGGAATTTCGAACTTTAAAAGTGGTAAAAAAGGGTAAAAACAATTAAGTTCGAGTAAAATCGGTAGCATTATATCTGTTTAACTTAAAATTATACAAAATAACCTTAAAAGGTATTGTAATCCACACGGAAACTAAGTTGACATTTGTCTGGACCTTTTTTTGAGGTTTCAACATCTAATGGGCAAAAACTGTTAAAAATTAAATAGTTAATAAAATTCTTAATCATTAAAACTTTAATTAAAATAATTTTATTTAAAGAATAGGCTATGTTCTGTATTCCAAAAATACCGAATGAATTATTTTTATCGGAATACTTTATTGCTTTATTACTGATATTTATTTAATTAAAAAAAATTGTGGTAAAAATTAACACACTTTTACCCCCTAAAAATAAATGCAGAAAAAAACAATTCCTTTATAAAACCGCTAAAAAATGTCTTACATCTTGGTGTCTGTTTTATTAGTCTTTCTGTTTACTAGATTACTTTATATGTAGTTACTTTTTTCTTGTGGCATTACTTACGGTGTGCCGTTAATAATATAGACTGGAATTTTTGCAGTTAGCAACTAGAGTCAAGCAACTCCCATCGTAAGTTAAACATGCAAAATTCCTTTAGAATGAACAAATACAAAAAAGACAAGCAAGACAAAATTAAAAATATGATGCTGGTATGAATTTCATTAAATGCTGTTTTATACTTCAGCACATATACTTTAACATTATCATGAAAAAAGTATAAAGCCTAGGATGTCATGAAACCAACTACACTTTGAAGAATATTAAAGATGCCCTGAATTTGATAGACAAATTAAGCAAGTCTATGAAATGTGAGGATCTGAAATATCATCTTCTCCATTACTATTAAATGTAGTTGTACTCAGGGTACACTTATACAAGGTGGCGGTGCCAGCCCAGCTGACAATTTTTTTGTGTTCTGGAGTATGTCAAACTACATATATATGTATTAAAAAAATTATTTCAACTCCGGAAATTGTCAAACTTCATACATAAAAAAGAGAGCCGAAAATCGCTCTTCTTTACGCTATCACCTTATGTAATTACACCATGGTTGTACTAGTTATTTGTTGTAAGTTGCAAGTCATAGAGCAGCTTACGATACCTTGACGCTTACTTTTTATCTTTTAAGGTATCATTAGTGGCGAGAGAACAGTCAACTGATTTTGAATGCCAGATGGAAAACTAAATTTTATTTTTAAAACTATCGATATCTTGCCGAAAGCATTTAGGGTAAGAAATATCCAAGACATCGATCTTTTTGCGGACGGATCAATGATTAGTGATCGCAGTGGAATGGGTTTATATGACATGAGCCAAAATTGAAGTAAATACTTCTTTCTATTAGATCACAATACTGTTTTTCAGGCTGAGATTATGGCATTAACGCAAGGCATTTAATGAATAAAGGAAACTGATAACGTGGCTCCGATTCGTATCTTTACGTATAGCCAGTCAGTTATCAGGATACTAATGAATGAAAAGGATGAATTTCAAAATATCTTGCAATGCAAGAGCGAGATAAACTCGAATACGAATTGTGAACGTCTAAAGTTATGGACACCAACCCATCACGGCATAATCGAAAACGAGAAAGCCCACAAGTTATTTACAACGGGATCATTTCTGGATAATATGGCCTTGGAAATGCTAAACCCTTTCAGCGGTTCAAAAATGAACTTAAAGTTTGGGAAATGGAGAAACACGCTGGTGTCGGTGAAGTGACGAAGATACCAAACCAACCAAATCAAATCTCGAGAAATCGAATGAGATTCTAAAAACTAAGTAGACCAACACTTACTTAAGAATTAATAATTTTAATATTTGAGAATTTCTTCTTTCAGAAAGTTGTTAATAAACGCTCTTTTTTATTTATATTATAAATATAAATTAAAAAATCATAGTAATGATTCCTATAGGTGTAGTTTTCCTTTAGTACATAATATGAGTATTCTTAACAATCGAGTGTAAAATAAGCACGATTGCCTCTGTGTTTGATCCAAACAAAGTCAAAATTTGCAGCTCATTTCGATTGGCAACATTTTTGGTTAATCTTCTTTTAATGGGCCAGTTGCCGACAAAGACTCGGCGAAAAAATTATTTAGATTATCGATTTCCTAAATAAGATTTGGTCACAGTTGCACCTAATAATTTTCCATTATGGTCTTGAAACTGTTACTTGTGATAAATAACAAAATTACTAAATTAATTACTGAAATATAATAAGTTCGTTCTACAGTATTCATTTGCTACCCCATAAAGTATGCAAATATTTTATGAACCCTTACAGATAGAGAAGTAGATTTAGCTTAAACAACAACAAAAGCTAGCGGTTGCTAATACATACTTATGTATATAAGTACATGATGGTACAAATTGCATGAAGGGTATATAAGATTCGGCACTGACGAATATAACAACGCTCCTACTTGTTTTGTTAACGACTTTCCTTGATTCTGCTTGCAGTAAATGTTACTACAATAGAATTAGTAGTAGATGCCTGCTACAACTGCTGCGTATTTTCTTTCTATGTTGTTACTGGTGTAACTATGTATGGACTTACTTGCTATGACTATTAGTGTATTTACGAGGCGTGCGTATATGCTGTAGCAAAAGATTAGAATTTATAATATTTATAAGTAGAAATTAAAGAAGAAGTTTATGCCTGAGAATATTTATAAGTTTTAATGAATATTTTTGTTGCTGAAGCTGCTGCTGTGTGTAATTGTGTTTTTTCGTTAACAAAAATACTTTAGTCTTATTAAGGTTAGTTACCTTTCTTTCCCTCTTTCTCTTTCCATACATTTAAAGCGTTTGCAATGAAAGATGTTTTGGACGAGAATAAAGAAAATTTGCCCAGTGTTATTAAAAAATTATATTCGAAATTAAGTGGATTATTTTTATTTGTTGCATTTCCTTCTTTAAGAAAAATTCTAGACACCCCTTTTAAGCATAAAAGGTATATTAAGCAGTTTCTTACATTTTACTGATACATACTTAGTATTACATTTCATATTATTTTGCAGATAATGGGGTAGAACAAGCCATGTAATGGTATTTTAAAAATGAAAATAATTTAAAACAATACAATGTCTAAAAATTTTAAATTTTATTTATTTTGGTTTATAAAACCAGACCCCTTCTATAACTACTTATTTACATGTAATTTTTTTAAACAGGGCCTACATTCTAGTAAAAATTTCAAATATGTGGTGCATACCCAGGATAGCTAATGGAATACTACAGAGTGTTGTTGGGATCCTAAAATTGTTGTACTGTTATACAGTTTGAATATAATATTTATTTTTTATTATTTAATATTATTTGCCTGTTTTTATTACTTTTAAAAGTTCGTTTTATTTTACTATTTTTGTTGGGGGCAAATGTTAAAACTTTTATTAATAAAATTTCTGCGTTTAAATTTTGGCAAATATAATTTTCTGTTTATGTTTTGATTACTAAAATAAATATAATTTATTTTTTTAAATAAATTTTTATAAAGGGTCCGCCAAACAACTTTTTTTTTTTAGAAAATGCTATAAAAAAGTGTAGCTTCGGCTGTGTGGCACGTACGCCGTCCTGTTGAAACCAAATGTTGCCAATATCCCCTCTTCAATTTTTGTGAACAAAAATTCGTTCAACATGGCCCGATAACAATCGCCACGGCCATTCCTTGCTCATTTTCGAAGAAAAATGGCCCAATTATGCCTCTGGACCAAATCTGACTCGTTTTGGGTGTATCGGCTTTTCAATGTTTGCGTGCGGGTTTTCTGTGCCCCAAATGCGACAATTTGACAAAATGAGCTTCATCTGAAAAAATGACTTTTTTTTTGGCAAAATCGGCCAAAGTAATGTCGCAATATTTCCCAGCGTTGTTCAAGCGTATACACAACCATATTCGTTTAGCGGAAGGATAAAACTAATTATCTGTCAAATAAGACATGAGCTAAGTGTTACCATTCACGAAATAAGCACTAGTTGAAAAAAAAAAACGTTAGATAGCGGACCCTTTATAATATCATTCCATTTGTAATTTCTACAATATTCATTTTCGTAATGTACAATATTCATTTCATAAAGTACATAGATATTTTCTGGAAGCTTATAAATAAGGAAGTCTGTCTTTCCGTGTACTTTAGAAGTCCCTACACGGTGAACATATCTGTTTGTAGAATCAACATGTTGAAAATAATCGGGAATTAATCGCTATTGGAATCCAGTACAATCACCCTATATTATTTCAAAACATAAGCATAAGACTGCCTCTGTTTTTCCAATAGTTTTACCAGAAAAATTAACATTTTTAGTTCCGGGATAATTTATAGACACGTTTACGACTATTTGTAGGTATGATATGTCTCTAGGGACTTCACAAAAAATTTTGGACAAATCAGTCACTTACCGTCAAAGTTAAAGGCAAAAATTATTTGGAAAACTGTATATATTTCAGAATATATAAAGATACGTTAGCTCCTAATTAATTTTAAGACACACTAAAGACACCAAATTACAAGCCGTCGGTTGAAAACTAAAGTAAAAAAAATAATAATATTCCTAAAATTTACAATCAACAATCGCTTCTGTACAACCGAAATGATCGATATGGTTATCAAGCAACCACCCCAGCCTCCACTACAAAATGGCGTATTTATATGGGTAAAATCTAGTAATTAAAAATGCATCCACTAAAACCGCCTTAATATTGGTGTTTAATGAAAAGCATTGACTAATAGAATACAATAATCTATAAAAAAGTGTAAGTCCAAGATGGCTTCCGAATTAAAATGGCAAATAAATTGTTTTAACCCTATCAATACCAATATCAAGTTAAATGGCTTGACTAATATAATAAAGTGAACTATTTAAAAATTCAAAATGACAGATTGCGTCGGAAATAACAAAACAAAATGGAGTATAACACTAACTCTGAAATTTAGATTACGCTACGATGTGGTATACCTACATACATATGAACATGATGGTCAATATTATTTTTTGAAATCCGCACAGCCATTTAAAGCCTTTTACTTGTTTTATTTTATTTTACAATAGTTGAAAAGTAATACCATCTTAGCTTTTTTCTGGCGATAGAGATAAACACCATTTGTGTTTTTATTTAGGGGGCTTTATAAGCAAAATTAGTTAACAATACTGTTATGACAAAACGTTGACACTATAATTTAGGTTTGTAAAAATTAATACTAAATTCCATATTTTCTGCCATACATTGTTGCAATTATTAAGAAAATATCTTTGTGCCTACTGTTGAGCAAATATATATGCCAGAAAATATATGTACAAAAATCAGATTAATTTTTGCCAGAACTTTCGGTATTAAAACAAGTAAGAGCGCTATATTCGGCCGTGCCGAATCTTATATACCCTTCACAACGTGTAGTCATGCAATAACAGTAGTTTGTGTCACCATTCATCCCATATGAAATACGTACATACATATAAAAACATACATATATAAAAACATCCCATTGTAAAATTATAAATTCACGTATGTATGTTAAAAAAACAAAAAAAAAAATAAAATAAAAACAATAAAAAAAAAATTTAAAAAAAAATTTAAAAAAAAAAATTTTAAAAAAAATATTATATATATAATATAATAAAACAAAAAAAAAAAATAAAAAAAAAATTAAAAAAAAAAATTTAAAAAAAAGTAATAAAAATATAATAAATAAAATATATTAAATAAAAAATAAAAAAAAAATAAAAAAATTTTTTTGGCTCAGCTGGGATTCGATGCCACGTTTTTTCTAACCAGTATACACGTTTGTATGTATGTATGTATGTTGTTGTTGTAATGTTCTTTTTGTGAAAAAAAATCGAGGTGGTCGTGGGTTTTTGCTCATATCTCAGTTGTTTATGTACCGATGTTTCTGAATTTCAATACCGATCTACTCCCGAATATTTCTGATATTTTAATACCTTACCCAGGTCCAACCTATGGCGGGGGGCTTCAATAAGTTGATTTCAACATACACACGGACAGACGGTCAGACGGACAGACTGACAGAGCTTAATCGACTCCCCTATTCATATTCTTTCAGAAAATATATACTTTATGGGGTCGGAAATGAAAATTGTAGAAATTTCACACGGAATGACAAACCTATATATACCCTTTTTCACTGTGTGAAGGGTATACAAAGGTGTGACTTTTTGTAATGATACAAAAACTAATTTAGCGCTTTAATGTAATTTTATGTTTTAAACACATAGACAACAGCAGGCTTCCACAAATCTACACATAATTCTATGAGCTGTAGACCCACCGTTTCAGCTGCCGCCAACTTAGCGTTTTAAAGCAGTGTTGTGTCTTATCCGTTAAATATTTGCTTCAATTAATTTTAAAAATACGATACTCGAAGTATTGGGTAAGATTATTAAGTATATAATTAGAGCAATTACTCAATAATTTAACATCACAATATACAAATATACTAACTGAACCATTACACACATATATATTTAAATAATTACAAAATATCTATTTCATTAATTATATTATAAATATTATATTATATTACAAAACGTTCTTAAGGGGTTAATAATAGCCAACTGATTTTGCTAAAAATCATACAAAATTTAATCAATAAAAAGTATAATTTAACACATAATTAAAAATTACTATAAACAAAATCGTAATTTCTATAATGCTTTATTTTAATTTAATGCAAATAATAATGAACTGAAAACAGCAATACATAATAACAACAACAACAACAAAATTAAACAAAGTGGACAATGATCACGTTTCAAATATTTTAAAAATGCAAGCAGCGCACTCAAAAAATGATATTTTTATTAGACAGATTTAAAAAAGGTTTACAAAAGGCAAACAAGGCAAAATTATGGAAATTAAAATTATGGAGCTTTAAAAAAATTTACGTTAAAAAGAATTATCGAAAATTTGCAAAATTACAATTTTCTTTAAAAGCATAATACTCAAAAATTAAAATATAAGATTTTCTATAAAAAACACATTTTAAATAATAATTATCCCTTAAAAAATTATTTTTAGAAAATTTTCTTAAAATCCGAAACTTATCAAATAATTTTTAGGAAATCGTAAAAAGTTTTTTTCAAATTGAAATTTTTTTTTAAGTTCTTGAGAGATTTAAATAAAACTAAATTTTATGAATAGAAACTAATAAAAATCTAATATATAAAATTCTCGTGTCGCGGTGTTTGTGATTACTCTCCGCCGAAATGGCTTGACTGGTGTTCCTGAAATTTTGTGTGCATATAGAGTAGGTCTGATAATCGGCTAACATACATATATTTTTCATACCCCTCAACGCCGCGCCTTTTCTTCACGCACCCACAGGAAGGCCAGACTGCTGGACCGATCTTCTTATAATTTTCATAAAATTTAACTAAGGCTCTGGTATGATTAATAGGATACTTTTTTTTTACCACGCCTACTTTAACGTCCATATTTTTTAATTATGCAATTGCATCGACATAGTTTTATTCTTCAAATTTTACACAATTAATAATCTAGCCAATGCAGAAATAAACGTTTGAGAATCGGTCAACATCTACTTTTCTTACTCCTAAATATTAAGGGTGACTCACCCCAAGGGACAATTTATGCCTCACCTACATAACGTAACGACTTCGATGAAATTTGAGATAGCTTTCAAGAATTGTAATTTAAAATAAATTCGTTACTTTAATAAAGAATAATTTATTAACCTAAATAAAGCACTGTCTAAGTTAGTTGTTTTTATTGAACTAAACAAAATATTTCCTAGAAATAATTTATATGGCAAAACAACATTGGCCGGGTGAGCTAGTTACTCTATATACATAAATGTTTCTTATTAAATAAAAAACTTATCGAATTGAGTTAATATAAAGAAAAGTGTTATCAAAAACTGTTTAATTATTATAAGTTTAATTTATTAATTATGAAAGAATTCTAAATAATTTAATTATTTTATGTATTTTTAACATTCAATATTTATTAAAAAAAAATAAATTATATTCATTATATCATTCCTTGGCACTACAGGTGATGGATGTAAAAAAACAATATTAATTGTATTGCAGCCAACTTCACTACCTAAAGCTCTGTCAAAATAGGATTATAAAGCATTGCTGCCACATTGTATCGGATTGCTGCATAACAATTATATGGTCATGGCAATTTTTGACAATTTGTAGTTCTTGTTTAGGTTTGTCTGTTTGGCAAACAATTTAGTTCAGTTCCCAAAAGAGCACTAAAATGAAGGCTTATCGCGAATCAAATTCATGCATAAATTCACAATTGCATTTGATCGTCTCCATTACAAAATTTCTTCTAGGCAAGCCATAATTTTTGCCAAGTTCATTTCACTATTTTCTTATATGCTGAAGTAAGCGCTATAAATCTATCTAAATTTGTATAATTATATAAAATATATGTTTATGTACAAATTCCATAATATGCTTACATAAACTGAAAACAGTATCAGAATATTATCTAATTAGTGCTTTCTTTGAAGACTATGCGTTTTTTACGCGATTAAATATGTGGTGATTTTTTAACCATTAAAAGTTGGCACAGTTTTACTCTCTATTTTGTTTATTATTTAATATTCTCTTTCAGAGTGCTTTTAAATAATTTGTACTTTTTTTTAGAGAATATTGATTTCCTGTATAGTCCCTTTAAATTCCATGGCTTTTGCTAACATTTAAAAAATCAAATTTTATATCAAACTTTTGGCGCTTTATATAAATTTAAATTTATTTTATTGCATTTGGCAAATGCTTTTTATAGTTTTTTTTTATATTTATGATGCAATGACACAGACATCTGTCAATAAATTATATGAATATAAATGTTTTTTATATTTATTTAATTTTAATGATTAATTTCTTTAAAGTATGACTGTGTTCGCAAAAAAGCAATTCCAAGAAAAATATTTGTTGTCTTTTAATATTTTGTTCATACTAATTTCACAAATTTCTGTTGAGTGATATTTTTTTAAACAAATTGTCGTTGATTTTTTGATTTATTATTAGTATTCACAATATTCAATTGAAATTCAAAAAGTTTTTTTTTTTCGTTTTCTTTCAGACTACAAGGATACTAAGGTTATTCACGTCATTCATCAAGTTTTGCGAAAATGCTTTTATTAACTCTTACTTAAGTGAGCACCAGTTGCAACAAAAAGATGTTAAACAGTCATAGCCATCATGGTTATAAAAGCAAAATTATGGTATTTTTCTGTTCTGTCAAAAAAATTTTATTTTATTAAGCAATAAAGTTTTCTTTGTTTGGAAGATTGGCAACACTATTAAACGTATTTATACAGAATCATGGTACAATCATCAGGTAGCCTCAGTTCTGCGACAACTAAATCCTAAATGTATTTTGTTGCTGGAAAACGACGACTTAAATGTCAAAAAGCAAATGTGTGTGCGTGTTTTTTTTGGCGGTAGAATATATACGTACACAATATATACACATACATAAACAAAATTTGACATCTTCGTTAAACCTTAAGGTAGAGAAAAAAATAATCAGCTGTTTTAGTGAGGCTACCTGATAATTGTACCATGTACAGAATTTAAGAATTTGATTAGATGTACTCAAGCCGAATTCAAGCAGATGAACTTATCAGCCCAGCTGATGGGGAAACATAATGTTAAAATTTGTTGAATTCGCCTTGATTTGATTTATTAATGCAGGGATGGAAAATGAGATTTTGGATTCGGAAGTAAACAATTAACTTAAGTGTGATTTTTTGATAATAAATGCACCAAATTAAAGTATATTTGTTGCTATTGCATCATTTATAATATGTTTCTCAAATACATATCCTTTTTTTCATAAAATTTTATTTAATTAAACATATCAAAACAACTTTTCCACATCTGCTATATGAATAGGCTTTGACATTTCCTAAAAAGTTGCTTTATTGTATCAATTACATCTGTATAAATATGCTTTGTATGTATTGTTAAAAGCAAAATATAGAGCGAAAACCTTTGCCACATAGTTATTATTCTGCATACAAAAACGTGAATACCCTTAATCATAGTTAAATGCAATTTGTATGTATTTTAAATTCAATATAACTAAATCAATCAAAATACAAAATTTTAATTAAAATTTTTTAAGTGGTTGTTAAGATAGATATTTTTTATTTCTTTACTTACATTGAAATAAATTTGCTGTGGATTCTAAAATGCCACGTAAACTTTTTGTGTGATGATGCAAAAGTCTTTCAAATTCGATTGTCGCTTTTTTTCTTAAGTCAATTTCTGTTGAATTTGAACAACACTGCCCGCCACATTGTGAACCTGCAAAGACAAGAAAAAAATGATAAATACAATTTTATAAAGGGTATCGTTAAATGTGACATAAAAACCATACTTAAAACGAAACAAATTGAAAAATATTGAAAATTTTGTTTTTGCCAAATTGTGTCAAGGTAACTCTAAGATGTGTTTGACTATTGTACACGATATATGTATTCATACATATATATGTTTCGGTGTATGCAGCTATTGCAATAACTCTTTAGCATAAGTTTTTTTTGGCTTTTCGCCAACTATTTTATTTATTACATTTTTTCACGTTGCTATAAAACATTGCATAGTTTGTCACCAAACTTAATACAGGAAGTAGAGAACAAAGAGAGAGAGATAATGTATAACACGCACACAATGAAAGCAAATGGTAAGGAAAATGTAAAAGTAAAAGTGGGTGTCTAGGGTTCAGGGCTAAATTTTTAAAAATTTGTGGTCAAATTTGTAGATATGGTACATACATGTGGTATGTGTTTAAAAATTAAAAAAATCTTTATTATAGTATAAAAAAATTAAATTATAGTATATTTTTGGGGGATGCAATAGCAATTTTTTTAAGACAAAAAAAACATTAGATTTTATATACATATATAAAGTAATAATACTTGCTATTTGTTAGAATTTTTGCGTGGTCGAAACGATAATCTGATCGCGATAAAATTTTGATAACATATTCTAACATAAGGGGCGTGGCTTCTTCATTACATGCCTGGTAAATCGTTTTGTTGACTACGAACAGCCTTTATATTGGGTATTGGCTATCTATATGTTGTCTCCAATTTCGTCTATTCGTTTTCATATCCCTGATATCATTCATGTTGTTTAGAAAGTGCTTAATTACTCTGACAATTCGTTAACTGCATGCGATGTGGATATCCACCAAGTGTTTGTAGGGCGACCTCTTTCTTCACTAGCTTGTAGGTTATCGACATGAGCATAATTACATATTTCATCCAGTGATGTTCGGTGGTATGAACAACCCAAACAAATGTGTTTTTACATTAACGTCGTTTTTTTTTGCTTTTGCCCCAAGTTGTGCATTAGATATTGAACGAAGACAAAAGATTTTGAGGACTGTCGAAGTATATTTTTAACACCTTCGGTAACGACGAAATTTGGCATCCATATAGTAATGCAGCTAAGACGCATGTATTTAAGCTCCAATGGATTCCTTTTAATATGTTTAACTGTACCACCAACCCCAAATATGACACTGACCAAATGTTGAAATCTTCAAACACGTTGCATATAATTCTTAGAAGCTTTTATTAGCAGATGTAATGGATCAATAAGCTACATTAGTTTTGCAGCCAGGTAAGTTAACATAGTCTGCATGACACATATAGAGAGTTCACATTTGTCATTCGCGTATTTAAATGACTTAATACGGTCATTAGGGTATGTTTATGCTGGTACCTTCATGGATCACATCAGTCGACTGAAAGTGGTCAGAAGGCTACATCGCACGTTCATAGAAGATGGTATCTTTACTTATTGGGTATAGAAAAATAACAGATTTCATACATATGTATAGAGGTTAGGGAAAGTAAAATAGCGGTAGACTACGGATCACTAGATAAGTGAGAATGCTATAGGGGGCCTAAGTCTAACGAAGATGCTGACCATTACGAAGGACTGTTCGATAAGGATTGTCGCCAATGTAAAATTCATTTCTATTCCATAGAAAACGCCTATAGTGGCTCGGGACTTAGTAAAAAAAGATATTGGAAGCTGATTCGAAGCCATTAACCACTAGGGTATGATTTTAGAAAATAGTTTATCGAATAAATCATTTTTTTTTGGGATATCACTACCGGCCTACATATCGAATTCTATATATAATAGATGAATTGATGTAATTCTACAAGTTTTGAGGGCAAGAAATTTTAATGTATTTGGAAAAGTAAACACAGTAAGTAGCTTTGGAAAAAATGTTTATTAGTTTTATAAGAAAAATATTATACTGCAATAGTTATTTAAAATTAAAACAAAAAAATTTATATATAATTTTTTTGGGAAAGATGCCTGATTCTTTTACTTTTGGTATTTTACAATCTCAGGAAACTTAAGGTTTAAAACGAAAAATGGTCCAAATATATCTGCCAAAAGCGTTCTAAGCATTTCTCTAAGTTTAGAAAGAAACTTAACTCATAAAACTCAAAGAATTAAGGTAGGAATTTCCTTTTTATATAAATACTGATGAATAACATAAGAATCTAAAAGTATTTTGCATAAATAATAATAAGTTATCTCTGCTTTAATGGCTTAAATTGTGATATTTTGTATTTTTAATTATTATATTCAACTTTAATATGTTAACATTAGGTTTTATTTAAATTGTTTAAACTATACAAAATCTTATTTATTACATATTAGCTTATTTAGGAAAAAAAACTTGATAAACTCCTCATTCTGTTATGTTAGCCTTCTTATGTTTAATATTAAGGACCTCTATTTTATTTAAAATATAATTGCATACTTTTCGGCATTGATTTCATTGTTATTAACAACCCGCTAAGAAATTCAATATTTTGCCGAAACAGACGAAAGTAAAACAAAAATTAATGGTTGACTTTTATTAAAAATGTTTACATGAATTATAAAAAGCTTTTTGTTGTTGTTTGGCTTAAGTACATACATTATTGTAAGAGCTTAAGATGGGAAATTCTTACAAAACATAATGAAATATTTGATATAAATTATATGGTTTTCAATTAAGTTATTTAACAATGTACATAGTAAAAACTCTAAATTAAATACAACAGTAAAAGTTAGTAATGTACCTAGTATGGTGTTGAGAAATAGTACTCGATTTTCAATTCCTGCTCCTACTGCTATGCAATGCAATATATTGCACAGACAGACAAGTCAATACTTATGTTTATGTTAGCTAAACATGTTTACATTTATGCTTCGCCAACAATACAAACAAGTTAAATTTATTTTCTTTTAGTTTTTATTTCTATGAGCATTAAACAACAAAACACTTAAATTGGCAAAGAACATTCTTGTTATGTGCAAATGTATGCTCGTGTGTGCATATTAAAAATTTTTAAACTTTTACTTCCTTACTAACGTTTTGTGTTTTGTTTATTTATAGTATAGGTACTAGTTAAGTTTATTGTAGTGTTTGTGCATGTTAAATAATTTGTACAGGTTTATTTTAACGTTATATTTTAATATTTTTTTCCACCTGTACAAACTTATTCACTTCCTTCAACCTAAATAGTTAAACCAGCATTTCCCTACAAAGTTTTCTACATTTTTGTAAACTAAATGAGAATTAAATAAATACTGTTAAAAATTTATCAGCAGTTTTAAGAGATTTAAGGAAAATATATAGATAGATATCGTCTACTTTTTTAGATCCTTATATTAATATTTTGTTCTTATTCTTGAGATAAAATTTTTTTACCCTGAAATGTAAAATAAAACATTTTTTTTTATAAAAAACAGAAAAATTGATTTCAAGCCCAAGAATAAGAACAAAATATTTATAAAAATTTATTTATTTTTTATTCCAAAAAAATGATATTTAAAATAATATTTAAAAAGAAGGGAAAAAATTAAATTAAACAATTTAAAATTATTTTAACAATGATTACCATGTTTCTTTATTCACACAAATTATTGTTGCGTGAGTTTCGTATAAATAATAACGAACCAAAAATATGAAATTTTATATATTTATTACTAAACGAAGTAGTATCTTTCAGAAACATTTTTCTCAATTAATTAAGTACATTTGAAATGATCTTAGTAAGGTCGGCATACATTTAGATGGAGTTAAAAAAGATTTTATGTGTGTCTTGTGTCACCCTTAGAGCACACTTTGAGAATGGCCGACTAATAAAATGCATTTGTTTACCTCTATACTTGTGATCACTACTGCATGATTATTATTGTTTTTGTTGGTATGGTTCTAAAATTGTGTGCAAATTAGGAAAACATTTGACGTAATAAACGTTACCAATAAAATGACTTAATTTTCCTAATATAACTAAAAGCTTATTTAATTAAAAATGTTCTTGATTGAATTAAATTGCAATTGAGAATTATATGTTTTGACGGTATCACAAAACGTTAACGATCTAGTTCATACATATTTAAACACATCTCTTTATATATAAAGATTACGTGTATGTTCGTGATCCATAAGGTCGAACGTCCGACAGATGGCGCAATATATAGTTTTTTTTTTGTTTTTGTACCGTAATACCCTAGACAGACAACAGCGTTAATTTGCATTAAAAGTCTTAATTCAAATTAACTATTGAATTATCCCCATTCCAAGGTGTATTAGATTTCACGTAAATGCACTAAATCAAATTGAATTTATACTGCATTTAGCAATTTTAATATGGCAACACGGTCGGCAATCAATCAAAAAATTAAAAAATCAAAAATGTAAAATAAAAATAGATTCGATATGTTGAAATTTTTTACATATTTTTTGGAATGCCTTTCTGTTTAGGCGAAAGTTTTCCTGAATACTGGTATCGTCCATCGTAAGCACGTCACCCTCCCAAAAAGTGCTGTTACGGTCCTTTAAAAAAATACCACATACCTACATACATACATACATATGTATGTATGAATTATAACCTGCATGAAAAGATTCCATTAAACTTACTAATTTCCACAATTCCCTTTCTCTTGTTTCAGAGTGTCCTTCTGCCATCCCAACTTGTAGGAACATGTTCAGATTTGTGATTGCTAGTGCATTTACAATTTTTAGAATTTTTACTAAATGCAGAAACAGTCGTCTGTCACAGCAAAATTTTAATGTGCATTAGTGAGATTTTAATGCAAATTAACTCTGTCGTCTGTCTATGGTATAACTCAAGAACTACTGCACAGATTTTGACCAAACTTTATATGCATGCTCTATGAGCCGTAAGGAGTGTTTCGAAGCTCTTCCGACAGATGGCGCAATATTTAGTTTTTTTTGTGTGTTTTGACAGATAGAGATTAGCGCAATAACCTTATGCTCTGTTTCGCTGGGGCCAGCCACGAGGACCGGGCCCAGCTAGTTTTCATATAAAATCAGTTTTATAAACCCTTTATAAGCTTTTAGTAATTTTTATAAATAAAGGCATTACAAATAATTATTTACCAAAAATAGTGGACACGCTAATTTAAGCAAATATTTGCTAAATGTGAACATACCTTAAGTTTTATTATCTTGCTTTATTTTATTGTAGTTTTCCTCAGGGCATTTAAATGTATGGTTGAGTAAGGAGAGAAACAGAGTGTGTGTGTGTGTAGGTAAGTATGTATTCCTTACAATTACTTCAATTGTTTATGTTGTTATTGTGAGTATGGTTTTTCATTTTTTTGTTATTGTAGTTGTTGCTTAAAGCAGAACATATAAGTAAATTGCCATAAGGAATATTTAGGGCATTTGCCAAAGAAACAATGAAAGAAATATTACTGTTGCAGTTTTCTTTGCATTTCCCCCATTTTATTTGTTTTAGTGTCAGGGTCGTTGTTAAACTTTAATGCAATTTTTATTATTGACGCTTTTTTTTGTCAGAGAATATTGAGTTTTAATTTTTATTTTCTTAAAGTTATTTTGCATAGTTTTTGATGTTTAAGTTAAAAAGAGTTTTTGGGGTGTATGTAATTTAATGTAGTTAGCCAAAATTTTTCTTATATTTTTTTTAATGTATTGATAATTTGCCAAGAAACAAGGCAACAGAATTATTGCTTTGTGTTAAGTAGGTCAGAAGAAATGATTAATTTTTTGAGAAATACTCCTTAAAGTAGGCAATATTTTATGAAATCTTACAAATTAATTAGCTATTGTAATTTATGGTCTTCGGGGACTTAGAGACAAAAAGATTTATTTAAAAAAAAATTCATGTAATAAGGTTAAAGAACAGCGTTTTCGAAAGATGAATGGATACTAGGTTTAATAAGAAGGTTTAGTGTGAATTTAACAGTTTATTCTAATTATAAATATTTTGTTTAAGTTTTTTATAAAAAAAAATTTTTGTACACAATTTTTCTTTATAGAAACGTTTAAATAAATTTTTTGGATTTAGCATTTGGTAATGAATGTGACGTTTATATTACAATTGTTTACCATTTTTTATATGGACTTTTGACCATAAGTACTTAATAATAATATATAAAAAAAATTTCTATTTAAAAAAAAATTCTAAAATTCTTTACAACAAGAACAACTTATTGTTTTTAAAAATTTTTTTATCATTGAACAATTTATTACACATAATTTATTTAATATATAAAATTCTCATGTCTTTTTGTTTGTGATTAAACTGCTCCGAAATGGATCAATTTTCTTGAAATTTTCACATAATATATTTAAGACTCTGATATGATTACTAGGATAATTTTCTTTTACCACGCCTACTTTAACGCCCACTTTTTTAAATATGTACTTACATCGATATAGTTTTTAATATTTTTCTTCAAATTGTACCCAATTTATAGTCCAGCCAATGCAGAAATAAACATTTAAGAATCGGTCAACTTCTATTTTTCATACTCCTAAATATTTAGAGTGACTCACCCCAAGGGACAATTTATGCCTCACCTAAATAATATAACGACTTCGATGAAATTTTAAACTAAGATAGATCTGCGTACCGTAGAACACAAATAATTAACATTTTTTTAATGTACTCATTTCCAGAAATAATTTATATGGCAAAACAACGTTTGCCGGGTCAGCTAGGTATTTTTAAAAATGCTTCATATTTTTAACATAAAAAAATTAATTAAAACTTATTTCAATATATTTAAATCCCTATTTAAACTTTTTATGAGTACATGTTAAAATTACGGATCAAAGACATTTTTAATAAAAATTATCATTTAAAATACGGCTCAGAATTCAGTCGCGAAACACAATATATTTAATTTCGGAGCGTTTGTTTTTTGTTAAAGTGATGTTATAGCGCAAAAAAAAAAACAAAAAAAAACAGTAACAATATGATCAATAGGTCATATTATAGTTTTTATAACAATATTTGGTTATCGAAAACAAGTAATAGTTATTTTTATTTCGCTTTATCATTTATCTCGGTTTGAATTTTATCATTTAATATCTACTTTTCACGAAAACTTCGGTGTGATTGTCCTTAAAAATAGTATGATTAAAGAAAACATGATAATAAAAATAGTATGATGTCTTTGCAAAAATTACATTATATTCAAAATCATTTGAAATTGCCAATAAGCATTAAATATTAGATACAACAATAGTATGACTACAAAGCAATCAAGCTATGACTTTTTTTTAATAATAAATTACTTTTAACTGTTCTCCTTTTTGTTGACTAAAAATTAGTATTTTCAAAGTTTGACATGCGAAAAGAATATACCAAAGATTTTTAAAAAATTTAAGAAATAATAAAAATAAACACAAAAATCAAAAACAATATTGATAAAAAAAATGTATTTGTATAGGTAAGTACCATCAATATAACTAATAGCAGTGAGCAATAATTTCCTTTAGAGCACAGCAAATATTTTTTATTGCATTTGTGGCCATAATATGATAATTACATGATAACTGGCCACCATTATATGTTTTAACCACAATCATACAATTCAGCCATAGTATAATTACTCTTAGATTATGATTGCCAGAACCATGTTTTTGCTTTGCGTATATTTAATGTTAATGTCGCCAATTTATTTTTGGACCGTATTTTTTAGACCGGATTTGCAGATGTCTTCTTTACATAAAAGATAATTAACAAATTCTCACACTTTCTTTGTCGATGTTTTGTTCTCACAATTATTTCTGAATAATTTCTTATCGGAAAATTTTTAAAAAAATTATTAGTGCCCCGGTGGACTAGTCAGTAGTGTGCTGGTCTGCTAGTTTGGGGCTTGCGGGTTCGATTCCCGCCAGAGACTTTGTGCTTCTCTTTTCTATTCTATTCTTACTTTTCTATTCAGGTATCACAATGGGATCATTATAATGGACCCAAGTGAGCTGCACAACAGCTGCCTGTTCTACCTAACCTAACATTTTTTGTTAAGTTTTAGATTTATTTCAAAATGTTTGTAAATATCTTTATTTTTAAAAAGAAATCTTTTAAGTTTTAATTTTTATAATATTGTGCTGTATTAATAATTTATGAAACTTTGTTTTTATTTTTCATTAAAGATATATAATATTGCATTAGTTGTAGAACATATTTCGATAAATTGAACACTTCTAAACTAATGGTGTTTTCTTTTCTGACGTAAATGTTTCACTTATTCTGCCCTATGCCTTTTTTTGTGTTCTTATCTTAAACGAGTGACAAGTTCTTTTGTAACAACAATGTTGCCATAAAAATGACAAAAATGTTACAAGTCGTACCCTGAATTAAAACAAACGGTTAGAATACTGCCCTCTTTAACAGCTGATTTTAAAAAGAAGAATACAATTTTTCTGGTGTTAAAAAATAGTTTTTGGTGCCAAATTTTAAAAATTAAAGCAAGACATGCGGTTTTATTCTGCAGATTATAAATGTAGCATTTTGTTAGAAAGCAGGTGAGTTTTAAAAAGTGTTTTATAATAAAATAACATTGTTTGTAAGAAAAGATAACATTATAAATATTTTTTTAAAATCCCTTAATTACACTACACTATTTTACATCTTTTATACGACAATGAATATTTTGAAACAAGTTTCTATTGCTAACGTTTAAAATTGTTATTTTATCGATATAAAATCCTCTAAGTACTTAAACCCTTTAAATATGCTGTTTAAAACTTCTCTGAATGCTTATACTTACCATATTTTAACACAAAACAAAACCTTCAATTTAACAGTTATTTATAAACATCTAAATAACTAATTAACACCTCCGTACTAATTGAAAATATGGAGGATATGAAATAAAAAACAACACCCATTTACAAAGAGCCAAATATAAGCATTAAACAAGTAAGAGTGCTATATTCGGCCGTGCCGAATCTTACATACCCTTCACAACGTGTAGTTATGCAATAACAATTGTTTGTATCACCAATTATCTCATATAAAATACGTACATACATGTAAAAAACATACAAAAAAAAAAAAATATATATATATTTAAAATAAAAAAAAAATAATAAAAAAAATTACAAAAAAAAAATTAAAAAAAAAATTAAAAAAAAAAATTTTAAAATTTTTTAAAAAAATTAAAAAAAAATATATAAAAAAAATAATATATTAAATAAAATAAAATATTTTGGCTCAGCTTGAATTCGATGCCACGTTTACTTTAACCAGTATGTATGTAGGTTGTTGTTGTAATTGTGAAAAAAACGAGGTAGTCTTGGTTTTTTGCTCATATCTCAGAAAGGTATGGGGCGATTGTACTGAATTTCAATAGCGACTCATTCCTGGATATTTCCAAGAGATTGATACCATATACAGATCTGAGGTACATATAGTTGCTCCTAAAAGCTGATTTCAACCAACACACGTACAGACGGGCAGACGGTCAGGGCTTAATCGACTCCTCTATTCATAAGCTTTCAGAAAATTGTAGAAGTTACTAACGGAATGACAAAGCCATGTATACCCTTGTACACCACAGGTGAAGGGTATAAAAAACAAGTAACAGTGATATAATCGGCCTTTACACATCTGATAATACACTTCACCATCAGGTATTATTACCACATCGAAGGGTTAATATAATATTATATACTATTTTACTTTATTATTTCCGACGCATTTTTGATTTTTAATTGTTAAGAAGTTATGTAGGTGTATTCTACTGGTAAAGGCTTTTCTTTAGATGTCAGTATTGTGAAAGTTGAAGCGGGTACATTTTTAAATACTAGATTTGACTCATATATAGATTAATTGTAGGTCGTTTTATAGTGAAGGCCACCATGGATTTAGAATTTTTTATTCTGATAGTCAATACCTTTTATTTGATAACCTCAATGACCCCCTCGGTTGTCCCTATTTTTGTTTGTTAATTTTAATAAAAACACCGAAGCAATTGTATATTAGTGCTTATATCTCAGTTAGTTTTAAACCGGTTTGTTAGTTTTTCTTAGGAATAATTTTTAAGCCTACGGTTTGTAATTTGGTGTCACTTAAGTAATTTAAGTATTTTCATAAAATTATAAAATATAAAATTTCTCAATTTCTTTTGTTTATAACTTTGCCGATTATGACTGATGTTTCAACGATTTAAGGAAAAGCCCTACAGGCATATTATATTTATCAATATTATAAAACCTGTCTAGGGCTCAAAATTGTTAATTTTTATGGTAAAAATATGAAGAAAAACAGAAGCAGTTGTGTTTATCTCAGAAATTAATGAAGCGATTATTCTGGATTTCAATAGAGATTTATTTTCAAATAATTTAATAAGATGAGGGGGTTCTAAAAGCTGATTTCAGTCAACAAACGGACAGATGGGCCTTGCACAATCGACTTTCCTTTTCATAAGCTTTCAAAAAAATATAAACTTTATGGGATCTGAAATAAATATTGTACAATTTACAAAGGTAATAACAAAGCTATATATACCCTTAGCAACACAAGTGAAGGGTATAAAAACCAAAACCAATTGTCATGAAAAATCAATAATATTTTCTAACCAAATGGTATGTATGTGTATCGAAATAACTAACAACAACCACAAATGCTGCATAAGTAAACCAGCATTTTGTCCTAAATATTGTTCATACTACAACATTGTTACAGTGTTTCAATAGCAAAAAGCAATCAAAAAATGTTCATACATACAGTATATCATATAATAAGTACTTGTATAATCATACTTGTATTCATGCATACGTACTTACATATGTACATTCATATGTATGTTAATGTTAGCATGTTTGGTTTTGTGTATGGGAGTGCGCTGCAACAATACAAAGTATTGAAAGTAAATCCCTCATGACATTGATTGGTTAAAATAACAACTACCACAATACTGTTAGTCCTTATACACACCTACAGATTTACATAAACACATACATATATTGCATACAAACACACGTATTCAGGTATATAATGTGGGTTTTAAAAATGATATTTATGATGTTTATGGTTGCATTATAAATAATTAATTGTTCTATGTGCTGCTTTTCCAGCATCTAAAAATTCTCACTAAGTATTCGATAGAGGGAGTGGAACTTTAAACAATTAATAATAAAATTTTCGTTAAAATTGAAGAAAATTTCGATTTACTGCAAAAGAGTGCTATCACGTTTCCCTTATAATTTTTGAATTACACATACACGTGCAGAATTTTATGATTATACGACCACTTATATAAAAAATATAAAGATTGCCATTACGTCAAATTTTCTATTTTTATTTAAATTTTTTAAAATAATTTTTATAGGCTTGTAAAATTTCTACAATTTTCATCTTCGACCCCATAAAGTATATATTTTCTAAAAGCCTATGATTAGGAGAATTGATTGAACATTATCCGTATGTTCGTGTGTATGTTGAAATCAGTTTTTTTAAGCCCCCGACATTGGTATCAAAATATTAGAAATGTTTGGCAGCAAATCGTTAGTGAAAATCTGCAAAATCGCCCCATAAATTTCGAGATATAAGCAAATAAACAAGACTGCCTCTGATTTTTACCTTATTTTTAAAATTTTCGACAATTTGGTCACTAATTGCCAAAGTTATAGGCATTTAATATTATTTGAGACAATATATATTTTTTAAATTGATCAAATTTTTTGAGATTCTAATTAATTTTTGGACACGTTAAAGACACCAATTTAAAAGCTATGATCTCGAAAAAATTCTGAGAACAAATAAAAAGTTGATTTGAAACTTACTGAGATATAAACATCAAAATACAACTGCTTTGTTATTTTTCCTAAAATTTACAGACGAACATTGATTTTTTTCAATTTCTGTACAACTGAAATTTAGGCTAAACTACGATAAAAAATAACAAAATAGTAATACTAAATATCGTCTGTTCTGGTCTTCAAGCTTAAATTCAAATAGTACCATTTTGTATTCAAATCCTCAAATTAGTGCTAATTATTATTTCGATGAATATTCAAAAAGATGCGAGATACTTATGTAGGCTTTTGATTTTAGTTTATTTTTTAAAAAGACTTGACTCAAACTCTCTCATTTGATTAACAAAATTGCTTAATACAAAAATATTTTTAATAAATTTTACTTTAAGGCTAGAAATTTTCCATTTTTCTTTTAAGCAAATGTTCTATAAATTCTCTATTCAAAATTGTTATTTAATTATTTTCTACATTAAACACTTATTTTTGGGAAATGTCCTATGAAGGTTTTTTTTAATAAAATTTTTTTATTTATAAAAATTTATCGCAAATTTTATATTAATGTATTAACAAATTTCAGAAACTCCCTACCTTTTTTGTACATTTTCCTTTGTCAAAAATTAATTTTTATTTAATTTCTTTATAATAAATTTAAACATTTAAATACAAGTCCTAACACTTATTTATAAGACATACAAATATACATAATAATGTTTTTCTTATTTCATGCTGTATTTTTTTATTAAAAGAAATTCTTTCTCACACTCTAGAATTCAATTTCAAGACTCTGTAAAATGCCAAAACAAAGAGTCACAAAAGAATTTTCTTTAGATGTTTTTTTTTATAAATTGTTATCACAAAAGAAAGAAAAAATAGAATAGAAAAAAGCAGCATACCTAAAAGGAGAAATGCAAATATAATGAGTAAAATAGAAAGCATTGCATATTTCTAGGTTCCATGTTATTTCTGTGTCTGTATATTTTGTTTGAATATTTTATACATATTAGGGTTAAAGCAAAACAAAAAATTATTTCGATTTTATTTCATTTTGTTAAATAAAGAGTGTGTCAAGAGTTTTGTTTAGTTTTACGCACCAAAGAAATAATTTTATTAAGCATCATCTACCACTACAAGTGTTAAAAGTATTTATCATATCACGAGTTAGATTAAGAAATTTGTACTTATATTTAGATTAGAATTAAAAAAAAATTGTGTGTGTACAACGATCTAGAATAAATAAAAGTACTTTTTGGAAACTTTTTGTCAGTCTGTCCTTCTGTGTATCTCCTTGAACTCAATTGAGTCAAAAACTGCTGGATGCAGTGTTAAAAGAAGATATACTGAGTTAAGCATTTCATGAGTTAGATCAAGAAATTTATACTTATAATAAGACTATAAAAAAATGTGTCTGCATAACGATCTATAATACGAAACACTACTTTCTAGTAAAAGTTGTCTGTCTGTCTTTCTGTATGTCTCCTTTAACTCATTTGTGTCAAAAACTGCTGGATGTATTTTGATAAAATTTGAATGATGGTAACTTGATCCCTGAAGTAACATAAAGGATACTTTTGATCGAGAGTTACAAACTCATTTCTAACAGAAACTGGAAAAATAAGAAATAAAATAGTATTTAGAATGGTACTAGAAGTTTGGTAAGAAATAAATGCATATACGGACACAACAAAAGGAAGAATATAAAAAATAATTTGAATTAAAAGCAATAAATTGCTAATTTGCACCAACAACGATACTAAAATTTAGCTTAGAATTAACAGGATGATACTTGGGCCTGCAATGCAGTCCGGTTTCAACTAGTATTCATATAAGACCCCATAAAGTGGTATATATATTTTATATGTACATACATACATAGTTTTTTTTCTGATATTCTGAGTTGTATTATTTTCGGTTGTCTCTATGTTAAAAACCTTTTTGCTTAAAAAAACTAACTGAATTAAAATGTCAATTTTAATTGAACGTCAGCTTGATTAGTATATGATAAAAAATTATAGAAATATAAATGGTTCACAAAATCGAGAAATTTAAAATATGAATCATATTACCAGGTCCATACATTTTTTTATTTAGTTTCCTGATAATTTTCAAACTGCTAAGAACAAATCTCAAATGTGACAACACTGTGCTGAGTGTTCAATTGTCTGTACTAACAAACATTTCTCTTTCATAATTAAAACTACTTTATCGAATCAAATGAAATAAAATGTGAGCAGTAACCAATAGTCCTAAAACTTCGATATTGAACTTTATAATCAACAGAACATTATTCTTAAAAAAAACTAAAAAAGAAATACTTAAATTTAAATAATTTCAAATAAAAATCTAAATTTCAAATAACTTTTTTTCGTGAAGATTGTAAGTTTTAATGCA
Source organism: Phyto melanocephala (assembly GCA_941918925.1). Classification (NCBI taxonomy): domain Eukaryota; kingdom Metazoa; phylum Arthropoda; class Insecta; order Diptera; family Rhinophoridae; genus Phyto; species Phyto melanocephala. Next base: position 93,708,403 of record OW799235.1, on the reverse strand, counting down.
CATTAATGTCTTTTAATTATTTTAAGTTTTTTTGTTGAAAAAAAACAAAGAATTTTTATTATATTAGTATAAGCTTACATTTCATTAGTAGAAGGCGTTTAAAAATTCGTTGCTGCCGAATAAAGCATAAACGATTTTTAACCTTTAAAAGAACAGCTAACAATTAAAAGCAGTAACGTTTGAGGTGATGTTAAAAAGTACGATGAAATTTGGACACTTTGGTTTTCTGTTAAATTTTATAAATGTCCTTAAGAGCTTTCACGACTTTCATATACACAAATAACTTTAAAAAATGTTCCCTTAAAACTTCACATGCATTAATAACAATTTCTAAATGACAATAACAAAAATTAATGTGCGCATTGCTTTTATTTGTTCGTGCAGTGTGCGTGTGCGTTAGCTCGAGGTCAAGGTTGATGTTTTGTATTTATTTTAATAGTGTTTCTTACAAATAACAAGCAAAGGCCACATGACACTGCTATGACACGTATATTTATTTTATGTTACAATTGATTAAAGGTAAATAAAAAATATTTTTAAGATTTTAACTTTTGCCACCCTAGAACCTTACAATGACTATGTGTACTCGTTAAACAATTAGTTTGTCTACTTTTTAACTGTTTATTAATTCAAATCAATTAAAACATTTTCGTTTAAAAAGCATTATCTATTTATGTGTTCTAAATAAGTCTATCATGACAACTGACAATTATCATTTATTTTTAATTAAAAAAACAAACTTAACAACAATCATAATCACATTAATAGAATACCATTTTTCAAACTAGATAAAACTAAATACTTAAGAACTTACGAATGGATACGATCATTCAGTAGATTAATAGATTGCGTGTTTTGTTTCAAGTTGAAACACTCTAATATGTTACTTAATTTAGATGGTTTATTTTTAGGGAATAGTTTTTTAATACCACTAAATGTTTTGCTAAAATATTTAATACATAGATATTTTACTTAAAGAAACTTAACAAATTTTCAGTTTTAAAAAATCCCGTATTTAAGACAATTGCACAGAAAAAAGTATTGCTTAAAATTGTTTAATTATTTAATTATTTGATGAAGTTTTGAGTTTGCATTATATTTTAAATTAATTAAAAAAAAAATATATTTATAAAAATTAAAATATATATTAAAAAAAATTAAACAAAATTGTGTTCAATTATTTTGTTAATATAGGAAATGAATAAAAAAAAAGTAGTGGCCAAGTCATGAACATAAGGTAAGTGCATAGCGGCAACAAAAAAAAACACATGCCTTTTATCTTTGTATAAATGTCTGCATATGGGCAATTCCATGTCATCGTACGTGACATTTGTACTCGCATAAAGTGGAGTAATTTTTGCAGCAGTAGAATTAACTGAAACAAAATTAGATCTTTATGTTCCATCCAAAGGGTACTTTATTTAAAAAAAAAATTATTTATATTCGAATCATTGTTGACCAAAATATCCAGAAAAATAAGAATATATCGTACGTGACATAAAACAGAAGTGATTTTGAGATTTATATGGAAATATGAAGAAGTCTGAGAATTTTGGAAGGTACTTTTTCTTTTTATAATTTCTTACACTAAACCAAATATTTTTCATTTCAAATCCATTATACTTAATTGAAAACAATCTTTAAATGATTTTATAATAAATTCAATTTAATATCGTTCGTGACATATCATATCGTATCTCTAATAGTATTCTTAGGTAATAAAATTTATATTATGTTAAGAAAAAAGTTAAATTCTAAATTAGGTGCTCTTGCGACTGTTCAAATACGAATGACGGAGAAACAAAATATTTTTGCACTACGTACGTGACATTAAAATCCAAGGGAAATCGCATTGAACTTATAGCCTAAAATTTAAAATTAAAATATAATACAAATAGAAAGTTCAAAAATGTAAAATTAAAAAGTACAAAAAAAAAATCCGCTAATTGGACTCTATATTTTCTTTTTTCTTATTGATCTTGTTAATTGTTATTGTTACCTTAATTTAAAACATATTTAAAATTGCAATTTATTTTTACAATTAAGTCGCTAAAAAAATAGTTGATTGCAATTCTTTAAAAGAAGTCAAAGAGATAATCAGATTGAACTCTTACTATTGCTCTTAAAATAATTTAAGGAGCTCTTAATACCTGAGCATAGTAAAATTTGAGCGTTTTTTTTTATCAATAAACTTATATTGAAAAACTTTCAAGAGTTTTTATTGTTACAGTCGGGGGTTGACATGGAAATTCATGGAAATGTCCATATCGATGCCTTACTTCCTCAACCTCGTATTTAAAAAAATAAAATTTTTCAGGAGAGAAAAAGAAACGGTTCATCTTTTTATACTTCGGTGTTTGGTTAAAAGTTTAAATGCAACTATTAAGGAATTGATTGTATTTATGTATATTAGTAGTAATAATATACTAATCTTTTTTAGTTAAAGCATAAAACAATCGTTTGATATGAAAAAGTCAAAACCGTATTTTTTAAGTTACGAGGTTGAGGAAGTAAGGCATCGATATGTCACACATATCTTTCTTTAATTTCAATACAAAAACTTTCTATTCTCAATGTTTTATTTTTTAAAAAAGTTGGGAAAACTGGTAAATTGTATTAAAGAAAAATAAACATCAGATAAATCTCCCTTGGTTGTGGCCTATCTACTCGGAAAAGTTGTGGTAAGCTCAATATGTAAAAATATGTTTTTTTTCTTTTATACATAGTAAAGAGTTTCAGTGTTATTCTGATTTGTAAAAATCTGAAAATTCAATTTTAATAAAAAGATAGTATTTTTTTTGAGATATTAAATACATTTTGTTTCAGTTTATTACAAATAGGTTCCGGGTTAAATTGAAAAATTATCTTGGTCAAGTGACCGCCCTTATGGCTAGACAGGCTCTCAAGCTTTTACCAAAATCTCAATCATGTTTTTTAATTATCTGCTTAAAATTGTTTTTTTTAAGTTTTCAAGATTTGCAGCTTTAAAAATATTGGAAAAAAAACTTTAGAACAAATAAATATTTTTTCTTAATCCATACAAGGACAATTGGTAAATTAACAAGGTATGCTATCATATCGTATTGCCATTAACATCACAATTATTAAATAACTAAAAGTTAAAAATGTTTTGTTAAATATTCTCATTGTTAATTTATTAAATAATTTTTAAAAATTATAACAATATGACAATACGACATTTAGGAAACATTATGAATTCACCAAATATATATTTGTATTATTGTTTATAGCTTTGGTATGTTGATAAAACAAATATGTATTTTCAATATATATTTGTGCAGTACATATTTAGAAAATTATTTGATTTAATTGAACAACAAATTAAATATTCCGATCACATTTAAGTTTTAATACCTCAACTACTTACAACCTTTTAGAATTGTATCACCCTTTTGTTTTAAACTTTGCAATAGAATATGATTTTTTTGTTTGTTTTAAATTTGAATTGTTGTGGCAACGTGAGATGATTTATTAATTTAATAGCAAAAGTTTATTAAATTGTATATTTTTTACACAAATAATTAAGCAGAGAAAAACAATTACTGCTGCTTGAAATTCTGAGAATGGGTTAGTGTTTGTTTTTTAGAAGACAAGGGAGATCTAAAACTGAAACTTTAAACGAAATTTTAATTGTTTGTTTATGTAATAAGTTTAAATAGTTTTTTTATTCTAAATTACGTGTTAGTTGTAACATGTAAATTACATGTTTAGACAGTAATTATAAGAAGAAATATGTTGGCTCTTTTTGGAAAAATGGTTTTGTCTTTATTTGTCTGTATTGAAAGAGTGTGTCTGTGCCTGTGTGTATTCAGTTGAAACCACAATTTTAAGCTTCATTGGTTTAACAATTTATTACAAAAATTAAATACTTTATTTTCCTATTAATGATCATTAAGTTTAATAATTACTTTAAGTTGTGCGGTTTTATCGGCAAGTCAGTCATGCAAAAACAATACCACTTAAGATGGTTTAATTTTTGTTAAAAACTGTTTTCGAAATTCACAAAATTAGTGATCATTTGCTAAATTTTTCTATACTTTTCTCAAATAACCAAATATATTTTGGAAATTGAAACATTAAACATAAACAAAATTTGAAATAATTATGGTTATATAGAAATAGTTTCAAAAAGATCGCATGCAATGGGTTTAGTTTAAGAGTAATAAATACAACACACCCTCACAGAATTTAGATCAAATATTTAATAACACCATAAGCAGAAGAAAATTTTATTAAAAATAAATCAACAATATATTGTTGAAAAAACAAAGTTACATATTGTCCCACCCAAAAATGTTTTTTATTTGTTTACTGTACAGCAGAAATGGAAATGGTAACAAAATTAAAGAATGTCTTTTGTACTGGTTTCTATTTTAGAATTTTTAATACCCACCACTCAATTTTTTTGTAGAACTTTTATATCGAAAATTAGTTATTTTGTTAATAACTTTAATCACTATAGAATAATCTATTATATTAAAATATAATTTTTTTTCTTTGTTTTTTAGTTTGATCTGTAATCAATTTATTTTTTAAAATTTTTTAGTTTCAAAATGACACCAATAGTATATCCACAATGGAAGTCATACTGCCCACTTTTTCATTACAATGTTTTGTTTCCACGAAAACTGATTGAGTATGCAAAGAAGATTTCATGGAACTCGGTAAGCTAGAGGTAGTTAAAAAATACTATTTACTTTGTTTGGGCGTGGCACTTCTTAATTTAAGTACTACTAAATTGTTAGGAAAATTTAAATACTGAATAGACCGATTTCACCTAATATCAATACCAAATATTTTCGTTGTATTAACAACATTTCATCTCAGCTTATTTGTTCTAGTTATATCGTCCTTTCAACAGACAGACAGACGGACACACCTAGCTATGACGTCTAAATTATATTGCAAAATCCTATATCTAGAACTGGGGTATAAAACGAATATTCCGAAGTATTACCAACGGAATGACCAAATTTATATACCACTACATTATTTTTGTTGGTGGGTACTAGGGTTTGGGATTTCCCGGTCTTTTTGTTTTCCCGGGAAACGGAAATTAAAAAATCGTCTTCCCGGGAATTCCCGGGATTCCCGAAAATAATATTTCTTTTAAAATAAATAATATTTGTTAACTTTAAAATCACGATTTAGTTAATAATTCATTGTTTTAGTAGTAGTTTATTTTCCATTAGAGTCCTTATTGTGTCAGCATTACATCTTCCGGCAATATAAACTAAACCCAAATTATAAAGATTAAATTTTGCTATGTAAACAGATATTTAAATATCTTTTTTGGGCAACACTACTCCACTCGTCTAATACAAGAGCAAGCCTCAAATTGTCGCAAATTTGACTCGATATTGTTTTCACCATCGTATTTTTAACGGCGTTGTAATATTTTATTACAATGATTTTAGCATCAGTTTCATATTTTGGGAACGTCATATTTTTACTGAAAAAACGTTGGCGAATAAAAGAACCTTGTGTAATTGTTCGTATAGATATTCCATCGACTGCTGCTAATTTTGAAACAATTTCTGGTAATGTTTGGGTGTCTAAAAAACTTTTAATGGTGGAATTATTTTTTTTATTTGGTGCAGGTGTTGAAGAATCGTTTTTAAATTTTATTTTGTGAACCAAAAGAAGGTGCCGTATGATACCGCCCTTGAATATTACCCTTTTCGGGCAAATATTACATTGTGCTGAGTTGTGAACTTTTTAAAATAGTTCCAAACTTCAGACATTTTGCTTCTAAACAAAGTGAATTTTCAAAAGAAGTATTATTAGAAAATTTCAATGATAAATAAAAAAAATTATACATACAAATTCTGTGACCACTTTTAAAAACACTTTGTACATACGATTATATTTAAAAAATGGACCACGGAAACTACTGCTGGTTTTACGGTTGTTTTATACAAGAAAATATTCAATTATGTATGTATATAATTGATTCACTTGAAATTTATAAGCACTTATTAAAAATAATACCAGAAAGTCGTTAACTTTGGCGTGAAATATTTTTGACCGATGATGTTTGTTTTTCTTTTACATATTCGTATTTGAGAAAAGTTGTAAATACTTAACAAACAAAAAACGCTAACAAATTAAAAACCTCACTTTTTATTCAAATATTCTTTAAATTTACCAAAACAGATAAGAAATTAAAAATAAAATCAAATATATTTCCTTATATACTACATATTTTTTATTTCCCGTTTTCCCGGGAATAAGAGCAAAATTTTCCCGGAAATATGAAGTGGTTCATTCCCGGGAATTCCCAAACCCTAGTGGGTACACAAAAAGATGTGTCATTATTTAGTTCTTATTAGTCACTTTTACAGGGTGGGCCAAAGTCACCATGGGGCTTAAAAATTTAATAACTTTTTCGATTTAATATTTTTTTTTATTTTAATATTAATAATATCTAGAGAAAAAACAAGTAAGAGCGCTATATTCGGCCGTGTTGAATCTTATATACCCTTCACAACGCGTAGTCATGCAATAACAATTGTTTGTATCACGATTCATCTTATTAATATGAAATACGTACAAACATACATATATGTTTCATTATCTTTATAATGACTTTATCCGCTTAAAACATCCCATTTTAAAATTATAAATTGAGTTTATGGATGTTAAAAAAAAACAAATAAAAAAAATATTAAAAAAAATAAAGATAAAAAATAAAAGATTTGTCTTAACTGGGATTCGAACCTACGTTCATCCAGTTTGTATTGGTGTGAAAAAACGAGGTGAGGTGGTCTAGATTTTTTCATCATATCTCAGTTGTTTATAGAGATTTTCAATATCGCTTCGGAATATTTCTGTTATTTGTGTACCTTTCACGGGTCTTGGAAATGTCTGGGGTCTGCAAAAAGTTGATTTCAACATACACACGGACAAACTGACAAACGGACAGTGAAAATTGTAGAAATTTCACACGGAATGACAAACCTATATACATATACCCTTACACTCACTGTGAAGGGTATAAAAAAAAGACACGTAATATATAAACTACAATTTCCAGAATCTTCAGAGTTTTCAAATCACTTCCCTTCACTGCAAGAAATTTTGAATAAAATTGTTTTAATTATATTTTAAATTTTTAAATTTTAGGCTATAAGTTCAATGTGATAACGACAAGAATATTAAGGAAAAATTAGTCATCCGATACTAGCTGAGTGGAATGCATTTTCGAAACCAGCTACGGTTTCATCATCAGCACTCTTTTGATCAGAACTACAGGTGTTGTATGTAAATAAATATCAACTATTTAACTCAGTAATGTATTGAAAATTGAAATATAGAATTATTTGTTCTAATTGATTTCATGTTATATCAAATACATATCATTGAGTTAGTACGAAATTTACCAACATCTGTTTTTACTGTATTCTTTTTTGCACGTCATTATCACAAGTTTTAATGTTTGCCTTTAGCTTAAGATGTCGCTAATAATGTTTTAAGTTGTGAAAAAATTAAAAAAAATACATACATATTTAAAACTGCGCTAATTTTTCACAAAATATAGAAATAAGTGCAACATAAATGTATGTATGCCACACATTGCACATTGGTACCTTTAAGGTGAATTCACCCATTTGTTCTGAACAAAATTTTTTCCGGAGAATAACATTTTTTACTGAGACAGTTGTACAAGGTGGCAGCACCGTTAGCAAGCTATGTAAAAAAATACAAACGTAAATTATTTCATTAAAATATATGTGAAGAAAATGTCGGATAGAAGAAAACTAAAATTATTATTTTTAATTGAAGAGAATAAAGTCAAAAATTTATAAAAAAAATCGAAAATAAAATGAGTCGCAGTGAGAAAAACCTAGTTTTAAATAATTATTTTTGTATGCACTATTGCTCATGTCATACCAACATTCTCTTCCTGATTTTTTTAATTCTTCTATTAATTTTTGAGCAATATTTTCATTAAATCCCATTTTAATTGTTAATTTTCGGCAAAAACAATTTTTGTATAATAAATGTACTGACACTGTGTGATGTGGCAACCAAATTCAATTTTCATGTAAATATTGAAAAAAAGTGGCATTCCAATTCAGTTTCTTCTGAACAAGAATTAAAATTAAACCAATTCAAGGAAAAACTTTCTGAACAAAATAATCTCTCTCTCTCTCTCTCTCAAAAGTAAAACATCAAACTCAATATAAAAAAAATTTGTTTGTTTTTTACAACTAAAATGTTATGGGTGAATCCAGCTTTAGAAAAAAATATATATGTAAATTCTAAACTACTTATCCGAATTGCACAAAACAAACTGGTGCTCGTAGCAGACGACGAACTTTTTGTAGTCGTTGTATTTTAATTCATTCTGCGTCAGATTCATCCTGAGCAGATCAACAGTTCGTTAAAGTTGGCAACTTTCGGTTTTATAAAAACCTTTCGTGGCTTGCAACTTTTATAAATGTAATCCGATTTGAAAGATTTTTTGCTCATTGTAATTTGCGATCAACGCAAAGAAAAATCATGCTAACAGTATTAGGGCATATCATATAATTAATTTTTTTTTTGATTTTTTTCCTTTTCTTTTTTTGGGTTTCGATTCATCGTTTATTTTATATATTTTACAAAATTTATTTAGAAATAGTTTTGGATTACCTGGTTTATTTATTTTTAAACTACAAGACACACTTTAACACAGCAAGCATGTTTTTTCTTTGCCTTTGATCGGAAATTACAACGAGATCAAAATCATTACATCATTATAGCCATTTTTTCTGCAAAAGGAACCACCGTGCAACGGTTTACGGTTTTAATTTCGGAATATATGTATACGACTGTTTGATAGTTGACATTTTAATGCAAACAAAAGGGAAATATGATTTAAAAAAAAAACTTTTTGATAAATTGTTTGTTTAAGAAAAATTTGAATTAATTAGTTTTAATAGAAATTTTTTTATTAATTTTCTTACTAAGCCAATTTTGTATTTAAAAATATTTTTTTAAATAAAATTAAATATATGTATTTCTTTATTTTTAAACTACTGGCTTCTGTTTAATATTACGAACACTATTCGATATTGTAAAAATACTTTGTGAAATTAAAAAAAAAAAAAATATTAATAGCTTGTCTAACCTAAAAAAATGTATTGCTTTCAAAATCATTATGAAAAATTTTTTTCTAGCTATGGTGCTCAACCAATATCAGACATATTTCGTTAATCATTCAGCCTGCATATACCCACTTAATTTAACGTAAAATGGCCGTTAATTTAAAATTTATTATGACTTTTTATCTATTAATATTAATCACTGATTTTGTTTGTTTTTTTTTTTTTTTAATATTAGCAACCGCAAAAATGTGTGCAATTAAAGTTATTTTCATTAAAAAAAATCATTTATAAACAATTTCGTTTTATGTTTGGTTTAAGATAAATTATTATTGGCTAAATTGTACAATATTTTCATTAGTATAATGTAGACATGCAAAAACGCAAAAAAAAAAAAGAGAAACATATTGTCATATGAAAATTATGCAAAAATAAACAACTAAAAAACTTATAAATGATTTTGCATATAAATATGAAATGTATGCCATAACCATACTAACAGGGATCTGTATACTTTGTAAGTACATACATACATACATATATGGATAGTACAATGTCTTTAGCCACATACATATTTAAATGGCGCCAATATGTGCCAAATATTGTTGCCGGTATTTATTTAAATAACAAGTACATGCTAGTAGACAAGAAACTAAAAAAAATTATTTATTAATTTTTTTTTTGGGACTTAGTCAAATGCACACACTTCGAATTAAGTTTTTCACGTTTATGTGTCTTTTTATATAGTAAAGTATAACTAAAAAAAATGTGCTTTTATCTTTAAATTACCAGAAAAAAGGCTTTAAATAAAACGTCATAAAGAATTGGGTCAATTCTGCTTTTAAGTAATAACTTTATTTAACAATAAAAAATGACGATAAAAATAAATGAAAGTATTATAATTGGCTGTGACGAATCTTATGAGCTCTTTACTTATGTATGTGTAGGTGTAGACTATAATACGTTATCTTACACACGTAGACAAATGAGAAACAAAAATATATTCGATCATTTATTGTTAATAAGCTGAACTGTAGGTTCTGGAATTCTGAAAATCCAAGAGCCATTTATCAATGCCAACCGCTACCAATTAGGTGTACAGTTAAACAGCTTAAACTTTTATTGGGCTTTACTTCTTCGAAAATTAAAATGTAAGTGCTGTTATTATAAATGGAGAGCGGTATCGGTTAATGATAAAATATTTTCTACGTCCTGCTATTTAAAACAGACCTGAGATATTGTTTCAGCATGATGGAGGCACTGTCAAAGACACACTGGCAATTTTAAGTAAAATTTTTGAAGAGACAATATTTTCCAGATATTTGAAAATTAATTGACCAACGGGTCCGGCAGATTTGTTAGCAACCCTACTATTTTCTTTGGTTTTATTTCAAGTAGCGAGTTTATGTGAGCAAGCCCGAGCAAATATGCGATTTCAAGGCCACAATTGTTGCAGATGTTCGATCGCTACAGCCACAAATTTTGAAATATGTAAAGGAAAATTCTATTAAACGGCCCCATTATTGCGAGGCTATAAAAGTGGTCATTTAAGTGTCATTACTTTTCATACTTAGTGTAAAAAATTTTTATAGAATAAAAAATATATAAAGAAAAAAGTTATGGCTTTTGACCGACTCCGTTTATACTTTACTGAGTCGGAAATAAAATTGCAAATATTATAAGTTAAATAAAAAACTTAATAACAAACGGTATTGTAAAATAGAATTTAGTGTTGCCATATTTTTTTTTTAGTTTTCATATAATCAATCAATCAAGTAGTTTGACATCAGTTAAGCTCAAACACCCAGACCCAGAAAGACAGACAGAAAAAAAATATAGAAAGTGGTGTTTTGTATTGTAGATCGTTGACTAAATATGTAAACCGCCACCAAAGCTTTAAAGACTAAGTTTTTTACAATCTTATTATAAGTAAATCGTGTAGTCACAAGAAGTCCTAAGTGTCGAATTGACATAATTTTCAAAAAATTTTAAAATAAATTTAATGTATTGTTTGTTTATTGTAAAATTTTTAAACCTTTTTAAAAATTTTAATAACTTGTAACATTATAAAAATAAGACATTTAGGACACGTAGTAAATTCGCCAATGGATTATTACTCATATTCATTTGGCTAATTTACAAGGGTGTCCAAAGTCTCGTAATGTTATAAAATCAAAATTTGCTAAAAATTTTAAAATCCATAAAGGTTTTTAATTGTTTATTGTAAACTTTTTAATACTTTTTATAACATTATGACAATACGACACTAAGGACACCTTGTAAATAAGCCAAGTTTTAAAATAGAAGACTTAAATTTAATTAAAAAAATTTCAAACAGTTTTTGAAATAGTTTAAAGATTGTCAAAATTTTTCTAATATTAGATTTTTATTTAATAACAATTTTTTAACGAAAAAATTGTATATTTTTATATAAAATTGCAGCTGTCCTAAAGATAAGGAATTTTGCAAATCATAGAACATAACGAATTTTTTATAAATAGAAAATTTGTTAAACATTTTGTAAAAAAAGTGTCAAAATTCATTAGCATGTTTGAAAACTTTGTTACGTCTACCTGGGATTCTTTTAAGGTAAAATAATATAAAATTTGTGTTATAATTTTTGCAATAAATATTATAGTTATAGTGTATTTGTAGCATTTTGCTTGTTGTTTTTGGTTACTGCTTTATAAATTTTAAATTTATGTACGTTTTTATGACAAAAAACAAAAACAACTTCTAGGCTGTTAAACTCAAATAATCGTAATTTTAATTTTTAGTAACTGCTATTCTAAACACAGCAGAAACACAGTAGTCGTGAAATAACAGGGGAGGGGAAAAATGCAGCTTTAGCACATATGTATATAGAAAAATGTTGAATATAAAAAATTTATGAACAAATGTCAAGCGTTTAAAAAATCATAAACTAAACGAACACCAAAATAGTACATGCAATAAACGGTTAATAAAACATAAATGAGAAATTTACACACTTACGTAAATAGAAAGGGTCTGGCAATAAACAACGTCAGTAAAAGGGGATTTTTTTGTAAAAATGGTTTTTTTTTATGAAAATGATACATTTATGATTAATGGAACATAAATTTTCTGTTTTTAGAAGATGATATAATTTAAAATGCTGACAATTTACTAAATTAGTAAATCATACTAAAAAATTAAGTTTACACCTGTGTTTATTATATTTATTATACCAGTTGTAAAAAACAAACCTTTAGAAAAGAAAAAAGCTGTTTGCCACAAGCGGCTTTTTTACAACTAAACGGAAAAAGTGACATAAGACCTTTTATAAATAATAGATTCATGTGTGTTTTAAGTATGACTTTTCATATTTATGTACATGTATTCAACCGTACAACAAAAACAGATTTATTTAAATTTAAAACAAATAAATATGCGATATTTATTATTTTTATTGCCATTTTCAATGTGTATATTTGTTTTTCTTTTTATAAATTTGTTGCTGCTATTGTATTTTTTATTACATTTAATCTAAACGGTTGTTTTTTTTCATGAACAGACACACACATGCACAATAACTCTTAGAAATTCTGTAATATTATATAGACAATGACTAGGGGCACATTAAAAAATCATAAATTTATAATTGAAGTGACATAAAACAATGAGTTGGAAGGGTGATATTTTTGTAAGCGACACTAAAAAGAATTAAAAAAGTAACTTTAAAAAGATTCTTGTAAAATAAAAACATTATTTAAATAAAATATGTGAAGATTAGTATGCCTTAAACATTGTCTAAGAAAAGAGAATCTATAAACAAAGATTTTTCAAAGAAAATTTTATTATTTTTAACGTTTTTAGTTGTTTGTAAGAATATAATTTAAAGGTTTTTAAAATTTAATAAAATAATTTTTTAATTTAAAACAAATTTTGATTTATGAAAAATTCTCGATAAATATCTTTATAGAAAAATTTTGATTAATATAATTTTTACAAAAAAAATTCTATAAAATATTTTTTTTTAAAAACTCAAAAATTATTTTTTTTTACAAAAATAAATTTTTTTTAGAATTTCAAAAAAAACATTGAATTAAAAAAATATTGGTAGAAATTATTTTTTTTTTAATTAAAAAATTATTTTATTAAATTTTAAAAAATTCTTTCGAAATACTTTATAGAAAAATTTCTATTAACATAATTTTTACAAAAACAATTCTATAAAATTATTTTTTTTAGAAAACTCGAAAATTATTTTTTTTATAAAAATATTTTTTTTTTTTGAAATTTTAGATACTTTTATATTATATATAAATTTTTCAATAAATATTTTTTTTCAAATTTCAAAAAACATTGAGTTAAATTATTGAATTAACATACAACATTTGTGCTGATGAAGAAACCGTAGCTAGTTGCGAAAATGAGTTCCACTCAGGTGGTATCGCATAACTAATTTCTCCTAGATATTCTGTCATTATCATTTGGATCTTATAGCCTAATATAAATTAAATTAAATATATAAAAAATTATTTAATAGAAAAATTTAAAAAATTTTATATTTTTATAAAAATTTCTGATAATTTTTATAAAAAATTTTCTAATAATTTTCATTTTATAAAAGATTGGTTTGTGCAAAAAAAAATTTCGAAAAATAATGAATTTTTAATTTAAAAAAAAATTAAATAAATTTCCATAAATTTCTAATACATTTTTTCTTTATAGAAAACTTCAATAAATTATTGTCCTTTTTTTTAGAGATTTTTTGATAAACAAATTTTGATATTTTAATTTTTAATATTTTAAATTTCGAGCTTATTTTCATAGAAAATTAAAAAAATATATATTTAATAAAGAAACTTAAAAAACCTATTATTTAATAAAAAATTTCTTATAATTTTTTTTATTAGAAAATTTCGGTGATATTTCTTTTTATAAAAAATTTTAAATAATTTTCTATTTATAGAATATTTTCGACAAATAATAAATTTTAATTTATAGACTTTTTATAAAACTAGTTATAGAAAAATGCTGTTAAATTTTATTTTATGTTTTTAAATAATTTTCACATATTTTATAGACAATTTTCAATATATTATCTTTCTATAGACAAATTTTGATAATTTCTTTTGAAGAAAAGTTTTTTTATAAAAGATAAATGTATATATTATATAAAATATTTGATGAAATTTCTATTTATAAAATACTTTCCAAAAAATTTCTTTTTATAAAAAAATTTATGAAAAGTATATTTTTAAACAAAATTGTAAATTGTAATAAACTTTTTTTAAAGAATACTTTCGGCAAATAGTAAATTTTTATAAAAAAGTTTTAAAAAATCTCGTTACACAAAATTTAAAAAAATTTTATTTTACTTTTAAAAAAAATGTTTGCAAATTTTTTATAAATTTTCTTTTCGTAGACAAATTTTAATAATTGCTTTCGGAGATAAATTTCGATAGATACATATATTTTGATAACATACTTTTTTTTATAGAAAATTTCTAAAAGTTGTTTTTAATAGAAAATTTTAATTAATATTTGCTTAAAAAATTTTTGATAAGATTTTTGTTTGTAAAATATTTGTGAAAAGTTTTCGGAAAGTTTATCTTTATAGGGAATTTCAAAATTCCTTTTTTATAGAAACATTTTAATAAATTTTCTTTTTAAAGAAATTTTTTCAAAAATATAATTTTTTATTTTTTAATTTTAATATATATTTTTAACTTATAAAAAATTTTTAATAATTAAATAAATAAATATCGATAATTTTTATTTTTCTTTTAAAAAAAGTTTTCATACATTTTAGACAGTTTTGGAAAAATTTTTTTTTCATAGACAAATTTCGATAAGTTTTTTAGAGAAAAGTTTAAGACATATATTTTGATATAAAAAATTATAAATACTACTCTCTCTTTTTAAAGAAAATTTTAAAGTTCTATTTAATACAAAATTTAAAAAAATATATATATATGTTTTTATAAAAAATTTCCAATATTGTTTTCTTTTTGAAAATTTCGATTAATTATATTTTTATAGAAAATTTTTCTTAAAATTTCTGCTTGTAAAATATATTTTTTATAGGAAAATGTGTATTTTTATAAAAAATTTCAATAAACTGTTTTTATAGAAACATTTCCATAATATTTTTTTATACAAGATACTGTCTTTTTAAAGAAAATTTTCCAAAAATAATGATTATATAGAACAATTTTCTTAACATTTTTTTTTATAGAAAAAATTTCGTTAAATTTTTTAAAACATGTTCGATACATATCTCTTAATAGAAAGGTTCTGATAATTTTTTTTCTTTAAAGCTTTTTATAAATTCTGTTTTTAAAAGTTTAACTTATTCAAGAAAGGTCTCTTCGTCATGTCGCGTCACTTATTTTTTTTTCCTAAAAAATATTTTTTCGTCTTTCCCTTATATTAAATATTTTTTTTATTGCTCTATTAAATGAGCAATTAACATTTCAATTAACTTTATAGTGAGTTTTGCCTTGCACCCGGAAGCCTGGGAGATGGTGTGATAAAAATAGAAAACCATGGGAGCCCGGTAAAACCATAAATCTAAAGTACTCACTCGATAATTAGATTTGTTTAAGTTAAATTTTTTTAAAATATTTTGACACAAAAGTGTCACTATTAATTACCTCATATATACTAAAAGAAATTTATTAAAATAGTTCTACTCTTTGTATGTTTTTTTTTATAAATTTCATTTTACTTTTAAGCTGACAGACATACGGATTCATCAAGCAAACATTATACCGCAATATGTTCGTTGTAACGCATTATCTCACTGCGTGATTGCTGTTGCCATTAAGTGGCAGTTTAAAATAGCTGGTACAGGGCAAATAGCCCCACTGCTGAATGCACTTACTTTTATTTACAAACAAATGCACATATGTACACATGTACATACTTAAATACATGTGTATTTATGTGCTAATGTGTCGTGTGTGGTTACTTGCTTGCATCTTTCTCTCAATTTATCAATAAATTTTACTTGTGGCAAATTTTGACACGCACTTCACGGGTTCGCTCCTACGATTTCAGTAGGTTCCTGTGTTTATGTAACTACATATGTTGTTAAGTTGCATGAATTTACTGTCGTTGTTGATGCTGCCGCACAAATATGGCATGATTAAGTGCTGCAGATATTTCAAGTACTGCCGTAAGACTTTTTGTTTTTTCAGCTTATGGCTTGTTATTTTATATGTGCGAGTATTTGATGAGTACATACCAACATTGGTTTATTTTGTCTCAAGGGGGTCGTTCTCAATAACAACTGATTTCGGTAGTTTTAGAGAGGTTGGTCATTGGTTAATAATATTTATGTGAACTTAAGGTGAGAACACTTAACGTACGTCAAAAAATATGTGAAATAAAATTAAACTCGATTTGTATGTAGATCATTGTGCCACATGTTTCTCAGTATTCAAAATTTGGATTCCTGCCAAAGCCGTCTTTAGAGAAGTCAACTTTCAAAAAGAGTGGTAGCAGCATAAAGCATGAATCAAAAATAACAAGATTGTGCACTGCGTAGGTAGTCAGTTTGTAGTTGTTTTTTATGGTAAAGACCTCATACAGTTAGAGCTTTTGGTATTATTCAAATGACGCCATGAGCGGTTAAAAATTATTTTATAAAGAGCATTTAAACACATGGCTAAATATAATTTTTTTTTAAAGAAAACTTACGCTGCTTCCAAATATGCACACGTATTTGTTTTATATCGTTTACCTGTAAAAAAAAAGACAAAAGGAAAAAAAATTAATGAATGCTTCAATAAATAATATTTCTCAATAAAAATGAAAAACTAAATGGGCAATATATCTATCAAGTGTGTTCAGACATTTTTATTAATTTTCGTTTCCAGCAATTATTGAAAAAAATTATATTTTCACTATTAATTTATCCCACAGTGTAAATATGCAAGATATGTGCTTAAAAATAAAATGCCATAAATAATTTTTTTCCCTACTGGATCATCAGTATTACGCGTATATAAATACATAACATACACATGTACATATGCATGGAAAAATTGTCTAAAAAGCGACGAAAACAACCAGAAGCAGAGATTTATAATAATGTTGACAAATAATATTGTTTGCCGTTGATGTGGCCTCAACAAATATATAAATAACGAAATCTGTATGACATATGAAACATTTGGTCGATTCACAAGGCATGTTTACAGTTCATGTTGTCATAGTTTTTTAAAATTTTGAAATGGGTTCAATAAACGGTGAAATAAATAATTTTAAAAACTTTTGAAATTTTAAAAAATTATGACAATACGACATGATTGTAAGACTTGTGAATTCACCAATTATCAAAAATACAGTTTCTGACTTAGGGCCTTTCAATGAATTTTAAAGCTAAAAATACTAAAATACTGTAGGATAAAATGATTTCATTGAAAACTTTTTTTTTATTATCGCTTTTTCATTCCGTTGATAATTTCTACAACATTCATTTCCGAACCCATAAAGTATATATTTTCTGAAAGCTTTTGTCTTATGTGTTGGTTGAAATCAACTTTTAAAAGTCACCATATGTTGCACAGATCTGTGTATGGTATAAATCTTTTAGAAATATCCGGAAATAAATCGCTTTTAAAATCTAGCACAATTGTCCCATAAACATCTGATATGAGCAAATAAACACGACTGCCTTTGTTTTTTCCATTTTTTTACCATAAAAGTCATACGATAATTTATTGACACGTTTGTTACTATTACACCTTGGTTCCCAAGGGTATATGAATATAGCTTTGTCATTGCGTTTGTAATTTCTACAATATTCATTTCCGACCACAAAAAGTATATATTTTCTAAAGCCCTTTGACTAGTTAAAACGATTAAAATCTGTCCATCTGCCCGCACATGTTACTGAGATCTGTATGTGGTATCAATCTATTGCAAATATCCGAAAATAAATCGCTATTAAAATATTGTTTACGATTGCCTCATAACTTTCTAAGATATAAGCAAATCAACACCGCTGACTCTGTTTTTTTACCACAAAAATCAAACATTTTCAACATTAGGTTAATTTATAGAAACGTTTGCTAATATTTGCGGCTATGATGTGTATCTAGGGATATTATTAAAAAATTTTAGATAAATTGCTTACTTAGCGACAAAGTTATAGGCAAAAATAGTTTTAAAAAATATATATTTCTTTAAATATATCAAGGTATTAAAGCTCACAATGAATTTTTTGATATACTCTAGATACCACAATACAAAGAAATTTACAAATTAAAATCGACATTTTTTAGTTTCTGATCAATAGAGGGAAACAATATGGGTATTAAAAAGGGCTTGACTAGCAAATTATATAGGACAGCAAAAAATGTAAGATCCAGGATGACTCCCAATACAGAATTACTCACTTAACTTACTCAATATTGGTATCAAACGAAAGAGCTTGGCCAGTAGGATTGATTAAACTAAAAAACATATTCAATAAATCGCACCAAACTACTCATATGATTATGGGGAAATATCTTATGACATCTTTCACAAATTTGCAATTATGGAGAGGAACAAACTCATAATTTAAAATCAGATTTTATCGCCACTGATTTAATTAAAATATATGAAAAGTAAAAAATATATAGTGAAACATTCATAAAGAATTAAATTTTTTAAATTAAATTGTAAACTTTTAAAAATACTAAAAAATTATTCCGATATAAGCCGAGTAGAATGAATTTTCGTAACCAGCTACGACTTTCTTATTAGCACTCTTTTATCGATATATTTGTTTCTAGTTTGAAACTATTATTTATATTATAAACTTAATGAAATTAGAAAACGGACATCAAAACATTTATTTTTAAAATTTTCATTCATAGCGAATGATATTTTTTTGTTAATATTCGCTCATAATCGCTCATATTATCTCATATTCTTAATACATTTTTGTTATGCTCGCTACTATATCCAACGTTTGGCTGACAATATTGGAAGTTAAAATAAAATTTGGATTTTTTTAACTAAACCAGAGAGAAGGAAACTGACACTAAGATTCAAATTAAAGTTTTCAAAAATTTTTTTTCCAAATTTTTTAATAATTTAAATTTTTCATAAAATTGATTAAACATTTTCTATTTATACTATGTCCACACACGCGCCTTAATTGTCAATTTATAATATTCTCGTAATTAAAGGCCTTTATTGAACTCAATTTACCATACTAAAAATTACTTATAAAATGATCAATATATACTTTATTGTTTCACATATTGTCCAAATACAACTCTTGAGAAGTAAATATGTGCAGTGGGAAGAAAATTCTATAGTAAGAAAATGGAAAATGGTCGATGGAAATTTGAATAAAATGTTTAAATAAATTCAAATACATACATATATGTATATCTATATATATAAGAATCAATGTGTGTTTGTATGTATGTTTGTATGTTTGTTTGTGCTTTATAGACGGTTAAACGGCTAGACCGATTTCCTTGAAATTTTCACAGAATCTTTCTGTATGTCTGGAAGGAACTATAGGCTATACTTTGGTTTGAAATTGTAAGTGGGCGGGGTGCTACGCCCTATTAAAGAATAAGTATTAAATATTATATATCACGAAAGTTAATGCAGCTAGAGTCTTCAAATTAAGTACGGTAAACTTTGACATCCACACGAACATTTGAGTAAAAAATGGGCGGAATTTCAATAGTAGTTGTGGCCACATGAATTAAATACTAAGTTTCGTATATTTGGAAAACGATATCGATTAGAGTACTAAAATTTTGCAGGAGCAACTTTGACACCCAAATAAACATTTCTGGAAAAAATGGGTACATTAGAAATAGTGGGCATGGCAGCTCCCATAGCAATTGAATACTAAAATTCGTATATTCGGTAAGCGATAACAGTTAGAGTACCCAAATTTTGCACGAGAAGCTTTGACATATATATGACTATTTGGATAAGAAATGGATGCTTTAGTAATAGTGGGCGTGGCTCCTGTCATATGAATTAAATACAAAAATTCGTATATCTGGGAAGCGATAATAGTTAGAGTACCCAAATTTTGCACGAGAAGCTTTGACATCTATATGACTATTTTGATAAGAAATGGATGCTTTAGTAATAGTGGGCGTGGCACCTGTCATATGAATTAAATACAAAAATTTGTATATCTGGGAAGCGATAATAGTTAGAGTACCCAAATTTTGCACGAGAAGCTTTGACATCTATATGATTATTTTGATAAGAAATGGATGCCCTAGTAATAGTGGGCGTGGCACCTGTCATATGAATTAAATACAAAAATTCCTAAATTTGGGAAGCGATAATAGTTAGAGTACTTAAATTTTGCAAGAGACTCTTTAACCTCTATATGATTATTTGAATAAGAAATGGTTGATTTAGTAATAGCAGGCGTGGCACTTGCAAAATAAATATATTTTTAAAATATAAAATTTTTATTTCATTACGATGGGGGTGGCGAAGCACACCGGGTATTAGCTAGTATGTATATATAAATATAATTGCAAATATATACTATTTTATGTACAGGAAAAAAAAACTGAAGAGAAGGCATTATTTGATTTGGTATAAATACATCGTATTTTTACAGCTATCGTATGCTAATGGAGTACGATAAATTGAGTACTTGTGAGCACTTATTTTAATTGCTCAATTAACACTAAATTGAAACAATTAAAATATCTGTCTGAACAGGGTATGAAACAGGTATTACAGGTATTAAAAATGGAAAATTTTTTAAAAATTTTTGCTTAACAAAATTTGTTTTTTAAAAGATCATTTTTTAAAATTTAGATATAAAAATAAAATTTTAATCAAAAAATTTAATTGTAAAATTTTTATTAAAAAATTTGATTGTAAAATTTTTGAGGAACTGCAAATATGTATATGAAATATTTGTTTTAAAATAAAACTTTATTAAATTTTTTATTTAAAAATAAACATTGGATAATTTTTCTTTTAATAATATTTTTAAAATATTTTTATAAAGCTTTTCTTGCTTAACAATACTTTTGAAAAATTTAATTAAAAATATTTCATTTACGGCCATTATTACAACTTGCCGACAAAGTTAATGTTAGTAAAAGGTAACTTTTTTAACGTGAGCAATAAACTGACCATTAAGTATTTTTCGTTATTACAACCTGCCTGTAAATAAATTGTATTTTTTTTAAATATGGCAGCACCAAAGCAAATGCTGAACAAATTAATTAGTTCTTTAAAAACAAAGTGTAAACAAATAGTAAACAATTCCCTTATACGGTAGAAAAAATGGTGACTTTTAATTATAAATCTCACGTTAAAAGTTAAAGGCAGAGTGATCTTCCCTTTAACTTATCGGACACTTTTAGGTTAAAGTGAAGTTGTAATAACGAAAAACTAGTTATCTGTCCGATAACATCCTAACTTTAGTTATAATAATGGCCCTTAATGTTCTTTTTGTGAAAATATTTTACATGCATATTTACTGCACTGAAAAATATTGAACAAAATTTACTTTTTATGAAAAATGTTAATAATAAAATTATGAATAAATTTTATATTAAAAAAAATTGTCACAAATATTTCACGTCAAAACTTTTTCCTAAACTATTCAACATTTTCACAATCGCACAAGCTACAGTGGGTGTTGGTTATAATACACATACATAAATATGCACTACTTTGTAAAGATTATTGTATGTATATATATTTTTCTTGTAATTACGTTTAATTGTCATAATTATTAAATAAACATTTAATTGTATGATTATTTTATTATGTTCAAAAACTAAAACAACAATCATTAAGAGTTGCACACAGTGCCCTTGTTGATGTCGATGGTGTTTTCTTTTATCATATTTAATTATTTAAAATGAAAATGCCGTTAGTTTTTATGGCATAATTATAGTAATTTAACAAAAACTAAACACTACCCACAACCACTACAACATACAAGTGTAATTGTAATAAAAACTACAGCAACTAAATCTACATCATAATTATTTATTTAGAAAAGAAAAATACATAAACATGTATGTACTTATGTTCATACAAGAATACATACAACAAAAAGTGGAAAAAACTAGTTAATTGAATTTTTTTTGTTGGTGTTATTTTTGCAAATAATGTTCACACTTGGCCAACAACATGTTGTTAAATGTGAGATGTGTTTTTTGTTTTTGCCACTATATGGAAAGAAAAAAAATAGTTCTTGCAAATTGTAAAAAAGTTAAGTTAGTCAAGTAAAGGTGTTGTTTAACAATTAGGACTAGGATTAGTCAAGAAAAGAGTAGGACCATCGAGTGAAGAGGCCATTGTTTATCAATAAAATTTTTTTACTTAATTCCCTAGTAAGAGATAATGTTCAATAAACTTTTAAAAGTTCATTATTAAGAGAAATTTTATAATATAGAGGGATATTTCCCTCTCAAATAAAATTTGTTGCTTTGATACATTATAAGTTTGGCAGCCATCAAACAAGCAATTCATAAATTATAATAAAAATTTCTATGTAAAAACGCGTAAGCTATATCCACGCTTGTTATAAATAATAGGCTTATCTGATCATTATTAATTTTTTTTAAACAAATTTTTTTAAAATTTTCTCCTCCTGTTTGCTCATAAAAATAACAATAAAACTTAAGAGGAGAATCAAAAAAAAAACAGGAATTTATTAAAATTATTTCTTATCGATCAGTAGTGCGATACAATAATTTCTTCTAACGATAATGGTTAGTAATTTAAACACTTAAGGTTAATAAAACTGTAAAAATTATATTTAGGCTTCGGCTTATTAATGTCTAACATCGGTATCATGGCATATTTATTTATGAAGTAGTCTTGGCTTATCTGCTGATTATTAATTCTTTAGATATTTTAAACTTTAGTTGCCAAAGTCCAAGGATAAAAAATATATACAACTACCTGATAAATAAATAAATATGTCTTGAGGTTAAATTTTTTTAACGTTTCTTATAAATATTAGCTTTCAAGTTCTCAATTGTTCCGTGTTTACCGGCAGTGTTGCCAGTTTTGACACATAAAACCTATTCATATAGCACACAATAATTTACAAACGACGAAGTGTTTATTGAAAAAGGGCAAAAAGAGTAAAACGGGTAAAATGACAAAAAAAAAAAATCAATAAAAGAAAACATATTAAAATTTTATAAAAATGATAAGGAAACACTCAGATCTATTAAAACTGACTTTTTCTAGTTTTATACGGTATTAAAAATGTAGCAATGAATCGGCTAATGTCCGCAAAATGTATACTTGTTTAAAAACAAATATTGGACCCATAAAACTTGTACTAGTAAAAAATAACACTAACAAGTATATTTTAACCAAATCCATATCTAGAAATCAACTTATTGCCAAATTTTTATTGAAATAAATTGATAATTGTGGTCGTCGTATAACACTTATTCCAATCCTGATGAAACCGAATCTGGACCGGAACAATGCATGCATATTTTCAAATAAAAAATAATTTTTCGAGGACGGTAACGATCTCCATCAATCATAACACGACCTCCTCTAAGCGTCAATTTATCCACAATAATTTGCCAGAGTATACTTATTACAAAGGTTAAAGTTAAATCTTAAAATAAAATATTATTTTCGTCTTTTTTATTTATTTTAATATTTTAGAAAATATGAAAACGAAGCTGATTATTCTTTTTTAGGTGCTTTTGTTTTTATTTTTTTAGTCTGGCAGTAAATTCAAGAACTAATTAAACTCACAACAGTTAAGAAAAAAAAAAATAAATTAAAAAAACTTAAATCAGATAGTTTTACCAAAATCACCAAAAACACCACAAAAATGGTAAAAAGCGTCAC
This sequence comes from Phyto melanocephala, assembly GCA_941918925.1. Taxonomy (NCBI): domain Eukaryota; kingdom Metazoa; phylum Arthropoda; class Insecta; order Diptera; family Rhinophoridae; genus Phyto; species Phyto melanocephala. The sequence goes on along the minus strand of OW799235.1, from coordinate 93,684,485 downwards.
AAAATATTTGAAAACAAGTAAGAGTGCTATATTCGGCTGTGCCGAATCTTATATACCCTTCACGACGTGTAGTCATGCAATAACAATTATTGTGTCACCACTCGTCTCATATGAAACACGTACATACATATAAAAAACATCTCATTGGAAAACTAAAAATTGAGTTTACGTATGTATGTTTAAAAAAATAAAAAAAAAAATTATATAAAAAAAATTAAAAAAAAATAAAAAAAATTTATATAATATATAAAATAAGAAATAAAAAATTTTTTTTTGCCTCAGCTCAGTATACCTCGTTTGTATGTATGTGTTGTATGTTATTGTTGTAAAAAAAACGATATGATCGTGGTTTTTTGCTCATATCTCAGTTGTTTATGTACCGATGCTTCTGATCTTCAATACCGAATTATTCCTTAATATTTCAGATATTTTAATACCTTACCCGGGACCAAGCGATGTCGGGGGGCTTCAAAAAGTTGATTTCAACATACACACGGTCAGACTGACAGAGCTTAATCGACTCCCCTATTCATGAGCTTTCAGAAAATATATACTTTATGGGGTCGGTATATATAGCTTTGTCATTCCGTTTGTAATTTCTACAATTTTCATTTCCGACCCCATAAAGTATATATTTTCTGAAAGCTTATGAATAGAGGAGTCGATTAAGCCCTGACCGTCTGTCCGTCGGTCCGTCTGTCCGTCTGCCCGTCTGTCCGTGTGTTGGTTGAAATCAACTTTTAGAAGCATCTACATGTTTCTCAGATCTGTATATAGTATCAATCTCTTGGAAATATCCAGGAATGAATCGCTATTGAAATTCAGCACAATCGCCCCATAACTTTCTGAGATATGAGCAAAAAACCACGACCACCTCGTTTTTTTTCACAATTACAACAACAACATACATACATAAATACATGTAAAAAACATACCAAACAAAAAAAAATTAAAAAAAAAAATATTAAAAATAAGAAAAAAATAATAAAAAAAACTACAAAAAAAAAAATTTTAAAAAAATTTAAAAAAAAATTTTAAACATTTTTTTAAAAATTTTTCTAAAAAAAATTTTTTAAAAAAATTTAAAAAAAATATAAAAAAAAAATAATAAAATATAAATAATATATTAAATAAAATAAAATAAAATTTTTTTGGCTCAGCTGGGATTCGATGCCACATTTATTCTAACGTGTACGTATGCACGTATTTTATATGGGATGAATGGTGATACAAACAATTGTTATTGCATGACTACACGTTGTGAAGGGTATATAAGATTCGGCACGGCCGAATATAGCACTGTTACTTGTTCACTGTGTGAAGGGTATAAAAAAAAATAACAAGACAAAAAAAAACATCTAAATCGCAACACTGTTTACCAGCGCTGACAAGCGAGAGATAATAATCTATTGGCGTTCGATCGCTCAAATGAGATGGTCAGTTAACAGGACCATTTAGTTAATTATTCGTTAAATTTTTCCTTAATGCTTAAATTAGACGTGACATAAACATAAAATACAGCTATTTGAACCAAACCTATGGGCAACAATGTATTTGATTATAGGTGACTGTCGCCATTACCATAAAAACCAATAGCATTTTGGTTTTTTATTGCTATGGCATTATAGTAATGTCACGTCTAATTTAAGCATATAAAAATAAATTCTATCGGGCACTGCGTAGCATGTGGGGTCGCCCTGACAAAACCACATATCTACAACTTCAATGTGTTTTAATAAGTTAAGAAAAAGCTAATTACATAATATGTTTTCGCACCATTACTTTTAATATACTGACCATCATCATTTTTAAAGACATATAGACAGACTAAAGGAGAGGACCAAACATGGATATTTCTCATTTTTAAGTTCTCGACATCTTAAAAACACCCTCTAAGTAGTAGAAATATATTCGAAAGGTTCAGGCCGGAAGAGGGCCACTTATTAAATTAAAAAAATTAAAACAGGAATTCGAGAAGACTGCAAATGGAAGTAGAACCTCAATTAGAAGAATGACTGAACTGAATAACTGATCAAATTTTCACAATTCGGCAAATATCCAAAAGAAACTCTAACAATTTTGATATTTGTATTGCATGTTAACATACACGAATTGGCCTGGTTCCCTGAAGATAATTATTTTCACTAAAAACATGTTATATTATTTTGTAAAAAAAAACACAATTAAATACCTTTTTTTGTCTTAAAAGCATTTCATATCATTTTCTGACAATGTGACATAAATGTTCAAATTTACCTTTAAGACTCCTTAATAAACCTTCAAGAATGTTTTAGTTTCCTTATAAGTTCAGCATTTTTTTTACCATTTCGTCAAAATATTTTACTTGATTTTATAATTAAATCATTTTAAAAACAATTCAATTTTTTTTTGTCATTATCAAGACAAAACTACGAAAACTTAAAAAAAAATTCCCAAAATATTGGACAAAAGTTTTTTTTTTTACCTTGACTGTAGTAAAACGTACATACAAACATATTCACTTATGTACACAAATTCGTATATTCTGACCTACTACCACCAAATCAAGAGCAGTGAAACATTGTGCAATAATGGACACATACTGCAGAATGCAACCAATAACCAAATAAGGTAATTAATTATCAAAACCAAACCAACACAATGTAACGAGATAAATAATTCAAAAGTGGTAAAATGAAACAGATATTTTATGGTTTACAATGAACATACAGACAGACAGACAGACAGACAGACAGTAACAACTATGGCTCCTAAAAACCTCAGTTGCAAAACTTTCTCCTTGCCACACGCAACATAAGAATGCAGGCTGTAAAATTTCTATAAATCCCAACAAATTCAGGAATTCCTGTTAACACACGATGCAATACAAAATAAAACTTCAACAAGTTGCTAAAATGGTTTTTAGCAAAGACATTTGCAAAATTTTGTTCGCCTTATTTGTTAGATTTTCTGCATTTTTTTTTTCATGATGACGAGTGCAAGCAACTTTGCACATGCCAGTTCAGTGTTTGCATTTTTTTCCAGCCTTAAGGTGCGTTAATTACAGTAGTTTGAGAGGCCAACAATTTGCCGAAACATATTTGGATTTTTTTTTAGTGTGTCTTTTTCTTTCTAAGCAAAACAACAACCAGTTTTTTTATTGGGAAAAAAATTTTAGCTTTAAGCCATAAAAATTGTTGGTCGTATGTAGGCGTTTTTTCTTTTTTTTTGTTTCGTCAGAAACACATGGCCTTTTTGCAGCTTTTTCTAGATTTTTTATTTCAATTTTACGTTTTTTTTCGATTCTGTATGTGACATTTTGGTGGGTAGAATTTGTGGTAGAAAAAAGGTAGTCTGTCTGGTTGAGTTAATTTCAACCATGCAAAAAGATATTTAAATGACAAGTGTTAGAAAAAAGAAACGATTATTGTAGGATGATTATTTTAAATAAAGTGATTAAATTTGCTGGAACAACAATTTGAAAATGGAATTTTTTAAAAAAATTGGTAAAATGCATAAGAAAACAGGCCTTAAAGAATTAATGTTAATGGACTTATAATGGAAAAAATTCAATTTAATGGTTCATTTAACATTATTATTAAGTGTGATCACACTTTATGGTAAATGAAGGGTTAAATGAATTTAAATGAATTTTGTATCAAAAACGTAATAAAACACAAAATTTAAAGTTTTGATGTGAGAATCAATACTTAAATCAATTAAGCAAAAATTTTACTTACCGTAAAAAAGTACAAAAAAGAAAACAAAATTTCAGGCACAAAACTTTTTATTTATCTTTATAGGGAAAAGTTGTTGTGTAGAAACTTTTGTGTGTATTTAAGCAAGTGGCAAAAGAAAAGTAAAAAAAAGAAATATATGAATATGAAAAAAATTAAATACCAATCAATTGTTAGAACTTTTATTAGTTTCAACTAAAGGAAAAAATTCTTCGCTAATTCTAAAATCGTCCCGGTATTATATTAAAAATGTCAAATATTCTGTTTACATTTCTTTTTAGCTGGATAAAAATATTATTTATTACAGCAACAAAGTTTAAATTTCAAAATAAAGATTTTTTTTTATTGCGTTAACTCAACCATTTATTTGGTCTCTATAATGTAAAACAAATCTGTCGACACCAGTTGGAGCGTAGAAATCATTGGGCAACGAAGTTGGTCAAATATATACTCATTTTAGTGGTAGTCTGACTTACACTGCTGTCGAATTGTTTTTTAGGGTTGCCAAAACTCTACTGCTGAAATGGCGACAAAGTTAAATCTTGCGTTAATTTTGGGACTTTCTCTAAATCTGGCGTTAATTTTGGGACACCTTTACATATGCTATGGAGTTGCAGACCATGCTCAAAGCTTGAATAAGACGTGACATAACCATAACGTCACAAGAAACCAAAGTATATAATGAAAAACATTATTGTCCATAAGTTTTTGCGTTACTAAGTTATCTATTATTTATATTCCAAGTTTTTAACGCCAATTCATTTTTCCCGATCGTTAACGTTTAATTGTTTTAGACTTTCGAAAATTTAGGAATAAAAATTGCTGATTTATATAATTTAGGATTCTTTTTAAGTTTTGTATTTTCATTAAGAAATTTTTTATATACTCATATTCAAAATTGTCAATAGTCTTTTTCGGAAAATCATTATTTTCTAATATATATTTGATTTTTTCTATTTATATCTGTAGAATAAAAGCACTAGTCACTGACAGATAAAACTTTGCAAATAAAATTTATTGCCGTTAATTAATTATCGTCCCTGGATGTTTGGACTAAAAATTTATTAATCTTCCAGAGCTCTATAGTAATTGATAACAATAGAGTTTATGTTTATTTTGTTGTTTTATTACGATTTCGTTTAAATGTGGTTATTTGTTGTCATATTTCACTTCCAGTTTAAAATGAATTTCTTTTTGAAATAAATTTAATATTTGTAAAGTTTCGTTTACCTTGTTAATTTTAACTATTGCGGAAATATCGTCTTTATATTTTGTTAATAATCGTAGCTTTGTTTTAAATGCTTTATAACAGTGCTATTCAATCTTTTTGGCTCGTGTACCACTAAATTCACGACAAACTTTTCGCGTACCACCAAAAAAAATATAATGTAAACAATTTTTAAATTTTTAATCTATTTTATTTATTAATAATAAAAAACAATAAAATTAAAAAAAAATAATAAAAATTACAAAAAACATAAGAACATGTACGTTAAAGGTATACTTTTAGGATGATTTTTCTTTTTGTTTCCAATTGCAAAATAGAAATCGTTAAAATTTTAAAAGAATTCGCGTACCAACTGGAAATTTTTCGCGTACGCGTACCATAGGTTGAATAGCACTGCTTTATAACAATGTTGACCTCTAGCAGAATCAATAATATTTTCATACATAACAAAAGGTCAATCAAAATAATTTTTACATAAAATCAATATATTATTGTTTTAACAAAAACTAAAATTTTACTGTAAATCAATTATTCTGGCATAAGTTCATTTCCATAAATTTGTATACTTTAGATAAATTTGTAAGCACTTAAAAATACTGCAAAAATAATCCGATATTAGCCGAGTGGAATACATTTTTGTAACCAGCTACGATTTCATCATCAGCTCTCCTTTATCGATATATTTATATCTCATTGGAAACTACAATTTATGTTACAATTTAATGAAATCAGATAATGGGAAGCATAGTATGTATTTATTTTTAAAATTTCATTTTTATTAAATTAATTTTTCTTCATGTTGTTGTTCTCTCATATTCTTAATACACTTAAAAACTAATATTTAAAGTAATGCAGTCTTGAGTTAATTTAAAAATTTATTTTATTTTTTATTATTAACTCAAAGACTGTATTGAAAATTTAAATATTTTCTTTTATTTTTATACAGACATTTCATTGTGACTAATCTGAAGAAGTATGGTTTTTTCAACACTAGCCGAGTGGAATATATTTTTGCTATACTTTCTATATCCATCCTTTGGCTGACCGTATTACATTCTTTTCTCCTCCAAATTGGTTCTGCCTTTGCTAATATGTTTTATGAAGGCGCCGAAGAATGAATGATTTCTGATGATGTCATAAACACGGTGTCATGTGTATTTGTTACTATTTCATTTGTTTAAGGAAATATATAAAAATAATTTATATAAAACGAACTTAAGCCAAAAAAGAAAAAATATTTACAGTAAAATCAAAACAAAGTTGTATCATTGTTTTTAAAACTTATGCAAATAATTATACATAATTATTAGTTTGTTGCAACATGGACACTATGAATATAATATTTCTAATATATGTATATAAATCCCTTATATGTATGAATGTGTATGTATTTACATACAATATTAAGAGAGATTTTAGTTATAAATACAAATCAGAATTTAGAATACATAACAAAAAAATAATATGCATAATATGCATAAGTACATATGTATGTACTAGATGCTATTGTAATGCAGTTGCACGATATTGATGAATCATTTACATTTTCAAATATGATGAAATATTGTTACAGAAACTCTAATGCAGTTAGAGTTATCCCAGTAGGGATGATATGATTTTGAAGTGACGTTACGGCTGTTTGTAATATGTCGTGGTCTGTCGTTTATTTTTCATTGTATTTAGTATTGTTTACAATTTCATCATGAAAAGATATACGCAAGAATAACGTTTACAAATTATTCAGTTGTATTATCAAAATAATCGTTCTCCAATTGCAACTTTTGCCATTTTATGGTTGTAATAATCGTCCAAGTGAGCGATTTGTTAAAAATGTTGAAAAAAATAAGTTATTTACAACACTGAGCTAAAAACTCGATTCGTTTCGTATAGATTAACATCATTAGAAAATTTTACGCTATCGAAATTAATTTCGATACGAGTTATATTTCGATCACGAATGCGAGAATTAGCCCCCTGTTCTTGAATTATTATTAATAAACAAAATTTTTAAGTTAATTTGGGTTCAACTAAAAAAAAAATATTTATTTTTTACGCTGGATTCCTTTAGAGACCATATCAGGTTTTAAAAGATAAAATAAGGAATTTGTTATTCCTTCCTATTGTTAAAGTTGGATGTACTAACAATTGTATTGAATTATTAAATAAATAAAAAATTAAAAATAATTTTCTAATTGTAAAAATTGATAAGAGAAAGTTCTGAAACGATGTGTTGATTTTCTTTATTAATTTACCAGAAATCTTAAGTAAACATATCGTTTTTGTTTCAATGTTTAATTATGTTTGTTTCATACATATAGCAACATGTACATATGTATATGTATATAAAAGTAGCTTGCACTCAACATATGTTCATATGTACCTAAATTATGTTGTTCTAGCTTTCAACACTTTCATCACTGACACTGCTTACTGAAGCAGCAAGCTCTATGTGTTACTGCAGCAATTGACCCGCCACACACATTTTACTGCTCTATTCACAAACTCAACTCTCAAGTGTTGTGCACAAATTGCGTCAAGTGTTGTTTCTTTTTTTTTTTTTGTATGTATGTATAGAAGATGAATTATAAAACAGATATACACAGCATGAAGAAAATTTTTTAATTTACTTCCTTAAACAACAAGAGAGAGAGAGAGAGAAAATAATAAAAATAAATAAATAAATTTATTTATTTTTAACTCTAGACTGATTCCAATTCCTCACAGTATAATATAGTTCTGCTAATGAACAAAAAAACAATGTTACCGTTTACAACTTTTGAATTTTCAGGCTTATGATGTAATAAATAGGAATAAAATTGCGTTCCATAAATAATGGGAATTTTTTTTATCTCTAATAAGCCCCAATATTTATATTAAAAGAAGTGTAGTTAAGTAAATTCAAGTTAATATATAAACATACGGCCATATGTATAAAAACTTATAACAGGCTTATAAGTCGTTTTTAAGCAAAATTCACTATTGTTGCATTCATAAACCATTAATAGACGTATAAACCTTTTATAAACCATTTATAAAATCAAAAATTTTATTGCTTGATTTACCCTTCTTTAAACCAAAAATAAGGCGACATTTTATGTAAATTTGCGTTAAAAAATTTTTTTAAAGAAATTTTGTTAAAAAATTTAAGAAAAAGCAATTGAAATATTACAATTGATTAGATTAACACATTTCGACATATAGATATGTAAGTGCAATTTATACAAAAGAAAATAATAAATTTAACAATTTTAAAATAAATAAAATTAAAAAATTATAATAGTGATGTAAGAAAAACGTAAACAAACTTTTAACCCGAATACTTTTCTTATTGTTATTAACAAAATAGGTAAATAATTAATATTTGTATTATAATTTTTGCTCAAAATTTTTCATATACCAAAGTTATATACTTTTGATTTTTTCGATGTTGTTTTTGTGCTTTAATTTTATAAAAAATGTTACCTTTACTTGATACCCGGGTAAATCTTATAGTAGTTATAAACACCACTAACAATAAAATGACAACTAAATATAAAAAGCGTTGCCATACATACTAATAAAATCACTACAAACATTTAATAACTATAAAAGGTTTATTGTACGTTTATAAATACAAATTCTTATTAGTGGTTTATAACACAAAAAGCGTTTAATAACTATTGTGCACTATAACCATAAAATAACTACTTTTTATGCATATAGCCGATATACTATATTGTCCCTTTTAGAGAGAGAACAATCCTTATGAAATTTTCGAGACTTCATTACATGCAAAATAATTACTGTTTGATGCGGTTTATTTGCCGAAGACGTCATCAACCTATTTAAACCGTTGCCAACATTACAGTGAATGATGAACGGTACGGGCAGATTATTCATGATTTTTTAATTCCTCATATTATTGCAAATCATTTGGAGGAGAAATTGTTTAAAAAAGGCGGCGTAAAATGGCACAATGTATGGGAAATCATCACTTTGTTGAGCAAAACATTTGGTGACCGAAGTATCTCAAAAAAAAAAAATGGATTTGTGAAATTGCCACCTCGTGTTCGTGTGACTTGACACATTTAAACAACTTTTTGGGGGGCACATTAAATTTGTGGTCCGATAAACCAGCAACAATTGATCAAATACATTCGACGCAAATTTAACAAAATAAGACCGGGTATGTTTAAAAAAGTGATTACAAATGGGATAAAAAGGCCGGTGGACTGCATTTACAGATTTAAAACATAAATATTAAAAATCTTTAGTAAATTTAGTACAAAAAATTTTAGTGTCACAAGATTCTTCAGCATATGTGAAAAAAGTAATTGGGTAAATTAAGATTAATTAAACTTAAGTAAGAAATTGACTTAAAAAGTCTTCTATGGAAGCTATATTTCATACAAAAGTTTACTTAATGCTCAACAATTGTAACTGTTGCGACATAAAAATTGTACCTGAACTTATTAAAATGTTTAAAAGCAATATATTGTTACAGATTTATTTTTAAATAGCTTAATTTACATTATAATTTATTTTAGTTGTAGTAGTTTAAATCACTGCAGTTTTATTTGTATTAGTTTATTTCGCTGGTTCGAACATGATATTAAGTTGTTATTATGTGTAGCATACTTTTAGGCACTTATATTAATCCTGCATATTACTTAACGTCTTGATTTAAATGAAACGGTTTTCGAATGTACTAGTGTGTACATATGAGAACTTTGTCGAATATTACCGAACACCACTATGTTACTATAAATAGCCGAACAACACAGCTAATATGATCAGCATAGCTGCCAGATTTGACGATTTATCGTCATTTTGACGATTTTACGTGCTAAAATTAAGTGTTGACGATTTGACGATTTATGCTATGTTTTTGACGATTTTCAAGAATTCAAGTTGGCAACATTTTTCATTACTTTTATATCAACCTTAAACCAAATAAAAATAATTTGTAACGGTTTTTTATGTTATTAATAATAGAACAGAGTGAAAGAGATATATCGATCATTATTTAATGTGTTTGTGTGGGTAATTTTTCCACTTTGTACATTTTTAACATAGTATATCCCACATATTATCAACTGATACCTACAACACGAACAAATATAAATTTGGAAATGCGTTTTAAACAATTTTAGGTTTTTAAGTAAATTTATTTAAATTATTTAAGTGACAAATTAATATGCTTACATACTTCAAAAAAATTGTAAGTTCTTTTTAATTATACATTAAAACCTTAAAAATCAAACATTATATTTTTAATAGAAAACCAAAATGATGAAAATTCTAGCAGCTCTTCCTCTGTAAGTAGAAATTTCATCCATTTTTTATACAAAACTTTGTAGTAGCTAAAATGAAATTTTAATGGTGTTTTTCATAGGTAACCAACAAGAAGAAGAAAATTAAGGAAGACTGGTTTTCAGATCCAGAAATAAATTTATGGGCTAAAAAGCGAAACGATGTACATAGTTTATTTTGGCGTTGTGCTCGTCTAACGCTTGCCTAAAGCTACCTTAATCGGTAGAAGCTTTAGAAAGAAATTATTATAATTATTTGCCAATTAGTCTGAATTAGATGCAGCCAATTCATTATTTATTATTTTTTGTATTTATATACATATTTATATTTATTTTTCGAAATTAATTCTAAATTGTATTATATTTATTGTCATGTTCTTAACTTAAAAGGGTCTAATAAAACCATTGATCTCTCTGGATTTAAAAAGTTTGTTATGTTATGCATTAAATAAAAAATGTTTTGTTTTGAAAAATGCGTTTTTTTATTTTGACGTTTTTATGACGATTTGAGTAAACTATTTGACGATTTGGACGATTTTTTCTCCCAAATTAGACGATTTTGCCCCAATTTTATCTGGCAGCTATGATGATCAGTATTACAATAGAGCTTGTAAAGTGTGTATTAAAGTGAGTTTGATAATAAAAATGTACAACCATAAGTGTAATAGGTAAAGTGATATAAAAACAATATCTGAGTGCATTTAAATAAATAAAGTGCTCTTAATTTTATAACGAATTTAAAGTGCTTTTAATTGCAATAAAAGAACTCAGAGTGATTTAAAGGAAATAAGCCAACATTTATAAAAGGTATAAACGTAACAATATTATATACTATTAGTATAATATAGTATTTACCTTAATATAAGTCTTAAACAATTTTTTTTTATTGTTTTGATAGCGAAATAAATTTTTTATTTTCTTTTTATAATATTTAAAAGCTCAAACAGGCGATAATACCATTTGATATTAGCTTTTGTAATAAGAATTTTTAAATGTTATGCCTTAAATGAAAAAGTTTTGTTAAAAATATATTTTTCTTAACAATAAGTTTACATTTTTATGACGATCTTAGTAAACCATTTTGACGTATTTTCCCCCCAAGTTTGGACGATTTAATCCCTATATTATCTGGCAGCTATACCTTAGGCCTTAATAACGCATTTAGCCTTCTTGCGTCTGCGTAGTTATTGGGAAAAATTGTAGCCTTTGTGTTAATTTACATTGTTGTATATTCGTGTGCCAAATGTCATTTAGTTCCGTTTAGGCGTTTTAACGTGATTGAGTAAGAAAAAAACCAAACATCTTAACATAAAAACTTTCACATTAATGATATTAGTAGGTTAGTAGGACTGTTATGCATACATTATATTTATTTCCGAACAAAAGCACTGCAAATTGAAAATGCTGCTATATAGTAGTAGAGCACTTTTAATTTGCGAATAAAAAAAAAACTCGAAACAACGTACAAGTAAAACTATTTGCTAATAAATCGTATAAAGTTATCACTTATTTTTCTTAAGTTCTCAATGTTGACATGCATTAAAACAAACAATCAACTAATTTATAAATATTGTAATAAAATTAACACGATCAAAATTAAAGTCATCTGGCATCACTTAAATGTATGAATGTATTTACAGATTATATAAGCGTATTTATAGAAATTATATAAATTTTAATATTCTTTCATTAAATCAAATTATAATAATAATTAATTTTTTTTTCTATTTCAATAAAAACAAACTAGTCAATACATATGTACATATGGATGTGTGTAAAAAACCTCGTTTATATACACGTGTATGCTAATTTATCATGCCATTTGTTCAGTTTTTTCCTTAAACTTTATATTCCCATGTTTGAAATTAATTTTATGTAACCCAATTTAATTTACAAATAAGTATTTTAAGTAGTCTCAACTTCAATAAATACAATTTTGTTGTATGCATGTAAATAATATAAGAACTAAAGACCTTAATAGAGGAACAAAAAGAAAATCTTTTTTATTCACATGTTCTTCTACTGCAATTTTCCATCATTCATAAATAATTTAAAATACCCCTGGGAGCTGTTCATATGTTACTTACTTACTAACTACATATCGATGACTTAATATAAAAAGGGTTTATCTCGGTTTTTTTCAATATGGCGTTTTTGAAGTTTTCTGGTCGTCCGCTAACATAAATCAAAACCGAATCCATGGTTGAAAAAAGCCCGAACTCATTTCATTCTTTTAAGTTTTATTCAGTTTCTTTCTTCTTCTGTGAAGCTATAGAAAATCGGGATACGCCATTTTCATATTAAGCACTCTATATGTATCTTTGAGCACTTCCGTATAAATATTGTACAATAGATGTTCAGACATACGTACATATTTTCATTGGATATATGTTTCATTTTGTGTCTTTTCATTTAACTAATTTGACCCATTATGTGTGTGTAACAACTATATGGTATTTACATATATCAGATGTAAAACGCTATGAAAATGTATAGAAATTCCTTAGCATCAATGTTTTGAAGTAAGTAGTCACATGCTGGTTAGTTTACTTCTCTGTCCTTACTTTGTTATCTAACCTATGGAGTTTGTGGTACTGGTAAGTATAAATACTTTAGTAATCTAGTATCATTTGACTCCCTCTTTTTATACGTGTATGCGGATTTGGTTGCATTTGTTTAGTGGAGGTTTCCCTCTTCGACTTGATATGATAAATTACTGTAACAAGAGGCTTTAGTTGCTGTTAGATTGTTTGTATGCTTGTTTAAAAGTTTGTAAAGTTAAGTATTTGTATCTAAATTGTTGTATGTATAGTAAGAAATCTTCTCTTGCTACTGTAGTACAAACACTAGCACTGTATTTATGTATACATGCATCAACATACTATTGTATTGCTGCTTTTGTCTTGTCTGTCTTCGTTTTTTGTTGTTGTTTTTGGTTTTTATTCCCTTCTGGAATCTTTACAACTTGCAATTTATCATCTCATATGTGAAATCGAGTTACACTCGAAAAGAAAATCTAAATATTCCAAAAAGGTTTTTGCCAGGGTATACTTAACAAGTATCAGCGAATTCGGCTGCGTTAGCTTTTTCCTAACAATGTCAAACTTCATATAAAAGAAATATTTAAAGTCCATATATATGGAGTTTGACATTGAGAGTAGAATGCAAAACCGACCAGCTGATCAGTTTCGGGTATCCTGTTAAGTGTAGCCTGGTTTATATAATTTAGCCAACAAATTTTTGGATTTTTGTAATAAATGGAAATGCTAAAATTATTTGCATGTGAAAGCACAATGAAGTACATTGGTATTTCTTTTGGCATATGACCGACACAGTTTAATCTAGAGATTAAATTTTTGATGAACTTTTCCAACATTTGGCCGTATATCGGGATTATCGCGGCGAATGTTGTGCTCCAAGTCGTAGACTAACGACTTCACATATCCCTATAGAAATAGTCCAGCGGGGTTAAATAACACAGTCATGGACGCCAATTCACGGACGCCAATTCAAGTGCGAAACTTTGCGGTTACCAAACGCTTTCTTCAATAAATCAATTGTGGCATAAGCTGTGTGACATGCCTTGTTAAAACCACAGCTAACATCACATCTCATCATTCATAGTCGTTCAATTGATAAACGATAGAGTCAGTAATCTTGGCTCTATAAAGGTCACCATTGACTGTAACGTTCTGACCAGCATGTTTTAAAAGATGTATAAACCAATGATTCCACCAGCCCACAAAGAACACCAAACAGTTAGTTTTTCTGGATGTTACGGTGTCTTACATACACTTAAGTATTATCATCACTCCAAATATGGCAGTTTTGTTTATTGAAGTATGCACTCAAACAATAGCGAGCTTCATTGCTAAACACAATTCGCTTATGAAAATCGGTATCAACCGCAACTCTTGTTTTGGGCTTATTCACCGAATCTACGTCTTGCTAGCATGCGTCAGTCTATTAATTTTGAAATGCCAAACCAAACTAAAAATAAATTAAAAGGTCGCCAGTTAAAAAAGTGTTGCCAACTTAAAGTTCTATGACTCTATAAAAAAAAGAGACCTAGAAAGTGGTACATCAAATATACAAATTATGCATTCTATAAGGGCTCCTGGAAACTTTAAGAAATCGGTTTAAGAAGTTATTTTTGGTAATAAATTCTTGGCGATATATAGACACGATCATTTCTGCTTTTTAAATGATATTAATTCTTCTTGTAGATTAAGCTATGGGAGCATTTTTTACAAACTAAGGTTGGGTGAGCTGTCGGTAAGGTCAAGAACATACTGTGGTATGATACAAATCTTAAGAAATCGAAGGAGATTCTGAAACTGAATAGGCCAACACTTAGGAGATTAACCAGTGCTGTAACAGGTCACACGGAGATGAGAATTCATCTGGCTCGCATGGTATTGTCGGAAGAAACGACATGTAGAGCATGCAAAGAAGAGAACGAAACTGTTACACTTGTCAATGTCCTGCTTTTGGGAGTATTAAGCTCTAAAACTTTAAAATTGCAAGGAATGACAATGAAGGGACTGAGTTTTTAACTTTTTCAAAATATCCAGATTCCAGTTGGGCATACGTGTTTATCTGTCATAGTTTTCTTTTCAATCCGACCTAACCGTAGCTATATTATTGGTGAATTTACAAGGTTATTTTGTAAGTTAACATGTCTCTTTATAAAACTTTTTATTTTGAGATCTTTTAAAGAGCTTTTTAAAACAGTTTTTACTAAAAGCTTATTACTTAAAGCTTTTGCAGTAAAAGCATTTTATCAAAAGCATTTTCAAAAACCTTAGATATAAAAGAATTTATATTTTTATTTTTTGTTCAACATACTACTACTTTGAGAAAATAATTCTTTTCTGGAAAAATTTGTTTAATAAAAAAAAAAAAACAAAAACTCTTAAGAGCTTTTTAGAAGATTTTATAAAAATCTTTTTTTTGCAAAAAAACCTTTTTATTATAACGAATTTATACCAAAAACTTATTAACAAATATTCTCACTAAAATTATTAGTTATGAAAAGCTTATTTTACAATAAAATTTATAAATTGTATTAAAAATGATTAAATATTAAAATTAATGCAAATGCATTTCTACCAACTAATTGTACTGAGTGTGCAAATCAAAATTAGTTTATATGCAACTCTAAACACTGAAAGTTTAACAAGCTTAGTGATTCTTTTTTTTTTTGTCTTTTTAACATAAACTTTTTTTCATTCTGTATTTAGATTTAGCATAGAAAAGATAACGAACCTAAAAATTGTATGATGTTGATGATGTTTCTGTTTTCTCGGATCGTTTTATATTTCCTAACTCAATTGTTGCATGCATGCATGCAAATGCTCAAAACATGTATTCATTATTTGGAAATTGGGAAACATAAGAAATGAACACAATAATACAATTTGCGTTTGTACTTTATCATATGGATTCTAAGAGGCCTGACTGAATTGACTGTTAGCCTGCTTGCACTTGATACTCGTGCAACAAAAGCAGAGCTATTGTTCGGTTCTAAAGAGGATGATGATGATGATTATAACGATATTTTGCTTAAGTAAATATGCCCTTGTAAGTGGGCATAAGTTTTGACTGAAATTACTGGCATGTGCTTGCAGTAAATGTGATACCACGACTAGAATAAAAACAAAAAATAAAATACCGTTTTGTCACTGGACATCATTAAACTTTTACAACTAATGCTTGCCTTATCTTTATTTTCTGACATTTGGTAGTAAGTATTTAAAGAATTTAAAGACATTATGCTAAAAGGAAATTTGCAATAAACGTGTTGTTATAGTTTTATTAATTTAATCAACTTGTTTGTCTTTTATTAGGGTTAAGCTTTTATGTATTTAAATGTAAACATTATTAGCAGCTGTTACTCTACTTACTTACTTGTGCATTAAAAGCTTAAGTTCTTGAAGCCCTTAAAGTATACCTTAACTACGCTTCATATCATAATCCCCTAAGTAGGCAATACAATTTAATTGCGTTCAATAAAAAAAAGGCTTTTTGCTTTAAAGCAAACATTAACTAGTACGGATATAAGTGTTCAATAGATTAGAGATACATACTTTTAGACTTAAGATTTGCCACTTTTGTTACTTTTGTTAACTATTAATTAAAAACTAAACTTTATATTTACATACACACAGTAATATTTATTGTAGTGAGCTAGAGTAAAACGTACCTGCAAAGAGAAGAAAATAAAAAATAAAGTAAACTTATTAATTATTATTATATTAATTAATCAACTTTGTATGGATAAAATAAATCTTAGGATTTAGAACAAGTACTAAAATATACACTAAAGAATAGATTAAATCAAATTAAGTTCTATCGTTTAATATAAAAATTAAAAATTTTTAAAAAAGTAAATACAATATTAAACTAAAAATACTTTCTATTCACTCTTTTTTTAAAATAAATTTCAAAAGCTCATTAATAATATTTCACAAGATTGTTGACAATCGTTGTGTGTGTTACAACATTTAAGCGTGTCGTTCAATTAAAACTCTAAATTAATTTAAATATTTATTACTACATATTTGAGCAGTGAGATTGTTTTTTTTTGCTGTTGTTTAATTTTATGTACAAAAGGTCATCAGTTGTTATTGTCTATTTAAGTAGAGATACGGCAAGCTTCAGTCACTGACACTTAAGTATTTTATAATTAAAAAAATTATATTAATGCATTCTCAGCATTTGTTTAGGGGTTTAGTAAAAGCTCATGTTTTATTTTTTTAATACATTAAAAAACAATTATCAGTATTCGTTTGATAAATGTGTGAGAGTGTATTGAGCATTGACGTGAATGTATGTTGTTATAAACTGGACTGTTGAAAAACAACAGAAAATCTTAAGTCTGGACTATCGAATTGCTATAGTCTGGACTATAGAATTATTATAGTCTGGACTACAGAACTGCTATAGTTTGGAATATAGAATTGCTATAGTCTGGACTATAGAATTGCTATAGTCTGGACTATAGAATTGCTATTGCCTGAACTATAGAACCACTATAGTCTGCACTATAGAATTTCTGTAATCTAAACTATAGACACAGTATAGTCTGGATTACAGAAATAGTATAATCTGGACTATAGCAACAGTGTAGATAGGACTTTAGAAAGATTTTATTCTTGACTATAAAGGCTGGGGCACAATGAATCCGTCGTCCGTCAAACTTCAACTTTTTCAACTGACATCAACGTATTGACGGAGAGGGATTGGCACAATCAGTACTTTGTGTTGACGGATCATAAGTCAAGTTAAATTGTTGACTGCTGCGACAAATCAAAAGCAAACAGCGGCGGCTGAAGGCCGATAATATTTATATAATTTTTTTTTACTTATCTTCACAATAGCAAAAAATTAATAAAACAAAATAATACTTTTTTAAGAAAATGTCAATTTTGCTTCAAATTCATACAATCTATATATAAAATAAGAGTTTTTAACCGAAAACAACTGTATGGTTCTGTGGCGGCTCATGCATCACAAAAAAGTACGGCGGCTGCTGTAAAGCCGGTTGACTTCGCTTTTTGCGCACAACCATATGGTAGTTGTCAAAGTACTCGACGTACGTCAAAAGTTGGTCAACTTTTGTACTTTGCGTTAACGGAGACGTACTGAATGTGACAACACTCATAAGAAAACATGTATTTTAACTTAGTTGTCAGTTGAAAAAGTTGAAGTTTGACGGACGACGGATTCATTGTGCCCCAGCCTTAAGAGGCTAACATAACGAGAGAGTACAGCTAAGACTAAATAAATTCTGGAGATGTCTATTGTTATAAGAGGATTATAGAGTTGTCTAAAAAAGCACTATAGTGAAATCTCAAGTCTCTGCTATTGAAATAATAATATAGTTTAATTCTATCTTGAATATAACTATATTTGTATTTGTATTCGTTTTACTAATGGTTTTCTTGTAAATATTAGCAAAAAGAGCATATTATTATTGAATTTTTTTTTAATTTATTCAAACATCAGTTGAAAGTAATAATAATTTCTTAATATGACAAAACCGCCTACACAAGCTGTCATAGAAAACAAAAAAAATTTAATGTAAATCATAAATACTGAAATAAACACTTAATAAAAAAAAGAAATAATAATGGGATGTCAAAGAAACTATTTAAATTATTTTCTTTTTTTATATGTACATATAAATATTTAAGATGGAAGTTAAAATAATTTTGGCATTTTAATTTTGTTTCATACTTTAAACAGCATGCTTTGAAAGAAAAAATAACAGAATATATGTTTTTGACAGTTTTTTTTTCGTAGCTGTGTATTATTTCTTCTTCTAGTTTTGACAAACCAAATGTATAACGTGTGTTAATTTTTTACTGACACACAAAAAAAATCAATTTCAGTTTTAATTCTTGTTAATATGTAAATATGTATATATAAATGTATGTAACGTATGGACTCCAAAACAGCTAGACCGATTTTGATGAAATTTTCAGGGAATCTTCAGAACACTTAGTCTGATTTTTGTTTTTCGGTCTGCGGGCGGGTGGGAAGTGTTAGGGCGTGGCAAAATCCAATTTTCATATTGCACCACTAATGACCACCAATATTGCAGCACCAATGAGATATATTTATATTGTTTGTTTTTTTAAATTTTTTTTTTACAGCAGTTGTCATGTTTTTTAAAACGAAATATTAAACTCTTAAATCGGTTGTGTACTTCCGAAGATATTTACAAAAAACCTATGTTAATAATGATCCAATAACAAAATTTTAAAACTTTCGAAATGTTGCATTCAAAAATGCGAGTTTTCGGTTAATTTAGAGCTCAATGAGCAAATTCAATTCAAATTCGATCGACACAGTAATGGATGAAGAACAAGCCGCAATTCCCCCACTGAATTTTTGAATTCATTGGAACCACCCGAAATGTCACCGCATTACTAACATTAAAGGTTGGATCACCGGTAATTCTTATCCGCAACCTAAACGCACTGAAGTTATGCAACGGAACCAGATTGACCATCAAAAACTGTTCACCAAATTCAATCGAGGCAACAATCATCGGCGGCAGATTCAAAGGTGAAAACGTACTTATTCCACGAATTTCGATGATTTCCAATGATTTATCATTCCAATTCAAGCGGCTCCAATTCCCTTTGCGTCTTGCTTTGCTATTACCATCAACAAAGCACAAAGCCAATTCATGTTTTTCACACAACCAGTTGTATGTGGCTTGCTCCCGAGTTGGCACGCTAAAAAATTTAAACGTTTTTACACAAAAAAAAAAAAAAAAAAACAATAAATATTGTTTCTCCGCTGACCTTGAGATAAAGTAATAAATGAATATAATTTCTAATTTGCCTTAAATACATGCGTTTCTTTTCTGATTGAGCCTATACCTACACCATAAGTAAGTTATTTTTTTAAAAAAACTTTATGATAGGTATTGCATTGATTTTTATTTAAAGGCCGTAAATTTTTTTTAAAAGCTCAATTTAAATCGTGTGGTAATACAACAATAATGTTTGCTTAGGGCCAGCAACACGGACCGGGTCAGCTAGTATATAATATATATAAATGTACTGGAATCACTGAAAAACTCAATTTCGTACAATATAACATTTAGAGCCTTTCTACCTGCGACCATCGATGTGCACATAGGAGATAAGCCATCTGTTTTTTCAAATTATTTGTATATATGTTTGTGAATGCATGTACATGCATACATACATATGTACGCAGAAATATCTTTGTTTGTCAATCTATATTATTTGCTAGTTTAGTTTTCCTGTATAACTATTACAAGGTACTTCCTTCTAATTTTAGTTACAATAGAGGTATTTGGTTTTTAGAAACGCTTAAAGAGTGTGCACTTAGAAACTATATTAAACGAGCCTTCGCATAACGAACCAAGTAACCAAGTTTTCGAAATGATGCCAAAAAAACATAAAGAAGTTAAAATATACAAATTACACAATATGAAACTCAAGTTACAGTTTAACGGTAATTTTTACCATGTATGATTATCGTGATTTTACAAGAACATTAACAAGCCGTTTCAATCGTTAAAAAGTACTACTTAACCTACGGTTACTGCTTTTCAATTCACCATCTATCGGTTACTTAACTCAAACAAACTATAACAAGTAACAGTGCTATATTCGGCCGTGCCGAATCTTATATACCCTTCACAACTTGTAGTCATGTATTAACAATTGTTTGTATAACCATTCATCTCGTATGAAATACGTTCATACATACATGTAAAAAACATACCATTATAAAATTATAATGAGTTTACGTATGTATGTTTTTAAAAAAAATATATTAAAAACAAAAAAAAAACAATAAAAAAAAATTTAAAAAAATTTTAAAAAATTAAGAAAAATATATAAAAAAATAATAAAAATATAAATAATATAAAAATAAAAAATTTTTTTTTAGCTCAGCTGGGATTTGATGCCACGCTTATTCTAATCAGTATATATGTATGTTGTTGTTGTAATTGTGAAAAAAAGCGAGGTGGTCGTGTTTTTTTGCTCATATCTCAGAAAGTTGTAGGGCGATTGTGCTGAATTTAAATAGCGATTCATTCCCGGATATTTCCGGACAGACGGTCAGGGCTTAATCGACTCCTCTATTCATAATCTTTCAGAAAATATATACATACTTTATGGGGTCGAAAATGAAAATTCTAGAAATTACAAACGGAATGACAAAGCATATTTACCCTTGTGCACCACAGGTGAAGGGTATAAAAATGTTTCCATAACGTTAATGCTAACTTCTTTCCATTTTCTGTTTTACTTTCGTCCTCTAGTTAAAATCTTAACCGGAATTAAAGTGCTAATCGTACTTTGTGCCTAACTTACAGTTAAAGCTCATGTTAAATTATAATCGAACATTGTGAGAAGGGCTGGAAAGAGGCATTTTAACAGATTAAATGAATATCCCTTTCTTTTATAATTAAATTTAAATAAATAAAAACATAAATACCATACAAGCATACTTACATACTTACATATACATATATAGATACATACATTCATATATGTACAATTTAATCGATCTGAGCCTAAGATTCTGAGGTCAATTTAAAAACTAAACTTTTTTGCAATGCCAAAAAAAAGATATTTTTGTTTATCTCATTACATAACAGTTAACACTGAAAACAGTTATTTACTGAAAAAAAATCTTTCTTAAATATTGTAGTTGCACAGTGTTTTTTTGCCGCTATTGTACTTGAGGGCCACGTTATATTTGTATGTGTAGGTTTATTTGTTTGTATTTGTATTTATTATTACAGTTTAACCCTAGCTCTGGCACCAATTTTTTTCTACGAATTCAGGCACTATTTACATTTGTAAATATTTTTACTCTCAAGTGTTTTTCGTGACATATTAAAAAAAAGTTAAAATGGTTTGTAGAAAATATGTATAGAGGATATTATTGAGGAAGAACTTAGTGCATACTTTGGGATACTAATTACAATGGGATCTCATCATTCCAACAGCGGAAGGCTAGAAGTGCTTTGGCAAGGCAATGCATTTCCATTGTATCGAGCGACCATATCTTCAAAGAGATTTTTAAATATTTCAAGATTCATTCGGTTTGATCAGCAAATTACGAGAATTACGAGAGATCTTTAACAGACAAAGCAGTACCAATTTCTGAAATTTTTCAAATGCTGAATGCAAATTTGCAACAAAACTACAGGTTAAGTAAAAATTTGACAGTGGACGAACAGCTTTTTCCTTTCAGAGGCCGCACAAAACTTACCCAATATATTCCTTCCAAACTGGCTAAATACGGTATAAAGTTATGGTGGGTATGTGATGCAAAATCGTACTACCCACTTACTGGGAAAATATACACTGGCCAATTTGGTAACGACAAAGAGAAAAATCAAGGAGAGAGAGTTGTTAAGCACTTGTTAAACAATATAAAAACTCTGGGAGAAATGTTACCTATGACTACTTTTTTACAAGCCTTTCTTTAGCTAATACACTTACAGAATGGAACTTGTCTATGGTTGGAACAATATAAAAATAAACCATATTTGCCTTCCGATTTTAAACCATCTTCGCAACGAACTCAATATTCAACTATCTTTGGATGTAGTGAAAACAAGACAATTTTTTCATATGTTCCCAGAAAAAAGAAGGTCGTTAATTTGCTGTCCACAATGCCGTGTGATGACACAATATCTGATATAAATAAAAAACCAAAGATCATATTATTTTATAACCAAACAAAAGGAGAGGTTGATGTAATGGACCACATGTTAACGGAATATTCGACGAAACGGAAAACAAACCGTTGGCCCCTTGCACTTTTTTATAATATGCTAAATATATATATTTTTGCAGCTTATATAATATATTCAGAAAATAATCCATCGAAGTTTAAATCCAAAAGAGATGATTTTTTTAAATAAAATTTACGTCTGTTTTTTTAAGAATTAGGAGAGCAGTTGTGTAAGCCAATGATTTTAAAAATAGCACAAATTCCACTAGTCCTATAATACTTTCCAACAAAGAATGCAGTCGAATGCATAATAGGTGTTCCTATAGAATCACTAATTAGGGACTCAGCTAAAGATTTTGTTCCAGATGAAGACGACCGTAGACGTTCAAAAGTAAGGGGCGCTTGCTACGTACATATGCTATCGAGAGAACAATAAAAGAAAGCGGTCGACTCGAAAAGCATGCGGTCTATGTAAAAAACCTGCTTGCATTGAGCATATCAAAGTCCAAATAAAGTGCAACCAATGCCTAAAAGATTAAATATATTTTATTCGCTTACTATTTGTTTTTCTATTGACAAAGTAAATTAAACTACATACAAATAAATAATTAATGTTAACATATTTACAAATGTAAATAGTGCCACATAATAAAGAAATTTTAATAAAATGCCCAAAAATGGATCTAAATTTAACTTTTTTTAAGTTTTTCCCCTATTTTTCCATAAAACATAAAAAATTAGTCACTGAGTCCAAAAATAGTCAAGATCGGATCACAAATATATAAGTTATTACGTTTTTAAAATCGATATATTTACATATGTAAATAGTGCCAGAGCTAGGGTTAAACGAAAAAGCGTCGCAATGTCTGCTACAATATATTTTGATTTTATTTTTAAAATGGGTAAAATAACAACAAAATAAAAATACAGAAAATTAAGAACAAAATAAATAATCTTTGCCAAAAAGAGGAACTTATTTACATTATTATATACTATTAGATTGTTATTGTTGTGAATACATATACAAATATATGTGTATAATATACACTGTTTATATAAGTATTTTATAACAATATCTTAAATGTAAAAATCATTATACCTACAATAAAAATTTATTATACAATAAAAATTATGATTTTGGGATGGTAATTAGAAAGTGTATTGTAGTGAGTTTAAAAATTAATTTTAATAAGGAACTTTTAATGGTCTGACGGAAAACTTTCTAATTGTGTGTTGTAAAATGAATATTGTTTCTGTGGCATAAAGCAAAAACTACTTAAGTCGGCATAAGCGAAAAGTGAGATAATCACATCGTTGCAATCCCGCAATTAAAAACTACCCTCAGGAAAGCTTTCAACTATTTTGGATAACTTTGCAACAAGTAATTGCCTATGTTCTTTTAAAGAGCAACTTCAGTTGGAATAATAAATTTTGTAGTTTATAGTTTAGCTAAATATATGAAAATCAACACGCTGTTTAATTTATATAGCGCAGAATTTAAAGAATAGTCCTCCTGTTAAAAGGCATCGATTTTTAAAAATCCACAAAAATATTTAGAAATTAAATTCTGTAGATATAACCATAATATTCAACTATACGATTGGTAGCTATTCTGGTATGCACAGCCAATACTGGTTTTCATCTGTAAAAAAATGTGTCTCGATTTTTAATGCCAATGTGTGCTTACAGTCAACAATTGTGTCTGTCGGCAGTCTTTTTGAACTTTTGTTTAGTAACAATGTCTAAAATATGCACTAAACTCTTTGAATTAACCTCTTTTCAGACTTAAGGCAACAAAAAATACATTAAACATGAATTTCCGGTCCCTGACACATAATAATATTTATTTTAAAAATATAATTTTCTATATGTTTTTACTTAGTAATAAATAGAACAAATACATATTTGTTATTGTAAGAGCAAAATAATTGCAAACATTTATGGCGATTTTTGTTTGTAAATTATGTTAAATTATATTTCTATTTATATAAAAGTAACTACATTTATGGTATTTTGTTTAGCATGTTTTTGTCTAAAAACAAATATACTCACAACACACAAATCCATGACAAAAAACATGTATGTATGTACCCTACAGATAATGCTGGACTACGTGGTCCATTTTAGCAAAATGGACTACTTACAACATTGTCCTATTTTATGCAGTCATGGACCATATCATTTTTAAACACGAGATTGTAGTTAAACGACAAGTGTTCGTGTTCTAACGATTACATATATTGTTGTCAAAACGTGTATAATGGTCGTGTAGGTGCTCCATCGAGTAGTGACAAAGAGTAGTTTTGAGACTACTCCGATGGATTATATGGTCCAGTCCTAGGACATCGTAATATTAACTCGATCATGTTTTCTCCATACATTTGGGTGATCTTTGGATTAGTCCTAGTCCATTACAGAGTATAGTTTACATGCGTGTATGGACCAGTCGCGTTATCTGCAGGGTATGAGTGAATATTTGTATGAATTTGCCGTATGGCAATCGCATCATAGAGTTGCATCATTTTTTTTTAATTTGTTATAAAAACATGCGATATTTGTAGTTTATTTCATTTTATTGTGGATGTTTTTGTTGTTGTTGGTGTTTTTGTTATATTATTCATCTGTCTCTTTTCTAATGTTTGTCGATTTGTTGTCGTTATTGCTATTGTTGCTGTAACAACAAAACATTTGGTCACATGTGTTCTATGCCAATTTTATTCTCTATTAAATGCGTGCCAGACAAATAGACAGCTTAAAATTGCATCAAAATTCTAAAAAAAGGCGAGATAGATAGAGAAACACTTATAGATACTATTTGTGCATACAAAACTCATACTACATATGTATGTATGTATGTACATATGCATATGAATGCTATTGTATGTTTGCCTGTACGTTGCAGCAGACATGTTCTCATATGCACTCACTTATGCCAATTGTTTGTTAGTTGCATTAGTAAAAATAATATTTAAAATAAAACGAAAATGGATTTACGTATGTACATATGTATGTATATTATAAATGCATAAAGGGTTCCCAAATATGAGGTGAAAAAATAAAATCTGAACCAAAATTAACTACAACTTAGGCTATGTTATAACAATAGTTTAGGTATGCCAGGCGCGGATCCAGCTTAAGCTATAGGGGGTGGGGAGGTTAAAGTATAAGTTTTTTTTTTTTTTGTATTAACTCATAATTTATTTATTGGATCTTTCTATATTAAGAAAATGACAATCAGAATTAAAATTTTAAATTAACTAATTTCTGGGTCTTTTGCCATTGCAATAGAGACTCCAATTTTCAGTGCATAGTGGTCATCATTCTAACGAAACCGCGAGGGCCAATGTGTCGATCCTCCTGAGTCAAGTATGTCCATTAAAATACAATAGATTCTGTGCGAGAGGGTTTGGATAAGTTTCCAGTTTTCGTATTATATATCTGTGGCTTGGAGCTAAAAGGGCCAATGTCATTTTTTTGCTCTTTATTGTTAATCATTGCATTAGATTTGTTTTCTTGCTCTTTTTCATTATGGTAAAACAGCTAAAGTCATACTTAACGCAGAACAGCTTCATAAATAAAACGCTGGCCAATGTCACTATGAAAGCATCTACATATAAAACTTAAAGTTCAATTCCAATTTTCTTAATAGTAAATATTTTGACATTGGCCCTTTTAGCTCCAAGCCACAGATATATGTAAGTAATTTGTGGTTTCCTGTTGCAGCAAATTTATTAAGCACAACTTCTGGATCAACTTCGATTTGGTTGTGAACATGTAACATGGCTAACCCGTTTAGCCTGTCCTCTGTCATGATTGATCTCAGCCACGTTTTAATGCCACGAAAAGTAGAAAATAATCTTTCGAACGTAGCATTACTTACCGGCATTGAAACAAAAAATGGTAAAAATATTTCTTAAATTTGGATCAATATCTGGGTCAAAATTAATTACAAAATCTATCACATTTTCTGGAAGTTTTTGAGAGAAAAAGTTCAGCTACAAGCTTAGATTTTAGTAGTTTTTTATCTGTTTCTTCGTACTTAAGCAAAATTGTCCACAAGGAGTGGAATTAAATTGGTTAAGTCTAATGAATAATGTTTAATGCTTCTTGGCAGAAGTTTAGGGATGTTAAATACATTTAGAACATCTTTTAAAAAGCATATTTTTAGGTTCTGGAGAACACAATCAATAAGGGAGATGTATCCTTCTATGCGGTTGTACTCTTCTACATCTTTTATAAGATGATTTCATTTAAATCTTGGCTTTTCAACTGGAATTTCCATAACAAAGCAAATCTGCTGTGTTTCTTCAAAAATTTTTTTAAATTTATTTTCAGCTTCATTCCTTTTTTTTCGAGACACATTATTAAATTTTGTATGAGATCTGAACTTCATTTTAAATCTATATCCTGTTTTTGTAGCATTACACTAAGAGGTTGTGTGAGAGTAAGTATAACACTTAGAACATATAATCCACACAATAATTCGTATGTACTAAATGAATTTCTTAGTAATAAAATTTTGAAGATGATGTATCCCTGCTTTCCATTTGGATATCTTTATCAGAGCCTCTATTTTATTTTATATATTCACTTTAAATTGTAAAATGGAATCATGACTATCAACCCATCTAGCTTTGTAACAATTTGGCTCCTAAGTACTTTGTCAAAACCGTATTTCGCTTCGGATGATGACTTTTAAAAAATCTTGTCGTTTCTTTAACAAACGATACAACTTTTTTTATAAATGCCACCTTGTTGTTTTTAGAAATCGAGTTGTTAAGTTTGTGGGAGTAGCACCAAGCGTTTATTTATCAAATAAATAATAAAATTTTATGTTTTAGCCATTTGGGAGGAGGGGTAAACATAAATCCCCCCACCCTCTTGACTATAGCTGTATGCAACTCTATTATCAAACTTCTAAGATTATCAGAGTTGTAATGAAATACAATTGCTGGATTTAAAAATAACAAAAATGTAATTCCATCTCTTAAATCCAAAAAATATTTTGGATTTGTGTTCGAATTAAAATTTGGTTATAAAACCGAAATATCGGAATTTATGACGTCAATTTTTTTTTCGTTTTCGCTTCGTTCCTAAAGCATAGGGCTTTCACAAACACCTAAATATGTAATTCAATTTGAGCAAGAAGGTTTATTCCTCTCCAACTTCCATTTGCTGTAGCAACTTCGATGTAAATTTGTCGCCTCCATGTGTGCGCAGTTCTCTCAATTCTACGATAACCCTGTGAGTTTGATGTGATTGAATTTTTTGGTAATTTCTTCCGCGGGTAGTAAAACTAATAGAAATAATAGTGTAGTCAATTGCCATAACTCTACTTACTCTAGTAAATAGTTACTATTATACTTATTACTTTAGTGTGTAATTTACAGTATTCTATTGTGCATTTAAACTGTTGTGCGGTAATTTGAATCGAAATTTGTCCAATTTGCTCTCATATTAACGAATTCTGATTTATATTAAATTCTTATGTCCCCTTTTATTGGCCACCCTGTTCATAAAGAGAATTTGTGCAATTTTTAATATTAGGATTTAAACACAAGATTTATGTGTTAATTTTAAAAGCATTTAAAAAACATAAAACAAAAATCATTTAATTAAAAGAGAAAAAAAAATTTAAATAAATTACAGCCTTTTTTTGGCAGCACGACCATAACAAAAAAAGTGTAATTCAGGCAGGAGGCAATTCAAAAAAGAATTTTAAAATTAAAAGAGATTGCAGAGAAAGAGAAAGAGAAAAAAATAAAATAAAATAAAGTGCTAAATAAAGTTTAATTTGAAATTTATATAATTGTTTTATTTGTTTTATTTATATTCAACTGTTTAATCAGGTGCGGATCCAGCTTACGCGTGTTGGGTGGTTTACTTTTTACTATTAAAATATATGAATGGTTCGTTTGATAGCTGCCAAAATTATTTCTAATAAAAAGATTTTTTTCTCACCTCTGGATCCCACTTATGTTAAATAAAGTTGGTTTTTCGTACAAAAAAAAATAATTCTAGCAAATTGATTCATTTCATGAAACGTAGATTTTTATTTAATTTTCAATCATGTGTGTGTGTGTGTGCTGCCCCTAAGAGTTTTTTATCTTAAAATAATATTCCCCAACTTTAATACCTTTCAATAAAAAAAATTGTGCATTTTCTTTTCGCTGTTTGTGTAATTTTCTGTTTAATGCTGATGCCAACCAAATTGTAGATCTCGTGATTACCAACGCCTCTCTTTATACACCAGTCAATTCGGTCAAACGGTCTTTGACTTTTTCACAGTGAAGTGAAAATAATTTTTATTTTTCTTTTTATGTTTTTTTGTTTCTTTAATGTTTTTGGCAAACAAACCGACAGAAATTCTGTGCAAAGAATTAAAAGAAAAAACTGTAAATAAAATTAAGAAAAAAATTAATTGCAAAAAGTTTAAATTTATAAACAAACAAATGTGTTGAGTTTTTGTTATTTTTGGTTTCGCGAAATATATTTTTTTTTATTTGAATCATTTTATGACGGTTCGAAACGGATATTGCATAAATTATTTTTTTTTAGTTTTGAAAGAATTTTGTGGTGAATGACCCTGCAGAGCGTTAAGGTGGATACATAATATAATGGTTTTAGTACAAAATGTGAATATTTAGAATATTAAGACTTGAAATTCAACTAATTAATATTTGATATTTATAGTCCAGTGAATATAAGACATTATTTTTAAGTGCAATGTTTAGTTTAAAGAGTAACAATAAGTATGGAAAATATGATAGACAATAAAATATGTAGTACTAGCCGCCCGGTACGTGCTTCGCTACGTATCAAGTGAAATAATAAAAAAACTACATGCATTAGGTCCAAAGATACAAAATTTCCGATTTCTAAATTTCAAAATTTTGAAAAAGTACAAAAATTCATTATAGATTGTTTTATGGAGAGTAAAACTACGTTTTTACTTTTTTCCTATTGCTATCCATCTCAAAGATAAATGCTGTTCAAAAAAGTACCAAAATTCAGTTTTTACCCGTTTTCTCCCCTTAAAACTCAAAATTTCCAAAAAGTACAAGACACCAACAATTATTTTTAACAGGCTCTTTGGTCCTTTCTGAATTTTTGTGATATCTTTATTAAGCCTGGAGATACTGTGTTACAGATTTTACCCTTTTTTACCCGTAAACCGCTCGACGGACCATAGGAACAAACTCTATAAATTTCATCGAACTCGGTTAGAACGTTCGTGAGTAATAAAGTCACAACGCACTTGCAGCAATTTTTTATATATATAGATAATGTAAGAGTAAAGTATATCTGCCGTATTCATAAAAAATATTTAAGGTTTATTAAAGGCTTATTCGACAAATTTCTGTGCAACATCTGTAAAATAAGCTTTTAGTAATCCTTTAATATTATTTATGAATACGGCATTATAAATTTAAATATTTTAGTTGAAAGGTGAATTTCTTAATTTGATCCATTTCTTCTAATAAAAACATCATCAAAGAACTCAGTCTTTATAGGAAATAATTTTTATTATTTTAATGACGATGCTTACGGTTAATGATCTAGAATACAAAACGTCACTTTTTAGAATTTTTGTTATACTGTCAAACTGTCCTTCTGTCTTTCTGTTTGCCTTTTTGAACTCAATAGGCTTAAAAATTACAAAATGATTGAATTTGACATGGATGTATCTTGATATCGAGGATAACATACCGAATTTCTAGTGCAAAATAAAAAACAAAAACTAAAGTCCGCTACTTTACCAATTTAAATAATACTTAAAAGTTAGTGAGAATTAAAGACATGACATAAAGATGAATACAAAAATTTGCACTATTTAATAGGAATTTTTAAAATATATTTTGTAATAAAGACTTAAAAAAAATAATGTTGGAATCAGCTTTGTGATCCGGTCCTTTAGTATCATATATTTAGTTTGTTTTTATTATAACCACTATATTGTCACAGATTTATTTTAAATACATTAATTTACATTATAATTTTATTTTAGTTATATTTACAGTAATTTGAGTAACAGTAGTTTTGTTTGTATTAGTTTATGTGCATTTAACATTTCGTTTGGTTCGCTGGTTGTTCGAACATGATGTTAAGTTATATGCAGCCGAGGTGAGTTATTATGTGAAGCATACTCTTAGGCACTTTTATTATTCCTGCATATTACTTAACATTAACATTAACATTACGTCTTAATTTAAATGTAATAGCTTTCGAGTAAATTACAAAATGAACTAGTGTGTACAAACGAGAACTTTGTCGAATGTAACAGAACACCACCATGTTACTATAAATAGCCGAACAACAACGCTATCGTGATCAGTATTACAGTAGAGCTTGTAAAGTGCGTATCAAAGTGAGTTTGATAATAAAAGTGTACAACCATAAGTGTAATCAGTAAAGTGATATAAAAACAATATCTGAGTGTTTTTAAATAAATAAAGTGCTCTTAATGTTAAAACTAATTTCAACTGTTTTTATTTGCTATACGAAAAGAACTCAAAGTTTATTTAAAGGAAATAAGTCAACGTTTATAAAAGGTGTAAACGTAACAATATGTTCAGTTAAATAACCTGCTAATGTTTAATGCAGAAAACACGCATACTCAATCGTATACATATTTTTATAATAAAATTAAAGAAAATGGTGGTAAATTTTTAACACCAACACAAAAGATCAAAGAGTTGGCATAAAAACGTTTCGAATTGATTTCATTATTATTCTAAGAACTTTTTTCAAATAAAACACTTACGGTTCGCAAAAAATTATTTTTTTCATTTGAGCAACACTGGAGAGTCTAACAAATTAATAAAAAAAAACTTAATTTTTACGTATAAAAAGAGTTTATTGGATGTCCGTAAATTCATGCTAATTGAGAATTACTTGCTAAAATCAAGAATTAATTTAATTTTTTGGGGGTTACCAGATATAAAAATAATGTGATTAATTTGCAGAACAATATTGTGGAAATTATAAAGGTTTGGATATTACATCAGCGGCCATGGAAGCAGCGGTCATGGAATATTTGCTCTGCCATAAATTTGATGGCATTCTCTGTATTGAATGTTAAAAATACACTTAAGGTTTTTTTTTTTAAACGAACAGATCAAAAATGTTTTTAAGAAGACATTTAATTTGATGTAAGTTTATATGTATATAACAAGTAAGAGTGCTATATTCGGCCATGCCGAATCTTATATACCCTTCAAAATGCGTAGTCATACAATAACAATTGTTCGTATCACCATTCATCCTGTTAATATGAAATACGTGCATACATACATATATGTTTTATTATCTTAATAATGACGTTATCCGCTTAAAGACATCCCATTCTAAAGTTATAAATTCAGTTTATTTATTAAAAATATAAAGACATTTTTTTCTTGTTTTAACTGGGATTCAAACCTTATTTCTTCCAGTTTGTATTGTTGTAAAAATACGAAGTGGTCTAGGTTTTTTACTCATATCTCAGTTGTTTTTCTGATTTTCAATACCGATCGGCTTCCGAATATTTTTGTTATTTTTGTACCTTACACGGGTCTTGGAAATATCTGGGGACCTCAAAAAGTTAATTTCCTTATATACACGGACAGACGGACAGATTGACAGACGGACAATGCTTAATTGACTCCCCTATTCATAAGCTTTCAGCCCTCTATGCGCATAAATCACTGGTCAGATTGTAATGTAATTCAGGTAGGGCCAAGACCTTACAAAGTGTATATTCTTTTTCAACTACTCCTAAATAACCGATCACGCAAAAACCTAGATAATTTGAACAAAGAATATTTATTGGAATTGCAACTTATTTTAACTTATAAACTAAATATATGTACGAAACCCGATATGCTAATTAATTAATTTATAAAATTGATTTAATTTTAAAGTGAATTTATTTTTAAAGATAAAATCAAAAATTTAAAAGAGCTCTCCTAAGAAACTTTAAGAACGGACATAAGCAGTTTTTCTTATTGCCATAGATTTATAAAATGTGCTCAAATAATAGGTGGAAGTGTTAGTTAAAGGAACATTTTTTCAAGCGAGCAATATTACCATTGGCATCGTACAAAATGTTGGTAACGTGCAGAAGATTTTAACAGTCTGGAACAATAGTTGGAATAGTTTGAACAGTGAGTCGATTAACTGAGTAATCTCCTCCATGATTTCTCTTCAATATCTTTCAGTGTCCTCATATGCAGATTGATTTTGATAATTATTATATTAGTTTATGAATACCTCCATCTGGCTACCCTATTTCAACTACTTTTTTTTTTTTGTTATTAAATGTCAACGTAGCAACATTGACAAGTACGAATGTGTGTAGCTGCATCATGTATTAAACAGCAACCAG
Organism: Phyto melanocephala; assembly: GCA_941918925.1. Taxonomy (NCBI): domain Eukaryota; kingdom Metazoa; phylum Arthropoda; class Insecta; order Diptera; family Rhinophoridae; genus Phyto; species Phyto melanocephala. Next base: position 93,651,641 of record OW799235.1, on the reverse strand, counting down.
TTTTAATTCCCAATAAAGAATATTAATTTTTTTCTATTCGATTTTAAATGTATAAAATACATGTGCTACAAGTATAACTAATAATTTATTTTAATAATTAATTACCAAGTGTTAAATTTGTAATTGCGTTTTATTTAAATATTCAAAAACAAAACTAGAATTTATGATGGAGTCATGCATAACAAATATGGCAATCAAAAGTCGTGCGCTATAATTTTTAACGCGCGAAAAAAAGAAAAAAACTCACACACTAAAGTGCAAATAAGTGTGACTACAAGTGCGTGTGTGTTTGTTAACAAACCAAATTAAAAATTTTTCTACTTTGCAAAAAATTAAAAAATTAAAAAAAAATTGCTACTACTATTTATTTATGTTCGTCGTTGAACGCTTAGATAGAAGAGAAAACTTTTGTTCTTGACATAATTATAAACAAATGTTGATGTTGGTTATACAAGTGTGTACTTGTTTTTTTTTGTGTATCGTATTGTTTTTGGAAATTTTGCCATGTTGAAATAAATTAAATTCAGAACATGAAATAAAATCTTTTCATTTTTTTTTTTGAAAACTTAAATTTAATTAGTTTTTTTTTTGTGTATCGTATTGTTTTTGGAAATTTTGCCATGTTGAAATAAATTAAATTCAGAACATGAAATAAAATCTTTTCATTTTTTTTTTGAAAACTTAAATTTAATTAGTAATAAATAATGTACGCTATACAAATATAAGTTTAAAAAAATATAAAAACAAATAACTTTACATTAAATGAAAAGGTCTTGCTTAAGTTTAGAAATAAAAAATCTAAAAATATAAAATAAGTAAAAGTTTTTGTGTTTGCAATAGATGGCGTTGCAGTCGTATTTTCTACGACTACATTGATATGATTGATTGATATTTTATTAATTCCCATTAAATTCATTACATAAAATTTAGTTTCTTAATCTAGAAAGCTAATACATTTCTACTGTTTTCCTTACATACTAACATATTTTTCAAGGACTTTACTATTACACATATATTATAGCTTAGCTACTTCATTCTTACATTAATTTACTTGGCTCTTGCTTTAAATTCCCCAAAAAAGGGATCAAAAAGGGAATTCTACGACTACATAATACTCGTATTCACAATTTAGGTAGTTTTGGCATGTATGTATGCATGTATGTTTAAAATTTACAAGTTTTATATTTATTTATGTACATGTTTGACTTGTTAAGACTTAAAATGTGATCCAGATTAAGTATATAAAAAATTAATTGTACGTATATTGGTAATGCATGATCTAAGCAACCGTTAAAGTTATTAAACTAAAATTTATAACATTTGCTCAAGCTAATTTTTCAAAACTATAAGGATTTTTTACGCCCTATTTGAAAAAGTTCTGTTAAGCATGTAAAATATCATGCAACAAGGTCTACCAATTGGTTACGTAAATAGTTTCTGCTATGTAGGCAGTATTGAAACAAAAAATATTGGCGCAGAAACAGAAGCAAGCAATACGCTCAATCGAGCGGACGATTGCAATCACTATGAAGAAGATCGCAGATATCCAGACTAACCAAGTTCAGAATATTTAAAGCGTGTGTAAAGTTTACGTGTAGCACGAAAATGAAAACTGGCTAACATCAAGTATAATCACGTAAAAATTACGAATTATAAATAAATGCCTTAGAGTCATATGCAGGATATTCTGATCCAATACCATTAGCATCACAAATCTCTGGAACCTAAGCCGTGAGGAAGACATAATGAGACAACTTAAATGCAGAAAATTGAGGAGGATCAGCACATACTATCAGAAAAATGCTTGAAAGTAAGAGGGGGTGCCCCGGTGGACTAGTCAGTAGAGGACTAGTCAGTAGTTTGGGGGTTGTGGGTTCGATTCCCGCCAGAGACTCTGGACTGATCTGCTTCTCTTTCTCTTCTATTCTAACTATTTCTATTCTTCTCTCTATTAAGGCATCACAATGGACCGTAATGGTCTCTTTGCACCAGCCTTACCTACCTACCTACCTACCTACCTACCAAGAAGGCTCAAGAATCCGTGATCAATATTCTACAATTGTTGATTTGCCAAAAATTTACTCAAATCATCAACAACAAAATTGCTTAAAAATAAATAATTAATAACAATTTTCTAGAACCTTTCACTGTTGAAAACAACCATTTTTTAGGTTAAAGTTTGTCCTAACAAGAGCGCCGAATTTCTCTTTGCCACCACAGAACAAGCGATTATAAGAGTATTTGAGCTAAAAAGAATACCCCATTTGAAAAAATTTAATATGATAATTCTAATCAGCAAAATTACTGCGAATGGTTCGTTGGCTTGTCATTTTGCACCGGATTCTTAAACAAATTAAATTAGCCCAGAGTTTCTGAAAATGATTAATGCCAATTGAAAGTTCCTGTATTCGCGGCCATACTTTCCCTTACTGCGGTAAGTCACCAACAAGGATGAACAATGTCTACTTATTATTCATTTATGTAAATTTTGGCTTAAGTTTTGTAAATATTTACTTCATTATATTCTAAAATCGCGTACTCTGTACGTATTAGCTGTAAAAAATTAAAAACTGTGCAACTTTTATTAAAAAAATGGGGGCAAATCCAAATCCAGTGCTTATGTTGGGATGCCAGATATAACACAAAAATGCATTATTTTAGTTTTATAGAATTGTATTGCATTTATTATATTAATTGAATAGTTTTTTTAATATAAATTAAATGATAAATATTTTATTAATTAAATTAATATTTTCTATCTATATATATAAAAATCAATGTGTGTTTGTATGTTTGTTTGTGCTTTAAACAGCTGGACCGATTTCCTTGAAATTTTCACAAAATCTTCCTGTATGTCTGGAAGGAACTATAGGCTATATTTTGGTTTCAAATTGTAAGTGGGCGGGGTGCCACGCCCTATTAAAGAATAAGTATTAAATATTATATATCACGAAAGTTAATGCAGCTAGAGTCTTCAAATTAAGTACGGTAAACTTTGACATCCACACAAACATTTGGGTAAAAAATGGGCGGACTTTCAATAGTAGGCGTGGCCACATGAATTAAATACTAAAATTCGTAAATTTGGAAAACGATATCGATTAGAGTAGTAAAATTTTGCAAGAGCAACTTTGACACCCAAATAAACATTTCTGGAAAAAATGGATGCTTTAGTAATAGTGGGCGTGGCACCTGTCATATGAATTAAATACTAAAATTCGTATATTCGGGAAGCGATAACAGTTAGAGTACCCAAATTTTGCACGAGAAGCTTTGACATCTATATGACTATTTTGATAATAAATGGATGCTTTAGTAATAGTGGGCATGGCACCTGTCATATGAATTAAATACAAAAATTTGTATATCTGGGAAGCGATAATAGTTAAAGTACCCAAATTTTGCAAGAGACACTTTGACGTCTATATGATTATTTGAATAAGAAATGGTTGATTTAGTAATAGTAGGCGTGGCACTTGCAAAATAAATGTATTTTTGAACTATACAATTTTTATTTCATTACGATGGGGGTGGCGAAGCACACCGGGTATTAGCTAGTTTGAATATAAAGTAAAGTCTTTACTATACTAAACATATCTCGGCTGTACACCGTCGATAATAAAATAATTTTGAGTCTATTGTCCTGTTTACAGTTTTTTTTTTGGCTACAAATGTATTGTTAAAAGTTTTACCCAATTATTAAATCTGTCAGACTTTTTTCTCTAATTAACCCCCTTAAATTTGTATACAACCAGTGAATAATACTCCTGAAAAGTTTGCTTTGTTTTTTCTATAAAACGGAAAGCAAAAATAATTATATGAAAAATATAAGAAAAAAAAAACAAATATTTCCAGAAGGCGTATCACACATAAAATCTAGCAAATATCGAAATGTTTGCTCTAAAACTCAGCTCGATGAAGAAAAAAAAAAAACAAAGAACAAAACACAAACTATATATAAAATATACTGCAAAAAGGCCGGGTCGAAATTATCGCTAAATTACCCTTCATCATATAACAGTAATGTAACAATAACAACAATAGCAGCAATAACAAACAAACAAAAAAAAATAATTCTGCAATAACAATAGCAATAGTTTTTGTATAATACAACCCTAAATTATAGATTAATGTTTAGAAAGCAGACCATGACCAAAACCATGGAGGGAGCAGGGCAAACAAAAAGGACAAACAATAAAAAGGAAAATTTGGCATTTACTGTCATTGTTCGGTGATGTTGACGTGGTTGAGGAGAAGGTACCATAACAGCCAAACAACAAGATGACAAAAATATGAATGAATGAACGATTTCTTAATATACATAATACGTACGTTGATACATATGTATGTACATGCATACATTTGTGGCTCAATATACGAAAATTTACACGTGTTTTACAGTATTTATATTTCCTTTTTCCTCCACTGAAAAAGGTAACCCCACAAACTTTTTAGCGCGTTAAAATATTTTAAATGTCTACTTAGTTTTATAAACGCCTTATAAAATTTAGGCTAAAATAATTCCGCTTTATAATTTCTCTACTAATATATCTTACAACATACACAACAAATTTTTGTCATATCACAACATCAGAGATGGAAAAGTCAATCCTATTGTCGTTTATATTTTTGTCGAATATATTGAAATGAATTTCTTACAACGTACAACTTCTACTACAGGTTATGAGTTGAGCATTTACATATGTTTTCATTTTATAAAACATATTAACAGTCAACAAACAACGTTAAGAAAAACCTCTTTTGTAATTAATAATACATAGAGAAAAATGTTATTCTCTTAATCAAATCAGGGGGCAAATTACGGCACTTTTATGTCTTTTCATAGTTTTTGATAATTTAATTAATGTTCCTTAATAAATGTAAAATAAAATAATGAGACAATATTTAGATTTGGTCTTAAAATGTTAGATGTTCATAAACTTATTTGCTTTACTGTATTTGGTATTATTTCGATTTTGTACTACTGAAAATTATTTAAATATTTATGAGAAAGTCAGAGGTTATGTATTTAATTTTTTCTAATATTTCGCTGGGATATTTTGACACTGTGCAAAAAATGCAATTTGCCACGAAAGGGTATGAGTTGTGTACACTTTGTTTGTTCATGTTTCCAACGGACAATAACAAAAACCCAAAATTCTGAAATATGGTTTATTTATTCCGTGTTAACAATTGTGGTCGATGTGCCAAAGGATGAGGTACTTCGTTAGTCACTGAGGAGTAGGAGTAATCAGGACAAAAATACAAATAAAAAACAAAATAAAAAGAAAAGAAAATTCGTTTCGCATGCCAAATTGTTTTTTAACCACTCAACCATGAGTTTTTGCTCTCTATTGTAGTGGAAGACGACGTAATAGCCTCCACCAGGCAGTCAACCAACCATTCTATAAATAAAGCTTTATCAAATTGTTACGTTTGTTTTATTTCAACGATTATTTGTTGGCTTCAATATTTCTCTTCTGCATTATTTTCCTCAGTAACCAGTCTCTGCTCCCTCTTTTCCCCCAATGGTTTTGTGTGTTCGGATTTTGTTTTCTTACCAAGAGAAATAGTTTATGGCTCATAGATTTACAAGGTTAAAAATTACATTTTTCACATTAGAACTAAAAAAAGCAGCACAAAATACTATAAAAAATATAATAAAAATTACTAAGAAATACAAGAATTAAAAAAACAGACACACAGAATAGTCTGATGATAAATGGTGGTGACTTAAGGGAAAATTATATATAAAAAACAACAGGAAATATTAACAAGTAAGAGTGCTATATTCGGCCATGCCGAATCTTATATACCCTTCACAACGTGTAGTCATGCAATAACAGTTGCTTGTATCACCATTCATCCCATATGAAATACGTACACGTATGTATGTTAAAAAAACTAAAAAAAAAAAAATTTAAAAAAAAATTAAAAAAAAAAAAATTATTATACATATAATATACATATATAAAACAAAAAAAAAAAATAAAAAAAAAAATTTAAAAAAAATTAAAAAAAAATAATAATAAAAATATAAATAATATATTAAATAAAAATTTAAAAAAAAATTAAAAAAAAAATTTTTAAAAAAATTAAAAAAAAAAATTTTTTGGCTTAGTTGGGATTCGATGCCACGTTTTCTCTAACCAGTATACACGTTTGTATGTATGTATGTTGTTGTTGTAATGTTGTTTTTGTGAAAAAAAAATCGAGGTTGTCGTGGGTTTTTGCTCATATCTCAGTTGTTTATGTACCGATGTTTCTGATTTTCAATACCGATCTACTCTCGAATATTTCTGATATTTTAATACCTTACCCGGGTCCAACCTATGTCGGGGGGCTTCAAAAAGTTGATTTCAACATACACACGGACAGACGGTCAGACGGACAGACGGACAGGCTGACAGGGCTTAATCGACTCCCCTATTCATAAGCTTTCAGAAAATATATACTTTATGGGGTCGGAAATTAAAATTGTAGAAATTTCACACGGAATGACAAACCTAAATATCGACGCCTTACTTCCTCAACCTCGTATCTTAAAAAATAAAATTTTTTAAGAGAGACAAAAAAAACGGTTCATCCTTTTATACTTCGGTGTTTGGTTAAAAGTTTAAATGCAGTTATTAAGTAATTGATTGTATTTATGTATATTAGTAGTAATAATATTCTAATCTTTTTTAGTTAAAGCATAAAACAAACGTTTGATATGAAAAAGTCAAAACCGTATTTTTTAAGATACGAGGTTGAGGAAGTAAGGCATCGATATACCCTTTTTATACCCTTCACCTGTGGTGCACAAGGGTATATATAGCTTTGTCATTCCGTTTGTAATTTCTACAATTTTCATTTCCGACCCCATAAAGTATATATTTTCTGAAAGCTTATGAATAGAGGAGTTGATTAAGCCCTGACCGTCTGTCCGTCTATCCGTCTGTCCGTCTGTCCGTGTGTTGGTTGAAATCAACTTTTAGAAGCAACTATATGTTCCTCAGATCTGTATATGGTATCAATCTCTTGGAAATATCCAGGAATGAATCGCTATTGAAATTCAGCACAATCGCCCCATAACTTTCTGAGATATGAGCAAAAAACCACGACCACCTCGTGTTTTTTCACAATTACAACAACAACATACATACATAGATACATGTAAAAAACATACCAAACAAAAAAAATTACAAAAAAAAAAAAATATTAAAAATAAGAAAAAAATAATAAAAAAAACTACAAAAAAAAAATTTAAAAAAAATTTTAAAAAATTTTTTAAAAATTTTTCTAAAAAAATTTTTTAAAAAAATTTAAAAAAAATATAAAAAAAAATAATAAAATATAAATAATATCTATATATATAAAAGTGAAACTCTGTGTGTGTGTGTGTGTGTGTGTGTGTGTGTGTGTGTGCTAGCTATAGACTCTGAAACTGCAAAACCGATCGGGCTCAAACTTTGGTAAGTTGTTGTACACATACCGGGGAGTGTTTATGGGTGAAAAAAAGTGGGCGGGGCCACGCCCATAAAAAATTACTTATCAGTTTTAGCTACTTGCACTTGACCGATTTTTCTGAATTTTTGTACACATATCGAGCTGTCATGACTAAATAATTTCGTGATAAGAAAAGTGGGCGGGGCCACGCCCCTAAAAAATTTTTATTTTTGAGGTACTTGCACTGGACCGCTTTTTCTGAAACTTTGCACACATATTAAGCTGTCGTGACTTTATAATTTTGTGATTAAAAAAGTGGGCGGGGCCACGCCCATAAAAAAAGGCTACAATTTTGAGGTACTTGCACCAGACCGATTTTTCTGAAACTTTGCACACATATTGAGCTGTCATGACTAAATAATTTCGTGATTAGAAAAGTGGGCAGTGCCACGCCTATAAAAAAAAGGTATCATTTTGAGGTACTTGCACTTGACCGATTATTCTGAAACTTTGCACACATATTGAGCTGTTATGACTTTACAATTTCGTGATTAGAAAAGTGGGCAGAGCCACGCCCATAAAAACAATTTTAATTTTGAGGTACTTGCACTGGTCCGATTCTTCTGAAACTTTGCACACATATTGAGCTGTTATGACTTTACAATTTCGTGACTAGAAAAGTGGGCAATGCCACGCCCATAAAAAAATTATAATTTTTAGGTTTTTGCACTTGATATTCAATTAAAATTCAGAATGCATTTCGATTCATTAAGGGGCGTAGCAACGCGCGCCGGGATTGGCTAGTATTAAATAAAATAAAATAAAATTTTTTTGGCTCAGCTGGGATTCGATGCCACATTTATTCTAACGTGTACGTATGCACGTATTTTATATGGGATGAATGGTGATACAAACAATTGTTATTGCATGACTACACGTTGTGAAGGGTATATAAGATTCGGCACGGCCGAATATAGCACTGTTACTTGTTCACTGTGTGAAGGGTATAAAAAGTCTTAATTTCTATTTTTGTTTTTATTGAATGTTAAATATGTATATAAATATATATTGCAAAAGCTAGCCATTAGGATTATTAGAATGTTGTAGAATAATTGAGAAGTATGAAGGTGTGAAGCAAAAAAGTTTATAGACCAGACTACTTATAGTGCAGTTTGTAGTCCAGACTTATCTATAAAATACATTTTAACTCAATTTAATGTATATTTACTGAAGAGTTCAGAATGTCAGCTTAACTAAGCTATCCACTTAATTTTTTTTAAATTTATAAGCATTGCAGGTTTCATTCGCTTACCGTATTGGGTACATGGAAATGCAAGAAATGTTTGCACAAGAAAGCACAACAAAGAATATTTTCTGTACTGCTTACTATTGCAGCGCCAGAAAAAAAGGAATAAAAATTTATTTCAAAAGAATTTTTTATTTTTTTTATTTCTTTATCCCTTTATGCCAGTAGTGCTTAAGGAAAACACATGATTAAGCAGCTTCTGGTAGTGATGAAATTAGCTCTTGTCAACAGCAAAATAGACACGATACGAAGTGAAACATCACATATAATAAATGTTTTAGAAAGAATGCACTTTTTAGATTAAGTGTATTTTTTGTGCAAGTGGCAACTCTGATATTTGGCAGTTGTCAAATTTGATTTTAAAGATTATTAAAAATAGACCGTTTGGCGAAAGAACACTGCTTTATAATTGTGAAAACTTATTACAAAAATTTGGAACGAAAAAGAAAAATTTTGAATAAAAAAAGAAAAGGCACCAGCAAATCTGAGCAAAATGGGTTGGTTATAAACTGTTGTGCGTTAATGTACAGGACGGCCTCCTAAAAACATTGCTGTTGTAAACGGTTGTACCGTCGAACACCCGATATACATAATATCAGTTCGGCAACGTTTCACGAAGCACGGCGCAGTGAATTTTGACTAACGATGTTCTCCTTCATGCGTACAAAATTAAGCTTACTAAGGACTTCAAATATGCAAACCTCATTAAACGCCGGCAATTCCTTTAATAGGTGCATTTTTTGTAAAAGTCATCTTCTCCGATGAAACACATTTTTATCTGATGATCTGGCTTCGTGAAGACACAAATATATCGAATTTGGGTCTAAGAAAATCCTCATGCAGTTCATGAGAAACCACGAGGAACTGATGCGGATTTTGTTCAGTGACTGTGAACGATATTCGTTACTAAAATGTAATAACGGAGTTTTTCTTGCCTCAACTAGACGGCATGGATCTGGTTGACATGTGAATTCAACATGACGGTGCTACTTGCCACTTACACAAACCTCGGGCTTAAAACCAAAAAGTCTGTAGAAATTATAAAATATTTTAGTTAAACCTTCAAACATGTTGTATGTTCGCCTCAAACTATATTGTAGATAGCTCAACGATGTTGTTTTTTAACAAAAAAATACTTTGTTTTGCACTTACAACAATGTTAAATTTTCATCTAGTTTTTTTTTATTCTTGTTTGGATTTCATACTAAAATATGTTACTTAAAAATGTAAGAAAAGAAAATCTTTTATAGTTTTCACAACATCCCTTAAAGTAATCTTAAACAGAAAGAAAAACAATACGAAATAAAAAAAATAAACAAAACTGGGGTAAAAGTCTTATAACTCTCGATACTTGTTCCCAATTGAAACAGAAAACAATGACTTGATCTTTGGCAACAGCCAACCATTCAGTCACTTACTCATTCAACCCTCTTGATTATGTTAAAATAACAAGGAAATGGAACCGAGACAAAACACAAAGAACCAAACAATGATGAAGAAGAATCTATGGATAGATGGATATAGATGGTGTAAGCAATTGACGACCCCACTTATAACAACATGACAGATCAAAAAAGACATTAAGACAGACGGTCATACACAGCCATAAGAAATATACAGTGTATCAAATATTACGATTCCTATATACCTATACATACATATTATTGTATGTAGTATGTGTGAGTGTGTGGTATCCATTATCCCACTTTAATATATCTAAACACTCACTTTTACATACAAATGTATGTTTGTTGTAGATGGATATTAAAAAAAAAAAACAATAACAAGAACCAACCATATCAACGTCAGTGTCATATCAGTGTCATCAGCACATGTCACTGTTAAATTATTTTCTTTGGATATCACAGCACAAACAAAAAATGAAACATTTAAAGGACAATAGCAACATTGAGGTAGGGAGGAAGGACGAAAAAAAGTGAACATAATCTATACATGGGGGATAATGACTTTAGCCTTAATAAAATAAATATAATGAATAATATTGGTTCGGTTATATCAATGTTAATGTTTGAATGATGAGAGAGCAAGCACAAGCATAGAATATTGAAATATTTTTTACCAAAAAAATCTAACATGATACAACAAAAATACTCAACACAAAAAGTTTAATGATTTTTTAAATATGCATATATTAAAATGGAGACAATATGTTGCCATGAGTTGAATTTTGCAGAGAAAGACTGCCCCGTTTTAGAAGAGGTTAGTTAGCAAAATATTAAAAAATAATTGAAATAGTTTTAATTTCTAGAACTTTTTTATTTATCAAATTATAGAAAATATGTTAGAATTAAAGTAAACATCTTATGGGAAAACAGATAAGAAATTTTCTGATTTCTGGGAATTACTTATCTGATAGACAATCAGGTTTTATGAAAGCCGGAAGTTGTATTACGGCGCTAGTTGATGTAGTAGAGGACCTTAGATCTAAACTAGATATGAACATGGTAATTTTTTTAATTCTTCTCGACCACAGTAAAGCATTTGATACTGTTGACCTCACAGTTTTGATAAGAAAGCTTCAGAAGGTATTTAATTTTTCTAGCTCGGCTTGTAGTCTTATATCTTCTTACCTTAGCAATAGATTACAAATAGTTCAATATAATAAGAATAGAGCAGACCCACTTAACGTCAGCAGAGGAGTACCTCAGGGCTCTATACTTGGGCCTCTTCTCTTCTGTCTGTATATAAATGATCTACCTGATTTTTTAATAAATTACTAATGCCACAAATATTCAACATTGTGTAATGGAAATCAATAAAGATTTAAATGAGAAAAATAACTGGGCTAGTGCCAATGGACTATGTATCAATCCCCTGAAATCGAAATGTATTTTGCTTTCTAAGTCAAACAAAATGTTTGATAACGTAAATATAAGAATTAATGATAAGGATATTAGTCTTGTTAGTTCTGCATCTAACCTAGGTGTTACGTTTAATGATAAGTTGACTTGGTTAAATCATATTAACGTTGTCGTGGGTAGAGTACATGGTATGCTTCGTAAGCTATGGGCTGTTAAAGATTCAACTCCATTTTCTATACGCATGCTATTAGCGAAAACATACTTTATCCCATCACTTCTATATGGTTGTGAGCTTTTTGCCAACTGTGGCTATAATGACATTAATAAACTAAATGTTGCATATAACAATATCGCAAGATATATATTCCAAAGGAGGTGCCGTGATCATATATCGCTATGCTCCTATCAGATCTTTCATATGGAATTTAGGAATTTTTTAAAATTAAATGACTTACCTTTTTGCATAAAATCGTTACATCTGAACAACCTCCGTATTTATATAATTGGATTCAGTTTGCCAGATCTAACCGTGGAAGAAAGATTATTCAGCAAAGATATCGGAGCCTTTTGTCACAACGTGAATTATTAATATACAGCACAAGTCTTTGGAATGCTTTACCGAATCATATTCAAAACTTAGGCAACGCAAACACATTTAAAAGGGAGTATACATACATGGAGTATACATGGAGTTTTATTTATTCACAAATGCATTGTTATTATAATTATAAAGATAGATGATTATGTATCCTTCGTTTGGCTTTTTAACTAAAATTGTTTTTTTTTATGCTTATAACAACTCAATTTAAATATAATTATTAATTTTTTTTTATACTAGCACTTTCATTTTTAAGATTACTAGCTAATACCCGGTGTGCTTCGCCACCCCCATTGTAATGAAATAAAAATTTTATAGTTCAAAAATATATTCATTTTGCAAGTGCCACGCCTACCATTACTAAATCAACCATTTCTTATTCAAATAATCATATAGACGTCAAAGTGTCTCTTGCAAAATTTGGGTACTCTAACTATTATTGCTTCCCAGATATACGAATTTTTGTATTTAATTCATATGACAGGTGCCACGCCCACTATTACTAAAGCATCCATTTCTTATCAAAATTGTCATATAGATGTCAAAACTTCTCGTGCAAAGTGGTACTCTTAACTATTATCGCTTCCCAGATATACGAATTTTTGTATTTAATTCATATGACAGGTGCCACGCCCACTATTACTAAAGCGTCAATTTCTTTTCAAAATAGTAATATAGATGTCAAAGCTTCTCGTGCAAAATTTGGGTACTCTAACTGTTATCGCTTCCCGAATATACGAATTTTAGTATTCAATTGCTATGAGAGCCCACGCCCACTATTCCCAATGTACCCATTTTTTCCAGAAATGTTTATTTGGGTGTCAAGTTGCTTTTGCAAAATTTTAGTACTCTAATCGATATCGTTTCCAAATATACGAAATTTAGTATTTAATTCATGTGGCCACGCCTACTATGTAAAGTCCGCTCATTTTTTACCCAAATGTTCGTGTGGATGTTAAAGTTTTCCGTACTTAATTTGAAGACTCTAGCTGCATTAACTTTCGTGATATATAATATTTAAAACTTATTCTTTAATAGGGCGTGGCACCCCGCCCACTTACAATTTAAAACCAAAGTATAGCCTATAGTTCCTTCCAGACATACGAAAAGATTCTGTGAAAATTTCAAGGAAATCGGTCCAGCCGTTTAACCGTCTATAAAGCACAAACAAAAACACAAACACACATTGATTTTTATATATATAATATAATCTTGTTGTGCTGAATTTCAATTAAAGTAAATAATATAAATGTGTTTAAAATTATATTAAATTACATAATTTTTTAAAGCTGGTGAAACGCCTACTATAAACTTTTTTCCGAATTGGCCTAATAATTAAGATTTTTCTTCTTTCGGATACCTTTTACGTCCCTTATTCCATTAAGAGATAATTATAGTCAATGCATGTCTCATTACCAATATTAAAAATATTTTGAAAAGGTACCAAAAAGAGGGAATTTTTTTCCTTAGACATGTGAATTGGAAATATTATTAATATTTTTTCGCGGAGGAACTAATACAATTCAAGTTTGTTTTCTTTTTTTTTTTTGTTTTTGTGTATGGAAGTTACATAGGGTACCAAAAACCTACCAAGATATTATTTTTAACCGTTTTTACCCCTTAGGGGTTGAAAATTCATAAAAGGACCAGACACCTGTCCGCTTATTTTTTGAGTAGATTAAAATACTTTTTTAAGTTAATCGGTATCATTTTTAGTTTAGCAGATATAAAGATACCGATTTTACCCTTTAAGTTTAAATTTCCAAATATCCGTCCAGTAGGGGAACCCAGTGTCTTAATTTCATATCTCTAGGTTTTTGCGTTTGTACTGGGCGATGATGAATCAGTCAGACAAAGATGAGGCTTTATTCACAATTACAGCTTGCTCTCTTTAAAACGATACAAAATATGTAATCTGTTGTCACGTTTGTAGGTTATACTATTGTCACGACCTTGACAGATTAGTTCGCAATTAAGATTATAGATTAGGTTGGGTTAGATCCGGCAGCCGCCCGAAGGTATAGCTCACTTGGGTCCTCCGAAGGTCCCGTTGTGATACCGTAAGCACCAATGCCTGTTTGTCTACGTCCTCTGGCCCTCGTTCCTTAGCCAGATTATAAATAAGCTATATATTATAAAAAAGTCAAGACTTTAGTCACAACTGTGAGTTAATCTACAATCTCTATCAGATATAGGTCTTTAATTTTGTCTAAGAATCTGTGCATAGTACCGATTTTTAATAAGGCTATAGTTTTGATTAATTATATGTACAAAGCCTTAACTAAAAATCTAGGATTAGGCTATTGTATCGAATATGGTTTACACTATAGTATCGCCTAGAAATTAGAATACAGTCCACAGCTTCAAATTAGTCGATTTTCTCGACTATAAACGATTATAATTAAAAAATTTAAACTAGTCCGCAGGATTAACTTTAAATTGTTTTGCTTATAAAATTATGTCTGGGCCATATCTTCTTCATAGATTGTTAATTAAGTATAAGATGATGATAGTTAGCAGAGACAAAACACCTTATATTAATGACCAATTAAAAATGGGCAACCCTATAATTGACGTGTCGGCAAATTAAAATATTTGGATGCTTGGCTGACTGAATATTAGTCAGCAGATATGAAAGTCAAATGCAGGATAGAGATGGCCAGAAAAGCATTTTTTAAATATCAAAAACTTAAATTGATAACATTCGTGTTTGCATGGTAAAATGTTACATATGACCGATACTACTTACTGTACTCTAAGAAATAGTGGACTCTTAAAACTATAACTTACATCTAAAGCTCTAAACACATAGACGACAGCAGACTCCACAGCTTCACGGCTTCAAATGCTGCCAACTTTAAATGCTGCTCTGAAGTCAGCTTCATAATTATTTTGAAGACAGCAACAACATAATAATCAGCTGATGTGTATTTTAGCAATACAAATTTCAGGGATGCCGCATATATATTTTATAATGAATAAAATTAAAGTTATTGATAAACAATGTAATAATATCACGAAAAACTATAAAAACACATACATTTATTTCTATATTGTATTTTTGTGTTTGTTTTATACCAAAAATAAGTTTTTGTTCTTATTTTTCCAATTTAATATATATAATGGCAACACTATATTTGTTTATTGCTGCCCGTCAAAATAGAAAATAGCATAAGTTGCCAGCAGCAGCAAATGCTGTTGTGCAGTCGTGCTGCTATGCTGCCGTCAAAATAATCGTTTTCATTTAAACACATGAATTTTATTTTTGACATATTGCTGCTTGCTGTCTGCTGTCGTCTATGTGTTTAGAGCTTAAGACGGGAATTTTGTGTAAATTAAATACAGAAACTGGACTGCAATAAGATCAATTGCTGACCTTTAAGGAGCGGCATCAGACAGAGAAGAACTTTCAACATTGCTACAGATCCTAACATAAATCGTGATTAGCAGACATCCTTTAAAGGATATGCCTCTAAACGGAAGAGAGATATTAAAAATTTGTGCAAATTGTACACAATTAGGAATTTGTTTTTGCTAAATATTTCGATTTTCTTCTTAAATTTCTTAAAAGATTTTATTTTTAATTCATTAATATCATTTTTACCACTTCAAAAGCGGAAGTATGCACACATTTCATTTTTTTCAGCTTTTTTGGTTTAATTAAGTTTCTTATTTTAGCTCTTTAATTGAAATTGCGGTTACTACGCGTTATAACTTATTTTGAAATTATAATTTTTCCATTAAGATTTATTTCATATTTTGCTTTTCACTTTCTATAAAAATGTTCGTACCAGTCAACTTGAGGTTTTTTCTAATTTTTTTTCCCTGGAACTCAACCAACCAACATCTTCCTTAAAAGGAACTAGTAAATGGTATGTGAATATTATGTGTATGTATGGGTACGAGTGTGGTAGTTAGAAACGTGTATACAATGTACAATTTAGTACTATGTACTAGTTATACTTATTACATGTAGTAAAGTGTAATAAGTTGCCTGTAGTTGTCAACACATTTTTCAACCATAAATGACATACTTGTTGTTGTTTTCGTTGCTGTTGTCTTTGTCACCACGTAGCTAAAGTTTTGTTGGTCTTATTTTAGTTTTTAGCCAGGAATTTAAGAGATGAAAATAGGAAAAATAAAACTTTAAAAATATATGTTGGATGCAGAGGTGCCAGATAGTTTTGATTAAAAATCGACATATTTTCAAAAAATTTTAGATACAACAAAACATATTTAAATATATTAAAAAAAAATAAAAATTTAGAATTAACTAAATTTGCAAAAATATAAAATAAATCATTTTTATTCTGGCTTAAGTTCATTCTTCTATTATTAAACTTTCTATTATAGAACTTAAGCCAGTATGAAAATTATTTATAATAAATTTAAGCAAAAATAGTTTGAATAAATATTAATTTATAATCATGGTATAAAATAAAATTTAATAAAACTAATGTTTTACAATAAAAATTTTACTTTGGAGCAACAAAATAATTTTTTTTGTAAAAAATATATTTTGTAAATACATTTTAGGGTTTGGTCAAGGCAAATTTATTTATCAGGTGGTCTTGATTCGTCAGTTGCTTATTTTTTCCTCACTTATTTAAACCTTTAGCTGTCAAAGTCCATAGATAAAAAACAATTCTCCCTCCCTTCTTGCATTTATTTTAAATGTTAAAGTTCTTTGTAAGAAAAAATTGTCTTCGAACTGAGATTTCCTAATAATTAAATATGCCTTGGGTTGAATATTTGAAACAGTTTGAGTTACTAAATTTGAAATAATAGTGGAACTCACTCTTTGATGCAAACTACCCTTGCAAGTCGTGTAGACCGTGTAAGTCTAGCAAACAATTTAACTTGTGCACGACTACAAAAACAAATTCTATTAAATTGCAATTTGCATCACTTGAGCAAATATGCACAACTAAAAATCAGCGCAAAGTAATGTCACACAAATTTGCACAACAGATACACAATTTTTTTACTCTCAGGATTTAAAATCTCCACATATTCAATTTCATACATGGCATTTTTTACCAAAAAAATTTTGATATTATATTTTTCCGTTGATTTAGGCATTGTAATTTATTTAAAATTAATTAATTTTCTTTTCGGAAAATATTAAAACACAGAATCTTACTTATTAATTTAAAAAAAAGATTTGTTGTTTCTTAAATACCTAAAACATTAGCTCGTTGCCTTAAGTTTGCAACACACATGAAAAATGCACTCACGCTTGGTAGCAAAAAATTAGTGCATATTTGCACTAATTGCAAAAATGCTACCAAGAGTGAATTCCGATAATCTTTAGATTAAAGAATTGTTTGTAAATATCAATTCTGCACGGAACATCAAAATGGTGTTTTTTTAAGTCGACTTCATTAAAAATTCTTTACAAATATGCGTTAGAATGTGGAAAGACTATAACTTTTGTAATAACTTTTCTCTAGAATCCCAAAGTTTTAAATCTAAAATTTGTTCCGAAAAGCTTGCAAAATTTCTACACTTCCTTCAAAATTATCTTAAAAGTATAGAAATTTTAACTCTTTTAATTCACAATTATATATTTGCTTTCGTCACAAAGAAAGTTAACGAATTTTTTCAGAATCTATATAAGAGAATCATTGTTATTTTCTAATTTTCTTGAGGTTATTTGCATTTAGAGATTTATGTTCAAATAAAAAACATCCGAGCAAAAACAAGGTAATGACATGCTCTTACTTAACAACTTATTTTTCAATGACTATTACATATCGTCTGTCTTACTAAGAAGTGTTCTAGTAATGACTTGATTTATAATGTGATACATAAGCATATTATTTTTCAGACATTTTCTTAGATACACACACAATACAATTTGTAATTGCTAAATTTTTTAAAAGCCATTTCAGAAACATGAATTCATTTGTGTCATTTTTTATTTTAAAAACTGTTGCCCATTAATTGCTAATATTCGAATCTTTGTAAAATTTTAATATTTCAACATCAACAACTATGATGAGTTGCCATATAAAATTACTAAATCTGGAAAGATTTCTTAATTGTACTAAATAAGCTATTCGTGTACCATTGCACTTTTCGATTTTAAATACAGTCGAACTTCCATAACTCGAACTTCTTTAACTCGAATTTTCTCTAACTCGAACTAATTGGTTGGCAGTAGCGTTAAAAGAACAAATCACATACAATTTTCTTCCGTAACTCGAACTTCCATAAGTCGAAGTTCTGCATAACTCGAACAAAAAACATACATATGAACTCTATAACGCGAAGAATTTTGCTTGTTTGTTTTATTCCCGCTTGTTTCTTGAGCTATTTCTATTTTACGTGCTATTTTAATTTTTTTTTTCGGGGAATTACAAATTTTTTTCTTTTTGTTTGCGTAAGTAACAGTTCTATGCGAAATTCGAGCTAGATAATAAATGTTGAAATCAATTTTTTTAGTTATTATGGCAACTAAGCGTGTTTTAAAATACTTATCAATTGAAGAAAAATATAAACATATATTAATATTTTATTCGAACTTTTCTATATATTAAATTTTAATGTAAATCATTTTTTTTGGCTTAAGTTCATTTATTCTTGTATTTAATTTTATAATTCAAATAAAATTAAATTGCAATCATTTTTAGGAATATTCTTTAAAATTATTTCCGATATTAGCCAAGTGAAATGTATTTTCGAAACAAGCTACGATTTCATCATCAGAACTCTTTACTACTATGTAATTTAAAATTCCTATATATGTTTCAATTCAATTTTTAAATTATTTTAATTAGTTTTCCATTCGAGGCTACTTTAAATAAAAATACAAAATAAAAAACCTTTTATTCTATTTTAACAAAAAATTCTGTAACTCGAAGTCTCCGTAAGTCGAAGTTTTTTTTTGGGATAATGGTGATTCGAGTTATGGAAGTTCGACTGTAGTACTAATTATACCATCCCTGATTTATTTATAAGCGAGCGTAATAAGTACTTATTTGGGTTCTTATTTGTAACCGAGCGTGATAAGTACTTGCCTCCAATGACATCGGTTTAGTTACCAAATCGTAAGTAGAGAAGAACTGTTTTTTAGTATATTCATCTCATTATTTTAAAATGAGAATTTTTGCTGGGTATATTTGTTCGATATCAGAAGTTATTACAACTTGCCTTTAGTTAAAGGCAGGATTTTTTGTGACCGATAAATAGCTTCGCATTATTACAACTTCCATTTTTTATTGTTATTATTATTATTAATAATAATAAATAATATTTAATGAATAAAAAATAATAAATGAAGGATTTATAATGCAAAGCCATTTATCGGTCCGACAAAATCTTGCCTTTAACTAACGCCAAATTGTAATAATGGCCCTTAAAGTTTTAAAAATTCTGTTTTTATATATAATACAAACACTGCATTTTTATCTAATAAAATTTTCAATAGATACGCTGATTTATTGACAATTGTCTCTTTTTAATGTAATCAGTATTTTAGTGTTGCCCAAAATTAATAATTTGTACTACAACAAATAAAGTAATCGTGTTTTAAGTGTTAATCGAAAAACCGTAATTTTTGGAGCAAAAATCGACAAATCGGCACTATTATAATTTTGAGGAAAAAATCGCAAATATGGCAGCCCTGGTTGGATGATTTTAATAAGAGTATATTGCTGGAGTAGTAGGTAAAGTGAGGCTTATTAAAGGAAATATTTAACTCATATACTAAATATTTAAAAGGGGAACAAATCAAACAATTTTCTTATTATTTGAACAGTTTTACTGTATTTTAAAAAAAATTTGCTAAAAACGTTTGTGTCGAAAAAAATTCAAAATGCTGTAAAAAAAATCTTCGTTGATAACTCTGTGACAACCTTTTTTTTTATCATAAATGATATTATTTTTGGTATTCCCATAAAATTCCTGCCTGTCTGCAATAAGAAATTTGTCAACAGCTTTGAAATCTAGCTGCGACTTACTTACATATAAATATTTCTAGATATTAAATATTGTCAATTGGAATATGCATAAATCATAAGAATATTTCATTTAAAAAATATAAATTATTTATGATAATGCAGACACAAAAGAAAAATGTAGCAGAAAAAATGCTAGTTTGAGAGCAAAGAAAAAAAAAGCCACCTGCTTATGGCAGCCCCCCCCAAAACAATTTTATACTTAAATGAAAAAAATTTATTCAATGTATAGATTGCAAAAAGCAACAGCAGTCAACAGTAGTTGCGAATAATTACAAAAAACAAGAAAAAATGCTGAAAAATTCTATTTATCTATTACAAACTTATAACAGCCAGAAAAAAAACCCAGCCAAAGAGTCTTGTAAGTCACAGACTTATTGACGACAAGAAAACTCGATACAATTTTAAACTATAACAAGATAGAAGAGAGAACATACAACCGTACGGTACAGAAACAAAAACCCAACAAACATTATAAGGAAAATAAGATTAAATTTGAAATTTTTCGTTTTGTGTAAAGAAAACTATTTAAGCTGGCTGTACAATCTGTGGGTGGCATTGTCCTGCTTAAAAAGTGATTTGCAAACAATAAAGCTTTGTGGGCGACGTTCCAATTTGTAACTTTCACATCAGAGTCCACCTTGTTTCTACATCGAATTCTTGGTCTTCTCCGTCTGAGCTGACATCTAACTCACTTCTGGCTGGTGTGTGACATTTTTTAAGTCACAAAGTTGTTTGCTAGTTTGAGTTTTTTGTAATATTTATATCTATGCTACAATTGCTGCCGCATTACGACCAACTATAAGCAGCAGCAATATTACAGAGCAGTGGCAAAATACAACAATTTTTTGTTTAATGAGTTTGTCGTATTGCAAAATGGTAGTAGAGATAATATGGTTGAAATACCAAGACGACAAACAACTTTACTTGCAAGTTGCAATAACAACTTTACAAATAAGTGCAGTAAGTGCTGTAGCAATGTTGTATTGTAATTTGTGTGTGTGTTATGTGTTCTCCTTCAAACGATATGACAATTTATAGCAGTAATAGTAATCATGACAATGTTTAATGACGATCATCATCATGGTAATGTTCCAATTCTTTTCCTTGGAAATCCTACATCTTATGTTTTCTCTGCTCCTTTTTAGACATTTACAATTTCTCTACCATAAAGAGTTGAAAAAACTTAACTCAAGCAACGTATTGTTACAGCAGCAACAAATGAATGGCATGTCAATTATTTGCAATTGTAGACAGTTTTCAATGAATTTTAACCATAAATGTAGAAAAAAACAAAAGAACTAAATTAAAATGCTGCTAAAATAGGTAAGAGTTTATTCCACTTGATGAACAGACTGTAAGTTACGAGAAGTAAAAGAGAGGGCCATGAATGTTCTATTAGCAAATAAACGAAATATTCGATAAATTTTCTTGTTATAGTCTTTACACGTGGTGCGAAAGATGTGTATAGCCTTGTCATTCCAATTATGTTTCCTAGGATATTTATTTCAGGCCCCATAAAGCAAATTCTGGAAATTCTAATTCTCGGCTGCTCGCAAATGTGTTAAACTTACTGCGTGAACAGATTCTAATTCGATGTATCTGATAACAATCTTTATGGAGTAATGTCTCCAATTCTTAGTATTAACATTTTTTTGGATCGACTGGGTGACCTTTGTCTTCCGTTTTATAATCACTACTTCTCAAACATACAAACAATCTCTCATACTTTGAAAAAAATAGAAAACATTCGGTTTCAGCTGCACTTTCTTCAAAATAAAGAAAATAAGCAAAACTTCTGGGCACAAAATTCAAAATTTTCGAAACACAAAAAAAAATTATCTGAGATCAGAATGTTTTTGTTTAATGTTAAAATCAAACAGAAAATATTATCAGGTTCGCTATTGATAGACAACTTTTATAAAAACGTTTAAAGCAATAGTTTGTAGTAATCTAGTTACACTTTAAGAAAGGTGTGTTGCTAAAGTTTTGCATCAATGTTTTTCCATAATTACTTACTGTCTTCAATTAGTTTAAACGGCAAAAAGTTCAATTATTTACCTAAAATGATAAGAAATATAAAAGCAAAATTAGTGTCATTATTTTAATAAAACATGTAATTAGATTTTTGAAAATTCCATTAAAATTTCTTTATCTACATTAAAAAAATGTGATTTTTTTCAAATACAATGGATATCATTGGAAAAAAATTTCTGAGCTGAAAGAGCTCACTTGTATTTTTAAAATAGCACATAAACATTTGTTAACAAGTTTTCCTCTTGAAACTTGTTGTCAGGTTTACACAGAAAAATTCAATCTCTGTAATTTTTTATTACTTTAAATGGCATGTTTGTTTGAAAAAAAAAAATATGTGATCCGCAAATGAGAAGAGTAAATTAAAATTTGGAATACAAACAAATTTGTAACCTTTTCTTTTTCTCCTACACACTCAGGCTTTCGTCAAAACAAACTTGCTCAGTGTAAACACATTGTAACTAAATTAAATTTATCTATATATATAAAAGTGAAACTCTGTGTGTGTGTGTGTGTGTGTTAGCTATAGACTCTGAAACTGCAAAACCGATCGGGCTCAAACTTTGGTAAGTTGTTGTACACATACCGGGGAGTGTTTATGGATGAAAAAAAGTGGGCGGGGCCACGCCCATAAAAAAATAGTTATCACTTTTAGCTACTTGCACTTGACCGATTTTTCTGAAACTTTGCACACATATTGAGCTGTCATGACTAAATAATTTCGTGGTAAGAAAAGTGGGCGGGGCCACGCCCCTAAAAAAATTTTAATTTTGAGGTACTTGCACTGGACCGATTTTTTTGAAACTTTGCACACATATTAAGCTGTCGTGACTTTATAATTTTGTGATTAAAAAAGTGGGCGGGGCCACGCCCATAAAAAAAGGGTACAATTTTAAGGTACTTGCACCAGACCGATTTTTCTGAAACTTTGCACACATATAGAGCTGTCATGACTAAATAATTTTGTGATTAGAAAAGTGGGCAGTGCCACGCCTATAAAAAAAAGGTATCATTTTGAGGTACTTGCACTTGACCGATTATTCTGAAACTTTGCACACATATTGAGCTGTTATGACTTTACAATTTCGTGATTAGAAAAGTGGGCAGGGCCACGCCCATAAAAAAAATTTTAATTTTGAGGTACTTGCACTGGTCCGATTCTTCTGAAACTTTGCACACATATTGAGCTGTTATGACTTTACAATTTCGTGACTAGAAAAAAGGGCAATGCCACGCCCATAAAAAAATTATAATTTTTAGGATTTTGCACTTGATATTCAATTAAAATTCAGAATGCATTTCGATTCATTAAGGGTCGTAGCAACGCGCGCCGGGTTTGGCTAGTATTTAATAAACCTAAACAAAAAAATATTTAAAACAAATAGTGGTTACGCTTATTTGGTATTTATTTTGAAATGTGAAAGTGGCTTTAGTCGTATAAAATTATTTTGAGGATAGAAGACATTATTGCTTAAGTTTCTTTCTTCTAGGTTAATGAAAATACTGGCGAAAAATTCATTGTTAAATATGTTGCCGATGATGATGGCTTTTAACTTGATTGTGTCCATTTATCCAAAGCAGCAATATGAATTTGATTTGCATGATTGTTGTTAAAGCAATATTGTCATTCCATTTGTAATTTCTACAATATTAATTTAATATTTCTTGAAAGCTTGTGAATAGGGGAGCCGATTGAGCAATGTCTGCTGTCCGTCTATCCGTGTATTGGTTAAAATAAACTTTTAGAAGCCCCCACATGTTGCTTATATCTTTTGAAAATATTCGAAATTAATCACTATTCAAATCCAACACAATCACTTTATAACTTTCTGAGATATGAGCAAATAAACACGAAGGCCTTTGTTTCTTGCCATATTTTTAACATAAAAATCAAAGTTTTTAAGCTATAGGTTAATTTATAGATATATTTGCTACTATTGGTAGTTATAATATGCCTTAAGGGCTATTTGTAAAAAATGTTGACTAATTGGTCATTGATCAGCAAAGTTATGAACAAACATTTTTTTTTTAAATACATATATTTTTTAAATATATCAAATTACTAAAAATCCTAATTAAGTTTGCGACATAGTTTCAAAAATGATTAAAAAAAAACTTTCAAATCGGTTTAAAACTCAAAGAGATATAAGGACAAAAATACAACTATTTCGGTGTTTTTCCTAAAATTTAAAAACGAACAATGATTTTTTCAGCTTCTGGATAACAGAGAGGAACGATATGGGTGCCAAAAGAAAGTGCTTAACTAAAAAATGGCGTACAATGGATTTAATATGTACCCACTTTTACCTTCTTAATAATAGTATCAAATTTATTTAAAAATGTCCTTGCTGTAAAATGACACCTATTTATTGTATTTCTGCCATAATTGAGATCAGATAAGTAACTAGACATACGTGCAGGGCAAGGCGAATGGATTTCAAGAGCCCATATTCTAATCAACAGAGAGAAACTGTAAAGAAATCTGTACATAAGCAAAATAATTTTCAATTAAAATTCATGTAAAATAGCAACTTTATCAAAATATGTATTATACACATTTCTTAACAACAATAACAATATTAAAAACAGTATGTATTTATTTCTTAAACTTAAAAAAAAAACGATTAAATTTCTAAGCCTTTCATGACCCCGTACAAATCATATTTCAGATCAGAGCTTATTATTACTAAAGAACACTTATGCAGAACATTTCAAAATGTCAGCTTGTGAAGCCGTGACTGTTCACCACTGTTTTTAAAGGACAGACAGACTGTAGCTTTTTCAATAACAAATTAATAAATTTAAAAACCCAATTATTGCATTGAAATTTAATGTTCCATCATCATCAAGCATTTTTACAGCATGTACACGACAGTGAGAGTAAAAAACAATTTTGAAAAAAAAAATAGAGTGAAAAGAGAAATATGTAGATTTTACAACAAAAAGCAGCAATCAAAAATCAAACAATAATAATAAAAGTAAAAAAAAAACATTCCAGTAAACATTAAAATATCACTGCCATTAGCATCATTGACGCTTGAGTAATCAACGACAGAAACAGCAGCGGCAACAATAACGCCAGCAACATCATAATCAACATACTCATCGATACAACAAAGCAACATAAAATGCAATTGCAACCCATACACAAACACACATTCATACATATACTCTCGCTGAAACATCCCTACAGATAATATTGGGCTACGAGGTCCATTTTAGCTAAATTGACTACTTACAACATGTATAATGGTCGTGTAGATGCTCCATCGAGTAGTGACAAAGAGTAGTTTTGAGACTACTCCGATGGGTTATATGGACCAGCCCTAGGACATCGTAATGTTAAATCGACCATGTTTTCTCCATACATTTGGGTTACCTTTGGACTAGTCCTAGTCTATTATGGAGTACACTTTACATGCGTGTATGGACTACTCATGTTATCTGCAGGGATACAGTAAAAATCTCTCATAAACAATGTACTTTTGTTTTTTTTTTTTTTTTTTTTTTAAATACGCATTGGTGTGAGTGAGTATGTGCATGTGTATTTTAAACTTTTCAATGGCTGAATGAATTTGGGTATTTATTAATATGTATGTATCTTATTTTTAAAATTACAGTAGAGTTCAGATAATTCCTTTAGGTTTATCAAATGAAACACACGTTCAGTTTAATTTTAGCGAAATAAACATTTATTGTTTTAAATTAAACTAACGTCTTTATGTCTCGTCGTCCAAACCTAAACGTAAAAATGTTCGTTGCTCCGTCACATTTCATCCTAAGTCATTTCGTTCGTTACAATCATGTCAATACTCGTCCGTGTCAAAGCACACAAAGTTGCTAAAAAGAGTGGAAACTTCTAATTAAGCGTCCAGTGTCACCAATATTCACATTTCTTATCCAAGGAACTGACCGCTTTTTATGAGTTGTTAGAGAAGTTTTCCAAGATGGGAGCTCTTCTGAGTACTATAACTTTGGAGAACGCCAAACACCTTAAACGATTTAAGGATGAACTTAAACGTTGGGCGATGGAGGAATATGTCAGAAAATGGCAAAGCACTGATGTCGGTAAGGTGACAAGAACACTATGGGGTGACCCAAATCTTGGGAAATTAAAGGAGATTCAGAGACTAAGTAGACCTACACTTAGGCAACTAACCAGTGTAGTTACAGGTCATACGGAGTTGAGAACCCATCTAGCTCGCATGAGATTATCTGAGAAGACAACATGTAGAGCATGCGAGGAAGAGGATGAGACTTTGGTACACTACCTCTGTCATTGAGGGTGCCCCGATGGACTAGTCAGCAGTGTGCTGTTCTGCTAGTTTGGGGGTTGCGGGTTTGATTCCCGCCAGAGACTCTGGACTTGTCTGCTTCCTTTCTATTCTATTCTTACTTTTCTATTCAGGTATCACAAAGAGATCAATATAATGGACCCAAGTGAGCTGCACAACAGCTGCCTGTTCTACCTAACCTAACCTCTGTCATTGTCCTGCGTTTGGGCATATTAGGCGCGAGAATTTTACAGTGGATACTATGCCGAACTTGGAATACCTGGGGAACTCAAACTGGAGATCCATAAGGAGTTGCATTGAGGGGACTGGGTTCTTGGACTAGTCCGTTATTTATGGGAAATTATGTTTATGGTTTTTGTTTGGGAATTCCGTTTTCCACATGGAGCGCACAACATGCCAACTGGGCATAAGTGCATACCTGTCATGGGTTTGGGCTTTTAATGCCCCTCCTTTTCAACCTAACCTAACCTAGAGAACTTTTCGAAACTAAGTTTGATTTAACGAAATTAAAAAAAAGCGATTAAAAGGAGTTTAAAAGTTTAACTTAAAAAACAAATGACTTAAAAACAATTACAATTTTTTTTACAACAAACAATTAAAATGTACTAAACAGCGAAAACAAAAGTAATTTATTTTATTTTGCAACCTAAAAAAGCTTCCACTAAGAATTTTCTCTTTTTTTTAATTATAAAAGCGTTGATTTTTTTGCTCCACTGTATATTGCTAAAATGATATCCTTTTTTCTAATAATGTTACAGTTCTATCAGTGCATTTCCTTGACATTTTTACATCACACTCCCTCCTAAAACTTAAACTGTTCTTAAAAAACAAAAAAAAAATTTTAGAAACAACACTATGGGCAATTGTAAATAAATTTGTAAAAAAAACTTTGTCTATGTATTTCAATAAAACATAATGGTTTTTATTGCGAATTTAAGAAGTTATTTCAAAGTTAGTGCGATCTAGAGGAGCCTGCTCAGACTTTAAATAAAATACGAATTAACGAGGGCATCAAAATGTTTAAGATTTTATCGAATTTACGAGGTTTTCGTAAGGGATCAACCGCAAATTTCGAGTAGATGAAGTTTTTAAATAAACGGAGTACCAATTATGGCGTTTTCACTGTATTTTCAAAAACAGTAATTTCTTAATCATTCAAACAAATTTATATTTATATAGTGTTTGTTTTTAACACATTCTAAAAACTACATCAGCCAGTCTTTTGTTTGGAAAATTTTATTTTAATTTTTAGATTTCGTGTGGAAATGTATGTAAGAAATTTCCTACGATTTCTACAGAATTTTTCTTAATGACTAATCACCGGAGAAGTTTTTTTTTAAAGTGGCGCCACAAATGCATTGTTTAATTTGTTTAAATGCAATGCAAATAAACACAACGATTATTAACAACAAAATGAAGAGCTGTTTGCTAAGTAAACATTTTACAATAAAATGATTTGAAAATTGTTTTTCTAAAAACAAAGGTGGGGTGTTCGTAAGAACTTAATAGCAAATACAAATGTTTATAAAGCAAGTCGCAAAGTGTACAGCAGGTCAAACTCGACCAACTTGATAATAGCCTACACCTGCGTTAAATGAATATTAAATAGTTGGTATAAAGAAAATTAAGAAAATGCGTTTATATTAGTGAATATGAAAAAATATATATAAAGTTGTTGTTTTGAAAGTATGGATTGCCGTTGGCATCTTCTCCCATCACAGTATGACTCGTATGTTTTTAGATGAAACAAATTTGAATGTGTAAAGTTTAGTAAGAATTGGTTTGGTCAAGTTGAAGTGATTAAAAAATGAAATCAACTTTGTATGTGTATTTTACTGCCCTTCAATCTAACCACTTACTGTATTTTCTCAGAATGCTACTCAGTTGGCCAAATCGTTATAGACAATATCGTTTTCAACGATTTTCAAATTTGCCACTTAAGAAATTTTCGTTAATCAGTATTAATTAATCAGTTTTATTAACAACAACTCATTGTGTTTTTTACGTCTTTTAAAATACAATTTTAGTTTATTTATTATCTAAACGCAATTTCTATTTTATCGTTTATATATTGTATTGATAAATATCAAATAATAATAAACGGCCAGCAAATAACACACAAGAAATAAGAAAGTTATTAAAATCATACTTCCGTAGAGTTGAAAAAATAAATAAATAATAAATAAAAATTAATAATTAAAAAATAATCATTTAAGTTCAAAAATTTTATTTTAAATTTATTTGATTATCAAAAATTTTTTTTTATTTCCGATCCCTGTATAAAGTCAATACAACACTTCAAGGACATTTTCTACTAATTTGAATTTTATTGTTTTAAAATTATTTTATAGGAAATTACAATCATCAAGCATACAATGCTAAATAGTGTCCCAAAATCAACGCAAGATTTGAAATGTTCGCTATTTAAGCAGTAAAGTGTTGGCAACCCAAAAAAAGAAAAGCAATTCAACAGCTGACAGTTTAGGGTTAGTAAAAATGGAGCTTTACATGACGGAACAACGTGTCTTTATTATTGAACAATATTTCTTAAGGCTATAATACACGGCATGTTTTTTACATCTGACTTTAAAATTTGTGAGACATATGCTAATCTACATGTCAGTCAAAATTGTACTTTTAAGCTGAGTTCTTTGCAGCAGCAGAGATTTCTGCCAACGGCTGATGTCACATGTTTTGACAGAAGAAAATAGAGCGCGCTCTAATTGAAATTTTGTCAGATATCTCAACACATGTTTTTTTAACAGAAGTAATGTTTAAAAGGTAACAGACGACATGTTCGTATTAGCAGTGGAAAATTTGACAAGTCGTATGTAAAAAACATGCCGTGTATTAGCTCCTTTAAATAATGTATGCCTGGCGGCCACAGATCTAAAATTTCATACAAAATATGACTTCATGAAATTTGCAATTCTTGTCCATGATGCGAATTGAGGTCGATGATTCGACGATAAAAATCAGGTTTAACTTTAAGATGATTCTCAGCCCATTCATCGAACACATTATGCAATTGAATTGTAGTTTTTAATTGTTGCACCAGATTTTGTATGGAAGTAAGCCACGATGTTTCCTAAAGTCCAAGTAGTGGAAGGGTAGAGACCTAGTTACCACGAACGGCGTATCATCGATAACTTAAAGTCCTCTGATACACTCGCGTCTACAGCTGCGATGGCTTATTCCTTACGCACGGCATGAGCTCAATTTGAATTAATGTTATTCAAAAGAATAGTTTGTAGTCATGAACCGATTAATAGCATTGCGTATACGTTTATTCGCACCCTAAACTTGACGAAGTGCTCTAGAAGTTTTATAAACAGAGCACGAATTTTGACAAAAATTACACGATTTTTAAACGCTGTTCTGCTGTAAGTCTTGGCATGATAATTGGTCAAAGTATACTGGAAAAAAGTCAAACACACATCATTAGTATCACAACTAATTTTCCAGTACACCCTGTACAGAAAAATTTATTTTCTTTGTTAGTTTTTATAAATTGCCATGTAAAAAACAATTCGAATATTCTATTTAAAGCTTTCAAAGTGTACACTTTACAGTAAAAATTTCAAATAAATTTTCTAGTCAATATTATCTGTTTTATCTTACTGTAACTCAGCCTGTATATTAACAGGATGGTCGACTAAAAAATTTTCTGGAAACTTATGCCCTCCTTTAGCATCAAACCATACATTATTTTGAAATCGGTTTAGTAGTTTAGTTTATAGTCACATACACACATACTCGCACATTTTTAACATTAGTTTTGCAATCTGTCGCGCTGTGGGGTTTTTTTTTCAAAAAATTGTGCTAATTTAGCTTTGAATACTATTTTAAAATTGTAGTTAAATTAAATTCACCCTCAGAGCTATGTATAAAATTATAAACTTTTACATTTGGTTAAATAGTCAGGAAATGCTGCAGCATTTGCAGCTTTTCAATATTTGTATACTCATACATACATGTGTTTTTATACCCTTCACACAGTGAAAAAGGGTATATATAGGTTTGTCATACCGTGTGAAATTTCTACAATTTTCATTTCCGACCCCATAAAGTATATATTTTCTGAAAGCTTATGAATAGGGGAGTCGATTAAGCCCTGTCAGTCTGTCCGTGTGTATGTTGAAATCAACTTTTTGAAGCCCCCCAACATAGGTTAGACCCGAGTAAGGTACTAAAATATCAGAAATATTCGGGAGTAGATCGGTATTGAAAATCAGAAAGATCGGTACATAAACAACTGAGATATGAGCAAAAACCCACGACCACCTCGATTTTTTTTCACAAAAACAACATTACAACAACAACATACATACATACAAACGTGTATACTGGTTAGAGAAAACGTGGCATCGAATCCCAGCTGAGCCAAAAAAATTTTTTTTTAAATTTTTTTCAAATTTTTTTTAATTTTTTTTTTTTATTTTTTATTTAATATATTACTTATATTTTTATTATTTTTTTTAAATTTTTTTTAATTTTTATTTTTTTTTGTTTTATATATATTATATAAATAATAATTTTTTTTTTAAATTTTTTTTCTTTTAAATTTTTTAAAAAAATTTTTTTTTTTCGTTTTTTTTAACATACATACGTGAATTTATAATTTTACAATGGGATGTTTTTATATATGTATGTATGGGATGAATGGTGACACAAACTACTGTTATTGCATGACTACACGTTGTGAAGGGTGTATAAATTCGGCACGGCCGAATATAGCGCTCTTACTTGTTTACACATACATTTGAACATATTTTTCAAGTTTTACGACCTCTAGATTTATACAATTACAATTTTGTACTTATTATTATTATTTTTTTTTAAATCAGTATGCAGTATAGTTTATATATTATGAACAGCAATATAATAGGGTACAACTAAAATTGCAAAAATAAAAAAGTCCAAGTTAATCTGTATGATATAATTAAATAACTGATAGGAAGAATATGAACAATATCTGTAGCGATCTATGACCACCCTAAGGATCTTTTTAAAAATGGGTTTATATTAAACGAGACAAATTTTTGCACGAATTCATTGTGAATAATATTTTTTATGACTTCTAAATCAGAAGTGCATAAATAGACGTTCTTCATGCCTCCCTAAATTCGAAATAGTTTGTCACAAATGATGTACATGCAAAAGATCTTAAAAAATTTACGCAAACAAGCAAAATTAACTCTTGAAACTTTGGTTTCTTTTTACCTAATATGCCTGCGTTCTATGCACTTATTGGAATAAAGTATAGTTTTTTAATATTAAACACATGATTTCCAATGACTCGTAAATGTTACAAGCACGCATGTTTCACCTAAATTAAACCACTTTATCATATCTTGAACTCATGTACTCACTATTTTTGTCCTTTTTCAGGGTAGGTGGATTCAAGCACCGTGATTTGTCCGATATGTGCATGCATATGTTCTCACAGTTTTAATTTTTTTTTTAATTTACATTGCCATATGTTGAGGCTTTCTGTTCCATACATTAACTATAGGAATAAATATATATGGGCAAATCCTGTGTGACGAACGCTTCAATCGTACGTATTTTCTGAAAAAACTATAAAAATTTTTTGGTCTGTCAGAAAAATATCTTCAGCCTATTAAAGTGCTTATTAGGATTTAAGTGTACTTTCGAATGAAATAAAAAATAAATTATTAACAGGTGTTTGTTGCGAAATAATTTTTCACAAAGTGTTGTTACGCACGCTACAAAAACAGTAGTTTACTTTGAAAGTTGAATGTGTTTTTGTTTTTGATGCATAAAAAAGCACGCAAAAACTTATTCCTAAAATAGAGACTAATATAAAATAAATCTAAAAAAAAAATGTGGATAAATATAAGTGTTATCGTTTTTAATTAAAAGTCGTAACATTATTTCCCAGTGGCATATAAAACTTTCTCATGCTCATTAATATTTTACGTTTATAAATAAACTAGTTAATACCCGGTGTGCTTCGCCACCCCAAATTTTAGTATTTAATTCATATGGCAGGTGCCACGCCCACTATTGTTAATGCACCCATTTTTTCCATAAATGTTTATTTGAATATCAAAGTTGTTTTTGCAAAATTTTAGAACTCTAATCGATATCGTTTTCCAGATATACGAATTTTAGTATTTAATTCATATGGTAGGTGCCACGCCCACTATTGATAATGCACCCATTTCTTGTCTAAATGTTCATTTGGGTGTCAAAGTTGCTCTTGCAAAATTTTACTACTCTAATCAATATCGTTTTCCAAATATACGAAATTTAGTATTTAATTCATGTGGCCACGCCTACTATTGAAAGTCCAACCGTTTTTTACCCAAATGTTCGTGTGGATGTCAAAGTTTACCGTACTTAATTTGAAGACTCTAGCTGCATTAACTTTCGTGATATATAATATTTAATACTTATTCTTTAATAGGGCGTGGCACCCCGCCCACTTACAATTTCAAACCAAAGTATAGCCTATAGTTTCTTCCAGACGTACAGAAAGATTCTGTGAAAATTTGAAGGAAATCCGTCTAAATAGCCGTTTAACCGTCTAAAAAGCACAAACAAACATACAAACACACATTGATTATTATATATATAGATTTATGAATGAATATAAATTTTTTTTCAAATAAATTTTATGTTTTGAAACGGTTACAGTTACGCAGAGGTTTAGAAATGTTTTTTGGAAATAATTCGGTTATATGCAAATCATTGAATATAAATTTTGGAGAGAAAGGGCTGAGGTGTATTTGATTTCCTTAAGTGTGGCACGACTCCCTGATAAAGCTGGAAGTGTATGGGCATGGTTATAAAGTTAGTCCTATTAAGTACACAATAAAAAAAAAATTCTCTAAAAATTAATTTTTCATCGGAACTTAAAAATATTTTCACATTACGTTTGCTGTTCAAAATATTTTTAAAAACCTACATACATGTGTAGGTAATCTGCTATAGTTAAAGAGATTTTTAGGTTAAAAAAAAACTCAAATTTTTAGTTGACTTTTTTGCATTTCTTTACTTGACGGGCTTATCTAAAGTCAGAAAATTTTTAAAAATATTATCTGGATTTTAGAAAAAATAAAAAATTATATATGTACGTACCCTCTAGTTAGATATCTGATTTATATCAAAAGTTACAAGCATCCAAATCAGGAACATGAAAAAGGGTATATTTTTATATTTTTTAGATATTACAAATAAAAAAAAAATTAATGGAGACAATTTTTTAAACTAGAAATAGAAAACTTAATGAAAATGTGTGTAAAATAATTTTAGTTAACAGATACCCACCAGCGTTGTTGCAGATATTAGAAAACAAAGCAACAATTTCAAAAATTTTTAATGGAATTTTTAAGAGTATTACAATCGTGTCGCACGTTACGGCATTTTAATTTATATTTCTTTAAAGGCATAAAAAGAAATGGCATAATAATTTTAGCGAATTTAAAAAAAATTAAATCATTTTCTACTCATAATACAGAAAAAACCAAACAAACCTACGCTACGACGAATAGAAACATTTCAAAATAGTAAACTAAAAACGTCTTACTAAAATTGAAGACAATTTAATATGTAATAATTTTAGTCTGACCTTTTGTATTAACAAGGTAGTGAGATGATCACCTAAAAAATTTTAATTTATTGTATAACTTTAATCGATCAGGATTTATATAAAATTTTTGTAGTAGTGATTAATAAAATGAAGTTTTTACATATACAGTAGTATTCCGGTATAACGATTATGCGATTTAACGATTTTGCGATTTAACGATGGAAAAATTCATTACCATTGTGTACCTTATATTACGATGGGTGTCAAAAATTTTGTACTCAATATAACGATTACACACTAAAAAGGAAGCCACAATATTGATAGCTTTGGCACATAAATTCTTATCTGAATCTTCAATTGCCAATTGCTGGAATAACATTTTTAATCAAAACGATGAAGAATTTGATGAAGAGGACAATCTTCCATTGTCCACTCTTTTTCGTCAAGATGTGGGTATTATTGGCATAAGAAATGGAGTTCAAATGCTTAATACTATCTTCCCAAGCGTGAGTATATTTCTATTTGTGCAATAACATATGTCTGTGATTATTTTTATTTTAGACCACACACACACATGGGTTGAAGAAATTCATGATTTAGAGGAAGAGAGCGTGGAAAATGTCGAAATGAACTTTCTGGGAGAAGAAAAATCGAAAATAAAACATTTAGAAGTCATAAAACATTTTGAAATGTGCATCAAATGGAGCGAACAGAATAATAGGCCGACTTCCTAAACGCAAGTTGCAATGCATATTTACAATGCATACACTTCGTAAACGCATATGTAAACTTTCTAGCAATGTCCAATGTTCCTAATCGTTTGGCAACTCATTTTACTAAGTATCAGCTGTCAAAATCGCGCATCATTTTTATTTTGTATGCAAACATTTGAGCTGCAATGGCTGAGTTAGTATTTTCTTGTTTATTTTTAATAAATTATTTATAATTGATAGAGTTTATTTAAATCACAGACTAATAATTTATAATTTTTATATTGCAGAGACTAAAAGTGGACCCATGAGCGTTCCTAAATGCCGATAAAATGCAAAAAAGTCTCTGCAACGCAAGGTTGCACTAAAGACATGTTTAGCATTGCATACGCATTTTTTTAAATTATGCATTGCAACTTGCGTTTAGGAAGTCTGCCATATTGATTCTTCGAAATCGATAGTTTTGAGAGAACTTCAAGAAGAAGCCATTCGTATTAGCCTAGTAGTTCCTCAAAAGCAAACAACAATTAATCAATTCTTCAAATCTTCATAGACTCTTTTCTTTTTCATAGAATGGATTCTCTTAGTTTTTATAAGGAATTGCTTGCCAATAAATTACAGAATTTCATATTTTTAATGTTTTCTATTATATCTAAATAAAATATTTATAATAATAAATACATACATATATTAAAACTAAAAAAATAGTTTTACTCTGCAGTTTCAACAATCAAAAAATTCATTCGATATAACGATATTTTCGATTTAACGATAAGAGCTGACAATATATAGATCGTTATATCGAGATACTACTGTATATTTATA
This sequence comes from Phyto melanocephala, assembly GCA_941918925.1. Lineage (NCBI taxonomy): Eukaryota > Metazoa > Arthropoda > Insecta > Diptera > Rhinophoridae > Phyto > Phyto melanocephala. The sequence goes on along the minus strand of OW799235.1, from coordinate 93,616,104 downwards.
AAATTATATATGTTGTCTATTATTCCTTTAACCCGTATGTGCTCAACTTTTTTTTTCATAAAAAAATGGAGTTTTGTTTTGTTTTTATAAGTCTAAGTAATATTTAAAAGAGGTTTCCTAAATGTAAAATAATAAAAACTATGCCATTTTGGACATTTCCACCGCCCCGATTTTGGGGCGCTGAGCACCGCAGGCCACATAAAATCTTCTCAAAATTTTTAATATATATTTAATGAAATTACTATTTTAGATTATTACATTTATTTATTTTATATATGAAGAGTACAAACATACGTATTATTTAAGATTTACGATTTAAGAATGGAAAGTTTCAAAACAATTAGTATGGCATCCGACGTCACATTTTCGGCATTTTTTTGTAGTGTTTTTATGGCATTGGCCACAGCGTATCTGGGTTGCACTGGAAATAATTATGTGACCAGCTCCATCAAGACGGACATCATCTGGCACCCTCCTTTTCCTTGAAACTGGCTTAAGTGGACGGCCTATGGAGTGAGCCGATGCATACTTTCCCAGATAAGTAGTAACTACAGATCTAGTAAAAGCTAGATAGTCGAGATTTGACTTCTTTTGCCCATCTGGAGATAACTTATATAGTTGGAAAGCGTTATTCATAGAAGCGTTTAAGGGCCACATCAAGAGTTGCCAATACCATTTCTTTTTATTTATGCTAATGCGGTAACAGGCTATATTTTGGTCAAGGCGATCCACGCCGCCCATATATTTGTTATACATTTGTACACAGAAAGGCTGTTGGATCGATATTTTCTTCTTCTCGCTGCTTGACCAACGATGTGCAGATCCAATTGGCCCAATACCTTCAGAGGTTGATGCTACAGTAACTACGTTGTTGTCATTGTACCGAACTAGACTCACACCAGACGTTTCGTCAGTTACTTGATGGTAGCTCCCACGCTCTTTTTTCTTCATTTCTACAAGCGATTTCAGTGGTGCATGCTCTACCCGATTTGCACGTATTGTACCTGTGCCTTGATGGCCTGATTCTTTTAAAGCTGTGAGCAATCTAAAAGATGTAAAAAAATTATCCATGTATACATGCACTGGGAGTCCAATGGGAAGTTTGGAAATTAAATTGGTAACAACAGAACCTCCAACACCTAGATCTGGATTGGTGTTACCTGTGCTTGCGCCTTGATAAGGTATGGCTTGAATAAGATATCCTAGGCGTGTAGCCATGCACCAACATTTGAAGCCAAAACGTATTGGCTTACCATGTATGTGCTGCTTTGTACTGTGATGTCCATAATACGGAATCATGGATTCATCAATGCTTACTTCATAATATTGTGGCCAGTAGTGCATCCATTTTTCGTTTAATTTCTCCCATAAAGGTCGTACTTTTGTAAATTTATCGTTTACATCTAAAGCCGCGTTATCAGAAACATGCAAAAACCGAAGTATCTGTTCAAATCGTGAACGAGATATTGTGTTAGCTACCCCAGGGTGGTAGGTATCGTTTCCAGTATCCCAGTACATACGATTTCTAGCTTGAACGTTATATCCACTTAGGAAAAATATTGCAAACACTAGGCGAATTTCATTTCTTGTTACTACAAATTGTTTACCTTCGAAAATCGCGTACCTTTTTGAACGTTCTACAAATAAGTCTATTATGTCATCATCGTAAAATAATTCAAACCATTCAACTGGAGACCTATTAGTATCCAAAAATTTAGGTGAACTCCATTCCCTTCTCTGGTGTGCCGGTAGATCAATTCCTTTCCATTTTCTTTTTTCTATGGCCTGTTTTTTTCTTTTTTGTTTTTTAGCAGTAGAACTGGATGCGATTTGCGACAGAGGCAAGCTATCATCACCTGAGTCGTCTTGATCTCCTATATTGAAATGAATTGCAGGTCCTGATCTTCGCACGCATTCTAGTTCCGCTTCAGCCTGGAGTTGATTTCCTGTCAAATAGTTTAAATCACGCACAATTGCATCTTCTTCGTCACTATCACCATCACTTAATGTATGATTTCTGGGTGGGCATGTAAAGACAGTACCCTCAATAATATCATCTTCAGCCTCTAGTATATCTAAAATTTCAGCCAAAGACAATCTAAAACAACACAATAAGAATAACGTAACTATATGCAATTAAAATAAATTATAACACATGTGAAGTAAAATTTGAAATTGGTGTGCGAGCTCGCGCTCAGCGCTCCAAAAATGGGGCAATTGATATAACAACACTAAAAATTCATATTTCATAAGCAACAAATAATTTATACAAAAAAACTTGTTATATAGACATCAATCCATAAAAAAAAATACTTTACACGATCTTACTAAAAAATATAATAATAATAATCTTACTTGTTACTGCGCGACATTGTGATCACCAGACTTGCACTTTTTGTTTTGCCAAATGATACTAAAAATGGCCTTGAAGTTTTAATATGCTTATTATTTATGTTGATAAAACAAAAATAACGGTAAAAGTACACTCACAAAATTAAAAAATTATTTCTTAGCCACACAGTTGATAAATATCTTACCGTTTTAAAAATGGAGCGATGAGCACATATGGGTTAAAAAAAATTAAGTTGGAATAATTTCAAAAATTTTGGTTTCTAAGCCCCATACCTAAACAAGAGCGTTGAGCGTCAAGCGTTGGAGTTTTACATGTGTTTTGTTTTTGTTACAATAACAAAATGCATGCAAAATTTCAACGCTTGACGCTCAACGCTCTTGTTTAGGTATGGGCCTAAGATTTGCTTATATACGTTATTATGTAATAGTCTTATAACGTAAGTATAATATTAGTAGCTAAGTGACCTATCAACGCTACAGGTGCTACTGGTATAAAAACTTAAAATAAAACTCAGCACTCTTTTGAAAATTAAGTAACTAAAAATCTTTTTTGCATTAAACCTCTTTTAATATTTTTTTCTCATAATTCCTACAAAAATGTATACAATTTTTTTCAGGACATTTGGGTTAACCCTAACGTCCACACACACATACATTGTGTTGGTTGTTTTAAAAAAGTACATGGCAAACATTTATTTAAAACCTTTAGGGATTTTTTTTCTGTATGTAGTACATGATTTTGTTTTTTTTTTTGCATTTGTTAACTTATTCGCCACTGCTGTTGCCATTAAAACAAACTGCATTTACAGAAGCATGACGGGCAACACCCACATGTACTTTTTAAAAATACACACACATCTATTAAAGAACGAAGAAATTATAAAAAGAATGTTTGAAACATATAACAAAAGAGATCTTGTAAAATATTAAATATATTTTATAGTTGAACATGAAGTGCCACAGAAATTTTTATTAAAATTTATTGCGACTTTAAAGAAGCTTTAAGATGCAATTCAGAATTATGAGTAACTCGTATATAAAAAAATAATGTTTTAGTTAAAGGAGTTAAAAGCAACTAAAATAACGGGCCTTTTCTTAAATGGCCCTATCTTTAAATATAAATAAAACAAAGTGTGTGTGAGATATCCTTAAAATTGTTCAATTCATTTAAAAGGACTATCGATTCCATTATGTATGGAGTTCTGGTTTTTGGTTTTTTTGTATGGAACAACTTTTTTTGGGTATATGTAATGCGATGTGTAAGATACCATTGCAGGCAATGCTTGGATTGCTGCCGTTAAACTTATTTATAAGGCAATGAGACATGGTGTCACTTTGGGTATAATAAGGGGCATATGAGAATCATGAACCTTTTTTTAAATTTTTCTAAGGTGCTTCCTAAATGGATTGCTTGGAGAGAAGTCTAAGACATTTAATTTTTAAAACCGGTAAAAAATGTTTTCTGTTCTCTACTACAGGAATAAATAAAGATGTAAGGGAAACTCAAATGCCGATGGGGTACATTAGTTGAGTGAAAGTGATCAAAAGGCTACATCGCACGCTCTTAGCGTATGAATCAATGCACAAGGATTGCATGACATCAGTATTTTTACTGATGGGTCCTTTATGGACGTGAGGATAGGAGCTGGTATATACACATTTCAGTAAGATTTATCCTGTTCCTTCAGTCTAAGGGAAGTACGAGTCCATAAATCATGCAGAGATGCTTGGTTTGCCGCACGCATTAAAAAATCTGCTGGAGTGTGGGGTAAAAGGGTAAATTCTAAATGCGCTTGCGAATCAGTTGCTTAAGAAATGCGTAGGGCAAATGGATGTCAGTTATTCTTGGGCACTTGAGTGCATTCTAGGGCTCAATATTTGAGACCTTACAAATGAGGTGACTATAACATCAGTTAAGTGACCGACGGACTTGCAAAGGATGATCGGTAGCAACGTTCTGTGAACCAGAATTGTTTCAGATGATGGTTTGGCGCGAGCATAAGCCTTTCAATGGATAAACTGTTACAAACCTGAATAGGTAGATGGAGGAACTACTTGTAGACATGCTCGTTTGGTGGTTAAATAACCTAGTGGTCGGAGAGCAGTAAACATACTTGAATTTAATCGGAGTACGTTGAGTTAGATAAAATATATTGCGGGATAAAAGTCAGCAATCATCAATCATTTTCTAGTCATGAGCAAACGCCGGTGGTGGGACGAGATTCAGTGAAGGATAAAATGTCGATCGAGAGCCCTGAATTCAGTGGGACAGAAGAACGTTGAAAATGATCCCGAAATTGAAATGGTTTGCTTGTGTTTTCCGCCACCAATTCATATATATAAAGACATACGACTTAAAAAACCACACAAAAAAGTCTAACCAGGACTACTGGCTCGATTTTGGTGGCCAGTTTACAACACCTACTCTCATGGTATGACCATGCCCTTAAATAACTGGGAAAGAATGTAAAATGTGACATAGGCTATGTGGCATGTAGCGCCATCCTATTGGAACCATATGTTGTTGATGTTAATAATCATGACTCTATAGCACTCGCCGTTGATAATTATGACCTGATGGTATGATGCCTCCAGCTCAAAATCTACACGAAACAGCGCTTTTTTAGAATGGATTGGACGCTCTTGCATCTCATTTGGTTTGTTATCGTTCCGAAATGAGAAACAACTCTAAAGATTACTTTTTGATTAAACATTGTGTCCGGTTGTCCGAACATAAAACCAATATTGATAAAACGAATTTGTTTTTTGGATGTATCATTGAACGCTGTATCCGTTAATGGTTTTTTGATAAAACCAACACAATCAATGACAGCCAATTCGAAAAATTATTTGGAATTCCCTATACAAGATCCGTTAATTATATTTCTTTTGGGTTTTAAGATTTTAATGGTTTTCCCTTTTTATTAAGTATTTTCCCCTAATTTATAGCAACTTTTCGTTTCAAATCACAATTGCCTTTAATCTTTAATTTTTTTAATCTTTTGTTAAAACTATTTACAATAACGGTAAAGAAACTTATAAAAAAAAACCTATAAAAAAAGTTTTATAATGATTAAGAGTAAAATGATCAACATTATCAGAATCATAATTGTTATTATCATCATGACTATAAACATTTGCAGTAACAGCTTTTAAAAACATGACTTCATTAATTGTTATGGCACTCATTAATAATGGATTTTGTGTGTATGTGTGTATATTACAACAATATTTATATACATACCTAGATACACACATTGATGGATGTACACACAATACTGCAAAGTTCTCTATCCCTGCAGATAACGCGAGTAGTATATGCGCGCATATAAAGTATATTCTGTAATAGACTAGAACTGATCATTCAATTGTATGAAGAAAACATGGTCGACTTAACGATACGATGTCCCAGGGCTAGACCATATAACCATATCGGAGTGGTGTCAAAACTACTATTTGGCACTAGTCGCACCTACACCAACTTTATATACTTTTTGACAACACTTTACTTATGTAATCGTTTGTTGTTTAACTAAAATTTCTTGTATTGAAAATGATATGGTCAATGACATTGCAAAGGACCATAGAGTAACAAGTTTATTTCACTTACAATGGACCACGTAGTTCAGTAGTATCTGCAGGGATATGAAGACAAATACATCGATACACTCTTGCACACATAAACATATTTGGGTGATTCACAAGGTGTCTTATCATGTCATATTGTCCTATTGTCCTAAAATTTTACAATGGTTTAAAAATGTTGTTGTTGCTTTTCAAACAAAAAGTGTCTTATAATAATAGAACTTTGTACGCTATGTTTATTGTGCTGTCGTATTTAATAAGCAGAGACCTGTGCTAAACGGCAAAGCCGCCAAGGCCAAGCCGCAACAGTTTTTGTAAGCTGTCGCCGTTCTTTGTATAATTTTATCGGGCCGACATCCAAATTTGAGCGCAGTTGCTAATTTTTGATAACAAATCACTGGTGGCGTCAAATAAGATCGGCTAAGGACTCTGCTGTTTTTATCAAACAAAATTTAATTTATTTGTAATTTATTTACTTGAGTTTGCCATTACAACATCTAAAATGTACTTTTCGCACAAACAGGATATTTTTTTGTTTTTTTTACTTGTTTTTGGCATTATTAAAGAAAATATTTATTTTTATAATTGTTTTACATCAGCTGATTTAAATTCATAATAGCACACTTAATTATGAGGGGTTGTTCACAATAGTCTTAATTTTTCATGCTATTATAATAGGACATATGACTTTATGACACTACTGTGAATCCCCCAATTATGTAGTCAGAAAACAAAGAATCTTGCTTCTGTTAAAAAAAAAAAAATCATATAATACTTAATTCTACTTATAGACACAGTGACACATAAAAAAGGAATATTGACTTAGCTAGATATCTAAGAGATTAATAAAATACTTTTAAAAATTAAATAGAAAATGAAATTGTTATAAAATGGAACTAATTTGCAATAAAATCGATTAGAGTTTTTATGGTAAATAATTCTTAATAAAAAGTAGCTTTTAAATTATCGTTCCACTGTTTTGTTTTTAACATATGGCCGGTTAATGCATGATGATACTTTGCATTTGTATCTGTTGTAGTGAACTTTTGATTCTTTTGTTCATGTTAAAACCAAAGCGCTTATAATACAGAACTTTAAAGGAAGTCGATTTTGGTAAATTTAGTAGATATTTTTAGTAACACACAACATAGTGTCGGTTAACGGCCATATGAATTGTGGTTAGCTGCCAAACATTTAGACAAATTTTTTAAAAAGTAATAAGCAAAATTTCGATCAAGTTTTATTTGGAGAAATAATTTACTTAAACGCAAAGAAAAAATATAGTTGTGGTAAACATAATTGAAGAGGAACATACTATGATTGAATTGTATGATAGTAGTTTAAACATATAATGGTTGCAAGTTATCATTGTTATGTTTAATTAAAGTATTATGTAATCATCATATTATGACTACAAAAACTATGAAGCATCTTTGCTCTTTTCACAGGCAAATTATTGTTCCTTGGTGGTATTTAAATTGATTAAAAATTTGCATGTCAATATTTTCTTCTAGTTTATAGTTTACTTTTATGACTTCTGGATTTTTTTTTAAATTTTTGTCTATTTTTTTCTCACACCTCAAACTTTTTAAATAATAAAAATGTATTAAACAAGTAGAACCGTTGAAAGCAAATTATTATTTAAAGTTATCATAGTTTGATTGTTTTGTAAACATACTATTGTTTCACACAATATTTAATGGTAATTTTTAATTTAAAATGCTTTCGAATAAAATGTTCTTTTTGTGAAGACACAATACTATTTTGTTATAATAATTTTCTACATCATACTATTTTTACAGGACAGCCATATCTAAGCAATAATGAAAAGTATAAATTATTTGATAAAATTCAAACAATGGCTTGATTGTTCTGATGAGATAAATGATAAAGCAAAATTAAAATAACTATTACTTGTTTTCGATAATCAAATAATGTTACAGAGAATATAATACGACCGTCGCGACGCGTCGTGATCATGTCATAAACATGGTTTTTCTTTGCATGCAATTACTGGAGGTGTGTCCCCAACTAATTTTTCACTGATATTCATTTGGTTGCTGGATTTAAGCTGGGGCCGAATTACGGCATTCGATCACGATCGAAATTTTACTCGAACGATCGAGTTCGCTGTGCTTTAGGTATAGAGATTCTAATAAGAATTTTACAATTTCGATCACGTTCGAATGCCGTAATTCGGCCCCTGGTCTATATAAATTTCACTGGTCTTTACCAAAATTCTTAAATAATAAAATCAAATACTTAAAAAAGAAAAAAATTTTGTTTGGGTTTTTGAAATAGTTTTTTTGTGGTACTTTAGAATTCTCATTAACATTTTAAACATTTTTAAGAGGGAAAATTTAAACTAAAAAAAAATTTCTCAAACATTGATATTTATTTGATTGTGGGGATTCACTGATGCTTCTACAACATCATCAGCAGACTAGGGGTCTACTACTGATGATGTTGCATAAGCACCAGTGAACCCCCACAATCAAATAAATATCAATGTTTGAGAGATTTTTTTTTTAAATTTCCTTGATTTCCTTCTTTAAACGCCCTGACTTTTACTGCTATTTTTTGCATTTTATTTATTAATGTATATTGATATGCGTATGACAAAGTGGCACTTTAGTTAATCTTTGCTTAAAATAAATAATAACCAAACTGACAATTAAGTTATGGACGATATTCATCCTCACCATACATCATTCTTATGGCAACGGCAATGTCAGCATTAAGAATAAACAAACACAATTTCCATAATAATAAAAAGAATAACAATAAAAAACAAACAATGTAATTGTGACACCCAACAGCCAAAAATAAAAAAAAAAACAAAAAAATAAATACAAAGAGATTATCCAAAGCGCCATTAAAAAATATGAATGAATATTAACGCACAAGCGGCCCCAACATTAATAACGCACAAAGTAGGGGGGCTTAACAGTAAAGCTTTAGAAGAAATTAACAACCAGCAAAAGCTTGAAGTGATGCGAAGGACCAGGTTTTAATTAAAAAAAATATACAAGCTTTAAGGGACTTTTTTAATGTCATATTTGGGAGTTGTGTGAGTGGAGAAATTTAATATACAAATACATATATAGAGAGAAAGGAATACACACCTTGTGTTAACAACAGTTGCGTTAATTAAAATTTTATATTCTTTATCAACCAAAAAGATGGTACCAGTTTGTCATTCCATGTGTAAAACAAAATATGTAATATTCATATGTTGTGTACATAAATGATTAATCATTTTGACATTTTAAGTTTATTAAGCCATGCTAGTTTTTCTGGGGGAAACATTTGTATGTTATAATTATTCAGACAAAACATTTGAAATCTATTCAAAATATTTAAAATTTCCTGACTTTATTTGGTACTGATAATCACTTAAATTTTTTAGAAAAGAAAACATAACATTAGAAAAAAATCCTAATGATATTCAAGCTTCCACAAAGACAAAAACATAATTAAACTGTACAACAATTTTGAAATATATGTTTGTCTGTGGGTGTTTTAAAATATCACATAGCAATTTTTAGAATTGGGCACCGAGGGATAGCTTGTTTTTAACCACTTTGTCCTGTTCGCGCAGCATATCAGCATATTAAACTATCTGTTTTTTACATCTGTGGTGTAGGATATGTTCAGCAACCGTGTAGAAAATGTCATGGCAAATATTTTTGTGAAACATATTAACTATCTACTACCTCACACAACGGTCAATTGTGGCTCTATTCTAACGAATCGAAAAAAAACATACCTAAAAAGGGATGTGCGCGAAATTGTCGTATGTTCCAAAAACAAAATTTTACAGGAGAGCGTTTTTATTACTTTTGAATAAATAAAAACGTAAATAACGCTGCTACATACGATAAAAGGTACACAGTTATCGCTACAATTTTTTATCAGCAGATGGATTAATGGATGAAGAACCAATTTGCATAAAATAAGTGCATTTCTAAAAAAACGTAAAATACGATAATTTCGCGCACAGGGGTCGATATAACAGAACACACCAGAGCCCAAACTAACCAAAAATAGCAAAACAGCCAAACTCAGGATTGCCTCTAAAGGATTAATAAGGTTATTGTACACATATATGGGCTATACTGGGTATGGCTGGTTTAAAAAAGGGTAAAAACGACTAAGATCCGGTAACCTTATAAGAGTATCTGCTAAACTAGAATTCATACAGATTAACTTGAAAAAGTGTTGTAATAGATAATAAATAAAAGTAAGATGACATGTTTCTGGTCCTTTTTTGAATTTTCAATCGCCAAAGGGCAGTAATTTTATTTGGATACTTTTTTGGTACCATACGCATTAATACGCTCGGTTGTTATTTGTGCAAATTTGAATGCACAAGCCGTAAAACTTGTTTCTATTTTTGGTTTTATTTGGGAAAAAAAATTCTTATATTATACCTACAATAGCGCATGTATTGATTGTTATTATTGCCCTTTGAGAATTTGGACAATTATTAAGGTGAAATTTCTAAAATCTGATTGGGGGACAAAAAAGGTACCTAAAATGGGAAAATATATAAAAGTACTAATTACTGGTCGTATAAAATTTGTAATAGTGTTTAGACCAGATATAAAAATTATGCAACTTAGTAAAACTTGAAACTCATTCATAACGGGGGAGAAAGGGAAAATTCTGGAAAATACTTTGGTCCTACCGGCGTATTCATAAAAAATATTTTTGGTTTATTTTAGGACTTTATGACAAATTTTTATACAACATCTGTCAAATAAGCCTTCAAAAAACATAAAATATTTGTTATGAATACTGCAACAAATATTCAAAAGTTTTAAGCTTGGAATATGTTTATTGATATGGGAAACCCAAAAAGGTACTTTATCTAAATTTTATAAAACTTTTTGTGTTTTCTAAGTTTGTCAAATTATAATTAAGAGAATAAAATTGCATTTTTATCGTCCTTTTTGGATTTTCTAAGTTTATAAATTCAGAATTTTTAAATTAGGGATGTTAAAAATTTTATGGGCTACAAAAAAGAGACCTATTTGCATTTTTATAGTACTTTTTGTATTTTCTTAGCTAATAAATTTAGTATTTAAAAACAAGTAAGAGTACTATATTCGGCCATGCCGAATCTTACATACCCTTCACAACGTGTAGTCATGCAATAACAGTTAGTTTGTATCACCATTCATCTCATATAAAATACGTACATATACATAAAAAACATCCCATTGTAAAATTATAAATTAACGTATGTATGTTAAAAAAAGAAAAAATAAAAAAAAAAATTTAAAAAAAAATAAAAAAAAAATTAAAAAAAAAATTAGAAAAAAAAATTATTAAAATATAAATAATAAATATAAAACAAAAAAAAAAATAAAAAAAAAATTTTAAAAAAATATAAAAATATAAATAATATATTAAATAAAAAATAAAAAAAAAATAAAATATAAAAAAATATAAAAAAAAATTTTTTGGCTCAGCTGGAATTCGATCTTACGTTTACTTTAACCAATATACAAGTTTGTATGTATGTATGTTGTTGTTGTAATGTTGTTTTTGTGAAAAAAAAATCGAGGTGGTCGTTGGTTTTTGCTCATATCTCAGTTGTTTATGAACCGATGTTTCTGATTTTCAATATCGATCTACTCCCGAATATTTCTGATATTTTAATATCTCACCCGGGTCCAAGCGATTTCTGTGGGCTTCAAAAAGTTGATTTCAACATACACACGGACAGACTGACAGAGCTTAATCGACTCCCCTATTCATAAGCTTTCAGAAAATATATACTTTATGGGGTCGGAAATGAGAATTGTAGAAATTTCACACGGAATGACAAACCTATATATAACCTTTTTCACTGTCTGAAGGGTATAATTAGGAAATTTCGATCTAAGCTATTGTTTACAATAATATGTGTGACAAAAGAGGTACTGTTTTGCATTTTTATAGTACTTTTTGTATTTTCTTAAGTATACCTAGCTAGATTCTTAAAACTAGTGACTATTGATCCGAAAGCAGGCTGAAATATTGACCGACTCAAGTAGAGAATGAAAATGGTATTGACTACACAAAAGGTGCTTTTTCGAGTTTTTGTGGTACGTTTTGCGTTTTTTAAGTTTATGAAGCTAAAGTTTTAAAATTAGAAAGTTTTAATTGAAAAATATGATTTTAAATTAAATGGGCACTACAAAAGGTACTTTTTCTAATTTTAATGAATCTTTTTGTATATTTTAAGTTTGTAAACAAAATTTGTTTTTTATAACAAGTAACTATTACTACAAATTGTTATTGAAAATGATGTGCACGGCACAAAGGTACTTTTTCTCGTTTTTATGGTACTTTTTATTATTTTATGCTTTTACATATACACAGAAATCTGAAACTTGGTACTTTATTATGCAAGTTAAGTTCAGAAATTACAGAGAAGGAAAAAAAGTAACTTATCTGATTTTTAAGCAGTTTTTGCATTTTCTAAGTTACTGACTCTAAAATTTAACAAGTAAGAGCACTGTATTCGGCTGTGCCGAATCTTTTATAACCACCACCAATTTTGTGTACATTTAAAGCACAATATTTATTATTTTGTTAATCGCTATAGAATAATCTCTTTATAATAAAATATGTATCACTTTCTTTGTAGAGGGTGGTTAAATTTTAAGGGCCCATGTTGAAGGTGAACTACACCTAGTCTTTAAATTTGCTTCCTGCATTTCATTTTACATTTACATTTCTCAATCTCAAACTTACTCAATTTGATCCGTGAAAAGATACGCAAATGAGCAGGTTTTTTATAAAAATGGGCGTTCAGATCAAAATGTATTTTGTGCACTTCGTAATTCTTTTGATCAATATAATCGTTCAAATTCGTCCACAGTCGGGAGAATTGTAAAAAATATTTAAATTTCTGCAAAACAGGTCTGTATAAAATGTTAGAAAATCAGTGAATGCCTTCTTAGTTCATTGAATGGGTACCATTGCGGTTTTTTGCGATAGTGTGGCAAAAGAGCAGTCAACCTCGACTCATCATCACACCCAACAATTGAGCATCAACATTGTCATTGAAAATTTGTATCATTAGAGAAAGGAGTGGCGCCAAGGATGGGGGGGGCCATTTGGCCTATATTTTGTTAAATACATAATTGAACCATACAAATATTATAACTACAAAAAGAAATAATTATAATATCCTAAATAATTTGTGTTTTATTTAAATTTAACATCGGTCCTTAACATTAAACCACCCTTTATAACTTCGATATGCTACTAAAATGCTTTTGTAAATGTAGTCTTTCAATGAAAGTGGGCGTTAAAGTAGGCGTGCCAATAAAGTTTCTGCTAATAAATACAACTTAGATATTTCAATATAGTCCTTTATTTTCCCAAAAACTTTGTCAATAGAGAAATTACATGAATTTAAGATAAACCGTTACATGGGAGGTAGGCGTTAAAGTGGGCGTGTCACCTAAACTTTTTGGCACAACAATTACATTGATTAGAAGGATATATGTAGCAAATTTGATCATCATACCTCTAATTTCGGCGGTTTTATGAGCTTTTAAATTTCATTGACGGTAGATAACGTGAAAAGTGGGCGTTATAGTAGGCGTATCAAAGTTATTTTTGCGAATGAGTACAACTTAGGTGTTTCAATATAGCCCTTTATTATTCCAAAATCTTTATTAATAGAGAAATTATATGAATTTTAGGTAAAACGTTATATGGGAGGTGGGCGTAAAAGTGGGCGTGGCACATTGATTTTCCGTTACAAAAAAGCCACTCACCAAAAAGCAGAGTGTGCAAAATTTCAGAGTCGTACATCCAATTTTGTTGCTTTTATGACGTTTTTGTTTTTAAATATACTGAAAATACACTGTGCGGTATAAATTTTCGTACATTTTGATCGATAACTCCTCTCCTAATGCATAGATTTAGACAATTTTCGGGGAAAAATATTGCTTTTACTCAGGAAATATATATTCGAAGTTTCATGAGTCTACGTTAATGCGTTTGGACACAATTCAATTTTATTCGATGTTTGAAGGACACGGTTTTTTCGACCTACTCTTGCTTTTCGAGCTATAACTCTCTTCCTAACATTCCGATTTAGCCCATTTTCAATACCTTGTCTATAAGAAAGATTCTGGCAAAATTTGAGCCCTCTAGCTTTTTCGGTGCGACCACTATCGTGCTTTCAACAGACGGACAGACGGACGGACATAGCTAGATCGTCATCAAATCAAACCCTGATTCAGAATATATATACTTTATGGGGTCTAAAATGGATATTTCGATGTGTTACAAACGGAATGACAAAATGAACGAAGGTAAATAATAATTCTAAAATGAATTAAAATTTCCCCGTTATATTCCCACAGTACTTTTCATTATTCCAAATAAAATTAATTAAAGAAAAAAGTTTTTATAAATCTAACGAAAAATTATTTAGTAGATAAGTAAAAAATAAATTGAGTTTAGCATAAATAGCGATAACTGCTATAACGAAGTAGAGAATATATTACTAGTATTTGTATAACTTTATAACTTTTTTTATTGTTAAAACTCAAACATGGTTTTACATTGAAAGTAATTTTCTCTTAATAATCACACTCAGAACTTCGGATTGCTTATGATTGCTGTTAATTTCAATTATTACAATGTGTTTTTTGGGAGAAAAAAAAACGGAAAATCATTGAAATTTTTCTAATTGCATTTTACATTTCTTTTCACCCCAACATTCTTTTGCAAAAGTGCAAAAATAAAACAAACTTAAAATGCTTTTTGTTAAAATTACATTTTAATATTCTTGAAACTCTAAAAATTCACAGAAATTATTTAAAAAGTAGTAAGAGAATAAGAGTTAAACCGAAATGCTTGTAATCAAATAATAAAGAAAAAGTTAATGGAAAAAAAATGAGATGTTTGATAACCAACAACTAACAATCAGCAGAAAACTCTGTATGAAAATGTAAAGGAAATTATTTATATTTAATTTTATTCATTTTAAAAGCAGCAGTTATAAAACGTGTAGATGATTCGTTTTTAAAAAATACAAGTTTTTTTTTGCAAAAAAAAACTGCCATCAAATATTTGCGTAAATGTTAAAGAAGGAATGTCGAAAAAATAGCTTTAAATAGAAGTGGCGAAAAAAAATCAGCTTAAATCTGTAATCTCTACGACTAACAATTACTAAATCAACATTTTAAAAGTAAGAGAGTTTTGTTTCCCCATCTTCTTTAGCTAGCGTTTAGTGTTATTTTCTTTTAAGTTTATTTTTATGTGTTTTCTTAAACACTTTATGTGCGTATTTAATTCAGAAGAATTGATAAGACTTCTTCTGTGTGCTACAAATTTGTTGGTGAATTGGATAAGGAAGAAAGTTTGTTTGTTACAGTTTAAGAAATTTTACAGCATTTAAACTGAAAAAAGTGAGTTTGACTTGTATGTTCTTTAATAATTTTCTTTAAAATTTAATCCCAAGACTAGCACCTGTTCACATTTAGACTTTGCAAAAGCGTATTTAAATGTACCAATATTTATAAAAAGTCTGGTCAAAGCCAGGCTGACAATGGTGGGTCCCTTAATAATTAAAAAAAAAATATATAAACACTTCGTTTCTATTTTGAACTTTTTGCTGGGATATGCGAACTTATAAGAAGTAAATCATACAAAGTTTGATGGCTTTTTCTTTTACAGTTTCCCAGACAAGTGTTCCGCTATTGTGTGATTGCTTGCACGATCGTGCTGAAGATGAAGATTGTCAGTGCCATTTAGGGTTTTTTTCCCGGAATTTTTCGTTTTCCGAGAATGCGAGATTTATTTTTCAATTTTCCGGAATCCCGGGATCCCGCAGCAAAATAAATAAGAAGTAAATTTATTTTTAATTAATAAAAAAATTTTAAATTAAAAAGCATAAAATAGACTATAATATGAAAGAAACACTTCAAAACTATAAAAATTAATAAAGAAACTTGAATTTAAAATATAAATTGAAGAAAAATATTTATAATTGAGAAAAATATTATTCTCTATATACGAGATTAAATATGAGCGCAAAAAACAAAAATACAGATACTTCAGCTATGAGATCAAAAATAAAATCATTTGAATTAAATTTTAAAAACATGTTAATACAATGTAAAATAAAAAAAATAATGTAAAAATGTTTATCGACTTTTTTTTTTTTAATTTTTATTTTTTTTTAATTTTTATTTTATCGAACTTTTTTTATCGACTTGAAAAATAATCTTTTAATATGGTCAAAGCGTTTATCGACTGGTGAGAAAGTCTATTTCTAATTTCATTAACAAATTGCCTTTACAGAAAGCACTCTTTCACTTTTTACCGATGTTGTTTACAAGTGTATTTAATAAATATACAATAATTTGAGTTTTTTTTAACCACTGCCCTCAAAAAATTTTAACTCTTTCTTTACGGAAATTTTGAGTATTGGTAACGTGGGCTGAGTTTTTTGAATTCTTGACGGCAGTTCTTTCTGATTTTTCATATCAGCTAACCTTGTCTCCCAGATTGCTTTGTGCAATGATCTCAAATGACGCATGAATCCGCTGGTGCTTCGGCCTTTACATGAAATTATCTTAATGTGCACATAAAGAGCATACAGCAGTGCCATCAGCCTTCTTTAAAAAAAAACTTCCATACTACTGAACTTTCCATCTAAAACAGTTTCGTTTCTTTTAATATTAAAAAAAGGTTTTTGAAATTAATACATTACCTCAAAAAGTATATCAAATTATTTGTAAAAATATTTTTAAACATCAAGTTAAAAAAAACCTTGAAGAAAATATCTTTATGAGAAAGAAATGTCACAACACAATCATATGCTTTCGTGCCGTAGCTACTTTTTTGATTTCCCGCGATCTCGAAAAATAATCCCGGAAAAACGGGGAGATTAAAGAGCTCAAATTCCCGGGACGGGTAAAAAAGCATGGGTGCTGCCATGCCCACTTTTATGCTATGCACACACACAAAGAAACTGTTAATACTCTAGTTAACAAGATATGCGATTATTGATATTGGAGTTGAGCGTGGCATCAGTAAATTTTTCCAGACCGCAAAAATTTCAAAAAACTTGGTCTGGCGGGGCGACGAGACATTAATGCATTAAAAAATTTTTGATTTTTAAATATGTAAATGTTGTTTTTTTATCTAAAAAACTTTCGATAGAGATGTCTGTAAGACTAGCTGTCATACTAATGACGTGTTTTAGACTTTTTTTCATATAACATGCAAAGGATTACAACAGAACAGCGTGTACAAATCGTGAAAATTTTTTTCCAAATTTCCTATTTACCAAATTCAGAGAGAACTTCGTGCAGTGAGACCTTAGAGCTTAACACACGTTTTGCCTCTTAATTTTTTTTGGAAGCGACATTTAGGTTTTTTAAAATATATCATTTAATTTTTTTAATGACAACCATGTTAATTTCTTCTGCGTTAGATTGAAATGAGTGACGAAAAAGAAGTACGTGCTAAAATTGTTAAAAGTTCTACAAAAAGATCCAAATGAGCCCTACAAAAAACTAGGTAAAGGAATTAAAAGTCTGTCGTTAAAATATTTACTTAAAACAAATATTCTACGTGAATTATAAGTCGTCCTGCTGTTGGACATCATCTCACAAAAAGGCTTTTAATATTCGTTGCAGCCTCCTCTCCTCCTCGTTTTCCATTAACTGCTTTTTTTTCATCTTTTCTATCTTTACTTCCGGTTTAAGAATCGTTGTTTCTTTTCTTCCATTTGTTTAAAAGATGAAAAACACTTTAAGGCATATAAAGCGAGTTTTAGTTGCTTACATTCTCTAAAAGTAAGTCTGTAAGTATAGGAGAAGAATTAATACGTACAAATGGATATGAAGTTTTCCTAAAAATAGGCAATGAATAATGAATAATTTTCTAAAATTTCTTACATACATTGTATCTTAAAATTAGTTCTTGGTTTACCTTCCCCTGTTGTCGTTTACTAATATAGCAACTTGCCTGCTACTTTTACTGTGACAGCTAATAATAAGACAGATTTCATATAACATGCATACATATGCTCATACATACATACATACACAAATACAAGTATAGTAACTGCGTACGTATTTTGTTTAAAATTTGCCTAAAGAAAAAGAATAAGTAGTTGGAGTAGCTAAGATATTTTAAGCCAGGTCGCGAATAAGTGCCCATAAACCATTAACTTAAAACTTTACTCTATTGTTCTCGTATGCATAAGAAATTTTTTTTATGTTTTCAAAGGACAAAGTTGATTTCCGGTGGTCGTGCTAAACTCACAGAAGGATGCCCTTTCAGAAGGAAACCTCAATAATGTGACTTATATAGCCATCATTACAACATTTGCTAGAAAGTTTGGTTTGTTAAAAAATTGCGATTTTTCTGGAAGTAGGCGGCCCCATGTGCGACCTAGAGTCAATAATATTCCCAACTACTGTTGAATTGTCTTTGAATACAAACACTTATAGGTCAGTCATGGTTCGAATGATGTTTGCATGAGGATTAGTCATATTGTGAACAGATTTCAATCAAAATAAATCAAGTGTGCCGAAAAGTTATTAGTACAGGGTGATCCAAATGTCACCATGGGGCTTAAAAATTTAATAACTTTTTTGTTTATATATTTTTTTTATTTTCCTTGTTTGGATTTTATAAATAACACCTGAAGAATAAATAATAAAGAGATTCACAAACGAACAAAAAACCATAATTATAAAATTGTATTAATTAAATCAGCGATCAATTATTTTAACATAAAGAGCATATTGTTGATGTTTTAACGTCATAATTTCACCTTCTAAAGCAATGAAACGTTGCTTAGTACAACCCTACCACCAACATGGCACCGTACGAGATTTGCTTAAGCTGTGCCTGTCTATTAGGTGAAATTTGTTTATTTTGGTAAGAGTACATCGTCAATTTCTGTGAAAAATATATAAAACAAATACAAACATATTGTGTTATTATTTTTGTACAATACTGCTGCGACACTCCCTCCCTTATTTATACAAAAAAAAAAAAAACAAATTTATTGCTAATCGAACGATTAAGTTTCTGCAATCAAGCATTTCTTTCGCGGTTATAAAATTGATGTTGCAAGAACCATGATTTACTGCTGCTAAGTGTTAGTATTTCGAGACGATTTGGTATCCTCAACTGATACTCTTTTCTCTGTATAGCGGTAGTGTGCAAGTGTAATTTTTTATTGCGTTGATTTTTTTAAACAAAGGATGAACAAGTAAATGAAAAGGAGTTGAATAACGCAAATCACACAAAACATTTTTATTAAATGTATGAAACAGTTAAAATGTGTGTAAGTGAAAAACTTTATTGTATAAAAAATATTGAATTTGTACTCGCCTGAATAATGTCGACCGCTGGCATAGAACTAAATAGACATTATTTTTGCTGCCTGTCGCGGTTTATGTTTAAATAACTATTTGTTAAATTTGAAACGTTTTAAACACAAAAAGAAAACCTTTAAGAGAAGTGGTATTTATGCCCTTATTCACATGGGTTTTTTTTTACTTGTATGTATCTTGTTAGTGGTTAAGCCAAAAATAAAAGTAACAGCATAAAAAAAGAAATGTTGAGGCAGCCTTTTAGGCGCTGAGGACGAATGTGTGTACATGTTTATTTGTGTGAATATTTCAAAGCATAGTTTTAATGTTTTTTTCCTTTTTTTTGTACAAAATACCAACGCAATGATGTGTTAGACATGTTTTAAGACTTCAATATAATTTATTGTTACATATGAAAATATATTTTTTTCCTAAAAACACATAAAGTGACTTAATACATAAATCTAAAATATATATTTATACTGTCATTTAAACACAAACCCATACACAGACACTCCCAGAATAATAACACAAATAAAGATAAATAAAGATTTGTAATAAAGTTTCGTTGTTTTTTTTTTACATTTTTTTTGTTAAAAGACTATTTTTGTGCAGCAAAGAAATAGTAAAAAAAACATACTAACACGTTTATAACATTAATAAAATGAGAGATTAAATAAGTGTTTTAAAAAAAGTTTCATAACTTGGCTTAAAAAGATTTAGCCAAAATGTGTTTTGTTAGTTCTTTTTATTTCTCTTTTTTTTCTATTTACTTAGTTGCTGTTGTTGTTTTAGTCTTAAAAATATGTCAACATTTAGTTTCGACAAGTTTAATGCAATGCTGTTCTCAACTCACTTTATTTTGTGGTATTTTCATAAAGAGATTTATCCCGACAAACTTAAGTCATTAAGGATAAAAGTGCTTTTGTGTTAGTTAATTAAGACAAGATTGAATGGGTGACGGTTCTTGTGTGAAGAGATAAATAACTACATATAATTAGTGTGTAAATAAGGTATTTGCTTTTATAAAGAAGAAATTATTAAATTATATTGTTACGTTTAAATCTTTTGTAAATATTGGTTTATTTTCTTTAAATAAACCGAGCATTCCGCAAAGGATATGCGTGGTCGGAATTGGAATATATATATTTTTAGTAATCGCTTTTTGCGTGAAACGATTCCCGTTCTTGTGGTTTTTCGTATGGATGAACATAATTGACTAGTCAGATATTGTGATTAAACCTCCTTAAAGTTATTATTTTGGTGCTGCGTGAAAGATGAGGTCCTTGCCAACAGTAGTAATATATTGAAGTTCTCAAGGATAAAGTTCGTAAAATGTGCGAAAATGTTTTATTTTACAACATTAAGTAAGCGGATGGTCCCATTTCCCCGGTGCACTAGCCTATAGATTTCTAGTCTTTCTAGTCTTCTTTGGGTTGCGGGTTCAATTCCCTCCGGAGACTCTGTTCTGTTACACTACAACGAGCAAAAGGTATACGTTACTTCGCTTAGTTAATGAAATTTTTATTTTATTTTTAATTGTATTGCAATAATATAAATATCTGACCAAAAATAAGTGAGCATTTTTATACCCTTCACACAGTGAAAAAGGGTGTATATAGGTTTGTCATTCCGTGTGAAATTTCTACAATTTTCATTTCCGACCCCATAAAGTATACATTTTCTGAAAGCTTATGAATAGGGGAGTCGATTAAGCTCTGTCAGTCTGTCCGTCTGTCCGTGTGTATGTTGAAATCAACTTTTTGAGGCCCCCCGACATCGCTTGGACCCGGGTGAGGTATTAAAATATTAGAAATATTCGGGAGTAGATCGGTATTGAAAATCAGAAACATCGGTACATAAACAACTGAGATTTAAGCAGAAACCCACGACCACATCGTTTTTTTTCCACAAAAACAACATTACAACAACATACATACATACAAACATGTATACTGGCTAGAGTAGACGTGGCATCGAATCCCAGCTGAGCCAAAAAAAATTTTTTTTATTTTTTTTATATTTTTATTTTATTTATTTATTTATTTTTTATTTAATATATTATTTATATTTTTATTGTTTTTTTTAATTTTTTAATTATTTTTTTTAAATTTTTTTTAAATACATACGTAAATTTATAATTTTACAATGGGATGTTTTTATATATGTATGTACGTATTTCATATGAGATGAATGGTGATACAAACTATTGTTATTGCGTGACTAAACGTTGTGAAGGGTATATAAGATTCGGTATGGCCGAATATAGCACTCTTACTTGTTATATTGATTTTTTTTATTAATTGAGCTTTTCGGTTTAAACTAATATTTTTAAAATTTTTTTTTTAAATAAGTTTAAATATTGTTGTTATTATTTTATATTTACCTTTATGTTCTGTCTTTGCATGATTTTTTTCACACTAGGTAAGGTTAGGTTAGACAGAACACGCAGCTGTTGTACAGCTCACTTGGGTTCATCATAGACTGATAATAGAATAGAAAACATAATGTAGCAGATCAGCCCAGAGCCTCTGGTGGGAATCGAATCCACAACCTCCTGACTCCTGAATCCTGACCTTATTTGACACTAACTTTTGAATATTTTTTTTTAAATTGGATTAAAAGACGTACTTTCTATTTTATCTTATCAATAAGGTATTATTTTATGATAAAATATATTCTATAGATTAGCCAAGGTATTCAGGAATATTCATACCAAATTTAAATTTAAACTTTTCGGTCGTTTGTGAGCCTATTGGGTAAGAAGGCAGACATAAAGACAGATGGACAAATATTCTAAAAATTTTTGAAAGGTGTTTTAAGTACAGACTTCGTTTCTGGCAATATTATTGTAAGTATTGACAAATAAATAAAATAAATATTATGTCATTCGTGGACTATTTCTGATTAAAACAGTCTATATCTATAGAAGTCATAGAAGAGTAGTTATAATTACTTATTATTATTGCAATTACAAGAGGCTTTACGATAAAGCAATAAATATGAACAATTTTTGCCATATTAATTTTTTTTATGATTTTTTGAAAACAAAAAAAATTGCTATTTTTACGTAAAAAATTTATTTTTTGCTTAAATATTTTTTTATAATAACTCAATTTACATAATTAAAGCTTTACAATTTTTTTCAGTTTTGTTGCCTTGTGTTATTGGAGCAAATTATTACAAAAATCCTGCTTTAATATCTCTATTATTTTAATTTTTTTTTTATATAAAATTTACGATTTCAGGCTAAAATAAAAATTTTCTATACAAAATTAATTCCAAATTTTTCTTGGAATTTTTGAAAATTTTAATAGAATATACTAGTGTACTTAAATTATTTTAAGAAAATTATTTTTTTAGCTTTAAACTACATCTTCATAAAAGAATGTTAGTTTTCATTTAAATTTATGTTCATTTTTCTCCATCCTCATTGTGCTGCTTAAAATCAAATAAATAATTTCTCTTTATCTTGACTGCATTTATTAAAGTGCTATCGAATATTTATTTCAATTAATAATTGTTTAATAATAATATTATTTCTTTTCATTCCATAATTTCATTTATGTATTTTCCATATCTTTGTATTGAAATGAAATCATTTAAGTGTGCCGGTGTGTGTTTGATTTGTATGCGATGGTACACATGGTCCTACGAGCACAATATATTTATTCATATTCCGGAGCATATGTTAAGGGTGCTCATCATGCATAATGGATTTAAATGGCATGGAAAATGGCATGTACAATTTACATTTCATATTTTTTTTGTTACTTTTAAAAACAACATTTTCTTTTCGTATTTGAATATTTAACTGAAATGCATGAGGGTTTTTTTTTGATAATTTTTGTATTGAAAACACATACACAAACATATAAAAAAAATAACAAAATATTAAATGGAATTTACTGGAAAAAAACTCATACATATATATATTTTTTTGTAATTTATTAAAAAATCATGAAGAGAACTTAAACAATTTTGTAGAAAATTTAAATTATTAAATTATTTTTTTCTGTCTCGTTTTTAACACTTTTTAACTTTTTTATAAATTAAGCCCTTGTAATAATAATAAAAAAAAATCCCATAAATTAATTCTTTCCTCACCTCACTGTCGCTGTTAATTTATCTCACTTTTTGAACGCAAAGAAAAAACAAAAAATTCTTATATAGAACAACCTGTTGATTTATTTAAGCACTATGTAGACTGCAAGCAAACTATAGTCACAAACAAAACCACATCGTCTATATTTCAATATAAATAATATGTTATTCATACATATAAACTATTTAGATATTTTTGGATGTCTAAATGTCTTTCCTTATTTATTTAACACTTTACACTTTTACGCTGAACACAAACACACCAATGCAATGGTGACGTTTTTTTTGGTGGGGTAGAGATCAATAGGAAAAAGTCAATAAAAATACAATTTAAAGAGATAAAAAAATATATATATGTATATACATAGTATTTGACATTGACATCAATATGTCCAAATCCCCGGAAGTTTGATTTAATTTTGTTTACAACAATAAACAAATTTTATTGATGCATCAATCCAACCACAAGAAACTAACAGCAGCAGAAAAGAATTTTATTTTCTAATATTTATTGTTTGTGGTAAAAGATAGAAAAATACGACCATTTGACAAGTTGATAATTTGGAAATTTCGGGTGGTCTGTTATTTTATATTTTTGGATATAGATTTAATAACTTCTAGCGCATTGATGTCTTCAGACAAAAACCTTGAAGAGCATATCTTAGTGGCAAAAATACAATTTTATTAAATTAAAAACGATATAAAAAATTTCATTAAAAAAATATATATTTTTATAGCAACTAAATCGAAAATATTATAGTTGGTAAATTTTCGATAAGTGTTCTAGTTACAGCTAATAATAAATTTTTGAAAGTGGGTCATTTAAGTTGCTGTGGGTTAAGTGGTTAACGTGATTACCCATTAGCCAAGTGTTGTTCGTGGGTTCTTATCGCTCCGCTTCAGAGAAAAACATAAATGTCCGGTTATGTTCGAGTTTCTAACTCATCTAAGTACTTAAATCGTTTTATGATTTAGTTACGATTAGAAATCGTAAATAAACTTTAAAATAAAACGTTAGCTAATAAAGAGTGGTTTAGGAACAAATTATTCACACTATTTTAGTCAAACCCTTTCGTTTGTCTAGCAAACCATTATTTTTTAATCATGTTAGCTACTAGAAATATGTCAGATTATTCATTTTCAGTTCTTATTTCGGTCAAAAGGGACAGCAAAAAAAGTACATGAAAAAATAATTTAAAATTTTTTTAATAAATCCAGTGTGAACTTTCAGATAAAAAGCATAGGTTCTGAAGGTACATCATTACACTGTTTCAAAATCCATTAAATAGTATAAGTAAGACTTGGATCAGTAAGAAGTTTTTCTAACAGTTATATTGGTAAGACAAAACAATTCAAATAACTCTTTCGAAGACCATCGAACACTTTTATAAGAAAATCAACTCTGATTCTTTGTACGCAAAGCCAAAGCTAATGCTGGGTTGCAGTCATATAAAGTTCAGAAAGTTTCAGAAAAATGATAATGATGCGATAAATAACTTGCAAGCAAAAGAACGAGCGAGAGAATTGAGGTAAAATTTTGAAAAACAGCTGTTGTGGATGGATGATAAAACTTATGTGCTTATGGACGGGGAAATGTGACAAAAAAAAAACAAAAAAAATCTCTAAGAAGTTTCTTGTGCGGCAAGCCATTTGCAGTCACGGAAATACATATACATATATTACGTAAAGCTAGGGTTGCCATCCGTTCTCTTTTCCCCGGACACCGTCCTCTTTTCCCCGGACACCATCCTTATTTTTTAGGGCATCCGGGGCAGTCCTACTTTTTTTTTAGCAAATGTCCGGGGTTGTCCGGCTTTTTGCCACTTCTCTGAAGTTTTTTTTCTTACATTTAAACTTTAAATCACAGGTCACAAAATGTATAAAAAAAGATTTAGGTGCTCGTACAATTAGTTTTGAAAAAGTACAATTTTAAAACTTCTCTTTGTACAAAATTAGTTTTATTATCCTTAATTGTCGCTATTTATCGAAGTGGCCTATTTCAACTTGTCTTTTATTTTAAAAAAGTTCGGCAAAGGGGTCTGCTTATCAGCTGTGTGTTTTTTATAAAGTTTGTTTTTCAGATATAGAAGAAAGTCTTGAACAAAAAATATAGTAAGGGTATATAATTTTTATATGGATTGCCTAGAGTTTTACAAATATTTGAAGAGATGCGATGCTAATATATTGGCTCAAATTGGAAGTGTTGAAAAATATATGTAAAATTTTTAAAAGTGTACATTCCCAATAATGAATGCAATGAACTTTTGTAGTTTTTTGTTTTTATTTTCAACCATTAAATCAGAATGATATGTTCAGTTTGTATTTTTGTAAATAAAGTTTTTTCGTAAAAACAAATTTTGTTTTTGTATTTTAAATGGCATCGTAAATTTTATCAAATTTAATTTGTTTTAAATGTGTCCTCTTTTTTTGGGCGAATGTCCTACATTTTTTATGTTGGCTTCCTCTTTTTTTTTTAAAGAAATGGCAACCCTACGTAAAGCCTACAAAAACGGGTTTTTACCTTTCTCAGAACAACAGTGCCTCTAAAATTATGATCCGATATGGCTTAATGCTCCTATAGATAAAGACCCTTGAGTTGTAAATAATTTTCATAAATACGATAGTTATTGTCACACAATTAAAAGAGATTAATTTCTTTATGTAAAAATAAAAAAAATTTAATTAAAAAATTAACTTGATCCAGATCAAATTAAAAACATGAGTCCATAATACAAGATGAGTCCATAATACAAGAAAACCATGCACAGTAGTCTAAAACAATTCATCATAAAATTCAGGCGAAAGTTTTTAGCTTTACAAAAACAAATATTTAATAAATACTCGAAAATAAATTGTATTATTTGTAACAATAAGCAAATTGTTATTTAAATGAAAATTGTACAAAAAGGGACACAACTTTATTGCTGTAAAATAGAAATAACAATATATTAACAATTTTATTAAAAAAATGAGAAGAGAAAATTGTCATGCTTTATCATAAAGTAAGTGGATTATTTTGACATGCCATTATTGTTGTAGAAATGAAAAACAAACAAAAAAGTCGGACAAAAACAATTTGTACAAAAATGTTTGTGTTAAAATGTAAACAGAGCAACAACAGTGTATTGTTATTGTTACATACATATGTGCATTATACACATACTACGTGTGTGTAAACACATTTTTTGTTTGAAAAAAGTGACAATACATGCAAAATATTTCACACTACTAAAAACAAAAACAAAAAACGAATTAAAACTTAAGCCCCACAGTTCAGACTACTAGAAAAAATTATACAAGTTTTATGCTCAGAATCGCACACAGGAAACAGACTCGTTGTGGCAACCAAATTTTTGGCAAATATAATAATTCAGTTCTTTAAATAGATTTTTATACCCGCCACCAAAAAAATGGTGGGGGTATATTCATTTTGTCATTCCGTTTGTAACACATCGAAATATCCATTTTAGACCCCATAAAGTATATATATTCTGAATCAGGGTTTGATTTGATGACGATCTAGCTATGTCTGTCCGTCTGTCCGTCTGTCCGTCTGTCCGTCTGTCCGTCTGTCCGTCTGTTGAAAGCACGATAGAGGTCGCACCGAAAAAGCTAGGGGGCTCAAATTTTGCCAGAATCTTTCTTATAGACAAGGTTTGTTTGGTATTGAAAATGGGCTAAATCGGAATATTAGGAAGAGAGTTATAACTCGAAAAGCAAGAGTAGGTCGAAAAAACCGTGTCCTTCGAACATCGAATAAAATGGAATTGTGTCCAAACGCATCAACGTAGACTCATGAAACTTCGAATATATATTTCCTGAGTAAAAACAATATCTTTCGCCGAAAATTATTTAAATCTATGCATTAGGAGAGGAGTTATCGATCAAAATGTACGAAAATTTATACCGCACAGTGTATTTTTCGGTATATTTAAAAACAAAAACGTCATAAAAGCAACAAAATTGGATGTACGACTCTGAAATTTTGCACACTCTGCTTTTTGGTGAGTGGCTTTTTTGTAACGGAAAATCAATGTGCCACGCCCACTTTTACGCCCACCTCCCATATAACGTTTTAACTAAAATTCATATAATTTCTCTACTAATAAAGATTTTGGAATAATAAAGGGCTATATTGAAACACCTAAGTTGTGCTCATTCGCAAAAATAACTTTGACACGCCTACTATAACGCCCACTTTTCACGTTATCTCCCGTTAATGAAATTTAAAGCTCATAAAACCGCCAAAATTAGAGGTATGATGATCAAATTTGCTACGTATATCCCCCTAGGCAATATCATTACTGTGCCAGAACATTTAGGTGCCACGCCCACTTTTACGCCCACCTCCCATATAACGTTTTAACTAAAATTCATATAATTTCTCTATTAATAAAGATTTTGGAATAATAAAGGGCTATATTGAAACATCTAAGTTGTGCTCATTCGCAAAAATAACTTTGACACGCCTACTATAACGCCCACTTTTCACGTTATCTACCGTTAATGAAATTTAAAAGCTCATAAAACCGCCAAAATTAAAGGCATGATGATCAAATTTGCTACAAATATCCTTCTAATCAATGTAATTGTTGTGCCAAAAAGTTTAGGTGACACGCCCACTTTAACGCCTACCTCCCATATAACGGTTTATCTTAAATTCATGTAATTTCTCTATTGACAATGTTTTTGGGAAAATAAAGGACTATATTGAAATATCTAAGTTGTATTTATAAGCAGAAACTTTATTGACACTCCTACTTTAACGCCCACTTTTACTAAAAGACTACATTTACAAAAGCATTTTAGTAGCATATCGAAATTATAAAGGGTGGTCAAATTTTAAGGACCGATGATGAATTAAAATAAAACACAAATTATTTAGGAAACTATTATCATTTCTTTTTGTAATGATGATATTTGTAAAGTTCAATTATGTATTTAACAAAATATCGACAAAATTACCCCCCCCCCCAATCCTTGGTACCACTCCTCTATCTGATGGTCCAAATTTTCAATGACAATGTTGATGCTCAATTGTTTGGCATGATGATGAGTCGAGGTTGACTGCTCTTTTGCCACACTATCGCAAAAACCACCAGTGGTTCCCATTCAACGCACTAAGAAGGCATTCACAGATTTTCTAACATTTTATACAGACCTGTTTTCCAGAAATTTAAATATTTTTTACAATTCTCCCGATTGTGGACGAATTTGAACGATTATGTTAATCAAAAGAATTACAAAGTGCACAAAATGCATTTTGATTTGAACGCCCATTTTTATAAAAAACCTGAATAACTTTAAAGCGTTGCTCATTTGCGTATCTTTCCACGGATCAAATTGAGTAAGTTTGAGATTGCGAAATGTCAAGTGAAATGCAGAAAACAAATTTAAAGACTAGCTGTAGTTCACCTTCAACATGGGCCCTTAAAATTTAACCACCCTATACAAAGAAAGTGGTACATATTTTATTATAATGAGATTATTCCATAGCGATTAACAAAATAATAAATATTGTGCTTTAAATGTACACAAAATTGGTGGTGGGTATAAAAGATTCGGCACAGCCGAATATAGTGCTCTTACTTGTTTCTTTTGTAGTAATAAAATTTTGAATGCAAGAATTATATCTGCAGAGAAGTGACTTCATATTTGCCATCACAACTAAAGAAACATTCTTGTTTTTGCAACCAAATCAGTTTTTTTTTGTATGGATTTTTTTAAAATAATAAGACTTGAATCAGTTTACGCCCTTAATTACTTGGTGTTAAAAAAGTGGCAATGAACACTTTTTGTTGCCTTACTGACAACACAAGTGCTATACTTAATACGGTAAACAACTGTCTTATTAGTGCCATCAAATTCACCATCAGGCGTTCTAGAATCCTATGGTAACTGTAAAAGAAACTATGCACATATATTTTATTTAATCAAAATTGTAGGGAAAAAAACAAAAAATTTTCCAAAAGCAGCAACAAAATAATGACAAAAGAATACATAAAAATGAAAAATATAACTAAAACAATCATAGCCAAAAATAAAATCTCGCATCCACCACCAAGTGTCAAAGTGAATGTTTATGTGTGCGAAATATATTTTGAGGCATGCAAAAAATATGAGCTTTTTAGGTAAAAGTTTACATACCAAGCATATACCAGAGTCTGACATTGTTCAAGTGAACAAAAATTCAAACTAATAATTCACTCACAATCATGAGTTTTGTAAACAATAGAAAACATAAAAACGTAGAAAATGTTTGTTTTTTTAATAAAATGTTAAATATTTTGATAGAAGGCTTAGACCAATGAAAGTCTTGCACAAAAACTTTAACTTTTAATGTTTTGTAATAAGATGTGTTCACATGTACATACATACAGTAAGTTAGAGCACTATATTCGGCTGTGCCAAATCTTATAATACCTGAACAAAAGTGTAGATACGCAACTAAAACCATTAACTTTAAGTTGTTTGTGAAACAGATTTATATTGCTTGCTTGCTTTTAAAAACGAAAATCTTTGCATTAAATACATTCGTACACATGAGCAAGCACACAAAATATACCAACTGCAAAAACAACCAACATAATTTTTACCATAATAAACAATGCCCCGATGGACTAGTCAGCAGTGTGCTGTTCTGCTAGTTTGGGGGTTGCGGATTCGATTCCCGCCGGAGACTCTGGACTTGTCTGCTTCCTTTCTATTCTATTCTTACTTTTCTATTCAAGTATCACAATGGGATCAATATAATGGACCCAAGTGAGCTGCACAACAGCTGCCTGTTCTACCTAACCTAACCTAAACAACATCGACTTAAAAAAAGTCAATATAGCCAAATCTATCTGCCCATCCATGTGAGCATTAAAATCAACCTTCCGAAGCCCCAATTAATCCCACGGCCTCTTTTATAGCATAAATTTAACAAAAATATTTTCGAAAATTGTATTTTTAAAAATAAGCGATTTCTACCCACTAGTGGCTGAGATGTAGCAAAAGAATACTGTCGAATTTATAAACGGAAGGACAAACTTATATAAAGCGTGATTTTTTAAGCATAGTTTTTTTAAAAATCTAATAAAACACTCAAATTTGCAACATACATTCAACATTTTTATTGGAATCGATAAATTGGTCTGTGTCATTTACTTTTTAAAAATCACTTCATGTAAATGTTGGCCGCTGCTCCGGTTCAAATGGTCCATTCGTAAGGTCGAATTTTGAATCACTTTTCCGAGCCTTTCTCTAAGGTTTTAATCTTGTTTGGCTTGTCCATATAGACCAACAACTTTACATAACCCCACAAGAAATAGTCAAGAGGCGTCAAATCACATGATCTTGCCGGCTAACTCACAGGGCCATTTCGAGAGATAAACTGCTCACCAAATTTATCATTCAATATGTCCACTGTTTCACGAGCTGTCAGCCAATTGGGGCAAAAAAAAGTCTCGTATATCGTTTGTTGTTGACGGTAACGTTTCTTCCGCGGTCGTTTTTGAAGAAAAATGGACCGATGATGCCACCAACGCATAAACCACACTAAATTGTCTTTTTTTCGGGATGCATCAATAACTCTTGTACGGCATGTGGCTGTTCTTCACCCCAGATGCGACAGAAATTTGGAAATAATAGCACGAATTGTTGATTGACTAGGTCGATTATGATGACCATAAAAAGTTGGTTACAAACGATGGACATTTCTCACAGAGCACGAATTTTGATAATAAATTTCAACGATTTGCAGTCGTTGCTCGTTTGTGAGTTTCTGCATTATGAAATGACGGGGAATACTGAACACCTTTTACTTTCACAGACACAATTACCAACCAGTGCTGCCAGCCCGGAAAAAAAATATTTTAAATTTCTTTATTTGTTTTATTACAATATTTCGACCTACTTCGTAGATCATCATCAGGGATATTAAAAAAAAAAAAATATATATATAATTTTATATCAAGTTAAAAAATAATTTTATTTATTTATAAGTTATTTGATTATTTATTTATAATATAAATTTATTTCTAAAATATTTTTAAATATCCCTTATGATGATCTTCGAAGTAGGTCGGTCGAAATATTGGAATAAAATAAATAAAGAAATTTAAAATCTTTTCTTTTGAAATAAAACAACAAAATTGGATTTTTTATTTTTTGTTTTTATATGTTCTACTGTATCCCATGTTTTTGCTTTGATTTACCGTTTCTCTATTTCACTGTCGCTTTTTGTTTTGATATTCTACTTTGTGTAAACACAAACACCACAAAGCTGTAGAGAAAAAAAATATTCAAGTGATGATACATTTACTTTAAGGAGAGTAATATTTTGTTCTTTTTATTTATGTTTACTAACATTGAAATATAGTGATTTGAAATATTAAGTATGAAATAGAACGCATAACTCTTAGAACATTTTACGCAGCTCTTTAGTATGTACACCTTAAGCGTCTGGTTAAAGTTAATTTTTGGGGTATCACCTTTTCTCGATCCACACACATTCTTCAAGGATTCTTCATTATTCTGCCTGTTTAAGTACTGATTTGGCTTAGATACTTTTAAGAAAAAAATTTACGTAGCATGGAATAAGGAAGTAAAATTAGGGAATATGACGAATTCCCACAAACACTATTTTCTGTTAATGCACTTAGGCTTAACGAGTTAAATATCCTTAAAAATTATTCAAGGTTTAAAAAATAGTTTTTAAATGACAATGGATTATAAGGAAAACCATAAATATTTCATAATTTTTATGTATAAGCCGTTTTATTTACAAACCTTTTTCAAATCTTTGATAATTCTTAAGAATAAGGCAGAAATATTTTATTGTTTTATTTTTTGTGAATTAAATTATTTAAAAAAATTTTTTTTAATGAAAATTTATTCCCACATACATATATTTTTTCTTCTTTTTTTAAAGCTTTCAGCTTTCAATTTATGTTCCCTCATAAGTATTTCTTAAACAAGTAAAGAGAAACAAATGTTGTGATTTATATTTGTTTTAACTAGAACATAAAAGAAGAGAAAAAAACAAAATAAATTTCTTTTGCAAAAGGAAATAAATCATTCTAATCAATTTTGATTAAATACTTCTATGCAAAAAAAGGCCTGCGTTGTAGTACATAAAAGTTAATACCCTTCTCTTTCTACCCACAAAAGTCCGCATTAGTGCTGTCAAAAGAGTACGAACGTAGAGTAGTATTTATATATAAAAAAGCAAATATTGTGTAGATATATATGAAAGTATATGCATGCATGACAATCCAAAGGATAAAACAAGAAATAAATTTGAAATGACACAGAATAAAATGTAGAGAGTGAGACATGAAAACAAAATTTAAATTGACACAAACACTTTTGGTTTTTTTTGTAACGTTTTTTATTTTTTGGAGTTTTAAACCCAATTCTGCTTTTCAACTTTGGCCAAGATTTGTAAATGTCATTGGCAAGCAAAGTAGAATTTATCAAATTGTATCAAAAGTGAAAATGTTGTAAAATACATACTTATTTATTTATTTTTGTTCTTCTTTTGGTGTTAAAACTTCGATAAGGGTCTTATACGTATTTTTAAAGTTTAAGGTTAAAATAAACTTTAAGTTGTATATGATAAATCATATTTTTTTATTTAGGCTTGATGATCTTTTGTTAAAGTGTGATTTAATTAAACATTTACCAAAGTTTTTTTTTTTTTAGTTTTTGTATATTTTTTTTTCAATATTCTCGATAAATTTCAATCATTATGATGACACTTAACTGTCACCAATCAATTTTTGTTAAAAAAACAAAATCAAAAACCTTAAATTAAATTTTTTATTTTGTTAACAAATATTTTTGATTGTTTTTATACAAATTATAGTGTGTTTGTTGAGGCGCTTCAACACATTTTTCACAAGCACACACACGCATTTCAACGTTTTGTTGTGTGTTTTTGTTCATGTAAACGTTTGTTAATTAAAATGTCAAATAAATCATAAAATTTTACACAAACCTAGAGTCATAATGTGTGTGTGTGGTGTGTGTTCGTTACAATATTGCATGATTTTTACAGTGGCTTGAAAAATAACAGTTTGCAAGAAGTTGTGAAGCATTTTAAGTTTGTTGTGAACTTTGTAACAAAGTGATATATGTTTAAGGTATGTAGTTAAATAGTTACATTAAAATTTCATTATATGTGACCTTCTCCGAGAAAAGGGACCTAGTGTGTGAAAATAAAGTTTTGAGAAAAACGCATTTAAAGTTTCATAACGCATTATCACTGTGAACACACCTTCAGTTGGAAGATGCGATTTGATATGGTTAGTTATGATTGGGTGCCGAATTTGGTAACGTCTTGCCTATGTGGTGACGTATTTTGTTTGCTTTTCGTGTGACAATACCTTTGCTATTGTTGCTGCTCTGTTTGTTACGATCTCGATACTTGATTCTTATCGATTTTCCCGAGTTCGTTTTGTACGTTTTTATTGGGTAAATAAATTTGTATCAGAAATCTAACTCATGTTATCTTATTCTACACCCTTTTAGGTACCAGAATCCACTCTTAAGCCCAAACCCGTTTTTTGATACACTAGGTCGGTCCCATTTCTCGGAGGTCACATATTTTGTATTGCTGTCAAGATTTAAAAATTAGTCTTAAATCTATTTTTTATCGATTATTATTTAGTTTTTGGAACACCTTAAATATTATTTTTAATGCAAGCGCACAGGGGATGCTGGAAGTTTGGAAAAATTATATTTTGTTTAAAAACTTAAAAATAATGCATTGCCTCATAAAGGCTTATTTTTTAACTAATTAAACCCTGTCGCCCAATAATTTGTTGCCTTAACAATATATTTGGATCATATTAATTTTAATATCATTGTTAAAGGTAAATTAATAATTTATTATTGGTAGAGCTATTTCTTATATATTATTCCTTAAGCTTTGTTGTCATACTATTTTATTAGATATTTTTTAAAATTCATTCAATAATTTTTAAGCCCCTTAAGAGAGGCAAATAGAAAGACAGGCAGACAGCAAGACAGACAGACACACTTAATTGTGATATTTCTTTAACATTTTGAAAATTTTCTGAATTGGGAAGGACATGGTTGAGATACAGTTGAAAAAATATAGTTTTGGGGGCATTTTTTATTAACTATTCAGCAGCACATCAAAATA
The DNA here is from genome assembly GCA_941918925.1 of Phyto melanocephala. Classification (NCBI taxonomy): domain Eukaryota; kingdom Metazoa; phylum Arthropoda; class Insecta; order Diptera; family Rhinophoridae; genus Phyto; species Phyto melanocephala. The sequence goes on along the minus strand of OW799235.1, from coordinate 93,581,556 downwards.
ATAAAAATGAATTTTGTTTATATGAGAATTTGTTAATTTATTGTTTCATAACCACATTGGTTCATTAAATTCGAGTCCAACGTTTGAGGGACAAATTCGAAGAAAATTCAGTATTTCAGAGATATAGTAGATAAAGCAGAAAAATCGGTCATATCCGAGAAAGTTTGCAGTAGATAACTAGTCAGTAGATTAGGCATTAAAAGCCCAAACCCATGACAGCAATACACGTATACCCAAGCGACATGTTATGTGCTCTAAAGGAACGAAATTCTCTTAATAAACTATAATCCCAATTCCATTAATAAATCAACGAGGTCAAGAACCCAGTCCCTTCAATGTAATTCCTTGGAAATTTCCAATTTGATTGCCTTAGGTAGACCAAGTTTGACATAGTGTCCACGTCTAATACGCAGAACGTTGACAAAGGTAGTGTTTCAAAGTCTCCTCCTCATCTTAATATGCTCTTCATGTCGTTTTCATCAGGACAGCCTCATGCGAGAAACATCTGATTAAGCGCTGTGTACAAAAATTCACTTAACTTATGTAGATTAAGTTCTAAATCCCGAACAAGGTATTTTGAGAAGATTTAAGCTGGTGACCATAGACAACACCGGTTGTTTACTAAGTTGACCAAAAATCATCGTTAAAAGCTAGGGGAGATTTGTTGTAGTTAAACTATAGGACGACGCCTATCCTCACGATGTTCATCAGATGGCAAAGCATTGATTAGAAGTTGCTGCCTATTATGTTTTTTGAACAATTGGCAACACTGGTATGCACTTTTTCGCAAATGACTATGTTCAGGAAATTTTTGTTTAAACATTTTTTATTAACAAAATTCTGTTTATTTAATAAAATTATAAACTTCAGATAAAATAAACAAATCAGTTGAGTTTGCTGTTGATAGAATACGTTAATTGTTACAATAACAAAACTCATGTTAAGTTTTTGTTCGTCTTAAACGATTGTTTACTGCAAACGTCACTGTTAAATGTTAAATGTTAAAAGTTAATCTTAAATTCGTTTTATGAATTTACTAAATTGTTTAAAATTTGTTCACACTTAACGCACACGTACTAGTGTTTTGTTTAATATTTTTATATTGATGCGTTTTTGATGAAACAATATTCTATTTAAAGCTATTAGAGGTGCTTTTGTTTAAAAATATCGCTTTTTCCATCATCAGTTTATCGAATTTTTTCAAACTTTAGCTTTTCCCATAACAAAACCTAACACCTCATGAACATTCAAATTTTCTATTCTTTTATCATAAATGCTTGAAATAATGTGTGCAGTCGTGGCGTACGAGAGATAGAGAAAAAAAATTTTTGTTTTATTTTTGTATTCAAGGTGTTTTTCCAAATGACCAAATTTTTTTTTTTCGGTTTTTTTTAACATGAACAAAAGTTTTACACCCGTATAGATATGACTGACTATTGCGGCTTTGTGTTTCGTTTCGTGTTTATTGTATGGTTTTATAAACGTAAGTAATAAAAAAACTAAATAAACAAAGATTTAAAAGCTTATTTTAAATCATTGTGCCACACACAGACATAAAATGAAATTGTTTTTGGAAAAAGTCAATTAAAAGGGAAAAATGTTTATAGCAATATTTTCTAAAAAATTAGTGTACAGTGAAAACTCTCTATAGTGGATGGCTACGGTCGCCTGATATATGTCGATTATTGAGAGGTGTCCGCTTTCAGGGCAGGTCTAATAACAAACTTTGTATATTTTAGTTTATTTAATAAAAAAAGGAAGAGAGATCATTCCAATTAGATTAAAACACATTCTTACATATAAAATTATTTAAACGGCAGGTTCAAAATTTACTAGTACTTACATGTTAGGTTGAAAAGGAGGGGCACTAAAAGCCCAAACCAATGACAGGTATACACTTATGCCTAGTTGGCATGTTGTGCGCTTACATACTACTTACATAGTAACTTATGATAAAAAAATATCTTCTAATTTCTTAATGGCATTTGTTTTATAAAATTACTTTTAGTTTTATATTTTCAAATCTATTCAATAACTTCCACTTTTTTTTTAATATTAAAAACGTTCGTTTTGAAGCTATTTGTGAAACCAATAAATTCAATTGACATCAAAAAGTTAATTTCGTGAATCCACTATAACCAGCAGAAAACATACATACTCACAAAAAAAAAACACAACATAACAAAGAATGGATTTTGAATGGGTTTAACTGTGACTCAATTCAGGTGAAAATACTAACAATTACAACGTGTGATTAGAGAGCATGCACTCAGGAAAAAGATTGGTTGGAAAACGGTTAAAACAAAAAAAATAGTGTTGCAATAATTAAAAATTTGTAAAAATAACAGATATTACACATTTCTAAACGAAAAAACATAACAGTGTTTGAAATTTATTGTTCAGAACATTTATATTAGTTCTCCTATCTAAATAGCCTTATTAATAAGATTTTTATTTAAATCACTTTTATCTCAACCGAATTAATTCATCTGAATTAAGGTTCACAATTAAATATTAATTCATGTAATAAAAAATCCTTTATGCCAATATTTTATTTTAAACAAAAATTCAATTTAAGTTATCACAAGTAATTATAAGTTACTTGTATTATTAAAATTCGATTACAGTAAACAAATACTTACAGTTAAGCTATAATCGGCGTGTAAAAACGAAAAACTGTTACATGTGATAATTATTTGTTACAAACAATAAATACAAATATTATCTTTCAAACAAAATTAATTTTTCTGTCAATTGTGAAAAATTTACAGAAGTCAAAACCAAAATTAATAAATTTTATTGAGAAAAAATTTTTTAAAATAAACATATATAAAAAAAAACATGACAATTATTATTTTGTGATACAAAATGAAATCTGCAAGCTGAAAAACTCGTTAATGAAGGTAAGAAACGCTGAATGAAATGCGGAAATGTTCGAGATACATAATAAAATACTTAGTGGTGCTGCACCGGGATGCAAAATGCTTTGAATCCACTCAATAAACATAAACACCACGACCAAAACGAAGATCAATATAATATTTTATAATTTAAGTTTTATTTTGGACATATGTATGTATAATATGTTTTTATTTTATTAAATAAAAATATTAAGAAATAATTTAAAAAATGTGTTCTCTTTCTTATTTACCTGGGCCAAATGAAGAACTGATAATGATGACTAATTATTCTTTTGGTAATACTAATAAAACTGTTTATTTCAGTTGCATCAATCATATATTTAGAAACAAATACAGTTTTTTTATGATGCTAATAAAGAAAAATTTCAGTTATTATAAACGAATTTGGAGATAGTATGTGGAACCGAATGAATTCGATTGGCAACAAATTCGGTTGCCACAACGAATCTGTTTTCTCTGTGTGTGTTCATTTAAATATATTAATGAACTGCACTTTAGGAGTTATTAAGAATGAATTCTTTGATACTATTGATTTAGAATTTTTAAAGATATAATTTATGAATGTAAATTTTTTTTTCTCATATCAAGGCATATTCATATAGATAACCTCGTCGCAACAGCTGATCGGGTAGCATAATGTCAACATTTTTTAAGTTCGCCTTGATTTTATTTATTAATGCAGGAGCAGAAGATGAGGTTTTCGTATCGGTGTTAAAAAATTTTCTTAAGTGTATATTTGTCGTTTTTACACCCTCGATAATTATTTTTTATCAAATCAAATGAAAAATATAAAAAAAAACTAAAAAATATGTAAAAGCGATGGCAGATCATTTGTAAGGTTCATTTGCATGAAAATTATTATTTGGTAACATTATTATTTCATATTTGTTGTCCTTTAAAGTGAGGTGTCCTCTAAATAGAGTGAGCAGTTTTCACAGTATATAACTTGAAGAACTTTTTTTTTAATTCCCAAAAATTTTTTTAAAACTCCCAAAATTGGATTATTTATAGATATACTAAAAACAAGTAACAGTGCTATATTCGGCCGTGCCGAATCTTATATACCCTTCACAACGTGTAGTCATGCAATAACAATTGTTTGTATCACCATTCATCTCATATAAAATACGTACATAAATATGTATATATGTACTGGTTAGAATAAATGTGGCATCGAATCCCAGCTGAGCCAAACAAATTTTATTTTATTTTATTTAATATATTATTTATATTTTATTATTTTTTTTTATATTTTTTTTAAATTTTTTTTAAATTTTTTTTTAAATTTTTTTTTGTAATTTTTTATTATTTTATTTTTAATATATATTTTTTTTTTGGCATGTTTTTTACATGTATGTATGTTGTTGTTGTAATTGTGAAAAAAACGAGGTGGTCGTGGTTCTTTGCTCATATCTCAGAAAGTTATGGGGCGATTGTGCTGAATTTCAATAGCGATTCATTCCTGGATATTTCCAAGAGATTGATACTATATACAGATCTGAGTAACATATAGTTGCTTCTAAAAGTTGATTTCAACCAACACACGGACAGACGGGCAGACGGACGGACGAACGGACAGACGGTCAGTGCTTAATCGACTCCTCTATTCATAAGCTTTTAGAAAATATATACTTTATGGGGTCGGAAATGAAAATTGTAGAAATTACAAACGGAATGACAAAGCTATATATACCCTTGTGCACCACAGGTGAAGGGTATAAAAATATATATACATTTAAGTTATGACATTAAAACGTTTGAGAAAATATAAATAGATATTTATTTTGTTTAATTTAAAAAAAATTTGTAATGGGGTATTTTGGAGATTTTAAAATTTTTTCCGGAATTAATTTTTTTTTTCAAAAAATGTGTTGAGAAATCCAACTAACACATAAAAATTAAATGCAAATAATTAAAGGAATGTAGAGTTATTAATTATTCCTTAAACCTTTTTTTGCGCCTTTGGATATGCAAGCTTTTGTGATGAAAATAAAAATCCAATGTAGTTTAAAGAAAGTTAAATAATAATGATCGTAATCTTTAATGCGGAAAATTATTTTGCTTGAAATGTGACGAATTGCTAAAACTACTTAATAATAAATAATAAAAACTTTCCGTTCATTCCTGAAAATATAACAAAAATGCCCAGAAATTTTTTTATTGATTGGGAAGGAAAATTTTATTTTATAGAGTAAGACAAATATATATAGCTTTCAGTTTTTTCTAAATTCCTAAATTAATTAAATTTACTAAAAGTTTGCTTCGATTTGTGGTCAAGAAGGAATGGTCAAAAATAACTTGCTATGTTGTCCTCTTTCTGTTTTTTGCATTTTAAATATTTATGTGTTTCTTAAATGTGCCGGTTAAAAGATTATTTTTTCAAAGAATTTTTTGCATTTGTTGTTGTTATTTTTTAAAGTTTTCTCTTTCCATGTTCAAAAATTTAAGATTCTTATCAACTCATCTGGTTGTTTAAGAAACTTTTTGCTGCAGCTCCTTTTAGAAGGCTTTTGAAGTTTTGTATGTAAATGTGTTGTTGTAAAGGGCATGAATAAAAAGAAACCGGTTCAATACCAAGTTAAACAAAAACAACTAATTCAAGATTTTGGTTCGTTTTTGGTTAAGAAAATGTTTTAAAGCGAAATTATTTGTTTGTTTGAATGAATAGTCGGTCGGTTATGGTCTGGGTCTTTGTGTCTTGTATTGCTCTTTAACTTTCGTTCTTTCTTTTCCATATTTTATGTGTTCTTGTTTAGTATATACAAAAGTTTGTATATATTCATATGGAATGTAGCTTTGGGATAATATTTGGTTTCTCTTTATTCTTTAAGCTTCAATGATTCTATTGTTTTCATCATTTAAGATTATTTAAAAAAATATTTTTTGGTGCAACTGAAATTAAATGTCAACAAAAAATTAAGTGTCTTCGAATATGTATGTTTTTAAACATAAAAAAAAATTGGGAAAAACTTGAAAAATTAAAGTAAATTTTTGTAAAAGTTGTAAAAATAATGAATAGTTTTAAAATTAGTTTATATTTGCTTGAAGAAGGTTTCTTAACCAAGGAAAATGCCTTAAATATAATGCTTTCTGAGGTAATAGTCTTCCCTATATTATTTCTTTTAATCCCAAGAAATTTTAATAATCCCCAAAAAGCTCATGTTAAAGCTCAAGTCTTTTAATGCTTATAATTTGTTTTTGATTTTATTGAAATCAGTAAGACAAATTAAATTTATAAAAATAATGAAATTGCTTTTAAAATTTTAACCTAAAGTAATAATGCTAAAGCAGCTAATACACGGTATTTGTTTATCATCTGACTTGTTAAATTCTCCACTGCTAAAGACGTACATGTCGTGTCTTAGCTTACTTCTGTAAAACACATGTGCTAAGACATCTGACAATATTTCAATTAGGGCGTGCTCTAATTTGTTCTGACAAGCCTCCCGGCATCAGCTGTTGCCAGAAATTTCTAATGCCAGAAAATAGTCAGCGGCGCTTAAGTGTTAAATATCAATTTTGACATACATAAACAATAAAATATGGATAGAAATTTACCAGTTTAGATGTATAAAGCATGCGGTGTATAAGCTGCTTAATAATTTAATTTTTAACAAAATTTTTCTGGATTTTTTTGTTTAATAGATTTTATTTTCGCCTTAAACAAAGAATTGAGTTTTAAAACCATCACACATATAAGTTTTCTAAAACAATTAATTCCTTCACATTTAAATAAGTTATGATCTCTTTATTGATTTAATTTTAATTATTTTTTATGTAGTGGTTGGTTGCTCTTTTGTTAATTTAGGTTTTTTTTGTACACTTTTTTAAACACTTTGAAAATAAATTGCTTATTTGATTTCGGTTTTTCGTAAAAATTTAAATAAATTTTAATTTAATTGTTTAATAAAAAAATATATAAAAAATTTAACAGGAAAAATAGTTCTTTTTAAAATTTGCCTAATAAATGAATGGGACGAAAAAGTTCAAGGTTACTGAAGCATGATTAATTGGAATTGAATTCTTTTAATTGACGCTCAGATATTTAAATATGAAAATTGCTTAGACTTCTATGAAAGCGTGCAAGGAAATTTGAACTAATAGACTATAGACTTTAAATGTCATATATCTTACATGATGATATGAAAACAAAAAATTATGCAAACTTCTATTAATATATTTTTTGTTAAGACTTGAAAACGTTGTTATTGAAAACAAAATTTCGTGCCAATATAACATAAGTGAAACTTAAGATTTTTGTTTTTTCCAGTTCACCAACTGTTAATGATATAGTTTTGTGTTTAATATTGAAAAGTGTTTATGCATTAAAGGACTTGCTGATCAGATTTGTGTGCCAACACTTATTTATAGCCTAAGAAATGAGAAAATATTAATTTAAAGTACATTTCCCTAGAATTTGTATACTTCCCCTGAATTAAAAATAATTCCTAAAAAAAATTTAGAAATCCCCAAAATACCCAATTCGGAATTTATTTGTGTTTTTTTTAGAAGAACATCAAATGGAGAGCAAAGATAAACTTATTTTCTCTAGTTTTTTTTTAAGATTTTCAGTTAATTTTATTGATTCCTAAAATATTTTTTAAATTCCGTAATAAATTTATTGCGGCATAAAAAACAAATTATAAAATATCCTAAAGATCACTAAATTTTTTTTTTTTTTACCAATTTTATAGAAAAAAATTAAAAGTTTTTGGGTGTTTTCTATTTTTTTAATCAATTTAAAAAATCCGTTAAATTCTTAAAAATATTCAAATATTAAAAATTTTAGAAAAAACTTTTCTGTATAAAATATTTTACTTAGATTTTTATTAATTTCACTAAATTTTGAAAAGAAATAAATTTAAAATTTTTTTCTATTTTGTTTACATTATTCCTGAATCTGTAATAAAATATCCTATAGTTGTTCTACAATTCCCAAAAACATTTCAGTAATTCCCAAAAGTGCTAAGTCTTACAGTTTTATTTTTAAATTACTTTTCAAGACATTTAAGTATTTATATTTACTAACTCCTAAAATTATTATCAAAATTCCCAAAATTTTCAAACCTAGCCTTAACAAAACAAATATATGGTTTCAACCATAGCAACCAATTTATTCTAAGAAAAAGTTTGAATTTTTTACATTAAAAATTTTAACAAATTAATTTAAAAATAAACATTAAAAGCTTAAATTAATTCATTTAAAAACTTGTTGTTTTAATAAAAAAAAATTCTGTAATTTATAGCCATTTTAAAAACATTGTTAAATATTTTGTTTCGTTTTTTTATTAAGTTTTTAATTTGAAAATAAAAACAAAATTATATATATACATATCTGTTCTGTTGACTTTTTACTTCATTAATGTGTGTATAACGCTTTTTCTTTTGTTTTCTCTTACTGTCGGCACTTTTTAGATGTCCAGTAGAGTCAGTCTTAGTCGTCATTCATTCTGGTTTAAAAGTACATGAACTCTGGCACACACACACACACACATACATATGACGGTAATGATGATTTTTCTGATTCTGTTTTCTTCTCCAAAGAAAACAAATGGAAATGAAGAAACTGAATACTAGTTGTTGGTAGTGGAAGCAGTTTATATTTAATAAACATGTGTGTATTTTGTTTGAATTTTTTCTTAAAACTATAAAATAAAATTATGTAAATATAGAACTGGTTCTCTCAGTCCACACAGAATTTTGGTGATCTGTAATTTAAATTCTTTTAAAATTGTTAAAAAAATTTATTTAAATTAAGTCTTTCTTTTGTGTTCTTTTTAATATCAAGGTGGTTTAATCACTTTCGTTTTTGTAGAGAAATTTTTATGTTGATTGAATAAATGTTCCATTAAAAAGTTTTGTTTGTTTTTTCAAAAATTTTAGTTTTGTTTTCGTGAAATCACACTCTCGCATGCTTACAGCTTAAAGCTAAAGTTTTTTATTGTATATTTAATATTTTATTAACATAATTCTTTTTAATTATTTTTTAAATTCCTAGGAAGATTTTGAAAATCCCCAAAATACCAGATTTTAGAAATATTATATTGTGTAACGTAATATGTGAAAAAAATATTTTTAACTTTTTTTGTTAATACTTTTTTAAATTGGAATTTGAGATTAAGAAGATCTTTTAAAGTGGATACTATGCCAAGTAAAAAAAACCCCTACAAATTCCTAGTAAGCAAATTGAAAATTATTTAGAATCAAATTAATTTGCAAAGTTTTTAAAATAAAATGTAATGAATTACGGTCGAACTTTCAATGCTGAGCGCTACTATTTTTTAAGTCCGCATAATGCTTATTCAAAAATAATTTTTATCAAACTTGATTTGCTCTCTGTAAATATTTTGAAAAAATACGGCGTAATTAAAGCTAATCAAATCAGTGTTGTAAGACTTCAAATACATTTTTGAGTTTTATAAATTAAATTTCATCACTTTTTACAAATTCCAAAAAAATCTAAAAAAATTACCAAAATACCCAAATGAAAATTTTTACTATTTTGGCAATGTTGGTTACCCAAATTTTATGTGTAATGTTTAGATTCACAATAAAATAAATTACAGTCGAATATTGAGTACCATTTGTTTTCAATCCCCATATTACATTATTTAAAAATAATTTTTGTCCAACTGCATCTGTTCACTAAAAGTATTTAAATAAATCCGGCTGCATGAAAACTTATAAAACTGGTTATTTAAGACTTCAATACATTTTTAAGTTTTATAAATTAAATTTCGTTACTTTTTACAAATTCCAAAAAAAATCTATAAAAACTCCCAAAATACCCAACTGAAAACTCTTACTACTTCGACGATGGTGTTCTACCAAGTTTCATGTTGTATAACAAGACATAACACTTATGACGAAATTAAACGACGTAAAAAAAGCGAAAAAAACAGACACGCACACTTACCAATATTTTTATGTAATCGCCTGTCATCCGGTTTCGGTTCTTATAGACAGGTTTTCTGAACCTGCTTCTTTTTATTAAATTCATATTTGCTATCTTGTTTACGTTTTTAAAGTCTTTGGCGGACTATTTACAATTATCTCTTAAAATTGTTAATAAAATAACACAAAGCTAATTTTGAGTATTTAAAGACCATTCAAATTCTAAGCCAATATTTTTGTAGCAAAATCGTACGAAAAAATTTTTTAAATTCCCAAAATATTCCATTTTAAATTCTTACAGCAGAATTTAATTAAAATTTTAATTAAGAAAAAATTTAACTGCTCTTTAATTCTCAAAATACTTAATTTTCAAATTAAGTTTACGTTTTACAATTTTGAAAAATAAGGATACTACTTTCTGCATAAAAATTTTTACATTTTAAATTAAAAAAAAAAAATATTTCAATTTTGAAAAATAAGGATATTAATTTTTCCATAAGAATTTTTCCATTTTTTATAAAATTTTTTAGAGAAATAAAATCGAAAATTTTACAAAGTATTTCTTCCAGTACAATAAAATTTATGATATGAAATTTATTTGTGTCCTTTTATTTTGCAACTATTTTCCCTTAGTTATTCTATTTATATTTATATACATATCGATGGCTTAATATATGTACATAAGTATAAAAAGGGCGTATGTCAATTTTTAAGAAAATTACATTTTTAACGTTTTATGATTTTTTACATACAAACAAATCACCTACAAAAAGTAAAGTGAGACTTACTGCTACATAAAAGAATTAAATGAGACAGTATATTCTTTTAGATTTTGTTCAATTTTTTCCTTTTCATGTTAAGTAACATGGTATCGAGATACGTCCTTTTTTTTGAAAGCCAACGATATGCTTTTACATACCATTCTGTCTTTTGCATAAAAATTCAATTTATTTCCATCATAGTTGTTACATACCTGCAAATAAAACAAAAATAAATTTTAATTAAATTTTGTTTTAAAATAAAAAAGTACATTCAACATACATATTTTAGGCTAAAAGTAAAAAAAAAATATTGTTACACAAAAATCTGTTGTTTAATTAAAATAGATTTTAGTATATTTTTAAATTTGCATAATAAAAGGTATTCTCTTAATGTTAATAGTACAGAGGAAAATAAATTTCTGAAAGTTTATTAATAGGGGAGTCGATTAAGATCTGTCAATCTGTCCGTGTGTATGTTGAAATCAATTTTTTGAAGCACCCCGACATCGCTTGGACCCAGGTGTGGTATTAAAATATCAGAAATATTCGGGAGTAGATTGGTATTGAAAATCAGAAACATCGGTACATAAACAACTGAGATATGAGCAAAAACCCACGACCACCTTGATTTTTTTTCACAAAAACAACATTACAACAACAACATACATACATACAAACGTGTATACTGGTTAGAGTCAACGTGGCATCGAATCCCAGCTGAGCCAAAAAATTTTTTATTTTTTTTTATTTTTATTTTTTTATATTTTTTTTTATATTTGTTTTATTATTTTTTTATTTTTTATTTTATATAATATTTATATTTTTATTATTACTTTTTTTAAATTTTTTTTTATTTATTTTTTTATGTTTTTTTTGTTTTATATTTATTATTTATATTTTAATTATTTTTTTTTTAATATGTTTTAAAAATTTTTTTTTTTTATTTTTTTTTAATTTTTTTAAAAAAATTTTTTTTTTATTTTTTTTTAATTTTTTTTTTATTTTTTTTAACGTACATACGTAAATTTATAATTTTACAATGGGATGTTTTTATATATGTATGTACGTATTTTATATGAGATGAATGGTGATACAAACTACTGTTATTGCGCGACTACACGTTGTGAAGGGTAAACAAGATTCGGCACCGCCGAATATAGCACTCTTACTTGTTCACTATACATTTAGTGGAAAAAATTCATAATGGTGCCATATCTTTATTACAATTACTTTAAAATAATCATTGAAAACTGAAACTGTATTTAAATAAAACTTAAATGTGATTGAAATTTAACTGAATGCGTATTTAAATACAAGACATGAAGAAATGGCTAAAATAGAGTTAAAGAGAATTACAATGAAAGGCCAAAATTTAAAGAAGGTTGCATACTATCATTTCAATTATAAATTATGAGAAAAAATTGTTTGCGCTTCAGTTGTATTGTTCTATTGTTTTTCAATAAGAAGATATTTATAATGGAATGACCCATACTACTATTCGTAATAAACTTTAAATTACCATTCGCTAACGAATATTGTAATTTGATATTTCAATTTTAAAATAAATTTCAACCTTCTTCAATGTCTTTTTTGTTTTTATTACTTTTCACTAATTCATTATACATAATTCAATTTTGATGTTGTTTCATTTCTCTATTTTGTTAAACAAATTAGTACTACATTGATACACAATTAAATAAAAAAGTTCAACTTTCAAATGTATTCTTAAATAGATGACAAAAGATGTTGAGATAAAATTACCACAAAAAAAAGTTTAAAATATTCTTGCTTTTAAAAGTGAAGAAACGATATACTTAAAATTCAAACACAATTTTTCAAGAAAACTTTTTCCAGACTTAATTTAAATAATGAAAAAAAAAAAAAATAAATAAAATACAGTAAAGCAATGAGATGCGGCAGTTGTAAAAAGAGGAGTTGTTTAAATAGAGAAGATAATTTAACACTTAAAAGAATATTAAGTTTCTGGTAAAAAGTCTTTCATATTGCATAAAATTTTGAAATTCTGTATATAATAAAAAGGAAAAAAAGAAAGAAAGAAATATTAAGAAAAAGAATATTGTAGTATTTCTGGCCAACTTTATGAGGTCGTCTGTACTTAGAATTTTATTTTTGTTTGTAAATTCTGATTATATTTGTGGCGAAATAATTATATATATACGCGTGACTCTGAGTACACTTTAGCAACTTTAACCTTAAATGGGATTATAATATATATGTGTGTGTGTAATAAAAACAAGACAACTGCTAAAAATATTAACAAATTTATGTTAATCCTCTAAAGTATTACCATAATCCCACACTTTTAAGTGCACGTTATTTTAAAAGCAAGTCTGCTCAAATTGTATCGTATGCAAACATACCCTGTAGATAAAATTTTTACTAGTTACGTTTTCGAACAGTCATATAACTAGTTGTAACGAGACTTTAGCAACAGTGTTAGATCTCACATGCATTGACTGAAAATAAGAAAAGAAACCATTCGTCCATTGAAAAATATTTGGTTTATTAAACAAAAATCTCATTAATATTAATTTAAAATAATAGTGCAGTGTTGAGCGTGAAACTTCAGAACGAAAAGACCCTAGTTCATATCCCAACAAAGAGAACTTAAATTTGATAGCGCTGATACTTAAACTGACTTGTAAAAAGTATTTTAGATTTGTTTTATTATGTTATGAGAGAGAGAGAGAGAGAGATTGGTGAGAACACTCACTCACCATTCTCTTAGAGAAAGTAGTTTTTGAACTGGTATAAAACTATATAAAAAGTGATCTAGTTGGGCACAATATAATGTTAAGATCTATAGTTTGATATATGAAAACTGAACAGATGTGTAACTAATCTAAAGTTGAAATTTTTAATAATAATTAATATATTTCTAGCCACATACTAGTTACTTTATCTGCAGGGTGGTGACATTAAAACATCTCCCACTTTCAAACTATACCAATGCGTTTGGAAATAATTTTTAAAGGTGAAAACTACTTATGTGCTTTTGAATTTTCTATATGTAATTTTAAAGTCCTTCTCTTTAAAAAAAGAAATTACATTGTTCGGACAACTCTCGGAACTAATTTTTATTTTTCAGGACTGAGTGGCCAAATCATGAAACATTGCAAAATCATCATCCACAGGTTGACGAGAAAAGTCTAATTTGTTAATTTCTTCTGTACTAAATTTTTAAAATTGCAAATTTTATTTTATCAATATGTTCTCTATAAGTTAATAAAAATCAAATGTCGTTCGTGGTTAATCGTATCACTTAAGAACGGCCACATCGATTTCATTAATTTTTTTTTAATGTTTGCCATAACCCATCTTGGTTATTTACGGAATGAAAAATTGACAACGCCCACTTTTATGTCCTATTTTAAAATTTAACATCGAATAATAGCTGGATCGTTTTGTCTAATTTTTTTTAAATAATATATGAAGCCCAAGAATAGTCCTTATGGACATATTTTCTTAAAATATTGAATGAACCCGGCACCTCCCATATACAATCAATAATTTTTTTCCACAAATACAGAGTACTATAAAGTAATTAACATTCGTGTGAGGCATTATAATATTAACGGTCACAGTTGAGCTAAAAATGAGCTGGAAAATAACAGTAGGCGTGGCATCTTAAATATTAAAAAAAAAACAATTTACGAGAAATCTAAAAAACTGTTCATACCTATATGTTTTTAAAGTTTTGTGTGCTTTACATTTATCTGTCTTTATCAGGCTAAAAACCGATACGGTTGGAGCAGGGTGAGTGTTACCACCTATACAAAAAACTGATGACTGATTTATTTCAGGAACTTAAACTTTGTCAGTTTTTAATCTTAAAATTAGACATTTAAATAACAACTATTAAAAAATTAATTTGAATGAAAACAAATTAGGGGCGTGTCAACCCCCATACAAAGAAAATGTATTATATGGCATATCTTCAGAACTATTATTGTTAAGACCTTTTAATTTTTTTGCGGGCGCAAAATCCGTAGGATCAGAGTAGGTGACGTGCTACCCAACATAAAAAAAAACAATCATTTAATTTCGTTTCTAAAAAACTTTAATCTGTATTTGGTTTAAACTTAGTATTGATAACAATTTCCCAAAAAAAAAAAAACCAAAAATGGTAAGGATAGAAGAAGAGGAAGTGATGCCCTCATACGAATGAAATATTATTTATGATAATTATTGCATACATAACAAATGGCGGCAATATTAACATCTATTAAAATCTATGTCCTAATGAATTCAATTTAAACATTTTTGATGGCCAGCAAAGCGGTTCGAATTCTTTCAGTTTAAAAAACAAATTAAACAAGTAACAGTGCTATATTCGGCCGTGTCGAATTTTATATACCCTTTACAACGTGTAGTCATGGAATAACAGTAGTTTGTATCACCATTCATCTCATATGAAATACGTACATACAAATATAAAAACATCCCATTTATAAATTTACGTATGTATTAAAAAATAAAAAAAAAAATTAAAAAAAAAAATAAAAAAAAATTTAAAAAAATAATTAAAATAGAAATAATAATAATAAAACAAAAAAATAAAAATATAAATAATATATAAAATAAAATATAAAAAAAATATATAAAAAAATAAAAAAAAAATTTTTTGGCTCAGCTGGGATTCGATGCCACGTTTACTCTAACCAGTATACACGTTTGTATGTATGTATGTTGTTGTTGTAATGTTGTTTTTGTGAAAAAAAATCGAGGTGGTCGTGGGTTTTTGCTCATATCTCAGTTGTTTATGTACCGATGTTTCTGATTTTCTATACCGATCTACTCCCGAATATTTCTGATATTTTAATATCTCACCCGGGTCCAAGCTATGTCTGGTGGCTTCAAAAAGTTGATTTCCACATAAACACGGACAGACTGACAGAGCTTAATCGATTCCCCTATTCATAAGTTTTCAGAAAATATACACTTTATGCGGTCGGAAATGAAAATTGTAGAAATTTCACACGGAATGACAAGCCTATATATACCCTTTTTCACTGTGTGAAGGGTATAAAAAAATCATTGTTAAACACAATTTAAAGTAAGCCTAATGAATAGGTTACTGAAAAGTTATTATTTATGAAAAAGCCTAGAAAAAGTGCATGTAAGACCTTTTTTATGGGAACTTAGATTTTTCAGACAATATTTAAACAATTATTAAATTTTCTTCTCCTGGCAGGGACTAAATAAGTATTTAATATTTAAAAAAAATACTTACAAAATTTTACAAAAAATCATACTTTCTACAAACGTTCTTAGAAGCAGGTAGTTACTAGGTAACCAATTCCAAAAGAGCTACTCGTAATAAAGTTCTTTAGTGGATAATGTATGTTTTTAATAAGACTTGAATAATTTACAAGCAAAGAAATGGGGCCAATTATTTCAAATGTTTGGTAATTGCTAATGCTACACATTTAGTGTAACAGATGCACGAAATTGTCAAGTGTTTGTTGACGGCGTTTGCGTTTTAACGAAACGAGCTACAAAAAAAAATAATTTTATAAAGAAATAACCATTCGTTAAAAAGTAATGTGTAAATAAAATAAAAAATGAAAATAGTATTACAACAGAAAAGCAAAAGAATAAATATGAGTTTAAACAGGTGCCACTGTCATCTTAATGTACCAACACACACACACACAAACATCATTTTGTGTTGTTGCTTTTATTTACATTTTTCTGCTGATGTAAGTGTATGGAAATAACACTGAGCGAATAAGTGAAAAAGATAAACGTAAAAACAAAGACAAGTTTCTTTAAGTCATAAAATGTTTGACCACTTAAGTGAAATATGTTTGCAGACTCAATTTCTTTTATATATTTTATTAATAGTCTTCATAAAGTAATCCAAAATATGTACATCTGTATGTACTTATAAATATGTATGGAAAAAAATTTTAAAAATATTTAAATGTATGTATTTGAATTTTTAAAATTAAATTTTAGAATATTTTAAGCAAAAGAATTATTTAAGTATTTTTCTTGCTTAACTTAATCGCTCGAAGTGTGTAACCGTTATCGGTTCACTCGTAGTGTTTAGCATTTAAGACCTCTGTCAAAGCGGCTTATTTTTTCATTCAAATTGTTGTCTTTAATATGGATAAGAATTATATATAGGAAGATTATAAGATATGCCTGAATGTTGTTACACTTGCTTTTATTTAGAAAAATATCTATGGCGGAAAATGTTTAGCATACTAATATACAGGCAAAAAACAAAACCTAAATTATAATAAAGAGCTTTATATTTTTTGACATTAACATGGTTAGGTATCTCTTATAAATTGAATAGAGTAGATAAAACAATTTAGCCGTTGGACAGTTTGTGTTATAACACAAAAAAATTGTTGCAGGAAGTGTTTTAAAAATCTCAAGGAATTTACCCATTAAAAAAGGATGCAATTTTCAGTTTTAATGTTTTTGAAAACTTGACTTTATTAGGTAAACATTTGTTTTATTATATTATGACTTTATCACAAAGGGATCAGTCATGGACTTAAGTGTGATGGTCTGCAAATCATCAGCCTGTTTAACCTATTTTTTGTGGCATATACTCTAGTGTAGGTTTAGTTCAGTTCTTATTTAAGTGGTAGTTATTACTGGTTTTATTAATGTTTTTGCCTATTTTAACATTGATTTTTTTATTTAAACATTTTTAAAGACTTCACAAAAAACAATTAAAAATTGTTTTTATTTCATATTTCTTGCCATTATCAAGACCTAATTTTTGTAAAAAATTGTACTTGTTAATATTGGGGATTTTTAAAAATAGTTTAGGAATTATTGAAAATACCTTAGATTGATTCAAAAACCGTTCAAGGTTTTGGCAAATGCATAATTTTGAATTTTTACATTCTCCCATTTTCTTTAAATACAGAGCTGTCTGGGTAGAGTGAACCCCCGATGATATGTTATGTTAGAGTGAACACCAGAATGTTTACATTGACTACTCTGTAGAATGAACACTCATGAACCTCTATAGAGTGAACATACTTTATAGTGAGTTTTTAGGTTTGGCGAAGGAGAAATAAACAATGAAACAGAGTATAAAAATTAAAGAGAACATAAAATAACGGTAAAGTAACGATTCTTTTGGAGTAAGTTGACAAGTTATTATCACAAATACGCATTCTATAAAGTGTTAATTTATTTAGTCTGCGCGCATGTTCCATTAAGGTCGTGTCTCAAAGTTATTTTCTGAATAATTGTTGTTATATAATTGTTACATAATAATGAATTCGAAAAAAGAAAGAAAGCATTTATCTTTAAAACAAAAAAGCGACATTATAAAAGAAATTGAAAAAGGTGCTAGTGCTAATTCTTTGGCACAGCGTTTCAATCTTGATTTAGTGAACAACCTGGGTATAGTGAAATCGCTCTGAAAAAATTAGTTTACTCTAGCCAGACAGCACTGTAATATTATAGCCTTCGACATTACTGTCAAGCTTGCACATACCTTTATTTGTCAGTTCGCTTGTAATTTACACAATAAGCTTAGTTCCATGAAGTACATATGCACATAAGAGTTGGCCACAAAAAAATGTGCAGTTAGTCACTTCGTAAACTGAAGATATTTATAAGTGACTATTCTACCACGCCTTAAAATACAGCTCATTTAGTTTTTGATGAGTTTCGTCGCCACTTTAAACCTGATCGGAATACATTGAAACGGCTCGATTATAGCTTTAATTTTGGCTATGATGGTTTTTTAATTTGACTTCCAGTTCTAGATACGACTTTTGATATATGGGATCCCTTGCCTCGAAAACTATTTTTTAAAGGCACAAAAATCCTCTTAAAATGTATAATTTCAGCTTTAGATATATTAATTTTTTACCACACCTAGATACCACTTTTGATATATGGTAACCTTCCCCTCAATACAATTTTTTATAACACAATTAGGCTCTATTAAAATTATGGAATTTCATCTTTTAAAATATTAATTCTTTACCACACCCAAAGTACCGCTATGTGTGTGTTTTTTTTTTGTGTGAATTGAATCGCTATTTAAAGTTCGAGCGAAGCACAACTCTATAGGCTTGCCTTTGAATTTATTTGTATCTTATTTCGTTTCTAAAAATAAGCTCAAATTTTAATTATTAATTCCAGTATCACGGATGCTTTTCCCTGAAAATAAAATTATTTTAAATGATAAAAAGCGGCTTAAAAATGGATTTGACTTGGGATTTAAAAAAACTGACTTTTATGCACTAGTTATAGCCTTATGCTAAATTGGTAAGTAAGAATTAAAACTACTTTATTATACCATTAACCTGAACAGAAAATAAGCATACATTTGTTTATTTCTAATGTAAAATACTTTGTATCTCGTTTTTGACAGAACAGTTTTTAAATAAATCTATTGTCACATTCCTAATGTTCTTTTTAATAAAAAACCTAAATGAGCGGTAACCGAATTTGACTATTAACATCTTGTAGACATCTTGTAGTATTTATTTAGGTTTGTTAGGTAGATAGGTAGGTAGGTAGGAAAGGGGGATGCAGAAAGCAGTATCTGCCTCCTACACCCACACTCGGAGACCAATAAGGTCCATTGCGTTACCCTTTCATGTATTAAAGATAGAAAAGAGAGAGAGAGAGAGAAAGTTTCCAAAGATATAGTACAAGAGAAAATAATAAAAACAAAAAAGAGTTAGTAGGAAATAAAAAAGAAGAAAGAAAAACATATTCTCTACGAGCCCCATTGCATGTTCACTAGCCACCCGATCCCAGTGATGAATCCGATAATATTCCCAAGCTTGCACTTTGAAACATCACCCAACTCATCGTGGAATCGTTTACCTAACCACTTTAGCCTGTGATTATGTAACCTTGGGCAGTGACAGACAATGTGTTCCACAGTTTCCAACTCCTCCTCATCCTCACACATCCTACAATAATCCGAAGTGTCACGATCCCATTTACTAATCCTAGCCCTCACAGGACAGTGCCCTGTTAAAACCCCAATAGTGGCCCTCAGACATACCCTACCCAGGCCCAGAAGAACCGTAGAGTCCGCTGAGTTTAACCCGGGCCATAAAGCCCTTGACACCCTGCAGTCTCTTCTGTCCCTCCACGCCATATCGGTCCTGTCAGATACCCACGCCCAAAATAGTATCCTAACGGAGGTCTCACCATGTCCTTTTCGCTCGTCGAAACCAATGCCGATCCACCGCGCGCAAGTTCGTCAGCAATTTTATTGCCGACGATTCCATTGTGCCCTGGTACCCAACACAGTCTGACATCGAAGAGGTTCAGGTATGTTATAAGAATTTAATTTTTTAGACATATAGTTAATTTTTTTACATATTTTTTGCTTTAAATATTCGATTTTGTAATAAGACACAATTTTGAGGATTTAAGGGATTGTGGGGATTTATAAATAAATTTTAGGAATTAAAGAACAAACATTAGAATTTAAATTTTAAAGCTTAAGGACATTTATAAATAACTTTTGGGTAGTAAAAAATTTATAAAAGGCTAAATAAGTTAAACAGGCATAAGTCTGAAGCCACTGTTTACCTCTGCAACACGGGAGAAGTTTCACGTGTACGAATTAAATATATATTCCTACATACATATATGTATGTGTATGTATGCGTATTTATATTTTAAATTTGTTCAATTTAGCATCTGACATTTTTAATATAATTTACGATTTTGTGTCTAAGCATATTTTTTGTTACTTATTTTTCAACGTAAAGTTGTTTTAAAGTTACTGTTGCTCAAATTGTTATACTGTGATAAAGTGATAAAGTGATTAAATTTACATAAAAACAATAGAATATATTATTTAAATCTCAAAAGAAGCAAAAGAATTTATTTCTCTTAGTCTTGTATTTTTTATAAACAAAAAGCCCTAACAAAAGATGCGCTAAAGTTGATGACAATATTTATATGCAGACATACAGACATAATTATCAATTAAATTGAGTTCGAATAAATATTTATCACAATTTTTTTTTTTTAAAAAAATCACTTTCAATAAAAATATCAATAAGATTTAAGAAAATAATAATGTTTAAATGTTAAAAGTATTTTTAAAATTGTTAGGATCTGACAAACGACAATTTAGAATTGATAAAAATGGGTTTTAATTAACAGAAATAAAAAAAGTAATTGAGATATTCTCTGCTGAGTATTTTATTCAATTCTTTCACGTGAAGGGAGCCGAAAATAGCTTACGTAATATAAGTGCCACGTGAAAACCTTTTTTTAGGCAGTGCTGTGATATGGTATTTGTAAAAAATGTTGAACAAATCGATTACACTGCTTTACAAATTTTTAATTTGGAAAAATACCAAGAAAGCTACATGCCTAGATAAGTTAATTGGGACCTCCTGAACACGAAAAACGCTGTAATTTTTTTTCTAAGTGCCGTTTTTTAGATAACGGTACTTTTGTGTTTTTCGGTGTATGGTCCCACTCAAACCCTTGTGGAGCCCAACCGAAAAGTCCGATCGAGATAAATGGCGTATCGTTGGAAAAGTAATTGAATGCCTTTTCCGTCGATATGCTGCAAAAAAAAATACAGCGTTTTTCGTGTTCAGGAGGTCCCAATTAACTTATCTAGGCATGTGGCGTTCTTGGTATTTTTTTTTTATTATTTGGAAAAATATATTAATTTTAAAAAGTTCTTCAAACTTGTAAGTAATATCTTAACACGCCAGTAACTCCAAATTGCAAGCCGTAACCTCGAAAATTATTCCTAAGAAAAACTAACAAATCAATTCGAAGTTAACTGAGATATGAAAACCACACTATGATCACATCATGCTTCAGTGTTTTCTAAAATTTACAAACGAAAATCGATTTTTCAGCTTCTTGACAACCCCTATCGGTTAGAGATATCCAATGAAAGGTCTTTACCAGTCAAATACATTTAACTATAAAAAGGGTCAAATAAAATGCTGGATATACGGGTCACCATATACGGGATGTGACGATACCTGAAGGAATTTTTCTACTTCAACACAAAAAATGGACAGACGGACAACAACAAATCGGCTCCTCTACCCGCAAAAACTTTTAACTATATTTTCGTAAATTTGTACAGGGTAAGCCAAAAGTCACGCTAGGGTTTTAAAATTTTTTTTAATTTAATTTTTTGTTAACTAAGTAAGTTTAAATGGCACGGATCCAAGTTACACGTTTTTGGTGTAGTTTGCTTTATGGCTGACCAAACTACATACTACTTTCGAAATAAATAAGTAAATTGGGGGGAGGGTGGTGTTAGGTTACAATATCCTTGCTTTTTCCACTTGTATCAGTGTATACTTTACGGTATCTCAAATGAATATTGTCGAATTTAAAAAGTGTTGGACAAACATAAATACACAAATTGAAAAGTTCTGTTAAGCTTTCATCTTCTCACAAAGATTTTCGCAATTTGTTTCAAACTTTTTGTTCAAAATAAAATCCCATTTGATATTCGGAATTTAATTAATTTACTAATTTTTTAATGGAAATAAATGATTCATTAAAATAGCTTTTAATGAAACTTAAACCTACAACGTCATTGTAAGGCCATGCCGAAAAAATACTATTATTTTACATTCAATTAAAAGTCCTACTTAACCTAAATTAAAGTTTTCTTTCCTTTTTAAAGAAAACATGTTTAAAATCAAGTTGTTAATTGTTGTTGTTGTTTTTTTTTTAAATTCATTGTTTATAAGAAGTAAACAAAAAACCAACAAACACTACAGCAACAAAAATTTTTGCAAGTATAACATTCAAGGTTCCTTATTTTTTTTTTAATTACTGCGCTATTTTGGTTGGCTTTATGTTCTTGTTGTTGTTATTATTTTTTTTTTTTTTTTGTTGAGCTTTAAAACAACATCATCATTATAATAATGAAATCATGCATAATGTAGCCCAAATGGTATGAAAGAATGAAAGAAGCGTGTGATGCAGTGGAAGTCAACATGTTACAGTTTTTGTTCCCCTTTATAAAAACAACTCGAGTGGTGGTACAGTGGAAGAAAATAGTGATACATAGAGACTTCTATATTAAATAAAAAATTAAATTAAATATAATCCAAAGAGAAAACCGTTTTGTTTAAGCGAATTATAAAGTTTAAAATTTTGACTTAAATACAACAGATGTGTTCCTTTTTATGCCTTTATCTGATGGGTCATTCCGTTTGAAGTTTTTTAAATATTTCTATGGGCTCCATAAACTATTAACTTTTCGATAACTGACAAAGAGACCGTTTAAGCTATGTCCATCTGTCGGTGTATTGCTTAAAATAAGCTCTTAAAACTCCCAGATTGTGTGCGGTATCAATATTTTAGAAATGTTTGTAAAAAACGATATTGGAAACCAGCTAAATCGGAAATAAATAATATGCTTAACGTTACTTAAAAAGTATACACTACGAACTCTATTTTTACCCAAAAAAAAAATTTTTTTTAGCAGTCTGATAATTTTAAGACATTAACACATTTATGTATTTTATCTTTATATACTGGTAGAACCCGGTCCTTTTTGCTGGCCCCAACAAAAATTTTGCATTGCATTCATTAGAAGGGAGATTTTACGTATGAGGGTATCACAACCATTTCTTTGATTCCAAGCATTTCCAATTCTAAGGAGAAAGTTGTTATCAGAAGTAGCTCGTACTAAGTTTTAGCTTAAACCAATTAAGGTTTTTCAGAAACGATACCAAATGAATTTTTGTTATAGAGGTACTACGTCCTATGCTCTGATCTTATTGATTTTTTTTTTTCGAAAGAAATCGAACTGATATCGCAGTCAATTAAACAGAATTTAAAGCCTAAAACAGTTATAGTTTGGCAGAGATGCCATTAAATATAATTTCTTTGCATAAGAGGTACCACACCCACTCATTCGATCCTACCCAATTATTTCACTGTGTTGTACAATTTTTATTTAAATGTAAATCCAGGGTTATAAAATGCAACATTTATGGTTTTTGAAATGAGAGTATGTATCACTTCCCCTGCTCCGATGATATTGAAATTTGCCTGCAATAAGACAAATGAGATTGAGGTAAAAGACACAAAGTTTAAAGATTACAACGTTTTATAGATACTTCATAAAATGCATCTTATTTATATAGAGGTGCCACGCCCACTAATCGTTTTCAGCTAAATTTTAGCTAAACTGTGCAAATAGAAGAATCAGTCCGATTTTAAACAGATAAAAAAGTGGGCATTATGACAAATACTTGAAAAAGAAAAATTAATGAAATTGGCGCAGCTGTTGTTATTAAATTATGCTCTTACCAATAAACGACACTTGGTTATTAAATATTTATATTTATATGCCATTGGATGTTTATTATATACATCAAGTGTTATTCGTTTATAGTTCTGGAGAAATCGCTTAAAAATCAGCAAAGTTATAGGCAAAACTAATTTAAAAAATAATTCCTTAAAATAAATAAAGTTTTAAAGGCTCTTAAGCGGTATCTAAACATAAGAGTGACATTAGTTTTTTAGTCGTTGTTTAAAACAATATGCGAAAATAGTTTAAAACTGTCAGAGATATAACACCAAGATAGAACTGCCATAATATTTTTCCTAAAATTTGAAAATTTAAACTAATTTTTTTTTGCTTTAAAAAAGACCGATTCAGCACTGACATCAGCTTAAAAAGCTTGACTAGTAGAATACTGTACCACTAAAAAAAATTTAATTTAAAATAGCGGAATTTAAGTTTTTCCCACAACTTTTGATTATGGGATTCAAAAGAAGTCTTTGAAAAATTTCCAAATACTAGATGGCATCCGAATCATAATAACGTTTTAGTTTTTTTTCAAATTCAAGATGGGGTCTCTACCAAATCGGCACTTACATTTAATTTTCAAAACCTCTTAAAATGTGTATCAAATGAAAAGGTTTGACCAATACAATGCAGTACACTTTAAAAACTTCCATAATAACATTTGGGAGCTTAAAAGCCTTGATTAGTAGAATACAGTACAGTCATGACAGATGACATATTTTTTTTAAACTTCCCAAATGTAGATATTAAATTAAGTTGTTTGCCAGTAAAATACAGTAAACCTAGAAATATTTAAATTTCAAAATGGCATCTGAATGAAAGCTTATTATTTTATATGGATATTAAGTGAGGGGGTTTGATTTGTATAATAACGTACGTCACGAAAAATTTTCAAAACTCAGTTGGTGTGTTAAACAAAATGATATATTGCATATTGTTTTCATCATTATTAATCATCAGATCTAAAAAACAGTACTAGATATATATATCTTATTAAATATAAAAATATAAAAAATAATATAAAAAAATCTCGCTGAGACTCTGCCAGGTCACTATAAATAACAAATATATGTAGAACAAAATTTCAGTATTAGTTTGTTTTATGTTTGATTTTCATATTTTTGTCCCACTGTTTCAAGGTTTAAGCTGCATTTGTATCCATATTTAATGCATTTTTTTTTTACTTACTGCCTTCGCCTCGAACTGCCAGTTTGCAACTCTGCCATTTAGTCCATTTGAGTAAAATTATATCTGCTATTTACATACATGTACAATTTATTATACATACATTTAATATTCATTTACTTATGTATGGATATACTAGTATCTTTTAACATACATTTTACATACTTAGTATGTACTGTATAGTATAGTACGAGTGGTAAAAAATTTAAACACAAAAGCGATGAGCGAAAGGAAAATGTTCTAGTTTTAATGAATGAATGTCGTCAGTACATCGTAGTAGGTTCTTTAAGGCTGTTCTACTCATGGAAAAGGACTTTTAAAAAATGGTGAATTTTCGAAAACTTTATCTATCTATATCTATATATATAAAAGTAAAACTCTGTGTGTGTGTGTTAGCTATAGACTCCGAAACTGTAAAACCGATCGGGCTCAAACTTTGGTAAGTTGCTGTACACATAGCAGGGAGTGTTTATGGGTGCAAAAAAGTGGGCGTTATCACTAGTTATCATTTTTAGCTACTTGCACTTGACCGATTTTTCTGAAACTTTGCACACATATTGAGCTCTCATGACTAAATAATTTCGTGATAAGAAAAGTGGGCGGGGCCACGCCCATAAAAAAGTTTTAATTTTGAGGTACTTGCACTGGACTGATTTTTCTGAAACTGTAAAACCGATCGGACTCAAGCTTTGGCAAGTTGTTGTACACATACTAGGGAGTGTTTATAGGTGGAAAAAAGTGGGCGGGGCCACGCCCATAAAAAAATACTTGTCATTTTTAGCTACTTGCACTTGACCGATTTTTCTGAAACTTTGCACACATATTGATTAGAAAAGTGGGCAGGAAAATGTAAAACCGATCGGACTCCAACTTTGGCAAGTTGTTGTACACATACTAGGGAGTGTTTATGGGTGGAAAAAAGTGAGCGGGGCCAAGCCCATAAAAAATTACTTATCATTTTTAGCTACTTGCACTTGACCGATTTTTCTGAAACTTTGCACACATATTGAAATCTCATGATTATACAATTTTGTGATAAGAAAAGTGGGCAATTATATTTATATTATAAATTATAATTTCCATGCATTCCAGTGGTTCCTACCGATTTACTTTTCAAGTTCAAGCGACTACAGTTTCCAGTTCACCTTGCCTTCGCTATTACCATCAACAAAGCACAAGGACAATCTCTCCGTGTTGCAGAATTGAATTTGGAAAATCCATGCTTTTCACATGGCCAGCTGTACGTTGCATACTCCAGAGTGGGAACACCAAAAAAATTTGTTCATTTTTACAGCAAATTGCAAAAGCAAAAATATTGTATACTCACTTGCATTACAATAAAAATCAATAACATATTATTTTTAATACCTGATATTCAATTAAAATTCAGAATGCATTTTTATTCATTAAGGGGCATAGCAACGCGCGCAGGGCTTGGCTAGTAAATAATAAAACATAAAATAGAGAGAGATGGTTTAATAGAGTAAAAAAACTATCAATAAATAATAATAAAAAAATGTTGAAATGAACTTGTAAGTAAATGATACATTGAATGAATATTTCAAAATGAATTATCTCACAACCTCTTACAAAAATATTTACAACTTGTTTTATGTTTTGTAGAGAAAAATTCTTTAAAAAATTCTCAATTTCACAATAATAAATTCAAATGTTACTGATGATGAGTTTTTTCCAAATGACTAATGATCGTGTGAAAAGTAAATTTTTTAATATTTTTTTATTTCACATATTTCACCTTTTTTTGGAAGAAAACAAAAATATCTTTCACTTAAGAATAAACTCTACAAACATTGTTTAGAATTACTATTGTTCTTTTAATTGTCTATCCGCTTTTTATCACATAGTAGTAATTTACAGGTAAAATAATGTAATTTTTGTTGTTTTCTTTTTGACATGAACATGAAAATTAAATGGAAAATGAAAATTATCACCCTTAAACAATATTAACGTTTGAACATACAAACATAATTTACAATGTTGGTGGTATGATGAGTACCTGTTGTTATTTAGTGAATTGAAAAAGATATATGTATTTAGAGAAAACCAATTTTCCATAAAAAATCTTTATGTAAAAAATATATAATTGGTGAATTCATGAAGTGTGCTAACTGTTGTATTGTCATAATTTGTCAAAATTTTAAAACGGTTTTAAATTTCTTTATAATAAGCAATACAATGCTTTTTATTCATTTTAAAATTGAAGAAAATTATGACATCATCGCAATACGATTTGATAGCACTTCATGTAAATTCATGAATTTCATGTTGCATCATGTAGGTATTTATTTTATAATTTTTCTTTTTCACAGAACAAATTTTATTGAATTTTTAGCATTATTTTTAATACGTTATTATTTACAAAAAAAACTTACATCGTGTGATAAAACGCATATTCACAAGGTGTTCTAAGTGTCATTCTTATTTTTAAATTGTAAAAAAGACTAAAAATTACAATAAACACACAGTACAACACTTTTTAATAATTTTGAAGATTTTTTTTTTTTTTTTTTTTTAAATTATGTTTTTATAACAAAACGACACTTAGGACTTCTTGTAAATACACCAATAGTACGAGTATATGCATGTTTGTTACCTGCAATGAAAAAAAATAAATAAATAAATCAATATATTACCAGAAATATTATTAAGAGTATTAAAGTAGTAGTTTGTTATAATATTTATTTAAAAATTGTAAAATTCAAATATGCAGTTCGCTGCGCATTAGCAAATTGACAGACATTTTTTAAAAATTTGTATACTTTGTAAAAAAATTTAAACAATTAAATCTACGTGTACTTTAAAGTGCATGAAGTGCAGAAGTTGCTTAAAAAATGGCCAGTTGCGAAACGTAAGCCTTTTTCTCTTTGACTTGATTTCTAATCGTAACTAGCGTAATTAAGGCAATAAATGTAATTAGTCGGAATTTGTAGGCGAAATAAAAAACAAATTATAAAGACATTTTAATAATTCTAAAATTCCATCACGAACTAACAACAATATGAGCATATATCTGTGGCTTGGAGCTAAAAGAGAAAATGCTACTTTTTTGCTCTTTTGAGTTAATCATTGCATAAGATTTGTTTTCTTGCTCTATTTCATTATGGTAAAACAGCTAAAGTCATACTTAACGCAGAACAGCTGCATAACTAAAATGCTGACCAATGTCACTATCAAAGCATCTATAAAAGTTAAAGTTTAATTCCAATTTTCTTAAAAGTAAACATTTTGACATTGGCCCTTTTAGCTCCAAGCCACAGATATCAGGTAGAGGGTGCTCTTTAGAAGTGTTAAACTTCCGATAAATATAACTGTAAAACTTGCTGTAAGATCAATAAAGTGTGCTTTACTTTATTCAGAAAGATGAAATAAAATCGTGTAATAAATTCCACAAATTTTCAAACAAAATTTGCGCTCTGTTCGTCAAACTTTTAGAGGACTTCGTCAATGGTGCACATAAGGAGTGTATCGAAAAAATTTGTAGTTGCATTAAGTTGAATAATACTCAAATCGTGCAACATAAAAATCTTGGCCGGGAAGTTGAGAAAAGTCTGCCAGTACGTATGTTTCGTCATCCATCACACAACAGGTGTATTTTTTTATAAAACCTGCCTTAAATTTTTTCGCTCGTTTTAATGCTTCTAAATTCTTTAGCGAATTGCGATCTGGAACTTTTTGAACTTTGTATGTCTTCAGCCCAGCATAAGCTTTGGCCTTTTGGACAAAACTATTAGAGCATTTCACTGTACGGGCTGCTTTTCTGATAGAAGTCTTAGCTGCTCTTCGAAACAGTTGCTCGACTTCTTTTACCTTATCAATATCTCTTGGACCCCTTGTTTCCTGATCCAGGTTTTCTTTCAATACTCAGGTCTTTCTTATACCGTTTAATGGCATTTGAAACAGTTCGAGGGTCAACTTTTACAATTTTTAAAATGAGTTTCAATATAATAGTATCTGACATATATATAAAAGCTAATGTGATAAAAAGAAAAATTATTTATTGCACGATTTGAGTTTTATTGAACTTAATGCGACTACAAATTATTTTCGATACACTCTTTGATCATCCATATGAGCAGGTAATATGCAATTAGGTATTCCAATCCCGAAATTTCGGATTTATTATAAAGATCCCGAGAAATTCCGATTTTTTCTTAAATTTGTATAAAAATTTTTTATACAATATTTTTTATTCTGGCAGTGATTTGCATTCAACTCTTAGATGAATGGTTGGGTGATTTCGGTGTATCACTGTCTACTGAAATAGTAGACAATAGCAATAAACAATGCTGAAAATCAGAAAAATTATTGCACCCAAGCAGCAACACTTACTGACTGTTCAACGATGTCGAAAGAAAACACAAGCGAACTTTCATTCGTACAAATATATTGAAAACAACAACAAAAACTAAAAATTTGTTTTTGTTTTCAACGTATTTGTACGAATGAAAGTTCGCTTGTGTTTTCTTTCGACATCGTTGAACAGCCAGTTAGTTTTGCATAAAGAATTCATCTGGCAATTATTATTGTTTTATATAAAGTTTTCAGTTATGCAAGTAAAAATTTAGAATCTTCATCAGATTATGATAAATAATAAAGAAAAAAGAGAATAAAGTTGAGTTGTTACGAGTTTTATTTAAAAACATGTTCTGGGCTTTCTTTACATACTGAATCACTTTTCAATGGAGTAAATTTTGTTTTTCCTGAATTACAATTAAGTGAAGTCTAGAAAATTAAATTCAATTACATTATGTTTTTCTTAACAAATACAAAAGCAGCGACTCACTTTCTGCTAATTCAAATAAAGGGTCCGCCAAATAACCTTTTTTTTTGGAAATGCTATAAAAGAGTGTAGCTTCGGCTGTGTGGCACTTAGCGCCGCCCTGTTGAAACCAAATGTTGCCAATATCCTCCTCTTGAATATTTGTGAACAAAAAATCATTCAACATGGCCCGATAACGATCGCCATTGACTGTAACGGCCAACACAACACTTTCATTTTCAAAGAAAAATAGACCAATTACGTCTCTGGACTAAAAGCCGCATCAAACAGTGACTCGTTTTAAGTGTATCGGCTTGTCAATGTATGCGTGCGGGTTAGATGGCGGACCCTTTATAATTAACCCCTTTACTATTTTTATAATTAAAGCTCTAAGGGCTTAGTAAAGGCGCTAAAAAATGTTAAAAAATGTTTTTCAAATACATACTGTCGGAAATTTTCTAAACCAATAAATGGAAATTTATTTTTTTGAAAATATATTTTTTTTTAAACGATTTTTGGAAAAACAACGTTTTAAGCGTTTTTAAACAAAAAATATTATTAAAAATAACTTTTTTATTAAATATTTGAGATCTACAATTTAAGGAATCTGTCCGATTTTCCCTACCTACCTTTACCTACCCATACTTTCGGCAACACTGGTCTAACTTCAATGAATTATGAAAGACAATTTGGCACATTAGAGCCATGATCTTTAAAATATTTATTAAAATAATAAAATATCTAAAACTAAGTGAAATTATAGCAAAGCATCACAGTGTACTATTTTTTGCATTATTTACATATATTTTTTATTTTATCAAAATTGATTTTCCTTTTTTTTTTTGTATAAAAATGTTACATTTATAATAAATTTTTAATATGTGCCATAATACCTTTTACATCAACTTGCTTTTATTGAAAATGACTTTTACATTTTTCTTCTAGGAGGTATGCGTATGTATGTCAGTCAGTATGTCCATATGCAAGTATGCATGCATGTGTATATGTGTGTGTGTATGTATATCATTTAGTTTCCTATTTTCTTTCGTTGTTTGTATGTTTTTGTTTGTTTAAAATACATGTATGTACATACATACAAACAATGAAAACAAACGATAGAAACAAAAGATTAAAAAATCTTTGGAATTCTTATTCCAGGAAAGGAAAATATGAGCAACAGCTAATAGAAAGGAAAAAAAATGTGAAAAAAAATATTTATACACAAAAAAAAATTTTTTTAATAAAACATTATAAATGGGTTCACACAAACACACACACACGTTTAAATGTAAACACATATACTGATAAATAGAACAAATTTACTTACAGACCGGGTTACATTCATAACTAGTAAATTGTATACATACATATATGTATGTATGTTTGTATGTATGTATGTTTGTATGTATGTATCTTTTATTCTTAGTTGTTAAGGTATGTAACTACTTCCGTTAGATTTTTTTTTATGATTTTTCTCATAAAAATGTTTTGTTTTGGTATTTATTTAAACCTGGTTATAGTTGAATATACATTTGTTTTTATTCAGATTTGTTGTAGCCAAAATTCTAAATACGTGAGTCAATGCTGGTTTCATCTTTTTGTTTTTGTTTCAAGTTTTTAATAAGAAAAATTTTGTTGTTTGATTTTTTTTCTAGCCTTTTAACACTTTTAATTAAAATTTAAAAATAAACTGTTTTTATGTATATTTTTATTACCTATTGATTTTTTAAGGTTTTTTATTCACAAAAAAAGAATAATAATAAAGAAAAAACTTTATTATTAGTAAATTAATGTGTTTTGTTTTTAATTTGCTTTAGAAAAAAAATAATTTTTGTATTCTGCTTAGATTAGCAATTTTTTTTTATTTAAACAAAGAATATTGTTTGTATAAACAATCACATAAATATATAAGACAGCAATATTACTACAAAGGCATTGAGAGACAGCCAAAAAGACGTGTAATGTCATGTGAAGAGGGGCAGACAAGACACAAATGAAGGTATTAGGGTGTCTCGACCTAATAATAATATAATTTTTTTTGTTACCATTTTTTTACGATGTAGTGGATCGTTTATTAATAAATATTTTAGATAGAGTAACAAATTCTTAATTATAGTTTTTTAAAATATTTAAACAATAAAAACTAATTCTACAAGATGTGCCAAAAAACAAATCATGTAAATAATTTTATTGCTTATAATTTTTAAATTTGCTTTTCTTCTTTTAATACACAAAATTTTCATCTGCATAGAAAATTGTTAAAATATAAATTATTGGTCTCTTATAATAGATGGTAAAAACAAGTAAGATTGCTATATTCGGCCGTACTGAATCTTATATACCATTCACAACGTGTAGTCATGCAATAACAGTAGTTTGTATCACCATTCATCTCATATGAAATACGTACATACATATATAAAAAACATACATATATAAAAACATCCCATTGTAAAAAAAAGTGTTAAAAAAAAATTAAAAAAAAAATTTAAAAAAAAATTAAAATATAAATAATAAGTAAAAATACTAAATATAAAAAAAGTAAAAAAAAAAAATTTTTAAAAAATAAAAAAAAATTTAAAAAAAATTATAATAAAAATATAAATAAAAAATATAAAAAAAATAAAAAAAATTTGTTTGGCTCAGCTGGGATTCGATGCCACGTTTACTCTAACCAGTATACACGTTTGTATGCATGTTGTAATTGTTGTAATGTTGTTTTTGTCAAAAAAAAATCGAGGTGGTCGTGGATTTTTGCTCATATCTTAGTTGTTTATGTACCGATGTTTCTGAGTTTCAATAGCGGTCTACTCCCGAATATTTCTGATATTTTATTACCTCACTCGGGTCCAGGCGATATCAGGGGGCTACAAAAAGTTGATTTCAACATACACACGGACAGACTGACAGAGCTTAATCGACTCCCCTATTCATAAGCTTTCAGAAAATATATACTTTATGAGGTCGGAAATGAAAATTGTAGAAATTTCACACGGAATGACCAACCTATATGGACAACAATTACAAATCTTAAAAAAAACTAAAATTAAATTAAAATTTTTTTTCACTAACTAGGAAAGTTACAATATTTCATCGAAATTGTAGATAATTTTTTTTTGACAGCACAATAAAGACAAACTATTTTTAAAGACTCTAATAGACAATTAAACAATCTACTAAAATATTAAAATGTATTTCAAAAATCACACATAAACAAACACATACAGAAACATACAGACATATATTGTTTGAAAGCCATTAAACTTGAGTTTTATTACAAAATTTCAAAATTATATTTTATAAATACTAAGGAAAAAAAATGTTTGTTTCCAATAAAAAATATATATATTTTTATGGTTCTTAAAGACAACTAAATGGGCTATTAAAATAAACAAAACATTTTCAATAACTTATAAAAAAAGCATTTTTATTTCAAACAATCATCAAACCGTGGCCATGCTAAAGCAAAAATGTATTTTAATGTATCGAATTTATTTACACAGTTGACAATTTAAAGAAATGTTGTAATAAAACAAATAATATTATTTATGATCCAATCGTAAACAAATAGAAAAGTTTATTGTTAGATATCCATAAAATCAAAGATAAATTTGAGACATTTGATTGATATGGAAAAATTACAAAATTGTCTCAATCAATCAAATACATAGATGATAATCTATACAACTGACTTGTTGAAGTGTAATATAATGTCTTACTGGACTATCTGCTTTTGTAGTGTATTTGACCTCTTACCATAATATCTTGACAGATTATAGGCGTTTGTGACATTCTTACATTAGATTTTTCAAAGTTGTGTTATGTATTGTGCTTGCCTATCAAGGAACTTCATTATCAAAAAGTGCTTCTTGAATCGCTCACTTTGTGCTGACATAGTTTGAAGAGCGCTTATAGAAGACAATATTTGTTTATGCCATGTCCCATCTGGCACGTCTACCATATATTTTGCAATTAATTAATTAATTAATTATTTCATCCCTACCAAAACCAACTTAATAATGCCTTCCGCTTACGCACTTGGAGAAATATACGAATACAGCTACATAATATAAATTCGCTTTAATTTTGTACAAATGGTGTCAAGTTTTTTTTAATTATACCCTTCACCTGTGGTGCACAAGGGTATATATAGCTTTGTCATTCCGTTTGTAATTTCTACAATTTTCATTTCCGACCCTATAAAGTATATATTTTCTGAAAGCTTATGAATAGAGGAGCCGATTAAGCCCTGACCGTCTGTCCGTCTATCCGTGTGTTGGTTGAAATAAACTTTTAGAAGCAACTATATGTTCCTCAGATCTGTATATGGTATCAATCTCTTGGAAATATCCAGGAATGAATCGCTATTGAAATTCAGCACAATCCCCCTTATAACTTTCTGAGATATGAGCAAAAAACCACCTCATTTTTTTCACAATTACAACAACAACATACATACATACATACATGTAAAAAACATACCAAACAAAAAAAATTACAACAAAAAAAAAATATTAAAAATTACAAAAAAATAATAAAAAAAATTACAAAAAAAAAATTTTAAAAAAATTCAAAAAATTTTTTAAAAATTTTTCTAAAAAAATTTTTTAAAAAAATTTAAAAAAATGTAAAAAAAAATAATAAAATATAAATAATATATTAAATAAAATAAAATTTTTTTGGCTCAGCTGGGATTCGATGCCACATTTATTCTAACCAGTATTTACATATGTACGTATTTTATATGGGATGAATGGTGATACAAACAATTGTTATTGCATGACTACACGCTGTGAAGGGTATATAAGATTCGGCACGGCCGAATATAGCACTGTTACTTGTTTTTATTTACTTTTTTTATTGAATAAAATTACGAGATCACAATTTTAAAAAAATATTTAAAACTTTTAAACTAAAAGTAAAGAAATGAAAGTTGCATAATTGATGCAGTAACATTTAGCTTTCTGTGAATTTGTTGAAATCATATTTGTTGAGTTGAGTTGAGATGTGGTACTTATCTTTCAAAAATATTCTTGAGTAACTTGGTATTGGGAACTAGCAAAATTGCTCCATAATCTGATGATCCATAAAAAATAAAATTTTCCAGCTCTGGAATAACTTTTAAACAATTTTGTTAAGATTTCAATATATGCAGGATATGTACCTATAGTAATTAGGGCAGATCGCCATAGTTAAACGCAGGTCAATTATGCAACTTTTTTCTAATAAATTATGTTTGTAAAGCTTATAGTTAACTTTTGAACATGACTGTTACATCAAATTCATAATCCCAATTTTTTGGAAAAAGTCAATAAATAAAATTAATAATAAGAAAATTAATTAATAAAATTAAATAAATTTCACCATAAAAAAATAATAAAATACAAAAACGGTGGATTACATTCAGCTACCTCAATATGAGTAAGAAACAGGTATGACCACTATATTCGATTGTGCCGAATTTCAAATACCCACCACCATTTTGGTGTCATACTTTTCTACCACAAAATTGACGTTTTGTTTACCACTCTAATGACGTTAAAAAAATGTCTTTATACTAAAATATGTTTTAATTTCTTTGTTTATATTCGACATCTCATTAAATTATTTTCTTGTATTTTGTCTCAAAATGGAACTTAAAGTATTTCAACAATACTTTTACGAAAACTGAAATATACGAATCGGTAGCCTAGAGATAGTTTAAAATGAATATTAATTTTGTGTAGATATGACACTTGCATCTAGGCAGAACCTTATGCGCGAGGAGCGCGATAATGAGGGTGTGCAATATTACTTCTTTTGGTTTTGAGTTAGATTAGCCAGAACACCACACTGACAAAATCTTATCAATGTACATGTAATTTTCTTCCTTCTATTAGCTTTTAAATTGTATCAATAGTAGATTATGTGAGACGTGGGCATTAAAGTAGGCGTATCAACATAATTTTTGCTGATCAACGGAAATTAAATTTTGCATTGTAGAGTACAAAATCTTGGTTAATAAACAATTATATCAAGTTTATATAATTTGTTATATGGAAGGTAGGAGTCAAAGTGGGCGTGTCACGTTATTTTTCTGGTACCATAGTAATTAACATTGAGCAGAAAGCTTTATTTGTGAAATCTCAGCATTGTATATCTAATTATGTTGCTTCTATTAGCTTTAAATTTTGTTAGTAGTAGATTATGTGAGAAGTGGGCGTTAAAGAAGTCGTGTCAAAGTGATTATTGATAATGATTTTTACTTAGATATTCAAACACAGACACCATTATTCTTTAAAGATTTTTTATGATAGGAAAATGGTGTAAGTTTTTTTATATGTATTATGATCTAGGCTGATTTTTTAGCTATTATCTTTTTGGCAGCACTGGTTTAAACAGCTGACGCACGTTCCGTGTTTTGTTTCACTGTCAAACATCTTCAATTTGGTCTATAATTCAACCATTAATCGTCTTACAAACGAACAACGCTTGCAAATTATTGAATTTTTTTTATCAAAATGCGTGCTCTGTTAAGAAAGTTCATCACACCTAAATCCTTCCGCAAAATTTTCCACGTTGTTGAGTAACAGAGGCCCAATTGCTGCGTTAATAAGCAGAATTGTCGATTTTGGAGTGAAGATCAGCCAGAAGTATTGCAAGAGCTACCAATGCATCCAGAAAAAGTCACAGTTTAGTGCGGTTTATGGGCTGGTGGCATCATGGGACCGTACTTCTTCAAAGATGATGCGAATCGTAACGTAACTGTGAATGGTGAGCGCTACCGTGAAATGATATCCAACTTTTTTTTTGCCCAAAATGCAAGAGCTTGACTTGCATGACATGTAGTTTCAACCAGACGATGCCGCATGCCACACAGCACGCTTAACAATGGCCTTATTGAGAGGCGAGTTCGGTGAACTTTTTATTTCACGTTCGGGAGCGGTCAATTGGTCGCCTAGATCGTGCGATTTAACGCCTCTAGACTATTTTTTGTGGGGCTATGTTAAAGCTCATATCTATACACACATGCCCGCTTCAATTGACGCATTGGAAGACAACATTGAAGCATGTGTGTGAGCAAAGTGTATGCCAAAATTTAACTAAGCGGATGGACCATTTGAGGCGCAGTCACGGTCAACATTTGCATGAAATAATCTTCAAACATTTAATTATATGGACCGTACTATCGATTCAAATAAAGATTTAATGCATTTTTCTGAATTTTATGTGTTTTTTTAAACTTTCCTATAGCTCTTAAAAAATCACCCAATATAACTCCTTTCTTAATACAGTGGGGCCTCGATTATCAGTGATTCAATTAACCGGAAACGTCGATTGGACGGGAAAGAAAACGTGTTATCATTTCTAAAAATTTATTTTATATTTTGCTTCGACTAATCATGATTACCACTGTTATCCGGGATTATAAGGTTTCTTTTATTGCCTTTAAACAATAAAAACTCTTTTTTTTACATATTTTTAATTTTTTTTCTTATATTATTAAAATATTTTTAAAGTCAAACATATTTTCTCTGACTAAATGATTTACATAAAATTGTTATCAATTAACCAGGAATCATTCACAATGCTTCCGATCGTGACCATTGCAGATAATCGAGGTCTCACTGTATACGAATTTGATCAATTTTCGGGGAGACATAGTTTTTTTTCTTCCTCACTGCACTTGTGAAATGTTAGCACTTTACGTCATTTGCGTTTAGTGAAACCATATTTTATTCGATATCCGAAAGACATTTCTTTATGTTCTACTTTTGTATAATAAGCTAAATTAACTGTCTTCTTATTTCACGAATTTTGCCCATTTTCAACGTCAAACATTTCCGATATAAATACAAAAATTTTCTGCCAAAAATTTGATCCCAAAATTTTTCGGTTTGAGCTCTATCGGGCTTTTAACAGACGGATAGACGGTCGGCTAGATCGTTCTAAAATTAAATCATGAGCCAATTACTGCATTCGCTCACGATCGAAATTTAACACGAACGATCGAGTTCGCTGTGAATATATTTTAATAACAAAAATAAACTTTTAGCATTTCTTAACATTTTTAAAAGATTTTTGTTAAGTTTTAAAATAAGTTGCTGTTTATTTTTATTCGAAGTTTTTAATAACATAATAAGTTTTTTAATTTGGATAAATAAATTAAATATGTTTCTATAAATTTATTTTTTTATTTCTTAGGAATTTTTCTTTATTTATTTTTTCACCTTTTAATTTTCTTTAAATTTAAAGAATAGGGAGAAAAGTGTTAGCAGAGTTACGCAATACGCGTATATTCATGACTTTCATGATCTCATGCATTTTTTTTTTTGCTAAAAGTCTCCATTACATCCAAGATGTAAACTTACTTTTTTCACGCATTCCGTGTATTTCGTGTATTCAGGCTAATTGTTTAAATTATGCTCCACATGCATCCAGTCTAATATTCTATTATTGTTTGGCCCACCCTAAAGTCGTACATATGGAAAAAGTGTCTTAAATTCAGTTTGTGTTTTGCTAATGTTTATAAATTGTGATGATTTTGTTTATAGATTTTCTTGCTTTTTTTTTTTCTTCATTTAGATTGTTTCTTCTCATCTTTATTTCTAAATTAAAATTAAATGTGTATACAATTGAAATTTGTTGTTGTTGTTGTTGTTGTTCTTATTAAATAAACATTGTTTCTATAATGTAATACATGTGTTAGAAAAAAAGCACACACACACAACTTAGAATTAAACTTTTTGTTGTTTGCTGTATTGTATACAATAGCACAATAGATTATGACGGAGTAACAAATTAAATGATTTTTGTATTCTTTGTTTGAAAATCATTTTATAATTGTAAATTAAATGATTGACATTATTTCTAGATTATTTACATATAAATGTGACCTAACAACACGTAAGTAATGTATGTATAAACTTGTGGCGCTACTTATGCATTAAAGTGTTGTCAATCAAGAAAATGCAAAATATTGACAGTTGCATTTTTTTTTAAATAAAAAGTTATGATCTTTACTGGAACAGCCATATTTATGCAAAAATTCTTATAGATAAAATAAAGAAGATTTAGATAATCTCTCTACAAAAGAGTACTTAAGAAGTTTATGGTTTGATTAAGTTTTTTTTATAATTTAAATTAAAAGCGATTTAAAATGGTAAATGCTTAAGGAGATACCTTAGTAAACCTTTAGGTTTATTTTAATTTGTTATATTTCTTTGGTACTTACGTTATGATATAACTATAGAAAGAATCTTAATATTAAATATTTATTGACTCTTCATTGCAAATATCAAACTTAGAATGTCTATTAAAGATAAATGTAAATATACA
Source organism: Phyto melanocephala (assembly GCA_941918925.1). Classification (NCBI taxonomy): domain Eukaryota; kingdom Metazoa; phylum Arthropoda; class Insecta; order Diptera; family Rhinophoridae; genus Phyto; species Phyto melanocephala. Next base: position 93,542,409 of record OW799235.1, on the reverse strand, counting down.
GTTACACAGACTACCAAGTCATCACAGGGTAATGCCGGCTTCATTCTTTGGCATTGCCAACATAATTTATGACAGATTATATAACAGTGCACTGCAAAAATAGAAAGTTTTTATATGATAAATTGTTTGTTGGATTGCACTTAGAAAAATTTGTATATTTGCGTTTTGCTTATTAAAGCCCACTTTTTTTTAACATTACATTTTTATTTTTAAATAATTGCTATGAAAATACTTAATAAAAACTTCTCAGTGTACATGTAATTACGCTGCAGATGAAGTAACTAGTATGTGGTTAGAATTTTTCTAGTTGCTTTTAACTTCAGACTAGTTAACTATCTGTCCCTTTTTCACACATCAAACTATCGATTTTAACATTATTAGGCTGTCATAGGACCCCAGCTAGTTCATTTGTAAATATATAGTTTTATACAAGTTTATATCGTCGCTGCTCTGACATAATCGGTTATGTGACAATTTAAAAAAAAAAAATTATTGCTATATTTTGAACCTCTATTGGTCGTGCATCGTCCAACCAAATCATTTAAGGATATCTTAATTGGTTTAAAAATATACAATAGTCAGTACGAGTAAATTTAATATTGTAAAGTAACAAAATAAAATGCTTTTTTTGCTCTCCTGAAAACTCAGTAAAAAACACATAACTACACGCAAAGAAAAGCCATGGTTAGGACATGATCACAACGGTCATTTGTAGTTTCTATAACAATATTTGGTTGTCGAAAACAAGTAATAGTTATTTTTGTTTCATTTCATCAAATATTTTGTCATGATAATCAAGCATTTGTTTGAATCGTATCATTTAATAATTTGATTAATTCTTCTTGCTGAATAAATTTTTATTATTTTAAAATTAAAAAAAATTAACAAAAATTTTGAAAAATTAAAGAAAATTTAAAAATAAACGAGAAAATGTAAAAAAATATTGGTATAAGAATTGCAATTAAATTGGTAAGTACAATCCATATGTGTATGTTACAGCAAAAGACAATATCGATGCCTTACTTCCTCAACCTCGTATCTTAAAAAATACGGTTTTGACTTTTTCATATCAAACGATTGTTTTATGCTTTAATTAAAAAAGATTAGTATATTATTATTACTAATATACATAAATACAATCAATTCCTTAATAATTGCATTTAAACTTTTAACCAAACACCGAAGTATAAAAAGATGAACCGTTTTTTTTATTTTTTAATATACGAGGTTGAGGAAGTAAGGCATCGAAATGTAATTTTCCGTAAAAAAGCAAAGATTGTCAATTTCAATTGTAGTCATATATATGATTATTAAATGATACTTTAATAAAACATAATAATGATAACTGGTAACCATTATATGTTTTAACCATAATCATACAATTCAATTATAGTATGTTGCTCTTCGACTATGGTTACCACAACCATATTTTTTTTTTGCGTGTAAATTTGTTAGAGCAACGACGATATACTAGGTCTTATGAGAGAGTGGTGAGTGAGTGTACTCACCTCACACGCTTAGCTCACTAAAAAAAAAATAATTATGAATTTTACACATCAATTCAAGTATCAAACACTATGAACTTTTTCCCGATACATCTGGGAGTTGAACCGACCTGATCCAATTTTGATAAAAATTGATAAAAACTAATAATATTTATGTTTGAAATACATAGAACTCTTCAGTTTTGCGATGATGAGTTTGTTTATTTTAGGTCAATTCTATAGGATCATTTCAACTAGTTATATGACTGGTTCAGAACGTTACTAGTTAAATATTTATCTAGAGTGTAATAAAAATATAAAAAAAATATGCGCCTTAAAAGTTGACAAGTTGTAAATATTAATTCAATTCACAACAACCATTATAATGTACTATTGGTATTATTTTTGTTTGTGTTTAAAGTATTGTATGATTGTTGTTGGTAATTTACATAAAAACATTTTGTTTTTTATTTCATATGCTTTTAAATGAATTCATGGAGGGATGGGAAATGCATTTTTTTGCTGAATCAAAAAAATAATTTTTGTAGCATTTTTTTGCTCTCAAAATAAAAAATGATTTAACTCAAATATATTGTTGATTTTTTTATCTTTGCTAAAAAATTTTTGCTAAAATATTTTTGTACCTCTACAGAAGTAATATTTGATTAACTTTCTCATTCCTGACTATTTTATTTGCCTGACCGTTAATATAATTTGACGTTTAAGAATACAACCGATACAACAAAAATTGTGTCACAAGTAAATAAACCAAAAAGACGATACAAACTACTAAACAGTCAATATGATCAAGATACTATTGATGGATATATAAGGTGTCCTAAGTGTCGTATTGTCATAAGTGCAAAATTTTTCAAATTATTAAAAAGGGTTCAAAATTTTACAATAAACAATAAAAACATTTTTTTTTTAATATGTTTTCTTACAAAATTTTGGAACCATCACAAAATATGAGAACAATACGACATGGTAGCACACCTTGCGAATCGACCACATTTGTTTTGTTCAGCCAAAATTTATAGAAACAATTAAGTTTTTTTTTTCCAAAAATTAGCACATGTGCGACGTTTGCATTTTAAAACAAAGAGGAAAACTTTTAATTATATTTGAAGCTACAAAGAAATAAGTATCTTTTCTAACTGTTATCGCAATTTGCTGTTTAAACAAAACTTAATCCAAAATAAATACACAAAAAACAAAAACAAAAAAAATGCATAACAAAAAGAAACAATTATCAAATAATTTCTAAAAAAAATGGCAACAAATCAAAAAATCATTGAAAATATTGCGATGTCAGGAAGAATTTTGGCAACAACTAAATTTATGGAGGCGACGACAGCAATATGCTTAGTGGTGTTGTTTGATCTCTGTAAGAAGCATTTGCAGCTTTCAATACAACTGCACATTTATAACACTCTGCAATTATGTATCAACACTAATTTATTTTAGCTGGTAACAAAGTATGAAGAAAAGAGCTGCAAAATGTCACAATAATTACTCTCAAAACATTCAACAAAATATATAACGAAACTAATAGAACAGACAAATACTATGGAACATACAGTAAATGTTTATAAAAATGCAAATAACAAATAGGATTCGCCTTTATTTATTTACATGCCACTTTTTTATAAAATCTTTTTCTTTTTGTTTTTATTGGCTTCGTAAAAGTAAAGTTTACAAATAAAAATGTACTCAAGCAAAAGTTGCATTGAAATTTTTTGTTTCAATAATACGCAGTTATTGTTGTTAGCAACAGCATATTTTATTGTTTCAAGTTCAATTTTTTTATACTGCTCCTTCTGCTTTATAAAACCACTCTAGTAGCATTTCAAATACAATTTTATTAAATATTTTTCTATTTTATATTAGAAATAAGATATTATGTCGCAATTATAAGTTTCCTATGTGTTAACCCAGCATTCAAGGTACCTTCGTACCAAATTTTAAAGGGTCCGCCAAATAACTTTTTTTTTTGAAAATGCTAAAAAAAAGTGAAGCTTCGGCTGTGTGGCACGTAGCGCCGTCCTGTTGAAACCAAATGTTGCCAAAATCCTTCTCTTCAATTTTTGTGAACAAAAATTCGTTCAACATGGCCTGATAACGAGCGCCATTGACTACGGCCACTCCTTGCTCAAAATGGCCCAATTATGCCTCTGGACCAAAATCCGCACCAAACAGTGTCTCGTTTAGGGTGTATCGGCTTTTCAATATATGCGTGCGGGTTTTCTGTGCCCCAAATGCGACAATTTCGCTTTTTTATATACCCGCCAGGATCAAAATGAGCTTCGTCTGAAAAGATGATTTTTTTGGCAAAATCGGCCAAAGTAATGTCGCAATATTTCCCAGCGTTGCTCAAGCGTATACACAACCATATTCGTTCAGTGGAAGGATACAACTAATTATCTGTCAAATCAGAGATGAGCTATGAACACATGTAGGGGGAATACCGAAGCAGACCACTACTATCACGGGTCCCTTTTCAACCCCCTTCTCTCCTCAGTGATTTCGTGTCCACCGATCAGTATACCCTCAATCACTGAGTCCCGCGCCACAACCGGCTTTTGCTCTGGACTAGGAAAACGATTTCACACTGCCGACTGGTGATTGTCGACAATTCTCATCGCACAGTCCTTTGTAATCGCCAGCATCTCCCTCAGACTAAGGTCCCCCATCGCACTCACACTTAAAGTGTGCTTGCCTGTGATCCTTAATCTTCCGCTCGCCAACGCCGGACACTCGCATACTACATGCGGTGCCGTCTCGGCATCCTCCAGGCACATTCTACAAATATCATCATCCACGATCCGCATCCTCTTCAGATGAGAGATGGGCTAAGTGTTACCATTCATGAAATAAGCACTAGTTGAAAAAAAACGTTAGATGGCGGACCCCTATTGTATTAAATGGAGATTGGGAATATCTACGCGCGCTCTTAACTCTTTTTTAGGGATTTTGTGAATGTATGATAGAAGAATTTAAAATTTGCTGCATTATTTCTGACTTCCTATCGAAATTTGATTAATAAAAGTTTAACAAAATTACCTAAAAGGTGGCGGAAAGTGTGTAAATCAATTATTTAAAGCCCCCACGTATAATTAATGCTTTGGTATAGTATCAGTCTATAAGATATGTCTGCGAGAATCTTGCTATTAAAGATCAGTTGTGTGGGTATGTTACGAGCTGAGATATAAGCGTAAAAACACGATTGCCTGTGATTTTACAAAAAAAAGACACATTTTGCAGCTTTTGTTATATATGTGCCTTTTTTGCAGAATTTACAAAACATTTTGGTTCAATGGATTAATCACCGAGAATCTTTCTCGGGAAAAAATGTAAAAAACTTCAATTAAAACTTTAAATCATCCATTTCCTAAATAGGGTTTGGTCGCAGCTGTACCATATAATTGTCAATTATGGTTATTACATGATGGTACAAATTGTGTGAAGGGTATACAAGATTTAGCACAGCCGTGTATAGCGCTCTGACTTGTTTTATATTTGCTGTAAAATTATGAAGTGTTGATTGGCTCTTTTGCATTATAACGATTGGTTTAAATGAAATAATAATTTGCAAGCACTTACATTAAAAAACTTGACATGACGTGTTTTTACCGGAGAAAAAATTCATTCTCTTTCTTTAAATTGATATTTTAAAACTACATTATGTGGTCTACATATTTCTGAGAGCGACAACAAACATATTTTTGGGGACGAAAGAGTTGTTCAAGTTGGTAATACCAAACCCATAAATTTAAATAACATTTCTGACTTTTGTTTTATTTATTACCTGCAATTCTTAACAAAATAATACCTTTTTCAAAGTACAAAATGTACAAAAAATATTTTATCTTATCTCAAAGCAAAAATGTTTTATTTTTCTGTTAGTTGTTCTCTTCTTCTTCTTCTTCTTTTTTTAACCACACTTCAGAATAAATATTTGAAAACTGCATTTAGTACATAAATTTAATCATTGTTAATATTTTTTTCATATGTTTTTCATACAAGATGATAAGATATGACAGCACAACAGGAATTGTTTTAAATAAATACAATATAATTTTTTTTTTGTTAAATATGTTACAATACTTATAAAACGATATATTAGAATAAACAAAATTTAAATACATTTTAAATAACAGACAATTATTCCTAAATAGTCACGAGTTTAATGTAGAGGAGCTCAAGGAGGAACTTCATTTTTAAACTGTAATACAATACAATGTAATAACAACAATGTTTTAACAAGTTTATTTATTTTATGAATATTTTTATATTCATATGAAAAATGTTTTTATTATGTAATATTGTTGTTATTAAAAAAATTGAATATAGGAAAATTATCGTTAAACAACTACCACCTACTAAAAGAAATATAATCAATTCTGAGTTAATATTAAAATCGATTACAGTTATTTCAAGTGCTGAAATTTTATTGTTTGACTAGTCCACATTAGGATTATTTTAAAATAAATTTTGATGTCTTTGTTAGTGAAAATAAGCAATTTATTGTTGTAAGTACAACTTATTTTTGCATTTCTTATTCTGTCGTTTCCATCTATGCATTTATTTCTTACAACCTGGTAGTACCATTTTAACCCTCTATAACATATCGTATAGTACAGGTAGTACCATTTTAACCCTCTATAACATATCGTATAGTACAGGTAACATTCTAGTTAGTATAACCAATATATGGGCGGTGTAGATCTGATTGATAGTATAATGGATCCGGGTTTCGTGACGAATATACCGGATAGATCTGAACACGACAACGGCCTCCGACCTCCGGAAAATGCCATCCAGATATTTACTGACGGATCGAAATCACATGCTGGAACTGGATGTGGTATCTTTTCGATCCAGTTGGGTTTGAAATTGTCCCTTAGGCTACCGGATTATTGTAGCGCGATACAGGCCGAATTAATGGCTATTAAGACAGCCGTGGAACAGATTCAGTATAATGAAATATCTGGCAGGGATATTTATATATTTGCTGACAGCAAGGCGGCTATTAGGTCCCTTGAGAGTGTGTACAGCACATCGAAAATTGCCCAGGAATGCCGGGTGTCTCTTGAGGAGATAGCGAGACATTCGACGGTTACCCTTGTGTGGGTTCCAGGACATGGGGATATTGATGGTAATAATAGAGCTGATGCACTTGCAAAAGCCGGTACTATCTTAGATTCGGTTGAATCCAGTTGTGCTTTGGGTATTCCCTTATCGAAGGGTAAACAGCTAATCTCGCATCGATTATATTTGGATGCCAAGGAAAGATGGGTGAGAGAACCCAGTTGTTTGGAAACCAGAAAGATCTGGCCTGACATGGATGAGGAGACGACTGAACATCTTCTCTGCAATTGTCCTGCATTCGGGGACTTGAGACGCCAGATTCTAGGGCAACGAATACTTGTAAGTAAAACTTGTCTTTCCGCAGTTGATCTGGGAAAGATCCATACCTTCGTGAACAGGACAGGATGGCTGAGGAACGACGGCCAGAGGACATAGACGAACGGGCGATGGTGCCTACGGTATCACAACGGGACCCTCGGAGGACCCACGTGAGCTATGCCTTCGGGTGGCTGCCGGATCTAACCTAACCATAATGGGCACCTACAAGATAAGATTGAGAAGCAAACGTTGAAAGGTGCGCATGTTTTATCATTACTTGCATCTTACAATGTCGAGGTCTTGGTTGCTCTAAAGTAAAGGCCATCATGTCCTCGGCAAATTTTTACTTGGAAGTTGGCGAAACTCTGTGTAAGTTCGGCACAAAACCCCCAATAAAAACACGTCGATTTTTGGAAGATGATATTCAAGCAAAGAAACATAGAGGACCTGCGAAACACGTGCCTCCGCAAGCAGTTCGCCAGGATAAGGTCGGTCACTGACCTCACTGGGCAGAGAAAAAATCCGATGCAAGTATCCAAAATGTGCTGGTTTTACGCATACAGCTTGTGAGAAATGCGGAGTAGTTTTATGCTACATGAAAACAAAAAACTGTTTTAAGAATTATCACTCGTATTAATTGAGTTTAGAAGAAAAATATAAATGAAATCGAAATTCTTTAGAATTTTCAATGTTTAAGTTTTTTCATATATTTTTTAATTTTTTTATGTTCATGTGGCTCGTTGTTGCCTGTAAGCTACAATTCCTTTTAATGAATTTATTCCTTTGTAATAAAAAATTTTAAAATTTTACAAAATACGTGTTAATTTAAATTTGTACATCTTTGCGAATTCATTAAAAATGTGTAATTTTAAGTTGATGAGTTATAGAGGGTTAAATATTGTACTATTTATTTGCTGTTTTTATTCTGTGAAAAATAGCTACTATATCGCAATAGAAAGTACTCTATATGTTAACCCAGGTATCGAGGTATCACCATACCAAATGTTATTAAAATTTATCCAGTAATTTTTGAGCCAATTAGGTTCAGGAAAACAGTTAAATAGACAGACAGACAGACAAAATAATTTAAAAACTATGTTTTGTATTCCAGATCGTTGACATGTGCACCGCCATCAAACTGAAAAAAAATATTTCATGTACATACACAGTTACTCCCTATTTGGATTTGGACAGAATGATGAAAATTCAAATTTCCTCCAGGTGTAATTGGAAAGGGATGACCTTGCAAGGAGCTTTGACGCTAGGATCTATACGTACGGTAGAATGTAGGTTTGGATCTGGTGTATTATTTGCATTTTTGAACAATGGATCGAGATCTGTTTTAGCCTTCCGGATTAATATAGCATTTTTTAGGCTGAATAAAAAGAACATTCACGGGAATATTGGTATTTTTGTCGACAGTCAGGTGAAATTGTTGCCGCTCAGATCATACACCACCACATCCAAATTAAACCGTCAATGCAAGAAAGATTTGTAATTAGCGAGCGGATGAGCTGGTCAGTAGAGAATCAGCTTTGGATGTATCAAATGCAAAGGCAGCCGTAATCCCGTTGAGGACTATTTAAGGGTAACATTTTAAGACATTTTTTTACAGGTGGCGTATACTGGATACATGCATAATGTTCAAGCTTTCGTGCATATCTTTTGATATCAGGCGTATCTCGCAGTTTATTAGCCGGGGACATATCGAGGTTGCTGGCGAGATTAACGGGATATTAAGGACTTTTCTCGAACTACCAGTGTCGCAGCTGCCTGAATTTGGACAAGAAGAAGCGATTTTTCATCTTCTCTGCGAATATCCTGCCCTGGTTGCCAAGATACACAGAATTCTATGCAAACATATACTGGATAACCTCTCTGAGTTATCCGACGCCAGACTAAAAGATTTGCTGAGATACCTTACGGCTATGGGGTGAATCTAGTACCCGTCCTCTTAGATTTACCATAAAGGACACAAAATCTAGCAAGTGAAACAAAACGTTGTCATACCAACAGCATTTAACATTTCGCGTGTAATGAACTACCACGATAACCAACCAACAGACACAGTTTTTTACAATCCTAATTTAAGTAAACATTTTCATTTGTCCCTAAATTTAATTGCGGCAAAACATATGATTGTGTCAACATAATGTTAGTATTTAAGTAAACATATGGTAGCATTGCTGAGAGAATAAGTGCATTAACAAGAGAGCAAGAATAAACACTGTTAAGCAAAACTAAAAATTTTCTATCACACATCTTCTCTCCAATAGAAATTTTTAGAAATGTAAAATTGAAATTTGTTTTTTTTATTAAAAATATAAAATTTAAAAATTAATAATGTTTCCTTTCTAAGCCATTTTACCTTCATCAGATTTCGTTTTAATAAACGTCCAAGAAATAAAATCATGCTATTAAAATTGTGTGACATTCCTGATTAAAATTAATTGCATCAAATCTTTAAACAAATTTAAGATATTTTTTAATCTTGTTCTAAATAGTGATATATATGTACATGTTGTGTAAGATATATATTCTTTAGTAGTATCATAAAAAAGGTGACCTATATTTTCTAATCTTTTATTCTATAAAATGATTAAAAAATGTTATATGAACAGTATCGTGCAATTCATTAGCAAAGAAAAACTAAATTATCAGTCTTCTTATTATGGCCATAATAAAAGTCAACTTTAAGTTTAATCAATTTTAAAAGGGCGACTCGTAAAATGTGTCAAAAGCTTTCGCACATACAGCCTTACATTCTAAGCTAGTGGTAACCTTGATCGTGCATAAAAAGAGAATTGAGGTAATAAGAGGAACAATTTTTTTTTTACATTTTTAGAAAACTAACAAGAAACAAGAAAGGGAACTCATAAAATTCTTATATTTATATAACTATATGTATGTGTTACCGCATGTGTTATTTTAGCAATGAATGCAATTAACATTTTTTTTGCTCCATAAAAAGCCAAGGGACACGGAGGCGTTTTTTAAAGTAATTAACTTATTTAAAATATTTTACATTACTAGAAATAACTGATTTTAAGAATTAAACTACTAAATAAAGATTTCATCTTGTGTTAAAGTTAAAAACATTTTTGCGCTTAAAACATATTTTTATTTCTTAATAATAGATTTTAAGTTTACTTTTGCGAAAATGTAATTTGACAGCGTTATGTATTTACATATGTCCATGATTATGGCCCATTATTTATAATAAAGCTTTGGAATAAGTCTTACCATTGTTGTGATATTCACTGTCTTTAATAGAAAACAAAACAAGAAGTATCGTTTAAAAACATAACTATTCATTTTAACAAATGTTAATTTTTGCACGTTACTGTAGTTTTTGTATATGCTCTTCTGTGGAGTTAAGCTCTAATATAAACGCCTCAAAATATATTTCATGAAACAGCTTCTATCTTCAATAATTTTAATTTTGTTTAATATTACTCACATATTTCAAGATGTTTTTTTTCTCTACACAAAGCCAGACGAATAGTAAAACAAACTCATAGATTAAACAACAAAAAGAAAGAAAGAAAAAAACTGTTAAAGAGAATAAAGCAAAAATGTTTGTATAATTTATTAAGTAAATTAAAAGTGCAAATATAAATAAATATTTACACTAAGAGAGCCCACTATTTGTTTATTTAACATTTATTTAGTATTTATCTCTCAATGAACCCATAAGATATGTATCTACGCACCTGCAAATAGATATGAAACTAATCAGTCACACATACTTGTTGGTATATTTGTATGCCTGTGTACATATGCATGTAGGTATGTATGTATTGTATCTGCCGGTGTTGTGTCATGTATCTATATATAAACTATGTTAATATAAATACATACATTGGCGTTAGTTTGAGTGAAAACATTGTTTACTTTTTATATAAAAAAAAAAAAGCAGCAAAAAATAAACATTAAATGCGAATGACTAGATATCAGTGTTGCCGTTTTCACTGCGATTTGCCCGTCTTCACTGCGTAACTGCGTTTTTCAGTTTTTGGTAGTTTCCCCTTTTTTTGATCAACAACGCCTTAACATGATTTACCTCAAACGTGTTTAACACGTAAGTCTGTAAAGACTATACCACAATGAGATAAAATTGTCACCCTGTTAAAAATATAGCAGCTAGATGGCAACATTTTCTGCTGTTACGTTACGTTGTAGTTGACTGATTAGGTATTGAATTAAAATGTCAAAAATCCCGTTAGAAAAACATAAGCAAACTATTTCGTGAAAAAAATATTTGCTTTTCAGTCCATTTAATTAATTTTTATATTGTTTCGAAATGAATGGGTAAGTTGGCGTTTAAAAAAGGGCAAAAAAGTGTTAAAAAAGTGAAAAAAATTTCCTTTTTTTTTTGTCCAAACGAAAACGACATTTTTTATTTCTCGTCACTGCGCTTCACTGCGTTTTTTTTTTTGTCGATTTCACTGCGAAAAAAAGTTGGTCGGCGGCAACACTGCTAGATATTTATGTATGTGCGCCTTAATATTTTATAAACATTTTGTGAACTGTTTTATTTAGTTCTTTAACTAAAAATTTTTTTTTTAATAAAAAAAAAATCATTAATTTATATAAAATTGTATTCTTCTTGTTAAAAATATAAGGTCGAATGAAATTTAACTATTTAAAAAATATTTTTAAATATTTGTTTTTATTTAAATGTACTATGCCTCACAACTACATAAATTTAATATCTTAACAACCATCAATTTTAATACATACATTTAATAATTTTTTTTTCTTACTAAACTATGGGAAATCTTAATCAAAATTGTTGAAAAATTATCAAAAACAGTATGAATTCTTAATACAATTTTTTTCCACATTTTTTGAATGTACCGAGAAAAAATTATAAAAATTTTATGAGGGTATATAACGTCATTGATTTAGAATGCGAAACACCATTTTTTAGAATTTTTGTCGACTGTCTTTCTGTCTGTATTTCTAAACGCGATTGGCGTTTTGATTTTGATAAAATTTGATACGAATGTGCCTCAGTACCTGAATTAATAAATAGAATACTTTTTATCGGAAGATAATATCTCATTTCCAACCGACAATATAAAAAAATTTTGAATTTACAATATTTATTGGTTTAAAATGGTCGTGATGCTGCCTATTATACCCTTCACCTGTGGTGCACAAGGGTATATATAGCTTTGTCAATCCGTTTGTAATTTCTAAAATTTTCATTTCCGACCCCATTTTCTGAAAGCTTATGAATAGAGGAGTTGATAAGGCTCTGACCGTCTGACCGTCTGTCCGTGTGTTGGTTGAAATCAACTTTTAGATGCAACTATAGGTTCCTCAGATCTGTGTATGGTATCATTTTTTTGGAAATATCCGGGAATGAATCGCTATTGAAATTCAGCACAATCGCCGCATAACTTTCTGAGATATGAGCAAAAAAACATGACCACCTCGTTTTTTTCACAATTACAACAACAACATACATATATACTGGATAGAGTAAACGTAGAATCGAATCCCAGCTAAGGAAAAAAAAAAATTTTTATTTTATTTTTTTATTTATATTTTTATTATTTTTTTTATAATATTTTTTTTAATTTTTTTTTTTAATTTTTATTTATATTTTTTTTTTGTAATATTTTTTATTGTTTTTTTTGTTTTTATTAATATATTTTTTTTTATTTTTTTTGTAATTTTTTTTTTGTTTTTATTGATATTTTTTTTTTATTTTTTTTTTGTAATTTTTTACATACGTAAACTCAATTTATAATTTTGCAATGGGATGTTTTTATAAATGTATGTTTTTTATGTATATGTACGTATTTTATATGAGATGAATGGTGATACAAACAATTGTTATTGCATGACTACACGTTGTGAAGGGTATATAAGATTCGCCACGGCCGAATTAAGCATTTTTACTTGTTTTCTAATCATAAAATTGAATTATTGTCAAAACCAAATAAATACATACGCTGGTAAGCGTCAAATAACAGAGTCCCATAATAATTTTACGCATAAATATAACACCAAAGCCCTCATGAGGGGTAAACAACACAAAGTCCATTTTAGAAAATAACGCTAACATTATGTGGCGCAATTTTAATAACGAAAACTTTGTGTTTCAAAAATAATATTAAAGTTTCGGGTTTAGGAAAATTTTTACGGTCTCTTTTAATATTTTCAAAATGTGACTTGTTGTTTACCTGCCACCTACAGACTTAAAACCTTTGACAGTGTAAAGAATTTAAATGTAAATAAGGAATACGTGAGGTTGGTATTAAAGCAGGCGTGCTACTCTAACTCCTACTGATGAGTTTTTTTGAATATTAAAACATAAGGTCCTATAATAATTTTAAATCTTTGACCGTTTTTACAGTGCATACATTTAGAATTAAGCCTGTTTGGAAGTAGGACGTAAAAGTGGGCGCGTCGCCGTTCATTTTCTAGTATTAAGAAAATAATGACTGGAAAACCAAATTTTTAACACCCATCAAATGGGGTGCCGGGAATAGTCCTTCTTTCTGTCCGTGTGTTGGTTGAAACCAACTTTTAAAAGGCCCACATATATTTTACAGACCTGTAAGTGGTCGCTATTGGAGCACAATCGAACCATAACTTTCTGAGATATTAGTGAATAAACACAACTGCCTGTGTTTTTTCCCATATTTTACCACAAAAATTATAATTCTTCAGCCCTAGAATAATTTATAGAAACATTTGTAACCACTTGTTAATATGAAATAGCCCTAGGGTTATTCATAAAAATTTTTGAACGAATCGGTCACTAATCGTCAAAGATATAAGCAAACATTTTTTAGAAAAATATATTTTTAAAATATATCAAGTTTCTAAAAAATTTTAGGATAAGAAAAAAAAACCAAAGTCTAAGCCGTAGTCTCAAAATTATTTCTGGCAAACTAACACATTATTACAAAGTCAACTGAGATATAAGCACCACAATATAACTGTTTCGGTCTTTAGAAATGGAAATCAAAATTTTTCAGCTTCTGAATAAAAAATAAAAGAACTCGACTGGCGAAATATAGTAAATTCAAATAAAATGGCGTATGTATGGGTCATATATAGTAATAACGGCTTTGTTTTCTTTCACCACCCCCCCCAATATTGTTATCAAATGAAAGGGCTTGACCAATAGAAAACTATGAAAAAGGGTTAAATTGAAGATGGCGTCGAAAACAAAATGGCGGATAAAATTTTCCTAAGCCCATCAATATGGATATTAAATGAAAGGGCTGGACTAGCACAATACAGTTAACTATGTAAAAATATAAAATTAAAGATGCCGTAGAGAAAAAAATCATAATGCTTATAACATTAGATATGAAATCTAGGCTACGCTACGTTGTAGTCATTGCATCATATGTATATATGATGGTAAGGGTTGTTAACAAATTCGGCACAGCTGAATATAGCACTAATACTTGTTAAATATTAATATCGTCGATGTATTTACTTTGCTATAATGAGATTTTAAATATGATGGATATCAATAGGAGCACTGTGCGAAGTCAATCATAATTAAATATTAATTAAATATTTTTTAAAGAAATATTTATTTATTTATTGATTAACTTAATAACAAACAAGTAAGAGTGATATATATGGCCATGCCGAATCTTGTATACCCTTCACAACGTGTAGCCGCGCAATAACAATAGTTTGTATCACCATTTATCTCATATGAAATACGTACATACATATAAAAGACATACATATATAAAAACATCCCATTGTAAAATTATAATATTACGTATGTGTTTTAAAAAAAAATTAAAAAAAAAATTAAAAAAAAAAATTATCAAAATATAAATAATAAATATAAAATAAAAAATAAAAAAATATTAAAAAAAAATTTTTTTTTTAAAAATTTTAATAAAAAATTAAAAAAAAATTAAAAAAATTAAGTAAAATTTTTTTGGACTCAGCTGGGGTTCGATGCTACGTTTACTCTAACAAGTAAACCACGTTTGTATGTATGTTGTTGTTGTATGTTTTGTGTTAAAAAAAACGAGGTGGCCGTGGGTTTTTGCTCATATCTCAGTTGTTTATGTACCGATGTTTCTGATTTTTAACACAGATCTACTACCGGATATTTCTGATATCTAATACATCACCCGGGTCCAGGCGATGTCGGGGGGCTTCAAAAAGTTGATTTCAGCATACACACGGACAGACTGACAGATTGACAGAGCTTAATCGACTCCCTTATTCACAAGCTTTCAGAAAATATATGCTTTATGGGGTCGGAAATCAAAATTGTAGAAATTTCACACGGAATGGCAAACCTATATATACCCTTACACTCATTGTGTGAAGGGTATAAAAATTATTATAAAGTTAAAAAAGAAAATAGAGCGCTAGCTACTTAGGCCACCGTCTCTTTAAAGAGTTATATTTTGTGTACCAAAGGCAAATGACTGTTAAGTACTTTTTCTCTCTTTGCATCAAGTGCGTATGCATGCAGCAGCTTTAAACGCCTATAAGTCCTTAAATGCTGAACCGGTTTTATTAAACATCTGTATGTAGTTATCTTTTCAGTGATATATTTGTATGTCAAAGTCGACTGTAAAAGGCATCATACAAATTCAATATGCCTTTTAATTTAAAAAAACTACTTAATTTTTGTTTAAAACAATGCAATGCAATGCCTCAAATGATTAAACTTTTATTAAATTTACAATTTACACTTCAGATTAAATGTTGCAATAATTTACACAATCTTAGGAGAAGATGTTGCAAGAGTTAAAAGAAAACAAATTTTAAATTGCTTATTACTTATAACCTTTCCCTGATTCCAGCGGAATCTGATCTTATTAAGTAATAAAGCTTTTCAAAACTTTAAGCTTAAAATGATGAATGATGTTAAAAAGTGTGCTTTAAAGTGTGTGTTTTTTTTTATTGTCGTTTTATAGATAGAACATCTTAGATAAGAATGATGTAGTTTGAAGTTAATTAAAATTTATTACGAATAATCAAACAGATCATATCTTATTAAAAAATCTCATAAAATATTTATATATTTAACCTTAAGAAAATATCTAAAAAAACACACACACACAATAACGACCTACACACAAAATTAATAGCTAATTTTGGTTTTATATTATTTTTGATTAATAAATTTGTAAATGAAATTTTGGTAATTATAAAAAAATATGTAATAATGTAACATGCATACACATGAACGTACATACGTACTTACATAAGTATGTGTGTATGTATTTTGATTAAGCTTGAAATATGAAAACATACATTTGTTCACTAAATTCATGTTAAAAATTTGAAATAATTCAAAAAATTGTTATTTTTTTGTGTCTTGCATTTTTATTCATAAAATTGTACACCCACTCTTAAAAGTGCAATCAAGTAATTGTCATGAAGTCGGTTTAATTAATGATGATTTTTCATTTTCTTTGTTCACAAAACAATTAATTATTAAGAAACTTTAAGTTTATAATTCATGTTTAAAATGATGTCACTTTTTTGGAGGCATGCACGATACGGATAGAAGTGCCTTAAAGGTTTCGTAAAATATGATAAATAAAAAAAGGCATTTACATAAAGTTATTAAGGCTACAAAAAAGGTACTTTTTCCTTAAAAATCTATTCGAAAGTTAAAAGGTGTAAAAGGTTGGTTATCATTTGTACCATTTTTTGAAGAAACTTTTTTTAAATAAGTCTTTAATAAGTTTTGTCTGAATAGGAATCATCGGGATTTTTGTTCACTTAAAGTGGCGTATTCATACAGACCTATATCAAGCCTTAACTGCTTAACTAACTTAACCCACAAAAACCAAATTTTACAGAATAAGCTTTTTTAACTTTTGCTCCAATTTGTTCAGGATTTTTTTAATGAAAATTTAAATGTAGTCTGCCAATGTGTTTATGCAGCTTATAGATAAGTTTTACCTTAATTGTAAATATAGAAACTTTTTTCTGGTTACGTTAATTTTGTCTTCTATAATTCTAACAGGTTAGACTAAAATGTGAAATGTGTGAAATGGGTTCAAACCTCCCGAAGTGAGTCTTTGCACAAAGTTAGTCGGTGGATTTAATTAACCTAGTGCGTATAAGGTCATGTAAAATTATTATTCTGTGAAAGACTTTATTAACAACTGCTTATAATAATTTTCAGAAAATTTTTTTTTTAAATTTTCATTATAAAAAATTTCATTCAAAATGAACGAAACTGTTTTTTTGATCACTTTTAAGAGAAAAAAAACATCAAAAGGTTTTTGAAAGTAATGGCAGTCGCGATCTTAAAAATGTTAAACATCACAATAAAATATGAAATCTCTACTACTAGACTAAAAAAAATTTTGCACGTTTTTGCGCCATTTTTTTAATGAGTTTTTGCTTTCTGTTTTTGATCATTTTGCAAAGGTGCAAGTTAGTCATAAAATATTATGGTTGTTATTATTTTAAATTAAAATTATTATTTCTATTACAAATAAGTTAAAGCTTAAAAATAAATATTTTGTGGAAATTAGCAAACAAACAAAAAAAAAAGTGGTGTATCGGGGCCTAATGGTATCGGGCGATAAAAGATGCATTTGCTTAACTAAAGTATAGAAAAACTTTAAAAAGTAGTATTTTTTAGAGGTAGGATTAGATCTTCTTTGAAAAACTTTTTTCCCCTTGATCCGATTTTTCTTATTTTTAAGCTTTACTAGACTATGACTATGACACATATTTCTGCCAAGTTTCATTGATCTAGGAACTATCAATAGCTTTTAAGAAGCAATATAAGCTTAAAAAAGTGATGTCCGGCTAGATTGGCAAAATACCCTTAAGTGTTGCGGTCAATTTCAAATTTAAATGTCAAAGTAAGTGTTCGAGTGTTTTGATCTTTCATTTGGATTTATTGTTCGAAAAAACAAAATTATTAAATACAAATATAAAACGTGTATTATTGACAGTAAAAAAATATTTGAAGTTTTAATATCAAAAATTTTGAAATGATTTTGCTAATTAGGTTTTTTCCGTATGTCGAGACCATGAGTTTTTTATCGCGGTTAATCTTTCACTATATTAACGTGAGCGTATATATGTGTAAAAAAAGCAAGGGCGTGTATTAGTGATATAGTGTATGATCGTGAGTTAAAGTTATTTACGATTCCATTTCTATATTAAAACAATTAACAGTTACCAGTTACATATGCAAATATTGGTGGCTCATTATAATTAATATTTTTTTATTTTCGTAAATAAATAAGTGAATCTCTTATATTTTTAAGTCACTTACGTTATTTAATTGTAGTCTCAGAAATAGGTGGATAGATAGACATAGAAATTGAATAAATTGTATTTCTGAACTTTTTTTACTTTCGATTCAATATTTTAACTGACTACGTGTTAGAGGCTGTAGAACAATTCTGCATCAATAAGTCAATTTCGGATAACATATCAGTTATGTTATCTTCGTCGTTAGGGCTCGGTATGTACACGAAAGCTCATTGTAAAAATAGTTCATCGATCACATTTAATTATACCCCTCACCTGTGGTGCACAAGAGTATATATAGCTTTTTCATTCCATTTGTAATTTCTACAATTTTCATTTCCGACCCCATAAAGTATATATTTTCTGAAAGCTTATGAATAGAGGAGTCGATTAAGCCCTGACCGTCTGTCCGTCTATCCGTCTGCCCGTCTGTCCGTGTGTTGGTTGAAATCAACTTTTAGAAGCAACTATATGTTCCTCAGATCTCTGTATGGTATCAATCTCTTGGAAATATTCGGGAATGAATCGCTATAGAAATTCAGCACAATCGCCCAATAACTTTCTGAGATATGAGCAAAAAACCACGACCACCTCGTTTTTTTACACAATTACAACAACAACATACATACATAAATATATGTAAAAACCATACAAAAAAAGAAGAAATTTCAAAAAGAAAAAATATTAAAAATAAAAAAAAGAATAATAAAAAAAATTACAAAAAAAAAATTTTTAAATAATTTAAAAAAAAATTTTAAAAATTTTTAAAAAAAAATTTTTTTAAAAAATTAAAAAAAAAAAATATAAAAAAAATAATAACAAAATATAAATAATATATTAAATAAAATAAAATTTTTTTGGCTCAGCTGGGATTCGATGCCACATTTATTCTAATCAGTATATACATATGTACGTATTTGATATGAGATGAATGGTGATACAAACAATTGTTATTGCATGACTACACGTTGTGAAGGGTATATAAGATTCGGCATGGCCGAATATAGCACTGTTACTTGTTATAAAGTATGTTTGTAAGGCATTTCAGAAGTAATCGTAGGTGTCCGGCGAACCTTCTTGTTTGCTTGTAATATGGTACATTCTTATGTTCGTACATACTATGTATGTATCTATGCATATAAGGATTTTATGTGAAAGCAATTTAATACAGCTTTGCTGTTTGAAACTCCTGTTATATCTTTATTATATATCCCTTCAGAAACTCTTCTTCTCTTACAGCAAATTGTATTTTCTTCAAAGGATTACAACACACATACACACCAGCACCCCCACCCAACACTGCATAAACACAAAGGAAATTATGAAAACGATAAAAAAAACACTCGAAGAACAACAAACTAGCATATTGAATAATAACAACTAAAAATATAAATATTTCGTTATTGAGGTTTTTCAACTTACGCATACAGGGTGGGTCAAAGGTCACCGTTTAATAACTGTTTCGTTTATATATTTTTTTTTTACAGATTACAAAAGAAAATTTTTTAATTAATTTGTTAATTAGTGTTAATTTTTCAGCTTCGTAATGATAAGCTCTTTTTAGAGCTGTATCCATAACATCCTTAAAAATTTGTTATTTCTGCAACAATGTTTGCCTTGAGTTCAATGATTGTCTCGGTCTTGTTCACATTAACTCGCTTCTTCAAATAACCCCAAAGAAAACTACCGGGTGCTGACAAATCTGTCGAACACGTTGTTCAATAAATTTCTAAATTTCTAAAAACTATTTGCTCTCTAGAAATTTGAGTTAAAGATGCCATTGTATCTAGCAGGCAGTGGCTCGCTCCATCCTGCTGAAACCACATCTCAGATCTGTTTTCCACAGCGAGCGTAAAAATTGTAAACCGATACGCTCCATTTTTGGTTAAAGCACTTGCATCTTTATTTTCTTTATTTTTAGATGCAATTCTACACCATGTGGAATGGGATGCATCTACAGTTCTGCTTACTAACAAAGCCTTTCATGAAAATAAGCCTCATCTCTCATAATCAGATTTTCAATAAAGCTTAATTTATTTCTAGCCAATTGTTCAAATTTAATTGCAAAATTTGCACGTCATCGATCTTAGTTTTAGCATCCATAGCATTTTACATGGGAGTAACAGTTAACCTTTTTTAAAATGCGACGCAGTGACGTATAAGCCATTCCTAGCTGAACACAACGTCTTCTGGTAAATTTTTCAAGTGCTTAGTTAGCACTTTGCTCCACACGTTCAATATTTTCGGCAGTGCGTATTAAACGTGCTCTACCGGTTTAAAGGAAATATCTTTAGGTGTCATGTTAATGGTGACGATCAACCAATCAACGAGTCATTGTTTCAAAGGGCTAATTCATTGTTTAATTGTGAATCTCCCCATTAGTTATTCTTCAGGTGTTATTTTTATAATTTAAAAAAAAAAAAAATTCAAAAAAATTTATAAACGTAAAAGTTATTAAATTTTAAAACCCCATGGTGACTTTCGGCTCACCCTGTACACACCCAAACAAGCACATACTTTATATTCTTTTTAAAATTACTTCATTGCCTTCATGCGTAGAATATACAGAAATGTAATGGAATTTCATACATATTTGTGGTCGTTGTTGTTGTTTTTCATTGTACACACACTTCTTCATCTTTTTTTTTCAACACAATATGTTTTCCATAAAACAAGTGAAATTTCTTCATGTGCAAATATTGTTTTTGCTTCCATGATTAAAAGAGAGTGCAGAGATCTTTTGCATATGCAAGTGTATGCAGTTTTTGTATAAAAACGTAGAGTTTTTGTTATTATTTTTTTATGCTTGGAAAATGCATACACAATCGTACATAAGATTGGCAATACTGTTGTATCGCCTTAAATTTTTTAATACAGATTTAATAAAATTAAGGGATTTATTGTTGTAAGCATGTTTGAGCCAGTGCATCATACAGATCGACTGGTGTAATAAGTGATTTACTATTTAGTTAAATTTTGGTGCAAGGTAAGAAGAATTTAATGTTTAGCTGCCGATCAGGTCCAAAATAACATAAGTTGGGCAAGAGTTTTTGTTCCTTAATCTTCTTAATATTGTCACTTTTATAAGTGATACTGTCACCTTAGTAGACACAGTGCTTAAGAATGCCTTCTTTGCTTTAAGGGTGAAAGCTTTAATTTATGCTAAATGTGATCTAAAGTGGAAAGTTTTAAATATTTCCGATGAAGTGTTGAACTTTTATGTATATTAGTGTCATTATTGTCGTTCTTAATTCAAGCTAGTTGGGACTTCGAGAGTTAGTCTTATTTCTGCCAAACAAATACTTTTTGGTATCGTGGAACAAAATCATTTTTAGCTGGCGTTACCAACTTAAAATATGAAGTTTTATTGAAAAGAATACAAATTTAGTAAAAAATTTAAAAAATTAAGTTGAGCTGAAAATAGCAATACCAATATTTCAATGTCTATCAAATTACTATAAAAGTTGTTTAAAATTAAGAAGCATTTTCTAACTTATTTTCTGGCATTTTTAAGGTCAATTGTGTTCCGAAGAGAGAGATAAATATGTTCTTATTTGATCAACTCTTACCATGAAATGGTTTAAGCTTGATGAAGGGCAATAGACGTATTTCAAGCATACTCAGCAAGCATTGCGGTTGACTTTGTGTGAATAGGTTTGTATGTAAATGCTTGATCGAAAAACAAAAAAAAATTGATTTTTCATTTTAACACATAAAGACACATTTTTATATACTACATAAGTCTTGACGAGTATTTTGTTAAGCGGGCCAGACGATCATCAAGCATACGCAGGCATTGGGGTAGGCTTTTTGAAAATAAATTTTGATGTGTTACACTGACTGTGCTTGATGGTAAAAAAATCATATTTCGGTGTAACACATTCAAAACCATTTTTTTAAATACTACTTAAATGCTTGACAAGGATTTTGATCGCCTCTAGTCCCCTTTAAGAAAAAAAGAAAAAAAAAAAACTAAAGTTATAAAAATTTCTGTAAAAAGAAAATTAATACAAAAGATCTTATTATATATGTATGTACATGCTCTATAAATAAATATGTATTTGTAAATGTATGTGTGTGTATTAGTACCCAGTGGCGAATTTGGGCGACATCATCACAACGACATTTTCATCAATGAATAATTGCCACAAAATCAATATCAAGTCAAAATTCGCGCGAAATTATCGTAAATATTGATGAATTCACGTGAAAACGACACAAACAAGGGGTGTTATGCATGACGATATCATTCAGGGGTCACTGATCTTATGAAAGTTAAAACTTAGCGACATTTTTTGTTATGAGTCTTTAACAGTACATAAGAGTGTGCCAATGAATCGTGATGAGATTTTCCGCTAGGACTCATTTATGCGCGGAGGCTTACGAGACAAAATCAACTTTAGTCGCCTGTGAATGTTTGGATGTTTACTTTAAAAATTCATATTTGACGCCAAAGAACAGTCAGCAATTGTCATCTATAACTTAAAGGCCATGAGAGATAAAACTTTTGCTTCGCGTTGCATTAGAAATTCGCTATGACATTTAAGATTAAATAGCCACTTTTATATGAAACGTGTCACATAAAGTACTTCCAAAGCAGCGCGTGGCTTAAAGTTTGGCAACTCGCATCTTTTTGCACGCTTTGACAATCAGGTAGTAAATTTTTTTAAATTTTTTCTTTTTCAATTCGAATGCAAAATAAATTAGTTTTAAAAACTATTTATTATAAAATAAAATTTTTAGCTTTTATTTAAAAACTATGTTCAAAAAAAAATTAGAAAAGTAATTGCCAACTTTATAGGTAAACAAACAATGGGTAAGTGTTGTCAAAAATTTCATTGTGACTTATGCTATAAACACAATCAAGTCCACCGACCATCGGCTACAAGATGTCAAAAATAGAATAAATGCGTGCTTATGAGAATAATTCTTTTAGCCGCTACACGACTACCGACTACACAGCTACTTTTGTAGCCCGTAGCCAACTTAGGCCAATTTCTATTTTTCTTGGCTACAAAAGACAGATTAGTGCTGCCAATACAATAAATGCATGAAATGGTGGTTTTAAAAACCCAATACATTAAATATCGCTATTAAAAACGCGAAAAACTATTATAAAGGCACCATTGAAAAATAATAATCATCTGTTCATTTGTTTACATTTTAGTGGTCGGTAGTCGTTAAAAGAATTAAGTAGCTGGCGACTTGGCTATTTTTGTAGCCAGCTACTTTTGTAGTCGGTAGTCGATTTTCAGTAGCCTTTGACTGTGTTTATAGCTTTACACCTTTTCCCTTGCGCTTTTCTGTCAAAGTTAGAAATGTAACGCAATGTCACGATGAATCATGATCACCACCGGGTATTAGTTTTTATAAAACAATAAAAAAACATATACATATGTACATACATACTTAATTTAGAGAATCCAAATTTCTTAAGCATAATTTTTTTTAATTGAAAATGATTTATATGATTTTAAATCCTCCCTCTACTTCTTGTAAACAATACTAGAGAAAAAAGTTAAATAAACAAATTTAAATTTCTATGAAAAATTTTTGCCATTAATTTGTTTTTTTCTTTCTTATTGACTTCTAACAGCATGGGAAGGCAACAAACATAAAGGCAAAAAGAACACTTAATAATAAACTTAATTTTTCTTAAAATAATATTGCTTTAATTTGAAGTAACAAAAAAAGAAATTGTTTATTTGCCATAATAGAGTCATAACAGAAAATTCACACATTTTAATTTCTATATACAGTGCACTCGCGATAAAATGAACACTGCAAAATATGAACACTCTACAATATGTTGAATGAAAAAAAATTTGCAATTATAAAATGTGTTCACAATACGTTTATCGGACTTGGAAAAGAAAACTGTGTGGCCTTCCGAGTACCCACAAATGAAATATACTTTAATTGAAACGATGTTTTCGGAATATGACAGAAAAAAAGATCTCTGTTAGCAGTTTATGTTAAAAGAAATCACCAAAGGTGGGTATAATGTAGAGTCTTATGCAATGAAGGAAGAACTATCCGATGAAGATCACTATGTGGTGTTCAAAAGAACTTTTTATTAAAGCATTGAAATGGACCGAAAGTGAAGTGGTCGGTCGACAAAATTTTAATGTACTCAGATTGGTAAGAGAGCTGGCCATTTTTAAGGTGAAAAAGAAACAGCAGAAGAAAACTACAGATATTTTTTGCATAATAAGCAATAAGTACAAGCTTTAATACAAGCAAAAAAAAACATTTTTAAAGGAAAATTATATGCCTTTTGCAAATATAAATAATCTGGTTTAGTTTTAATTAGTTTTAATTATCGTGAGTTCACTGTATAATACAAACATTTTTTTTAGAATAAATGATTTAAATGGGAGTTTTTTCCCAGAAAATTCTCTTACTTTCGGCTTTAGGCATATTTATTCAACAAATAATTAAAAAAGGTTTTTTAAAACTAATTAAAAACATACAAATCTCATTTACATATGTACAATCTTAAATTTACAAAATACGAAATTAAAGGAAAAAAAAAAATATTTTAAATATAGAATGGATTGAATCATAGCAATTTTAGTTATGCCACTATTAAAGTAAACGATTATACATATGAATATTTACGTTAAAAGATGCTTAATAAAAGTAAATAGGAAAGAGAGAGAGAGAGAGAGTAAACAAGAGATATGTATGAGTACCAGGCAGGAAGACAAATTCTGTATTGATGTGTGGTAATTAAGTGCAAAATAATGATAATTGATTACACGACCTTGTCTTAAACACAATAAACACACCATATTTACTTGGTTTCAAGTCAATGTGTCCTAAACAATTTTACGCACCATTAAATCTAACTGCTATTTAAAGCTGTCCCAGCCAGCAAACTCAACAACAAAAGTAAGCAGTGCGTGTCTTGCTTACAATTTCTAAAATACCAAATAATCATGATTATCGTAGGTCTTGTGTAGCATTTAGTGTGTTTAAGTGTCTGCGTATGGGTGTTTGTAAATATGGTTAAGAAAAGATTATGCCAGCCAAATACTTAAAATTCAAAAATACCTGACATAATTTTCCTTTTGAAAACATCAAACACATACATACATATATACATACATACATACATGCCTTAACGTTTACGCACATTTAAACATCAAAGGAAATATTTTGTAGATGATGTGATTTTCATTTGTTTTTGTTGCTTAAAAATACAGGTACAAATAAATAAGAAATTTACTCGTCTGTGCTAAATCTTCCCATATACCCAACACCATAGTCTATACAATATTTTGTAGTCAATATTTCAAATTATACAAAACATTTTATTATTTACTCAATCTTTTGTTATATAGTTTTAACTAGTGGTCGGCCGGCCTTTATTTATCTTAGATATTAACTTACAAATATAAAAGCGGACCACGTCCATCCAACATACATAAATCTATTTACTACTCGTGATTCTTTATTAATTTTTATGATTTTTTTTCGTACTAGGGTTGCCTCTTAAATATTGGAATTGGGCTGCAATTTGACAACTGACGTTCCTATAGTAAAGTTTGATATTTTTGAGAGTATAAGTAGTCAGAACGTTTTGATGTATGAACGCTATTTGAGTTATCAACAGCATCTTGAACAAATTATGTCGGCCAACAAATTAAATAAAATCGTAAACATTTTTGTGCCATTTTTTCTCACAACTTTCGGCGTGGATTAAATCAATAATAGTACACCGATGAACTTAATTCGAGCGATAAGCAAGTTAAACGATTAGTGTTTATCAATGGTTTACTGAAGTGAATCGTGATTGTAGTTCGTTCAACGACGAGTTTCGTAAAGATCGTCCAAAATCGGTTGCTGTTCTGAAAAACATTGATGATGTGCATGAAATGATACTGCAAGATCGCCATGTAAATTATCGTGAGATGGAGGCAACCTTTAATATTATTGTGATTAGCATACATTCAATATTACATAAATATGTTGCTGTTAAAAAGATTTGTTCGCATATAATCTTACATAATTGAACAACCGCTCAAAAAAGCTTGTGTCAATTGGTCGCAAGAAATAATCAAAAATACGATCCCAAGTACAGCATAACTTAAATAGTAGTTTCAATTTACAAATGAGTATGACGATAAAGAGTGCTGATGATGAAATCGTAAATAATCGATTTCACTCGGCTTATATCGGTATAATATTTGTACTAACTTTAATCCCGTTTGATATCTTCGCCTGGGTATTATTGTGCCCTACAAAGAGAGATGCACGAAAGTTTCTTATAAAGTTTTTTAAGCAAATGTTTTATTTGTTATAAAAAGTATGACAAAACTAATGAACCCCTTCCTTTTATGTTTAAAAATCAGTATACGAAATTAAGAAAAAAACAAGTAAGATTGCTATATTCGGCAGTGCCGAATCTTATATACCCTTCACAACGTGTAGTCATGCAATAAAAATTGTTTGTATCACGATTCATCTCATACGAAATACGTACATACGTATAAAAAACATACTTATATAAAAACATCCCATTTAAAATTATAAATTGAGTTTACGTATGTATGTAAAAAAAAACAAGTAAGAGCACTATATTTTTATTTTTTTATACCCACCACCAATTTTGTGTACATTTAAAGCACAACATTTATTATTTTGTTAATTATTATGGAATAATCTCTTTATAATAAAATATGAATCACTTTCTTTGTAGAGGGTGCTTAAATTTTAAGGGTCCATGTTGAAGGTGAACTACATCTAAACTTCAACTTTTTTCTTGTATTTCATTTGACATTTCTGAATCTCAAACTTACTCAATTTGATCCGTGGAAAGATACGCAAATGAGCAACGCTTTAAAGTTATTCAGGTTTTTTATAAAAATGGGCGTTCAAATCAAAATGCATATTGTGCACTTCGTAATTCTTTTGATCAACATAATCGTTCAAATTCGTCCACAATCGGGAGAACAGATCTGTATAAAATGTTAGAAAATCTGTGAATGCCTTCTTAGTTCGTTGAATGGGAACCATTGTTGTTTTTAGCGATAGTGTGGCAAAAGAGCAGTTAACCTCGACTCATCATCATGCCCAACAATTGAGCATCAACATTGTCATTAAAAATTTGGACCATCAGATAGAGGAGAGCGCCAAGGATGGGGGGGGTTTCATTAGGCCGATATTTTGTTAAATGCATAATTGAACCATACAAATATTATCATTACAAAAAGAAATAACAATAATTTCCTAAAAAATTTGTGTTTTATTTAAATACAACATCGGTCCTTAAATTTTAACCACCCTTTATAACTTCGAGATGCTACTAAAATACTTTTGTAAATGTAGTCTTTCAATGAAAGTGGGCGTTAAAGTAGGTGTGTCAATAAAGTTTCTGCTAATAAATACAACTTAGATATTTCAATATAGTCCTTCATTTTTCCAAACACTTTGTCAATAGAGAAATTACATGAATTTAAGATAAACCGTTATATGGGAGGTAGGCGTTAAAGTGGGCGTGTCACCTAAACTTTTTGGCATAACAATAACATTGATTAGAAGGATATACGTAGCAAATTTGATCATCATACCTCTAGTTTTGGCGGTTTTGTGAGCTTTTTAATTTCATTAACGGTAGATAACGTGACAAAGTGGTCGTTATAGTAGGCGTGTCAAAGTTGTTTTTGTTAATGAGTACAGCTTAGATGTTTCAATGTAGGCGTTTATCATTCCAAAATATCTATTAATAGAGCTATTCTATGAATTTTAGTTAAAACGTTATATGGGTGGTGGGCGTAAAAGTGGGCGTGGCACATTAATTTTCCGTTGCAAAAAAGCGCCTCACCAAAAAGCAAAGTGTGTAAAATTTCAGAGTCGTACATCCAATTTTGTTGCTTTTATGACGTTTTTGTTTTTAAATATACCGAAAAATACACTGTGCGGTATAAATTTTCGTACATTTTGATCGATAACTCCTCTCCTAATGCATAGATTTAGATAATTTTGACCTATTCTTGCTTTGCGAGCTATAACTCTCTTCCTAATATTCCGATTTAGCCCATTTTCAATACCAAACAAACCTTGTCTATAAGAAAGATTCTGGCAAAATTTGAGCCCCCTAGCTTTTTCGGTGCGACCTCTATCGTGCTTTCAGCAGACGGACAGACGGACGGACATAGCTAGATCGTCATAAAATCAAACCCCGATTCAGAATATATATACTTTATGGGGTCTAAAATGGATATTTCGATGTGTTACAAACACATCCTCGACTCCTCTATTCATAAGCTTTCAGAAAATATAAGTATGTATACTTTATCGGGTCGGAAATGAAAATTGTAGAAATTTCACACGAAATGACAAACCCCTTTCACTGTGTAAAGGGTAAAATAAGCAACACAAAAGAAAATTAAATAAATTATCCAATTAATTTTATAAAGAGAATAATAACACCTAATTTTGTAAATCACATCCCCTCACTTTAGAAAATATTTTATATAAATTTTGATCTTAATGTCATAAGGAAATATGTGATGTATACTCAAGTGAGTTGTAGTGATATATAAAATGTGGTAGATAATTTGTATTTTTTTTTGTCACTCTTGTTAATGTTTCTAATACAAATTAAGAAACCAATTGTGCCAAATATTAAGGAAAAAAAAACATCAAAGAGCTTTTTGCATATTTCCAACACGTTTTTTTAATTTTCTAAAAAGATTTTTTTGTTTGCTTTGGACAGTATTTTAATTTATGTATGTCAATGTCTAGATATTGTTTTGTTGTATTTAGATATCTTTCTCATTTAAATAGAAATTTTCATTGGTGGTTTGGGGGTAAATTGTAATATTAAAAACTTTTTAAGTAAATTAGTTTTAAATGTGAATTGAAAGGTAATTTTCTATTTTTTTAAAATTTATTTGTAATATATAGGTATATTACAAATTACACTTAAATTTAGAATTTAGGGAAGCAATTGTCTTAAACGAATTTGTTATTAAGTAATTCTTTTTTTTTGCTTTTGTAATTGTTGAAAAGTAATGCAATTTTAGTTCTTTTCAGGTTAGTCCAGCGATTTTATCTCCATTTATGTCTCTTTTTAGAGAGTTTTATTAAACACTAGAAAAGCCCGGCGCGCGTTGCTACGCCCCTTAATGAATAAAAATGCATTCTGATTTTTAATTGAATATCAAGTGCAAAAACTAAAAATTATAACTTTATTTAATAGACGTGGCACTGACCACTTTTCTAATCACGAAACTGTATAGTCATGACAGCTCAATATGTGTGCAAAGTTTCAGAAAAATCGGTTCAAGTTCCAGTAGCTGAAAATGATAACTTTTTTTTATGGGCGTGGCACTGCCCACTTTTCTAATCACGAAACTGTAAAGTCATGATAGCTCAATATGTGTGCAAAGTTTAACAAAAATCGGTCCAGAGCAAGTACCGCAAAATTATATCTTTTTTTATGGGCGTGGCACTGCCCACTTTTCTAATCACGAAATTATAAAGTCATGACAACTCATTAAGTGTGCAAGGTTTCAGAAAAATTGGTCCAGTGCAAGTACCTCGAAATTCAAACTTTTTTATGGGCGAGGCCCCGCCCACTTTTCTAATTACGAAATTATTTAGTCATGAGAGCTCGATATGTGTGCAAAGTTTCAGAAAAATCGGTCATGTGCAAGTAGCTTTTTATTAAGCCCATTAAACTAAATAAACGCTCCACTTCAGCGTTTGGAAATGGTAAAACCAAAAGAGACAGCACAAAATCCGATAATTCCTTAAAAAGATTTTCATTAATTGAATTTCTAAATTGGTTAACTTGAATCCAGAACTCCGTAGTGTCCATATTGGTATGCCGGATTTGTTCAGCTATATAGCTCCACTAATTTTGGATTTTTTCCATTTCATTTATACTAAAATTTATATCTTCTGAGATACAAGCAATAGGTGCCTTAATTTGTTTAAGGGTACTATCTATTGAAAATGTTGAAATTTTTTTTTTTTATATCAAAATATTTTTGGGAAGCCGATATTTTAGTTCATTTACAAGCGATTTTAAAAAATTTAAACAAATATTTCTGATTGTGTCTTCTTCTTCAGAAGATATTATATTTGTTTCTTTATTATTTTTTAATAACGTTTTGAATTCATATCCTGAATATGGATTTGGTAGCAAATATTCTTCAAATATTTCTTCCTCATCTCCCAAAGTTATGTCCATCAGCTTTTCCTTTATATATATTTTACCAGCTATAACATTTACAAGAAAGAAAATATCATCTAAAATTTACATATAAAAGATAATTGATTGCATTTAAATTGTATATAAAAAAAGTTCAAAAAACGCCGTATTATTATGTAAAAGTGCTAAACTAGCACCTAGCACTTTTTTGAAAATCTTTTGTGCTAACTTAAGAAAAAAAAAAATGCTAAATCTAGCATAAAAAGTACTAAAATGGCACGCCTGTATACATATATTCTTTTTCATGATTTTACACTCAAATGTATTTAAGAAGAGAGAAAGAACAAAGAAAATAATTAACTGGTGAATTTACAAGGTGTCATAAAGGTAAAATATTATATTTAAAAAAAAAAAATTTTAATCTTTAAACATTATAAAATAAACAATACAATGCTTTTTAGTCATTTAACAATTTTAAAAAGTTGTGATATCATGACAATACGACACTTAGGATTGCTTGTGAATACTCCAAATATGTTTGGAAATATTTAACAAAATATCAAAGTAAAATATTGTTGTCATCATCTTTCCTGTAATTATTAAACAACAAAATTTTAATTTAATTTTTGGTTGCCAACTCAACAGCAATATCATTAACAACATCTTCAGCAGCAACCGGAAAAACACAAAATCTATTAACTGTAGCACTGCAGCACTTACTTAAACCCAAAAATAATAAGAAAACCCGGAAAAGGAAAGAGGTAAAATCTAATTAAGTTTCCAAATTCATTCAAAAAATGTAACACAATTATAAGACCTAAAATTAATTTAAAATAATTCAATTTATTTCTTTAAATTTTTCTGTTTTTCTAACTTATTTTTCTTGTTGCTTTTGTGGTTATTGCTCTAAGGGAAATACAAACAAATAGTCTAGACTAGACAATAAGACGGAAAAGAATAAAATTGTGTAGAATTTTTTTCGGGAATACTTATTAAATTTAATTAGTCTGTTGTCTCTGTGAAAAACAGAGACAATCATTTTCTTTAGCTCATATCTTATAGCATGTTTCCACAGCACATTCAATTACTTGATTCGCTCTTTAAATTACTTAAGTGAATTACCCTGTTTCCACGACATATTGTTAATTTTATTTGATAATTCTTCTTTGTGCTTTTTTTTTAAATTATCGTTTTGTTTTTGTTTAAAAACAATATTGTAAATTTATAAGAAATGTATTCAAATAATATCATTTTTAATTACAAGAAAATAAAAAAAAGTGCAAGAAAATAGGACCAGTGCAGCCAGCAAACCCTCTAAACACAATTACGTCTCATCCAATAATTTTGATGTGGCCAATAGTCTTCTAGACATAACAACTTTCTTTAAAATTTTCTTTTTGCTTTCATTTTATTTTTTATATTTGAAATTAAACTTTTTTATTTTTGCTTTTCGCTTTGCTTTGATTTCTTTGACAGCTGGATAGAGAAGACACTGATTTTATTATAATTCGGATGGTAATTCTAAATGAATTACCTACAAAAATGGTAATTTTCTTTGAAAATTTTGCATGGGAATATTATGTAATTTGGTTCGTAATTAGGCTTTGAATTATAAATAAGACATCGAATTACGAAGATCGTTGCCGTGGAAACATGCTATTAGTTTGAGATAAGCCAGCATAGCAAAATTCAACCCATACCTGATTAATTAATGGAGTTGAAAGTATACGAGGGACCTTCTAAAAGTTGATTTCAAAACACATACGGACAGAACGACAGATGGAATTAGCTAAATCAATTCCTCTATATTTAAGGATATGATATATAGATATTCTTTATAGAGACGCAAATAAATATTGTAGAAATTTCAAACTGAATGATGAACTTATATAAAGCCATTTACATTCTCGTGCGAATGGTATGAGAGCATAAAAACTACGCTTTGAAAATTGTAATAAAACGTACCTACTAATGATGTTAAAAGCACACAGATTCATAAATGTTGGCTAAATTGTCATAAGTTGTAAACGTTTATTGTTACTTATGTATTTATACTATTTGCTGCTGTGATGACACGTTTTCGCCGGCTGCTAGGGTAGACGCAGCGGTGGCTAAGGTCGTTACAGATTTAAAGGAAAAAACACACGTGGTTTTCATTTAACGTTATATATCGCATCTATATTTCTTAAAATAAACGCACTACTACTTATAGTTGGCATGCGACATACTCGTTTTATGTCCAGGTACTACGGAGCGAGCGGCTAACGATTAGGTGTTCCAGCCTCCAATCGCTTCTCTGACTGCCCTCGATATCTCCTATTGGAGAGGTGTCTCAGCCGCCAATAACGATTCTCGTTCGCTCTCAAGATTTTATATTGAAAAGGTATCCCCGCCCCCAATACAATACAGTGCTGTCTGGGTAGAGTGAACTTATTTTTGCAGAGCTATTTCACTATACTCAGGTTGTTCACTAAATCAAGGTTTTTACTTAAAACAAATTTATTTATATTAAATGCATTCATAGGTTATAAATTTTATTTATTTCCATGTAATACTAAAGTAAAAATTTAAATTTTGTTAACCGATATTTGCATTGCTCGCGAAGGCCTTCAGCCCATTCGATACACTTATCAAAAATCTTAATGGCTTCAGCAGCTGATATCGGATTTGGTTTTGCTGGTGTTTCGCCATTGTCTTCATCATCTGATATTTAAAATGTAGCGACGACGTCTTGCCCAGAATTTAGCTGTTTGTTCTCTATTGACCTATTGACACGACCTTAATGGAACATGCGCGCAGACTAAAATAAATTAACACTTCATAGAATGCGTATTTGTGACAGTAACTTGTCAACTTACTCTAAAAGAATCGTTACTTTACCGTTATTTTATATTATCTTTAATTTGTATACTCTTTTTCATTATTTTTCTCTTCGCCAAACCTAAAAACTAACTATAAATATGTTCACTCTATAGAGGTTCATGAGTGTTCATTCTACAGAGTAGTCAATGTAAACATTCTGGTGTTCACTCTAAAGAGGTATTCATAGCATATTGGGTTCACTATACCCAGACAGCACTGTATCTGACTTTGCACACAGCTAGAGATAAGCTACCAGAGAGGTGTCCCAGCCTCTGGTGATTATCTAGCTGCTTCTAACTACTATAATTACTTAACTTAGAGAGGTACCCTAGCCTCTTATATTTGTTCTTACCGTAGCGCGAGCTGTCAACCAACTGTGGAGCAAACTGTAATGCGTTTGGGAAATCCTGATATAGGTCTAGAATTATACACGCACTTAACATAGTATAAGTGTAAAATTAGCACTGTAAATACGTAAATAAATACAAACTTTTTCAATGTCATATATGTTTATAAAAACTAACAAAAATATTTAGTCTATTCAATGTTATTAGTCAATAATTTTAATCAAAGAAATTATCATCATTGTGGTTTTAATTAACCGATTATCAGTAATTTTTTTTGTCGAAAATATTTTTTTATTATTATTGGAAAAATAAACATGAATTAGTTTTTTATTTTTATTGATTATCTGGCAAATTATCATTAAAATATTATTTTTAAAAGGAATTTTGATAAACCATATAGAGCTAAATTTTTGAAAAATTTTCAAGAGAGTGAATAAACAACAAATAACAATTCAGTAAAAACTTAAGAGAAATTATTTATTAAAATCTTAAGGCAGAATTAGTTTGTGCGTATGAATCAGCTGTTTTATTTCTGTTCAATTGAAAATCTGTATGTGTGGTTTGTTGTTCCTTTTTCGTTCTGTTCTGTTGCGGACAGATCTGTAGAAAATATAATTTAACGTTGAGTGACGGCCATCGAAAGAGAAACAGCTGTTATTAAGGTGTCTTTATTTTAAAGGTGACTACAACAGAGATAACCCCTTTGCTTATGAATGAAATCTGTCACTACAAATTTCTTTTTTATGTATGGACTTTGACGAGAAAAATATACAAAAAATATATTAAGCTTGTTCTTGTAAGATTATCTTACAAAGTAAAGCAGATAAGATTTTACAGAAGAAGTAACTATAAAAATAAAACAGCAGAATGCCATGCCACAGAACGACAGAACAGAAAGTAAAGACTAATGAGGCCTTTATAAGTAAAAAAACGTCGAAAAGAGTAAATGAAGTGTTGTAAAAACTTACCTTTTATGATTAAGAAATTTTAAAATTGACTTATCTTGACTTAAGATGTTCAAATATACCTGTAGCTTGGAGCGAAAAGGGACAATGTCAAAATATTTACATTTGGGAAAATTGGATTTGAGCTTCAACTTTTATAGATGCTTTCATAGTGACATTGGCCAGCATTTTATTTATGAAGCTGTTCTGGGTTAAGTATGACTTTAGCTGTTTTACCATAATAAAATAGAGCAAGAAAACAAATCTAATGCAATGATTAACTTAAAAGAGCAAAAAAGTGACATTGACCCTTTTAGCTCCAAGCCACAGATATATTTGAACAAAGTTTTTTATAGCAAGAGCGAGTTATTTGAGATTTTATAAAAATCACAAGTGAAAAATATTAAATTGCTAAAAATACAACATTCGTGTAGTTAAATGCACATTTTACTCACCTTTTTCATTAAAATGCTGCGGCAATTGTATGTCAATCGATTCGAAATAACCTCGAACTTCATTGCAATGCTGATTCGTTGCGTCCTTAAAAGTGGAATCACGACGTTGCAAACGTCGATTGTGACTGTGATGGTGATTATGATGATATTGTTGTTGCGAGTCTAAATCGAATTTTGTAGCTGATACTGAAACCACAAATGCTGTGGTCAGAAACAGCGAAATAATTACAAATTTGAGTAGAGTGTTATTAAGATATTGCGATAAATTCTGTTTAAAGGCCATGGTGAAAGTGTAGATTTTTACTTGTGCTTTCAAAATTTCAAAATTCTTTTTATAACAATTATATATTTTAAAAACAAACAAAAAAAATATTGTGCTAGTATTTGATTTATATTTAACAATAATTTTTAACTTTTGGTTTCACTTAATTTTTTTTTAATTTTTTATTGTTGCGATTTTGTAATTTTTGTTTGGCTTTTTTTTTAATAATACTTCACATTTTTTGTAAAACACTATGTTTTTCAAAAATTTTGGATTTTTTCGTGTTTAATTAAATTGGTTTATTTTGTGGGCACAAACAAACTTAATTTGTGTGTAAATTGCTACTGTAAAATTCACTTATAAAGCTTTTAATTTATTTTTTTTTTTTCAATAAAATCACTTCACTTTATGTTTTTGTTAATTTATTATTTTTTATAAATTTTCTTTTAAACATTTTTTTAAATCTTTCTTGATTATTCGCAATATTTTTTTGGACTATTCTGGCACTGCTATTTTCAATATGCTTTCTTTTTAAGTATACTTTGTTAGCTTATTCTTTTTTTGTATATCTTTTAGATATTTTTGGAATATCTATTATTTTTTTTGCTTATTTACTTTATATAATGGATATGGATTCCAATTTATATTTGTTGTTGTTATTTGCCTCAATTTGTGCGTAGCTTTAATGGTATTGAAAATAAGATATTATTGTATCTTATAGATTTTATTTGTGTATCTGTGAAGAAAAACAAGAAAACCAAAAAGTATTGTTAATATAATTTTCACGATTTATTGCTGTATATTCGAAAGATAAATTTGTATCGTTTTTAGAAGTATCTTTAAGATTTTGTATTTAAAAAAAAAATATATTTGTATCTTTAAGATATTTTTAAAGCATAAACGAAATAATAATAAAATAATAAATAATATTTCGATAGCTTTTGTATATTTGTTTTATACACATATTTAATTGTCTATGTTTATAAATAAGAAAGTATATTTATTTTTTTATTTATTTAAAGTTTGGCAACCAAGCCTCTTGAGGCCCTATGCTCCTCATAGGAACTAAAGGTGGAGTTACATACCATCCGTTCATGCGTTGTTGCGTTTGATACTTTTTCACCTTTTTATACGTTTCTAAACTCAAGTTACACACAATGCGTTTTATGCATCAACTCTTATGTTTTAATCAGCTGTTGTGTTAGGATTGCCATTCGTACTGTTTTAAACAGTACATGTACTGTTTTTTGTAATGTGTACTGTTATATTCACAATACCTAAAACAGTACGAAAAAGTACTGTTTTTTATATTTGTACTGTTTTTGGATACACATGTATTGAATTTTGTAATTTTTTGAAGAATGAAATAGGAAAAAATTGTATTGTTAAATGTGTACAAAAAAGGGATAAATATTTATAATTTATTTTTGAATTAACTTTTTTTGTAAGCATAAATTATTTTCTTTTATATAACTATACCACCTCTATTTGTGTTGTATAATTATTTATTGAATTTTAAAAATTATCAAATGTATTCATTTTAAAAATTCAATTGACTTTTTTTAGAATTTTTTTAACAATATTTAATTAGTACTTTTGGATTACTATATATAATTTAAAAAATATCAATTTTAAATGACAAATTATCAATTTTAAAGTAGACTTTACTTTATTGTTCATAAAAATTGTTATTGTCTTTAAAATAAACTTCAAAAAAATTATTAAAAGTAATATTATAGTCGACTTTAACAAGAAATGTTTTCTTTTTGTTGAGCCTAAACATTATTTTCTTAAATATTGTTAAATATTGATTTTAAGTTCAATAACAATTTCTATGCGTGATAGATTAAGTGCCATTATTACAGCTTGTCTTTAGTTAAAGGTAGGATTTTGTCTGTTCGATAAATAGCTTTGCATTATTACATCTTCCATTTTTTATTGTTATTATTATTAAATTTAATAATATTTAATGAATAAAAAATAATAAATTAAGGGTTTATAATGCAAAGCCATTTATCTGCCAAACAAAATTCTGCCTTTAGCTAACGGCAAGTTGTAATAATGGCCCTAAGTCTACTTAAGAATTGATAATTTGTCAATTACAAGTGATATTTTTTACGTTATAAATAGTATTCCAAAAGTATTAATGGAATATTATTGTAATTTTAAGAAACAAATTAATTGAATTTGCATATTATAGATAATTTCAAAATTCAACTCGTAGTTTTTGAAATTCAATTACCAATTTCGAAATTCTATTTACTATTTTTTAAATATAATTAATAACTTTTGAAATACATTAGATCATTTTCAAAATAAAGTTTGAAAATATAGTGCATAATTCTGAAATATAGTCGAAAATGTTAAAGCATTGGTATTTCGTTTATTCAAACTAGTATCAATATTAAAATTGAAAAACGACGTTAAATTTGTGTTTTTGACCACGTGTTTACATGTTTTTATGTTTCTTCTTAATTATTTTTAAATAAAAATGTGGTGTATTGAAGTAAAAGTTATGTTATCAAAATCAAAATGTACTGTTTTTCTTTTTTTTTTAAATTACTGTTTTTCCCCCTCAATGTACTTTTTTTCACTTTTCAAATATGGCAACCCTATGTTGTGTTTATATTTTTATTAACTAAAAACAATTTTGCCAAAATGGAAAGTAAAATTGACAATTTAAGGGCATTTATGGAATTCATTTAGTTTATGTACATGATATTTTGTGCTACAAAAAGTTCAAAAATAACACAAGCATCAATAAGCATCTCCTCCATTGCACTTGTTTTCTTTTAATAATAAACAGAGATGACACTCAGCACATAATAATTATCGATAAGTGGAATAAAAATTTTGGTAATGAAAAAATTGTGTTTAAAATTAGTTTTTATGAATGTTTTTCTTAAAAGTAATTGTAAACTTAATTTCGAATGCTTTTTCTTTTATTAAAAACATTTTTTAATACAAAAAAATTAAAAAAATAAATCCACCACACAATCAGATTTATCGATAATATCGACAAAAAAATATTATTTGTCATCCATGGCTATCAACAACAGCTGACATTTATTCACCTTTTATGCGACGGATACAAAAGTAGAAAGTAAACCTACTTTGCTGCGTTGATACGTTTATGCATTCTATGCGTTTTGCCGTGTAACTTGTCACATACAATTACACTGATTCTACTTTTTGACTGATGCATAAAACGGAACAACGGATAGAACGCATGGTATGTAACTCCAGCTTAAAGGAACCAATATATATATATATAACCGAGCCTCTAGGCCATAATCGGCTACAAACTTCTACTTAAAAAATTTACAATGTTTTTTACTTAAACTTTAAAAATATAATGTAATAATAAAAAAAAAGTGCTATATTCGGCCGTGCCGAATCTTATATACCCTTTACAATGTATAGTCATGCAATAACAATTGTTTGTATCACCATTCATCTCATATGAAACACATGCATACATATAATAAACATCCCATTGCAGAATTAAAAATTGAGTTGACGTATTTATGTTTAAAAAAAAATTACAAAAAAATAATATGTATTTAAAACAAAAAAAAAAAAAAAAACAATAAAAAAAATTTAAAAAAAAATTTAAAAAAAAAATTTTTTTTTAAATTAAAAAAAAAAATTATATAAAAAAAATAATAAAAATATAAATAATATATAAAATAAAAAAAAAATTTTTGTCTCAGCTGGGATTCGATGCCACGTTTACTCTATCTAGTATATATGTATGTTGTTGTAATTGTGAAAAAAACGAGGTGGTCGTGGTTTTTTGCTTATATCTCAGAAAGTTATGGGGCGATTGTGCTGAATTTTAATAGCGATTCATTCCTGGATATTTCCAAGAGATTGATACCATACTCAGATCTGAGGAACATATAGTTGCTTCTAAAAGTTGATTTCAACCAACACACGGACAGACGATCAGGGCTTAATCGTCTCCTCTATTGATAAGCTTTCAGAAAATATATACTTTATGGGGTCGGAAATGAAAATTGTAGAAATTACAAAGCTATATATGTATACGCTTGTACACCACAGGTGAAGGGTATAAAAATAAAGGAATTAAAAATATAATAAAACTTAAAATATTTTTATATTTTTCACCATTATGTATCTCTAAAATATTTTGTTACAACTGATTAACTGCTGTATTTTAAAAGAAATGTTTCAATAGTTTTTATTAATACGCAAAATGCAGTGGAGGTTTATTTAAGATGATTTCAACAGTTTCAGCATCTTTTATATATACAGTCAAAGCTCAATTAATCGAACGATATATTGTCAGGCCCTTTCGTTGTATCGAATAATTCGTTACATCAAAAAGATTTATTTTATAGTAGTTCTATTAGGTTAACATAAAAAAACCAAATTATTTTAACTAATATAAGATATACAGAAATAAGTTAAGAATATACATTTGTAGTTTGATTTCAGTTTATTAAATCGTCCACAATGAAAGATATCTAAGTTGAATAGTATAAAAATGTTAAAATGATAAAAATGTTAAAAAAAAGTGTTTAAATATAGCTGGCGTTCGGAAAAACTGAACTCAAGAGTCTTATTCCGCGTTTCATGTACACAATTTCTTCTTGTTGCATCATCTGTGCCAGTGGGGTCTCATCTTCCTCGTCAAAGTCCAAATTACCAGGATACAATATTTTATTCCAGCACTTTGCTAATGTATATTGCTTTAAATTACGCCAAGCCAAAGCTATCGTGGATGTTGCGTCATAGAGTAAGAAAGAGAGCAAGAAATTAAAAAAAAAATTAGCTGCTTCAGATGACACCATTTTGGCTAGAAGACTATTTCTATATTGTAATTTTACTTAACGAATAGCATTTTGATCGATTGGTTGGATAAGAGGTGTCACGTTTGGTAGTAGTCTAATGCAATATTTTTTTAATCTAGCTAATCACTTGCGTTGAACCCGCCATTACAAAATTTGTTTTGAATTTCAATGTCTTTTTATTTCAGAGCTATTCCTATTACTGGTGCAAACTACTTCCTTTGATTTAGAAACCAATCGAACAGCTTTTGCTTCATCCTTGGGTTCTCAGCTTCTTTAAGTGATCGAAGGTTCTTTGATCCATATTTGGTAGCTTTTAAATTTAACACACTTTTGTCTTTCATTTTCTTTAATGTGCATATTGAAGATTTTGGAATCCCATATTCGTGTAAAGTTGCACTAAGGCCTTTTTACAGTCATCCAAAATTTTTATTTTTTCACTTAAAGAAATTCTTTTTCTGTTTCCCATTCTTATTTTACGCTGAAACTCTTAACAATCTGATAAAAAAATGAAATGAGCATTCATTGAAAAACAAACGGTATTTTAACGTTTTAGGTTCCCTTTTCTATTGTTTTTGAATTTCATATAAATATTTACACACATTTTTTATTTGTTTTATTTTTAGCGCTTATCTTTTGTTTGAGTTTTTGCCCTGCGTTCGTTATATAGGGTATAAGTTTTTTGATATGTTCGTAATATAAGGTGGTCAATGTAAAAAATTTGATCGTACGTTATATCGCGTTTTCGTTCAATCGAGAATTCACTATACCGGGCTTTGACTGTATATATTTTATTTAATTTAGGAGTGTGTGCTAGATGTTTGTTTTAGACTTAGTTACTGTAGTATCTAAAAGATATTTTTACTGTTTTTTTTAATTATTTTTTTTCAATATTTTTTTTTTAAATTTTAATAAAATCAACGATCTTCAGCACATAAATGTTAAATCTATTCATCTTAATTACTTATTTAGTTTGTCTTCAAGTTTGCTTACTAGACATTTTAAACTTTTAATTGTATTAGTTTTAATTTATAGACAAAAATATACCTT
Organism: Phyto melanocephala; assembly: GCA_941918925.1. Taxonomy (NCBI): domain Eukaryota; kingdom Metazoa; phylum Arthropoda; class Insecta; order Diptera; family Rhinophoridae; genus Phyto; species Phyto melanocephala. Next base: position 93,501,378 of record OW799235.1, on the reverse strand, counting down.
TAAATGTATGTTTCAGCTGTTTTAAAAAAAATTTTCTTATCTATTTTTGATTATTAGGCATTCATTGTTCTTATAATATATTTTAAACTTATATAAAATATAGTTGCCTTTTATATAGATCTTGCTATTGTTGCTTTTTTAAGATCTATCCCATACATTTGCATCTGTTTGTATTTATTAGCATTTTTATAAAACAGGGTATTCCAAAATAAAAACAAAATTTGTTTTAAATAAAAACAAACGTTTCTTTGAATTAAAAAAAAAATTATATTATTCAGTTTCGGCTGATCTGGAATAGCAAATAGCTCAGCTTAAATGCGGTTTTAATTTTGTAAATATGTATATGTAAATCAACATTATAAATACAATACTCTTGAATGTAGTGCTTTACATATTTGCTGCTGTATTCATAAAAACTATTTTAGGTTTATTGAAAGCTTATTTGACAGATGTTGCATAGAAATTTGTCAAATAAGCATTCAATAAACCTAAAATATTTTTTATGAATACGGCAGTTGAACTTTAAAGTTTTAGCTATAATTTGTTTTCTTTGTTGGCTGGCAATGCGCACATATTTTAATCTTGTATACATTTTGCAACACCCTATGAAATTATGTTTTATTTAATTTATGACTAATAATTTTAGTTTTCTTCTCAAACACATAATATAATTATAACTCAACACATAATAAAATTTGTGACATTTATTTATTTATTTAAAAAGAAATTTGTGGCGTCATTCTTGAATACTTAAAAAGATTAAGGGCATTGCAAGAAAGAAAAAACTTTATAATAAAAAAAACTTAGTTTGTCCAATTTTTATTCTAAAGTTCTAATTTAGAATAATTTCTTATTTCAACAGTTGCTTTGAAATATTTTAGTTAAATTTTTTCTAAAGTTTTGAATAACGCAAATAAAAGCACTGCAATAATTTTAGTCACAGAGACAATATGTTAAACATGATGTACATAAGTCCATTGATTTATTAATTAAACTAATGATTTGATTATACATATAATATTTTTTAAAAGGGGATCGTAGAGGAAGATGTAAGAATTCTCTAGTAAGATTAAAGATATGCAATGTTATTGAGCATTAAAAAAATAATTTAAACAAGTAAGAGCGCTATATTCGGCCGTGCTGAATCTTATATACCCTTCACAACGTATAGTCATGCAATAACAGTGGTTTGTGTCACCATTCATCCCATATGAAATACGTACATACATATAAAAACATACATATATAAAAACGTCCCATTGTAAAATTATAAATTCACGTATGTATGTTAAAAAAACAAAAAAAAAAAATAAACAAAATTAAAAAAAAAATTTAAAAAAAAATTAAAAAAAAAATTAAAAAATTAAAAAAAAAATTATTATATATATTATATTATATATAAAACAAAAAAAAATTAAAAAAAAAATAATATAAATAATATATTAAATAAAAAATAAAAAAAAAAAAATAAAAAAAAAATTTTATAATAAATAAAAAAAAATTGTTTTTTGCTCAGCTGGGATTCGATGCCACGTTTTCTCTAACCAGTATACACGTTTGTATGTATGTATGTTGTTGTTGTAATGTTGTTTTTGTGAAAAAAAAATCGAGGTGGTCGTGGGTTTTTGCTCATATCTCAGTTGTTTATATACCGATGTTTCTGATTTTCAATACCGATATACTCCCGAATATTTCTGATATTTTAATACCTTAGCCGGGTCCAACCTATGTCGGGGGGCTTCAAAAAGTTGATTTCAACATACACACGGACAGACGGTCAGACTGACAGAGCTTAATCGACTCCCCTATTCATAAGCTTTCAGAAAATATATACTTTATGGGGTCGGAAATGAAAATTGTAGAAATTTCACACGGAATGACAAACTTATATATACCCTTTTTCACTGTGTGAAGGGTATAAAAATAAATTGAATTTTAGTTATACCAATAATCTGACAATTACAAACTTTCACAATTTAGTATTATTAAGTGATGCTAATGACGAATTATGCTTACGCAGCTTCAACATGGTAAATTAGCATATGAAACCATTTGATGCTTACATTTTAATACAACCAGAAATATTTTTTTTGGAATCTTGCAAATTGATCCACGACAGGTTTTATTACTGCAGGTTAAGAGATTGCAATAAATGTTAGACATACAAAAAAAACTCTAGAAACGGTATTTCTTTATTACAGATATTCCAAGAATCCGACTCCAATTGCGTGCAGAATTAACATAAAGACAGCTGTTATTGAATATAATGCAGATCGGTTATGAATTAAAAGCAGAAGCCGAATTACGGCATTTGAACGTGATCGAAATTTTAAAATTCTTATTAGAATCTCTATACCTTAAGCACAGCGAACTCGATCGTTCGTGTAAAATTTCGATCGATATCGAATACCGTAATTCGGCGCCAGATAGTTTCCTCTCTGGTAATCAGGCTGAATTCATACAACTTTTTTTTACAATGGGAAAACTATTGCAAGGACAACCAAACACTGTTAGATGGTCCAACTGCAGATATTATAAAACAAAGAGTATAGGGTTAAGTGTAAAATCAAACCTGATAAAAATCCACCCACGTTTATATTGACATGTACTACATACGAATTCACTCATTCTAATGTTTTGTTTTTAAAGAAAATATGACAGTCAAACATTTATTATTACTTTTGAAACGTGATTTTCTTTTGTGTATTTGTTGCTCCACGTTTCGTAAATATCAACTGTCAGCTGTCAAACATTAAATTTTTGTTTGATTAGAAGCACTTTTCGCTAAATAAAGCACTACATGTGTTTAATTATTTTTATATTTATTTTAAGTTTATAATTTTTTGAAATAAAATTTTTTAGGTATAGCAGCTTTTAAATATATTTTTTTTAATTGGTTTATGAGGATTTTTTTAAATAAAACTTTATATTTCAAAACTTGCGTTTTAATTTTATACACTATCTTGTTTATATTATTTTTATTTATAATTTTTTATTTGTCTTATAAATACATATTAAGACATATTGCTTAAGGCGTACGAGTAAATAAATATTATGAAGATTTGAGTTTTCTTTCCAAATTTCAAGAAATATATTTTAGTTTTTAGACAGGTTTTGTTGTATTATCTCTTAGTTGTTATTTGTTTGATGTACATAATTTAATTTTTAATATATTTTTTATCTCTCTTTTTTACAAAACTTCATGCTTTTTTTAATTTCTGTTTGCTTTTCACTTAAACAATCTTTTAGATATTTTTGGTTTAAAAAGAAACGTTATCGTATAAAGAAAGAAGCACACTAAAGAACAGCTGATTTTGTACACACATTTTTTTTTGGCTAAATTTCAAAGTATTTGCATTGGCAACTTTTAAAACGTTTTTTGCCGGTGTTTATTTTTCTATTTTTATTTATTTTTTACATTAGCACGACAATTTGGTTGTATAATATACAGACACACACATTTACGCCAGAGATACATACATTAGCTTATACATAGATACACAAAGGCTCATACAAGTAGACTCACTCACGTTTACAATGCCAACGTAGAAAAAACAAAAACAAGCAGTCAGCATAAAAAAAATTCAATGAGACGCTTTTTACAAATTGACAAACTAGAAAAAAAAGAAGACAGACCGAACGTCAGACTGTCATACATAGATACGAAAACGTACGTACAACTACAAGTGTAGCAAAAACAGCAGTGAATTAAAAGTGCGAGATACACGCGCAAAACTCACTCACCGTCAACGTCAGTCTAATCAAACAAACAACAAAATAAAACAGTTGCAAATGTAAAAGCAGTCAGCAGCAGTGCTGCAATGAAATCAGCATTAACACTGCAACAACTCCTTAAATCTATAGAAAAAAAAAAACAACAACTTGGCTGTTGTTTTGGTTTGACTGTTTGAGGTTGGCTTTGTGTTGGAGAGCAACATTATACAAGAGACAAAAAAGTATCTGGCAAATGAAACGGTTTGAAGTCAGCCAGACACTACGGCAGTTGGATTTTTTTAATGTTGTTAACACGGAGCCACGGTGCCACTTATTTTACCTTTTTCGTTTTGTTTTCTTTAGACAAAATGACAGACGACAGACGGCTAACTCTACTTAGGTTGTGTGTGTCTAAAAGTGCCAATGACATAAAAAAAAACTTGATGCAGTATTAAAATCAATCAAAGCAAACTTAATAATGGCTGCTGTTGCCCATGTAAGTTGAAATGTACATGGCTTTAACTTATCCCGCTGGTTTGCAAATGTGAACTTTTGAAATGTTTGTAGATTTTTGTTAAGACCACTTTAATATTTAATTATACAGACAATAAATAGCTTAAAGATACTTTTCTTTATTAATTCATGACTGGCATACAATTTTTGGCATAAACAACTTTGTTTGATTTATTCAAATTCTTACACTTTTATTTCAATGACATAATCATTTATGTCTGCGAGAAGAATTTACTTCAAGATCTTGTTTAACATTTTCTTTATACAGTGAATATGATTTAATTAAAAAAACACTTTGTTCTAATCTCTTATTTGAAAGAATCTTCTTCCTGTTTTCATTAGTATAAAATTTATTAATTTTATAATTTTCTTTTCGAAATTTCACGTTTAATACGAACTACCCCACTCGCCCAAACGCTTAGAATGCTCGTTCACAACTGAAAGTGTATCTCAAAAATTAAAGTGCTTTCACAATGGTTTTGTTTGTGGATCGAACCTCTCTTAACATGTTTGACTTAAACAAAATGTGGATGCTGTTGCGTTCAAACATATTCTAAAACAAAATGATACAACATATTCGTCACACTTGTATTAAGTGTCTGTAAATATGTATGTGCTTATTTCTTTTTCTTTTGTTTTTGTTTTTGTGTTGGACAAATTTTACCTGTATTTTTATGTTCTCTATACCTGCCAAAATAAAACTATATTTGTGTTGTTGGTGTTATAGTATTTAACGCCGTTTTTCGCCTCAATTAGCACATTTAAATTTAAAGTTTGGCGTCTCATGTGTTGTCTTTACTTTTCTTTTCCGCTCTTGTTATCTTTTATATTTATTTCTTAATTTCTTTATGGTTTATAGAGGATTTACTGTTGTGTCTTCGCTTGTGACATTGATTTGTTATTGCTTATTTCTTTTTAGCGAATTAGGAAGGGCCTCAACAAGGACTATACGCAAATAATCTATAATATTTTTTGTAATAGCATTAAGGCACTTGAGACTAGACCCAAAGTAGTTTAAACTGTAAAAATATTTAGTAATTAACTGAAAATGCAAGTAGACTATTGGATTTATTAGTCTTGCAAAGAATGTTCGAAGATATCCGATTGAAATAATTTAACGAGTAATAAACTCGTATGCTAAAATTTTTTTAAAGAATTTTGAAAGCCTAGATTGCAGATTATTAAATTACTTCGATTTGTTTTTTTATCTTTTCCGTTATTATCATTATTTTTGTTGTAACGCCAAGGAGAAGTAGTCCTTCTGTAAGTAGAGTGATCGTTGTAAGAACACATTCTCAATGTCTGTCTTACAATTTAAACCTCGTTATCAATGTTCAGGTTAAAATATTTAATAAGAAGGGTGGTCGAAATACATGCTTTATTAAAAATAATAAACATTCCCATTATTGATGTAACTCTAGGTCATACTTTGGCTGCGACGACTAGCTGGTTCTATCTAATCTAATTTTATGGCTCAGACGATATTAGCCATTTTGATTTAATCGCATGGCACCGATCTTTATTAAACATACCCTATAAAAAATAGCAACTCAACGACAGCCAATTAGTATCGTCAAGACAGCTGATAACACGATTACTGGACTTAGTGTGCAAGATATCGATTGTTTAGCGAGCTATTTGATATAATATGTCATTCTGTTAAACTACAATTAACATTGTGCGTTTAGTTTGGGCCACCAAAAATTTCGGCCCAAAAACCAACCAACATCAGCAAAAATGCATTAATATTCTGTAAGATCTATAAATATCACTATGTCAGCGTTATTTTGTATAAAAATCCAAAAATTTTTCATAAATTCACAAAAACGAATTAATTGTAAAAAATCGTCAAAAGTCGTTTAATTTAGAATCAAATTTAGCTGCGATTTATAATCATCACATTAATTCCAAATTACTTTAGAAATCGTGGACAGAAAAGGGGAACACTTTTTTTTGGCGGAAAAGAAAAGGATATAAATTTGTCAATCCCAACAAATATATATAAAAAAGAGCACTTTTAAAAACAATTTTATTATAGACAATAATTTTTTTTAAATTTTCTATTTATGTCCAAAAGAATTTACGAAAGGCTTTATTGTCAAACGAGCTATCACACTGCGCTCCCTTTTTAACATTTATGATCAGTTTACTCTGACAAATCAACATGAATAAATTGAGGCTTTAACAATGATGCCAAATTGGACTCTGCAGCAGTTGGAAACTAAACCGATCATGTTTTATCGCTAAATTGTTTTCAGAGATAAGGGTTAATTTTTCACTCAATGGGCTTATTAATAAACAAAATTGCCGTATAGACTCCATTAAATTCACAATAATGCATCGTTTGAACCAGTTTTCACATTGATGTTTTCATCGGAACTTATTTTGTTGAAAACTCAGTCTTAACTCCCGTTAGGGCTAATGGAGATCGTTACCACATCATGAACAATTTTGTTTGAAAATATGGATAAAGAAATGTGCTTTTGACAGGGCTACGTGCCATACGGCGACCTTAATCGTCGTCTTATTTAAAAATATTGCGAGAAATGAACTTGTGGTATTCAAGGTCAAGTTGAGTCTTCTCAATTATATCCCGTGAGCCCATTGGGAGTTATTAGTTTATGCTGAGAAACGTGAAACAATTGATGCCTTGGTAACCAACTTTGTTCATAATATATTTCCAGTAAAGCTCGAAAAACTAGTGTAATGATCACAGAGGGGTTAGGTTAATATTAACAAAAACAAAACTCTTATTGTTTAGGTTGCCGGCGCTAAGTAACACCACTGCCCTCACCTAAAAAATATTTCCTGGCAGATTAAATGCCTTGGACTTTTTTGTTGACTTTAAGCAAATGAAATGCTTTTTAAGAAAAATATACCAGTTAAGGGCTAAAGTTTTTAATAATTCTTATTTAAAATTTTTGGGGTTTTTATACATAAATAACGGTATCTTTAAATTACAAAAATACCTTATTTGTTGTTATATATTTATATTGAGTGACAATTTTAAAATATAGAGTATATTTATAGAAATGTAATAATAAACTTAAAACTACCCCATAGTGTAATATTAGGCGCGAACACTTTAAAGTGGATACTATGACGAACTTGGAATGCCTGAGAGTTTCAAATTTGAGATCGATAGGGGATATCTGTTATGGGTTTGGGCTTTAAGTGTCCTTCTTTTTAACCTAACCAAACCTAAGAGTATATATAGTTCGTGTGAAATTTCTACAATTTTCATAAAGTTTTATTTTATGAAAGCTTATGCATAGGGGAGTCAATTAAACACTGTCCGTCTGTCCGTGTCTATAATAAAATCAACTTTTTAAAGCCGCCAGACCCGTGTAAGACACCAAAATATCAGGAGCAGATTGGTATTGAAAATCAAAAAAATCGCTCTATAAACAACTGAGATATGATGAAAAAACATAGACCACCTCGTCCTTTCACACTAATACAAACTGATTGAACGTAGGTTCGAATCTCAGTTAAGACAAACAAATTTTTTATTTATTTTAATTTATTTTTATCTTTCTTTTCTTTTTTCTATTTTTTTAAACATAAAGTCATTATAAAGAAAATGAAACATATATATATGTAATAGGACGGGCCAAATTGGAAATTCAGAATTTATTTGTCAAATGTTAATTTTAGGCTATTTTTCGACAAAACTCTACTAAGAATAAAAAAAATATTGGTATCAATACAGATTCTGAAAGGAGATAAAAATACAAACAAGACCAGATTGAGAAATCTACTATAATTCTATCCGATTTGATGATGAATTTTATTAAATTATTATATGTATATATGGAAAAATATCTATTTTGAAATTTTGGGGGGCTCCAAACCGAACTTAGAGCTATGGTCTCTTGAGCAAAATTTCTCAGAATCACCTATAGATTACGTTTTTGCTATACGCTTCATCCAAAAAAAATTAACCGGCCCTAGTATGTATGTATGTACGTATTTCATATTAATGAGATGAATGATGATACAAACATAACAAATATACGTTGTGAAGGGACTATAAGATTCGGCACGGCCGAATATAGCATTCTTACTTGTTTTTTACAATTAGTAGTGCCATCAGGCTATTACGAGTAACAGAGATGATCGAAGCTCTGTTTTTGCATTTTCTTTTATTTAAAAGAAACTAAAACAATTCTTTCTCTTTGGTGTTCCGAGCCATAGCATTTTTGTTATTTTTTTGGAATATTTAACTGTTTGTGATTTTTTTTAGGATTTTGTATAAAAAATACTTCAAAAAGAACTTACAAAATCATAAAACTGTCTATAATAATTTTTGAAATATTTTTAAGGGACAAATTAATACTCAGTTCTAACCCAATCAATATGTTGGCCTGTTTCGAGGTTAATAGTCATCAAAAAAAAAAAAAAATTAACTATAAAACCATAAACAATTCCCTATAAATTTATATTAAATTACATAATTGGAACACACACTCAGCAGTAGTCAATCATGGGTAAATTATGTCTCTTGAAAATTTTTCATTAAAAATTTAAAAAATATATTGAAATTTAAAATAAAAATTATTATTAAGTTTTGATTTTTTTTATCATTCAATGTAAATTCACTACCCTGAACAGTCTTTAAATAATATATAAACAAAAACCAATATATGTAGATATTTTTTATTGTGGATGTTGTTGTTACTATTGCGGTTTTATTTTTCAATTCGATTTGTATTTTATTTTTCCTGCTTTTGCTAACAATATCACTTTAATGTTTATTTTTGCGTCTCAATTTGAATTGAGTTGAAGGACACATTGATTTTTTCCTTTTTCTTTCCTTCTCATTTTTTGTGTTTTTTTTTATTAATTTAGCCACAAACTGCCAATTGTTGTATATGCTTTTGTATGTGTTTCTATTGTATATCTGTATCTCCGTATTTTCGTATGTAAATCTAAAGCCACCTAAAATAACTTACCCATCTACCTAATTGTGTTATTGATTGTAGAGTTTAATTAATTTTATTCGATTATTGGAGATTAAGAAATAATTGATTTATTGTTATTACTTAGTGTTGTATATGGAAAAGTTCTTTAAATAGAGAAAAAAAAAAATCTGAATAAAATGCGCTTGAAAAAATCTGTCAGCAAATAAGTTTTTAGTAAATTTTTTTATTTGTTATTTATTCAACTGTATGGTTGAGTTCTAGCTCTAGGTCTTTTTGCCTTAACGTTTCTCATAAAAATTATTTTCTGCGATGATTGTCGAATTTTGGACAAAACCAATCCTGATGAGCAATGCATACCAAAAAAAAAGAACTATTTTTTTTTACAAATTTTTGGCTAGTGGAGTAAGCGACGTTGGTTATAAGTGTCAATGGCGAGCAGTTGTTGTTAAATCCCAACTTATTTCAGCTTGATTTGGATGAATTGGGCACCAAAGACATGTGTTTTGAACAGACACAGTGGACAATCTGCACGAGTGATTCGAGGGCATGCTTATCTAACGTAAAAGTGATTTGAACTAACTACTTATATTGTGCGATTTGACCCTCTAATTTTTCCAGCATTCAAAGCCAATTCAATTCATGACATTGATCAAGTTCAGCCTGAATTATAAGCCATAGTCATAAAAATTGGACATTTCGGATGGGTGTCATCCATCCAAGGGTGTCCCACTGGACTAGTTAGTAGTGTGCTGGTCTGCTAGTCTAAGGGATTTGGGATCATTTCCCGCCAGAGACTCTGGACTGGACTACTTATCTTTCTCTTTTTCGCTTTCTCTATTCTATTCTATTCACCCAAGTGAGCAGCATAACAGTTGCCTGCTCTACCTACCTACTGCAACTGCAGACATATGCATGCTGTTAAACCAGTACATAATGGTATCGTCTTCCATACGATTTAAAAATTTCTATGATATCACATACTTTGCTCTATTTAAATTTAAAGATAGGAAAGGTCTAAGGAAAGACCCATTACATATTTTCTATATTTACCATTCACTATGATTATATTTATTTGCAATAAATTTCTAAGGCCAAAAGAAAGACGTTTTTAGTATAGAAAAGTATGGATAAGCAAGAGGTTCGTTCCACTTCCTAAACAGTTTTCACAAAAAGCTCAAACAATACTTTGATTCATACCCTTAACCATATAGAATTTTTCTTAAATTCTTTCGCATTATTAAATTATAATATTTTTAAGTTTTACTCTGGTAGCCAGGGTTCAAGAGACCTAGGACAGCAACAATTTTTTTAAGCCACATTCAGAAAGAGACTTTATTGAAAAACAAAGAATTGAGCTTAAACGTTTGAAACTCTTGTGCTTTCCGCAACAGCAACAGCAAAAGCATCAACATACAAAAATATTTTCTACACATCAAAGCCAGAGCAGCCACAAAGAGGGGGAAACAATGAAATTTTACAGGAAAAAATATTTTTACCACACACACGCAAACCAACACATTATTCGAATGCGAGTACATATTCATTTTCATTACACACATTTTTACTTAAATACCATCAGTATTCGCATAAATCCCAACCAAACATTCATACACTCTCAACGAAACTTTTGTTTTAGACATTTAGACATGTGTGTGTTGTTAAAGTTTTATTTGTACTCTATATCATGGCAATGTGGAGTTCCTTTGTCCTTTTGTTTTGATTGTTTTACAGTTCGCATTTGTGATGGAGTTTGTTAAAAATTATTTTAGAAATTTTTGATAAAAAATTATTTTTTAATTTTTTTAAAATAAAAACAATTTTAGGAGAAAATTAAAAAAAAAAAAAAATAAAAAATTCGTGGATATTTATTAAACATTTTTAAATTATAAGACAAAGTTTCTATAAAAGAATTTTTTGCAACTTTAAGGCTAAAAAATATATGGAATATTTTCGATAAACAAAAAATTCAAAATTTTTCTTTAGGGGAATGGCTTTTAGAGTAAAACATATTTAAAGCAAACGGAATAACAAAAATTATATACACTCGGAATCTACAAAGCAATTTTATTTTTTTAGAAGCGTTCTGCTCAGTATACTGTTGTTTATTAGCCCAACTAAAATTGTAGAAATTTGATCGCTCATTATATAACCTAAAAGTATATGATTTGCTGAACTCTGAAGAGCTGCATAAAATTTTCTAAAAGTTATTTGTTATTTTTATCAATTTTATTATTTATTTATTTCTATTTCACACTACTTCCAATCATTATATTTCAGTGTTAGTATAAAGAATAAAACAAAAATAACAAAACGTTACTTTCGCTTAAAGATATTAATCATCGTTATATACACCGTTGTAAGTTTGACAGTGAAATAAATAAACGATAACGATAAGAGCTACCTCCAACACCCACACTCGGAGACTGTTATAGTTAATTGTGTTTTCCTATGATAAAACAAAAAATGGAAATTATTAGTATGAAAAGCCACTTTTAGAAATAAGTTTAACTAAGGAAATAAAAAATGTATGAGAAATTAAATCCACAGTCCTCTCAAGCCTTGTTTGAGTATCTACTAACCACCCGACTTTGATGATAAATCCATTGATATTCTCTAGTCACCACTAAACTATTCGTGGAATCGCTTACCTTACCCATTAACCCTATGATTCTGTAATCTCAGGCAGTAACAGACGACGTTTCTAAATCATTCTCAGACATCCTTTAGTAATCCGGAGTATTGCGATCCTAACTTCTGCTCCTAACCCTTATTGGACAATGTTCCGTTTTAACCCTTATAGTGGCATTAACGCGTTGACGACCACACGACGCATATATGCGTCATGCGGGTTTTCCCATAAACCGAGGACGCTTATATGCGTCGCAATTTGTTTTGTACTTCATGTATTACAGTTTCTATATTGGTGTACAGATTCTATGGATTTTTTTTTGTGGTTTAGGGGAAGTACCAAGCTGTTATTTTCTGTGTTTGGTTTTGGTGTGGGTATCCCATACTATATGAGAAAGGGAACTTTTAACTGCTACTGTTTACGAATATAATCGACTGATTTTAAAATGATGGTCATCGCTGTATTCATTATTGTTTCTCATTTGTTGAATTACGGTACCCCTTTTTTTTGTTGCAATTGAGTTATTTTGTCGTGTTAGTTTTAGTGTGTACATACAGTGTGTTTTAGGGTGTAGACCTTTGGACGGGCAAGTTGATTTTCTCCCGAGTAAAGTGGCTCCAGTAATAAAGTCATATATACAATTAATTGTTTTATTCCCATCAGGTACATTTTCGTTTAGTTTTATTTAGTTTACACTATTTTAGTGACGCATATGTGCGACCTGCGGTTTATACGTTCCGGCGACGCGTTTATAAACCGGCGACGCGAATAAGCGTCATACTATCTCTGACGTCACAAACTCCACAAAACACATAAAAAAACATAAACTCTAATATTGAGTTAGAGTTAATTCATTTCGTGGAAATTTATCATCTGGTTTGTGGCCACCCCCCAGCCTGATCGCTTCGGTCGTGAACGCGTTAAGACTAATTACCCTTTAGGCCCGGGAGTACCATACAATCAGCCGAGGTTATCCTTGTCCAGAAAACATTTGACACTCTGCAGTCTGTTAATTCATGTCATATTAGTGCAGTCTTATATAAATGTTCCAATTCGCCCAGAATAGTATCATGACGGTAGCCTTATTATGCCTTCTTATATGTCGAAAATATCTACCGCGCGTTAAAATTCTATTATTAATAAAAACTGGCCAGACTCTGGACTGGCTAGATTCTAAAAGTGTCCTCTTAAGGCCTTGAGAGCCTTCTGACTATCCACGCAAAATGTAACCTTCCTACCCTAAGGAATATGTTCCATTGTGAGATCCGTTTCTTTATATATGCGCAGTATCTCCGCTTGGAACACACTATAATTATTAAAAATTCTATAAGACCTCAAGATGTCCCCCACCCATGATAAAGACACCTGTCCCTGTACCAATATCCATCTTTATTTCATCTGTGAATACTACACACCCCTCATCTATATATATATAAAAGTTAAACTCTGTCTGTGTGTGTGTGTTAGCTAAAGACTCCGAAACCGTAAAACTGATCGGACTCAAACTTTGGAAAGATTTTGTACACATTCCAGGGAGTGTTTATGGGTGGTTAAAAGTAGGCGGAGTTACGCCCATAAAAAATAAGTTATCATTTTTAGCTACTTGAACTTGACCGATTTTTCTGAAACTTTGCACACATATTGCGCTGTTATGACTAAAAACTTTCGTGAATAGAAAAGTGGGCAGGGCCACGCCCATAAAAAAAATTATAATTTTGAGGAACTTTCATTGGACCGATTTTTCTAAAGCTTTGCACACATTTTGAGCTGTCATGACTATAAAGTTTCGTGATTAGAATAGTAGGCACTGCCACGCCCATAAAAAAAAGTTGTAATATTTAGTTTCTTGCACTTTATATTCAACTTAAATTCAGAATGCATTTTTATTAATTTTAAGGGGCGTAGCAACGCGCGCCGGTCTTGGCTTGTATTATATAAATCTGTAGACAATTTGGCATAGTGTGCTCGATTTTAGGTATTCTATCCAACATCGACTAAGGTTAGCTGATCAAGCTTCGCGCCGCCATTTCCTTCACCCAAAACTCTATAATCAATTTAAACAAAAAAAAAAAAATTAGGAATGGGAATGTAACTGTAATTTTGTTATAGATTTTTGTTTAGCTTTAGGTCATAAAAATTCAAAGATTTCAAATTTATTTATTTTATTCCAATATTTCGACCTACTTCGTAGATCATCATCAGGATCATCATAGAAAAATTTAAATTTTTATGACCTAAAGACAAACAAAAATCTACAACAAATAATATTTTTTTTTATTATGGAAGCAAAAAACAATATAAATAAAAAAATATTTTTGTATTTCAAAATTGATAATATAAATTCTTCCAAAATTAAACTTAATGCGTAATCATACACCTTGGAAGATTACATCAGATTCGCCTAAACCGAACATCAGAATTTTTCTTATTTTAAATGACATTTAATTAAGGATTAACCGAACTAATTGTTAATTGATAAGAAAAAACACTTGCTCAGTAGGTGTAAATAAAATCGACCACTATCGCCCATATTACTTATCTTCATTACCTCAGTTCATTTTATTCTCTAGCTGGCTGCATACAGAGATATCATTGAATGTGTTTGTTAGTTATTAAGTGTGTGAAAATTGCAAATTAAATTGTTTGAAGAGAAAAAAAGAAATAATCAAAAGTTTGTTGCTATTGTTATAGCTGATGTTTTCACAACTCCTTTTCTACAAAATGTCTGCATTTGATTTTTATATTTAACGTTTTCAGGAGAGAGCAATGATAACAGTTACTAAAGTGTTTAAAAATGTGCAAGTGTGAATTAAATAAAGTCTAATCAAATTAACACGGATGTGGTACAAATTAAGGCATATTTATTCATCAGATAATTGCTGTTGGGAGAGAGATAGTTTTTTTGTTTGTGTTTTTAATATATAAAGTTTGACATTTTAAATAAATTAGAGAAGAGAGAAAATTGACAGCTGAAATTGAAAATAAATGAATTAAAAAAATTTGCTGACGAAACAAGACTACTAAGGCACATTTATTCCTTGCATTGGTAAAAATAAAAAAGGATATAAAAGCAAACTCGATGTTTGTACTTTTCAACTGTTGAAAATGTTTGTAAAACAATTTTTTAACATCTCTTATTAATATAGCAAAGAGGAGTCATTCAGCACCACCATAAATTTTCGGTCTTAAATAATATCGGAGATATTATACCTTTTGCTTTATAAAAAGTATATTATTACACTATTAAACATTATTACTAATCAAAACCAGTAAGAGTGATATATTCGGACGTGTCGAATCTGATAATACACTTCACCATCATGTACATAGGTATAATCCCACATCGCAGTTTAACCTATATATCATGTTATACGCCATTATTCTTTATTATTTCCGACGCCATCCTCGATTTTGTGTTTTTACGTAGTTATATGTATTGTACTAGTCAAGCCCTTTCATTTGATACCCATATTGATGGGGTTTAAAAAATTTGTTCTGCCATTTTGTTTTAGACACCATCTTGAATTTTATATTTTTTAATAATTTTCTATATTCTAGTGGCTTGACCACTTAATTTGATTCCAATATTGACGGGGTTCAAGAAGTTACATTTTAAAATACCAGATTTGATCCATATATAAATTTATTGTCCGTCATTTTATAGTGGCGGACAACATGAATTTTAACTTTTTATAGTGCTTATATTGCGCTAATCAAGTCCTTTCAGATGACACCAATATTGACTCTCTCGGTTGTCTAGAAGCTGAAAAAATTGATTTTAATTTGTAAATTTTTGGAATATATATTTTTTCAAAAAAAAAAAAAAAAAATGTTGCCTATAACTTTACCGATTAGAGCGCTATTATCTAGAGGCATATTATGTCTACAAATAGTAGCCAAGTTACCTATAAATGATTCTATGGCTAAAAAATTTTAATTTTGTTGCTAAAACTATGGAAAAAAACAAAGGCAGTCCTGATTATTTGCTCATATCTCAGAAAGTTGTGGGGCGATTGTGCTGAATTTCAATAGCATTTCATTTTCGGATATTTCCAAAAGATTGATACCATACACAGATTAGAGGAACATATGGTTGCTTTTAAAACTTGATTTCAACCAACACTCGGACAGACGGGCAGACGGACATGGCTTACTGGACTCCTCTGTTCATAAGCTTTCAGAAAATATATACTTCATGGGGTCGGAAATGAAAATTGTAGAAATTACATATGGAATAGCAAAGCTATATATACCCTTGCGCACCACAGGTGAAGGGTATAAAAGAACTAAGTGTTTTTATAATAACGCAACAAAGTGTATAAATAAATATATTTTTAAACACTTAAATATTTAAAAAAAATTTATTTATTTCAAATTTGTCTGAAAAACATCTTTCAGATAAGCACTAAAACATTTTTTATTCACATTTTATGAGTCTTTTGGACGGTTGTTTCATAACATTCTAAATAAAATAATACAATTGATTGAAATGATTGCATAAAAACCGGTATTATTTATTACCTTAGCGATTCAAATAAATA
Source organism: Phyto melanocephala (assembly GCA_941918925.1). Classification (NCBI taxonomy): domain Eukaryota; kingdom Metazoa; phylum Arthropoda; class Insecta; order Diptera; family Rhinophoridae; genus Phyto; species Phyto melanocephala. The sequence continues at coordinate 93,485,056 of OW799235.1, read as the reverse complement.
CATGTTTTTCTTACAATTTATTTTGAATGCAATAATTTCATTTGCAAACTATTAAACCAAAAACCAGTTTAATTTTTAGAAAAAAATTTGCATAAAACAAATCTTAAATTATTTAGTCTACACTAAAACCATTAACATTAGATAATATGTATTAGAATCAATTTTATATAAAAACTTCCTTATGCAGAGTGTAAATCAGCATTCCGTTTTAAACAGCAAACCGAATAAGACAACAATTTAAATAAAAAATGAAATTCTTTATTGTTTTCGCTGCCCTCTTCGCCGTTGCGTTGGCTGTGCCCGTTGATCATAATGCTGAAATTATACGTCAAGAATCTGATGTCGAACCTGAGGGCTTCCACTACATTTCCGAAACCTCCGATGGTACCGTCAAGTCGGCCGAAGGCAAATTAAAGGATGTTGGCACCGAACACGAAGCTATTGTTGTTCATGGCTCCTACTCCTGGGTTGATGAGAAGACTGGCGAAAAATTCAACGTCAACTATGTTGCTGACGAAAACGGTTACCAACCCGAAGGTGCTCATTTGCCCAAAAACCAACATTAAAAATGTTTGATTAAGTAGTAATAGTGTGGGCACTTGTTGAATTGTTGTTAAATTCAAAAAAATATTAATAATTATTAAATAGTAAAACTAAATTATTCAGGTGATTTTTTATTTCATTAGCATATTATGTATAATATTTCGAGATTTACTAGAACTTTTCTTACATATGGGATGTAACATAAGAGGAACTTATAGCTGTAGTTTGTTTTTAAAATATTTTAAATAAATAGAAAACGGATTAACGTGTATGATTATTGTTCGAAGGATTTCAACTTATATTTTATAATTTAAATTTATTTGAAATAATTTGTTGTCGCTCCCCTTTCTACACACATTCCGTGTAATTTTAAAGTAGTGCTATTTCTGAATAATCGTGAATCAAAAAGTGCTTTATTACACCCAAATTGGTGAATTTTATGACGTCCAATTTTCTAAATTCCCTTTTGAAGTTGTTACCAGAAACTACTCAAATTTATACGATGGTTTTTTTTGGACGTCTTATTTCTAATTTGTATTGTAGACTATTAAATTTATATTTTTTATTTTATTACTAATTACTGTCCAAGGCGAATTCAATAAGGTGAACTCGTCGCTAAAACAACTACAAAGTTGAAAAATACAAACGTGTATTTTGTTAGTGTAAAACAAAACGATATGTCAAAAATACACAAAAATTTGACAAGTGGTCTCTAGAAGTAGTCAACAGCTAATGATCAGCTGATCTAATAAGTTCACCTTATTTAATTTATGACGTCCAAAATTGGACGTCATAAAATTCATCATGTAAACCTACTGTTACTTAACGAATAATAAGTTGTGTTAACGATTTTTTGACTAAAAATATGAACTGAAATTGCTGAGGCAACCTGGGTATTTCTTATCACTCTTTCACATGCACTCGACGTGATAACTCTCCTTGCTTACTCTCTTGTTGATCTCGCTCAAGAAATCGTAATTGCAAACGGAAAGTTATCTTAAGTTTGTATAATAAATTGCAAATATGAGTATATTTTACTGAACATAGCGAAGTTATTATTTCATTAAGTTGGAACAGGTTCCTCTACTGTCTCCATTTAAATATCGCCTAAGTTTCCTATGTATCTAATACAGGCAGACCCAAAAGTATATCATTTGTTCAAAACACCCTTTCAGTATTTTCGACAATATATACTTATATGGGGTTTCACATTCAGTCATATGGGGTTTGTTCGGCTAAGCTCCTATGGATTAATTAGTTGGTTTAGTGATCCCCTTATTCGGCCTTATTCATAACAAAAAGTTGGCATAAAGTTAGCATAAAGTTAGCATAAAGTGTATTCATAACACACATGCCAAACTCTGGCTGACGTTTTGCTAAACTCTTGTTAACGAATGCCAAACGTTTGCCAACTTGTGAAAAACAGCTGTTCTGTGTTGTTGTATTACATTACCAATATTTTTTTTACCAACCTTTTCATCCTGTTCCTAATTTACAGACCGTTTGTTTTGCTTTTCCATCTTTGTGAAAAAAAATATTGTTCGTTTATTTTATAAATTTATTTTTAAACCCGCCACCAAAAAAAAGGTGGGGGTATATTCATTTTGTCATTCCGTTTGTAACACATCGAAATATCCATTTTAGACCCCATAAAGTATTTATATTCTGAATCGGGGTTTGATTTGATGACGATCTTTTGCCAGAATCGTTCTTATAGACAAGGTTTGTTTGGTATTGAAAATGGGCTAAAATGAGAATATTAGGAAGAGAGTTATAGCTCGCAAAGCAAGAGTAGGTCGAAAAAACCATGTCCTTCGAACGTCGAATAAAATGCAATTGTGTCCAAACGCATTAACGTAGAGTCATGAAACTTCGAATATATATTTCCTGAGTAAAAACAATATCTTTTTCCGAAAATTGCTTAAATCTATGCATTAAGAGAGGAGTTATAGATCAAAATGTACGAAAATTTATACCGCACAGTGTATTTTTCGGTATATTTAAAAACAAAAACGTCATAAAATCAACAAAGTTGGATGTACGACTCTGAAATTTTGCACACATGGCTTTTTGGTCAAATGCTTTATTGTAACGGAAAATAAATGTGACACGACCACTTTTACGCCCACCTCCCATATAACGCTTTATCTCAAATTCATATAATTTCTCTACGAATAAAGATTTTAGAATAATAAAGGACTATATTGAAACATCTAAGTTGCGTTCATTATTAAAAATAATTTCGACACGCCTACTATTATGCCCACTTTTCACGTTATCCACTGTTAATGAAATTTAAAATCTCATAAAACCGACAAAATTAGAGCTACGATGCTGAAATTTGCTACAAATATCCTTCTAGTCAAGGTCATTACTGTGCCAGAAACTTAAGGTGACATGCCTACTTTAACGCCTACCTCCCATATAACGGTTTAACTCAAATTCATATAATTTTTATTTTGGAATAATAAAGGACTATATTGAAACATTTAAGTTGCATTAATTAGTAGAAACAACTTCAACACGCCTACTTTAACGCCCACTTTCATTGAAAGGCTACAACAACTTCGACACGCCCACTATTACACCCACTTTTCACGTTATCCACTGTTAATGAAATTTAAAAGCTCATAAAACCGACCAATTTGGAGGTATGATTATGAAATTTGCAACAGATATCCTTTTAGTCAACATTATTGTTATGCCAAAAAATTTAGGTGACACGCCCACTTTAACGTCTACCTCCCATATAACGGTTTATCTCAAATCTATATAATTTCTCTATGAATAAAGATTTTGGAATAATAAAGGACTATATTGAAACATCTAAGTTGCATTCATTAGTAGAAACAACTTCAACACGCCTTTTTTAACGCCAAACTTCATTGAAAGACTAAATTTACGAAAACATTTTACTAGCATATCGAAGTTATACAAAGAAAGTGATACATATTTAAGTATAAAGAGATTATTGCATAGCGATAACTGTTAATAACAAACAAATACATTTTGTGCTATAAGTTGGGTTATTTCCCGGGAATTTGAGTTATTTAATCTTCCCGACTTCCCGGGATTATTTTTCGGGATCCCATGAAATAAAAAAGGTGGCTACGAAAGCAGATGTTTATATTGTTTATATTGAAATTTAATTCTAATGATTTTATTTTTGATCTCATAGCTGAAGTACCTGTATTTTTGTTTATTTGTGCTCATATTTGATCTCGTATCTAGAGAATACAATTTTTTTCAATAAAAAATATTTTTACTCAATTTATATTTTAAATTCAAGTTTCTTTATTTATTTGTATAGTTTTGAAGTATTTCTTTTACATTATAAACCATTTTATGCTCTTTAATAAGAAGTTTTTTTTTAATTAAAAACAAATTTACTTTTTATTTGTTTTGCTGCGGGATCCCGGGATATTAAAATATAAATCTCTTATTTCCGGGAAGCAAAAATTTTCTGGAAAAAAACCCTAGCTACAAAGGAACGCAAAGCTGGTGGTGGGTATAAAAGATTCGGCACAGCCAAATATAGTGCTCTTACTTGTTTAATTTAAAAATTGTCAGTGTAGACGGAAAAACAAAAAATGTCAAAATCAGGAATGATAAACACAAAATGGTTACATTTTTAAGGAGTATCATGCAATTTCAGAGTTGATTTTTTAAAAGTTGGCAGACGGATAAAAATATCTTATAAATTAACTCTGTGCCAACGAGCTGCCAAGCTTAATCGGCATTCTAGTTAGCAGCTCGTTGTACGTAGCGTATAAACTCTGGCTAACTTTTTGTCATGAATAAGGCCGTTAACATTTGCCCTTGCTTGTGCGAACATTAAACAATTAATACTTTTACGCACTTTACTGGCAATCCTTTATGCACAATTAATAGGGCTTATTTAGATTAAAAAAAACTAAAAAAGTTCTGCTTATTAAAATACAGTTTTATACGGAAACAAAATTAATTTTTTATTTGCTATTGCTCAGCTCTAAATAATTTTACTTTTTAATTCAATGGGGTTGCCAACAATGATTTAACATTGTAACATTGCAATTGTTTAACATTGTTGTACTCTTTGATTAAATTTTGTTGTCATAAAAACTTTGATATACCCATTCATTTGCAGACCGAATATACTAAAACTAAGTTTTTTATTTCCAAAACCGTTGTCCTTTTATAGGACTTTTAATTTTACAAAATAAAATATTTATGTGTTTGTTTAGTACAAAAAAAGTATGTTTTTTTTTCTAAAATAAAACAAAAAACTTTTTTGTTCTTTTTCTTTGAAAAATCTTGAACTTCGGCAACCATTAGATCTGGTTGCAGCGTCATAAAAACTGGTAAAAAAAACATTGTTTGAAAGACCATAAAAAAGTGTTAGTCCTTTGACCTTCTTATCTCGGCTTTCATGTACCAAAGCAAAGTCATTGATAATTAGACAAGGCTAAATGAACTATATACTTTCTGTGCCGCCATTTACTTTGTGATTATTCGCGATGTTATTTATTAAGGTTTCGCAAAAATCTAAAGATGGCGCCTGCGCATGCAGTGGTATAACGTTGAGGCGCCAGATCTAACTCTTAGAATCTCTCAAGATCTCGTGGAAATATAATTGTAAATCTATACTCAAAAAAAAGACAATTTTCTGAGTAATAGACATGCACGACTGATGGAGTTTTCAAATGACTGTTCGTCGTTCTCAAATTATTGTGTTCTATAGGTATACGTTTTATGGGTAACATAGAACACAATAACTTGTGAACGACGTGTTGTCTTACATACTTACATACTTACATAAAACGTTATTTTATTGTCGTTAAAAAGGGAGTATAATAAAACCATCATAAATGCTAAGTTTTATTTTTTTATTTATTTATTATATATAGATTATATATCCTTACAGACTAAGGTAAAATACAATTTACCGATTTATATATAAAATAATATTTTTTTTTTACAATTTCTTTACTTTCATTTATGCCAATAAAGTGACACTAGTTATTCAAGTTTTCACTTTTTCACGACGAAGAGGATCAGAGAAAATTTTATGCCGGAATTCTGTTTTGTCATATACACGCATGGGCTGTTTAATTTAATTACGAGAAGTAATTTGTGTTTTTTTTAACTTCTGTTCATGCTTTGTTCACATAACCCGAAATTTACGATGTTTTCAAAACCAAATAAGTGTAACTTCTATAAAAAATTAAATTTTTTTTTTATTAGTTCTAACAAAATGTTTAGTGTTTAAACAATTAAAAAAAACAACCATTTTTCAATTTTTATTAATCTATTCAAAATTTTCTCAATGTCTGGCTATGTTTTGTCCCAACATTGAGATAATTCGTCTTTAACATTTATTTAAAAAAAAACTTAACAACAATCACAAAAGGCTTCACTTTATTAACGATCAAACATTTATTGTTGGTTCTTGGGCAAATGAGCACCTTCGGGCTGGAAACCGTTCTCATCAGCAACATAGTTGACGGTGAATTTTTCGCCAGTCTTCTCATCAACCCACGAGAACGAACCATGAACAACGATGGCTTCGTGTTCACTACCAACATCCTTCAATTTACCATCAGCAGACTTGACGGTACCATCGGAGGTTTCGGCAATGTAGTGGAAGCCCTCTGGTTCGACATCAGATTCTTGACGAACAATTCCGGTATGATGATCTACGGGTACAGCCAATACAACAGCGAAGAGGGCAGCAAAAACAATAAAGAGTTTCATTTTGTTAAAATGGTTGCGGTATTCGGTTAAAACTGAATGATGCTTTTCACTTGGACGTTTAGAGGTTTTATACAAAATCTGTTTGTTTGAGGCCTATTTCTTTCTTTCTAAATTAATTTTCGAAAATGTTAAAGTTTATTTTAATGGAAAAATTTATTTAATGCAAGCACATCTTTTAAATAGGACTGGATTTTTTGTTTGCTTTACCTGCTTATATTATTACATTCTAATTGATACATGAGCGATGTACAGTGGTATTAGAGCGGCTTAATTGCATGATAAATTTCAAAAAATTTTTTTTATGGAATTGTAAAAAATTATGATTCAAAAGTTATTACTTTATTTTATTTCACATGTTTAGTACTTTTTGATAAAAGAAAATTATTTATTAAAAAAACAATCTTTGTACAGAAATTCTTGTTTATGAATTTTTTGATACCATCCAGATATTCACTGACGGATCGTGAACACCCTATAAGGATGTAGTATCTCCTTTAACAAGTACCATAATACACATCAAACTAATAGTTAGAAAAATAGCCGCAGTACAAATTTATAGAATATAGAACTGGGATATCTACATATTAACTGACAGCAAAGCGGCTAAGGTACCGAGAGAATTTGTACAACACATTGAAAATTGTGCAGAAATTCTGGGTGTCTCTGGAGAAGATAGCGAATCATTCATCGGTAACCCTTATATGGGTTTTAGGACATGAGGACATTGGTGGTAATAATAAAACTGATGCACTCCCTAAAGCCGCTATCACTATAGACTTTATCGAATCGAGACGTGTTATTGGCGTTCCTCTTTCGAATGGTAAACAAGTGATCACGCACAAACTTAACTTTATTGCAAATGAGAAATGGAAGAAAGAACGCATTTAAAAGAAATCTTTGAAAATACGGGTTAGGATCTACAACGAACACAAGGAAAAGGCGGAAGACCTTGTATTCCGGCTACGGTACAAATACGAGTTCGTTACGACAACGAACACAAGGAAAATTCGGAGGGCCTTGTGTTCAGTTACAACCAAAATACGAGTTAGTTTCTATCTATAGAGCACATGTTTGGGGAACAGATATCGGTACAATTTCGGGTGGTTCTTTAAAGGGCCAATTCAAAGTACCACACGAGCGATGTCAGTAGCTGCTCGATTCTTCCTTAAAACTTTTACGGTTTATACTAAACTTGCTATAAACCCAATGAGAATTATAAGAAATATTTTGTATTACTATGGGTATATAAGTACAATTTTTAATGGCACGTTACAGCCTTTACTCAATACTGGCCTCTAGAAACGAAGTGAAAAGATTCAGAATCCCCAATAATTACTTTTGCAGAAGTTGTGATAATGAAAAAGAAGATAAGATCAGTAAATAACTTCTCTGTTACTGTCCAGTATTTATGGATCTGAAACGACAGAGTCTACGCTAACGAAAATTTAATGACAAATAACTTGGTTAAAATTCACACCATAACAAAATGGGCAGGATAGCTAAAGAATGACACCAGCAGGGCATATAGACGAAGGGTGCAATGGTAAACACAGTAATGCAATGGGACCCACGGAAGACTCAAGAGAGCTAAGCCTAATAAATCGTTTTATATTTTTATTTTTATTTTTGAACTATGATTATAATTTTATAGAAAAAGTTACAAATTAAATTACTAGTAAAATAAAAACATTAACATTATGACAATGATGCTCTTGGCATTGAAAAGAAACGTATTAATTAATCATATAAAATTGTCTTGACAAAGTCATCGTAAGGTGTAAAAATTAATAGCAAAATCTTAAATACCACCACCCCTAAACCGTTAAGATTAAAGTACAGTTTCATTTATGCAGTGAAAACATAGATGGAAAAATGGATCCTTTCTCTGTTTGCTTCAAGTATAATACAATGTACTCGCATAATATCGAATTGTCTTTAAATTATAATACGATAAATAAGAATAAATGTAGTGAATAGATGCTGCTAAAAACTAAAACAAATAAAGCGAAATTATATATCTACGTTTGCAAAGAACACAGTTTTTCTTCATTTAATACCACTGTTCCATGGTAGATGTGATATGTTTGTTCTTACTGCAAGTTGCTATTTAATGTTAAAGCTGTTAAAATAAAATCCAGTTTAATTTTAAATAAATTGCATATTTAAAGCAAATACAAAACCCATTAACAAACGAAACTGGAATATTTCGGAATGCAATACTTATTTCCAAGACAAGAGAATTTGTATAAAAACTCAAAGCCACCTGGAGGAAATTATTAGTCAGTTTTAGCGACAAACAGAATAATACAACAATTTAAACAAAATGAAACTCTTTATTGTTTTTGCTGCCCTCTTCGCTGTTGCATTGGCTGTACCCGTAGATCATCATACCGGAATTGTTCGTCAAGAATCTGATGTCGAACCAGAGGGCTTCCACTACATTTCCGAAACCTCCGATGGTACCGTCAAGTCTGCTGATGGTAAATTGAAGGATGTTGGTAGTGAACACGAAGCCATCGTTGTTCATGGTTCGTTCTCGTGGGTTGATGAGAAGACTGGCGAAAAATTCACCGTCAACTATGTTGCTGACGAAAACGGTTTCCAACCCGAAGGTGCCCATTTGCCCAAGAACCAACAATAAATGTTTGATCGATAATGAAGTTATGGTTTGTTGAATTGTTGTAAATATTTTAAAATTAGTTTTTTCTTCTTAAATAAATATTATAGAATAATTGATTTAAATTTATCGGCTTAAAAATTTTGTTAATAATTTATTTAAGTTTTTGTTTTTTATTTTTTATTTTTTGTTAGTAAACAGATTGTTGTTTGCGTAATTATGTTAATTGTCTTGAAATATTTTTGTTAAGAAAATCTTTTGAAATGCAACTATTTACTACCTCAATCACAACGATATGTCCACTTGAAATATCAAGAAGGATTAGAAGAAGTTGACTGTCACGACACCTTTCACGTTCCGGTCCGAAAAGCCAAAAAGAAAATAAGTCATTATTATTAAAAAAAAAAAAATACTAATCATGATATAGAACTATTTTTGAAAATTTCTTTTTTGTTGGGTCAATTCTGTTAACTAATGACTAAATACTGACTTTCCTGTTCATAAAAATTATTAAACGTTAGAAACGGACTTTAAAACGGATTTTCTATGGAAATTCGATTTTAAAACATCTCACAAAGCTGCTTTAATTCTTATGAACTAGACCGTGAATGTATATTTTCGGTTCATTTTCATTGCAATTTCTATTTGTATAAGACACTTTGGATTGTTTATTTTCTGCCAGTAGACCATCGATTCATATTTAAACTTAGAAAATTTAAACAAATAAAAAAACTACAAGAGAACTTGGATTGGATGTCCTGAAAAAGAGTGCCTATAAGAGTTATTTCGTGTTGGCCAGTCAACGTGGTACAAATTTTAAATCGAAACACGTCGCAGTGTATTTTATTTCGTTGGTCTTTAAAAGCCTTATTTGATACTCATATTTACTAACAGTTTTTTATTATTTAAATTTTATAAATAAAAAAAAAAGTTTTATATTCAAATATATGGATTTAAAAAAATTTTTGATTTGGCTAAATATTTACAAAATTTTTCTTAAGCCATTCCAATATTCAAGCCGAACATAAAACAAATACGTTTCAAATGACAGCGCTTTATTAAATATTTCATGGTGACCCGTTGGACAAGTCAGTACAGTGCAATTCTGCTAGTCTAGGGGTTTTTAGTTTAATTACCCCCAGAAAATTCTGGCCAACAACTGGCAAACGTACTCCCTATAACATTCATCGTTTAAAATTTGTGCTCTTTTAAGATAAGTTAGTGTTAAATATTAATTTTTTTCTTTGAGTGTGTCTACTATACCATTAATTATTTCGGACGAAATGGCAAACTTAATATACCATACTCTCGCCTTTTCTTTAAGTTGAGTATAACGCAGAGCTCAAAATAGTAAGGACAATTGTTTAAAAACTTTGTTTTGTATGGGTCTATATCTGTGGCTTGGAGCTAAAAGGGCCAATGTCACTTTTTTGCTCTTTTAAGTTAATCATTGCATTCGATTTGTTTTCTTGCTCTATTTCATTATGGTAAAACAGCTTAAGTCATACTTAACTCAGAACAGCTTCATAAATAAAATGCTGGCCAATATCACTATGAAAGCAGCTATAAAAGTTAAAGTTCAATTCCAATTTTCTCAAAAGTAAATATTTTGACATTGGCTCTATTAGCTCCAAGCCACAGATATATACTTGGTGAATTCACGAGTGTCTTAAGTCCTGCATTGTCGTAATAAAAAAATTTGATCACTTCAAAATCATCAAGGGTGACACAAAATCAGGTCCTCTTTAACATGTTAGCAGCACCTTCCGATCCACTTATTGCAAGACTGCGGCATATAAAGACACAAAAAGGGTTCGAAAATAATTATAAATGGTCCGCCATCTAACGTTTTTTTTTCAACTATGAATGGTAACACTTAGCTCATGTCTGATTTGACAGATAATTAGTTTTATCCTTCCGCTGAATGAATATGGTTGTGTATACGCTTGAACAACGCTGGGAAAGTGGGCCTGCGATCGACTTACAGAAGATGCCGATTTTGCCAAAAAAATCATCTTTTCAGATGAAGCTCATTTTGATCTTGTTAACAAGAAAAATTGTCGCATTTAGGGCACAGAAAACCCGCACCCATACTTTGAAAAGCCGATATACCCAAAACGAGTCACTGTTTGGTGCGGATTTTGGTTCAGAGGCATAATTGGGCCATTAGCAATGAGTGGCGTTACAGTCAATGGCGATCGTTATCGGGCTATGTTGAAAGAATTTTTGTTCACAAAAATTTAAAAGGAGGATATTCGCAACATTTGGTTTCAACCGGACGATGCTACGTGCCACACAGAAAATATTCAGTAGTTTTTTTATAGAATTTAAAAAAAAAAATATTTGGCGGACCGTTTTGTTCAGAAATGTTTACTCTTTGATATACATCTTTTTAAGAATTGTGAGCAATAAATACTTTGCAAAAAATTTAGAGATAAATTAAAAAAATTAATTTTTTTGGAATAATTTCAAATCATTAAAGCCTTTAATAATGAATATAAAAATCAAACTTTTAAAAAGGATTTTATTCTACTTCCAATAAGATTGATTTTCTCACAAATTTTAACTTTGCTAACCCATAATTGGGCACCTAAAAGGCGTAGAACCCTTTTCAAACACTCATTTCTTGCCTTGATCAAGTAACTATCATATGAAGTTTTGATTATCTCAATTGGTTAAAAAATTATGAATTTCAGAACGAAAAACCTCAAATGGCGCCACTGTGCGTTGGACAAGTCAGTAGAGTGCTATTTCTGTCAGTCTATTCAGTTGTTAGTTCCCCCAGAAATTTGGGCCAAAAACTGGCAAACGTTCTTCCTTTAATATTCACAATAAATCGTTTAAAATTTGTTCTCTTTTAAGGGTGGCCATTGTAACATATTAATTTTTCACTTTGAGTAATACTGTGCGTAATGTAGGTGTGTTTTATGTGAAAGGTTATCTTTTATTATTTAGATTCGTTGCGGTGTGGACAGCGTTATTAAAAATAATCTTTTAAAGTTTAATCGATATGAAAATTTTGTTTCTAAACCACATTTCTTAAACTTTTACGTTATTTCCAACAATGCAAAACTTTCTCTTACAATACAATACACGTTAATATATTCCTAAAGATAATTAGAGCAGGCAATTGCTTTTTAACCCTTTAATGGCTTCTCAATAACAAAAAAATAAATATTTACACAAAAAAATAATTAAAAATGGCGAAAAAAAACTTACAATGCAGTATTTTTTGTGATGTGTGCAGTCAAATATTCGAACAAGTTTCCTTCATATCCTTTCCAGGATTTAATTTTTAAGTGCTTATAGCCAACAAAACTGAAAGAGGGTGCCGAAAAATTCAAGTCTTTACTCAGCCTGCAAAATAGAACGACAATGAATCAAAACAAGTCTGACAAATATTTGATTTTTTTATACCCGCCACCAAAAAAATGGTTGGGGTATATTCATTTTGTCATTCCGTTTGAAACACATCGAAATATCTAGTTTAGACCCTACAAAATATATATATTCTGAATCAGGGCTTCATTTTATAACGATCTAGCTATGTCCGTCCGTCTATCTGTCTGTTGAAAGCACGTAAGAGGTCGCATTGAAAAAACTAGGGATCTCAAATTTTTCCAGAATATTTCTTATACACAAGGCTAGTTTACTATTAAAAAAGGGCTAAATCGGAATATTAGGAAGAGAGTTATAGCTCGTAAAGCAAGAGTAGGTCAAAAAACCCGTGTCCGTCGAACATCGAATAAAATAGAATTGTGTCCAAACACATTAACGTAGACTCATGAAACTTCGAATATATATTTCCTGAGTAAAAACAATATTTTTGTCCGAAAATTGCCTAAATCTATTTATTAGGAAAGGAGTTATAGATCAAAATGTACGAAAATTTATACCGCGCAGTGTATTTTTCAGTATTTTTAAAATGTAAAACCTAATAAAACGGACAAAATTAGATGTACGGTTCTGAAATTTTGCAAGCATTGCTTTTTGATCAACAAAGACTTTGTTGTAATAGAAAATAAATGAGTCACGCCCACTTTTACGCCCACCTCCAATATAACGTTTTACCAAAAATTCATATAATTTCTCTATTAATAAAGATTTTGGAATATTAAAAGGCTATATTGAAATATCCAAATTGTACTCATTAGCAAAAACAACTTTGACACGCCTACTATAACGCCCTCTTTTCACGTTATCTACCGTTAATGAAATTTAAAAGCTCATAAAACCGACAAAATTAGAGGTATGATGATGAAATTTGCTACATATATCCTTCTAATCAATGTAATTGTTGTGTAATTGGTTTAGGTGACACGCCCACTTTAACGCCTACCTCCCATATAACGGTTTATCTTAAATTCATGTAATTTCTCTATTGACAATGTTTTTGGGAAAATAAAGGACTATATTGAAATATCTAAGTTGTATTTATTAGCAGAAACTTTATTGACACGCCTACTTTAACGCCCACTTTCATTGAAAGACTACATTTACAAAAGCATTTTAGTAGCATATCGAAGTTATAAAGGGTGGTTAAATTTTAAGGGCCGATGTTGAATTTAAATAAAAAAAAAATTATTTAGGAAATTATTATTATTTCTTTTTGTAATGATAATATTTGTATGGTTCAATTATGCATTTAACAAAATATCGGCCAAATGGCCCCCCGATCATTGGCACCACTCCTCTATCTGATGGTCCAAATTTTCAATGACAATGTTGATGCTCAATTGTTGGGCATGATGATGAGTCGAGGTTGACTGCAAAAAACAGCAATGGTTCCCATTCAACGAACTAAGAAGGCATTCACAGATTTTCGAACATTTTTTCTTTTGCCACACTATCGCAAAAACCAGCAGTGGTTCCCATTCAGCGAACGAAGAAGGCATTCACAGATTTTCTAACATTTTATACAGACCTGTTTTGCAGAAATTTAAATATTTTTTACATTTCTCCCGATTGTGGACGAATTTGAGCGATTATGTTGACCAAAAGAATCACGAAGTACACAAAATGCATTTTGATTTGAACGCCCATTTTTATAAAAAACCTGAATAACTTTAAAGCGTTGCTCATTTGCATGTCTTTCCACGGATCAAATTGAGTAAGTTTGAGATTGAGAAATGTCAAGTGAAATGCAGAAAACAAATTTAAAGACTAGGTGTAGTTCACCTTCAACATGCGCCCTTAAAATTTAACCACCCTCTACAAAGAAGGTGATACATATTTTATTATAAAGAGATTATTCCATAATGATTAACAAAATAATAAATATTGTGCTTTAAATGTACACAAAATTGGTTGTGGGTATAAAAGATTCGGCACAGCCGAATATAGTGCTCTTACTTGTTTATGTATGAAGTTTAATTTGATTTGAAATAAAGGAAAGAAGAGATCTGATTTTTATCTATGGACTTTGGCAGGCGCAGTATAAAAACAGTGAGGAAAAAAATAATCAGCTGACAAATTAAAACTACCTGCGAAGTAAATTTGTCTTGCTAATTACTATGTATAATTAAATAATAAAATAAAAATAATTAAAAAAAAACTAAGTTTAATTTAAAAAACTTGCGAAAAATTTTGTACGAGTGTCGTTAAATAAATATTAAAAATAATTTTCTATCAGGTTTGTCGACATTTCTTACAGTCATCATCCGGCAGATGTCGGAGAATTTTGTAGGCTCGCTAACTAAGTGTTAAAGATGTTAAAATCACGTTTCAAACTTGAAAAGGTCTGGCCAGACCCATGCGTCAGACGAAGGGTTAATGACAAAAAGCTTAACAAAAACATATTTTTGTTCTTGATTCCCTAATTTAAACAAGTACTATATCCAGATCTAGTTTTGATACAGTAATTAGCATATTTTAAATAAAATTTAATAGAAAAAGTAAACTTTAACATTTCGGGATATTAATAAAGATAAAAAACAATAAAAAAAAAATCGTATAAAAGCACTCAATATGCCAGTTTCAATCATAATTCAGTTTTGACCGAATACCGCAACAATTCAAATACAAAATGAAGTTCTTCATTGTTTTCGCCGCTCTCTTTGCCGTTGCCTTGGCTGCACCTGTGGAACATGATGCCGGAATTGTTCGCTTAGAATCTGATGTTGAACCCGAGGGCTTCCACTATGTTGCTGAGACTTCCGACGGTACCATCAAGTCTGCAGATGGTAAATTGAAGGACGTTGGCACTGAACACGAAGCTATTGTTGTTCATGGTTCTTTCTCCTGGGTTGATGAGAAGACTGGCGAAAAATTCACCGTCAACTATGTTGCTGATGAGAACGGCTTCCAACCCGAAGGTGCTCATTTGCCCAAAAATCACCAGTAAACAGTTGATCGGTAATGAATGATGAAAATTTGTTGAATTGAATTGTTGAAAATAATTTAATGTTTTTTTTTTGTTTTTGTTTTTTTTTTCTAATAAACTTAATAGAATAAGTGAATTGAATAAGTGGTGATTTGATTGAAGCAAAATTCTCTTTTTGAGTAAAATTTGTGGAAATCGTTATTTGTTTTTATAATTTTAATTTAATTTTGAATTTGACTGCCTTGTTCATATAAGTTTTCCGAGGTTCGCAAAGGGTTTATAAAACTGATTTGCTATGGAAATTTGAATATTAAACCTTTTATAGAGCTGCTTAAATTTTTACGAATAAGACCGTAAGATTGTTACAGTCAATAAATTTGGTCTTAACTAAAGGCATATACTAGACCTGTTCAACGATAATTAGAAATAGTGATTAAAAATAATATTTTTCGTTATCAGTAATGGACTTTCAATACAAATTTTAACCAAGTTTTAATGACTGTTACTTTATAATTGTAGTAGACAGTGGAGAAAGTAGCTCCCGTAATAAGACGAAATTTTTTAGCAGAAAGGAGAATGGAAAAATGGGCCTTCACAGGACTCTCATAAAGTTATTTAACAAAATTGTAAATTTTTAAAAATTTAAACGATTGAATCTCAGTGCTCGTTGGAAAAATAAATTATGGCAGCTCAAATATTGCATTCGATAGCTGTGCTGGGCATAATAATATTAAGTTCATTCATAAACACTAGGATATAGGCTGATAAAAGTGGAATTGTAAGTCAGCCTATCTTAAAAGGGCGAATTTTCTATTAATTCCACGTTTATGCAAATTTTGTTTTGTGTTAAAAATACCTTTAAATTAGTTTTTTTAAATTTTTTTTCAATTCTAAATAATTTATATATATACAATATATATTTAGGAAAGTTGGTTATATTATTAGAAAAAAGTTTTTATGAATGTAGTTCACAGATTATTAGACCTGTCACATATTCCGAACTAGCAATTCCGATCGTTTAAATTACTCCACAAACAATTGCATAACTTAAAGGATCACAAATAATTTTTTTAGGCGCAACTCCTACAGAGTAAATAATTATGTGCTGCCCCTAAAAGTATGCTTGTTTAACGCCATGTATTATAAATAATTTAAATGGAAATGTCTAAATCAATTCCACTTAAGAAAATAAAAGTGGTTTAAAGTTTTATTTTATTTTTTCTAAAGCAAAAAAATTATTTATAAAAATTTGGTCTCTTCGTCACGATTTTTTTATATTTATTTGCTCGAACAATTCGCGGTTTAGCTGGTAATTTTAAAATTCAACTGCAACAGAATTTTTATTTTCAAAAAATCCTTTCTCCGTTGAAATATAAGTATTTGATTATTCACAAAATTCTTTCAAATTTCTTTCTATTCACCTTTAATATGTAAAAATAAATCACCTTTAGTTAAATTAATTTACATTTAATGTGTCTTGCATTTATTTAGTTAATTTGTTATTTATACATATGTACATATATAGTATGTAAACATGTATGTGAATACATACATATTTTTGTTTTTGGAAAGCTATTTCACACAGTGATCACTTAGTTGACTTAGTGTTGGGCTTGGGGTAAATGGGCGCCTTCGGGTTGGAAACCGTTTTCATCAGCAACATAGTTGACGGTGAATTTTTCGCCAGTCTTTTCGTCCACCCAGGAGAAGGTACCGTGAACAACGATGGCTTCGTGTTCAGTACCGACATCCTTCAATTTGCCTTCTTCGGACTTGAAGGTGCCATCGGAGGTTTCGGCAACAAAGCTATAGCCTTCAGGTTGAACATCAGATTCTAGACGAACAATTTCGGCACCATGTTCGACGGGAGCAGCCAAAGCGACAGCAAAGAGGGCAGCAATAACAATGAAGAATTTCATTTTGTATTTGAGTTGTTGTGTTATTCGGTTTGTCGATAGAAACTGAATGATGATTTGATCCAAGAATGCAGCAGTTTTTATATGATGTTTAAACTTAAGCCAAAAACAGCAAAATATAATGCCAAAATGATGACAAAATTATGGAAATTTTTTTTAGTAAAATTTGACACAAAATACAAAAACAATCTAGATGAGTTTGAATGCAAAATGTTAGACGCAATTTTTTTTTTTTTTTTCGTTTTTTGCTTCATAATTTTAAGCCATAAAACAAGTAATAGAATAAGATGAATTTTGGGTTGTTGTTGGTTTTTCGTTTCTCGCCAGTTTTGTGCAAACATTATTCATTTAACTATTACTATTGTTTGTTTAAAGCTGCACAAACATGATTGAGGTGATGATTGCGTTGATGATGGTTGGAATTAAGATGAACTAAATGAGAAACAAGTTTGAAAATAATCTCTCTATATTGCTAAAATTATTTAATAAAGTAAGTATATGTATGTATATGTATGTAAGTAAGTGCATGATTCATTTGGCTCATACTAGTATTTAAATTGTCAAGGGATACAGTGCTACTTAAAAGTATATGATCACTGAAGTTATTGCAAAATGGATTTATTGATAAGTTTGGGCGACTTAATTTTTTCCTGTACAGCCATGTAAAGTCACTAGTTAATGTTTATAAGCCAGCAACAATTGACCTTTTGGAGGTCAACATTGTTTGTTTTGTTTGTGACATATGGCCAGAAGGCTCGAAAAGTAGTCAAAAATTGCATGTCGTGTTTTGAACAAAATAATTTTTTTTTACCAAATTCAAGTTCCAGCGAGAGTAAACAACACTATTTGTATAGATATATTTAATCATAATCCTTAAATGTCCTTTTCTTCTTATATAAGTTGCCTTATTCCAGTCAAAAATCAATACGATCGCGGCAGGAGGCGTGGTGCTCGCGCACAAACTCATCAGGTAATTTGTTCTGCGAAGCTATAGCTTTTATAGGGCTTAATTAAACCTGCTATAAATTACTGCAATAACAATTGGATATTAACGGTTATTACGAGGCGTGATATCTTCCATACGAAGATAATACGTTTAGTTATACAACAGCAGAACCTCTTAGCTAAATATGATTTACTATAACATTTGAAATTAAGTAATTTTTCCGAGTCAGAAATAGAAGCAAAGCAGTATGGACAATGCTCCCTTAAAAAAATGCATTCTATGACATATTTCGGAAACTATAACAATTGTGGTGTTTAAAATCTATATGGTTTGAGTAACTCTGACAACAGGTATGCGGTAAAGGCTGAGCCATTTAAAAGTTTAAATCTAAAAATGCAACAAAACAAAAACGGTTTGAAATTTTGCCAAATTAATTTTGCTGTTGTGAAGTACAATGGTTCCTTCGGGTTAGAAATAAAATATTTCATTTATTTAGCTGCCGCGGCTGGCTTCACACAACCCTATTCGATTGGACCAATTAAATAAATTTAAATTTTTTTTAATGCTCAATTGTCTCTGATTTGTCTACATAATGCTTGTCTTAAACGGCGCCTCACAGAAAATAGTCCATCGGTGTCAAGTCACACCTTCTTGATGGCCAATTTATATCACCATTTCGGTTTATAAAACGACCATCAAACGTTGTACGCAATTAATCGATCGTGGCATGTGATGTGTGGCAAGTTGTACCATATTGTTGAAACCAAACATCGTTCACATCAGTACCATGAAGAGCGGCCACAAAAAAATCGGTTGTCATGATGTGAGAGGTGTCTCCATTGACAGTAATGGTTGCTCCTTCTAAAGAAATAACGTGCCTCCGCTCTACAAACCGCACCAAACAGTCATTCGTAATGATTGCATTAGCTTCTATAACACCACGTTTGAATTTTCTGAGCCTCAAATACGACAATTTTCCTTATTAACGTACTCACCAAGACGAAAATGAGTTTCATTCGAAAAGATGTTAGTTAGTGCAATATTCGACCTAAACTAAGATAAGTTTTGGAAATAAATTTCAATATAATCCCAAAGTTTCTCAGGAGTAAGTGGATTCATTTCGTTCAGTGGAGATAAAATAATAAATTTTGTGACAGAATAGAATAATATATAATAGATATAATAGAATAGAATATAATAGATTCAAAATAATCGCTGGTTCAAATTTGAACCGAAAGATGGCCCTCCATAGAATACGACTAGGGGAAATTACAGCCAAAGCTAAATAAGATCGGCAAGGGTTGTGATAAGAACTAATGTTGAAGTGACAAATCTAAAAAAAAAACGTCAACTTTGTGTAATAAACAGTAATGCTCACTTATGTTGTTTAGTAAAACTCACGAAATAGAATTAGAGAAAAAATCGCCAGAGTGAACGAAAATAGCTTAAGCGACATCACCTTTTAACGATTTCAAAAGCAAAAAGAAAAACAACAATGGTTGTACTGCAGCCAACTTCAATACCGTATCTAAGACATTATCAAAATTATATTTTCTAACTGCAAAGCGTTGCTGTATCGGCATTTTGGTTTGCCTCATATAAATTGTATGGACATGAGCATTTTTGACAGCTAAAAAGTGCTTGCTCTTTTAAAGATTTGGATGGTAGACTTCCAAGCAATAAACACTTTAAGTATCATTTACAACTGACTCAATATTAAAATTTTAAATATTTTGTTTTAAAGATAATACAAAAATTATATTCGAATAACCAATGCAACCCGGGTTCAGTTGGTTTGTAAATACATAAAAAAATTAATTAAGGAAACTATTTGGAAGTAAAAGCTATGACTTTGTTACTCTTTTTATCAAAAAAAAAAAAACATATAATGAAGGTTAGAAAAAAAAAAAAATATATTTGCCTTGTTAAATGTGACACAGTAATAAATATTTATGGTTTTTTTAAACATTATTTCCGTGTTTCAGTTTTAGTTTTTTTTTAATAAAAAACAAAAGCCTTGAAGAAATAAATCTTTATATCTGACAACACTGGTTACCGTGGTATAGTTCCAATCTCATTTAAGCAATTAATATTTTTATTAACGTATGGACTAAAAAGTTTAAATGTTAAATTTATAAAAATTATTTTGCTACGTTCACATTTAGCAAATATTTGCCAAATTAGGTTGAAAACAAAACCAAAACATAGAAGAATGTATTGATTATGAAAATTTCTTAAAGTGGGTCAATATTAAATTTATCAAAAGTTGTTTTAATAAAGAAAGGTTAATAGAGCTTAAATAGAGGTCACTTCTAGTTTGTCAAGTATTTGTCTAATATGCAAAAGTTTAATATTCAGATTTTATCATATAGATAATAACATACCCAGCAAAAAAGTTTGCACTAGTTCAGTGTAAATAACAGTTTTCATGACTTCTAATTCATACGTGCAAGCGCAGGCATTGAGAATGCCTTCTCCAAATCTAAAATAGTTAGCGTTTAATAATGTGCTTTAAAATACATACAAATTCATGCGAAAAGTCTTAAGCAATTCATGTAAACAAACATTATTAACTCATGAAAATATGGGTTTCTTTTCATCTACTTTGCATGCGTTCTATGCACTTATTAGAATAAAGTAAATTTTGTTTATATCTAATATATAAAATTCTTATGACGTGGTGTTTGTGATTAAACTCCTCCGAAATGAATAGACCGATTTGCATAAAATTTTGTGTGCATATCGGGTCAACATCTATTTTTCATACCCCTCAACGCTACGCCTTAATCACGTCTTCTCAGGTAGGCCAGACTGCTAAGGCTAAGACTCTGGAATGATTAATAGGATACTTTTTTTACCACGCCTACTTTAACGCCCACTTTTTTAATTATGTACTTACATCGATTAAGTTTTTAGTATTTTTCTTCAAATTGTACACAATTTAAAGTCCAGCCAATGCAGAAATAAACGATTGAGGTCTACATCTATTTTTCATACTCCTAAATATTTTGGGTAACTCACCTCTATCGTAGAACACATATGGTTTACGTTTTTTTTATACCCTTCACACAGTGAAAAAGGGTATATATAGGTTTGTCATTCCGTGTGAAATTTCTACAATTTTCATTACCGTCCCCATAAAGTATATATTTTCTGAAAGCTTATGAATAGGGGAGTCGATTAAGCTCTGTCAGTCTGTCCGTGTGTATGTTGAAATCAACTTTTTGAAGCCCTTCGAAATCGCTTGGACCCGGGCGAGGTTTTAAAATATCAGAAATATTCGGGTGTAGATCGGTATTGAAAATCAGAAATATCGGTACATAAACAACTGAGATATGAGCAAAAAACCACGACCACCTCGATTTTTTTTTCATAAAAACAACATTACAACAACAACATACATACATACAAACGTGTATACTGGTTAGAGTAAACGTGGCGTCGAATCCCAGCTGAGCCAAAAAATTTTTTTTTAATTTTTTTTTTATAATTTTTTCTAATTTTTTT
Source organism: Phyto melanocephala (assembly GCA_941918925.1). Taxonomy (NCBI): domain Eukaryota; kingdom Metazoa; phylum Arthropoda; class Insecta; order Diptera; family Rhinophoridae; genus Phyto; species Phyto melanocephala. The sequence continues at coordinate 93,463,472 of OW799235.1, read as the reverse complement.
TTTATTTTTTATTTTATATATTATTTATATTTTTATTATTTTTTTTTGTTTTATATTTATTATTTATATTACTTTTTTTTTTAATTTTTTTTCTAAAATTTTTTTTTTAATTTTTTTTTAATATATTTTTTTTTTTAACATACATTTGTATGTAAATTTATAATTTTACAATGGGATGTTTTTATATATGTATGTTTTTTATATATGTATGTACGTATTTCATATGAGATGAATGGTGATACAAACTATTGTTATGGCGTGACTACACGTTGTAAAGGGTATACAAGATTCAACATGGCCGAATATAGCACTCTTACTTGTTTAATGTAAAAAATATTTCCTAGAACTAATTTATATGACGAAACAACGTTTTGCGGGTCAGCTAGTATTCATACAAACACATGCTCTCCAATGACACGTCGAAGTAAAAATCATGCATGTTTTACCTTAATTGAACCAACTCATGCATTCACTATTTCTTCTGAATGTCTTTTTTTTTGCTGGGTACTTGTTATTATTGTTGTTTTGTTTAGGATTCTTTATTTATTATTTAAATCACCCTTTCAACGTTTTTGAAAATTAAAATCTGACATAAAGTAACAATGTTAACAGAATAGGAGAGATATATGATTTTTAGAATCCTGAATTCATTTATTTGTTTAAGTACTTGTGTAATCAATAGGGGGTGGAATATTAAAAATTTTATTTCAAAATATTACTTAATAATTTCTTATGCAAATAAATTGAGTACATTTTTGAAACTGATTTTTTTTTTCAATTATATCAACTTGAATAAATACATGAAACCAATGAAACAAACTTGTTAGACAAACTTGTTGCTAGACATGTATGACATTTAAGTCAATTATTTAATTTTATTTCACTTAAAACCAGAATGTCTACTTTTGTTGTTTTTAAACAAAATTAGCAACCAGATATTAATTCCTTTTAGCAAAACAAAAAGAAAAATAATTAATTTTTATTTACGCAGGTCTAAAACTGCCACAAATGATGTGCAATAAAAATTAAACGGGGGAAAAAATATAATTAAAATTTTAGAATTAAAAAACATTGAATAATAAGAAGAAAGAAAAAAAGTGTTCCACGTTTGTTGCTTTTGTATTAAAGCCGGTTTATTGTGTTTAGCCGGTTTAGTAGCAACCATCCATTTATTTGTTTTTAATGAATTGTTTTCTCTATTAAACATTTAAACTGAAACGATGTTATTTTTATAACAAATGAATTTTATGGAAAATGCTCTGCACCATAGCGAATGGATATTTAAAGTTTGAACATGCATATGTGACAGCGATGATTTTTTTCTATATAAAAGAAAGTGAATTTTCGATAAAGTCAAACTATCAAAGTGAACTCCATTTATATCCTTGCAGTCATCTTATCTATTAGAAGTTACAGTAGTTTTTATAACATAGTTTAAAGTAAGCAGTGAAAATGTGCTTATTAATCCTTTAATTGTGGTGCCAAAACTATATATACTGCCATGTCATGGAAATCGAAATCATGTGAAATTGAAATCGACGAATATTTTCAATTGAATTTTTGTAAAAATGGACACAGCTTTTCCTGATTTTAAAAGTAGTTTGAGTATAGGAAAGTGGTCTTCAAAGTATGAGGTATATAAAAGGAAATATTTTTATGAACTTTGAATACGGGAGAGTTTTCAAAATTTTATCGATTTCAATTTCACATGATTTCGATTTTCATGACTTGGCCGATATAGTCATTGCGTTCGAAAATCCTGCAATATTGGATTAATTTATGTCCATCTGTCCATGTGTTAGTAAAAATAAACTTTTAGAAGACCACAAATATTGCACAGACCTGTATCTAGGGCTGAATTCTCGTTTTGTGAAAATATGAAATAAAAAGTTTTTGCATGTTATATTATATGGTGTCAACATATCTTTTACTGTAGAAGCCCGTTTCATTTAACAGCTTCACATAATAAGAATTCATACTGCCGCAGCGATCTCTCGGAAATCCAGCATAATCATCTCATAACTTGCTACGATATGAACACATAACACGACTCCCTCTGTTGTTTTCCCCATATTATTACAAAAAAAATAACATTTTAAGTCATAGGACACGCTTGTTACCACTTATAGATATGACCATGTCTCTAGAACCATTTTGGACAAATCGGTCGCGAACTTGCAAATTTATAGGTAAAAATGATTTGAAAAAAATGCTTTTAAATATTATTAAGAATTTTCTCAATCTCCTTAACAATTTTTGAACATAATAATAACTTTAGTCTTGAAAATTATTTTGCAATAAATACTAAGAAATCACTTTAAAACGAACTGAGATATAAGCACATAAATAACACTGTCGTGATGCCTTTCGTAAAATATAAAATTAAAATCAAAATTTTTTCAGTTTTAAGGTAACAAGGTAAAATTTGATTTGACAAATAATTAGTTTTATCCTTCCGCTGAACGAATATGATTGTGTTAACGCTTGAACAACGCTTCGCTTATTGGGCCTGCGATCGACTTACAGAAGATGCCGATTTTGCCAAAAAAAAAATCATCTTTTCAGATGAAGCTCATTTTGATCTTGGCGAGTATGTAAACAAGCAAAATTGTCGCATTTGGGGAACAGAAAACCCGCACGCATACATTGAAGAGCCGATGCACCCAAAACGAGTCGCTGTTTGGTGCGGATTTTGGTCCAGAGGCATAATTGGGCCATTTTTCTTCGAAAATGAGCAAGGAGTGGCCGTTACAGTCAATGGCGATCGTTATTAGGCCATGTTGAACGAATTTTTGTTCACAAAAATTGAAGAGGAGGATATTGGCAACATTTGGTTTCAACAGGACGGCGCTACGTGCCACACAGCCGAAGCTACATTCGATGTTTTGCGCCCTGTTTTTGAAGATCGCATTATCAGCCGCAGAGCTTATGTCTTTAGGCCCCCTCGGAGCTGCAATTTGATACCGTTGCACTATTATTTGTGGGGTGCCGTCAAAGATAAGTGTTGCGCCAACAAGCCAGAGACAATTGACGCTTTAAAGGATAATATTCGTGAAGCCATTGGTGAAATACAGCTGTACACAATCGATAATGTGCTTAAAAATTGGACCGATCGTGTAGGCTACTGCATGGCCAGCCGAAGTAGCCATTTGAATAAAATGATTTTTCATTATTAACCGGAAGGATTGTACTTTCAAAGAAAAAAAGAAATTTGAGAAAATAGTCAGCATTTTTTTTATAGCTTTTTCAAAAAAAAAGGTATTTGGCGGACCCTCTATATTTAAGAATTTAAAATCAAAGATGACTGCTACTAAAAAATGGCGTAGAATTATTTTAAAAATTAGTATTGTAGTATATGTATCCCCTCAAAACCCTTCGTTATAAGTATAAAATGAAAGTAATCCACTAATAGAATACAGTAAACTATGTAAAAAAAAGAGTAAAATCCAAGATGGCGTTTTGAATAATTTTGAGACGAATAGAAAATTTATGCAATTTTCCCATTGAACCCCCACAATGTTGTCAAATTAAAGGGCTTAAACAACAAAATACAATAAACTATGGAAAAGTTTATAATCCAAGATGGCGGATATTTTATTCTTGACTAGTAGAATAACTGTATAATGAAAAAATAAAAAATTAAAGATGACGTCAGTTAATTTAATATGTAATAAAGAATAATAGTGAAATCTTGACGACCATACGATGTGGTCATTAAACCATAGGGTATTGTCAGACACGGCACGGACTAATATTGTTGTTTTTTTTTATGTTAGTGGCTTAATTAGGAATTCGTCTTATAAAAGTCATAACTCTTCAAATCAAGTTTCTATCTCTTAAAGAAAACACAATTTAGTTTTCCGAGTGTGGGGGTACTGCAAGTGTCTCTTAGTTTTCGGCACCCAACTTTCCCACCTTCTCACTCTTATAAAACTGCTTACATATTAAATAAAAATTGTGTTGGGAATTGAAACATAAAAATATTACTTGAGGTATGTATGTATGTATATCTCAAAAATTCATAGCCAATGTAGAAACATTCTAAGAAATACTAAGACTTAATGGGCCAATTCAAAGTGGTTGCATATCAGTCATATTTGTACTATTTCATATAATTTTATGAATGCATAAAATTTTTGTTAGTAATTACAAAGAAAATAATAAGACTTTACACATTTGTTTCCTATGTATAAGAAATTGTTTATGTTATACTTTTAACCATACTGTCTCTTAGAGATAATTTCTTCGCTTCTCACCTCTCAGAGAGAATATTTTCTATTTTCTTCTTTCCTGTATACATACAATTTTTAACAGCGTCATCTCTTTGTCTTCTTTCTTGTATTAAATAAATACATAATTTGTTAACAAAAGGTGTTCAAAGTCACTAGTCATATTAATGTGAATTATATGACATAGTACAATATGAGAGTCTACTTTGAATTGGCCTAATGTGTGCACATATGCATAACAATATACGATTGAATGCATTGATAATTGCAAGACCGTTCACGACTTATTTTGAAAAACATGTTTCTCAACTACGTCAAATTACTAAAATACATATGTATTTATATATTGAAACATTTTTTCAAATCTTTAGAGAATTAGCATGAGTAAAATTCGTTGTTGACAAACATTTCTGCTCAGCCGCAACCAGTGCATAATGATTGCCTTAATCTTGCATTTTTGCGTTGTTGGCATGATGTCTAATACTATTTATGTAGACGATTCGCACCTAGTAACCCAGTATATAAATACATTTTAATTTAAAAACGCTAAAGATTGAAAGACATTAATAGATTTATCAAGGCAACAATTTTGTGGCTTTTTAGATAACATGAATTCCAATGTTTTAGACGGTTTTTTACGAGGACGGTACGGGGTTAAAATTTTTATAATTTTTGGTTAAATATTTTCTTTTTACAAAACTAATTGAAGCTGTCTTTACTTGATGTGATTACTCATGTAAAAGCTATAATACACGGCATGTTTTTTACATCTGACTTTAAAATTTGTGAGACATATGTAAGTCTACATGTCTGTCAAAATTGTACTTTTACGCTGACTGCTTTGCAGCAGCAGAGTTTTCTGCCAACGGCTGCTGTCACATGTTTTGACAGAAGAAAATAGAGCGCACTCTAATTAAAATTTTGTCAGATGTCTCAACACATGTTTTTTTACAGAAGTAATGTTTTAAAGGTAACACACGACATGTTCGTATAAGCAGTGGAAAATTTGACAAGTCAGATGTAAAAAACATGCCGTGTATTAGCTCCTTAAGTTGTAATGTTTCATATTAGTTTAAGGCTCTTCTGGTAGCCGAAAAAAAAGAAATTTTATTAGATTTGACTTGAATATAGTTGTGGGAAGCTATTCTAAATTAAAAATTTTATAGATTATGTGTGCGGACAGGTTAATAATAATGTATATTTACAGTCGGACTTAAAATATAGGAATTATGCTTTATTTTGTTTAACACATGACAAAATTTTTTTATTAACCTTAGAGAGAGATAGAGCTTTTGACACTGTTCGTATAACTAACTTTCTTTAATACTTTATAATAAGAAATAACTAGTTTTTATTAAGTTTATGTTGTTTGTTTCAAATATTTTATAGCCAAACCTAAACAAGATCAGTAAGCGTTTTTTGGCTGTCAAAAATTCTCACATTCACACAATTTGTATAAAGCAAACCAAAAAACCGCGGCGGCATCGCTTTGCAATTGAAAAATTCAATTTTGACAAGGCGTTAGGTGTGGAAGTTGGCTGCATAACAACTGCTGTTATATTTTTTTCTTTTGTAATTGTTGAAAAGTAATGCCATTGTAGCTATTTTCAGGTTAATCTAGCGATTTTATTTTTACTTAGTGAGTTTTATTGAAAAACATAAGTGAACATTACTGTTCATTAAACAACGTTGACGCTCTCTCTCCAGTCGTGATTCAGCTCTGGTCGGGTCAAGAGCTCTCGTGTCATTGCCATTATCTCTTAAGGGCAATCAGGCCGTCCTTTTTATCTGGCTTCGAGAGTTTTGCGTTTCACTCCCGCATTGGTTGATTGCGTGGCGTCGGTTAACTGTACAAAGGTACAGTTACTCGGACTATCAATTAACCACATGCAGATTTTTGGATAAGGAGTCAAATTCGGAAATTTCAGCTTCCTATACAAAGATATATGTCGATTGGTAGTTACTGGAGGAGGCTCCATCTACTGATAGCAGTATTGTCTTTTGACAAGCCAAATAATTCACTAGTGCTTGTATACTAGAACCTCCATTGTAGTAGTCTTAAATTTAATAAAAAAAAACGTTGACGCTCTTGATTAGGTTTATCACCTCAGCGTTACCGCACGGCGGAATATTACGATACGCCTACCGCTCTCGCTTATGTTGGTCTGTTAACAATGAAAACATATTATTATTATTAAATAAAATATGGATTGTTATAGTATTTGTTTTGTATTTTTTTTTGGTATTACCATTCAAATAGTACATATTAGGAAACCTCTAAATTAGGACACCTCTATGGGACACCCTATTTAAATTGATACTTACTCTGCTTTGCCTTGTCTATTAGATTAAAACATGTTTTAAATATATTTTTTTTGTATTCTAATTATTAAACTATTTCACATTTGTTAAATCCACAATTATTTATTCTAATTCATAACAAACAACTCAACGAGACAAATAAAAAATTTATTGAATTAGAATATTTAAAATATATGAACTTTAACATTTTCTTTCTTATCATTTCTTTGAGAAAATAATTTCTAAAAATTCATATAAAAACTGATGCATTTTTGGCAATAAACATCATTCAGTTTGTGTTCAACATACGAATAATATAAAAAAAAAATTTACTAAAATGAAATTCATCGTTGTTTTAGCCGCTCTCTTTGCCGTCGCTTTAGCTGTACCAGTTGAACACAATGCCGACATTGTGCGTCAAGAATCCGATGTTGAACCTGAGGGCTTCCACTACATTTCCGAAACCTCCGATGGTACCGTCAAGTCGGCCGAGGGCAAATTGAAGGATGTTGGCACCGAACACGAAGCTATTGTTGTGCACGGTTCTTACTCCTGGGTTGATGAAAAGACTGGCGAAAAATTCACCGTCAACTATGTTGCTGATGAAAACGGTTACCAACCCGAAGGTGCCCATTTGCCCAAAAACGCTTAAGATGGATTTTCGATAAAAATGTATTTTGAATAAAATTGAAAAAAAAAAGAAAAAAATATTTGTCTTATACATATATATTTCCTTAAAGGCTATGATCAATGTTTAGGTTTTTGAAGAGTTTTTTAAACAAACTTTGTCCAAGAAAGCTCTTTTATTTAATGTTTAATTATAAACATGAGTCTGAGTCTGCGTGGGAAACACATTTTATTTGAATAGTGTAATAAGGAGTAGTAACTCTGAGTACAAATTAAGAATTCTAAAGAAAGTATTTCATACAAAATATCTACAGTATCTCACAGATATATTATTTTAAACATGACTCATAGTTTTAGAACTCATGAGATATTTTGAAAAGACTAATAATAATATTTTGCAGGAAATATTATTGCATTTAAATTAAATTATTAATTAAAACATAGTTAACACATTAAGCCATTATGCCAAACATAAACATAAAATTCATCGTTAACGTCTTGAAAAGCTTTAAGACATTTTAATTTTCTCCGAATTCTGAAAGAAAGACAACGTCCTCTCACACACCGACAATCAGTCAATTAACCTTTACCAACGATACTGAAAAAAAATAATATTGTGAGAAACATTTGCATTTCCTTTATAATGCACAATGGGAAATTTTCAAGAAAAGCTTAAGAGAATTGTATCACTTTAAACGTACGTATATAAAATTATGTTGTGATAAAGTTGTTTCTAGGTACACTCAGGAAAAAGATTGGTTGGAAAACTGTTAAAACAATAAAAATAGTGTTGCAAATATTAAAAATTTGTAACGAGAACAGATATTACACATTTATAAACGAAAAAACATAACAGTGTTAGAAATTTATTGCTCAGAACATTTAAATTAGTTCTCCCAACTAAATAGCCTTATTAATAAGATTTTTATTTAAATCACTTTATCTCAACCGAATTTAATCATCTGAATTAGGGTTCACAACTAAATATTAATTCATGCAATAAAAAATCCTTTATGCCAATGTTTTATTTTAAACAAAAATGCAATTTTAGTCACCGCAAGTAATTATTAGTTACTTGTATTATTACAATTCGTTTACAGTAAACAAATACATACAGTTTAGCTAAATTCGGTGTTTACAAACGAAAAACTGTTACTTGTGATAATTATTTGTTGCAAACATTAAATACAAATATTATCTTTCAAAAAAAATCAATTTTTCTGTGAATTGTGAAACATTTACATAAATCAAAACCAAGATTAATATATTTTATTGAGAAAAAATTTTTTTAAATAAATAAATATAAAAAAACATGTCAATTATTACTTTTGATACAAAATGAAATCAGCAAGCTGGAAAACTTTCTAATGAAGGTAAGAAACCAAAGAAACACAAAATTAATTCTAAAATGCGAAAATTTGAAAGATACATAATAACAAACTTAGTGGTGCTGCACCGGGGATGCAAAATGCTTTGAATCCACTCGATATATATAAAAACCACGACCAAAACGAAGATCAAAATAATATTTTCTGCTTTTAGTTTTATTCTGGAAGTTAAAAGTATTCATATATTTGTATTTAGATATGTATATGTATAATAAGTTTTTATATTATTAAATAAAATATTAAAAAATAATTTAAAAAAATGTGTTCTATTTTTATTTACCTGGATCAAATGAAGAACTGATAATGATGACTAATTATTCTTTTGGTAACACTAATTAAATATTTTATTTCAGTTGCATCAATCATATATTTGGAAGCAAATACAGTTTTTTTACGATGCTAAGAAAGAAAATTTTCAGTTATTATAAACGAATTGAGAGTTAGTACGTGGAACCGAATGAATTCGATTGGCAACAAATGCGGTTGCCACAACGAATCTGTTTTCTCTGTGTATAAATTAGTTAAAGTTGCCTTTAAATTTAAATAAATAAAGCCTTGTTTATTGGAGTTATTGGCTACAGATATTTGAAACTAAAACTTGACCATCGCAGGCATATGTTCATCCAAAGCCGCTACACATTTTTTACCTTTTAACGATACTCCACATTGTGTACAGTTAAGGAGTTTGCTCACATAAATTATATATTTTTTTATCTTAATGATGTGGCAGTGTTTTAATTCGATTCTAAATGCTGCGACACTAAATCTCTGCCCTTTCAGTTTCATATTTTATGACTCTGACACTTGTGTGTGAGTGTGTGTGAAAGAGCGTTAAATTTTTTTACATATTCTTTTGGTTTATTAAACGTTTTTATTTTAATTTAAATGATTTTTTGAAAGACGTTTTATTTTTTGGTTAAAAACGACACACACTGAGACTTTTGGTGAAAAGGCAGCTAAACAATTTTTTTCAATACAATACATACTAACCAATTTTAATAGCGCGACAAAACTCAGACATAACGTGATTTTGCATACAAATTGACATTTAAACAAGTAAGAGTGCTATATTCGGCCATGCCGAATCTTATATACCCTTCACAACGTGTAGTCATGCAATAACAGTTGCTTGTATCACCATTCATCCCATATAAAATACGTCCACGTATGTATGTTAAAAAAACGAAAAAAAAAAAAAATTGTAAAAAAAAATGTTTAAAAAAATTTAAAAAAAAAATTAAAAAAAAAAATTATTATATATATAATATACATATATAAAACAAAAAAAAATAAAAAAAAAAATAAATAAAAAAAAAATTAAAAAAAAATTAAAAAAAAAATAATAATAAAAATATAAATAATATATTAAATAAAAAATAAAAAAAAAAATTTAAAAAAAATTTTTTAAAAAATTAAAAAAAAATTTTTTTTGGCTCAGTTGGGATTCGATGCCACGTTTTCTCTAACCAGTATACACGTTTGTATGTATGTATGTTGTTGTTGTAATGTTGTTTTTGTGAAAAAAAAATCGAGGTGGTCGTGGGTTTTTGCTCATATCTCAGTTGTTTATGTACCGATGTTTCTGATTTTCAATAGCGATCTACTCCCGAATATTTCTGATATTTTAATACCTTACCCGGGTCCAACCTATGTCGGGGGGCTTCAAAAAGTTGATTTCAACATACACACGGACAGACGGTCAGACGGACAGACGGACAGACGGACAGACTGACAGGGCTTAATCGACTTCCCTTATCATAAGCTTTCAGAAAATATATACTTTATGGGGTCGGAAATGAAAATTGTAGAAATTTCACACGGAATGACAAACCTATATATACCCTTTTTCACTGTGTGAAGGGTATAATAACGTTGAGCGTAACCGCTTTTTAATAGAATTTAGTGTTAAATGTTGTTATGTTCTTATTTTACGCCACTTAATGTTAAAGAAGCAGAACAACAACGTACCGATATTATCATACAAATTGACATTTAATTTAGATTGCAGAATGCAGTCGTCGATAGAATTTATTACACCGGTCTATACATATTTTATTGACCCTTAAAAGAAGAGCTATTTCTTAGATTACTTGGGACGTTGGTCTCGAAATGCCCCTCATTTTATTTACATTGTCTCTATTTTTCGAGATATACGTCAGACGACATATAGTAGCATAACTTGATAACAGTTGACGCAATTCGGTTTAAAAGAACTTCCGAAATTCTATAAAAACACTATCTTTAAATTGTGCTTTTATAGTGTGACCGGATTTAAATTTGCCATTTTTATACCCTTCACCTGTGGTGCACAAGGGTATATATAGCTTTGTCATTCCGTTTGTAATTTCTACAATTTTCATTTCCGACCCCATAAAGTATATATTTTCTGAAAGCTTATGAATAGAGGAGTCGACTAAACCCTGACCGTCTGTCCGTGTGTTTGTTCAACTTTTAGAAGCAACTATATGTTCCTCAGATCTGTCTATGGTATCAATCTCTTGGAAACATACGGGAATGAATCGCTATTGAAATTCAGCACAATCGCCCCATAACTTTCTGAGATATGAGTAAAAAACCACGACCACCTCATTTTTTCACAATTTATATTATTTATATTTTTTTTTTTTGATTTTTTTTTATATTTTTTTAATTTTTTTTTAAATTCTTTTTTGTAATTTTTTTTATTGTTGTTTTTGTTTTTATTATTTTTTTTTATTTTTTTTTTTTGAAATTAATTTTTTTTTGGAAACTTACATACATACATAAACTCAATTTATAATTTTGCATTGGGATGTTTTGTATATGTATGTTTTTTATTTGATATGAGATGAATGGTGATACAAACTATTGTTATTGCATGACTACACGTTGTGAAGGGTATATAAGATTCGGCACGGCCGAATATAGCACTCTTACTTGCTTATTATATATATGTTTTTTTTTGAAATTTTTCATGCACATGCATGCGATTAAGAATATAAAGAAGTATTCAATGGAACAATGAGTCGTTGCTCTTACAAATCTATTTTTTTACTGAGTTTTCAGGAGAGCGAAAAAATCATTTTATTTTCTTACTTTACAATATTAAACTTACGCATACTGACTATTATATATTTTTGAACCAATCAAGATATTCTTAAATGATTTAGTGGAAAGATGTTAAATAATGGTTAAAAATAGAACAATTCAATTTTTTTTTTAATTGTCACATAACCGATTTCATAAGAGCAGCGACGAATGTTTTATTATTTTTAAAATGCAGTACAAAAATAGTGCACGAATTTCCAAAACAGTTTAAAAATCACGTCAAGTTTTCAGTCGTAATTATGCGCCAAATGAATAAACAGTATAAAATTAAAAAAAAAATAATTTACTTGATTATTTGGGATTTGGCGGCTCCCAACTAATTTTTTAATATTTTTTTTTTGGAATTTTGGGTTAAAGCTGGTCTATATACATTTTACTGGTGCTTATGCCAGATCGTTAGTCCAAATTCTGATTAATAAAATTAATTATGAACAAATGAATTCTGAATTTGAAAATATAAATTCATAGATAAAACAAAAAACTGTAAAAAAAATTTTCAAAGAAGAAAGGAAGAAAATTTCTGGTTTGGTGAAATGCATATAGACCAGCTTAAACCCAAGAACTAAATAAAATAAAGGATCAGCCATCTAACGTTTTTTTTCAAATAGAGCTTATTTCGTGAATGGTAACACTTAGCTCATGTCGGATTTGACAGATAATTAGTTTTATTCTTCCGCTGAACGAGTATGGTTGTGTATACTTTGACCGATTTTTCCAAAAAAAATCATCTTTTCAGATGGAGCTCATTTTGATCTTGGCGGGTATGTAAACAAGCAAAATTGTTACATTTGGGGCACAGAAAACCCGCACGCACAGATTGTAAAGCCGATACACCCAAAACGAGTCACTGGTGCTGATTTTGGTCCAGAGGCATAATTAGGCCATTTTTCTTCGAAAAGCAAGGAGTGGCCGTTACAGTCAATGGCGATCATTATCGGGCCATGTTGAGCGAATTTTTGTTCACAAAAATTTAAAGAGAAGGATATTGGCAATATTTGGTTTTAACAGGACGGCGCTACGTGCCACACAGCCGAAGCTACACTTTTTTTTTATAGCATTTAAAAAAAAAAAAAAAGTTATATGGCGGACCCTTTATCTTTAAAAATAAATTTGCGCTAATAGATGAGGAGACCACTGTTCCTCCTTGGCAATGTTGGTCACTCGAAAATATAGCCACAGTGACCCAAAAAGTCTTGAAGGTCTCCTGATGCAAACACCTTCCTCTGTGCCTATATCCATCTGCACACCCCTAATACAGTCCGTTGGATCCCAACCAACAATATCTTGCAGGGATTATTATTAGTGGCATCAAAACTGCTTGTTGTGTCTATATAGTGCTTCACATTTCCCAGATATTGAATATATTCCTGGAGAGTTCTGGACTCGTTTTTCATTAGATATTAAGTATTTTACCAATTCCAAATCACCTAAACTTACTAAGCTCCTCAGTGCCATTCCCTACACCCAAAGCTCTATAGTTGTGGTATTAAGAATATTGTCGAGCGTCCCCTGAGGTGCACTTTTCAGGGCACCAGTGACTTCACTCGACCGCTGTAAGAAGCTTCCTAAAAAATTGTTTACCAATACTTTGCATTATGCTGTACATATGTGTTGCACCATCACGTAAATACAATTTATAACCTTTGGCCGTATTTCCAAGCTCTTGCCTAATGAGTTCTTGTATGTTCTTGTATATTTTTCTTCCAAGACAGCTTACTGTCCAGGACTGAACTGAGATATTTCACTAACTAACTCTGACTTTATTTCATTAAGTACCGGCCGCCTAAACTCCCTGATCTCATATCTCCTGTAAAGGGAACTAACCCCGACTTGTTCGGGCTTACATCAAGCTCAAGATGATAGTACAAAAAGTGCTAATTGCAGTACACCATTAAAAGTAGGGAGAAATCTTTTTCTGACTAGCATCACTACGTCATCCGTATATGCAGCGATCTTCTTGGCCTTAATCTGTATTTGCATTGTACGAGAGATGAAGAAATTTGTTTACACAAAATTTGTGTTTTAAATTATTTTTTTTTTAAATTTTAAGAGATTAGAATTCGTTCATCGATTCTTCTTGAATATGGCTTTGTTGGTTTTAAATCTTTCATTTTTAGTGAGGTAGTGTAAACATTTAATGCAATAGAAACATTTGAAATTTGATTTGATTTTTTTTTAAATCAAAGCAAATATTATTTCATTTGTCTGTGCAAAATCTATTAGAAATCTAACGACTTGTAGAATAGTGTTAATGTATCTTATTTATTTGTTATTTTCTCAGTCCCACAAGATTACATCATTGACACAATTCACCGTCTCTGATTAAACCAAAACCTCATGCTGGAGTCCTTATATCAAAAAGTTTAGTCAAATAATTTTTATGTGTTAATAATTTAAATGTTATTTATTTATTTATTTGCGAACAATTTATATGCGAATGTGTATGTAAATGTGTGCTTAAAAAATATTTAGCAATTCACACAGGTACCCAAAGACTCAAACACTGAAATGTACATTCATACAAACATACAAACACGCAAACATATTTATATAAAGATATTTGCTGATTTATGATTTCCGTAGTTAAACCTTTAAGTTGAGTAGAAATTTAAATATTTTCACATGAAATTTAAATTAAACGTATACTTCTTCACAAACATACATTTAAATGTATAGATTTGTATATTTGTATATGTGTGTTTAGACGGTGACTCACTCACTCTGTATTGACTTTTATCATTAACTTGTTTATATCTACTTTATAACTGTTATAAATAAGCCATCCTCTATAAATTATTTCCTTAAATAAGTGACATTTAAACTAAAACCTTTTATGAAAAAATCGATCGATATTTAAATGTTTTGTTGTTGTTGTTGGTTTTAGTTGAAATGGCTTCAAAATGTTGGCACGATTTTAAAAGTGATGGTGATACATTTTTTAGATTTTTAAACGAATCCACAGGAAATTCCAATTAATTTGATCATAAAACTATCAATGAAATATGACATAAGCTGCAAAATATCTCCAGTTTAGTTGAGAGTTTAAAAAATTTACTATAAGTTTTTAAATTACCGAATGTGTTTTATAAATCTACAAGTAAAAAATGTTTTTTAACAAGTTTAACAAATATATTTTCTGTATAACTGAAAAATGCGTGAGTACTCTAATTTTTTTCTTAAACATTTGTAGAATATAAATTTAATATAGAAAATGTAGAGCTATGACTTTTACCAGTCTTCCTGGCAACATTCTGTATGATTCGCTTCAAAAGAACTGCTCATCCCTTGAGGCGAAGAACGTATCAAGTCAATTTTGGATAAACTGTTTTATAATGAAGAGAATTTTATAGAGGGTCTTCTGCATCAATCAAAATAGTAGTTGGACGTGACAAGCTCTGGACCATAAAAAGAGTGCAGCAAAATTTCACAACCTGTCATTTCTAACTATTTTTTAACAGATCTTGCAGCAAATGGCCAAGCATTGTCATGCTAGGATATTACAGTTTCATGTCAGGCTGTAGATTTTTGGTGTTGTTCGTTTAATGCTCGCCTTAAATAATTAGTTGTATTCGGTACAGATTGCCTGTGATAGTTTGGTAAGGTTTTAGCAGCAAATGAAAGAAATAACGCTTTTTAATCCCACCAAATACGGAGTATTATCTTAGAGCCATATATATTTGGCTTTGGTGTCGATTCAGGTGGTTGACCGCGCTTCACATACGATCTCTTCGAGTTATCGTAATGCTTTATTTTGGACAATCTTCTTACAAGGTCTCATGTACATTATTTCCTTGCTTTTGAAAGAATCCTGCTGCTCGCAAACATTTTAAAATTGTTGCTTTAGTAGCTCCAAATAAATTTACAAGCTCTTGTTGAGTTTGACAACAATCTCAATGGATTAATGCCTTAAATTCTTGGCCTTCAAGCTTGTTTGGCTGGCCTAGGCAATCTTTGACTGTCATGTTAAGATTATCACTTCTGAGTAGCATAAACGATCTTTGCAAGTTGTAACCGATGGAATACATTTTCATAACAGCAAAAGTTTTTTTTTTTTTTTTAATGCGCCATAATGACTTAGCTCGTATGAGCAGAACACGTTCTGGTAGATATTTCCGGTGTTTTGTTGTGCTCTACGCGCTCAATATTTTTCGCAGTGCGAATTGAATGTGGTCTACTAGATCGAGGCAACTCTCCTACGTTGTTACTTTGGTGGTGACAAGAACTTTAATAGTCGAAATTCTGAAGTGAAAATGTCGACAGTATGCTCTTTGGGTTAAAATAATTGATCGCTGATTTAAATGCCAAAATTCTATTATTTCTATTGTTTAAAAAAGGATAAAATGTTTGAAACATATTATTATTGGCGTAAAAGCTACAAATATACATAAATTAAGCACATTTATTATCAAATAAGTACACGTCAGTTAACTGTTTAATACCGAATCAAAAATCAAATTTACCTTCCCTGCATTTATAAGGGAAATTCAACCAATTTTGACAAAAAGTTTCCCCATCAGCTGGGCTCATAATTTCACCTGTATGAATTCGCCTTGATTACGATTCTTCGTTCAGTTATGAACTTCTTTGTTATTTATATTTCAGGCGTTATTTATAAAATGTGACAAGAAAAATATTCAAACGACAAAGTTATAAAATTGTCAAGCCCCATGGTTTCTTTTGGGCCACCCTGTGTGTAAGCATACAATTTTTAATTGCAAATATAAATATGTATTGTTGAAATGTATTCACATTTATTAAGGCAGTAAAATTTTTTTTGTTTTTTGTCCTCTTATTGGCCAATTGGCACTTTGGCTCGATTAAGGAATTTTCATATTTTAAGTTTTTAATAAAATAATTGAATTTACGTACCAGAGCAGAAATTAAAGAGTATAACAGCGCAAACAAAATTTAACAAAATCAAAAAGTGGTAAAAGCTAAGGAATGTTGCAAGCGGCAGTGGCGACTATTATGCACTCAACATTAAAACGTAAGCAATGAATTTTTGTAAATTATTGTTTGTGTTGTGTGTTGCGGAAATATTAAAGTTAAAAGTAAAATTAAAGAAAAGAAAATTACCAAAGTACTTTTGTGGTACGTTTTGTGATCCAAGTAGCACCTAAAGTAAAAGATAAAAAATTAAAATGAAATATTAAAATAGTAGAATATATAAAGAGGAAATGCATTAAGGAGAAGTTTTTGAATTTTCAGATCTAAAGATGCTTCTGAAAAAAGTCAGAACTTTCAATAAAAATGGTGGTATCTTTTGGTAACAGCAAGAGTGCTACTCATAATTTACAATTTACACAGAAAAAAACTGTTGCTTAAAATTGTTTAGTAATTTGTCTAAGGCATGTTCAAACATGTTAGTATATGAAACGGTGAATTGATACAGCATACTTTCTGTCAAGGCGAATAAGTAAATCAGGGATGGAAAAGTTTCTAGAATTTGTTTCACTTAAAAGAAATTTTATAAATAAGGATATATTTTTGAAAACCATAATAAAAGATGTAGAAACAACAAGCATAAGTAAATTTAGTACATTTGTTACTAAAGAAGTTGCAACGTGGTTTCCAATAGGAATATGCCTTGAATTTAACTAGTTATTTTTTTTTACTTTTAATTATATTTTAAACAACCCTACAAGAACAGTGACAGTCATTTGACCGGTCATATAACTGGCACTTGGATGAATATATCGGTCAAAAGTTTCTATCAAGTTATTAAGGGCAAAATGAAAAAATTGATGGAAACTTTTGTGTACGTGTGATTTTGCATCTCCCTTTAACTTATGAGTTATATCGACTATTGAACAAATATTTGAACTGCTCACTCCACTGCTGTTTGCTAGTCAGCAATGATGTAAATATCAGTCACACTTGACTAATCACACCTGATATATATACCAGTCATAGTTGACAAATCATACTTGATGAATATACTGGTCAAAGCTGACGGGTATACATATTTTAATAAAATACAATTTTAATTTTTTAAATTAATTATTATATTTTATATTTCATACTTATATAATTTTATGGTCGATGATTCCGGGCGGCTCATTTAAATCCTTGTGCATGATAAAGGCGTCCTTTGTATTACGGCTTGGAGTACTAAAAAATTAAAAATTATGAAAATGTGCATATAGTACATAATTATATATAATTCTGCTACTTCTTCTACTTACCATTTACTTCTTGTGTATTTTCTCCAAAGACTCGTCAAAAAATCCCAATTATTGAAAAACTTATTAAACTTATTATTAGAAATATTTAATATTTTTATGTTAAAAATTTAGCACTATTTTACAAAAATTTTTTGTTTTGAAAGTCAAGAATTCAACACAGATTAGCTGTCTCACTCTTGCATGCATTTTTTCCGGTAGCAGCAATTCAATATAAAATTGTTGCGAATGTGTTAGTAAAAACAGTTTGTATGTGTTAGTAGGGAAGTTAATATGGTAATTGTATCTAATCAGCTGATTGCCTTTATACACAATTTATCAGTGGTACCAACTTTGTTTTGATAATTTGGCTGCATCTGTCAAACTTAATTGTTTTTTTTTCTACAATAAGTAATTTGCAGTTTCAGTTGGTTTAAAAAAATACTAAACCGAGAATACAAAGATCTTACTTTAAAGTTCTTTAAAAATAGTAACTTTAAGAAAAAATTATGTGACATATGCAGACGTACTGTGTTATAGGCATGTTTTTTTATTTTAGTGCTTGTTAACGCAATTCATACATATAATGAATATGCCTTGATAGCATTTATATAAATTAATTTTTTTAACTGATGTTAGTCCCCGTTTACACAGGGAAACATTTGAAAGGGAAACATCTGGAATTCTCTTTTGTATTTTCCTTCGCGGTCATACAGGGAAACATTGTTGTCGGAGACATTCCAGTTTATATTTGTTTTTTTGATTTTTATTTTTTTATTTCTATTCAAACAATGTCAAATATAAATCATTGAGAACAAAGCAAAAGAAATTAAGCAAATGTAAAAAAGCATAGCAAATGTAAACAATAAGATTGGATGCAAAAAACGTGCCTCCGAGAACGGAAAACAAATTTCATATTCTCTTCCCCACCCGTCCCTCTCTACCAAACAAAATGTTTCCCTTCCAAATGTTTCCCTGTCTAAATGGTGCTTTAAATGTTTTTAAAGAACAAAGAAATTTCGGTCAGTTGAAAAAAAAATATAATAGAAATGTAAAAAATTTAAAAAATGTCACAAAAATGTATAACTGCCGTATTCATAAAAAATATTTTTGGTTTATTGAAATTTCTGTACAACATCTGTTAAAAAATTCTTTAACCAACCAGAATATTTTTTATGAATGCGGCAATAGATTTTTAAGCAGAGATTTGTTAAAGCGGTTATCAGTTAGGCTGTTATAGAGCTAAAGTGTATAATTCGCAGATGAAAGTTTTTGAAAGTACATACAAGTGCCCATTGAAACATAAATATGTATATCACGTTTTAATTATAGCGAAAAGCTACAACGTTATTTCAGATTTGCCTAATTTTAATAATTATAAAAGCCCGATACATTTGCCTAGTTTCTAACCTTTATATGCGTGTGTGTAAGTAACTGTTTGAATTCCTCACTACGTTCCATTAAAGCTTTGTACAATCTAGTTAAAATTTCTCTGTTTATAGATCGTGGAAGCCAACTATTCGTTTTAGATAACGCAAAATTTCACTTGTTTTAGTTTGCCGCATATTTAAGTTTAATTAAAGAATTCATCATTCTTTTTAAAAACTGTATGTATTAAATATTTTCTATAAATAAGGATTGAAAATCTTTGAGTAAGGATTAAAGTTAATTTATTAAAAAAAAATTTAAATAATTTTTAATTGTTATTTTACAAGTATATTTTTGTGTAAAATAATTCATTTTTAAAAATTCAAAATTTTTGCAAATTAACCTACATACATACCTTTGGAAAAAGTAAATATACTCCCCTATACTTCCATGCTTCTTAATGGTGGCTATCCAAAACACAAAACCAAAAAAAAAGGAGTCAGAAAACCGAAAACAAAGAATGGAATGATGCAAAAAGTTTCTCATAAATCTAAATATACCCTAGAGTATGTGATCAAACACGTAGGAACGTGTAACAACCAACTACCTTTTGTGGATTTGTGACGTTATTAAATTTGATGGTTGTTCTTGTTGTAATTTTTATTATTTTATTCAAGTTGTTTTTGGGTACAAAAACGTAGCCCCAAAGAAACAGGCATTCAAACTCAAACTTCTTTTCATATGAATAAAGTTATACGAATCGATATTAAGTAGTTGTTGTTGTACTTATATGTGTTCATACATACAGAGTAGTACATTGTTAATATGTGTGTATGCTGGTATATTTTTTACATACAAACATACGAACATGTATGCTTGTTTTAATTCTGAGAAATCTTGTGATCTTATAACATCTCACACACAATTTAGGTTTCCTCTTTCATGATGATTCTGATGATGCATGCATTCATGTTTCTTATATTTTTGTTTTTTTTTTTATTTTTTGGTTTTGTTTTTGGCCTTTTATTTTATTTTTTATTTCGTTGTGTTTGGGGCCGAATCATACATATAAATATAAATCCAAGTTGTTGTTGCAAGTAGTACTTGTAATCGCATGTAGAGGGCCCTTCGTTAAAATATTCAGCCTGAATGTGCAATTGTTCAAGTATGAATGTATAGCGGGACAAACAAAAAACAATGAAAACGCAAAAAAAGGAGCCAGTTAGTGCTTTAATGTAAAAAGCTCATTCAATAATAAACAGTCAAAAGTTTTTTTTTGAAAGAAAATGAAAATGGGTAGAATCTAAAACACACAACTAACTAGCAGTAACAGCAATGAAAATATAAAACAAACACACACACAAAGACACAAAACTCCATTGCAAATGCAAAAATGTTCGAAGTAGGCTTGCAATACCCTATACCGATGCGCTTTAAACGAACTAAACCGCATAAAACTACACAGCTAACAGAGAACTCGACTTCATATTCCATATATTGTACACATTTGAGGTGGTGGCACAGTGGAATTAAAAACCGTAGCACTTTTTACGAAGAAACTCAAATTATGAAAAGAGTAAGTAACTGTAACATAAAAGTTACGTTCTCTACACTTAAAGCTTCTTTTGAAGCAAAGGAGATCTGTCTTTATGCACAAAATCTAACATTTAATACAAAAGTTATATTTTACACGTAAATTTATTTTTTATACAAAGTTTGATTTTACGCAATACTTGTGTACGGGGAGTATGAAATCAGAGCACTACCTTCTCACTCCTTAGTGATTTCCTGGCTACTGATCGGTATCCTCTCCTTCACTAAGTCTCGCACCACAACCGATATTTACTTTAGACTACTAAACGATTTTATACTGCCGCCTATTAATTGTCTAAAAATTTTAGGCCTTTGTAATCGCTAGATTCTCCTTCAGACGAAGGTCATAGCATCCATACCTTATGTGTGCTTACCTATAAACTACAACTGAATCTTCCGCTTTATAGTGTTACTACATGCACGGCCGTCTCAGCATCTTCCAGGCATATTCTACAAATATCAATACCCTTGATTTGCGTCCTCCTCAAGTTTCTATGTCCTGTAACTAACGCATTTATCCAGCTTACTGTACTCCGATTTAAACCGTGTACCATCCAACCAAGCATTTCTGCCTGATAGACGGACACGTAATTTTGCAACACTCAAGATCCAAGATAAGTTTAACTTTAGTGATTATATACCAGCACTTACATACCTTCCCATCGACCAGTACAAATACGGATTTGATTCCCAACTAACTCGTTGTGCATGGATCCATCCGCTTTCGACTACTTACACTCGACTCGTTATCTGAGTCTTCTTAACCTCTTTAATCACGGAATTTAGGATTCTTCTATGGCGTAAACCTGACCCAAAGCGATATTGCCAGCCTTGTAGCTGTTTTCCTTATAAATAAGTCATAAGTAAAGCATCAACCCTAGCATTGGTTATATTGATTGTGCTGCTGCTGTAAGTGCCGCACAACATGTATCCATGCAAGCAATCCTTTGAGCACCATCTAACTTCCACCTAATCCCGCTATATGAAACGCCTTTGGTCACCAGACAATAGATGCGTAAATGATAGTCGGTCTTACCATCACCATATAAATCCCGTATGCAACCTTTGCCGAGATTCCCCACCTTTGACCGCCAACCTCTTTACACTGGTGCTAAATCCTCTTTGCCATATTCTTCGGTTCCTTAAAGCTTACGTATGTATACAATACATATGTAAATAGTTTTTCATATAAAAGTCACATTTAAAAGAACCAATTTTAAAACAAAAATACTATTTTACATGCTACAAATTCAACGACAGAATACTATTGAAAATTAGTTTTTTTTCGACACTAGCGTAGTGGAATGGATTTTTGGAAACCACCTACGGTTCGTCATCTCTTAAATCCATTTTCGGAAGTACAAGTTTTGTGTGCGAATATCATCCATATAGTAACGACAAAATTTTAGTTTTGACCCAAAAATTCACTATTAAGGCAGGATCACACGATTGCCGCAATGCACCAATTATTGGTATATTTTATGTGCCAATCGTGTGATTTCACAATTTATTGCCCCATACGTCAATCGAGGACAATATTGTGCTGATTTGCAACAATCAAATACAACTCTGGTGTGGCAATCGTGTGAACGGTTGATAGGTAACCATACGTCAATAAAATGTCAAAAATGCACAAATATTTATTGTGTTCTCGTGCGTCAATCAAGTAAGACAATTCGCGCCAATAGTTTAGTTTTTTTCTACGGTCAACATTTCGTAAGTAAAATGAATTTTAATTGTTGTACGTGCTTTAATTAAATATGAATATTTTAATTGAAGTTTTAATATGGAATTCGATGACTACATTGCAATGGAAGAGCCTTCCGCATATTTGTGTCTTGCTTCTATATATATGGTGACACTATTTGCAACAATTCCTTAAATGTTTCATCATTCATCCGAATAAAATTTTTGAACAAAAAGTTTTGGTTTTTTATTTCACGAAACTCCATCAATGTTTTTTCATATGCGCCATCAGTACTTTTTTTTGTGAGCCACTCTCTGACCCACGTACTTCTTTTAACTTTTGTTTTATTCATTTTTTCAGTTTTTATATCTTCAAGTACACACACGATAATTAAAGCTGATGCAATTTGCTTCTTCTTTAGAGAACAAATCATCTTTACGTAAGAAAAAGATTGAATGCAGAATGTTTTAAAATTTAAGCTAATATAAACAAAACAAAATTTGGCATCTACCACAACAGCTGTTTCTCAGAGTTGATTGTAGTGCGACAATTATTGGCACTTAATCGTTTTGCGTCAATTCGCGACAATTAAATTTATGTAAAATGAGTCAATCATGTGACCGCAGAGAATTTGATGGGGACAATTTTACTATTGTGCGTCAATTCAGCACAATAGAAATTGGGTATGATTGCTGTTTTTGTGGCAATCGTGTGATACTAGCTTTAGATATTATTAGTTTAATAAATTTTATATTTTTCAAAAAGGCAAATTTGCAAGAAATGTCACATTTAATGCTGTAGTAAGAAGAAGTTACTTTTTACACAAAAATTACATTTTCACACAAAAAATAAATTATAACAATAGAATGAAATTTACATAAAAAGAATTACTTCTTTTATACAAGAAGCCAAATACAAAATAATAGCTCTATTATGGTTAATTTATATTTGGGTAAAACTCCTAAAATTTGCCTTATTGATGTCACTGTCCCAAAAAAGAAAAAAAAAAGACCTAAAAACAAGAATCCTAAATTTTAAAACTACAAACGAAAAAGCGCATAATATGAAAAGGAATAAATGCAGCAATAACTACAACAACAACATCACAGAAAAGAAACAAAAATAGAAATACAAAACACAATCACAGAAATTCTTGCATATTCGAACAAAAGTAAAAGGTTTTTGATTACAACATTGAAAAAGCAGCAAGAAACAAAATCAACACACACACACACATACACACATTAAAGGAACAAGCAGCAGCAACAAACATATAAACAAACTACCACCAAAGCGAAAAATGAAATAAGGACAACAGTACAAAAACAACAATTTCTTTACATATCAAGTCTGATGGAGGGGGACAGGCACAGTTAAAACCTTGCACTGCATTTATCATCTCGACTAAACAATAAATGCATGCAATGGATGATGATGACGATGATGGCATTTGTACAGAAATTCCTTAACGTATGAACTTTACAAGTACACAAGCTGTGCTCACTATCTGAAAATGTAGTGCAATGGCATACTGCACAAGTTTGAATGTATTTGTAAGTTTGCGGCAACAACACAACCGAACAATGGAGCAACAGCAACAAACATTCAACGCTGTATCAGCCAACTAACTAGGCGAGCGAAATATGGACTGTCTGGCAGACAGTCAGGCAGGAGGCAGCTTACACTGACAACAGGAACACAACTAGCAACCATCAAAGAAACCAAAAAGGCCAATATGTATAATACACATTCCTATATGTAACTATATATGTACATACATACATATATTTGTGCGCGTATATTTTTTTTGAGGCTATACTCATACGTACATTAATAACGAGCTTACCAAAATTTATATGATTTTGCCTAAAAAAATGAAATAAAAAAAAAAAAATTTAACGAAAAATATTAAAAATATTTTCTTGAGTTACTCACTGCGAAATAAATGAATAAATGTTGCAGCACCACGGCGCTCTGTCAGCAGTAGTAGTCCCACGTAGACATACATGCAACTTTAAACTTTACATACTCAGTGGACCGCCCAGAGTATTATCAATATTGTCGTCATCATCAGTGTCCTTATCATAAGTTATAAAAATTGCATTGGCAATGTGAAAAAAGCGCCACTAGTATTGTCTTGCAGTTGAACCTAAAGGCTTTGCCATGGCTTATAGTGAAAGAATAGTAAAGTGTTGCCAATTGTCGATAAATCCTACGAAAAATTTGTTTACGTACAGGAAGTTGTAAAATTAATTTCTATTTAATGGAAACTTGTTTATCATTTCATTGTTATAATTGTTTTTGTGGGATTTTATTTAATATAAAATGGTTTCCAATATGTATGTATATTAAAAGGGGATTCCAATTCCTAATATTTGCCTCGAAAATCGTAAAGTGTCTCAAAACTTTATAAATTCATGTTTTTTTTTTATATTTCTTATTTCACAAATTGACACATTGTCCAGCAACACATTGCGATACTTTTTGCATAACGAGTTTTGTTCAAGGAGCGTTTAGATATTGGCCGTTTTGAAAGCTATTTTTTGCTTTTTTTTAATTATTTAGCCACCGTCCTGACAAGTTTTACGGTTGAGCTAAATTGCTAATCTGTTAAATTACTTGCAAGATTTTTTCTGGTTTGGTTTTATAAAGTATTAGCTCTATGTCAGTTAGCTGGAATTGACGGATTAGCTCTAAGTCTACATATTCCAGGACATCGCTACATTTATATTCCTGACCGTTTGATTTAAGTAAGGCTTTCGGCTAGCCTGTTTCTTGTATGTGACAGCTCAGGTAGGTTCCAATCTTACTGGCCACTCATACGCTAAACAACATAAAACATACTAAAATAACTACTAAACCAAACTCAACAACACGAAGAATTCCCGACAGAGAGGTGTTCACACTCGGTTTTGTCCACCCAACCATGTCGTAGCGACATTAGCTATAAAATTTTTCTACGACCCAACAATTAATCGACCTCCTCCCATTCATCCATTACTCCACCATTCAAGAGCTACAAAAATTATTTAAAATACATTGACTTATTATTTATTATATTTACAATGCAGGAGGCACAATAATTATAAAATAATTTTCTCTGATGCGTACACCATAAATGACATTCACAGGTCTATACATAAATGAAAGCCATTATCTTTGATTTTTTGAGATGCGTCAATTGGAGAGTCTTCGGAGAAAAATTAATTCTTTTGGCCGATTCAAAAGCAAAATCTATTCAACTGGTAATCGTAGTCGTGCCAAATCAGTTTCGAAGAAACACAAATCGTTCTGTTGTTCCCATTTGAAAAATTTGTAAAAAGAACAAAGAAATGTGTTACGCCATGTAATTCCAACGACTCTTATTATGAAAACTAATTGGCGCTCCATCTTTGTTGACGGATGTGGGCAGTCAAGAGTTATGTCGCCAGTTTATTAGAGATAACAAATCGCAGTTAAGATTGTTAGAAAATTCTGGAGTAAATATTTCAGTTAATCCAGTTTTGTCATTCCAAAGCAAACAACACGCAGCAAATTATTCCAGAATTAAAACTTTCGGCACAAAAACTGTCATTCTGGATCTAGGATTGAAACTTTAATTCACATAGAACTTAATCAGAGCAAAAACCAATCATTGGATCAGATTTTTTGAGAAAATATTTATCGAAAAAACTTATTGAAGTAAAAAATAGTTGTGTAAAAAGCCAACTAGTGGTGGCAGCATGATCAAAGCGAATTCATACAGGTGAAATTGCCAGCCCAGATGATAGGAAAGCATTTTGTAAAAATTTGTTGAATTTGCCTTTATTCCATTTATTAATGCAGGGATGGAAAATAAGATTTTGGTTGCGGTATTCAACAATTCCCAAAGTGTCCTTTTTTTTAAATAAAATAAATCAAATTTTTAATTATTTATAGCTTTTGCACAAATTATATTTGTCACAAATATATATCCTTTTTTAAAATAAAATTGTGCCAAATTAAATATATCATAACAACTTTTCCATCCCTGATATACGAATTGGCTTTAACAGAAAACAGTCACTAAAATGTTACTTAATTGTATTAATTCGCCATTGGATATACTTGTATGAATATGCCTTGAGCACATAACGTGCCACAATTACTCTTGCAAATAAAATTTTTCATAAACAATTTATGTAGGTTAGGTTAGGTTGAAAAGGAGGTGTATAAAAGCCCAAACCCATGACAGGTATACACCTATGCCCAGTTGGCATGTTGTGCGCTCCATGTGGAAAACGGAATTCCCAAACAAAAAACCATAAACATAATTTCCCATAAATATCGGACTAGTCCAAGAAACCAGTCCCCTCAATGTAACGCCTTATGGATCTCCAGTTCGAGTTCCCCAGGTATTCCAAGTTCGGCATATTATCTACTGTAAAATTTTCGCGTCTAATATGCCCAAACGCAGGACAATGACAGAGGTAGTGTACCAGGGTCTCATCCTCTTCCTCACAAGCTCTACATGTCGTCTCCTCAGATAATCCCATGCGTGCTAAATGAGTTCTCAACTCCGTATGACCTGTAATTACACCGGTTAATTTCCTAAGTGTAGGTCTACTTAGTCTCAAAATCTCCTTTGACTTCCCAAGATTTGGGTCACCCCAGAGTGTTCTTGTCACCTTACCGACATCAGTGCTTTGCCATTTTCTGACATGTTCTTCCATTGCCCAACGTTTAAGTTCATCCTTAAATCGTTTAAGGGGTTTGGCGTTCTCCAAAGTTATAGTACTCAAAAGAGCTCCCATTTTGGATAATTTGTCGGCTTTCTCGTTTCCGATCAGCCCGTGATTAGAAAATTAGAATTAAAATGGCCAGCACTTTCACTAGATTGAACGATCCCTTATTATTTTCTATAGGCTTGTTTCAGTGGACGAGTGTAAGTAAAGAATCTCCAAACTATAGAGCAGCTAAACCATAATATTAAAGCTGAAATGGTGGCAAGGAGGGTTCACTTCATCTGTTGTGATACTGTCTGATTTTGGCATGAATATGTTAGTAAAACTTAATAATTTTCGAGATATATATTAGCCGCTATTCTTTTGCAATTTTTGTAATTAAAAAAAAAAAATATTTTACAAAGACACTGATTAATGTTTTCTTAATTTTTTTTTTGAGAAAATAGTTTAATTAATTGTAATTCATATCAAAATTTTCAATTGATTGTTTGACAGAAAGAATACCGTCACCGGTATATGCTACAACAACTTCGTACCATGCTGTTGTTAAACTATTTTACGCATCAGTATGTAGTGCCACCACCATACACATCAGCAGCCCAACAGTTCTAATTAGGGTTTTCGAGTCATTTGTGTTCGTTATTTTAATATTATTAGCTCTGCCTATGCAGGTCACAAACATAAAAGTAGAGCTAATTACATGCTAGATTACCTAGGGCGGTAAAATAATTGGTAAATGTTGTCACAACTAAACCAGCAGGAATTCAATCATAAATTGTCATTAAAAACCAGTACAAAAATATTGACAACAACAACAACAACAGATACATTTTAAACCTCATCGCCATTATCATTAACTTCCTCAACTCCATCTTCATTCTATATACAAACGGACACAGCCACAACTCTATTTAAAAGTATGCAACACCCCAAAACAGCCAGGCATAAAAGTGAAGCAGACAGGCAAACAGAAACACACGCACAAGGCATTCATGCGTGATGGCATGACATCATGAGGTTTAAAAGTCATATTCAGGCTTAAAGGCAACATTGCGTAAATATGAGACCAGCTTTTACCCAAGGAAACATTTTGTTTGTTGCTAGCGGGAGCGGGGAATTGTTATGGCAGATTTCCTCAAGGATTGGCAATCAATTACACTTTGGGCCATAATTGAAATATGATTATTATTTCATAAATGTTCTTATGCTTTTTTGACGCATTTGGGTAATACCTATCACGTATCTCTATCACGTATCTTGTGGAGAGAAATTTAAAAAAAAATTGAATTTCTTTTACCAACAGGAAGATATTTAATAAAAACTTATTTTTACAATAAAGTTATTAGCCTTTGTAGTTTTTATATTCCGAAAATTTGCTGATAATTTTTGTTTTAACAGAAAATTTTTAGACAAATTTCAGTACTAAATTTTTTTAATAATAAAATCTTGAATATGGGTTTTGAGGTGAAATTTCGAACAGTATCTGTTTAGGAAAAGTGTTGATATTGCTCTGATATAAGACGAAAAAAGTTCTGTCAATTTTTGAAATGGATTAAATTAAATGTCGTTTGATCCATGAAATTTCTTAAAACATTAATACATATTTTTAGTTAAAGAAATGTGGAATTAATTTTACCTTGAACTAATTTCAGGACAAATATGGGAAAATATTCTTCGGCTTTGTAGCGTTGCGCAATGAGTGATAAACGACTTCGATATGACGGTAGGTGTGTATTAGGATTCCAATGAAGCTTACGAAAGCAGAACAGTAATTTGTTGACTGATTCATATTGGGGATTCCAAATTACTGACTCATATTAAAGTTAAGGTCTTACCAATGACGTTAAAAAATTGTTTGTTACATAAGGATCATTAAATTCCTTAGCCTAACGCTTTATTAAACTTAATAACCCATTAAATTTGTCATTGTTACATGTGAGTTGAAATTTAGTTCTAAATCAAAGAGAATTCTAAGATAAAAAAAATGAGTCAACAAAACTTTACTTAGAGCAATTTAGTGATGGGCAAATAGAAAAAATGCATCGATATTATTCAACAGTATCGATATAAATTTTGTAAAATCATCGATATTTCGATGTATCGAAACGTATTAACCTAACACTATTTCAAGTTTAAAAATTAAAATATGTACAAGCTTATTATACAATCCTACTACTTAATATAATAAATGTGAATGTTTGGATATTTGTTACTCAATCACACAAAAACGGCTGAACGGAAGTAAATAAAATTCGGCACATAGATAGATAACAACCTAGATTAACATATAGGCTACCCTTTATCACGATAACAACGCGAAGTCGTTGGCAAACTCATCATCACACTTCCTAAACGGGTTGTTTATGTTGTAAATATTTTTATTTTTGTTGTTAATACTAAGTCTAGCCTTTATCCCGATAACTACGCAGCCGAAGTCGCGGGCACAAGCTAGTTTTAAATACTTATTTCCGCAAACAATTTAATAAAAACAACAAAATAATAGAAAAAAAAATTTAAAATGACATATAAGTTACAAAACCATCACCTTACGCTTACATATTATTCAAACTAGTACTCATCAGAGGTGGACATCAGAAGTACTCTTTGCTTTATGTCAATCCTGAAAGCGGGAGAAACTTGTTCCTTCTTACTATGTTCTGAGCGAATAATATGGCTTATTTTTAATATAGCATTTGAGGCAGTAAAAAGAATACGCTTGATCCTTGGGTCCAATATGGTGGCTATTGACAGAAAAATAGTTTTTCTTTAACCTTCTTCAGAAAAGCGTCTTTTACAAGAAACCCTAAAGTGGACGAAGGAGATGATTGATACGTCATATGACGGACTAAATTTAAAAAAGGAATGGCTTAGCTAGACGTCATAAAAATAAATGTGTAAAGAAGGCGGTAATTTTCTGTAACGGAGATGTGAGGAAGTATGGACAAATAATTGTTTAATATTTCCAATATATTTATTTTTGAAACCCAACTACCAAAAAATTATTTTCATGTACATACATAAATAATAAACTTATTACATTATACGTAAGAAATGGTAAAAAAAAAACAAAATGGTTGCTCAAGAAATCAAGATGGAGAAAATATACGTTGTATGTATAAATGCTTCCAGTTGGTTACACATTGTTATTATGTACCTCCTTACTACTTGGCAGAAGCGGAACCAACAACCGATTACTTTTGATTTAGAGAAACAATCATTATTGCCGTCCGTATACTAATTTCGTAGTCTGTCACGAAGGTCGCGCGATTCAATTTCAGAACGTTATCATTTATGTATTTGAAAAGATGTTGTAATATATTCACAGGCTAAAAGTTTTCTTGTAAAAGGCCTATTTTTATATAATTAATATACAAACAAATACACCCCCAAAAAGCAACAGCTTAAAAAATGAAATAACCCCCGAATACAAAAAGAAATAACACCCAAATTATACACGCTATGAAACAAGCCCCGAATTTTAAAAATTTGTTGGGTGTTATTTCATTGGAGATTATTTCATAAGTTGAAAACCCCAAATAAGAAATGAAATAATTTAAAAAAAAAATGAAAAACAGCCCAAAAAAATTGGGAGTTATTTCATATGAAATAACACCCAAAAATGTATGAAAAAAATTTTGAGAATATTTCATTTCTCGTTTGGGCGTTATTTCATTGGGGGGCTTTTCGTGGAGCCCATAAAAAAATGCCGCGTTATAAGAAATCGCGTTGTAGGCGACATTTTCTCCATACAAAAATTAGAGATTGGTTCAAAATCGCAAAATTGATTCTTATGTGGTACTCGTACATACTTCACGTATTTATTTATTTTTTAAAACATAACATACATATAATTTGATAATACATACTTCAATTAATTAATTAGATCTAATAATATAGAGAAGTGAATTTCTTACAACCTACGACCACTACGACAGATTGTGAATTGAGCAAAAGTGAAGGCAAAAAATCGTCTGCAGGAAATGTCATGTAAGTAAAGCTCCAGTATAGGGTTGTGTACACAATTTAGGTTTGTTTGACAATGAAAACTTAACAGATAAATAGGACAAAGCAATGAACCCACTGGTAGAAAGGATTCTATTTTGTTTGAAATATATGTAGCTATATGGACCTAGACAAAATATTTATCTTTTGTTTTAGTTAAATTTTATATGAATTTCGTAAAACTAAAAATTTTAAATTAATTACATTTGAAAATAATGTTGACAAATCTTTAAGATTCTCTTTAAAAAATTTTGAATTTGTTCTTAAAATAAAGTGAGAAAACCATTTTCAAATTATACTAATATCTGTCGTGGTACTTCTTTCATTTTTAATCTCACGTTATACCTAAAAATACAGAGGCAAATAACCTAAGAATCGGCTTTTAAGTTCTGGGCAAAAAAAGTGTGACCTCATTTTGTAGAGTAGTGTAATTGATTTTATTTTTTGAAATTCAGTAACTCAAAGCCTTGAACAGTTTTTCTGAATGACGGTGTTTCAGGTTAGAAAAGTTTTACTATATATATTACTAGAAAAGCCCGGCGCGCGTTGCTACGCCCCTTAATGAATAAAAATGCATTCTGATTTTTAATTGAATATCAAGTTTAAAAAGCTTAAAATTATAACTTTTTTTAATGGGCGTGGCACTGCCCACTTTTCTAATCATGAAGTTGTATAGTCATGACAACTCAATATGTGTGCAAAGTTTCACGAACATCGATCCAGAGCAAGTACCTCAAAATTATAACTTTTTTTATGGGCGTGGCTCTGCCCACTTTTCTCATCACGAAATTGTAAAGTCATGACAGCTCAATATGTGTGCAAAGTTTCAGAAAAATCGGTCCAGTGCAAGTACCTTAAAATTAAAACTTTTTTAGGGGCGTGGCCCCGCTCACTTTTCTTATCACGAAATTATTTAGTCATGACAGCTTGATATGTGTGCAAAGTTTTAGAAAATTTAGTCAAGTGCAAGTAGCTAAATCTGATAATAATTTTCTATGGGCGTGGCCCCGCCCACTTTTTTCACCCATAAACACTCCCTGGAATGTTTAAAACAAATTGCCAAAATTTGAGTCCGATCGGTTTTACAGTTTCGGAGTCTATAGCTAACACACACACAGAGTTTCACTTTTATATATAGATTTCTTTACTTCAAGTTTAAGTCCATGAAAAGTGACTTGCCTTTGCAAATCCGAAAAAAAAACAAAATCATGCCAAATAGACATTGACTTTGACAATCACTTTCCTCTAAGCGTGCTCAAGGATACTTCATTATCAATTTCCAACAAATGTTTTTCGTGTGTGCGTTTGTGGGTTTCTATTTTCAAAAACACATCACGTAAATTACCTCACACTAGCGATATTGATGACGATGTAGCATTAGACACTTCTATACCTCTTCAAAATTGTGTAAAGAAAAAATTGTATATGAAAACAGGAGGTAAAAATATTTACACTTAAATCTATCTCCATGCATTTATGTTCTCTGCACGTTTACCGGTACATTCATGGTATCAATGAAGTTCAGATTAAATGATACAGATACAGGTAACGTAGAGATAGAAAAGAAAAAACATGTACTTAGATAAACATTCTTATGATACGATGATTGCGTCAAAGATGGATGGATGAATGGCGTTGTATGGCATGTTTTATTGATGATACAATAAAAAAAAAAAAGCTTTCGTTTTTGTTATTGTTGTTGTGTTTTTAAATGATGCAATTTTTGTTCTGTCTTATTGATATTTCATTGAGTGCCTACATACATTTCATTTACTAAAAATGAGAGATTTTTTTTTTGTCTGTGGAACAAGAGCAATAATAGACGTTTATTGTAAAAATGCTACTACTTTCCAATGCATAGACAATAGTTTATACATAGACAAGCAGATAGATATAAAGTGAAATATAAGTGCGTACAAAGCATAGATGCATTTCATTCACAAACCTTATTAACTTCATTCATTGAAAGAAACTTCAATCATTTGTTCAGTCATTTATTGATCAAATTATGCTTTCTTTTTATACCCTTCACACAGTGAAAAAGGGTATATATAGGTTTGTCATTCCGTGTGAAATTTCTACAATTTTCATTTCCGACCCCATAAAGTATATATTTTCTGAAAGCTTATGAATAGGGAAGTCGATTAAGCTCTGTCAGTCTGTCCGTCTGTCCGTCTGACCGTCTGTCCGTGTGTATGTTGAAATCAACTTTTTGAAGCCCCCCGACATCACTTGGACCCGGGTGAGGTATTAAAATATCAGAAATATTTGGGAGTATATCGCTATTGAAAATCAGAAACATCGGTACATAAACAACTGAGATATGAGCAAAAACCCACGACCACCTCGATTTTTTTTCACAAAAACAACATTACAACAACAACATACATACATACAAACTTGTATATTGGCTAAAGTAAACGTGGGATCGAATCCCAGCTGAGCCAAAAAAAAAATTTTTTTATATTTTAAAAATTTTTTTTTAATTTTTTTTTTATTTTTTTTTTTATTTTTTATTTAATATATTATTTATATTTTTATTATTTTTTTTTTTAATTTTTTTTTTTTATTTTTTTTTTTTTGTTTTATATTAATTATATATATTTTAATTACTTTTTTAAAATTTTTTTTTTTAATGTTTTTTTAAATTTTTTTTTAAAATTTCTTTTTTAAAATTTTTTTTTTATTTTTTTTTTAAAACATACATACGTAAATTTATAATTTTACAATGGGATGTTTTTTATATATGTATATTTTTTATATGTATGTACGTATTTCATATGAGATGAATGGTGATACAAACTACTGTTATTGCATGACTACACGTTGTGAAGGGTATATAAGATTCGGCACGGCCGAATATAGCGCTCTTACTTGTTGTTTCTGTAGTTGTACTCTTTGCTTACACTCACACACAACAGACACAACAGACACATAACATTGTGTAAATGGAGCTGGAATCGACATCATATTTAATAGTGAATTCAATTCGATTAAGCCTTCTAGCACCAACAGAATCACAACTAACATCATCAGTATCATCATCATCTTCATGAGAGTAATTGTCTTGTTAACATTGATCAAATGTCTGGTTAAAGAAATAATAAAATGGTTAAAAAGGTTTTCTTCTTTACTATTTTGCTTTGTTCATTTTTATTGCTCTTTATTAATTGAATTGGAAAAACATATTTATGTTTTTATTAATCAGGGCTTAATGTTTTTTTAATCTATTATAAAACAATTCGATACACATACATACATATTTTTTTATATTATTTATGAAGAATTGATGGCAAAATAATTGATAATAAATGTAATTGATTTTCATTACTAGTTGGTTTTGCCTTTTATAATTGACCTTTTTCTTAATAATGTTGGTGATTTGGCAACAAACCTGTTGGTACATAAAAAGGTTTAAATTATATATAAATTTAATATAAGATTTACATATTGAAAAAAACACATTTTTGTGCTTGCAATTCCTCATTTTCACGATAAAAATTAGATTAGTTTGTCTACTAGTTACCGGCCGGAAAACACTGGGCAACGTCAAAGTGTCAAAAAAGAGATGTGTTAGTTTGTATCGGTTTCTTCCATATGGCCAAATCACAGAAGCAGTCCACCAACCAAAAATGTTTGAATTTTTTCAATATTACATTTGGACGTATGAAAAAACTAGTTATCCGATAATAAAGCGTGATTTTTTAAGAGCTATAGGATAGTCAAAAAAAAAACATACAATTTAAAAAAATGCATGAAATGTTTATTTGAATCAAAAGTACGGTCCATATAATTTAATGTTTGAAGATTATTTCATGCAAATGTTGACCGTGACTGCGCCTCATATGGTCCATCCGCTTAGTTCAATTCTGGCATACTCTTTTCAACAATTCGCCCGGTATCTCATGAATAAATGCTTCAATGTTGTCTTACAATGCGTCAATTGAAGCGGGCATGTGTGTATAGGCATGAGCTTTAACATAGCCCCACAAAAAATAGTCTAAAGGCGTTAAATCGTATGATCTAGGCGGCCAATTGACCGGTCCCGAACGTGAAATAAAATGTTCACCGAACTCGCCTCTCAATAAGGCCATTGTTAAGCGTGCTGTGTGGTATGTGGCATCGTCTGGTTGAAACTACATGTCATGCAAGTCAAGCTCTTGTATTTTGGTTAAAAAAAAGTTGGATATCATCTCACGGTAGCGCTCACCATTCACAGTTACGTTACGATTCGCATAATCTTTGAAAAAGTACGGTCCAATGATGCCACCAGCCCATAAACCACACCAAACTGTGACTTTTTCTGTATGAATTGGTAGCTCTAGCAATGCTTCTGGCTGATCTTCACTCCAAAATCGACAATTCTGCTTATTAACGTACCCATTGAGCCAAAATTGAGCTTCGTCGCTAAACAGAATTTTTCGATAAGAAGCGCGCGATGAACTTTCTAAACAGAGCACGCATTTTGATATTAAAATTCAATTATTTGCAAGCATTGTTCGTCTGTAAGATTCATGGTTAAATTATAGACCAAACTGAAGATGTTTGACAGTGAAACAAAACACGAAACGAGCGTCAGCTGTTTAAACCAGTATTGCCAAAAAGATAATAGCTAAAAAATCACCCTTTAACCTAGTGGAATGCACTTTCAAAACCAGCTACGTTTCCATTAATCCAACTTAATTTTTTTAAATGAATATTAAACAAGAAATGTATTTCATTGATCATCACTACAAAAATATTTCCCAAATCCTACCCAAACTGAGATCTATTGACATTTGTCAATGAATTAATATTTCATATACGTAAAGAAAAAACATGGTTACGACATGATCACGACGGCCATATTATAGCTCGCATAACAATATTTGGTTATCAAAAATACGTAATAAATATTTTAATTTTGTTTTATTATTTATTTTTTAACGATAATCAAGTCTTTGTTTGAATTTAGTTAATTAATGTTTAATTTTCATGAAAACTTTGATTTGGTTGTCCTTTAAAAATAGTATGATTTACAAAATTTTCATCACAAATATAGTACGGTGTCTTCACAAACATAACATTACAAGTATTCAAAGCAAGTGAATCAACAATATGATCAATCAGTCAATCAAGGTATAATGTCTTTTAATAATAAGTTGTTTTCGAATGTTCTTCTTCTTGCTGAAAAAAGTTTAAGAAATAATTCAAATAAACTATAAAATGTAACACAGCATTCAGACTATATTACTTGTAACATGACTCTTTTCTTATTTCGTTTTAAAGTAACGTCAAAAAACTTCAAGCATTTACATTATGTTACTGCAAACTTGTCTCTTTTTATTCATACAGTGAAAAAGGGTATATATAGGTTTGTCATTCCGTGTGAAATTTCTACAATTTTCATTTCCGACCCCATAAAGCAAATATGTATTTTCTGAAAGCTTATGAATAGGGGAGTCGATTAAGCTCTGTCAGTCTGTCCGTCTGTCCGTGTGTATGTTGAAATCAACTTTTTGAAGCCCCCGACATCGCTTGGACTCGGGTGAGGTACTAAAATATCAGAAATATTTGGGAGTAGATCGGTATTGAAAATCAGAAACATCGGTACATAAACAACTGAGATATGTGCAAAAAACCACGACCACCTCGATTTTTTTTCACAAAAACAACATTACAACAACAACATACATACATACAAACGTATATACTGGTTAGAGAAAACGTGGCATCGAATCCCAGCTGAGCCAAAAAAAATTTTTTTTTATTATACCCTTCACACAGTGAAAAAGGGTATATATAGGTTTGTCATTCCGTGTGAAATTTCTACAATTTTCATTTCCGACCCCATAAAGTATATATTTTCTGAAAGCTTATGAATAGAGGAGTCGATTAAGCCCTGACCGTCTGTCCGTCTGTCCGTCTGTCCGTCTGTCCGTCTGTCCGTCTGTCCGTCTGACCGTCTGTCCGTGTGTATGTTGAAATCAACTTTTTGAAGCCCCCCGACATAGGTTGGACCCGGGTAAGGTATTAAAATATCAGAAATATTCGGGAGTAGATCGGTATTGAAAATCAGAAACATCGGTACATAAACAACTGAGATATGAGCAAAAACCCACGACCACCTCGATTGTCTTTTCATAAAAACAACATTACAACAACAACATACATACATACAAACGTGTATACTGGTTAGAGAAAACGTGGCATCGAATCCCAGCTGAGGCAAAAAATTTTTTTTTTAAATTTTTTTTTTAATTTTTTTTTTATTTTTTTTTTATTTTTTATTTAATATATTATATATATTTTTATTATTATTTTTTTTTATTTTTTTTTTTTTAATTTTTTTTTTATTTTTTTTTTGTTTTATATATATTATATATGTATATAATAATTTTTTTTTTTTTAATTTTTTTTTTAAATTTTTTTTTTTTTAATTTTTTTTTTTATTTTTTATTTTTTTTTTGTTTTTTTTAACATACATAAGTGAATTTACTGTTATTGCATGACTACACGTTGTGAAGGGTATATAAGATTCGGCACGCCCGAATATAGCGCTTTTACTTGTTTTTTTATATTTTTTTTTTTTTAATTTTTTTTATTTTTTTTTTATTTTTTATTTAATATATTATTTATATTTTTATAATTATTCTTTTTTAATTTTTTTTTTTAATTTTTTTTTTTTATTTTTTTTTGTTTTATGTTTATTATATATATTTTAATTATTTTTATAAAATTTTTTTTAAATTTTTTTTTTAATTTTTTTTTTTTATTTTTTTTTAACATACATACGTACATTTATAATTTTACAATGGGATGTTTTTATATATGTATGTTTTTTATATGTATGTACGTATATCATATGGAATGGTAGTCATGCACACGTTGTGAAGGGTATATAAGATTCGGCACGGCCGAATATAGCGCTCATACTTGTTTTTTTTTAATTTTTTTTTTATTTTTTTTTGTTTTATATTTATTATATATATTTTAATAATTTTTATTTTATTTTTTTTTTTAATTTTTTTTTTTATTTTTTTTTAACATACATACGTACATTTATAATTTTACAATGGGATGTTTTATATATGTATGTTTTTTATATGTATGTACGTATTTCATATGGGATGAATGGTGATACAAACTACTGTTATTGCATGACTACACGTTGTGAAGGGTATATAAGATTCGGCACGGCCGAATAAAGCGCTCTTACTTGTTTATTATTTTTTGTTTTGGTTTCGTTGTTTATTCAATTTCAATTATACAATTGTCATTAAAAAAAGTTGTTATTGAATTCACAATTGTATACAAAAATATACAACAATTTAACCGAAAATTTTCAAAATTTAAACTATTTTTTATTTACCGATGCACAAGAATACAATTCTTGACACAATTTCCAATTTTATTTCACAGGCACTAAAAAAAAATTCACAAAATGTTTAATTTTATTTAATACTTTTAATTTTTTTCTCTTCCTTTAATTTAATTTGACAATTAATTGAGGGATCATTTTTGTTTGATATACGAAAGAGAATAAAGAAAAATAGAAGAAACAACGAAAACGTCAAAAGAGAAACGTGAAAAAGTAACATGAAAAACAGAAATCGTGTCACTTTTGTAACGTCTCTGCCTTCTCTACTCCCTTCGCCCACAACATAGTCTGAATGCCGTGTAAGACAATATTTGTAAAAAAAATTGTGATTCAGGTATCACAATGGGATCAATAAAATGGACCCAAGTGAGCTGCACAACAGCTGCCTCTTCTACCTAACCTAACCTAACCTAAGGTGAGCACCCACAATCAATATAACTAATAGCAAAAATAATTTGTTTAAGAGAAAAGCAAAGATTGTCCATTTCATTTGTAATCATAACATGATAATTGCATGATACTTAAATTAAACATAATAAGGATAATTAGCAACCATTTTATGTCTAAAACATAATCATTCAATTTAATCATTGCTCTTCGATTAAGTATGATTAGCACAACCATGTTTTTTCTTTGCGTGTAGGTGGCCATAACATTACTTTAGTGCTAATACAGATGGTTCGATCGAACGCCATATTTTTATTAATTCAAAACTCTTAAATTTTAGTAAAAAATTTTATTGCTTGCAAAAGAAAAAAAGTTTAGAATTAGCTATGAAATATAAGGTCCTTTCGCTGTAGCGTGCGTTACGACAAATAAGTTTGCTTGTTCTTTATTATGAGCAAAATGAAATTTTTATTTTTCTGTTGTGTATAACTTTTTATCTGTTTGGAAAATATTATCACACCTATTTTTGACAACGGTTCTGGAATCAGTTTTAAAATCAACGATTTTATTTGATATTGCCATTTAACAATTAGATTGTTTGAATCACTATAAAACTAAACTGTTATTTTTAAAACTTATTCAGAGGTAAATAATACGAATAATTCTGAAAAGATGTTTATTAAAAAAATCAATATTTTGCGATTTAGTAAATAGAATGTGTTTGTGGAAAGCTCCTAATTTAACAACATTATTTAAACATTTTTTTCAAAAATTGTATGCTCTTATTTGCAGTTTATGGAAAATGTACGAATTGTCCATCTACTGCACTTTTTTGTAATTCTTATCGACTTCGTTAAAGAACTGACACCCATGTATCCTTTCCATATACCAAATTTCTGCCGCGTAAACAAAAATCCAATTGATACCAAAAGTGAAAGAAAAAACATAGAACTTTTTGAATTTTATTCAGATGTTATTTACTACGTTGTTATTGTTGGCATTATCGCATTGATACAATTCAATTCGACTGCTTTAAAAGGTTAAAAGTTCATTAGCTTAAATCCACATCCAGTAGAGTTGTTTGTAACTTCTTAAGCTACTCTGTTCCAAATGCTCTCACTCATGTATCCTTACGCAGGCAAACATCCGCAAAACATATATTAACAAATGTACCAGTATAATAAGAAGAAAAAAACCCTAAATAAAAGCCAGATAATGATTTATTGATTGTTATGGCGCCATAGGAGTTATTTGCTACAATTCCTTACAGCACTTCCCTCTTCTTTTATCGTTTATCGCGCTCTGCCCCTCTTCCAACGAGTGTCTTCGCTTTGGCTTTGTGCTCTAATACTCCCTACACACTTTGTAGTTGGTCAAAGATTTATTTTCTTTTTAACAACTTTAGCACCACTAAAGCGCTTTTAAAGCAGCAGCAAATGAACAGCGTCGACCAAACTAAGCCAAAACGATACACAACAATAACAACAAAAATATAGCTGTCAACTACCAAAACAAACGTTTGTTCAACATTTTTCTTTTTGGCAAAAAGATAAAATACAAAAAAAATATTTATAAAAACGGAAGAAACATCATAAAAAGAAGTTTTTTTCTCATCGCACGAAGGTGGTCCAAAAAAGATTTATACAAATCAAACAAATACATGAGCAGAACAGCATTTATAGTTTTGCTGGTTGTATGTGTTTGAGTATTAGGGTTGCACAGGGAAATTTGGTGCCATACGAATTGAAGTCGACAAAAGGTTGAAAAGATTTTGTAAAACTTGTTGATCTTGATTAGGGGTGTGAAGTCAACTCCGACCACGGCACTTTTAATGATGATGAATTGGCTGCCAATGGACCTTATAGCGAGGAAACTGGCAATGAACATGGCGGTAAGACTTCATGCAGCATGTGGCGATGCCAGTATTATTGGGAGAGTGGATTTCATGCCAACTCTAATTGGCTACTGCTTTCCAATTCCTATCCTCTGCTGATGGTGTTCATAAGAGAGGCACATCAGTTATTGATCGCAACATTGATCACTCTGCTTGCAATCTTCGTATATAGTCTCATCTTCCTATATCAGCTCAGACGAGATGGTTAAATGATTCTGGGTATAATATTGCTAGGATGACATCGCCAAGAATGTATCTTCAGCGTACCAAGCGGCTTTTGTAATTTGACAAGAAGCAGCCGAAGAGCATTGATTATTGCGGTTTTGGCAATCATACCAGGCGAATGGGAGTACCATATAATGACTACTGTATAAGCTATCTTCATTAAGAGAAGAAAACTGTATATCAGTTCATGTGTCACTCTCGAGCACTGGAGAACAACCGAGGAACTATTTTCGAGGCATCCATATTATATAGCCTCTCAGAGAAAAAAAAAAAATTTCTACCTCTTTCAGGCAGTTTGGATGCTTCCCTACACCAGTCCAGCGTTGGAGAACTTACGACGTTTAGGACAAATTTCGCCGAAAGCGGTTGATGAACCAGATTATGTCTTCTCTGCTTTTCTATATTTCTCTCTACTCTTTTCAAACGCTAATAATCTAGTTATTTTCTCTACTTCTTAATCTCTTACAGGTATCATAAAGGAATTAAAATGATGGGGCCAAATGAGGTGCACAGCAGCTGTCTGTTCTATGCATCTAGAAAGAATTATGATTTTTCTGTGTGGTTGTCTGGAACAGAATGTGTGCGCAACTACAAGCAAATTCATTGTAAAAAACAAGTCAGAGTGCTATATTCGGCCGTGCCGAATCTTATATACCCTTCACAACGTGTAGTCATGCAATAACAATTGTTTGTATCACCATTCATCCCATATAAAATACGTGCATACGTACACGTTAGAATAAATGTGGCATCGAATCCCAGCTGAGCCAAAAAAATTTTATTTTATTTTATTTTATTTAATATATTATTTATTTTATTATTTTTTTTTTATATT
This sequence comes from Phyto melanocephala, assembly GCA_941918925.1. Taxonomy (NCBI): domain Eukaryota; kingdom Metazoa; phylum Arthropoda; class Insecta; order Diptera; family Rhinophoridae; genus Phyto; species Phyto melanocephala. Next base: position 93,421,625 of record OW799235.1, on the reverse strand, counting down.
TTTTTTATATTTTTTTTAAATTTTTTTAAAAAATTTTTTTAGAAAAATTTTTAAAAAATTTTTTTAATTTTTTTTTTAAATTTTTTTTTGTAGTTTTTTTTATTATTTTTTTCTTATTTTTAATATTTTCTTTTTTTGTAATTTTTTTTTGTTTGGTATGTTTTTTACATGTATGTATGTATGTTGTTGTTGTAATTGTGAAAAAAAGAGGTGGTCGTGGTTTTTTGCTCATATCTCAGAAAGTTATGGGGGGGGGGAATTTCAATAGCGATTCATTCCTGGATATTTCCAAGAGATTGATACCATATACAGATCTGAGGAACATATAGTTGCTTCTAAAAGTTGATTTCAACCAACACACGGACAGACGGGCAGACGGACAGACGGTCAGGGCTTAATCGACTCCTCTATTCATAAGCTTTCAGAAAATATATACTTTATGGGGTCGGAAATGAAAATTGTAGAAACGGAATGACAAAGCTATGTATATATACCCTTGTGCACCACAGGTGAAGGGTATAATAACACCACAAAACCTCTGATACCATCCTCTTTAAGTTAGGTATTAGAGAAAGAGTATATTAATGGAACTTTATCTAAATGAACTTATTTATAGCTTTACTTAATACTTCTTTTGTGTACTTATTTAATTAAACAAACTAACTTTATGATGTTAATTAAAACTATCTCAGCAAAGAGTGAGATGATGTGGCAACACACTGTTTGGCAAATTAACGGTTCTTTTACTTCATTATAAAACTTTTGGAATTTTTTTATAACAAAAAATGTTAATTTTAGTTCTTGTTTGTAAAATATAATAAACTATTTGACAAAAATTACTCACTATCAATATTAACTACGCCTTGCATTTAAAATTTTTCTCTTTGTACTGAAAACCACTAATAGTAAAACCCTTTATATTCGATGAGTCAAATTTTCAATAACCAGTACCGATATAGTTTTTTAGGTGTCACATAAAAAGAAAAATATATATTCTTATTTTATATTAGCCAAACCTTCTTATATGGGAAGGTCAAAGTAAAAGTGGGCATGTCAAAATTATATTCGGCTCATTAAAGTCAGATTAAATGTAAAAGGAATCAAGCTTTCTAAGAATTCTATTAGTCGTGCCAACTTCGATATTGAAACCAAGGAGTCCTAAAAACATGAATTTATTTAACAGTAAATATGAAAAGGAACATGTTTTGTCACATTAATATTCTATTATTGAAGAAGTATTCATTTTTAATATTTTCTATTTTTTGGACTTATTGGCAGGTTTTTTTTTTAAACAAGTAAGAATGCTATATTCGGCCATGCCGAATCTTATATACACTTCACAACGTGTAGTAATGCAATAACAGTAGTTTGTATCACCATTCATCCCATATAAAATACGTATGTATGTACAAACATATAAAAAACACACATATATAAAAACATCCCATTGTAAAATTATAAATTTACGTATGTATGTTGAAAGATTAAAAAAAAATAAATAAAAATTTACAAAAAAAATTAAAAAAAAATTTTTTTTTAAAAAATAATTGATATAAATAATAAATATAAAATAAAAAAAAAATAAAAAAAAAAATTAAAAAAAAAATTTTTAAAAAAATAATAAAAATATAAATAATATATTAAATAAAAAATAAAAAAAAAAATAAAAAAAAAATAAAAAAAAAAATTAAAAAAAAATTAAAAAAATATATAAAAAAAATTTTTTTTGGCTCAGCTGCGATTCAATGCCACGGTTACTCTAACCAGTATACACGTTTGTATGTATGTATGTTGTTGTTGTAATGTTGTTTTTGTAAAAAAAAACGAGGTGGTCGTGGGTTTTTGCTCATATCTCATATGATATTTTAATACCTCACCCGGGTCCAAGTGATGTCTGGGGGCTTCAAAAAGTTGATTTCAACATACACACGGACAGACGGTCAGATGGACAGACTGACAGAGCTTAATCGACTCCCCTATTCATAAGCTTTCAAAAAATATATACTTTATGGGGTCGGAAATGAAAATTGTAGAAATTTCACACGGAATGACAAACCTATATATACCCTTTTTCACTGTGTGAAGGGTATAAAAATATAAATACTACAAAAATGAAAAATAAAAAAAATTTTTTGGGCTCAGCTCTAACCAGGATACCACGTCTGTGTGGTCAAAACTAAAGCAACTCATATTACACTTCAAAATAATTGGAAATTAGTGCTCTTAAAAAAACGTAGACGAAAAGTTTTTCTTTTAAATTATTGATAATTTATTCCTTAAAACATAGGTATAAAGAAATTATAATACATTGTTTTAAAATATTTTTTTTCAAAATAACAAAAAAACTATAAAATATGACTGGTTAAAACTAAAGCAACTTCTGTATTTTTGTCACAAAACTTAAAAATAAAAACAGTAATCGATGGCGTAACCTTTGTTTTTGATGATGGCGGCACATCTGCGGGGCATTGAATCTATAAGCTGTTCAATTTGACCTCTAAGAATGCTGAACCATGCCTCCTGAATGCGGTAAAAAATGGAGTGTTTGTTTGTGTTAGAATCCCTTTTTATCTAGCGATCTACGATGCTCCATAGGTTTTCTATAGGATTTAGGTCAGGCGATTGAGCTGGCCACCCGAGAACTCTCAGTTTTGATTCACCCAACCATACTCTGACAAATTTTGAAGCATGTTTGGGATCATTATCATGTTAAAAATCCCAAATCAAAGGAATATTTTCTTCCGCATAAGGCAACATTACGTTTTCTAATACATTTTTATAAACAAATCGATCCATTTTTTCTGATATTTGATGAATCGGTCCAACTCCAGCGTATAAAAAGCAGCACCACACGATTATTGAGGTTTCAGCCGTTCGTTTTTTGGTCTTCTTACCATAAAATTTTTCATGTCAGATCCTTTTATATTAAATTTAGACTCATCTGAGAACAATATGTTTTACGTAATATGAGTTGCTTTAGTTGTGGCCACCAGTTTATTTCAACATACACACGGACAGACGGATAGAGCTTAATCGACTCCCCTATTCATAAGCTTTCAGAAGAAATTTCACACGGAATGACAAACCTATATATATGTACCCACAGTGAAGGGAAAGGTATAAAAATATATAAAAAGTTGTGTTTAAAAAAGTAAGTACAATTAATAGGATAAATAAGAATTTATGATATTTATATTTACGCATGCATTTGTTCTTTAGAAGAAGTAAGTTCTTTCCAATATTTTTATCTAATGCCTTAATTCCTTCCAATTTAAGTTTAACCTGCACACCCAGAAAACAGAAAATCACTTTCCACGTTTTGGAGATGTCATGTGGCTGCCATGATGCATGTGCAAAAACTTATGCTTATGGAAATGTTTTCAGCTATAGAATAATGGAATGGATGGAAGGTTAAATTAAAGTTTTAAAAGGAAACAAATTTTTTTGAAGCACTAATATTTAAATTTTAAAATGGAAGCACGTTAAAATGAGCTTCTAAAAAGCTTTAACTTTAGCGAATAAATTGGTTTAAAATCGTACAATTTAGTTAATTACAAATGCAAGCATCCTTCTCTTACTAAGAAGCAGGTTTGTAAAAGAAAAATTAGAAAAACTCTGCGTAAGCCTGACATTTACATACTATACTAGGCTTTGAAAAACACGCACATTTGTACTACAAAAAAGTATACAAATTTTATATCTTCCGTTAGCTAGTTTGTAAGTGAAACTTTAACATTTCTCTCTTGCAAACATGCTTCGTCCGAAGCACTACATTTTATTTGGGAATTTTAAATTCCTTCCTGGCAAAAGGGAAAGCAATAAAAACAAATATTTTTCAAGCGCATAAAATTATGGTCATTATAAAACACTTATTTATTAACAGTTACTAAATACATATACACACACATACATATACATACATATGTATGTATACATCGAAATACATAAATAAATATCTTGTACATAATTATAGCTTTAGCTTCCTTAAACCATTAGCCATGAAATCTACCATGAAATTTCACAACACGAACACATACAAATAAAACAACAACATTAAGGATTTTAAGAAAGAAAAAAAAACGAAAAACAGAAATCATCTTTAACACCATCAAACCGAAACAAACAACAAGAGTCCAAAAATAAAACAATAAAAAAAAATTAAATTCCCAAAAAGGAATGTTTTGTTATTAGAGATCCACAGGAAAACGAATAAGAACAACATAGTACAAGTACAAAAAATATCCTCTGATTTTATGAAAGGGAAAATAAAAAACGTAACAAACTAAACATTAAGAATAAATAAGAAATAAAGTTGAATAATATTTTTAAAGCCATAATTCAACACCTTAAGAATTTGAAAATTTAGACTCAAAAAAAGGACAAAGTTTGCTCTGCATGCACTACCAAAAATGGCAGACAGAAAAATATTTTGTTACGAATATTTTGATGCTCCGAGAGTTGCAAGAAGTAAAAGTAAAAAATAGATATTTTAAAAAGGCAGAAGCAAGAAGCAGCAAGAGGGGAAAATATATGAAAAAAACAACAAAAAAACAAAATGACGAGCATAATCATGCACATAATAAACAATAGCACAAAGGCAACAGAGAGTTAAAAAAAAAGAACACGAATATTAAACAAAAAACTACTACCGATGAATAAAAAGTAAAAACGTGGTAGAATGGAAAAAGCTGAGCAAAAAAGTAAAATAAAATCCATGCCCCATGCAAAAATTCTGCGAAAAAGGGCAAATTTTTAATATAAAAAAAAAAACTTTAACTGAAACGAAAGCCCAGTCAACCAAATGAATTTTAACATACATTTGCAACAGATACAGAGACGTGACAACACTGGGATTGCTTTTAGCAAAAAGGAGAAAAATTAACAATTCTTAGCAAAAATTTAAAGAACAAATACATTTATATATATAAAAATCAATGTGTGTTTGTATGTTTGTTTGTGCTTTATAGACGGTTAAGCGGCTGGACCGATTTCCTTGAAATTTTCACAGAATCTTTCCGTATGTCTGAAAGGAACTATAGGCTATACTTTGATCTGAAATTGTAAGTGGGCGGGGTGTCACGCCCTATTAAAGAATAAGTATTAAATATTTTACATCACGAAAATTAATGCAGCTAGAATCTTCAAATTAAGTACGGTAAGCTTTGACATCCACACGAACATTTGGGTAAAAAATGGGCGGACTTGCAATAGTAGGCGTGGCCACATGAATTAAATACTAAAATTCGTATATTTGGAAAACGATATCGATTAGAGTACTAAAATTTTGCAAAAGCAACTTTGGCACCCAAATGAACATTTAGGCAAGAAATGGGTGCATTATTAATAGTGGGCGTGGCACCTACCATTAAATACTAAAATTCGTATATTTGGAAAACGATATCGATTAGAGTTCTAAAATTTTGCAAAAGCAACTTTGATATTGAAATAAACATTTATAGAAAAAATGGGTGCAATAACAATAGTGGGCGTGGCACCTGCCATATGAATTAAATACTAAAATTTGGGGTGGCGAAGCACACCGGGTATTAGCTAGTATGTATATAAAATCAACTTTTTTTTTATCTTTTCGATTTGTTTTTCTATAGAAAGACGATTTAATTGAAGTTTTACATACAGTTTTGTTGGTTTTTCCATAAAACAAATTCAAATTAATATGTAGTTTAAATAGTTTCTTTTGTCTTTTTAATTAAAATTAAATAATAAAAAATACAATAAAAAATTAAACCAAAAATCATGATGAGGTAAAAGTAGGTTCCAAGAACAGCTGTCGAATAGACTTTCTGTAAGCTGTAAACAGGGCGACAATGTAAGTGTTATGAATTATGTGGGTACAATAGCGAAACCGTTTAAGATATTATTACAAATTTACAACAAAAATAAAGTAAAAAAACATTCAAAAGTCACAATTTGGTTTAACAATACCAGACTTTTTGGTTTTCATATTTTCATACTCTTTACTTGTGTTAGCCAGGGTATTGCTAGGGTCAGCTTTGTTATTGAATTAGTAATCTATTCAGCGACCTCTGTGCGCGAAATTATCGTATGTTACAAAAGCAAAATTTTACAGGAGAGCGTTTTTATTACTTTTAAATAAATAAAAACTTAAATAACACTGCTACATACGATAAACAGATTAATGGATATAGAATCTATGTACTACTAAAGTTGATTTCTAAAAAAAACGTAACATACGATACTTTTGCGCACAGGGGTCGACAATATACAATTCCGATCCCATATGGTATATATCTTTTGAAAACTTAAGACCAGGAGAGTCAATTGAGTCTATCAGTCTATGTGTTGGTTGAAATCAACTTTTAGAAGCCCCCCCACATGTAGCACAGATCTGTATGTGTGTCTTTAGTAAATGTCCGGAAATAAATATTCAATCCAGCATACTCGCCCCATAACCATCTGAGATATGAGCAAATAAACACGGCTGCTTCTGTTTTTTCCCATATTTTTGCATTAATTCAAAATTTTACAGCTTTAGAACAAATTATATACATACATGTTTGCTACTATTTGTAGACATGATAGGCCTCTTGGGTTATTTGTACAAAATGTTTGACAGTGCGGTCACTAATCGGCAAAGTTATACGAAAAGCATATTGAAAATTATCTACATATTTTGGCGTAGAATACGTCTTACCTTACGGTATAGGGAATCATGTCAGATTGTTATTGTTGTAATCTTTATTTCGTTGATTATGAGGAAACGGCGCGATAACTTTTTTTAAAATTTTTTTTGCAGGTAAATGAAGATGTTATCTTTCGTTTAATATACATTTCATATTGGTTGATATCTTCCTAATATTTAAATTTCTCAAATGAAAATTGTTTAAACACATACACTCAAACATGTATGTAGTGTTTCGTTGAGTGTTTGAGTTTGTAGCGTGAACACAAACTATGCTGCAGTTTCAGTGTGGACACAAACCTTCGGCTGTTGTTTTGATTGATGAAATATTGAAATTTCGTATATTTACTTATGTGAAACTTAAGTGAAACAAAATGTTAAATGTGAATTTGAATTTAACATGGATATATATGTAAGTAATTTTAAAAAATATATGAACAAAATTAATTCATACATTTTTATGTTAAATGAAAGTGCTGCCAAGTAAGCAAAATAACAATGCTGCTTCATGCTGTTTGACAGCAGCTGACAGTTTACGTTTAGTAAATTAAAATAAAAACTACTTATCAAAATGGCACCTACCTCTGTATATGTATATCAAAAGTAACTATCAAATAAATAAATTCATTTGCTTATATTATTTATCATTTATTGTTATATATGTTTTCTGTCTTATCGGATGGCGTATTCTACGTTGAACTTAATGGCCGTGTCTCTGGCACAGCCTGCAGGGACAGTCCGACAGGCCTCGGACAACTGTCTGCTGTTTTTTTTACATATCAAGTTACTAAAGCTCTTAACTAATGTTTAGAATGCTAAATAAATCAAAATGTGGTTGTTTCGAAAATCTGACAAATTGGCTGGTAATCAAGTGAGATATAAGCACAAATACACAGATCCTTCCGTATTTTTTCTAAAATTTAAAAACGAAAATCAGCAGGAAGCAGTGATATGGCCACCAAAATAAAGGGCTTAAAATTATATGGCCAATGCGATTTTCAGATTGGTCAGCGCCTGACTACTTTCGTTAGGGTTATTTTAGATAATCCTTGAAGCTTATTGGTGAGAAGCTAAAAGCGGTGGTAATTTAGATGACATGGTTTCCATAATTATTGTAAAAAAGTGCCATCAAAAAAAAAAAATTTTCCAAATTCTAAAATAAAAAAATTTCAATCCGAAAAAAGTAAAAAAATATATAAACGAAATATTATTAAATTTCAAGAACTCAAAATGACTTTTTGTCCATCTTGTATAATAAAAAGATGTTCCCCATTTGCACCATCTAAATTGAAAATATTATAAAATATTTTTTTTTAAGAAATTCTATTTGTTTCCATGAGTAAGGCATTATTGGAAATCCTAGAAACAGTCCACCAACCAACTAAATTTTTTTTTAATCGCTCATTAGAGAATAGATATTTTTTTGGTGTTACACAAAAACGTCTTAAGTAAAAAAAAATTGCACTTTGCTATCAATAACTTAAGTCTACTACAACTACTTTCATTTTTGATCATTTGTTTTGAGGAAATAATAACATTAACTGCAGATTCTGACTTAAGACTTTTCACCTAAATACAAGGATATAATTTTATAGTGATCATCAACAGAATATCCTAATATGATACAAGAAATAAAAATTGTTCATGTGTTCATGACATTTTTTTTTTATATATATTTTGTGTCTCCCGAGATACATGGTTTTATTGAACCAGTTTATAAAATAAAAATTCAGTAGAAAGGCATAGAAAACTCTTACGTTTAAATAAAGTTTCGATAGCTTACGAATACTGTAATTTGACCCTAGAAGGCCAAGGCAGTCTGCATGGTCTTGTACGCATATTATAATGAATAACATTTTTAATCAACCCACCATTAAAATTGTTACAGGCGCGACATAAAATTATGACATTATGTGGACACAGTTCTTATTCGAATACATTAAACTAATTATTAAATTATTAATAATTATTTGATTGATAAAAATGCAAAAAGAATTGTACCGAATTGCCGACTACTTCTCTGTTAAATAACTTTATTGGCAAATATCTTTAGTAGATCATAAGGTATAAGAATGTTAGTTGTCCGTTCGGCGCGTTTTGTCTTTTTTTTGCAAAAACTTTGCATGGCAAGATGTAACCAAAGAAAAAGAAGAAGATGATAAAGAAGAAAAATAAGACATAAAAAATGTTTAACCTGGCGATGAATCATAAAATCGTATTTATATTCATGGTATATTTCATTGAACCAAAACGCAAGTAACAAACCAAACCAAGACGGGCTAGTTAACTGCCACTTCGGCTGTTTCAAACATCAATATATGAGGCAGCCAAATAGTCAGGCTGCCAAGAAAACCAACCAACTAAACGGCCAGCCAACTTGACATCCAACAACACACATGCAAACTCTATTGCCTGGCTGTTGGTCGGCCTACCATTCCAGCCATCCATTCAGTCAGCCAACACACACACACACACACAACCAGTTGTGGCCATAGAAATGACAGCAACAACAACAGATGTTAAGGAGTAGTTCGAAGACGACGAAGTAGTTAAACCACATTCCTAAAGTTCATCTCATATCTACAAGTAGAGATAAAAAAAATAAAACTCCAACAACAATTTGGTGTGCAACAAAAAAAGAAGTTTTGTACTCCTTATAACTTCTTGTTTTCTTTCGATTTTTTTTTTAATTTTATTTTAGAATGAAGTTCTAAAATTTTAAAGTTTTGTTGCTGTTTAACATTTTTATTTTTATTATTTTTTTTATTTTTTTTTTGTTTGCCTTACAGATAGAGAACGAACGGAGCAAGCGAATAAACCAACAGCCATCGAACCAACCAGCCAACCAACCAACCAACAACTATCCATCCATCCATTACGCGGATGCTTTGTGTTTAAATGTTTGGAATTTGCTTGTTTCCTTCTCACCATCGGGTCTGTTGTTTTATTGCATGTACTTTTGGAGTGTTGTAGAGTTAGTGTAAGTGCATTGTTTGCATGTGTGTACAAGTGCTTAAGAGGCGTAGTGTGGCCACAGTGGAGCAATGATACTGGAGAAATCTTTATATGTATATACTTTTTGAAACATTTTCTCAAACTTTTCTTTATGAACAGTTTTATTTAATTTTCTTTAAATTAGTTTTAATAACTCAGGATTCTTATTGCTATGAAATCAGTATTTATATAGTCAAACTTCCATAGCTCGAACTTCTCTAACTCGTCATAAGTCAAAGTTCTCCATAACTCGAACAAAAAACATACACATGAACTCTATAACTCGAAGAATTGTGCTTGTTTAAATGGGTTTTTATTGTAGTTATCGGTTGTTTGTTTTACTCTCATTTGTTTCTTAAGCTGGCTTGTCTATTTTATTTTATTTATTTTATTTTCTTTTCGGGGAATTACAAATTTGTTTGTCGAAGATGGATTCAAGAAAAAGGAAGCGGCTGATAAAAATTGTATAACGGCAAGCACGGTCGCAACAATTTTCAAAAATAAGGAATAAATTTTATCTATATATATAAAAGTGAAACGCTGTGTGGGTGTGTGTGTTAGCTATAGACTCCGAAACTGTAAAACCGATCGGGCTCAAACTTTGATAAGTTATTGTACACATACCAGGGAGTGTTTATGGGTGGAAAAAAGTGGGCGGGGCCACGACCATAAAAAGTTAGTTATCATTTTAAGCTACTTGCACATGACCGATTTTTCTGAAACTTTGCACACTTATAGTTTCGTGATTAGAAAAGTGGGCAGGGCCACGCCCATAAAAAATAGTTATAATTTTGAGGTACTTTCACTGAACCGATTTTTCTGAAACTGTGCACACAAATTGAGCTGTCATGACTTTGGAATTTCGTGATTAGAAAAGTGGGCAGGGCCACGCCCATAAAAATAGATATAATTTTGCGGTACTTGCTCTGGACTGTGTTTTGTGAAATTTTTCACACATATTGAGTTGTCATGACTTTACAATTGCGTGATTAAAAAAATTGGCAGTGCCACGTCCATAAATAATAAATTATAATTTTCAGCTACTTGAACTTCACCGATTTTTCTGATACTTTGCACACATATTGAGCTGTCATGACTATAATTTTTAGTTTTTTGCACTTGATATTCAATTTAAATTCAGAATGCATTTTTATTTATTAAGGGGCGTAGCAACGCGTGCCGGGCTTTTCTAGTTTTAAATAAAAATACATAATAAAATACCTTTTATACTATTTTCACAAAAAATTCTTTAACTCGAAGTCTCCGTAAGTCAAAGTTTTTCTTTAGGATAATGGAGATTCGAGTTATGGAATTTCGACTGTAGTTTGAAAGGAAAGTCTTTGTTTTACTGTGTTGGGTGGTTTTAAGATTTTTGTATTTAAAGTTTTAAATAGTCAGAAGCTATGATTAACATGACCGTAAAAAAATTAAAGTTTGTCTTCATTTTTTAAAAACAATTGATTCGTCTCCTAAATTTATCGTTCACGAAAGTCATTAAATGATTTCTTTTACTGTTTTACCATTTACTACATGGGGCAGTAAAACCCCCTTTTAATGGACTCTGTTCAGCAGTTTATCTAATAATTTAGAGAAAAATTCTCAATATTTTTACTTCATCTTGTTTAAAAATCTTTTATTTTCCGTATTCTTGTCTTCCACTGTACTGTATGCAATGGAAATAAAAAAATTCTGCACAAGTTAATGTGTACATACATTTAGGTAAGTATGGATATTCTAAGGGTCATTGTTAAGTGTAGAAATACTTTTTTAGTTAATAATTTTTTTTTACCTCTTTTTAGTAAATTTCCACCAGGTTTCACATTTTCGGTTGTGAATTGCAGAGGTAGTTGAGGTTGAGAAAGGGGCACGTAGAAAAGAAAGAAGCAAACATGATTTAAGACTTGTTCCTTTTAAGTTATGCAAAACATGTTGTAAAACCAGATTCTTTGGTTTTATTCTTTTTCTTCTTGGATATTTTTGTTCTTACCCGTGTACTTGTGTTACTTGCACAGTGTGGAAATTTGTGCATGTATGTATGTAAGTTTGTAGTTTTATTAAGTTTTATTAGATTTTAACATTTTCAAGTATTAAACGATATTGTGAGTATAAATGCAAATATGGTGCCCATGAATATTTTGTCTTGCAAATGACTTTTCATTAAGAAACTCAGGAAATTTTTCATTTGTGGAGGAATATTAAAAAAAAACCGGGAGTTTTATCTTCAACAACTTGTTAATAGTTTGATTTAACTTCCTTGTTGAGAACAATTTATAAGATTTTAATTTCCTCTATACACTCACCATTGAGTTTATTAACTTTTCATACATATTTAATATTCCTTGACAAGCATCTAATTAACTTTGTGCGTACAATTGTTATTTGCATTTGTGAAACTATAAATTAATCGATTCGATTTATAGGAAAAAGGCAGAAAGCACTATCCATAGTTGTTTCACAACCCAAAACATCTAATTAAATTCATTATTACTCACACAAATCAAGTGCAGCGAATAAATGCATCGATACATTGAACTTAACACTGTTCAAGTGCGCTCTCTATGAGTATGACTTCATAATCATATAAACATGTACATGTGCATACACTCCAGCTAAAACATTGTTAGCAAACACCAAATTCCGATTGTGTCGCCACAATAATATTAGGGTACAGACAATTTTTAAAGAAATAAAAATTTTTACTATTTATCATTGTAATCATTTTGGCCATTAGCTTAGCGACTTTAAATAAAATAAAATAATTGACCAAAATATTATTTTAAAGGAAGTTTCGTAAAATTGATCTATAAAATAATTTTAATACACACATCATTACGAATATAGAAATTACAATATTTAATAATGTTTGTTAGTGTTTAGTTTACCCCAAAATAAATGGCCATACCATCTGTTAATATATAAACTTTTTGCAGCGCGTCATTGATCTGGTTTGCAAAAAAAAATATACATTTTTTCAAATAGATATTAAAAATTAGTAACAAAAATGCCTAAAAAAGACTAAAAAAGTTTAATATTTTCTTTTAGGTTATGGGGCAATTGTGCTGGTTTTCAATGGCATAACAAAATTGATATTAAACGAACTTGTATTGTTCAATATGTAATGGCTTCTAGAAGTTAATTTTAACCAACACATGGACAGACGGACATTAATTAATCGACTTGCCAATTAAAAAAATATTTACTTCATGTGGTCGGCAATGAATAATATTGAAGCTAAAAAATAATCAAACATTAAAAAAAAGGTAAGAAATTTTAACAAAAATTTCGATAAATGAAACATAAATAATAATAATAAAATAAATAATAATAAATGTCTAAACAGAAAATTAAACAAAAAACAATAAATTTATAGAAAATAAAATAACTTAACATCAAAATTGATTTTTTTTGTTGGTTAAAATCATCAAAATTATGGTTCATTAATTAGATCATTTAATTATATTAAATCATTACGCTCACAGTGAGCGCAAGGGCTTGTCATTCCGTGTGAAATTTCTACAATTTTCATTTTCGACCACATAAAGTATATATTTTCCGAAAGCTTATGAATAGGGGAGTTGATTAAGCATTGTCAGTCTGTCCGTCCGTCTGTCCGTGTGTATGTTGAAATAAACTTTTTGAAGCCCCCGACATCGTCTGTACCCACGAGAGGTACTGAAATATCAGAAATATTCGGAAGCTGATCGGTATTGAAAATCAGAAAAATCGAGATATGAGGAAAAAACCACGACCACTTCGTTTTTTTCACAACAACAACTTACAACACATACATACATACATACATGATCGGAGTGAACGTGGCATCAAATCCCAGCTGAGCCAAAGAAAATTTTTTTTATATATTTTTTATTTATTATATTATTATTTTTTTATTTTAATTTTTTATTTTTTTTTAACACATATAATTTTACAAGGGGATGTTTTTAGGCATATAAAGTCATTATAAAGATAATGAATGTATGTACATATGTACGTATTTCATATTAATGAGATGAATGGTGATACAAACAATTGTTATTGCATGACTACACGTTGTAAAGGCACGGCCGAATATAGTACTCTTACTTGTTATACCCTTCACACAGTGAAAAAGGGTATATATAGGTTTGTCATTCCGTGTGAAATTTCTACAATTTTCATTTCCGACCCCATAAAGTATATATTTTCTGAAAGCTTATGAATAGGGGTGTCGATTAAGCTATGTCAGTCTGTCCGTGTGTATGTTGAAATCAACTCCCCAATAAACCACTGAGATATGAGGAAAAACCCACGACCACCTCGATTTTTTCAACACAAAAACAACATTACAACAACAACATACATACATACATACAAACGTGTATACTGGTTAGAGAAAACGTGGCATCGAATCTTAGCTGAGCCAAAAAAATTTTTTTTTTATTTATTTTTTATATATTTTTTTTAATTTTTTTTTATTTATTTTTTATTTAATATATTATTTATATCTTTATTATTATTTTTTTTAAATTTTTTTCTATTTTTTTTAAATTTTTTTCTTAAATTTTTTTTTATTTATTTTTTGTTTTATATTTATTATATATATTTTAATTTTTTTTTAAATTTTTTTTTATTTTTTTTTTATTTTTGTTTTTAACATACATACGTAAATTTATAATTTTACAATGGGATGTTTTTATATATGTATGTATGTTTTTTATATGAATGTACGTATTTTATATGAGATGAATGGTGATACAAACTACTGTTATGGCGTGACTACACGTTGTAAAGGGTATATAAGATTCGGCATGGCCGAATATAGCACTCTTACTTGTTTTTTATTAAAAAATAACTATTTGTTGGACCATTGAGGTCCATCATAAACAATTTTAAGAAATTTCTTTCACAAAATTTAAATAAATTTTATTTATTTAATTTTTTAATTTTTATATTTTATTTTTCATTAGTCTTTAAGGAATATTGTTCTTTAGACATTAACTAAAAATATAAAAGAAAAAAAACTTTCTGTATGAACATTTTAAAATTTTTTTTTAAAATATGCAACTTTATGGAAAACTTTACCTAAATTTTTGTTAATGAGGAGCACCCACCTATTGTTTCTGTGACTGCATAACATGAGTCATATTGTCTGGTCTAATGGTTGATTTGTGGTTGATTTATGTTGCATGAAAATTTATTATTATTACGAACATTTTCTTATGGTTTTTGTGTTTTTTTTCCTCTACCTCCTGCACCACAGCTTCTGCCTGCTCCTTGTGGAATTCATCGTGTAACAAATACAATGGAAGATGTGTATGAAACAGCAAAAATAATAATAACACGGCTAAAAACAACAAAACGTGCAATTTAAGATGAAATGACTTGTAAAATGCCAAAGTCACCGCTGTCGTGTATTTAAGATCAAAATGAACAAACGTGAATCAGCAGGCATATGAATAGAATTTGTAAGTGTAACATTGAGATACTGTAGCAAATAGAGTAAAATAGTTGAAAAATCAATACACTTTGAAATTTGTAGGAATATTCAATGTTAATTGTTAATTAAACCGTTAATTTTTTTTAAAAATTATTTTTTTTATTAAAGTATGACTTAACCAACAATTTCATGGAAATTGCGAGTTGATCAGCACACAATGAGGTCGATTGTAAAAATGATGAATCTTAAAATAAACATTTAATTGCTTAATGGCTTAATATTAAAATAGAAATGATCTTCTAGAAAATAAATTTTTTAGTATCCCGATAGAAAAAAGAATAAGTAAGTGACCGCAATAGTTAACTGTCTTGTGCCATTGCAGACTAATCAAGAGTTGGACACAAATCGTTACTTTAGTCAATTTTTGCCAACGATCTCGGTCGTTTTTTCACGAACCTCTATTAAATTGTGGATAAAATTAACTAGGTTGTTGGCAGAAACGAACTTAAGTAACAGATCGAACCAACTCTAGACTAATCGTAATCATAATAGCCCAATTCACAAACTTGTGCAAATAATCTTGCATCAGTTGATTTGCATAATAGTGATGTACTTATATCTTTGCATTATTATTATTAACAAAATATGTTTGCTGTTGCACAAATTTGCTAACAAATTTTGAAAATCAATAATAGTTGCTATAAAATGTCTTCAATTGCATGTTAAAGAAAATTTAAAAATACATATGACAAAATTTTATCACAGTTGCAAAAAATAGAAACTCTTTAAAGTTTTTGATTTTCTAAAAAGGACATTTAGAATTGAATTTTTTAAAGATTCTAGGATTCTTTTAGATATATCAAAAAATATTTTTGTATAATCTAAATAGTAGTTTAGAATAATATTCTTATTTACGACCTCTTGTTTTGCAATCAGCCCAACTGTGAGTAGCAAATATAAAATGAGAATTATCCAAATTTACCATTCAGCTCTTGTGCTAGAGTTTGTCTACATCTGTTCGTAACAAAGTTAAATGTTTATTATAAATTCTGATCACACAATACAATCAAAATGTAATAAACATCAATTTAAACACTTGCACTTTCTTATTGAAAGGCACGCACTCTTAAGATGATGATGAAATGGACAATCACATCCACAACAACAACAACAACTACAGCAACAACAACGCACAGAAAAAAATATAAAGAAATTTTGTTGACTCAATATGTACTACAACAAGAAGAATATTATTTTTTCTTTCTATTTATGACTCTCCAAACAGTAGTCATCATTTCAACATTCATTCATCCATCTGTCCATTAGTACAACTGCTTGTATGTCTTGCAATGAAGTAAAGATATTAGAGAAAAAAACTTCGTCATCTTCATCACCATCATTACAATGGTTGTCGTGAACAACTACTCACTACTTACTTATGGCACAAGGTGGAAAAAAAGGGGGCCAGACAGTTGCAAGCACATCATTAAAAATGCTTTTCTAGTATTAAATTGTTTTGTACACCGCCGCTCACCTGAATAGGTACATATATTCGCCTGTACTCTGCAATAAGAGAAAAAATAATTCACTCCAAATTGATATTGTTATTATAAACAATAACACTACAATGGCAATTCCAAGTGATTTGATTTCACTCAGAATGCAGTACACAGGCGATTATCTGAGTCGTCTGCACAGCTGTGTGGGTTGTGTAATATTGCAAGGGTTAATTTCATACAATGAGACTTTTAAATTTTATTTAGGTTAGATTTGGTAAGGTTGAAAAGGAGGGGCACTTAAAGCCTAAACCCACGACAGGTATACACCTATGCCCATTTGGCATGTTGTGCGATTTATATGAATAGAATAGTTAGAAAAGAAGCAGACCAGTCCAGAGTCTCTGGCGGGAATCGAACCCGCAACCCCCAAACTAGCAGACCAGCACACTACTGACTAGTCCACCGTGGTACCTAAATTTTATTTACAAAAATTAACGAGAACTAATACAAACCGGTTATTGAAATGACTTTTATAGATTCATCTTCTGTCCTTAGACCTATTCCGTGTATATTTTAACAATACAAAGCCTCGATTCATACAGCCAGGGTTATAAAAGAATGTATTTGAAGTTTGAAGGTTAGTATTTGTACGTGGCCTTCGTATTCTGCTGAAATAATTGTTTTAGAAAATGTATAACAATTGTTTAAACTTAAAACTTATGGGTCGAAAAGCTCTTATCAAGTCAAAGAAGCCTTAATTGAAATTAATAAATTAATTAATAAATAAAGGAGGATATTCTTAGTATTACATCTGCTTTAAAAGAAGTCTCTAAAAATAAATCAAAATTCATTAAAATAATTTTTACTATTAAATTTTTAGTATTAATTATGTTGAACCTATTCAAAAGAGGTAAAAAATATGCTTCAGAACATAATATTTTGGAAAAAAAAATAATTATTAAAAATAAGCAATTTATTATTACCTTTAAAAGAGCATAATGTAATATTTAGCAATTTTTAAATGTAGTATAATTAATTACTTTATTGTTTTACAAAAAAAAAGTAACTAAAATGTAAAGATAACAGTGAACATATTCAAGTGAACGGCAGTGTATGTTTGTGCAAATGGTTAAGTATGAACGAATGTGTGTGTGTGTGTGTTTTGTATGTGTAGTGTTGAATAGAGTTGAGCTAAAGATTGAAAAGTGTATTAAATTATTTAACCCAGCAGGAAATAATGGTACTTTTCTATTACTTTTACAATGTAGTCGGGCGGTATATGCAATATCACATCTCAAACACATGCACACACACACATCCTATCTCATACATCTCTGGAACGCTGTGGAATACAAATCATTGTTAAGAAAATTACATCCGTTTTATATTTCTTTGTCTTATTAAAATTTTACAACATTTTTATTTACTTTGTTTTGTAACACTGTAAAACTACTTAGAATGTACGAGTATCTATGAAGAGAACTCATTCTATTGAATGTGTTCGTTAGCTCGAATGAGGGGTGGTGGTTAAGGGTATACACTTTGTTGATGGAGAAGATTGTGAAAATTAATTTCACTTTGAAATTAGGTCAATTCTAATCACATTTATTTAGTTATCAGGTCGTATACATACATGCACACAATGTTATATAAACGTTATTGTTTTGTGGTCATTTGATTATCTTTGTAGCGAGTTTATTATATTTTAAAAGGGTATTTAAACAAATTGTTTCACTTTGTTTAATGTATGAAAAAAGTTTAGTTTTTAAATGCTGTTTAAAATTTCCATTGTTGAGTCGTTTTGCGATCGCAAGAATTGATTTTATGAACAATATGAAATAAAAACATTTTAAGCCCAATCTTTATGTTAAATCGCAAATAAAAGTGTGCGCTTAAAATATACAAAGAAAATAACATCAATTTGTTGGTAGATTTCTTTCTCACTAATAATAAGAAACAAGTAAGAGTGCTATATTCGGCCGTGCCGAATCTTATATACCCTTCACAACGTGTAGTCATGCAATAAGAGTAGTTTGTATCACCATTCATCTCATTTAAAATACGTACATATGTATGTATATGTACGTATATATAAAAAACATACATATATAAAAACATCCCATTGTAAAAATAAAAATTAACGTATGTATGTTAAAAAAAAATAAAAAAAGTAAAAAAAAAATTAAAAAAAGAAATAAAAAAAAAAATATTAAAAAAAATAATTAAAATATAAATAGTCAATATAAAGCAAAAAATAAAAAAAAATCCAAAAAAAAAATAAAAAAAATTAAAAAAAAAATACAAATAATATATTAAACAAAAAATAAAAAAAAATATAAAAAATAAAAAAAAATTTTTTTTAGCTCAGCTGGGAGTAAACGTGGCATCGAACTCTAACCAATATACACGTTTGTATATGTGTGTTGTTGTTGTAATGTTGTTTTTGTGAAAAAAAAAATCAAGGTGGTCGTGGGTTTGTGCTCATATCTCATTTGTTTATGTACCGTTTCTGATTTTCAATACCGATCTACTCCCGAATATTTCTGATATTTTAATACCTCACCCGGGTCCAAGCGATTTCAGGGGGCTCCAAAAAGTTGATTTCAACATAAACACGGACAGACTGACAGAGCTTAATCAACTCCCCTATTCATTAGCTTTCAGAAAATATATACTTCATGGGGTCGGAAAGGAAAATTGTAGAAATTTTTTCACTGTGTGAATTAAATAAAACAAAAGATTCCACAATTCAAATTCCATTAAAATAATGAGTTAAATATGTATGTCTATAATATTTACGCCTAAATATTTCACTATTACTATAGCACAATGAAAATATGTATATATTTTTGGATAATTATAATTTTTAACTGTCAACTGAAGTGTCGTACTGTGCTCACTTTTTGACATACATATATGATCAGTATAGTCAGGCGTATTAAGATTTTAAGCAAACTGCATCTGTACATAATATTTTGTTGAAGAGTATTAATGGCGGTATATCTAGAGTACAAAATACAAAGCACGACCTGTAAAATATTTTTTTTTCTGTCTGTCTTTCTGCCTGAAAGCAATAGGCTCCGAAATCACTTGGATGAATTTTCATAAAAATTGTTATGGAGGAACCTTGATATCTGGGTAAACGTATACGATATTTTATATTGCAAAATAGTACCTCACTTCCAATAGAAAATAAAAGACAACAACTAAAATTACGGGTTTTACCTACAAAAATAATACTAAGAAGTTAAATCATGCACAGACATGACAGGAAGAGATATACAAAATAATTTATATAAGCAACAATGTTTAAAAATAAATTATTTTAAAAATGGTCAACAAATTTTATTTTTCCATAAATATCTGAATTGCAGAAAATGTTTAGAAATTCATTTAAACGATGAAAGTTTTTGTATTGTTTTTTGTGATGAAAATCTCCGATAAATTTTCTCTAAACAAAGTTATTATACAAATTGGTCAATTCACAAGACGTGATATTATTTCCTTCAATCATGTTGTCATAATTTAAAAAAATAAATTGGTTTAAAATATTTATAATAAAAAATACAGTACTTTTTGATCATTCGGTAAACAGTATAATCATAGCCAGGGCATATTCATACAGGTATATACAACAAAGCCAGTTTTTAAGGGGTGTTTTCTGTCAAGGCCGATTCGTATATCAGGGATGGAAAAGTTGTTATGTTAGGTTTAATTTAATAAAATTTAATTAAAAAAGGAATATATATTTGTAAACCACATTATAAATTATGCAGAAGCAACAAACGTACATACATTTGGTTAATTTCTTATCAAAAAAATACATTTAAGTTAGCTGTTTAATACCGAAGTCAAAATCACATTTTCCTTCCCTGCATTAATAAGGCAAATTCAACCAATTTTGACAAAAAATTTTCCCATAAGCTGGGCTCAAGGCGATGGGGAAACTTTTTGTCAAAATTGGTTGAATTCGCCTTGGTTTCATTTATTAATGCAGGGATAGCAAATGTGATTTTGGTTTCGGTATTAAACAATTAACTTGAGTGTACTTTTTTGGTAATAAATGTGCTAAATTTATGTATATTTGTTGCTTTTGCGTCATTAATAATGTGTTTAAAAAATTTATATCCTTTTTTTAATGAAATTTTATTATATTTAATATGTAAAAACAACTTTTCCATCCCTGATACACGAATTGGCCTTGACATAAAACATCCCATGAAAAGTTGCTTTGTTGTATCAATTCCCCGTTGCATAAACATACCTTATGTATATGCCTTGACTGGGCTGATAATTTCCCCTGTATGAATTCGCCTTGATCATAGCCATTCCTGTACATTCACCAATTTTTATTAATTTGTATATTTTTTTAATTTATTCTTATAACAATTATTTTTAATTGAACATAATTATTTACAGAGTAGGCCAAAATTAAAAATTTTATAACTTTTTCGTTTATATATTATTTTTTTAATTTTTTAAATTATAAAATTAAAATAAAAATGGAAATTTGACGCCATTTTCAGCCTTGCAATGATGGGATCGATTTAGAATATTTTCCATAACATATTTGAAAATTCAAAAGTAAAAATTCATTGCAAAATTTCTGCAACAATATTGGCCTGAGTTCAAGGATTGTCTTTAGATTGTTTGCAAACATATACTCGTTCATTTAAATAAGCACATAAAATAGTCAGGTGCTGAGAAATTTGGCGAATGCTCTGAACAATTAATGTTAGAATTTCTGCTTATTATTCGTTCTTCAAAAATTTAAAATAATAGTAGCTTTGTGTTTCAGGCAAGGTAGGCAGTGTCTTTGTACTGAGGAAACTACATCTCAAGTCTTCTTTCAACAGCAGAATGTAAGAAATAATATTAACGAAGTAGTAGTAGTAGGTGTTGGTATATTGCGTCTCCATTTTCAGCCTTTTGACTTTGTATTCTTTCAATTTGGTTTTTGGTGGTTTTTTAATTGAACGCCAAATTCTTGATATGACTGCTGATATATCGGACACATCCCTCATAAATTACTAATATTTTTCAAGTCATAAGATAGCCCACTTCGAACTATGTTATTTCAGCGTTGAAAAATTTCGTTTTTTGCCGATAGACAGACAGACAATTAAAGGGCTCTTTTGATTTTGAGCCTGATCACGACATTTAATGTCGTTGCTAATGGCTTGACTAGAGCTTCAATTGCAACTCAGTTAATTTTAAAGAGAAGGTCAAAACAGCCACTTTATATGCCCAAACGTTTGGTGACCGAATCATCTCAAGAAAGGAACCTACAAATTGGCCACCTCGCTTATGTGATTGGACATCTTTTGACTACTTTTTGTGGTTGTACGTACATACGCTGATTTTATCATTTAGAGATGCAAAATTACATCGACTGGATGGCCTTCATCAGGAGCAGTCGCGGAGGTCATATGCCAGAAAATTTTTTTTAAATATTTAATGCCATGAAATTTGTGATCTAACAAAGCCAACATTCTTTCTGGTCATGTCAATTCGTTGTGTTTTATTTAAAAAAAAAACTTCCAAGCCTCTTAAAAAAACACCCAATATTAAGAGAATTTTTTCAACATTCTCTGTTCCTAGAAAATTTCTATATTTGCTGCTGTAAATCACTACATTCTTACTAAATAAATTGTTGTTGCAGCATTTCAGTTAAATTTAAATAAACAGACGATTGAATATCAACAAATTATAATTTACAACAATTCAAATACAGATGCCGTTTAAATTTAAATTGTGTGATTTTCTAAAAACAATTTAAATCAATTTGTTTGTATAAACTATGAACAACAGCAAAAACACCAGCAGCCATAACATAAACAACAAGAGTGACAACAGCAACAACTACAACAATAATAATAAACTCAACCTTTAACTGATAGAAATAAATAAAAAGTCCAGTAATTTATGCATTTTCATACAACTCGTCATTTTATTCACATCAGCGTCATTAAATTCATCTCTAACAAGCTGTCAGCATCGCACTCAAATAATCATCACTACCTTCGCCGTTATCATTATTGCTGTTGTTGTCGCCACACACATAATCATCACTATTACACTAGAGTGTCATCGTATAAACTAAATTACACCAAATGATGGTTGGTGAAGCGGTTAATTTAGAGGGTTTTAATGTTGCGGGTTCTCTGGACCAACACAAAACACTCAAGAAGTGATTTGTTTAAATTTGTAACTGTTCTGCAGTATGACAGGCGGTTTTTGTTGCTTTTATGGGTTTGAGAAAAAAAAAAAAAAACAACAAACAAAAATAAAACTGACTGAGTGGCTGACTTTGGCTTTGATTTTGGACATATTTCGAATTTAAATATTTTTTTGTTGTCAACTGATTTCATTTGCATGTTTTACAATTTATAAAGATAGAAAAAAACAGACCGGTGGATAGACAGATAGACAGAAAAAACCCATTACAGTTTATACTAAATTCCAATAGTTAAACTATTTTATGTTTTAACCAATAGGTTAACATTTTTTTTCTTGTAAATGCTGGAATTAGGGCACTTCAATTGTTAAACGTTAAAAATATTAAATGTCACGTTAATAATTTTCTTATAGGCAGAGTTGTAAATAAGATGATTCTTTATAACTTGTTATTGTTTGATAATCAGTCATGTACTTGAATTTTTAAATTTCTCAACTAATTAACGACCAAAGTTTAACCGCTTGTAAATTAAAACTATATATAAAAAAAAAAATAAAAAATAAATTTAAAAAAAATTTACTCCTTATTGAAAAAAAGCATGGGACATATATGTATGTCCCATTGGTCGGTAAGTGTAAAAAGTCTGAAATTTTTTTTGCACTGAACAAAGTGAAAAGAACTGAACAAAGCGAAAAAAGATTTATTGTGAACAAAAGGGTACCGTGTATTTGATAAATAAAGATGAATTGAAGGCGTTTTTTAGGATTACCTTTGTTATGTCTATACACCGATTGCCAGAAACCAGATTTTATTGGTCAACATTACCAATATATTCCCTCCCATTAGTTTCAAAAGCTATGACTCGTTTACGTTTTGAAGAAATTCGTTCCAACTTGCATTTTGCAACAACGATGGACAGTTAACCCGTAACGACCCATCGTATGATCGAGCATATAAAATACGTCCTGTATTGAACCATTTTAATGTAGTAAAATGTCCTGATATAATATATCAATATAATAAATGAATGGGAGGCGTAGATCTTATGGTTCAAAGAAAGGCAAAAATATGCATATACATATGTATACAAATATAATTTATTTACTAAGAAACGCTTTCATTTCAGTCATATTATGAACACAGCCGAAAGTCAAAGATTAAATTCTACCTTAGTCTCTTTTTCGATTTAATTGATTTAGGAGTGCTAAATTCCTACATTATCTACGAACATATCTCCATTTTCAAATTCCCTCCTGAAATTTCGTGCACAGCTCGCTACACAGATAATAAATTCTTTCTCTAATCGTAAACTACCTCAACGAGCTGGATCCTAACGAACAAGGCTAACCACAACCAATATTCCATTATCTTGTCACTATTTCACCAGAATGCGGAAGCGATGTATTCTCTGCACCAAAAATGGCATAGACAATTGACAAATTCAATTTGCTTCACTTGCAATAAACCATTTTGCTATACCAAGGAACCAAATTGTTTTGAAATCTACCACAAATGATTGCTGTACCAACGATATTTAAATGATTGTTTTTTTTTATTTTACAATGAATTATTTTTTTCAGTTTGTCGTTTTTATGACTTATGTTTGTTTTTATTGAAATATTTATTAATGTTATATTGTTTTTATGCAATTCGATTGAATTAAAAAATAAATTTATAATTAAACAAAAATTTCCTTTATTTTTACCGTTGATGACCAATGGGACACATGTGTCCCATTTTATTTTCAGACCCCACAAGAAAGTTTTTAAAGCAAATTAAAATACGTTGGGGTTTCTGGTTATATCAGGATTTGGTGCATATAAAACAAAAATGTTACATAAGTGTATCATTCAGTTTCCGAGATTTAAGCAAACAATAATTTAAAAAAAAAATAAAAAATTGTTGACTTTGAGATGACATTAAAATGAATTCGGACAAAAAATCTTAAACTTTTACATATTTTTAAAAAGACGTATTTGTTTTTTATTGAATAAAATTTATTTAGTAAAAATTTTCTGCAAAAATTTTCTTGTGAGAGGAAAAAACCAAATATGACTTATATGTCCCATTGGTCGTCAAAGGGTTAATGGAAATTCTAATTTAGTTAGACATTTTCCACAAATGTTCCGTACCAACGGACCTGCACCGCGAAGCGGATTTTAACAAAATTTTTCATCACTCTGACATGTTCAAATTAACACTCGATTTAAACGATGATTTAGAAAGTCAAGAAGTGTTTTTTTTGTATTCGAGAAGGGCAGAGAAGAAAGAGTAGTGGAAAAACAGATCACTTTTCAGTGTTTGAAGATTTTTTTTATATTTCTCTTTACACTCTTTTGTGTTTTCTTTTTATACTTTTTTCTTTTTTGATTTGGCAAAATATTTATATTTGTATTCAATTTGTAAGATTAAGATTACCCAATTATAAGTAAAGAAATAAAAAAAAAATTTTTAAAAGAATCATCATAACAAAAGATTTTTGTAAATTCTTAAAATTTTTTTTTTTAAATCCACGATTTTAAATCATCGTCTTAACTGGGGATAAGTATGCAAACTCTAAAGGTTGTTAGCGTGAGAGGAAGAGAGGAAGAGAGGAAGAGAGAACAAGCAGCTAGTACTTTTTAAGAGACAAAATATATATATTTTTTTTTAATCTAAGCCTCTACCCTTTCCCATGATGTATAATTTGCTAAAATCATTTCAGCGATTTTAGCGTTGAATGGCTTATAACCAGAAAAATACTTACCCCAACCAAAATTATTCTATTTGACCCACTTTGTTATTAATATTTGTGAAAATAATTTTTTTAACAGAGTCTCCTTTGCTTTAAATATTTCCAATCGAAAAAAGTTAACCATATGAAAAAAATTTGAACAAACATTTTTCAATTTCTTTAGCCAGAAACGAATGTGTCGCTCCTTAAAATTGAAAGAAAAAAATTATAACTTGAAAGAAAACAATAAATAAAATAAAAAAACAAGGAAATTTAAGGAAAATAAGCGCAACCTTATACAATTAGCAGGATAAAAACCCGTTTTTATAATCTGCAAACAATTTAAAAGCAAAATAAAAAGTTGTGCGAATTTAACATGTCAGAACAAGAAATGGCAAAAAACCCATTCGTTATTCGAAATAACAAAATTTCTTTAATTTTTTTTTTCAAAATATCTCTTATGAAAGACATGAGGCTATCATATGGCTCACAAATTCTTACCTTCAGGAGTGTGAAATCTTTGATTTTATGGACAAATTACAAAAAATTCATATTCATTTCAAAATACGGATCTTGAGAAACATGAAAGAGGAAAAACTTACAAAATCTATAGATAAAACAAAAATAGTAGTTAAAACTGTTTCAAGGTCAAATAAAGTTTCGCACAAATTGGGACTCCATACAAGAAAGATTTTGTTGATCTTCAAAAAAAAAATCAAAAAATTTTTGCTGCGCAATTGATTTAGTGCTTAATAAATTCATTTGTCTTATTACTTCCATTAAAGATATTTTTGCCGAAATATGAAAATACATACATACATACCACGAATCCTGAGAAAATTTGGTTTTTTATTCTACTGAGAGATTCTGCCATTAATGCCGCACCGGCACATAAAAATCGAGAAATTTTCTGCCATTAAAAATATTCATTTCAAATTATGATCGCCAATTTTTTTCTGGTTCTTGAGAAATGTAAAGGGGTAAAACTTGCACCGCCGTCGGATAAAATGATAAAACCAAAATGGCTTAAACGGTTTCAAGGTCAAGTAAAATTTCGTTGAAATTGAGACTCCAAACGAGAAAAGATTTTGTTGATTCTCCATAAATTCGAAGATTTTTGCCTCCATAAAAGATTTAGGGAACAATAAATTGATTTCTCCTATAACTTTTATAAAAAATATTATTTTTGCCAAAATACTCGTGTACAGACTTACATTAATCTGGAGAAAATTTGTGTTTTTCAAATGAGAGTTCCCGAAAATCCAAGATATTTCATGCCATTCACGCCGCAACGGCAACAACAAATTTAGAATTTGTATGCTAGTTTTCCAAAACTTATGAAAATGTAATTTTGTAGCGCTAATTTCATAAGATTTTATTTAATTTGCTTCGAGTTTTATTGCTGTTAAAAAATTTTAAAATTTTTCTGTAAAATTTTGTTTGTTTTTATTTTTTTCCCTCAATTTTAAGGAGCGGCACTTTCGTTTCTGGCTAAAGAAATTGAAAAATAATATTTATTTGGTTGTTGGGTTTAAGCTGGTTTATATGCATTTCACTGGTGCTTATGCCAGATCATCAGTAAACCTTTACCCAAATTCTTGAAAAAGTTTAAAATGTTATAAGTTATATTTTCAAATTCTCATTAACAAAATGAGAATTCAAAAATAAAACAAAAAACTATAAAAAACTTTTTCAAAAACCCAACCAACAATTTTTCAATTTTAATTTATTTTATTTTTCTAATCCCCTCTGCATTTGGCTAACCGTTGGTTAACACTAAATGCCTAGAGGGGCAACCGAAAAATAAAATCTTCTTTTATTACATATTTACTAAATTATTCGGGATATGCTCCCTTAATTTTTCAATAATATTTATTTGGTTGTTGGGTTTAAGCTGGTTTATATGCATTTCACTGGTGCTTATGCCAGATCATCAGTAAACCTTTACCCAAATTCTTGAAAAAGTTTAAAATGTTATAAGTTATATTTTCAAATTCTCATTAACAAAATGAGAATTCAAAAATAAAACAAAAAACTATAAAAAACTTTTTCAAAAACCCAACCAACAATTTTTCAATTTTAATTTATTTTATTTTTCTAATCCCCTCTGCATTTGGCTAACCGTTGGTTAACACTAAATGCCTAGAGGGGCAACCGAAAAATAAAATCTTCTTTTATTACATATTTACTAAATTATTCGGGATATGCTCCCTTAATTTTTCAATAATATTTATTTGGTTGTTGGGTTTAAGCTGGTTTATATGCATTTCACTGGTGCTTATGCCAGATCATCAGTAAACCTTTACCCAAATTCTTGAAAAAGTTTAAAATGTTATAAGTTATATTTTCAAATTCTCATTAACAAAATGAGAATTCAAAAATAAAACAAAAAACTATAAAAAACTTTTTCAAAAACCCAACCAACAATTTTTCAATTTTAATTTATTTTATTTTTCTAATCCCCTCTGCATTTGGCTAACCGTTGGTTAACACTAAATGCCTAGAGGGGCAACCGAAAAATAAAATCTTCTTTTATTACATATTTACTAAATTATTCGGGATATGCTCCCTTAATTTTTCAATAATATTTATTTGGTTGTTGGGTTTAAGCTGGTTTATATGCATTTCACTGGTGCTTATGCCAGATCATCAGTAAACCTTTACCCAAATTCTTGAAAAAGTTTAAAATGTTATAAGTTATATTTTCAAATTCTCATTAACAAAATGAGAATTCAAAAATAAAACAAAAAACTATAAAAAACTTTTTCAAAAACCCAACCAACAATTTTTCAATTTTAATTTATTTTATTTTTCTAATCCCCTCTGCATTTGGCTAACCGTTGGTTAACACTAAATGCCTAGAGGGGCAACCGAAAAATAAAATCTTCTTTTATTACATATTTACTAAATTATTCGGGATATGCTCCCTTAATTTTTCAATAATATTTATTTGGTTGTTGGGTTTAAGCTGGTTTATATGCATTTCACTGGTGCTTATGCCAGATCATCAGTAAACCTTTACCCAAATTCTTGAAAAAGTTTAAAATGTTATAAGTTATATTTTCAAATTCTCATTAACAAAATGAGAATTCAAAAATAAAACAAAAAACTATAAAAAACTTTTTCAAAAACCCAACCAACAATTTTTCAATTTTAATTTATTTTATTTTAAGAGGGGATTAGAAAAATAAAATAAATTAAAATTGAAAAATTGTTGGTTGGGTTTTTGAAAAAGTTTTTTATAGTTTTTTGTTTTATTTTTGAATTCTCATTTTGTTAATGAGAATTTGAAAATATAACTTATAACATTTTAAACTTTTTCAAGAATTTGGGTAAAGGTTTACTGATGATCTGGCATAAGCACCAGTGAAATGCATATAAACCAGCTTAAACCCAACAACCAAATAAATATTATTGAAAAATTAAGGGAGCATATCCCGAATAATTTAGTAAATATGTAATAAAAGAAGATTTTATTTTTCGGTTGCCCCTCTAGGCATTTAGTGTTAACCAACGGTTAGCCAAATGCAGAGGGGATTAGAAAAATAAAATAAATTAAAATTGAAAAATTGTTGGTTGGGTTTTTGAAAAAGTTTTTTATAGTTTTTTGTTTTATTTTTGAATTCTCATTTTGTTAATGAGAATTTGAAAATATAACTTATAACATTTTAAACTTTTTCAAGAATTTGGGTAAAGGTTTACTGATGATCTGGCATAAGCACCAGTGAAATGCATATAAACCAGCTTAAACCCAACAACCAAATAAATATTATTGAAAAATTAAGGGAGCATATCCCGAATAATTTAGTAAATATGTAATAAAAGAAGATTTTATTTTTCGGTTGCCCCTCTAGGCATTTAGTGTTAACCAACGGTTAGCCAAATGCAGAGGGGATTAGAAAAATAAAATAAATTAAAATTGAAAAATTGTTGGTTGGGTTTTTGAAAAAGTTTTTTATAGTTTTTTGTTTTATTTTTGAATTCTCATTTTGTTAATGAGAATTTGAAAATATAACTTATAACATTTTAAACTTTTTCAAGAATTTGGGTAAAGGTTTACTGATGATCTGGCATAAGCACCAGTGAAATGCATATAAACCAGCTTAAACCCAACAACCAAATAAATATTATTGAAAAATTAAGGGAGCATATCCCGAATAATTTAGTAAATATGTAATAAAAGAAGATTTTATTTTTCGGTTGCCCCTCTAGGCATTTAGTGTTAACCAACGGTTAGCCAAATGCAGAGGGGATTAGAAAAATAAAATAAATTAAAATTGAAAAATTGTTGGTTGGGTTTTTGAAAAAGTTTTTTATAGTTTTTTGTTTTATTTTTGAATTCTCATTTTGTTAATGAGAATTTGAAAATATAACTTATAACATTTTAAACTTTTTCAAGAATTTGGGTAAAGGTTTACTGATGATCTGGCATAAGCACCAGTGAAATGCATATAAACCAGCTTAAACCCAACAACCAAATAAATATTATTGAAAAATTAAGGGAGCATATCCCGAATAATTTAGTAAATATGAAATTGAAAAATGTTTGTTCGAAATTTTTTCATATGGTTGACTTTTTTCGATTGGATATATTTAAAGCAAAGGTGACTTTGGTGAAATATTATTTTTATAAATATTACCAACAAAGTAGGTGAAACAGAACAATTTGTTTTGGAGCAAATATGTATCTGATTAGGCGTGGAATCGCTTAAAGGATTTTAACAAGTTATACATCGTTGGATAGCCTGCAAGCTTAGCTTTTTGACAAATTTCATGTTTATCCTTTTTTTTGTTAAATATGTTATGTATTACATTTTAAATGTCAATAAAAAAGAATATTAAATTTGTATTTTTGTATTTAAAATTAGGGACTTCCAATAAAAGTAAGAATTTTTTCGATTAAACAATTTTAATAGAAAAAAATATTTTTTTTCATATTTTTTTATTCATAGGCAACTTAAAAGCATATATTTAAAAAATAACATTTTAAAGGTGCTAGCACGAAAAATAATACAGAAACCAAGGCGAATTCAATAAGGTGAACTCGTCGCTAAAACACAAGGCATATCCATAAGGTATATGCAACGGCGAATTGATACAACAAAGCAACTTTTCATGGGATGTTTTATGTCAAGGCCAATTCGTATATCAGGGATGGAAAAGTTGTTTTTACATATTAAATATAATAAAATTTGATTAAAAACAGAATATAAATTTTTTAAACACATTATTAATGACGCAAAAGCAAAAAATATACATAAATTAAGCACATTTATTGTCAAAAAAGTACAGTCAAGTTAATTGTTTAATACCGAAACCAAAATCACATTTCCTATCCCTGCATTAATAAATGAAATCAAAGCGAATTCAACCAATTTTGACAAAATGTTTCACAATCAGCTGGGCTGATAATTTCACCTGTATAAATTCGCCTTGCTAAAACAACTACAAAGTGAAAAAATACAAACTTGTATTTTGTTAGTGTAAAACAAAACGATATGTCAAATATACATTAAAATTTGACAAGTGGTCCCTAGAAGTAGGCAACAGCTGATGATCAGCTGATCTAATAAGTTCACCTTATTGAATTCGCCTTGACAGAAACTATAGGTCTGTCCAGATCTGTCATAAGAAATTGACTAGAACTTCTCAGGATTTATTTTGGCAAAATAATATCTTGTATGGATGAAATCCATACAAGCATTTTAGTATTACATATCTGTGAAAAAGTGTTGTATGTACAACAAGTTTGTATGTACAGCTTTTTAGATATCAGTATTTTAAAACTTCAAAAAAATTATTTTTGACTTTGTCTGCTTAAAAAAATTCACACTTCATTCACATGGAATTCACAACACGAAATTAAAATCCATGTGAACAAAACATTTTATTCGGATATTTTCTGATTGTGGAATTTTTCATAGCCGTGATAGTTTTGACACGCAGCCTACTAATGAAAAAGAGCTGCAGTATGTGATATCCTTATTCTGACACCAACATTTCCCAAGAACACTTTAAGGATAAACAAATTCGTTTCCACAGAAGAACGCTTTGTAAATATCTGATTTTTATATGGGATATTCCATCTCAATTTCAATTATTAAGCTCTTAAAGAGTGAGCCAGAAAAAAATCTCTACTTGTATTAAGTTAAATAAAACATAATCCGTTGAATAGGATGCCAAGGAGGACTAGACAGTAGTGTGCTGGTTTGCTAGTCTGGGGGTTGCGGTTTCGATTTCCGCCAGAGACTTTGGACTGGTCTGCTTTTCTTTC
The DNA here is from genome assembly GCA_941918925.1 of Phyto melanocephala. Classification (NCBI taxonomy): domain Eukaryota; kingdom Metazoa; phylum Arthropoda; class Insecta; order Diptera; family Rhinophoridae; genus Phyto; species Phyto melanocephala. The sequence goes on along the minus strand of OW799235.1, from coordinate 93,389,890 downwards.
TCTTCTTCTCTATTCTTTCTATTCTATTCAGGTATCACAAATTAGTCAATATGATAGATCCAAGTGAGCTGCATAACAAGTGCCTGTTCCACCTACCCACCTAAACCGTTTAATATAAAAATTCTCAAAAATACGCAAATTTGTTTAAATGTTGTATAAATTCATTAAACATTATGATATCGAAATATTACTCAGTATTTATAATTTAACCCAGTTTTGTTTTCGCAAATCCTACCAATTAAAATTTTATAGTTGGTTACGTTACCTTTTTAGCAGCACTGCTCAAAAAAATTAAAAAATTAGTTTGTTAAAAAATACAATTAAAAATCAAGACTAACAAAAGTAAATCTTAGAACTGTGCCTAAATCCATTTTTTTATTTTAAAATTTAAGTAAGAGAAATTAATATTTTTGATATCATTTTATACCTTTCCATGTCTGCCTATTCGTCCATTTAAACTTATGGAAATTTATGTTTATTTCTTGCTGTTGTGATTACAAATGGCTTTGTTTCTGTCATCAATTATTAAAATATGCATTTCGTTTGATATTGTAATTTTAAGTCAGAAATGCTTGTTTTAGTTTCAATTTATCACGTTGTGTAATTTTTGGTCCATACAATAGACAGGAAAAAAAATAAATTTCTAATTATTTAATCATGGTGGTCTTATCTTATTTATGAAATGGTAAAAGGTTAAATAAAAAAATGGAATAGGCTTAAAAATAATATAAAACAAGTGCTTAATTAAGAAAAAAATAAAAAAAAATACTTTTAGGAAAATAAAATAACTAATAATATACAGCGGGAGAAGTTTTGTTAACGAGGTTAAATGAAAATAAATGAAAGCTTTAACAACTGGGTACACATACATAAATGCGGATTCGAAAAAGTGGTTATTGACATAGAACAATTTTTATACCCTTCACACAGTGAAAAAGGGTATGTATAGGTTGTCATTCCGTGTGAAATTTCTAAAATTTTCATTTCCGACCCCGTAATATATATATTTTTTGAAAGTTTATGAATGGGGGAGTCGATTAAGCTCTGTCAGTCGGTCCGTGTGTATGTTGAAATAAACTTTTTGAAGCCCCCCGATATCGTCTGGACCCGGGTGAGGTATTAAAATATCGGAAACATCGGTACATAAACAACTGAGATATGAGCAGAAAACCACGACCACCTCGATTTTTTTAACACAAAAACAACATAAACAACAACATACATACATACAAACGTGTATACTGGTTAGAGTAAACGTGGCATCGAATCCCAGCTGAGCCAAAAAAAATTTTTTTTTTATATTTTTTTAATTTATTTTAATTTTTTTTTTTTATTTTATAATAATATATTTATTTTTTATTATTTTTTTAATTTTTTTTTATATTTTTTTTTATTTTTTTTTTGTTTTATATTTATTATTTGTATATTAATTATTTTTTAAAAAAATTTTTTTTTATTTTTTTTAAAATTTTTTTTTTATTTTTTTGAACATACATACGTAAATTTATAATTTTACAATGGGATGTTTTTATATATGTATGTTGTGAAGGGTATATAAGATTCGGCACGGTCAAATATAGCACTCTTACTTGTTGAGATATTAATATAGGCGATATTTACTTAGCACAAAACGGTGCTACGTCCCACACAAGTAACGAAAATATCGCTCTAACCTTGTAATTTTTTATAGAGGCAATAACAATTCACCACCAAAATAGTGTAATTTAACAATTTTGAAGTTTTCTCTTTCGGGCTAGGTAAAAGTCAATGCCTATGGTCTACGGTCGATTTAAGACCGCCAAGGTAGATTTTGTAAATTTATAGAGGATGTAGACGCGACAAACATTTTTTTGGTTATTGTTTGTCATCAATAATGTCATGCCCTACTCTCTGCAATGAAGTAAATATCTGGTGATTTCTTTTAAAAATACTTGCTTCTGTATAATCATAATAAAATCCCAATGACTATACGACACTTAAGACTTCTTGTGAATACAACAATTATGTTATTTTTTTTTGGTTGAAATAATGTTTGAAAACATACGATTTTTAAGGACAACCTAGGTTTTATGATTAATAAGTTTTGAATAATAAACTTGATATATAAAATGTATATCAACTAAAATAACTATAAATTATTTGCGATAATAACTGGCAACTCAAGTCGGTAATTAAACTTCAGGAAACCTGTGTTTCTAATGGCTAAGAATTTTAAAGAGCAAATGTTATTTGAATAACAATGTCACCAGTTCTCATAGAATACAAAGCGTTTTGTTTGTATTGTTTTGTTTAATGTTTTCTTTTAATGTTTTCTTAACCAAGTACAAATATTAATTCGCATAAATTATTAATAAATTTAAAATAAATTAAAGAAAAAGAGTTTTTTTTCGTTTTATAAAAAAATATTTGATTTGTTGTCTTAAAAATTAAGTCGGTTGTGTTTCAATTAGGAAACTTTTAATTGGCAGTCCTTACTGTGGGCAAATATGTCATCTAACGGGAAATCATGCGCATGGCGTTATCTTTATTTATATCATTCTTGATTCATATGACTAACACGACAGCAGTACCCCATCTGATTTACACAATTTTTTAGTTATGCAAAATTCTTTTCAAAGAAGTGTGAGCAATTTTCAGTTCCTGTGAACGATAACGAGTTGATACTGATGGCTGTTTTTGTATTCTCAGCCGCAGCTGCAATATTTTAATTAAACGCACTGGGTGAAATTGACACTCAAACTGAACTGATGACCGATCTCTTTTCAGAAATTTTTAACATAAATTCTTACAGTTTGCTTTTAAGAATCACTACTTTGGAAGTTTGTTTTTAATATTTCCCAATTTTGTTCGAGCTTATAGCGCCCCATTTTGCAAATTAAAATAAAAAGTTCAAGTAATCGGTAGATAAAATTTTATATTTTAATTGGCCGACCTATTAGATCGTAGTCTATGCAATTGTTTATTTGTATTTTTCTTTTTTATACCATGTAAATGAAGCACTGTTTTTGCATAAACAATTTGTATCATCACTATTGATTCAAAATGCAAAAAAAAAAAAAAAAATGGTGGGGTGTATACTCATTTTGTCATTCCGTTTGTAACACATCGAAATATCCATTTTTTTTTAGGTCCGGTGTTTTTTATATTTTTTTTTGTCACACACACATATGGTTTTCGCATGTGTTAGTAACAACTTTAAGCACCTTTAACTCCTAAAATACCAAACCCATTTTAATAAGTTTAAGATAGTGCACATTTGCCGGAAAATTCGTTTCAAATGTTATATATTTGTTTTATTAAAATCGGTGCCTATTAAAATTTAAGATCTGTTTTACTATACCAGTTGCAATCGATGGAGTAATTTTTTTATTTAATTTACAAAAATTTATCTTTATTAACTATTTAAATAAAATATACTTCTACCCTTGCCTCGTTTTTGCTGTTTTATAAGTTTGAAATATTTATTATAGTCTTCAGTATTTTAGGTGTGTATTTTCTTGCTATTTAGTATTGGAATTGATCCCTTTATAAATGTCTCAGACATTTGATATTTTAACTGTATGTGTATCGTTCGTTTGATTTTTGTTTGTTATAAAAATTTAAATAAATTATTTGCAATAAATTTCACATTTTATTTCTATTTAACATTTGGCTATCAATCAAATGAAAAAAAAAAAATATTTAATTAAAAAAAACGTACATGTAACATGAGTTTAACAAAATTTATTATTCTCAATCTGCATATAGATTACAGAATAGATTTGAAAAAAAAAACTAAGCTAAAGGTGTAATACGAGTGGAAAAATACAAAACTTTGAAACAAATGATAAAATAAAATGTAACTAAATTTAATTGATTTAAGAAGAGTTTCAAATACTCTTGCCCACAATGCTGTTTAATTAAAACTGAATCTGTATTTATATAAAAAATTGTTGCAAGTGCGTTGTGGCTTTATTACTCACGAACGGTCTAACCGAATTCGATGAAATTTTTAGGGTTTGTTCCTATGGTCTGTAGATGGTTTATGTTTGCACAAAATCTGTCGAGCGGTTTACGGGTCAAAAAGGGTAAAATCGGTATACTGTGTACTCCGGGCTTAAAAAAGATATCACAAAAATTCAGAAAGAATCAAAGAGCCTGTTAAAAATAATTGGATAGGTGTCTGGTACTTTTTGGAAATTTTGAGTTTTAAGAGGATAAAACGGGTAAAAACTGAATTTTGGTACTTTTTTGAACAGCATTTATATTTGAGAGGGATAGCAATAGGAACAAAGTAAAAACGTAGTTTTACCCTCTGTAAAACAATCTATAATGAATTTTTGTACTTCTTCCAAATTTTGAAATTTGGAGGAAAAATGGCTAAAAACGGGTAAAATCGGTAATATTGTATCTTTGAACCTAATGCATGTAGTTTTTTTTTTATTATTTTACTTGATACGTAGCGAAGCACGTACCGGGCGGCTAGTTATTACAAATATTAACAACGGCTTAAAAAGGGTTCTTAATCTAAAATTGTATGGAAATTTGATTTACAAATGTTTTAAAAGAAAATTCATACTAAGGATTTACTGCAAATATTAAAGTCCACCTTATGATGTATTTAAGATGCACATTAGACCATACCAAAAAAAATGTTCACCTCATTTCTCAGAATATTTAATATTTTTTTCAATTCAATTTCCAAAAAAATATTTTTTTTTTGTCGAACATACCCCCATACCTAAACAAGAGCGTTGAGCGTCAAGCGTTGGAGTTTTACATGTGTTTTGTTTTTGTTACAATAACAAAATACATGCAAAATTGCAACGCTTGACGCTCAACGCTCTTGTTTAGGTATGGGCCATAGATAGGTTGGCTAGCTCGGTTAAATAGAAACTAAAAAAATCGATTTTCGTTTGTGAATGTAGGAAACACATCGAATCTTTTGTATTTTGGTGCCAATAACTCCGTTAGTTTCAAACCGATTTATAAGTTTTCCGCAGAAAAACTTTTTGAGACCACGGCTTATAATTTGGTAGCAGTAGCGTGTCCAAAAATTATTTAGGAGCTAGAAAAATTTGATATATTAAATAAGAATATATATTTTTCCAAATATTTTTTTGTCTATAACTTTGCCAGTTAGTGACCGATTTGTGTAAAATTGTTCACGAATATCTCTAGGAGTACATCATATCTACAATTGGTACAAATATGTCTTTAAATTATCCCAAGACTGAAAATTTGTAACTTTTATGGTGAAAATAAAGGGAACAAGTTAGAGTGCTATATCCGTGCCGAATCTTATAAACCCTTTACAACGTGTATTCATGCAATAACAATTGTTTGTATCACCATTCATCTCATATAAAACATACAAAAACAAACATAAAAAAAACATCCCATTGCAAAATTATAAATTGAATAAGTAAAAATAAAAAAATATTAACAACAAAACAAAAAACAATAAAAATTAAAAAAAAAAATTTTAAAGAAATTAAAAAAAAATATAAAAAAAATAATATATTAAATAAAATAAAAATTTTTTTTTTGTCTCAGCTGGGATTCGATGCCACGTTTACTTTAACCAGTATATATGTATGTTGTTGTTGTTGTAATGTGAAAAAAACGAGGTGGTCGTGGTTTATTGCTCATTTCTCAGAAAGTTATGGAGCGATTGTGCTGAATTTCAGTAGCGATTCATTCCCGGATATTTCCAAAAGATTGATACCATACACAGATCTGAGGAACATATAGTTGCTTCTAAAAGTTAATTTCAACCGACACACGGACAGACGGTCAGGGCTTAATCGACTCCTCTATTCATAAGCTTTCAGAAAATATATACTTTATGGGGTCGGAAATGAAAATTGTAGAAATTTCACATGGAATGAGAAAGCTATATATACCCTTGTACACAAAAAGTAATGCAGTGATTATGCTTATTTTCAATAAGGATCTGCTCACAAACTTTTAAAATATTTTGATCCCTGCAGATAACGCGTCTACCTCATACACGCCTTCACAGTATACTCCGCAAAGGACTAGGACTAATCCAAAGGTAACCCAAGTGTATGGAGAAAACATGGTCGATTTAACATAACGTATATCTTAGGACAGGACCATATAACACATCGGAATAGGCTCAAAGCTCCTCTTTGTCACTACTCGATGAAGTTGGCAACACTATTGCTCAATTCACAAGCTGTCGTAGGAGTTGTACGTCGTAGAAGTTGTACACATTTTGTTGACAATTTCTACATTAATTTTTTATACAACTCTTACAACAATTTTATCTATGTTTATAGGATGTCGTATAAATACGTCACAGCTGCGTTTTTCTTAAATAATTAGAATTGAATTTCTTACAACCTACTACTCCTACAACAGGTTGTGAATTGAGCATATATGTAATCGTTACAACTCGAACATTTGCCGTTTTACTACAAGCAATTGTTTGAAAATGATGTGGTCCATAATTGCATTATATAGAAACATGTTGTAAGTAGTCCGTTTATGTCAGAATGCACCACATAGTTCAGAATTATCTTCTGGGATACTACACACGGATCTTGTCAACGTCGAGGAGCTAAAAAAATTATTTCAACATACAAGCGGTCAGACGGGCAAAGCGCAATCGACTCCCCCATTCATAGGCTTTTGAAAAAATATATACTTCACATTGAATGACAAACCTATATTACACTCTCTAAAGGGTGAAGAAAAAATTTATCTATAATTTTAGGTAATAAAATATTTGTTACCGTCAAGCGCTTATCCAGCTTGCACGTTTGGGCGATGACGTTTTTTTAAATATATGAATCGTTTGTCTGACAAAAAAAAAATTAGTTTGTGTTAAAAATTATTTCTTTTAAACAAGAAAACTAAAGAATATAATAAAATATGATCTGATTTCGATTGCTGTAGAATCAGCACTATATAATATTTAATTATTTTTTTACAAGCAACTTTCTATGTAGTAAAATAACTTATATTTCTCTCTTCTACTTTTACTTTAAAAGTTTTGTTAAAAATTTTGTACCAATTTGCACAAATAAACTACAAATACCTGCTGTTATTATATAGTGATTTAAAAAAGAATTTCCGAAATATAAAGAAAATGACAATTTAGAAAAAATTTTAATCTGCATAAGATGAAAACGAAGAAAAAACAACTCAACAACAAGATAGTAAAGGAAGTGCTAACAGAATGCCACAAAAGCAAAAGTAGCAGCAGAAATAACAAAAAAGTAAAATAAAATACCTTGTGGGGCATTAATGTTCCCTTACAACGTGGGAATTTTTAAATTTAAAGCTTAGACAAACTACAGGAAAAAAAAAACAAACTACTTCAGCTAAATACTGCATTAAATTTTAGACCAGAACCAGAATATAAAATAAAACAGGACACAAAATAAGAGAACAGAACAGAAAAACTAAAATATAAAATAAAACTTGTATACAAGTATGCATATTATTTGTAAAGTTACTTAAGTTAAACTTTTTAAAAAGAATTTTTGTTGCATTCACACTCAAACATAGACACAATGTTAAACTAGTACGTGGATATGCATAATAGTTGAGAAAGAGCAACTAAATATAAGAATAAAATGAAAAGAATTAAAGTAAAAAGTTATAAAGCCATAACTAACATGAGCGTACAGCATTTTTAAGGTATTATTTCACTCATAAATAAATTCTGATACTAACAAAGCAAAACCATATATAAATACTTGATGTATAGCAGAAGAAGAATTAATCAATTTAAATAGCTGAACAACTTAGTCGATATAAATATGAGTATAAGAAACAAATTTAAAATTAAAGGCGAATGTCCATAAAATATGCACGCTGGGCATAAGCTTTGCAAAACACTTTAATATGAACATTGGATTGGAACCCAATAAACAAATATCTGCTAAAGATTGTCAAGGTGTCATTACAAAAAATACATAAAATGTTTTTATATATAAAATCTTTTATAAGTTCCGACAAACACAGGGACGAATAAGAGCCCTTTTATCCATCAGTGTAAATTAGGTCTTAAACTATTTAATTAAAAGCCTCACTGTTGATTTATTTGGCCCTTAATTGCGAGAGACAACGTGATGTAATTGACGAACTGACTTCAATCGGACAAAAAAAGAGAACATTTTTTTGGTTAAAATTTCGTACAATTTTAAAATCTCATTTTGCACACAGTGAAAAAGGGTATATATAGGTTTGTTATTCCATGTGAAATTTCTACAATTTTCATTTCCGATCCCATAAAGTATATATTTTCTGAAAGCTTATGAATAGGGGAGTCGAATAAGCTCTGTCAGTCTGTCCGTGTGTATGTTGAAATCAATTTTTTGAAGCCCCCCGACATTGCTTGGACCCGGGTGAGGTATTAAAATATCAGAAATATTCGGGAGTAGATCGGTGTTGAAAATCAGAAATATCGGTACATAAACAACTGAGATATGAGCAAAAGCCCACGACCACCTCGATTTCTTATTCACAAAACCAACATTACAACAACAACATACATACATACAAACGTGTATACTGGTTAGAGAAAACGTGGCATCGAATCCCAGCTGAGCCAAACATTTTTTTTTTTATATTTTTTTTTAAATTTTTTTTTTATTTTTTATTTAATATATTATTTATATTTTTTATTATTTTTTTAAAATTTTTTTTTAAATTTTTTTTTTTGTTTTTTTTTTGTTTTATATTTATTATATATATTTGTATTATTTTTCTTAATTTTTTTTAGAATTTTTTTTTTATTTTTCTTTATTTTTTTTAATTTTTTTTAATTTTTTTAAAATTTTTTTTTTTTTTTATTTTTTTTATTAACATACATACGTAAATTTATAATTTTACAATGGGATGTTTTTATATATGTATGTTTTTTATATGTATGTACGTATTTCATATGGGATGCATGGTGATACAAACTACTGTTATTGCATGACTACACGTTGTGAAGGGTATATAAGATTCGGCAGGGCCGAATATAGCGCTCTTACTTGTTTATTTTTGTTAAAGACATTCCATAAAATATAATTGCCAACCATATTGATAAGAACAAACGCACACTAAAATGCGGATTATTTAATGTCAGCCTAAACACCGATCATAAACATGCGGATTAAGGTGGTACAATATAAATTAATTAACTTGTTTAATATAATCAACAAATTAATTAAGGCTAAGAATATTATATACAGTTCAATTTCAATTGGCTTTTTCCGATTGGTACAATGAGTCGCAAGCCAGGTTACAAATATTTAGTTATTGGAACCGGCTCAGCCGAGTTTAAAACAAACACAGAAAAAAAATATCACTTACTGTTGAATTCTAATTATCAATTGATATTAAATATTTTCAAAAAACAAAGAGATTTCTGTCAGTTAAAAAAAAATTTTTTTAAAATAAAAAATATTATTTTAAATGAGATTTTCTTGAAAATTTGATTTGAAGAATAAATTTAATATACATAATTGTTTCTCAAGAAGCGGAATATATGAGTCAGATCTAGTACTTAAAGATGTAACCCCTTCAACCTTCTCAATATACATAAGTAACAAATTAAAGGAGTCGACAAGCAAAATACAGTGAACTATAAAAATGTGAAAATCCCAGATGGCGTTCACTTAGAATATGACTCACGGATATATGACTAAAATATAGCAATTACGGCTTTGTTCTTTTTCAACCCCCACAATATTGGTATTAAACAAAAATGCATGACTAACAAAACACAATGTATTATAGAATCTAAGATGAAGTCTTAAACAAAATGGCGGATATTTTTTTCCTTATCCCATCAATATGGGTATTAAATGAAAGGTTATGACTAGTTGAATATAGTTAACTCTTTAAATATTCAAAGGTAGTCTCGAAAATAATAAAAAATGGCGTATTAAAGTTAACCTGATATCCACTGTACGTTACGCTGTATTAATTATATCTTTAACTAAACTTTATTTTTATATATTCCATTTATAAAATAAAAACTATGAAACAATGACATTCAAATAATATCAAACAACAAGTTAATTTTAAACAAGCATATTACAGTTCGGCCAATCTGACAATTTGATTGACCTCAATCAAAAAAAAAATAACAATAAATACATACATATGTATATTGAAGTTAAAAGTAGTGTGGCTGATAATACAGATTTCCAAATTAATTTGGTGTCACCCATTTTTTAAGACGTTTAGCTTCAACAATTACTTTATAAGGTATTTGAGAAAGTTAGCTAGTTCATCGAATAGAAGGCCTTCAGCAGATGTTGTATTAGGTAATTTTACGTAAGTTGTGTTGGAGTTGAATGCACATGAAATATTAACGGAAGTTGCAGAGGTAAAAACATCGGTGGTTAAAGCGGAAGTTACAGCAGCATATGCATCGGTGCTTACAATGGAGGTTGAAGATGTTAATAAGGAAATATCGGAAGTTAGATATGTAATTTCAGGCGAAAAAAAATTCCTACATCGTAAGAGCTTGATTCGCTATTACTCGGAGCTTCTTTCACAGAATCGTATAGGCTTCTTAACTGATTCATTGTTGCAGATTCGGCAAATGATATTCCTGATGCAATTAAACTATCAATCACCTTTTGACGACTTGGACGTTGATCCATTTAAATTTTAATTATTTGTATGACCCCACACCTGAATTGTAAATTGGTTTAAAAAACTAAACTTCATTTTTATATTTTCCATTTATATAATAAAAACTATGAAACAATGACATTCAAATAATATCAAACAACAAGTTAATTTTAAACCAGCATATTACAGTATTAAAATTAATTATGCGTTAAAAGTGGCAAAAGCAAGAAAATGCTATAAAAATATGCGCTTAAAGCAAACTAATGAAAAATTTAAATTAATAGTGAAATATGCAAAATTAAGCTTTAAAAAATCTTGACGAAAATCCTTGAAATCGTACAAATATATTGTTTACTTTTGGCTGAAATTTAAGGAGAGAAAACTTGCATTAGCATGAACTTCCTATCCCTAGACATAAATATCGATGGGAAGGCCAGTTTAATATTTGCTGTAGATAAAGTAGTAAAATTTCTTTTTTTTTCTGTGAACCTTTTGTAAACTTCAACTTTTTCTATAAGTTGGTTGACGTCAATGTTCAATTAAGTATTTTTTAATTCGCATTTGTTTCTTAAATGAATGAAAGATAAAAACTACATGAAATTAGTTTTTAACATCAACAATTATAATTTTGTCGAAAAAGACACTCCTTTAGCAATTATGTTTTTAGCACAAAAAAAAATGAAATAAAAAATAGAAAAAAATGTTCGTATAAATATTAGTTGCATTGTTTAGGGAAAATAAATAAGAAGGAGTGTCTTGAGTAATATTATTTTTTTTTGCCAAACAAATTTAACACACAATTGTTTGTGAATCTTCAAGGCGGGGTTGTGCTAACTTATGCATGTTCTTGCAATTTCTTGAAACTATGGTCTTAGATTTTTTATACATTTATTTACCAGCAATTTTGATTGACAAATTTTGCTTCTGTTCAATGGGGTTTAAACAAAAATTCAACCTAAAGAAAATGTTGATGTTTTTCTTTTAAAACTAATTGTCTTCCGATAATCTCCCTGGAGTCATGTTTGTAAAATCCCCACCTCGGTATTATTGCATCACCTGGAAGAAATATTACCAACACCTTTGACGAAGACAAAATTATCTATTATAAGTTCTTCTGTACTGGTTGTTAATGAGGTTTTTATGCACTACAAGTAGTGACTGATGTTCATTACAGTGGCGGACTTCGGACTAGCATTAACGACTCTGGGTGGTTTACCATTTCAACAGAGTTGTTTGGTTGGTTTTTCGAAATCAATTGTTGAGTAAATTGTAGATAACTCTTAATCACTTTATACGATTTTGGGGCTGATAAACATTAAACCATGCAATAACGTATAGGATATCCCGAGCAAAGAGCTTGTTCATGAACTATGAAAGTTATATACTAAAATCTATCACTTGTGTATTGCTCTGCTTTACACACAGATGTGCTAGCAGGGGACATAAACCCAATGCAGTGCTAAAACTACCATCAAATAATGACCGACCGTGCATGTTGCTGATGTTAACCTTCCCACGTCCGTCTTCAGATAATGTTGCATATCATCTTCATTATGAACGTGATTGAAGTGTGTACGAAATAAAATGATTGCATTTCAAAATGTTGGTTTGTCACAATTTTTTGTATGTGAGAGCTTTTTTTTATTTTGTATATCTTTGTCTTTCTGTCCATAATCTTCTTTGTTTTGTTTCTTTTTGATATGAGCGAGATATTTAAATATAGATATGGGTTATAAGCACTTTTCTAATTTTATATTCGTGTAAGACGAAATGTGTGTCTGTTTGGCGAATTTGATCTCCTTTATTGAACAGACATTTTGACGTCGAAATCGAATATGCAATCAACAAAATTGATTGATACTTTTTATTTTGCTTTGGTAATTTTCTCAGGAATGAGGTTGATATTTGTATGTATGTACGTATGGGTGTAAGTGTGTAAACAGGTCAAACATTTAGATGTTGAGGTGGTAGATTCTTCGGGGAAACCAAACGTTTTGTAAAGCATAAATTTAGGAGCTTTTTATAAAACAAAAATATATGTAGCTTTATAAGGACAATCACAATTTTCATTTAGTTTTTTCAACCTATAAGGAATATAACGATGCGTTTGCATGGGGGAAGACAACGATTTACTTAAATACAGTCGAACTTCCATAACTAGAACTTCTCTGAATCGAATTTTCTCTAACTTGAACTAATTTTGTTGGTAGTAGCGCTAATAGAATAAATAACATGCAATTCTTCTTCAATAACTCGAAGTTATCCATAACACCACGAATGAAATTCACATATCTGAATTATGAAACTCGAAGTATTTTTGGTTTGTGTTTTATGTTTGTTTTTTTCTAGAGAAATCGAGTTAAGTACATTATGTATGTAATTCTCTTTGCTTGCGTAGGTATCAGTTCTATAGATAAGAGTCAATCTCAATAAATGTTAAATACTAAAATCGTATTTATTTATTATAATTGCAACGAAACATGTCTTAAAATATTTATTGATTAAACAAAAATACAAACAATTAAAATAAGTCGAAGGTGCTTTAAAGAAAAAAGAATCTGCTGACAAATATGTTATACCAGCTATTATGGTCTCACCGATTTTTCAAATCAAAGAATTTATTATGAACTAATTTGGATCTGGATTTCTTCTACTTAGTAAAGAGATTAAAATCCCAATATTCCGAAATCTCATCAAAGCCATCCTTGATTGGTTTAGGTAGAAGTCAAAACATGCCTATAACTGGAGAAATATTGAAGGAAAAGGCAATTAAGTTTGCAAGTGGTTATGCTAATGATCATTTTATGACAAGCTCAGGTTGGCTTGATAAATGGAAGTAGAGGTATTGAGCAAAACGTTTAATAATACATAAAACAGTTTGCGTTTTTTTTTTTTATTTTAAGACTTGATGTGGGTTATAAAAATGCGTGCGGTGAAAGCAATGACGTTAATGAAGTGGATTGAGAAAAGTGAAAAAAGTAACGTTGCGCCGAATCTAGCACAAAATTACTGTGAACGACATGTTTTTAATGCGGATGAAACAGGATTATTTTCCAAATGTTTGCCAGATAATACATTAAATTTTAAAAGCCAACAATTCCACGGAGGCAAAAATAACAAGCAGCCAATAGGGGTGGATCTGAAAAACTAAAAATGGTTTTGAATGGAAAAAGTGTTAAACCTCGCTGCTTTCGTGCTCCAAGGCATGGATGACTGGACTGCTCTTCGAATAATGGGTTTGAAATTTAGATAATCATTTTTAAAATACTTTATTATTAATTAACTTAATTATTCGGGATATGCTCCCAAATAATTTTTCAATATTTTACTTGGTTGTTGGGTTTAAGCTGGTTTATAAGCTTAAATAATTAAGTAAATTATTTATAAATGAAAAATTTTATTTTTCGGTTTCCATTTATACACATTTAGTGTTAACCAACGGTTAGCCAAATGTGAAATGGATAAGAAAAAGAAAATACCGTAATAAAAAAAATGTTTGTTGGGTTTTTGAGGAAGTTTTTTATGGTTTTTTGTTTTATTTTTGAATTCTTATTTTGTTAATAAGAATTTGAAAGTAAAACTTATAACATTTTGAAACTTTTTCAAGAATTTGGGTAAAAGGTCTACATACGATCTGGTATAAGCACCAGTGAAATGCATATAGACCAGCTTAAACCCAACAACCAAATAAGGTACTTTATTATTTATTGATGGTCTTCCAGCACATCTAAAAGACATACACACAAACTGAAAGCCATGCAGTTAGCATTTTTCCACCGAACATGAGCTCTGAACTACATACTTTAAGGTTTTCGATTTCAGTATATTTTAATATATTGTTACTTTTATAATTGCTTATCATACTCATTTCAATTTATTATTTTTTTAACAATCAAATTCTTTAATATGAAGCCTCTGTAAGTCGTAGATTTTTTTTATAGTACTGATTCGAGTTATGGAAGTTCGACTGTATATATAAAGAATATCATAGTGAGAAGGCTTTTTTCATTTTTGAAATATTATTTGAGATAGTATTTTTTGAGATAGTTGCGAATGTATAGAAGAAATGTAGAGAATAAAATGTTAGTCAAATGACCCGTTCGGTTTTGAGTACTAGCTGTTACTCTTTGCACGATTTTCCCACAGAGATATACAGCACCGATGACAGAGTGTGGATCTCGAACTTGAGCTCAGAAATCGTTTCTGTCTTCTTTGCTTAAAACCGAGATTTGACAAATGCCTTAAGAAAAAAATCGCATAGCGATAGATCTCATGGGATCAGTTCTTCTCTTTTTATTTGATCTTTTTAATTTTATAATATTTAATTATTTAAGATAAGGTTCATGCTAAAGTTTTTTAAAAAATTAAGCACAAAAATTGCCTTTTTAAATTTCAATATCTTGATAAATATATAAAAAATTTTGTTTTTTTTTTTTTATAATTGGAAATAAGCTTATTAATTTAAATTTAAAATTAAAGTGACGATAATGATTATTTTTTCTAAATCACCAAACTGCCTCATATGTGAAAATATATAATTTGTGCAAAATAAAGTTTGTAAATACTTGGTTAATAAAACATAAAAAAATTTTCATAACTCTAGGTATTCGGTTTGCATTGTGTGAGAGCCGGCAACACTATAATAAATATTACTTTCGCTCTTTAAAGTTATTTAGCTAATTGGAATACAGGTTGTATCATGTTGTAATTACATAAGGTGATAGCGTAAAGGAGAGCAATTTTTGACTCTCTTTTTTTTTTTGTATGGAAATTGACAATTTCCGGAGTTAAAACGACTTTTTTAAATATGTAGTTTGACATACTCCAATGCACAAAAATATAGTCAGCTGGCCTGGCACCGCCACCTTGTATAAGTGTACCTTAGGTTGTATAAAGTTTAAGTACAAACAAGAGTTGCCAGATTGTCTTATTTGTAAAATTTAAAATTTTTTGCAAAGATTTTACATATTATGTGAGAGCTTTCTGCTCTGTCATTTATATTACTGGAAATTTGAAATTATCAGCAAATAGAAACGTAGCTTGAGTGACGTCATAGGCAAGACAGCGCAGAAAATTTCAATTTTGTGTTGTAATTTTTATTCTATCAATCTTTGTAAACATTGGCTTACAGTCTCAATTGAGCGCCCCTAATACAGATCACATATTGTGTATAGCATACTTTCAGGGTTTTTTGTTTGCTACCATTATGCACTTGCTACACTTATAATTAAATTACTTCAATTAATTAAAAGAAAGCGATTGAAAAAGGGTGTTTATAGGCTTGTCATTCCGTGTGAAATTTCTACAAATTTAATTTCCGACCCCATAAAGTATATATTTTCTGAAAGCTTATGAATAGGGGAGTCGATTAAGCTCTGTCAGTCTGTCCGTCTGTCCGTGTGTATGTTGAAATCAACTTTTTGTAGCCCCCCCGAAATCGCTTGGATCCGGGTGAGGTATTAAAATATCAGAAATATTCGGGAGTAGATCGGTATTGCAAATCAGAAACATCAATTTATAAACAACTGAGATATGAGCAAAAACCCACAACCACCTCGATTTTTTTCTTTCACAAAAACAACATTACAACAACAACATACATACATACAAACTTATATATTGGTAAAAGTAAACATGGGATCGAATCCCAGCTGAGCCAAAAAATTTTTTTTTATTTTTTTATATTTTTTTTTAATTTTTTTTTATTTTTTTTTTATTTTTTATTTAATATATTATTATTATTATTTTTTTTAATTTTTTTTTTATTTTTTTTTTGTTTTTTATTTATTATTTATATATTAATTATTTATATATTAATTATTTATTTTAATGTTTTTATTTTTAATTTATTTTTAAATTTTTTTTTATATATTTTTTTTTTTTACATATATACGTTAATTTTTAATTTTACAATGGGATGTTTTTATATATGTATTTTTTTTTTGAAGGGTATATAAGATTCGGCATGGCCGAATATAGCACTCTTACTTGTTTTTTATTTTTTTCTTTGTTATTTTATATTTTTATACCCTTCACACAGTGAAAAAGGGTATATATAGGTTTGTCATTCCGTGTGAAATTTCTACAATTTTCATTTCCGACCCCATAAAGTATATATTTTCTGAAAGCTTATGAATAGAGGAGTCGATTAAGCCCTGTCAGTCTGTCCGTCTGTCCGTCTGACCGTCTGTCCGTGTGTATGTTGAAATCAACTTTTTGAAGCCCCCCGACATAGGTTGGACCCGGGTAAGGTATTAAAATATCAGAAATATTCGGGAGTAGATCGGTATTGAAAATCAGAAACATCGGTACATAAACAACTGAGATATGAGCAAAAACCCACGACCACCTCGATTTTTTTTTCACAAAAACAACATTACAACAACAACATACATACATACAAACGTGTATACTGGTTAGAGAAAACGTGGCATCGAATCCCAACTAAGCCAAAAAAATTTATTTTTTAATTTTTTAAAAAAATTTTTTTTAAATTTTTTTTTTATTTTTTATTTAATATATTATTTATTTTATTATTATTTTTTTTTTTTTTAATTTTTTTTATTTTTTTTTAATTTTTTTTTTTTGTTTTATATATGTATAATATATATATATACGTACTTATTTCATTTGGGATGAATGGTGATACAGGCAACTGTTATTGCATGACTACACGTTGTGAAGGGTATATAAGATTCGGCATGGCCGAATATAGCACTCTTACTTGTTATATATGTAAGTTTTTTATATGTAAGGGGTGTCTCGAAATGCTTTTTTACATTTTTTACAGGGCACTACGCAAACAATTATTATTTAATTAATTTTTTTGTTCCACTCTGTGATAGTTATAAGTGTCAACAATACTTTGTTAATAAGTTTATTCAAATTATTTAATCCGTATTTAAAATGTCGTCAAATAGAGAATAAGTGAGAAAAAATATTGTGGATATTTATAATGAAAATAAACAACTTTCTTACGCTGAAGTTGCGCGACGGGCAAAAGTGTCCAGACAGACTGCCCGTAACGTTATTTTTAAAAACAAAAAAGACTTGTCTGTTAAGCACAAGAAAGGTGGAGGGCCTCGTGGTTTTAGGAATCCTCAAATCGTTAAAAAGGTGAAGGCACTTTGGAAGCAAAATCCAAACATTTCCATTCGCGATATCGCACGAAAACTAAATATTTTGAAGTCGCTTGTAAAACGAATAAAGAAAAAAAATTTAAGAACATTCAAAGTCAAGAAAGCTCCGAACCGAAGCCAAAAAGGAACAAAAACGGCAAGAATAAGAGCAAGACAGTTGCTACGTCACAAATTAAATAATTTTAATGGATATATTTTAATGGACGATGAAACCTATTGTAAGGCTGACTATTCAGAGCTTCCTGGTCAGGGTTTTGATGTTTCTAATAAAGAGCTAATGTTACCGATAAATTTAAGTATGAAAAGATTTCAAAATTCGCTAAAAAATATATGATATGGCAAGCAATATGTACATGTGGGAAAACTTCAAAGGCAATCATTGTGAATCGTATAATGAACAGCCAATTTTATATTAATGAGTGCCTGAAAAAGGCTGTATTGCCATTATACAGAAGCCACAATATACCTCCACTGTCTTGGCCCGACTTGGTAAGCTGCCGCTGCCTTGAGTGGTATGAGGCCAACAAAATAAATTTTGTACCGAAAAACATAAATCCACCTAATTGTCCAGAGCTAAGGCCTATTGAACGCTATTGGGCTATAATTAAGCAGTACCTAAGAACAAAGTTCAAATCTTCTGCAAATGTAAAAAAATTTGGATTTATTTGGAAAAAAGCTATCAAACACTTCGGTAAAACGTGTGTCCAACGTTTAATGCAAAGCGTTCAGAAAAAAGTGCGAAATTTTGCAAAAAAATAAAATTTGAAACTTTGGTTTTTTGCATAATAAAGTTTAGAAATTTTTCTCCATAACGTCAATAAAATGTATTTTTTGTTTGAAAAAACTAGATTTGGGAGACATTTTAAAATGTAAAAAAGCATTTCGGCACGGCCGAATATAGCACACTTACTTATTCAATTTCTAACATTTTTTCACCAATTCTCTAGGTCTATCCTCCAAACGGCCATAGGCTATGTTTGTCTTATATTTTAGGTGGGAGTAAAACCTACCATACAAATTGAACATATTTTATAATATGTTTGGAAACTATAACAGCTATTCTATTCAAACTATGTACGAGTTATTTTGATAACAGATTACTTTCGGAGAAAAAAATGGTTAGAACCGGAGCTGGGGCATAGTATCCCCCTTACAAAAAAAAATACACTTGATGTCATATATAGGAAACTATAAAATAAAAGATATTATGTTGAAACTTTGCAGAAGCAATTTTGACGACAATTTTCTTATTACAACCATAAATGGTTGGACTGATAAACATATTTTATTATTTTTTCTAACTAAAACTATTTTAATTTTTTTTTTACAATGTTTTTAGTTTTTTTTATACCCTTCACACAGTGAAAAAGGGTATATATAGGTTTGTCATTCCGTGTGAAATTTCTACAATTTTCATTTCCGACCCCATAAAGTATATATTTTCTGAAAGCTTATGAATAGGGGAGTCGATTAAGCCCTGTCAGTCTGTCCGTGTGTATGTTGAAATCAACTTTTTGAAGCCCCTCGACATAGGTTGGACCCGGGTAAGGCATTAAAATATCAGAAATATTCGGGAGTAGATCGGTATTGAAAATCAGAAACAGCGGTACATAAACAACTGAGATATGAGCAAAAACCCACGACCACCTCGATTTTTTTTCACAAAAACAACTTTACAACAATAACATGCATACGTACAAACGGGTATACTGGTTAGAGAAAACGTGGCATCGAATCCCAGCTGAGCCAAAAAAAATGGTTTTTTTAATTTTTTAAAAAAATTTTTTTAATTTTTTTTTTATTTTTTATTTAATATATTATTTATATTTTTATTATTTTTTTTTTTTATATTTTTTTATTTTTTTTTTAATTTTTTTTTTATTTTTTTTTGTTTTATATATATTATATATTTTTTAAAATTTATTTTTTTTAAATTTTTTAAAATTTTTTTTTTTGTTTTTTTAACATACATACGTGAATTTATAATTTTACAATGGGATGTTTTTATATATGTATGTACGTATTTCATATGGGATGAATGGTGACACAAACTACTGTTATTGCATGACAACACGTTGTGAAGGGTATATAAGATTCGGCACGGCCGAATATAGCGCTCTTACTTGTTTTTATTTATTTTGGTTTTTTTATTTTATTTTTATTATTATTTTAATAAATATTTTCAATTTGAATTAATTTATCTTGAAAGAAAACTTATTAAGAAAAAAAAAACTCTTAAAACTTTTTCCGCCGTATTCATAAAAAATATTTTAGGTTTATTGAAGGTTTATTTGAGAAGTTTCTGTACAACATCTGTCAAACAAGCCTTTAATATTTTTTATGAATACGGCAGTTTGTCTCTAAGTTTTCCGTTCAACAAAATCGGAAGGGAGGCTGGTTTTCATGCCAGCATGATGTCTTTTTTCTAAACACATTTGTAGTTTTCATTTGAAGCCTTTAAATATTTTTAACTTTTTCATTTTCTCAGTTGGAAACATCTAAGTTTTTGTCAGCCATGGTTATGGTTTTCAGTGCACATTTCATTTTGATTTTTTTTTTTTTTTTTTTTTTGTTTTGCTTTCCAAGAGACAAAACTGTGTCATGCCATCACTTTTGATTTTTTCCCAAAGATTTTTGTTGTAACTGTTGCTACTTCTGTTCACAAAACTTTTCTAAAACTCAGTTGTTTTGTGGCTTTTTTTCTTACGTTTATTCAAGTGTGGAAAGAGAGGGGGGAAAAAAGAAACACTCCACTTAGCAGGATGTCACATACAAAGTTCAGTCGGTATAACGTGTGTTCCATATATGGACGAGTATGTATGTATGTATGTGTGCACAATATGTGATGTCTCATGTTGAACTTTTGGCTGTTGCCATCATTAACAAGTGATGAAAAGAAAGTCGGCCAAAGTAAGGTTATCAATTTAAATTTCAATGATGCAATTATTTGGCTCCTTTCTTGTTCTTCTTCTTTGCCTCCATAAATGCAACAGTTTTCCTTCTCTTCACAAACGATTTGTAGTCGTATTGGCGTTGTTCTGTTTCATACATTTTCTTTCCGTTCTGTTTGACTTTCCTTGGCACAAAATGCTATAAAATTAAATTAGATTTAGAAACATTTTTGTTGCACTTTCGCTTGTTTAGTTGCACTCACATCTTTTAACAAGGTTACAACTTTTGTGTTTATTATTTATATTGACAAATAAGTTATAATTGATGAGACTCGTGTGTGGTTTCTAAAAGGTGTTGTAAAAATAATTTTTAATAATAGAATTTTAGGAGCCATCTTGAAGAGTGAGAAATTTTTTATTTGAGTCCTGGTAGAATCGATGCTTTTTCTAAACAAAACAGTTGCTTATCTCTGATTAATAATGGCATCCGTGTATTCTAGAACTTTAATACGTTTGTAAAGACTTTTAGTTATTGTGTGTACGTGTTATTCTGCAAGATGTTTCTTTATATTTTTGCCTTGTTATTTGGCTATTGGAGGTTCTACAAGTATGACTTAAGTCTGCAGTAGCTTTAGGATCAATGGCAATGGCTTAATGGCTGGTGAGAGACCATTTAATCAGGTACTAAGGAATAATTGATATCCCATCGCTGAGATATAACAGAAGCCAACGAAATATTATTGTTATTATTATCATATCAGATGAGGAAGAATGGAATGAAGTATAAGAAAGTATAAGAATGAATAAGTATAAGAAGGAAGTGTAACAAATACCTAAGGCTCTGATCTTTATACAGACGGCTCAAAAATTGATGACCGAATCGGAATAGATTTTTATGACATAAAACGAAACAAATGTAAAGACCGTATATCAGATCACAATTCTGTTGTCTGGGCGTCTGGGCAGAGTTAATGGCAACTACGAAAGGCATTAAGTAGATAAAATAGACTGACAACGAAGCTC
Organism: Phyto melanocephala; assembly: GCA_941918925.1. NCBI lineage: Eukaryota > Metazoa > Arthropoda > Insecta > Diptera > Rhinophoridae > Phyto > Phyto melanocephala. Next base: position 93,368,250 of record OW799235.1, on the reverse strand, counting down.
CGCTTCGTAAATTTACGAACACTCATTCAGTTATACAGACCCTAATAAACAAAAAGGTTTAATCTCAGAATATCGTGCAATACAAGATTGAAATAAATTTACAAGAAACTTGTGTTGGTCTACAGATGAAAGGGATACCTGGCCATCACAGCATAACTGGAAATGAAGAAGCTCACAGTTTTTCCAAAATGGAATAATCTTTGAATACAGGTAATGGTATTGGAAATTTTTAAACGTTTCAGAGGTTTAAAGGTAAACTTAAAGGTTTGTTGGTGGAAGAACACGTCAGTGTCGGTAAGATGGCGAACATGAGTACTATAGGGTGACCCAAATGTTGAGAAATCTAAGAAGATTATGAAACTGAGTACACCAACACTTAGAAAATTAACTAGTGTAGTAAGATGTAGTAGATGGAGATGAGAACTCATCTAGCTCCCATGGGATCGTTGGATGAAATGACATGCAGAGCATGAGACTTTAGAACACTATCTTTATCAATGTCATGTGTTTTGGCGTATAAGGATCGAGAATTTTAACGTGGAGACTAAGCCGAACACGGAATTTATATTGAAAATCTCTAATGAATTACATTGAAGCACAAATTAAGGTTTATGGTTTTTTTAATGAAATTTTCTTCCCTTAGAGCAAACAACATGTCAATTGGAAATAATTTTATACCTGTCGTGGATTTGGGCTTTAATGCCCCTCCCTTCCATTTAACCCAAACAATATAAGCTAAGTCTTCTCAATTTTTGGCTGCCATGTTGTTTTGCTAATTACTTATAAATCGCATGTTTATAATTTATTCAGGCACTGTACTCAAATTACCATGACATGACCAGCACGTACAAATGATTAAACGTTGTTCTAAACGTGAGTGTGCAAGTGTTTGCATAAATGAGTAAAGTTTGTGTGATTTACCACTGCTATAATTTCTTTGGCTGGGTTTAATAATGTCACGGATATTTGCCAACAACGTATAGTGAAACGATTGCCTAAGTCTACACAACTCAGGATAATAGCTAAACTAAGCTTGATAGAAGAGGCATAGTCAATGGCAATTAAGTTTCTTGGATCCGTGACACCGTGTCACACATTGAGACTTTGAAAGGTATTTTACTCCATAAATAAATTTTATAATATAATGCTCCTAAAATTGAAAGCAGCTTGCTTTATTAAATTTTTGAAACATCAACAAGCCTTTTTTGGAAAACCCTACAGATAAAGAGCATTAGACAAGGCATATGTATTCATCAGGTAGTCTTGTTTCGTCAGCTGATTATTTTTTTCTTTACTTATTTTAAATTTCAGCTGTCAAAGTCTATATATAAAAAACAATTTTCTCTCTTCTCTCATTAATTTCAAATGTCAAACTTCATATATAAAAAATATAAATCAAAAATTTCTCTCCGAACTACTATAACCTGATGAATTAATATGCCTTGAGCATTAGATAAATTTCTTCCTTTTTAAGTAAACAAAATATATAATAAATAAAATGCGGTAAATTGACATAAAAAATTTAATTATTATTTAGCATATTGTCCCAATAATGTTTTTTAAAGAGTAAATTTTTGAATCATTAAATTTTATATATTTCCCCTGCTAAAGTAAAGCTTTCCTACTTAAATTAAACTTCTTCTCGCTGTGCTTAGAAAATAAAACTTTAATTATCTTATTTATGTACAAGTCTAACTATTATCCATTAAAATTTTATTTGCAATATACAGGTTGTATTAATATCACATTTTCATTTATTAGATAATTTAAACGATATTAGTTAAACAAATATCCTCGATAGTAAATATTTTACAACTATTATAGTTGTTGTAGTCTAATAAAATGCTCTGCAAAAGAATTAAACTTTAATTACTCCATTAAAGTATCGAATTTACAAAAGAAATATTAAATTACGTACATGACCAATGCCCAGACTCTAGTTCGCTAGTTGGCTTAGTCAGTGTAATTAGAATTAAAAAACAAACATAAAAAATACACACACACACAGACTATATACCCTGCAGGAAATGTCTATAGTGAAACAGTACTGATTCACTTTTGACTTTTGTCACCAGTACTACTGACCAGTTATACCCCAGACAATGTTCTTTGCCATATACACTTAACATGTGCTTGTCATTGAAAATCCACTAGTGACGTTAGAACTACTGATTAGGTAGTTCTTATGCGACCATATGGCGATATTGGAAACAGGTATTCAACAGTACATTTTACTTATTCTAATCCTCACCTTTAGTACTTTTAAATTAAAATATTATTTATAAATGTAAAAGTAATCTACAGTTTATCATTTCAATAAATTTGACTGAAAAAGTTTTGCATTTTTTTTTGTTTTATCTGTTTATAATTTAAAAGCATAAAAACTGTAGATGTTTTGTTAACAATATCACCAAAAAAAAAAAGTGAAGTGAAAGTGGTGACTTGGAGACACTTAACCCCAGGTTTCCAACAGGGTACTTATGTATATAAAATATATGTACGTATGTATGAGCATAACTTGTTAATGCTTGCATATACAGAAAGGACACATTGAATTTACTCTTTAATGCTTTTGGAGTGTTTTGTGGAGGCAAAGACACACAAGTCTTTGTATTCTTTATTGAAGTGGTGAGTGGGTATATTCCATTTGTAAAGCATCGAAAAAGTCATTTTAGACCCCATATTTTCTAAGTCCTTATTTCATTTTAGTACGATCTAGTTATGTCCATCTTTCTGTCCGTCTGTCCGTGTTTTCTCTGTCTGTAAAATGATATTTTGAAAAAAAAAATTTTTTTGTTGTGCAGTGTAAAAAACAATTTATTAAAATTACATACTTATGTTTGAGTTAAAATATATGCAGTTCAATAGGAATACATATGTAAGCAAATGTGTTCGTTCATATGTATGTACATAGTGTGTATGTTTGTCATTCTTAAATCAAATAAATGTTTTTGAAACATTTGTTTGTTTGCTTTTTTGTCTCAAATAAAAAAAATAACAATTTATTTACATTGTGCAATCATGATTATTTGTAGTTTTTATCTAATAAATGGTTGTAAATTTGTTTGGTTTTATATTCTGACATTTGTCTAGTTGTTAAAAAAAAAACAAACTTAAATAAAATATAAAATAAATAAAAAACATAAAAGAAAACATAACAATTACAAATATAATAAATGTTTTTAAAAACCCACAAAAGTGCATTTACAAATTTTTTTTATGTTAAACTAGTATGTTGCTATGTAACAACATATGTATGAATGTAACATACATTTGTTTAAAATTCAGTACCAAGTAGGTTTTTAATTGTTTGTTTAAATATAAGGGAAGAGAAGCCAAAACCTTGTCTGTCAGATAGAGAGATTATCAGATAAAAAAAACAATGTCAATAGTTATTAAAAATGTACTAGATTATAATGTAATAAGATTAGATTGGATTATGTGCAATAAAGTTAAAAAAACCCCACCTTCACACATATTAAAAACGTCAACAAACTTCAATGTTACATGGTACCCAACAAGTTACTGAAAATTCTTTGTTTAGAAAATAGTTTCTATAATTTTTCATTATTAATGGATAATTTTTGATAAATTTTTCTCCTCACTAATGAAGCCGTTCGCAACAACAATAATATTAAGGTTTTCTCAAAATCACTAATCCAAAGGTAATATTCTTGCGTTACTTCATTTCTGTGGCAAGAGGGAAAAACTGCTTATGTCCGTTTTTATAATTTTAGAGAAAAGTACTTTTTTTTTAAATTTGAGTTTGTTTTTAAATATTAATTAACATATTTATAAAGACTATAATATGAATTCTGCGCAATATAAATTAAAGCGCATATTGAGTTTCATATATTTAGCTAAATTATAAGTTAAAATAAGTTGTTATTCGAAATGATATTGTTCTTTGGAAAAAAGGCACTTAATTTTTTCATTATAACCGCCTGTTAAGTTGACCAAAATAGTTGAAAGTTTCCCTGAATATAGTTTTGAATTCCGAAATTTCAATGGTATGATTGTCTCAATTTCAGCTAAAGTCGACTTAAGCAGTTTTTCCTTTTTGCTGCAGATTTAATTTTATTATTTTTATTTAATATAGAAAATGTTTTTTTTAATTGATAGAACTTGAAATTATAAAAAATAACACAAAAAAATTATTTTGCAGATGATTCCGGGCATATGGCCACCACGTTTCTTACCAGGCGTATTCTATAATGTACCTCGCGAAGCTCCCTGCGCCCGATTTTTACTGGACAACAAAAAGAAATTATACAAAACTAAAAAACAATGTTGACCTACAAATAGTCAATTGTTGCTGGTAAGCATAAGTCTGTGACTTTACGTGACCCCAAAGTTAGTAATAAATAGTAACCAATTTCACCAAAAGGTTAAGTCCATGGCTCCCAACAACATCACCTGTAATCATGGTATGCCACTCAACATGTCACTGAATCAGATGTGTTGTTCGAAAGAAACCTCACAATTCTCCAAGTTACTACTTCTATTGAAAGGCAACAACAGCCCCAGACATATACGGTTGCCCAAAGTCCGAAGAACCGCCACCACATCTGCAAGCATCACACATTAATCGGTCATACTCTGTTTCTGTCGAGGCGGCAAAAGCAACACATAAATATCAGTGCTTGCCCAAATTCTAATCAAAATAAAGCATCAACCCTTAAGCCATCCCCGATTCTGTTTTCACTATTGGGAGTAACAACAGCCACCACGTGCTCTCCGAAGAAACTCCACCAATAACCAGTAAAGAATAATTTTTAAGGGCTTACTGATTTGCGTAGTACCAGATACACAATTCTCTCGTAATTTTTCTCGAAAACAACTAAGACCAAATCTTAAATTCTTACGAGTTATGGCTCCAAGAAGTCAGATGTTGATCTCACCTTTCCACCCCGTACTGACAATACACCTTGGTCGGCACTAGCTCTCGCGGCAAAAGCCAATATAGAGGTACATTTTTCAAAATATACTTAATTTTTTATCAAATTTAGATTTAAATAAATTGACGGCTAAAATCACCGTATGGTACGTAGCGTCAAGCAGTTAAAACTACATTTCGCTCTAGTCAATATTTTCCATATTAAAAAAATAAGTCATTGATTATAGTGCAGTATTGAAATCGATTGACTGTAACGTGAGTTCTGGCTTAATTTTTGAAGAGACAATATTCGATGAAGCTATTAGCGCCCTATACGGCACAACTTTTTAGATGTTATGGGATCTGCTCTACCCGCTGATCCAAAAATGAGCCTTATCCCATAACAAAAAAGCTTGCGAACAAACATTATAAATTTGACGTGTCATTTAAACGTCAATCTATCCATGATGATTTGCCATAATAAGCTGATAAAAAAATGAGTATGGAAGTTCGATTGATAGGTTATCCTTTCGTAAATTCTTTGTAGAAGAAATTTTGCATATTTTTTATCAGTTCAAAACAAAATAGCCAGTAAAAGTATTTGTGACTTAATCCAACACTTAATCACCGATTAAACAACGCTGGAGTTAAAACCGAAAATGCAATCCATTCAACTAGTGTCTGGAAAATTACACTTTTTCAGATAATTCTTTCATTTTCGTAATTAGATACTTTATAAAAGCAAAAGTTAATTTGAAAAGCAAACCTAAGTCGGAATAAAATAAAATATTCCGGCCTGAGCATTAAATCTTTTGTATTTTTTAAAAAGTCTTTTATATGCCAATTTCGTAGGTTGCAATTGAAAAGCGATTATTTCCCATATAAGTTTTGAATATATGTAGATATCGTGTGATTAGCCTTAAATAAAATACATTTTTAAATTATATACAACTTTACATTCCCCACGAATCAGAAACTTTAAATTATATATTTTAATTTAATTTTAAATCTTACTGACCTTTGTTTACACCTACTAAATACATATCAATCTCACCTTCCTCTCTTAGACTACTGCTTAAGTAATTCACTAAATAGTTACCCCCCAAATTCATAATAATTTATTTTGTTTTGGTATAATAATAACGCTACTTCTACTGTTGCTATATTTTGTAGATAGACTACGAGTTTGAAAGAAAACGGTTTAAACACAGGTTTGAAATTTATCGTTTTAAATAAAAATTTTAATTGTTTCCATTTGTTAGTGTGTTTAATGTAAACTTTATTAATATCTTTATATATTACGAGTGTTTATTTTATTTTTTTTTTACTCAAACTATATGATTTGAAATTAATATTGCCAACAGCAACGCAAGACAACTGAACTGCCATAGATTGCTGTTCATTGTCAATCAATATTCACACCCATTTTAACTGATTTATAACGTTGTCAAATAAATGAAGCACAATACGATCGATATTGAGAGTTAAATATTATACATAACAAATATAAATATTTAATTTTAAATCCAGCAATAAAGTTGTTTTGGAATTATCAAGGACTTGATACTCTATAAAGGAAGAAAGTGTATTTGTTAGTTCTAGAACTTATCTGAAAAGCCTTAATTTAAGTAGAACACAGCAACTTATTTTTAATACCCACAATGGTTTTATATATTTAACAGAAATTTTTGTGGCAATAATGTTTTGAAACATTTTCGTACATGTGAGCTGGCTCGGCAGTATCTTAATCTAAATTGATCTCTTTTTTAACGTTAGTACACTTTTGTCTTTCAAGTCGTCTTAAAATAATGGCTTAAGCAATAATGTTTTATTAGCTCCTCACAATATTAATGAAAACAACTCTATACAATAATATACTTATGAGCTAATTATAAAATTTATTAAATAAAAAAATGAATTAAAATTTAAAATCACACTGTTTAAGCAATTTAAAAAAAAACTTACTTTACACTGGCGTTCACAGTTGGACAACTTCTAGTTTGCAAACTCTTGACCTGGTAGATGAGAGATGAGGAGAGACTTTACTACTACTCTTTTATCTTTTCCTCTCTATCCACTACAAATTCAAGCCCAGCCAACTTTATTTAGTGACTCTGAAAGTTGTCTTATTGGATTTTCGTTTGATTGATTTTTACTGAGAGTTATGAATTATATTTTATCCCAGCAAAAAAAATTTTGCACTAGTTCGATGTGAATAACATTTTTAATGACTTCGAATTCATAAATGCTAAAGGAGGCATGAAGAATGCCTTCTCCAAATACAAAATAGTTATCTATTATTGATGTGCTTCAAAATGAATGCAAATACATGAAAAATATCTTGAGAATGCGTTCTCTGTACTTTTAAGAATGAAGTGAATTTTATTAATAAATATATTCATATAAACATGCATGTTTCACCTACATTGAACCACTTCATCGTGGGTTAAACTCATGCATTCACATTTTCTTTTGCATGTCTTTTTTTTGCTGGGATCTCTTGAAATAAGTTTTTTCAGTAATTAGAGTTCATTGGTACTTTCTTAGATATTGAAAAAGTTTTTTTTAGCAATTAGTGAAATTGTTTAGTAACTCGTTTCTTTAAATTTATCATTAAATTTATTCACATGAAGTCCTCAGTGTGTAAATTTTTTTTTAAATAGCCTTAAATTTTTTATTATTTTACCACTCACACAGTGAAAATGGGTATATGTATATAGGTTTGTCATTCCGTGTGAAATTTCTACAATTTTCATTTCCAACCCCATAAAGTATATATTTTCTAAAAGCTTATGAATAGCGGAGTCGATTAAGCTCTGTCGGTCTGTCCGTCTGTATGTTGAAAACAACTTTTTGAAGATCCCCGTCATTGCTTGGACCCGGGTGAGGTGTTAAAATATCAGAAATATTCGGGAGTAGATCAGTATTGAAAATCAAAAACATCGGTACATAAACAACTGAGATATGAACAAAAACCCACGGCCACCTCGTTTTTTTTAAAAACAACATACAACAACAACAACAACATACATACATACAGACGTGGTGTACTGGTTACAGTAAACGTGGCATCGAACCCCAGCTGAGCCCAAAAAAAATTTTTTTTTGTTTTTTTTTTATACTAGAAAAGCCCGGCGCGCGTTGCTACGCCCCTTAATCAATAAAAATGCATTCTGAATTAAAATTGAATATCAAGTGCAAAAAGCTAAAAATTATAACTTTTTTTAATGGGCGTCGCACTGCCCACTTTTCTAATTACGAGACTATACACTCATGACAGCTCAATATGTGTGCAAAGTTTCACAAAAATCGGTCCAGAGCAAGTACCTCAAAATGACGACCTTTTGTTATGACTGTGGCCCTGCTCACTTTTCTAATCGCGAGATTATATAGTCATAACAGCTCAATATGTGTGCAAAGTTTCAGAAAAATCGGTCCAGTGCAAGTACCTCAAAATTATTAATATTTTATGGGCGTGGCTCTGCCCACTTTTCTAATCACGAAATTATAAAGTCTTGACAGCTCCATATGTGTGCAAAGTTTCAGAAAAATTGGTCAATTGCAAGTAGCTAAAAATGATAACTAATTTCTTATGGGCGTGGCCCCGCCCACTTTTTGCCATTCATAAACACTCCCTGGAATGTGTACAACAACTTGCCAAAGTTTGAGTCCAATCGGTTTTAGAGTTTCGGAGTCTATAACTAACACACACACACAGACAGACAGAGTTTAACTTTTATATATATAAATATAGATTATACGTGAACTCGCAGAAACGTGAACATGCAGTAACATGAACTACCCAAAAACATGAACATTTTTTTTATTATATTGACTACTGTAAAACGTGAACAAAGGCTGAAGGCTCTAAAACGTAAACTTTTATCGAACGTTAAAATTTAGTTTTGTAAGCTTATTTAATATTTTTGGGATTCCCCGCAGAAGAATTTCGTAGTTTGTTTGTTTTAAACAAATTTTGTTGCATGATAAGTAGCTTTAGTATTAATGCGGCAGTTCTACTGGCAGCATCTCTCTGTGTTGACTATACATATAGATATAAATAATATAAACAAGTGATCTATAGAAATATTTTTATTAAAAATATGTCTAATAAAAATCCAAAAGTGGTAAATCTTAAAAAAAATGTCAGATACTTTAAAGCTTTTACACAACGGTTTTGTAACTGTAACTGGTTTGTCGAAAAAGTATAATGTTGCCAAATCGACGATTTGTTCAATAAGAAACAATAAAGATGTAATTTCGAAATGCGTTAATAATACATTTTCGGATCCTGGAAAACGGAAAACACTCAATACTTCGGAGCTTCCAAAAATGGAAAAATCTCTGTACAAATGGTTTACCCAACTTCGAAATAAAAACCTACCGGTTAGAGGCATTATGATTAAAAGAAAGCTATTGAATTGCACAATCAAATTAAGGAAAATAACCATGCTAAACCTCTATTTTGGATGAATTCAATAAATAATTGAGAAATAAGTATCTTTAAAACCCTTTTGGAAACCATAGTAGCCATGTAGTACATTCAAATATGGCAGAAACTTATAAAAAGTTGAATCAAAACATGTTTCATGGGTGAAACAAACGTACATACTTCATTTAAAAAAAAAACGTGTACAAGATCGAAAACGTGAACACCCTTGATAAAAATTAGTTCACGTTTCTGCGAGTTTACTGTATATGTTTTTATTATTTTTTTTAATTTTTTTATTTGTTTGTTTATTTGTGTTTTTCATTTTTTTATATTTTTTTTTTTAATATATTTTAAATATTTTTTTTTATTTTTTTCAATTGTTTTTATTTGTTATTTTATATTTATTATTTATATTTTTATTATTTTTTTGTTAATTTTGTAAATATTTTTTTAATTTTTTTAAAATTTATTTTTTATTTTTTTAACATACATACGTAAACTTATAATTTTACAATGAGATGTTTTTATATATGTATGTTTTTTAAATGTATGTTTTTTAAATGTATGTATGCACGTACTTCATATAAGATGAATGGTGATCAAACAATTGTTATTGCATGACTTCACGTTGTGAAGGGTATTTAAGATTCGGCATGGCCGAATATAGCACTCTTACTTGTTTTTGATTTACTATTTTATTAATTTTAAAATTTTCGATAGATTAAGACAATACGACTTTTAGGACTTCTTATGAATACACCAATTGTGTTTAAGCCTACTACTTTTCTTAAGCAGTTTTCCATGTCTTTTTGTAAGATTTCGATCTTGTTTTAAGTTTTTCGAACGTGTTTAATAACAACTGTATGTACAGTTTTTGTTTTTTTAACTATTTGCTAATCAATAGTTGAGATCTCCTAAACCCACATTATTTTAAAAATAATTTTATATTTTCAATTACATTTTTTCCTTTTTTTCTTTATTTATCTTGCCAAATTGTCTTAAAGCAAGAATGGAATTGTATTTATGGAATTGAATTTTTCTGGGGGTAGGGGGAGAGCTTAATGTTGTTGCAGTTTTTATAGTTGATGTGTAAATGTAAGCTTTATAGCTCTTTAAGTTTCGTTAGAGTCGCGTGTCTGACGAAAGTCGGCGCCTGTAGCTAAATCAACAAGTTCGTATATAATGAGCTGTAAAGAGGCGTTCGTATTAATACTAAAATTGCAACAACATTTGATGTTGCATGTATTAAATGCAACATCTACAAAAAATAAAGTACTATTGTGAAGAAAAAAAAAATAATGAATAAAATAAAAAAGTGCTTAAGGTGATGCCAAAAACCAACTGGATTAAATGTAACGTGAAACACTTTTACAAGTACATGCTTACATACAATACAAACATACTTGCATACTATACGTACATACATACATATGTAGTGAATTCACAAGAAGTGCTATATTTTCGTATCGTCATACTGTCTAAAATTTGTGAAAATTTTTTAAGAAATAGTGTATTGTTAATATTTAGTAACATTTTTAAATCATATTAAAATTTTGAAAAATTAGGACAATTAGACAATACGACATAGAAGCAACACAATCATGTTTTTCTATTATGTCCTAAATAACGTTTTTGAAAATACAAAAACAGTTTGGCTAAAATAAAAAAATAAAAACCAGCCTAAAGCAAAGCGCCATTAATGTCCTTCATGGTTTAAAAAAATATAAAAAGGGTTATATTCGTCTGTGTCGAATCTTACATTCCCTTCTTAGCATTTAGAGTTTTTTGAGGATCAACATTATTTATAAATATGTATGTTAAATTGTTCAAATTGCTTTTATGGTATTAACTAGCATTTAACCCGCTACTTCGATAGCGCAGTTCTTTCTACTTATTGAATACTCAAGCTCTATTTATAATTATTAAATATTTTTGGTTCAATTCATGAAAATTTGTATCTCTGATTCAACTCACTTAGAAAAATAAAAAGTAGAGTAAGGATATATCGGGCACATATTTCCTAACTAAAAGCAAGATCAATGCTATTGGGTTTTAAAAATTAAGACTCATAATTTGCAAAATGATCCTAAAAATAATAAAAGTAGCATTTTTTCCTTCACTAATACTTCCACTTGGTTTATTATTACCTACATTCAGAATTCTATGTATAAAAAATGAAAACAAAAATGAGAAAAAGTAATTTTGGACGTCCATAATATTAGGAGTTAGACCTCGGATCAAAAAGCACTAACTTAAAAGCTCTAAATACATAGACGACCGCAGACTTCACAACTTCACGGCTTCAAATGCTGCCAACTTAAAATGCTGCTCCGAAGTCGGTTTCATAATTATTTTAAAGACAGCAACAACATAATAATGAGCTGATGTGTATTTTAGCAATACAAATTTCAGGGATGCCGCATATATATTTTATCTATATATATAAAAGTGAAACTCTGTGTGTGTGTGTGTGTGTGTGTGTGTGTGTTAGCTATAGACTCCGAAACTGTAAAACCGATCGGGCTCAAACTTTGGTAAGTTGTTGTACACATACCAGGGAGTGTTTATGGGTGAAAAAATTGGGCGGGGCCACGCCCATAAAAAATTAGTTATCAGTTTTAGCTACTTGCACTTGACCGATTTTTCTGAAACTTTGCACACATATCGAGCTGTCACGACTAAATTATTTCGTGATAAGAAAAGTGGGCGGGGCAACGCCCCTAAAAAAGTTTTAATTTTGAGGTACTTGCACTGGACCGATTTTTCTGAAACTTTGCACACATATTAAGCTGTTATGACTTTATAATTTCGTGATCAAAAAAGTAGGCCGGGCCACGCCCATAAAAAAAGTTCTAATTTTGAGGTTCTTGCACTGGACCGATTTTTCTGAAACCTTGCACACATATTGAGCTGTCATTACTAAATAATTTCGTGATTAGAAAAGTGGGCGGGGCCACGCCCCTAAAAAAGTTTTAATTTTGAGGTACTTGCACTGGATTGATTATTCTGAAACTTTGCACACATATTGAGCTGTTATGACTTTACAATTTCGTGATTAGAAAAGTGGGCAGGGCCACGCCTATAAAAAAATTATAATTTTTAGGTTTTTGCACTTGATATTCAATTAAAATTCAGAATGCATTTCGATTCATTAAGGGGCGAATCAACGCGCGCCGGGTTTGGCTAGTAATGAATAAAATTAAAGTTATTGATAAAAAAATGTATTAATATTACGAAAAACTATAAAAACACATAAATTTATTTCTTTATTGTATTTTTGTAATGTTCCTTTATGTTTAATATTAAAAATAAGGTTTTTTCTTATTTTTCCAATTTAATATATATAATGGCAATACTATATTAGTTTATTGCTGCCCGTCAAAATAGGAATAGTGCAGTCGTGCTGCTGTCGTTTTCATTTAAACACATGGATTTTATTTTTGACATATTGCTGCTTGCTGTCTGCTGTCGTCTATGTGTTTATAGCATAAGAATCTATGTTTACAAGCGTAAAAATACAAAGAGTACAATAAAAATTTAAAAGGCTTTTTTTCGCATCCAATATCACTTTAATTCTCAACTTGAATCAATTATCCTATATTTCACAATTTTAGCTTTATAAACGCAAAAAATACAAAAAGTCCCATTAAAATTAAGAAAAGTACCATATTTGGTCGCACACACAATTTCAATATTACCTTGTATTTGTAATTGTCACTAATTTTAAAATTATAACTTCGCAAACGTTGAAAATACAAAAAGGACCATAAAAATTCAAAAAAGTACCTTTTTGGTCGCCCATAAAATTTTCAGTTTCACCTGGAATCAATAGTCCTTGATTGTACAATCCTACCTTTATAAACGTAGAAAATGCAAAAAATACCATAAAATACAAAAAAGTACCTTTTTGGTCTTCTATAACATTTTCAGTCTCACCTTGTATCAATAGTCACTAATTTCAAAATTCTAGCTTCGCAAACGTTGAAAATACAAAAAGGACCAAAAAAATTCAAAAAAGTACCTTTTTGGTCACCCATAACATTTTTAGTCTAACCTGGAATCAATAGTCCTTGATTGTACAATTCTACCTTCATAAACGTAGGAAATACAAAAAGCACCATAAAAATTCAAAAAAGTAGCTTTTTCGTCGCCCATAACATTTTTAGTCTCATCTGGAATAAAAAGTCCTTGATTGTACCATCCTACCTTCATAAAAGTAGGAAATACCAAAAGTACCATAAAAATTTAAAAAAGTACCTTTTTGGTCACCCATAACATTTTTAGTCTTACCTGGAATCAATAGTCCTGAATTGTACAATTCAACCTTCATAAACGTAGGAAATACAAAAAGGACCATAAAAATTCAAAAAAGTACCTTTTTGGTCGCCCATAAAATTTTCAGTTTCACCTGGAATCAATAGTATTTATTGTACAATCTTACCTTCATAAACGTAGAAAATGCAAAAAATACCATAAAAAACAAAAAAGTACCTTTTTGGTCACCCATAACATTTTTAGTCGTACCTGGAATCAATAGTCCTTGATTGTACAATCCTATCTTCATAAACGTAGAAAATGCAAAAAGTACCATAAAAATTCAAAAAAGTACCTTTTTGGTCACCCATAACATTTTTAGTCTCACCTGGAATAAAAAGTCCTTGATTGTACAATTCTACCTTCATAAACGTAGGAAATACAAAAAGCACCATAAAAGTTCAAAAAAGTACATTTTTGGTCAAAGTTCCAAATTCCAAGTTTAAAATGTTCAAATATCTATGTAACAAAATATTTTAATAGACATGATTTAAAGTCAGTAAATCTACTCTTTTTTGCATAAAAGTAATTATGTTCTAAAAAGTACAAAACTCTTTTCCTGATTTTTCCCCTTTCTACCCTGTTATGAATATGTTTCAATTTTTACTAAATTACATAATTTTTTATCTGGTGAAATGCCAATAAAAAAATTTTTGTGAAAATTGGCCATCTAATTAGGAATTACATACATATTCCGGAATTTTCCCCTTTTTGGTAACTTTTTCATCCATAAAAAAGTTTCCAAAAATTTCACCTAAATAATTGTCCAAATTCTATTAGGCAATAATAATTATCAAAATTTGTCCCATTGAATAATATTAGAATAGTTTCTTTTAAAAAAAGTACCAAAAAAAAGGAAAATTTTTACCCCTTATACATGCGAATTTAAAAAAAAGTTGCCGAATTTTTATTAATATTTTTTCGCGGATTACTCAAAACAGTTTGAGCTTTTTTCCTATCTTTATGTGTTTGGAAGTTACATAGGGTACCAAATTATAGTTTTTATCCGTTTTTCCCCATTAGGGATTGAAAATTCAAAAAAAGGACAGACACTTGTCAGCTTATTTTTTGTGCAAATTACAATACTTTTTCAACTTAATTTGTATTATGTTAAGTTTAGCATAACTTTGTGAATAATTTTCTTTACAGATTGTCAAACTGCTATTACATGTGTGATATTCAAAATAGTTCAGAATTTTTTAAACCAGCCAAAGATACAAGTAATTTTTTCGGAGCCTTAAAGTTCGGGAGTTTTCAAAAGGCGTTTATTCAAGACAACAATTTTTCACTTGTTCAAAAACTTCAATGTGGAATTTACAAACAAACGTAATGACATAATTAATACACCACAATAATTGTTTGCTGGTGGCGTAAAGAGCAAGAAAAACATTAAGTTTAAATTAAAATTTTTAATATGCAAAAAAACAAAAATAAAATTTATAGTGCACAGGCTACAATATGGTGTCACAAAAAAATTGTATAAAAGTGGGTTTTATGCTTGTTACAAAGTCACCACCTCAAAACTCTTAACAAGACACAACAATTTTAGTTTTAAAGCTAAGATTAAGCAGCAATGTGGCTTCCTTTAAGATTTATTTTAAAGCAACAAAAGTTGTTGCAAAAATAATAAAAACACATTTAATACTTGTATTTAAAAGCTTGTATCTCATATTGTCATCAAATATTTATGATGTGAATTACAGATAACAACAATTATTTAGATCTCTGTAAAAATCTGTTCAAAGAAAGTAATTTAAGAGATTTTTTATGAAGTTAAGGTTAACACAGAATACATATGGCGAACAAAATTGTCTTTAACCATAAGGCATGTCTGTTTTGACAAAATCCTCAGTTTCCGCCATAGCTCGTGAAAATTCCATAATTTTTGCCTCGAGGTTCTGTATAAATAATGAAAAATCCGTATTTTGCTAAATTTCTTTAAATTGCATTGTTTTTAAATTTTATTGTTTTTCAAATTTTTAGGAGCAACACATTCGTTTCTGGCTAAAAAAATTAAAAAAAAGTTCGTTCAATAAATTTTCCAGGTATTACAATCAATTAAAATCGATTAATTAGTTCAAAAATATTAAGCAAAGAAAGTATATATATAACTAAGCTGAGAGGCAATCTTTTCAGCTATTCAATGACGTATAATTTTCTAAAATCACTTTCGTGGTTCAAACATTAATTGCAAAAATTGCTTTAGCGACATCTGTAGATCTGTAGCTAAAGGCAACCATTAATTACCTGTGGTAATGACGTGCAAAAAGAATACAGGAAAAACAGATATTGGTAAATTTCGTACTAACTCAATGTTATATGAAATACATAAATCAATTAGAACAAATAATTCTATGTTTCAAATTTCAATAAATACTGAGTTAAATAGTTGATATTTACACACAACATTTGTAGCTCTGATCAAAAGAGTGCTGATGATGAAACCGTAGCTGGTTTCGAAAATGCATTCCACTCAGCTAGTATCGGATGACTAACTTTTCCTAGATATTCTGTCATTATCACATAGAACTTATAGCCTAATATAAAAATATAATTAATTAGGTAATTATTAGAAACGTATACGCCCCAACAAAACTGTTCTATTTCACACACTTTGTTATTCATATTTATAAAAAAAAAATATTTCACCAAAGTCACCTTTGCTTTAAATATTTCCAATCGAAAAAAGTCAACCATATGAAAAAATTTTGAACGAACATTTTTCGATTTCTTTAGCCAGAAACGAAAGTGTCGCTCCTTAAAATTGGGGAAAAAAAGAAAAATAAATAAAATTTCATAGAAGATTTTACAAATTTCTTTTTAAAAGCAATAAAACTCAAGCAAATTAAATAAAATCTTATAAAATTAGCAACGCGAAATAAGTTTTTCATATGTTATGGACAATTTAAGAGCATGTAAAGTTAAAATTTAAAATTTTTTGGTGACGTTGCGGCGTGAATGGCATGAAAAATCTTGGATTTTCGGGATTTCTCATAAAAAACAAATTTAAGGCGGCTTTACGTAAGTCTGTATATGAGTATTTTGGCAAAAAATAACATCTTTTATACAAATTATAGGAAAAATCAATTTATTGCTCTCTAAATTACTTATGGAGGCAAATATCTTCGAATTTATGGAGAAACAACAAAATCTTTTCTCGTTTGGAGTCTCAATTAGCACGAGATTTTATATGACCTTGAAGCAGTTTTAGTAATTTTTGTTTTATCATTTCACCAGCCGGTTTTGTAAGTTTTTCCCCCTTCACATTGCGAGAAAAATCGATGATCGTAATTTGAAATGAATATTTTGAATAAAACTTTTGGGATTTCTCCAAAAAATAATTTATTTCTGGACAATATGATATGTCTTATGCATTTAATACGAGATATTATTTTGCCAAAATAGATTCTATGAAAATTTGGTTATTTTTTAATGACAGACCTCGAAATTTCAAACGTTTTTTTCGCCATTTTCCGTCCTGACATGTTTAAATCGCATCGTTATTTTCAATCAATCAAATATGGTCGACCATATGACAAAATTAAATTTCTGAATTTCTTTAGAAGGAAAAGAAAGAGTCGCTCCTTGAAATTGAAGAAAAAAAAAAAAAATTAAAAATAAATAAAATTTCTCGGAAAGTTTTTAATTATTTTTTAACAACAATGAAATTCAAGCAAATTTAGAAAAATCTTGTAAATTTAGCGAGAGAAAACTATTTCTTTTTTTATAATTTATGTCAAGGCATATTTATTCATAAATAAATGAATAAATATGCCTTGAATTTATGTTAATAAAAAATTAAAGAGCATAAAGTGTAGATATGCTTAAGTTTATCGTGCCAGTGCGTTGAATGGCATGAAAAATATTGGCCTCTTGGGGTCTCTCAATAAAAAAAACCAAATTTGTTCAGGATTTATTTCGGCCAAGTGGTATAATGTTTAAAGGAAATAATACAAATAATATTATTGTGCAATAAATTCCTTAAGGCCATGACTGACTATCCTACAAAGTCGTGCTATTATGTCAAATAAAAATCTGATAGTTTTCTGTCCTACATGAAAAAATCGCAACAAAATGTGTTATTGGATGCCACACTGTCATACTTGCTTAGAAAAAGCAACCCTGATCGCACAGACTCTATTATTTTATGAAAATTTTTAAAAGATTATCAAATCGGACACACATGTCAAAAAATCTGTCACACATGTGCACTTTGTGTCCACACTATCACACTTTCTGAACACACATACAATTTTTGACATATCGAACGACCAAATCTGATAGTCAGTCATGGCCTTTATGGAGGCTATACGTACATACATATGTATGTATGTATGCTAGTATGTAGAGACATATTCATTACGATGTACGATTTTTCATTTTTTCCGGTTTTTGGACCGCAAAGGAGGAAAAATTTACAAAATCCGCTAATAAAACATAAAAGTGACTAAAACTGCTTCAAGGTCAAGTAAAATTTCGTTAAAATTGAGACTCCAAACGAGAAAAGATTTTGTTGTTTCTCTATAAATTCGAAGATTTTTGCCTCCATAAGTGATTTAGTAAACAATAAATTAATTTCTCCTATAACTTTTATGAAAGATATAATTTTTGCCAAAATATTCATGCACAGACTTACATAAATCCAGATAAAATTTGTTTTTTTAATGAGAACTCCAGAAAATCCAAGACTTTGCATACCATTCACGCCGCAACAAATTTGGACTTTTTACACTAGTTGCTCTTAAATTTGCTATAACATTTGAAAAACCAATTTCGCTCTGCTAATTTTATAAGATTTTATTTAATTTGCTTGTGTTCTATTGCTTTTAAAAGAATATTTGAAAATTTTTCTGTGAAATTTTATATATTTTTCTTTTTTTCCCTAAATTTTAAGGAGCGACACTTTCGTTTCTGGCTAAAGAAATTGAAAAATGTTCGTTCGAAATTTTTTCATATGGTTGACTTTTTTCGATTGAAAATATTTAAAGCAAAGGTGACTTTGGTAAAAAAATTGTTTCGTAAATATTACCAACAAAGTGTGTGAAATAGAACAATTTGAGTTGGGACAAATATGTGTTTGATAAATAACTGATTAGCGTAGGAACCGCTTAAAGGATTTTAACAAATTGTACATCATTAGATAGCTTTTTGAAAAATCACTGTGTTGACTTTTTTGTTAAATATGTTTTGCTTTGTTGCATTTTAGATTTTAATAAAAGAAAAGGAAATTAAACTTTAAATTTGTATTTTTTTATTTAAAAGATATTACTTTGAACATAAATTTAATTGGCCAGTTAAGGAATTCCAGCAAAATGTAGAAATTATTAAGGTTAAATTTGTATAATAATTTTAATAGCAAAATAATATATAGTCAATTTAAAAGCTATCAGGTTTTTCGAGATCTGTTATTAGAAATTGACTAAATCTTTTTCGAATATATTTTGGCAAAATAATTTCTTGTATGAAGTAAAGGCAAATCCTTTTTTTAACACTTTAAAATAACTTTTAAATGACTACCTTTAGGTTTGTTTCAAAGTCATGCAGAGTTGAACAATTGACTACTGCGTAGGACATCGTAATATTAAAATAGTTATTCCCATTGAAAATAATCCAGACATCAACTACCATTAATTGCCAAAAAGTTAGCTGAGCTCCTTGTAGAGTAGTTACTTGGCATGATGACATGATACACACTAATACTATGACAATATTTGTATATATTAAGTAACTCGTTTGACTGACTGATTAATGGTTGCACAATTAAAATGCAAAAAACTTGGACTATAAAATTTGGATGGTGGGTTCTTCTTCTGACTTACAGATTTACTAAAAAGGGATTTCGAAAATTCACACTTTAAGCGGATAAAAACGTGTTAAATCGGTAACCTTATATCTGCTAAATTAAAAATTAAACAGAATTAATTGAAAATGTATTGTAAACTACTCAAAAACTAAGCTGACAGGTGTCTGGCCCTTTTTGGATTTTTCATCAGCTAAGGGGCACAAATGACTGAAAACTGTATTTTGGTGCTCTATGTAACTTCCAAACCAAGGCGAATTCAATAAGGTGAACTTATTAGATCTGCTGATCATCAGCTGTTGACTACTTCTAGGGACCACTTGTCAAATGTTTGTGTTTGTGTGTGTTTTTTTATTGTTGACATTTGTGAGCGGTGTTTTATTTAAAATTAGAAAAATTTTAAAAAAATTGTGAAAAACTGTAAAAAATCGTAAAGAATTTGCAAGCAAATAGTGAAAAACGTGAAAAGTTGTAAAAACGATTTAAAAAATTGTGAGCAAATTGTGTTGTTAACTTTTTAATTCTTAAAAATTTGTAAACAAACGTTGTTTTTCTTTATAAGTATTTGTGAATTTTTCAACAACTTTTTGACATATCGTTTTGTTTTACACTAACAAAATACACGTTGTATTTTTTCACTTTGTAGTTGTTTTAGCGACGAGTTCACCTTATTGAATTCGCCTTGTTCCAAACAATTAAATATAGAAAAAAATTTTAATTTTATAAGTTAATTCGTGAAAAAATATTAATAAGATTTCCGCACTTTTTCACTTTTAAAAATTATTCCTCTTTTCGGTACTTGTTTCTTATAACTCAATTCGCTATAATTAATTTAATAGAATTATTGAGAATTATTTAATTGAAATTTTTGCGAACTTTTTCGGGGACAAAAAAGGTACTAAAAAGGAGAAAATATAGAAAAATATAAACTCCTAATAGAATTTCACCAGGCAAAAAAATATGTATTTTGGTAAACATTAAAGATATTCTTAAAAAGGTACAAAAGGGAAATACGGGAAAATCATTTGGTACTTTTTAGAACATATTTATTTTTATGCAAACAAAAGTATATTTATTCACTTTAAATCTTGTCTAACAAAATATTTTGTTAAATAAATATTTAAGCGTTTTAAACTGGGAATTCGCACATTGACATGGAAAACCCAAAAACGTATTTTTATACCCTTCACCAGTGGTGCACAAGGGTATATATAGCTTTGTCATTCCGTTTGTAATTTTTACAATTTTCATTTCCGACCCCATAAAGTATATATTTTCTGAAAGCTTATGAATAGGAGTCGATTAAGCTCTGACCGTCTGTCCGTCTATCCGTCTGCCCGTGTGTTGGTTGAAATCAACTTTTAGAAGCAACTATATGTTCCTCAGGTCTGTATATGGTATCAATCTCTTGCAAATATCCAGGAATGAATCGCTATTGAAATTCAGCACAATCGCCCCATTACTTTCTGAGATATGAGAAAAAAAGCACGACCACCTCGTTTTTTTCACAATTACAACAACAACATACACGCATACATACATACATGTAAAAAACATACAAAAAAAAAAAAATTAAAAAAAAAATATATTAAAAATAAAAAAAAATAATAAAATAAATACAAAAAAAAATATTAAAAAAAAAAATTTTAAAAAATTTTTTAAAAAAATTTAAAAAATATATAAACAAATTCGATGCCACATTTATTCTAACCAGTATAGACATATGTACGTATTTTATATGAGATGAATGCTGATACAAACAATTGTTATTGCATGACTACACGTTGTGAAGGGTATATAAGATTCGGCACGGCCGAATATAGCACTGTTACTTGTTTTTCTTTTTATTGATATTTTCTGTGTGTTCTTGGTGTAGAAGTGTAGAAGGTATTCATGCGAGATGAGACTACAAATGTTTGATCGACCAAAAAGGTACTTTTTCGCTGTTTTTTTTTTGTATTCTTTATATATTTTAAGTTTATGAAGCTAAAATTTTTTAGTGTTAAACTATTGATCCAAATTGAGATTGAAAATATTATGGTCAGCCAAAAAGGTACTTTTTCTTAATTTTTTGCGATTTTCTTTATAAATCTAGATTTTTGAAATTAGAGGCTATTGATTTGAGTTGCTATTGAAAAAAAACTAGACAACCAAAATGGTACTTCTTCGGATTTTAATAATACTTTTTGACGTTTATGTATCTGGAATTTCATAATTAATGACTATTGATTAAACGTAAGACTAAAAATTATGTTGTCGTTTCAAAAGGTGCTATTTTCAATTTGTATGGTACTTTTTGTATTTTCTACGTTTCTGAAGTCAGAGAAACTATTGATTCAATGTGAGACAGAAAACGTTTGGTCGACGAAAGTTATTCCTCATTTTTTTTACTTTTTTTGTTTTGAAATTTACATAGAAATTAGGTAATATTAATCCTAGTTGAGTTTGAAAATTACAGAGGAGGACAAAATTTTACTTTTCTTTTTTTTATAGTCATTTTTGTATTCTTTAGATTTATTAATCTTATGTTTCGAAACGCAGTGATCTTGGCTGAGGTAGAAGATATGTCCCTAATATATCTTATTATGCATTCATTTCCACACATTTCGTCTCTCTTTTAAGACACTTAAAAAAATGTTTTCTTATACAATTGCTTTAGTGTTGTTTATCTTTTTGAAAAATAAACATGTAAGCCAAGCATGACCTTAGAGGGCTCGTATAATTGTGAAATGATTGCGGCTACTTAATGCCTTTGTTAATGGAAACTTTTAACACATTTAAGAGTTTTAGGAAGTTTTTAATAAATCCTAAACTATAAATGACTTCCAACTTATCGTTGGTTTTTTTCTCCGGAAAATTTATAATGACAACTTTAAAAGGCTTAAAATGTTTTCAAAATGTTATCAACAACCAATTATTCATTTTTATTGATTTGTAATTTATCTCATCGTTCACAAGACAATTGTTTCATTTGTTAAAATTAATAATATTTTTTCTCTCCCATACACTCCTTCCACTTACTATTTGAGAAAATAATTACATTGTACAGAGTATAATTGACTGTAGAAGGGAAGAAGTAATTAAAATTTAACCACAACTAGATAAAACTTGTAGGAGGAAAAAAAATGAATGAATGGGTAGATAGAATTGAATCAGATACTCATAGAATCGAACAAAATATAGAAACTAAATGCAAGAAAATAAGAACGAAAGTACACGATAGAGACGATTAATGAAATGGTATGTATGTATGAATGAATGAATGAATGAATGAATGAATGAATGAATGAATGAATGAATGAATGAATGAATGAATGAATGAATGAATGAATGAATGAATGAATGAATGAATGAATGAATGAATGAATGAATGAATGAATGAATGAATGAATGAATGAATGAATGAATGAATGAATGAATGAATGAATGGGTTGGTTAGTTGGTAACTGGCTGGATGCAATGGGATGCTACAACTCAAAACAAAAACCAACGCAAAAAACATTCAACGATATGAAAATTTGTGGTTAAACTCATTGAAAATTGCAAGTGGGAAAATAAAACAGACCACAAAGATATAAAATAAAGTGAATTCTGTAGTACATATTTCCTTATCTTGGGAAAAAAGAGATAAATTAAATATTTCTACGTTGTATGTCGTACTTATATTTGTTATACTGGTACTTGTGTGTGCCACTAAACAATTCGTATTCAAGTGTTTAGAAACAGGTACTAGAACTTTATTTATTTATTTATTTTTCAAGAAAAGCAAAAAAGTGAAAAACCCCTTTCAGCGGTCATTTTAGAAACAAACAAAAAACTATAAATACCAAAACAGTCTTCATTATCGAGCCATTTTTAAAGAAAAATAGTTATCCGGTGTATAGAAAATTCTCTAAGAGGAATTTATTTCTTCAACAATTATTTACAGCCATACCTAAACAAAGCGTTGAGTTGGAGTCATTGCATGTGTTTTTGTTTTTGTTACAATAACAAATAATCGAGGTGTATCCATAAGGTACTCGTATCGAATCAGCTGACTTTTTTGGTTTTTTGTGTTGGTTGAAATCAACTTTTAGAAGCATATATATGTTCCGCAGATCTGTATAAATCTTTTGGAAATATCCAGGAATGGATTGCTGTTGAAATTCAGCACAATCGCCCCGTAACTTTCTGAAATATAAGCAAAAAACCACGACCACCTCGTTTTTTCTCCACAACAACAACATTTAACACATACAATTTTTTTTTTTTTTTTTTATATATTATTTATATTTTTATTATTTTTTTTTAATTTTCTTTTTAATTTTTTTTAAAAAATTTTTTTTTGTATTTCTTTTTTTTTTTTTTGAAATACATACGTAAACTTAATTTATAATTTTACAATGGGAGATGAATTGTGATACAAACTATTGTTATTGCGAGACTACACGTTGTGAAGGGTATATAAGATTCGGCATGGACGATTATAGCACTCTTACTTGTTTTTTTATACAATTTATAAGCGTTAACAACTTTTTTTAAAAGTCTGTCTGCATTGTCAAACTTAATTTGTTTGATTTTATAATAAAATAAATAATTCGCAGTTTTACTTAATTTAGATCGTTTTAAAAATTACAAAAACGTGAATCAAAAGTTTTCGATTCAAAAATTATTAAGTTTAAAGAAGAAAATAGAAAAATTGTGTGAAATATGCCGACATACATATATACAAGATGAATGTGGGTTTTAATTGTTGTGTTTCTTGCCGCGTATACCTAATGGCAGGGATGGAAATCATGGTACTTTTGTGTTACATTTTTAACCTTGTTGGTACCGTGGTACTACCGCGAGCTACTTGATACAATTTAAAAATTTGTCCATGTTCTGTTTAATTTTGTTTGTGTGTGTTTTATTTTATACTGTCAGCTTCTCTGTTTTTGTTGCAATGCTGTTGTCAAAGCGAATTCATGTACCAGGGGGTGTCAAGTCTGCAACAACAAGATCTGCCTAGTACACTATTGCAAACTTCTTAGAAAAATCACCTGTTAATTTGGTATCACCTGGTACATGAATTCGACTTGGCTGTTGTTATATATATTTTATTTTTCTTATGATTCGTAAGCATGTAAGGTGGACTTTAATAATCAAGTACTAAAATGGTTCGATAAGTTTACTCCAGAAAAACTTATTATGGGAGAAACAAATTCAATAGTATTTACCTCTTCTGGTGAAAATGTTTCCACACGAACAAACAAATTTTGAAGCAATAAATAATCAGTACAGAGCTCTAGCCGATATGATCGAACTTAGATCACACAAAGATTCAAATATTATCTATTTTTGGTATAAAGTATCACAGATGAAAAATGAATTAAATGAGTTCATGTTCCCAAATAAATCAAGAATTGTAAGAGGTATTCTGTCTATTCCACATTCGTCGGCCACGTCGAACGAGTTTTTTATTTTCAAAACCTAATTAAAACAAAGGAAAGAAAAAGAAAACACGATTCCACTGTTTCAAATTTGATACAAACAAAAGATTTATTGAAGTCAACAAATTCTTGTTGCTTTAATTTTAAAATAACAGAAAGTTTATTCTCTAAAAGTGTTTAATAAATAAAATTTGTTAAATAACCGATATCTACGTATGTTCCTATGAATGTAATATTTAATATTTTTTATTGTATACTACTGAACTTTTATACATATTTTTGTCAAGTTTCTGTTTTTATTAATAAATATTAAAAAAAGGTACCGTCATGGCCTAAAAAGTACATTTTGTTTTTATACTTGGCACAAAATCATAAAAGCCATTTTCCTTCCCTACCTTACGGATATGCCTTAAAAAAAATATACTAAGTTTTAATCAGCGTTGTCAACTTTGAATTTTTAAAAAGCACCGAAATCGAAAAAACAAAAGCGTTAAATAAAAAATAATTCCACGAGCTTAAATTTTTTTATTTTTGATCCTATTTATTTTATAAAATTATAAATTGCCTTTTAAAAATGTCGAATAAATTTCACAGATGCCAATATAACCAACACTTTACAAGCAAAATTAACAGATTTTAGTATTAAGTTGGCTTCTGAAATACTATTATTTAAAATATGCAACGAAACGGAATTTTGGTTTCCATCAATAATCAATCACCTCCTTTGCATTGTAAATTATGTTGTTGCTTGCATATGAGTATTATTATCATTACAAATATTTACTTTATCAGGGTGTCAGTTGATACTCTGTAAAGTTGTAAAGCAAAAAGTTTTTGCATATCAATCCCTTCTTTAACGACGTTTATTTGATGAATCTTTATTCAAGCTGAAAAGTACGTTGAATATTCGATTGTAACTTTTTATATATTCAAACATCCGATCCACTTGAAACCTTGCTTACTGAGTTCTCGTGACAATATCAATTCATAAAAAGAAGGTGCCTTCATGTATAATATGTTATACAAGATAATATGAAACGAGAACGGGGAACTAGCAGAGTCTATTTAAATTTTTTTAAAAAATAATATAAAATATGTAATCCACATATTATTCATTTGTATACCCTTCACCCGGGGTGCCATGTTATAAGTAGCTTCATCATTCCGTTTTTTATTTTTACAATAAAGTATATCTTTTCTGAAAGCTTATAACAATGGCATTACATCGCTGTTGACATTTTTCAGCCCTAGGTTAATTTATAGAGACGTTTAATACTATTGAGAGATACGATATGCTCTAAGGATCTTTTTTAAAAATTTTGATAAATCGGGAAAAATATTTTTTTTTTTTATAATTTTTGGACACGCTCAAAACTCCAAAATACAAACCGTAGCCGTAAAAAATTATTACCGAGAAGAACTGACAATTCAGTTTGAAACCAACTAAAAAATAAGCACAACTACAAATGTTTCGATGATTTTCTTAAAATTTTAAATCAAAAATCGATTTTTTTTCAGTTTCAATAGGGAGCAAACGATGTGGGTGCCAAAAAAATAAAAAATAAAAATTTTCGACAATTTGAAAATTAAGAATGAAATATTACTGACATACTAAGCAAAAATAAATTTTGAATATTTTTTTTTCATTAATAGGGCCCATACACAACACCATAATAATTGTGCAATCATGTGACTGTGCCAGCTGATCGACCGTGTATGAGGTTGTTGTGAGATTGTACCAGCTGATGGTGCTTTATCAAAAATAGTTTGATATTTTTTTGATTGTACCAGCATGATTTAGTCGTGTGTTGTAAGATTAGCTGATAAAAGTTAAATCGTCAAGGCATAAACATTAAAAAATACAACATTTTAAATATAAATGCCAATTTCTAGCCATTTCTTCATCCAAACACTTTGTTTTTTTCTCCTTATTCGTTTTCGGTTTAGGATAATAGCAATAAAAAGTGCAGCACAAACTCTTTCGTTTTTCATTACAAACTCTTCCACACAATTTTTGGGTAAAAAATTAATTATGTACCACCATGCTGGTGTATTGTGTGCTAAAAGCTTAATTGCACAAACACTTGATTGCACAATTATTATGGTGTTGTGTATGGTCCCTATAAAGGGCGCTAATCCAAAATTTCTGCAAAGAAATTACAGTTTAAAAAAAAAAATAATAATAATAATAATTTTAAAAAATTTTCTATAGTATACTAATGGAAAATTTACTTAAATTTATTTTTTTTTTTGAAAATCTTCTATAAATGGAATTCATTGAAAACATTAAGTTTTGCTTATTAACTGAGTGCAAATTTTTCAATTATCTACCGACAGTCAATAACAAAAAGATCACATCATAGTTAAGCAGACATTTAGTAATGAGAAGTAACAGCAGGACTCCTTTCAGTACAGAGCATATTAGACAAAATTGACTCTTGTTCTGAAAACAAAAAAATATAATATTTAAAACATTGTAAACAAAAATTAAAATAAACTAGTTTGATGATTAGGTATTGTCTCTTGTATTGTTATTGACATGCCATCATTATACTGCTGCTGCCAGTTGCACCACTAACGAACGAACGTCTTTTATTTTGTTTAAATTTAACTTTTTTTTCATTTACTGAGCTGAAGAAAGAAGAAGCGCAATAACAACTAAAACTTAAGATATAACGAACATGGTTTCCTTTATTCTAGTTGGTTTTTGTATAAGTAGATATTTGTTAGTTTTTCTCAGAATATTTTGCACGTAATTTATGCTAAAAATGTTACCAAATAGACACATACACAACATTATCTACAATGTTGCAATTTTGTAGTTAAAAATATTACTCATACGCACCGTGGGCCAGATGTGCAAGATTAAAGGGCGAAAATTCAGTGAGCATTTAGCTTAGTGGTAAAAAAAAGAATTGGTAAATTATATTTACACTGATTATACATATAAAATCATCTGTAATAACTCCAGAGTTATTTTACATTTATAGGAAAAAAATTATTAAAGGACATTGTTAATATTAATGTTATTGGAAAAATTCTCTGTACTGAACAAATTTGTAAAATTTGAAGAAAATTTTAATAAGTTTTTACGACGTTTAGTTTACACCGTGGTAGAAAAATAGAAGGTAGTTTCCTTTTGTTTTTTTTTCAATGACCTTAACCATTTGACAAATATAAGGTGTGTGACGTTTTCTATAAAATCGTGCTTATTTTTAAACAAAAAAATTTTTCTTTAATTGATAAACAAAAATAAAACAAATAATCTACAATATATTTTAATCAAGGCATATCCATAAGGTATATGCATCGAGGCAACAAACACAACAATAAAAAACACATGTATTTTGTTTTTGTATATATGCCGGCATATGTCAAACAATTGTTTTTATTTTCTTCTTAAATTTGAATAATTCTTAAAAAATTTTAAAGCGAAAACTTTTTATTCATGGTTTAGTATTTTTTAAAACGTTTTAAACCAACTGAAGTTGCGAATTATTTATGGTATTATTAAATTAAAAAAAATTAAGTTTGACAAATACGGGCATGACTTTCAAAAGGCGAATTCATACAGGTGAAATTATCAGCACATGATGATGGGGAAACACAATGTCTAACTTTGTTGAATTCTCCTTGATTCCATTTATTAATGCAAGAATGGAAAATTAGATTTTGGATTCCGAATCAAACATTTAACTAAAATGTGCTTTCTATGATAGGTAATTTACCATATTTATGTATATTTGTTGTTCTTGCATCATTTATAATGTGCTTCACCAACACAATCTTATTATAAATAAAATTTTATTGAATGAAACATACAAAAACAACTATTCCATCTCTGTTATACGAATTGGCCTTGACAGAAATAATCGCCTAAAAAGTTGCTTTGTTGTATCAATTCGCCGTTGCATATACCTGTATGAATATGCCTTGGTAACGCTTGAAAAATTTATATAAAAAAAAAACAGTCAGCTGATTGGATACGAGTACCTTATGGATATGCCTTGATTTTAATGAAAATAAGTTTTGGAACACATAACAAGCAGCAGTTGCATACACGGATTAATTGGTGTAAAAGTAACTGCAAGTGGATCGCAATCGTTTTGGCTTAGGCAGCAAAGAAGATGAACAGGTTTTAGAGGCAAACCTTTGACAATAAACTCAGTAAAGGAACACACATACAAATCAGGCGGACACCAGGCTTCTGGTGTCAATAATGGCTGATACATTTTTACTGATTTTTAAATTTCAAATTAAAATATTGCAGAATAATCACACCGATTTTTCTTCAATAAAACAACCGAACCACTTCTGTAACTTCATAAAATTATTGGGTTTTTGAGGTTATTAAAATCTAGTTCTTATTTATTGCTATAAAAGCAAGTACTTATTTAAGATCCTATTTATAAGCGACCGTAATAAGTACTTATACGACTCCCTATTTATAAGCGAGCGTGGTAAGTACTTGACTCCTAAGACACCGTATTAAAATAATGGGTTAGATGCCAAATTGTAAGTAGTGAACATTTGTTTTTTAGTACATTTAACTTATTATTTTGTAATGAGAGTTTTTGCTGGGACATTATATTTTGTTACTGACTCTAGATGATTCTTTTAAATTTCTTATTTTTTAGGAAGATATAAAATTTTATTTGAAATTAATTTTATAATGAAAGAATATACTAGGAAAAGTAAGTTTTTATCCCGACACTTTTATCAGCACTCTTTGGATGTAAATATCATCTATTTAACTTAAAAGTTTCTATGAAATTGATTTTGTAAATCAAACATATCATACCTATTGAGAAAAACGGGTTTAAAAAAAGTGCTTCATTCAAATTATCAATGTTTTCATTAATTATATTCATCTTTTCAGGTGATTTCTAAAAAAAAACTAAAAGACATAGAAAATTTCGGCATTTGAAAAAACGTTTTTTTCCTATAAGAATCACCTAAAAAGTAAAAAAAAAAATTTTCTGCGCAGAGGCCCCTCTTCGTGGAGCAGGTCACATATGTATTTCCTAAACAGTTATGATTGATACAAAGGAGAAATGTAGCGAATACAACAACCATGCTATCATTGCCAACAGACTGATGGCTGAAAGCAAAAATAAAATGTGATGAGAAAAAAGAATTAAAAAATGAAGAGAAAAGTTTAAGTTCCGGTAAATTTCGTTCTCACTTGCTATAGTAAATATGAATATAGTAAATTGAATTAAAAAAATTTTGCCATTATGCTTACCCATCAGCAGTTGTGACAAGCCACATTGTGAATGTGCCTTGGCATATTCATAAGTCGACGTATAAATATGTTAGTCGACGTTCACATAATGGAAGTCTTGGGTTTGTACAGTATCAAGACTTTATGTACGTGGAATTGTATTTTGTTTTTTTATCTTACTGTGTGGACACAAATGTATTTTCCAAATGCAGGAATCTATCCATCCATCTATAATTAGAACAAGGGCATAGCAGCTTTCTAACAGATGTTTTCTGTGTAGACGAATTTTGATCTGTTAAGTTTTGTACAATGCAATATACAATAATTAAGGCGGTAAATGTAATTGTAACTGCTACATCGTTCATGTATTTTGTAAGAAATTTTCGAACCGAATAATTAGTAGTTAAAAATTGAAAGAGTGTTTTCCTTATTAAAACAATTAGATAATATCTGTGTCTTGGAGCTAAAAGGGCCAATGTCACTATGAAAGCATCTATAAAAGTTAAAGTTCAATTCCAATTTTCCCAAAGGTAAATATTTTGACATTGGCCCTTTTAGCTCCAAGCCATAGATATTTAAACTGTACAACTTGAAATGTAAATATTCAATATCCAACTGACTTTAGTAGAAAATCCTTTACAAAGTACATATGTACGTATTTTACTGTTATTTGAGTAATTGTAATCAATTGCTGAAGTAAAGCGGACGAATTTTTATGTAGACCAAATGCCTTTTTGTACAAGCCATATTTATTTCAGTCATTTCTTTAAAATTAAATTGTCATTTAATATCCGTCAATATTTGCAAATTTTATATAAAAAAAAAAAACACATAAAAGAATTTAAAATTTTTTGTTACTCTGGCTGTTTTATAACACATTCATCTCAACTCTTTAGTTCACTGTCAATTAATAATTGTTAAGAATACGTGTGTGTTGAAAAACCACTGAAAACAAAAACACTTATATCATGTTTTTCTTCAATTAGTCTTAATAAAAAACAGCAAAAAAGAAAGAAAAAAAACTTAAATGAAAAACAATCGTTTTGAATAAATTTCATTGCACGAAAACAGCAGAATTTCTTATAAAAGCACGCAATGTTCAGCAAAGGCGCGTTTGAATATTTTGCACTCAATTTATTTATTTAAGATAAAAAAGTTTTTTATTTCTTTAGTATTTAGTAGTTAAGTGAGAGAAATTTGTATTTATTGTAAACATTCATTTTGCTTCATCAAAAACTATGCGGAAACAAAAACTATTAACAATTTCTAATAAAGAGAGTAAGAAAAAAAAATCAAATAAAAATAAGAATAATAAATGAAAGAAAATAAATAAAAACAGTTTAAGAACTGGAGCATTAATTGATATTTAGTATCAAAAATAAGTGATGGTGAAACATATTTAGCCCTACAAGAGTCATGTCAAGATAAAAAGAACTAATCGCAGATGATTTTTTGTTTCCATCCATAAAGATGTTATCAAACTTCGTATACTCTCAAAGTTTTTATTTTATGCAATGAGCATTACCAGAGAGAACAAATGGTTGTCAATGTAAACCAAAAAAGAGTGATATTTTACGCTGTGTTGAATTCGAAAATATCCTTCACCATTATGTCAAAAGGTATAATAAACTCACCGCAGCCCAGACTTAAAATTTAAAGCTCATCTCCATGTTTCTTTATTATTTCTGACGCAATCTTTGATTTTTAATTCTTGCATAGTGACTCGCATTCTACTGATCAAGTCCTCATTTGATACATATATTTAAAAGGTTAACAAAATTATACGTAATTTTGTTTCAGACTCCACTTGGATTTTATTTCTTTCATAGTTGACTGTTTTCTACTTTTTCATTTGATAACAATACATATTGTTGGTGGGGTTAAAGGAGACAAATCAGCAAATTCTTTATTTGTCCCATATATCTGCCATTTCACTTAAGACGCCATCTTGGATTTTAACTGTATTCATATAGTTTACTGCATTTAACTATCCAAGCCCTTATATCTGATACCAATATTATGGGGGTTGAAGGGGATTAATCCGTATTTTCTAAATGTGTTCAATATATCCGCCATTTTGCCTAAGACGTCATCTTGGATTTTAACTTTTTCATAGTTTACTGCATTTAACTGGCAATGCCTTTTATCTGATACCAGTATTACGGGGGTTGAAGGTGACTAATCTGTACTTTCTATATTTGACCCATATATTCGCCATCTTGGACTTTAACTTTTTCATAGTTTTCTGTATTAAACTAGTCAAGCCCTTTCATTTGCCACAAATGTTGGGTACATGTTTAATTACAAGTTAGACCCTAATAAAATAATTTTACGCCATTTGGTAGTGGCTGAGTGCCCCTGTGGACTACTTAGTAAAGGACAAGTCAGTTGTTCGGGGGTTGCGGGTTCGATTCCCGCCGAAGACTCTGGAATTGTCTGCTTCTCTTTCTCTTCTATCCTAAATATTTCTATTCTTATTCTATTCTTCTCTCTATTAAGGCGTCACAATGGACCGTAATGGTCTCCGAGTGAAGGTGTGAGGGTAACTTTGCACCAGCCTTACCTACCTACCTACCTACCTTGGTAGTGGCTACCAGAGAACGGTTTGATTGGTTTATTTTATGTAATTAAATACAATCTCAAAAACAGAGCATTTTGTTGACAATATACATCAATTTCGTAAAACATTGTATAACATGATTCACAATAAGGGAGTGTAACGAAAAATGAATCATGTTTTGCTTGTCTTCTACAAAAGTAAACTAACAGTAGCAATAGCAACGAATACTGAGCGAATGGTATGAAGGGTTTCAATGCTCATTGAAAAAAATTCTGTAAATGTTACTTGTAGCATGATATAACAATCAAACTTAATATATTTCTGGCTTTGAAAAAAAATTAAATAAAATTACCAAATCGTTTATCTTGTTACGTCAATTAGAACAGATATATAAATATTTTGAGAAATTATTTAGGTCGCCAAATATATTTCTGTTTCTTTTACTTTATGTTTTATATCACATATATTTGGATTATGTAAGTTTTCCGTTTGTATAATTATTAAAAATAATTTTTGTTATAAACTTCTCGCTTTATTGTTTTTAGCATTGTGTATATACTTATGTATGTACATAAGCTAAACTGGTTGTTTACAAACTTTACACACAAATGTCAACGAATACTGAACGAATGATGCGAATATTTTCAGTTCTCTCATATGACAACATCACAAAAACAGATTGTTGGGAGTGCAAGTAGAAAAAGAAATGAATATGCAAATGTCCGTACACATTTTTTATTATCAATCAAAGACAATACAAAATCAAAGAATTTGTGAATAGGCAGCAAACGCGAATGGTTTTATTCTGTTCTCTGGTGGCTACCATTATGAATGTCAAATCTGCAAAAATTCGATTTTTGTTTATCAATTTGTATTAAAAACACTGAAGCAGTTATATTTTGGTGCTTATATTTCATTGAGATTTAAAATAAATTTGCAGTTTTGTATTACTTAAACGGTATTCTGACACTTGTTACCTAATCTAATTCAAAAGTTACAACTAAAAATCATTTTCTCTTGGCAATGTAGGGTGACCCTTCGATAAAATTAGAAAAATAGCCAACAAACGTTTTTATTGAAAAGTTGAGAACGAAAAAGAAAGAAAAAACTCTTATTGCATTTGTAGCCATAAAAGAAAGAAAATAAACAAAAAAATGTTTATTAAAACACAACAACAACAACTAGCACCAGTCAATAAAAACAAAAAATGTAAAAAAGACCTTCATCACCATGTCAAATAAATCATTTTACATGAGAACAAGAAAGAATACGAACAATAATTTAACTGCAGTTAAGTTCCCCATTAAAACGAATACAGATCATAGAGATTCTTACTCGAAACTATAAAAAGGAAAACGCATACAAAAAATATAAAAAAAACATACTTTTAAACTATTTTGCATTTTTGTTGTACAACAACTAGATACTTTTATTGTTTTATTACAAATTGTTGGTTAAACATTCGTTTAAGAAATGATTTTTCAAATTATTTAACAAGTGGCTTACAAAACACAGAGTGTGAACAGTGGGAACAGTTGTTGATTTCTTTTTCACAAATATTTTAAATAAGAATAGTATTTTATTTGAATACCCTTCACAGAGAGTGTAAGGGTATATATAGGTTAGTCATACCGCGTGAAATAGCTACAATATTCGTTTATTACCCTCTGTCAAGATATATTTTCCTAGAGCTTAGGGAAAGTCCATCTGTTTTTGTAAATATATGCTGAAATAAGTTTTTTTAAGCCCCCCGACCTGTGTGTAGTATAAAAAACAGCAGACAGTTGTCCGAGGCATTCGGCCACGGACTGTCCCTGCAGGCTGTGTTAGACACACTGCCATTAGGTTTAACGTAGAATACTAAACGTCAACTGTCAGCTGCTGTTAAATAGCAGCAAGCAGCATTGTTATTCTGCTTACTTGGCAGCACTTTCATTTAACATAAAAATGTATGAATTAATTTTTTCATATATTTTTTAAAATTACTTATATATCCATGTTAAATTCAAATTCACACGTAATATTTTGTTTCACTTAAGTTTCACATAAATAAAAATATACGAAATTTCAATATTTCATCGATCAAAACAACAGCCGAAGGTTTGTGTCCACACTGAAACAGCAGCATAGTTTGTGTTCACGCTACAAACTCAAACACTCAACCAAACACCACACATATGTTTGAGTGTATGTGTTTAAACAATTTTCATTTGAGAAATTTAAATATTAGGAAGATATCAACCAATATGAAATCTATATCAAACGAAAGATAACATCTTCATTTACCTACAAAAAATTTTTAAAAAAAAGTTATCTCGGCGTTTTCTCGTAATCAATGAAATAAAGATTACATCAATAACAATCTGACATGACTCCCTATACCGTAAAGTAAGACGTATTCTACGCCAAAATATCAGAAATATTTGCGACCCGATCGGCCCTTAAACAATTGAGATATCTGAGGATAAAACCAACACCATCACGCTTTTTCTCAACACATCCATTCAAACGGGCTACACTAGTCTGAGCGAACCTGGTTTGGAATCCCATCTGAGAAAAACTAAATTACATGGGAATAAATCTAAAAATACTTTATGAAAGTAGTAAGAAAAGCAATTTTTAAACCAAATATTTTCCCTCTAAAGAAGTTATAGTATAGACGACTTTAGAAAAACCGATTAATATATTTAAAGTAAAAGAAATCCCACTCCTTCAATCACGTTAGCTGGAACCGCACTTGTACAACAAACGTCCCATTATAGATCTGTAAAATACTCTTAGTAATCATTAACACTCAAACATTTGTCGCTTATGGCTTTACGGCTGCCGAACCTATTACCTATTGAAGAAAAAAAATTGGTTTTGCTTGATGCATTCATATAATCTCTTTATAGTAAAAATTTTCGTAGAATAAAAGACTTTTTATATCATTAACTAATTTATGCTAATATTGCTATGGCAAGCCTATTTTAAGGACCATCTTTATGATACGGCATTTTAAAAGTTCCTTAAATCCGCCAGAAATAGTTGTACGAAGCCAAAATTTTACTAATCTAAATTTAAACCCAAAAAACTATTATGGCGACATAGCCACTTTATCGTTCTCCTCCCATATAAGGCTCTTGCCAAGATGCAAGTGTCATACCCAGACTAAATTCAAATTATTTTTAACTACCTGCAGCTACCGAGTCATGGTCTTCAGTTTCCTTAAAAATACAATACTGTGGTAAAAAAGTGTGAAGTAGTATTCCTATTTATTGATTTAGCTCCACTGTGCATTGAATTACTTTGCGTACTTTGTTAAAGATTTAAAGATGAGATGAAAAATACATGAATCAACGAAGAATGAATGAACTGCTAAAATCTTTGATGTGTTGATGTATGATAATGATGCTAATCGTGATGGCAAAGAAAGATTAATTGAAAAATTATGTAGTTTGTTGAGAAGGATGAGATGACCAGATTGTTTGTTTGTTTTGCTAGTTTATTGCATGATTTTTGTTTCGTTTAAATTTTTCTTTAGAAAGAGTTTTTCAAGTCATTTAATATTTTAAACATTTTATTAATAAAAGCATTAGAAAAAAAATTTAATTTTGTTCACACAATAGAAATTAATATTTCGAAAGAAACTCCGCAGCAAGCCTCGGGTAAAGTGTCTCCAAGTCACCACTTCTGTCGACAGTTTTGGTTACTTCTTGGTGATAGTGTCAACAACACTTCTTACACTTTAAAATAATGAAGAGGAAAGATGCAGAAATTTGTTAATAAAATTATTGAGGATGATAAACTGTAGTTTACTTTTACATTTAAAAATAATATTTTAATTTAATAAGATCAAAGGTACCCAAAGTGAAGAATATATTTACTTTAATGAACTCGAAAATATCTGCTTCCCATGTCGCCATATGGTCTTATATGAACTTCAGTGACAAAGAAATGTTAAATGTCTTTAGCAAATCTAACTGGTCATTAGTACTAGTGACATAGTCAATAGTGAATCATAGACATTTAAATATATAGAGAACTTCTGAAGGGAAATTTATGATATTTTCTAACCTTTGTTTTTTGTTTTTATTTTTCTCATTAAATTGAATGATTTGCATCCGTATTTCTGTATGCTTTTAAAAAGAGGATTCCCATTGTTTATCTTAGCTCGTATGTTTGAACTAAAGGGTGCTTTTTTCAGTGGTATAGAACTTCGAATTGAAATATAACACAAGAAAATCGTTTTAATGACCATCAATTTGGCTTTATTGGAAGGATAATTTTATGCCATTAATGTTTAAATATGATTTCAGGCATGTGGCCGCCGCGGCTGGTTCGAATAAAGCCAATTCTACAGGTCCAATTTTTAACCACTTTTTCGAGCATATGGGGCCGTATGTCGGCAATAACGCCACGAATGTTGGCTTCCAATTCCCCTAACGTTTCTGGTTTGTTGGCGTAGACGAGCGACTTCACATATCCCCAAAGAAAATAATCCAATGGTGTCAAATCACACGATCTTGGTGGCCAATTGACAGGTCAATTCCGCGAAATTATGCGCTCATCGAATGTTTCCTTCAATAAATCGATTGTGGCGTGCGCTGTGTGGCATGTAGCGCCGTCTTGTTGGAACCACAACTCATCCACATTCATGCCATCCAATTCGGGAACAAAATAGTCGGTTATCATGGCTCTATACCGGTCTCCATTAACGGTAACTGCCTCTCCAGCATTATTTCGGAAGAAGTATGGCCCAATGACTCCACCAGCCCATAGAGCACACCAAACAGTCAGTTTTTGTGGATGTAATGGCGTCTCAAGGGTCGCATGTGGATTCTCTTCACTCCAAATGCGGCAATATTGCTTGTTGACGTAGCCATTCAACCAAAAATGAGCCTCATCACTGAACAAAATTTTGCGATGAAAATCAGCATCGAGATCAATCCCAATTTTCGAAATAAATTTGCACGATTTGCAAGCGTTGTTCTTTTGTCAACCTGTTCATGATGAAATGGCAAACCAAACTGAACATAAATGACATTAGAGTTGCCAGATTTGACCACAAAATGCCAGTTTTATCTCTATTCGAAAAACAAACCTGTAAAAAAACACCCTATATAAAGCAGAGTGTACACAGCATCGTAAAGACAATTTTTTGGCAAATTAAATTAGTTTTTAGTCGTTATATTAAATTTGATAGTTCCCGCCAGCACCGTAAAGAAAGTGATATACTCAGTATATTCCTTCAAAACCTGCAAAATAAGGGACAAAGGTTTGGTCGGTTTATGATTTTTTTACATCTTATCCACTCAGTGAACAGATATACTGGCTTGGCGCCTTCTGGAGAAAGGTATAAAAACTAGGGTGAACGAGTAGTCAAAGATTTGTGTTGCAACTGTTTTCGTGGAAGTGGACGAAACATCGTCTGTGACAACTTATTTACAAGTTACAATTTGGCCTCTCTTTGATGTTGGACTTTAACTTGTCTATCATATCGGTTGTCCTACTATCTCATTATAATAACGAGGTTGGAAGTGAAAAAAAGAAGCCAGTAATGATACTGGATTATAATAAATGCAAAGGTGTAGTTGACAACATGTATAGATGTCTGTGCGAATATAAAATTTTATAATATTATTGACGTGGCTGCATGTGCAGCTTTTGTCATCTATATGGAGAATAATCCCAACCTTAAATCCTCAACGAGCCGAAGAAGACTGTTTCTTCAAAATTTAAGTACACAGTTAGCTATGAACGCCATTTAGAGCCGCTTTGAAAATCATCAAATTATGAGACATTTTTCATCTAGCAGTGGGTTGGGCCAAACAGTGAAGTCTTATAATGTTACTGAACCAGAACGTGTTCAAGAAGAACGCGACGCTTCTGGCAGAAAAAAGCACAAAGGAAATTGCTACATGTGTGAAAAGAGGAGATCAACAAAAAAATCCTGCAAGGAATGTAAAAAACCAGTTTGTGTTCAGCATTCGGAGGATGTAACTTTTTGTAATCTATGTGCAAAGTCGAAAAAAAATCGATACAAAAAAACAATATAATTATTTAAAGGTATAAATGTACATACACACAAAATTGGGATTCTAAAATATTTTTATTTACATGTGTAATTTTGATTAATATTTTAATGGTAAAATAAAGCTTCTCAAATTGGTTTAAATTAAACATTAAAATAATTATGTAAATTTTTTTGGACTTTAAATTAAAAAAGCTTTTGAATTGTTCTTTGGTTACCCTGGTATGTCGGATGTATGGTTAAGGGGTAAAGGTGGAGTTACATACCATCCGTTCATGCGTTGTTGCGTTTGATACTTTTTCACCTTTTTATACGTTTCTAAACTCAAGTTACACACAATGCGTTTTATGCATTAACTCTTATGTTTTAATCAGCTGTTGTGTTAGGGTTGCCATTCGTACTGTTTTAGACCGAAAAAATAAAAGTCAGATTTTAACTTTTATTTTTGACTTAAAAAATAAAAGTCAAATTTTAACTTATATTTTTTACTTAAAAAATAAAAGTAAAATTTTAACTTTTATTTCTGACCGAAAGAATAAAAGTCAAAAAATAACTGTTATATTTTAACTTTTTTTAAAAAAAGTCGTAACTGTTACGGTCCCTGGTTTATAATGCAAAGCCATTTATCTGCCAAACAAAATTCTGCCTTTAGCTAACGGCAAGTTGTAATAATGGCCCTAAGTCTACTTAAAAATTGATAATTTGTCAATTGCAAGTGATATTTTTTACGTTATAAATAGTATTCCAAAAGTATTAATGGAATATTATTGTAATTTAAAGAAACAAATCAATTGAATTTACATATTAAAGATAATTTCAAAATTCAACTCGTAGTTTGTGAAATTCAATTACCAATTTCAAAATTCTATTTACTATTTTTGAAATATAATTAATAACTTTTGAAATACATTAGATCATTTTTAAAATAAAGTTTAAAAATATAGTGCATAGTTCTGAAATATATTCAAAAATGTTAAAGCATTGGTAATTCGTTTATTCAAACTAATATCAATATTAAAATCGAAAAACGACGTTTAATTTGTGTTGTTGACCACGTTTTTACATGTTTTTATGTTTCTTCTTAACTTTTTTTAAATAAAAATGTGATGTATTGAAGTAAAAGTTATGTTATCAAAATCAAAATGTACTGTTTTTTTTTAAAGTACTGTTATTTCCTCCTTAATGTATTTTTCTCACTTTTCAAATATGGCAACCCTATGTTGTGTTTATATTTTTATTAACTAAAAACAATTTTGCCAAAATGGAAAGTAAAATTGACAATTTAAGGGAATTTTTGGAATTCATATAGTTTATGTACATGATATTTTGTGCTACAAAAAGTTCAAAAACAACACAAGCATTAATTAGCATCTCCTCCATTGCACTTGTTTTCTTTTAATAATAAACAAACAGAGATGACACTCAGCACATAATAGTTATCGATAAGTAGAATAAAAATTTTGGTAATGAAAAAATTGTGTTTAAAATTAGTTTTTATGTATGTTTTTCTTAAAAGTAATTGTAAACTTTATTTCGAATGCTTTTTCTTTTATTAAAAACATTTTTTAATACAAAAAAATGGAAAAAATAAATCCACCACACAATCAAATTTATCGATAACATCGACAAAAAAATATTATTTGTCATCCACGGCTATCAACAACAGCTGACATTTTTTCACCTTTTCTGCGACGGATACAAAAGTAGAAAGTAAACCTACTTTGCTGCGTTGATACGTTTATGCATTCTTTGCGTTTTGCCATGTAACTTGTCACATACAATTACACTGATTCTACTTTTTGACAGATGCATAAAACGGAACAACGGATAGAACGCATGGTATGTAACTCCAGCTTAAATCTTAAAAACTTCTTTTAGATTTCTTCCCAAAAAAAAAATTTTTAAATTATTTCTTTAGATGTTGAAAGCCCATATTTTAGTCACATTTTAAAATTTTCAAGTCGATACCTTACCCAGGTAGGTGGTATGTGTGCATGCTAATGCATGCACACATACGCAAAACGCTCTAACTAAAACTTTAATAATTTGAAAACAGAAGTGAAATAACGTGCTCACATTTAAATTATTACAGTGTTCAAATGCAAATTACTCCGTGTCTTTCTTTCTCTTAGTTGTGTTGGATACTGGATTACAACATGATAATTGAACCAGTTTGTAATTAATATGTTGTCACATACTGAAGTGATACTCACTCCATCGCCACAAACAGCCTACATTTCTTCATTTCCTTAAAACTGCAATAAATTTGAAAATTTACATATGCAGTGACACTCAATTATTAAACACATGCACATACAGATACATATGTCTATTAAATTGCAGATGTTGAAGTCATCCTTATGAAGTATTTATTTATATTTTTTTTTTTTTTTGTACAATTATTTATATTAATTCCTCTTTTCAGTTTTTATTATTTATAGCCATTCTGAGGGCTTAATTTAAATGAACACATAAAAACATTCATAATAAAGATACAAGTAATAATGTACAAGAACACAAATTAAATAGAAATTGTGTTTAGCATATTTTTAATTCATATGTTTAATTGATCAATGTTTAATAATCTGCACAACAAACATTTTATTTAATTTGTGTGGTCATTTAAAGTTTTTATAAATATTGTGTGAAATAAAGTACAAATTTGAGGGAAAATTTCATAATTATATCGCAGTCAAAAATAATAGAAATAAAGATCATGACATGAGCATGATTTCCTGTTAGATGAATATCGTTATTGACGAAAACAATATTATGATTATCTCAACGGAATCGACACTTGCTAATACAAAGTGAATAAATTAAAAGTTGTGCAAAAAAAAAGCTCACAACATGCCAACTGAGCATAAGTGCATACCTGTCATGGGTTTGGGCTTTTATACCCCTCCTTTTCAACCTAACCTAAAAGTTGTGTATCGACTTTAACGAAATATGGCTTGTTTTGATTGATATACAGAAAACTTTTGCCTATTTTTCAGTTACTGTTGTCAAATCACATGCAAAATAGTTAAAATCTTTCGTTACAGTGAGTGTGCAGCTGTAGTCGTTAATTGCCCACTATAATTGTGTTCCTAAAACCTATACGAATTTTTTTGATTATGTTTTATGACGCCACAGATTAAGGCTGCAATTGATCAATTGCCAATTGAATGTCAATATTATCCCGAGCATGGCTCAAACTGAGCTCCGCTATGTGAGGTAGAGTTATGCAAAATTGAATTTTATTAAAATTAAACTCATTTTATTTGTTTTAATAATTTTTTGAATTTCGTTTAAGTGCGTTGTGGAGGATATAAAAAATGTCTGTTCCACAAGAAATGTAGTAATTTTTAATCAACAAGCAGCGGAAGCTTGCTAAGATCAATCCGTTTTTGTGCATTGCTGTGCGTTTTTGTGCGTTTCTGTGCGCTTTTTTGCGCTTCTGTGCAATGCTGCTCAAAAGTCAGCTCAGCTTCCCAAAAATAGGCTTGGCGTAAAGCATTTTCCATATTATCTTTAAAATTTTATGTCTGCTGAATTTCTGCAAAAATGTTGGTCTTGAGTTAAAGGATTACCTCAGACCCAAGGCATATCCATAAGGTATATGCAACGGCGAATTGGGACAAAATGTTTCACAATCAGCTGGGCTCAAGGCGAATTCATACTGGTGAAATTATCAGCCCAGCTGATTGTGAAACATTTTGTCAAAATTGGTTGAATTCGCTTTGATTTCATTTATTAATGCAGGGATGGAAAATGAAATTTTGGTTTCGGTATTAAACAATTAACTTGAGTGTACTTTTTTGAAAATAAATGTGCTAAGTTTATGTATATTGGTTGCTTTTGCTTCATTAATAATGTGTTTCAAAAATTTATATCCTTTTTTAATGAAATTTTATTA
Source organism: Phyto melanocephala (assembly GCA_941918925.1). Lineage (NCBI taxonomy): Eukaryota > Metazoa > Arthropoda > Insecta > Diptera > Rhinophoridae > Phyto > Phyto melanocephala. The sequence goes on along the minus strand of OW799235.1, from coordinate 93,325,722 downwards.
TATTTAATATGTAAAAACAACTTTTCCATCCCTGATATACGAATTGGCCTTGACATAAAACATCCCATGAAAAGTTGCTTTGTTGTATCAATTCGCCGTTGCATATACCTTATGGATGTGCCTTGGCTGGGCTAATAATTTCACCTGTATGAATTCGCCTTGCTCAGACCTGTTTAGGCATAATCGTTTCTTTAAAAACAAATAAATAAATAAAAAAAATGCTGGCTATGACAAACGCGCTTGCCTATTGATTTTCGAATTTCTGGACATTATTCGCTTTCTGTTTTCAAGAACGTAATATATGTTGTGTCGGCAACCGATACTGCTATACATTTACGGTTACAGGACTCATTTTCAAAGATGTAAGATTCTAAGTTATTTTTAGATGTAATGCCACTCCATAGTGTATACCTAATGGAGTGCAATTGGCGTTGATGAACGGCTCTTGGATTTTTAGAACCACAGAAACCACAGTTCTGCTTATTGACAAAGTCATTCAAACACAAATGAGCTTCATCACTAATAATTAGATTTTCAATAAAGTTGATTTCATTTCTAGTCAACTGTTGAAATTTTAATTGTAAAGCTTACATACATGTTCAATATTTTCTGCAGTGCGAATTAGACGTGTTTAGTATCGATAATCTCAGCAACGAGCTATTGTTTCAGATAGCGAAAATATGACATTAAAATGTCGACGATATGGTCATGATGTCCAAATAATTGTTCGCCGATATATATAATGAAAATCTATTACTCTGAATCTTTGGTCAGTTGTGAATCTCTCCTTTATTTATTTCCCAGGTGTTAAAAATAAAAAATAAACGAAAAAGTTTTTTTTTAATTTTTATACCACATGACGACTTTCGGCCGATATTTAGACCTAGAAGTTTAATAATAAAATTGTGAATAACGTTATCAAATTATATATAATTCTAAATAATCTAAATATGAACACATAGTCATAAATGGGTGTACGTATCAAAGCCATCATAATATTTGCACTTTTGAAGTAAACAACTTCATTTTTAAATATAATCCACATAAGAACTTATCACACTCAATACACATTAAAATGAAAATGAAAATACAGATGTATGTAAACCAAAGTTGCATAAACATGATGTTTTCTTAAAATACTACATGCACCATCATGCATAACATAAATACATTCATATTTATTTCTAATAACGAATGTGTGTATGTGTGTTTACGACTTTGTACATACAAACACTCATTTATTTAAATTTTTACATCTGACATTAAAGAATTTTCATTTTCTGTATGATTTTTGAAATTTTATGTTACATTTAGAAGTTGTTAGTTTTGTTTTTGATTCAATGTAAGCAGAGAGGATAAGAAGTGAAACAACGAAAAAGTGTTTATAATGTGTTGCATGTTGCATAAATAGTAGCAGCATGTCGTACTGCATAATTGTTAATGCAGCTACAACTCAAAAGAAGTTGTTAGTTTTTATTTTGTTTTTTTTTATTTTACTTACTTTCCTCCGACTGCTGTTTTGTGGCAATTCAAGCATCAACATCATCATCACACTTCGCAATCAGTTTCTAAATATTTAAGAAACGCATTATCATTAGCATACAGTTGGAGAGGTAACAATTTGAATTTTTTTAAAAATAAAAAATGTTGACTTTTGATGATTCTTCAAATTGTGAAAAAAATTTATCATTTCTTTTTTAAGAAAAGAATAAAATTTTGTTAAAAACGAAATTTTCAAAGGCTTTCTATAAAATTTTTCTCTCAAGGCATATTTATTCATCAGGTAATCGCAGTTCGGAGAGATCTTCCTTTATTTATATATTTTTTTTTATATAAATTTTGACATTTGAAATAAATGAGAAAATTGTTTTTTTTTATCTATAAGTGCAAGGCATATTTATTCATCAGGGGCTGAATTACGGCATTCGAAAGTGATCGAAATTTGAAAATTCTTATAAGAATCTGTATACCTAAAGCACAGCAAACTCGATCGTTCGAGTAAAATTTCGTTCGATATCGAATGCCGTAATTCGGCCCCAGGTAATTGCAGTTCGGAGAGAATTTTTTGTTCATATTTTTTATATATAAAGTTCGACATTTGAAATAAATTAGAAAAGAGAGAAAATTGTTTTTTATTTATGCATTTTGGCAGCTGAAATTCAAACTAAGTGTTGAAAACAATAATCAGCTGACAATTCGAGACTTCCTGATGTATAAATATTCCTTGGTTTTCTCTAAAAAAAAATAAGAATAACGATATTTTAAAACTGAATATTTTTTATTGGACATTTTTAATTAAAAAAGCAATTTGTCCAAAAACAAAAATTAACTTTATTAACTGAGATTTAAGAAAAAGCTGCTTTTAAGTATCTAGAACGTGTTCTAAAAACTTAAATTTTTAGACATTTTTTAAGAGAGAAAATTTAGAAAAATTTTTTAAAAAATTTATAAAAAACATTTTACAAAAAAACTTGCAACTAATGTCGTCCATCCTATTATGGCGATGACTGTTGTTTCTTACTTAGTCACTAAAATCAAAATATCATGGCAAACTATACAATTAAACAGCTCGAACTAATAACTTAACTTCAGTGTTAAAGAGGGTGTTTGAGTGAAATCGACCGCCACCGCCAGATATTTTTTGTATGGATTTTATGCAGTCAACCGTTTGCCTAAGTAACCAACCCAAGCGATTTCTTAAACGAATCCCGATTTATGAGTTAGATACAATAAAAATTAAATTTGTTGGATTTGTGACACCGTGCGAAGCCACTGCGTTCGTTTGAGCAATACCATACTCCATACATATTTCACATGTGGGTAATTCCATGTCAAAACAACCAAGGGGTGCTCTTAACCGCCTCCGAATTTTGTGATTTTTTTTCGTATAAATACAGTAGTATTTATATCACAGAATAAATAAAGATTTCCAAGAAACTAATCATGTTGTTCATTACAACAAAACAAAAGCAATCTGATATTTTTCCAGAAAATGGTACAACTTTGTGTGCTTTAATGGTTTTTCCCAATATTCAAGATCTAACATTTTCGGATGCAGATAAGTTAGTGACCTCAAACTTCGAATTTTTCTTAAACCTGTGATACACATTGTATCTACCAAAATTAAACAAATTTAAAAATTGATTTAAGGTGGTTTAACACTTACAGCTCTTTACGGTGAGTGTTAACCGTACACAAAGATAATTTTATTAACTTATTTCAAACATCGACCGGCTGTTATTAAACAAGTAAGAGTGCTATATTCGTCCGTGCCGAATCTGATAATACCCTTCACCATCACCATAATCCGACATCGTAGCTTAAGCTATATTTCATGTTATACTCAATTTTTCCTCATTATTTCCGAGGCCATCCTTGATTTTAAATTTTTACGTAGGTAACTGTATTCTACTAGTCAAGCCTTCTTATTTGATACCCATATTGATGGGGTTAGAAAAATTTGATCCACCATTTTGGAAGTTACATTTTAAAATACCAGATTTGATCCATATATTAATTTATTGTCCGCCATTTTGTAGTGGCGACCAACATGAATTTTAAGTTTTCTATAATGCTTATATTGCGCTAGTCATGTTCTTTCAGATGATACCAATATTGACTCTCTCGGTTGTCTAGGAGCTGAAAAATATTGATTTTCGTTTGTAAATTTTTGGAATATATATATTTACAAAAAATTTGCCTACAACTTTACCGATTAGAGCCCGCTTTATCCAAAATTTTTTACGAATATCTTTAGAGGCATATTATATCTACAAATAGTAGCAAAAGTACCAATAAATGTTTCTATGGCTGAAAATTTTTAATTTTGGTGGTAAAAATATGCAGTCGTGTTTATTTGCTCATATCTCAGAAAGTTATAAGGCGATTATGCTGAATTTCAATAGCGATTCATTCCCGGATATTTATAAAAGATTGATACCATACGCAGATCAGAGGAACATATAGTTGCTCCTTAAAGTTGATTTCAACCAACACACGGACAGACGGGCAGACGGGCAGACGGACAGACGGTTAGGGCTTAATCTACTTCTCTATTCATACGCTTTCAGAAACTTTATGGGGTCGAAAATGAAAATTGAGGAAATTACAAACGGAATGACAAAGCTATATACCCTTGTGCATCACAGGTGAAGGGTATAAAAACCTAAACTTTGTTTTGATTGTTTTTGTTTAAAGTCAATTTCAACAAAAATCTTCTAAAGAAGAAAAACATTTATAAATTAAATATTACAATACAGATATAAATTGAATTATAGCTTAATAAAAAGACAAGATTGATAGGTTTGAGCCCTGCAGGGAATTGAACTACTAAACTAAGTAAGACACGCCTTCCTTGGCTCAATCAAACAAACAGAAAATACATTGAATTATTCTACGATTAATAATAAAAAATTATGCTTCGTTTTAAGTCGTAATGAAATTCCTGTGCCCTCACTTTTACCACCCAGTGTATTATGTTTCACAAAATTTCTTCTCCACCCTACAAACGCATCAACTTTTGTTTTGTGTTAATTGTTTAATTTTTTGTTATTGTTGCTTTCTCACAGCCAATTAGTGAAATGACTAAAAAATTCTATAAATTTTCTTTTACTCATACTTTTATTTTCAAACCCATCCATGAGCAGTCGCACAACAGCAGCATTTTTTATTTTCACCCCTCCAACACCATTGCGTATAACGCTTAATCTATTAATTGGTTTGGTGGGTGAGCAGCACCAATTTAAATTTTTAAAAGTATTTATGTGAAGTGTTTTAGTAATTGAATAAGTGTTTCTAATATTTATTTTTATTGTATCTTTTTAGATTAATTTTTTTTTTGGTTTTTAGAGAAAGACTTTATAAAAAAATTAATGGTGCCCATAAGTACATTCAAAAATCGAAATATATTTGACACGTCTGCGATGAAAGTTGAACTTGTTGAACAGTTTTCGCTTAATGTACAAAATTTTCGACAACTGTTTGAATATGATGTAGCAAAAAATTTGTAATGAATTTTGATATATTTTGAATTTAGGGCTCAGAAAAATCTTATGATATCCCTGAAAAAAAAATTCACCCACAACGAGTAACTGTCTGGTGCTGATTTCAGTCAGGCGACGTGATGTGGCTTTTACTTTTTTGAAGAAACGTACAAGATTTCTGCACCAATTTATATCAGGAACTGGCCACCAAGATCATAAGATTTAACGCCGAGCGATTGTATTCTTCTGAGTTTTGTTAAATCACGAGTTATTGCAAATAAACTAGAAACAAGTTTTGAACTCAAATCTGAAATCCAACACGTCGTTTGTGAGATACAGCCACATAATGGGCCTCATGCATAAAACGTGAGCTTGAGCTCTGACTCGTTTTTTTTTGAGTAAAAGGTGCTTGTCGTACGCATAATAAAATTTGATGAATTTGCTTTTCTCATTGCTTACGTTTCAACTCGTCTTGCTCAGTTTGAACTAAGTTAGATAAGCGTGTGCTTATTTTCATATGCATAAAAACAAGCTTTTGCATTCTTTTGTGAGCTCTTGCTCAAATTTTGTTGAGCATGCCTTACAGTTGACTCGCGTCCACTAAAAAGGAATTATGGCTGAATATTTTGTACCACAAAGAAATACAAAATGTTATCAACAGCGTAAAAAAAATTTAGCAAGTGAGGATAAAAAATTGTACAGGTTTGTATTCTTAATTATAATTATTTTTTATTTAATTAATAATAAAATGATAAATACATAGGTTTGATGATAGTAGCATCTGCTGGTTGGCTAATTACTTTTTTGAGGAGTCAGAAGAAACACGTGGTGGTGCCCTCAGCAACTATGATTTTGTGCCGATCCTGGATTCCAAAATGGTATAAATAGCCACAGATATTGGAGTCCATCAATCAACTGTGTCGCGAACTATTGCGAAAGTTGCGAAACTTATATCTGCCAAAGTAAGCGAGTGGATAAAATTCCCGAAAGATGCAGATGAAATAAAAGATGCTCAAATGAAATGGCAAGGAAATTATTGCTTTCCATTTGCAATTGGAGTGATTGATTGTACGCATATAAAAATTAAAAAACCCTGAAATCAAAGCGATGAGTGTATTTGTAGAAAAAGCTTCGACTCTATAAATGTGCAGGCAACTTGTGATGGAAAACAACTTTTTACAAGCGTTGACATATCCTGGCCTGGTTCAGTTCATGACTCACGTATCTTACGAAATAGCGAGTTATGTAGAATTATGCAAAATGCCACAAACGATGCATTACTTCTCGGGGATGAGGGCTATGGAATATGCCCATGGCTAATGACACCATTCCGGAACTCAACAACTGACATAGAAAAACATTCAACAAAGTGTTTACAAGAGAACGTGTCATTATAGAACGGTGTTTTGGGCAATTGAAGCAAAGATTTTCGATACTTCAATACAAAATTCGTGTATCGACAGAGTTAGCGCCCTACGTAATAGCCAGTTATTTCATTTTGCATAACATAGCTAAATTTTTAAAAGACGATTATATCTTTATCAATGACGATGACAACAATAATGATGTTTGCCAATTAGAAAATGATATCGAACAATAAACAGCAAGAAATTCAGAAGCTGGAAAAAACAAAAGGATGCTGATCGCATATCGACATTTTATTTGTATAGTAAATGCTATGCCCACTTTTCTCATAATAACCGATATTTCAAATAATATTTATATAAAAAATAACTTCAACCGAAACCTCTAAACTTTCGTATAAAACCACTTTATTCTGTGACATAAATAATATCCCTCTGGTTTTCATAATACTCATACTCATTCGTTAACTCGAATTTTCTTTTTAAATCAATGAAGAACTATTGTTGATTGAAAGTGATATTCCTTTCCCAAAAAGGATAAATAAAAATTTATTTTATCTGCTTTTTGTTGTTTGTACTAAACCGAAAAACTTTCATACAGGATATCGAACCGTTTTTTTTTTCTTTCTTGAAATCTTAAACTTGTATTTTCAACAATACATATACAGACAAAGACATATCTAAGTTCACACACACACACACACAATCAGAAAAAGCGTTACAAATATACAATTCGTCCTTTTAAATTTTTTTGTGCTTTTCATTCTTTCTTGCGTTTAAAAAATCTATAGACAGACAGATACAGAGACGGTCGGATGTTATAACTTTTCTAAGCACAAACACATCCATATACCCTTAAATTTCTATGGATAAGATTTAAAAGTTTAAGAAGAAGAATGAGAATTAGAAGTGGCATGAATATTGAAGAGGTTGAAAAATCATCAGAATGAAAAGAAAAACTGTTCGAAGGCATCATAATACAAGTGCAAGTTTATGGAAATAGAAAAGTTCTTTCAGCTTTTTCACATCTTAAATTTTTTATTTTATTTAGATTTTTATTTGTTGTTTTTTTTTCTAGTCGCTTTATTGAAATAGAAGTCAATTGGTGCAATATGAAAAGAAAACACTTAAACAAAACAAAGAAGACTCAAACTTCGATTAAAATTGCAAGTGGAAGAGGGAAAATATAAAAAAGGATATTTTAAAAATAAAATCGAATTGATATGGGTAAAATTGATTTAGATAAATATTGAGGCATTTTTAAAGACAATAAGAGGAACACAGATAGACAGGATGACCCAGATATACCATACCTTCGACAGATGCGCTATAACCTTTGCAAATGATGGCATCTTTAAGTAAAGTTGTGCTGTTTGTGTAGTGAAAAATTACAAACTAAACGACGAAAAGTTACTCTCGTTAATCGTGATCGATGAGGCCCAGTTTCATATAAAGGTATAAACGTACAAAATTTGATTTTCTATCGCACTCAGAATCTACACATCAATCACTAAGAGTCGTTACATCCACTCCACGCCATTCACTCCGAGAGTGTCATCGGTCCTAATTTATTAAGGACATCGACTGTGACTAAAGCCCGATAAAACAACCAATGAGTTGGTACAGGAAGGCATGTGGTTTGAACTAAAACAGTAGACATTTTAAATAATGCAATACCAAGTGTCCATATGTCTCGCCCAAGTCAACCGATTCATATAACGCTACAGACACCAGAAGCCTTTAAAAAGAATATTCGACAATAGTGTGAAAACTTATTGCCGTAAGTTCTTATTAGAAGTACTTTGAGCGTTTTCAATTAAATTATTTTTGTGCTGTAGTTGATAACAATCAAATCTTTGGACGGTTGACAAAACATCTTTTGGCAGCATAACGCAATTTTCTCCTTTTTAATAATAAAAGTGGGATTTGTAAGACGCTTTGTTTGAGTTAAGAGATATCACGTACTAAAGAGAGTTATTTTTCTTTATAGAGTATTTTTTGATGTTCTAAAAAATTTCATAATTTATTTATAACGCTTTTATCCAAAACCGACAATGCACAAACATCAAATTAGTTGTCATAAGTTCGCGTCTTGCAATGAGTTATATAATTGTGCCTCTGCAAGAATGAACTTTTTCTTTTTTAAATAAAGACATGTATTTTTTTTATTGGATTGTAAAGAAAACTGGTTTCGATTAGGTATGGAATAAAATATCCATCTAATACTCTCCCCCGGCTCTAATTACAAAGCATTTTTTCATGAAATTTTCCATGACTTTTCACAGAGCTGTGGCTGCTGTATCTCACCGATGACACGTTGTATCTCAGTCTTGAGCTCAGCAATTGTCTCTAGTTTATTTGCATTACAAAAAAAAATTTTACAAAACCCTAAAACAAAATCTGCACAATATTTAATTGCATGATCTTAATGGTCAGTTATCATCAGAATTTCTTGAAACAATCAGTTTTGGAAATCCTTGCTGCAGCAAATGGGTGGTTTTAGGCGTGTTGTGGCAAATGGCGCCGTCTTGCTGAAACCACACGTTGTGCAGATTCATCATGTCCAGCTGAAGTCACAAGAATTACGTTTTCATGTTCTTTGATCAAATGCCATTCACAATTACTGCAATTTAGGAATAATCCTCATAACAGGCCCAATCACGCCGCCTAATCAAAATCCGCACCAGTCAGTTGCTTGTTTTGGGTACATTTGCTTCTAAGGGATTGCATGAGGATTTTCTAAACTGCAAAATTAGAAAATCTTGTATATTCACGAATCCATTAATGGGAGAAGATGACTTTTGTTATAGAGAACATTGAATTGATTTAAACAAATAGCCAGCATTTTCACAGTCTACTAGTTTGAGCTCCTGGGTAAAATTAATTTTGTACGCTTGAAGGTTCTTTTCAAAATTCTTTTGTCAAAATTCGCTGCGTAGTGTTTCGTGAAATTTAAAGCTATTAAGAACAATGTCAAACTGATGTTTTTGGGTTGTCGGCAACACACTCGTCTGCAACGGTCATGTAGACCGACCGGTACCATTATGCACATCAGTCTTAAGCTGGAAGTCCATAGCACGCGTTCTCGCGTCAGCGTATTATACGTATACGCTTTCTTCATTTTAACTTCTATGTCACATTCTTTGCCCATTAAATAACACAAGTTGAGAGGCGGCACTTATTATATAAATGTCACCGATAACCATAATTTTTGTTTATGAACAAATTTTTTAAATAATTAAATTTGAATCTCGACATTATTTTTATACCCTTCACACAGTGAAAAAGGGTATATATAGGTTTGTCATTCCGTGTGAAATTTCTACAATTTTCATTTCCGACCCCATAAAGTATATATTTTCTGAAAGCTTATGAATAGGGGAGTCGATTAAGCTCTGTCAGTCTGTCCGTCTGACCGTCTGTCCGTGTGTATGTTGAAATCAACTTTTTGAAGCCCCCCGACATAGGTTGAACCCGGGTAAGGTATTAAAATATCAGAGATATTCGGGAGTAGATCGGTATTGAAAATCAGAAACATCGGTACATTAACAACTGAGATATGAGCAAAAACCCACGACCACCTCTATTTTTTATTCACAAAAACAACATTACAACAACAACATACATACATACAAACGTGTATACTGGTTAGAGAAAACGTGGCATCGAATCTCAGCTGAGCCAAAAAATTTTTTTTAAATTTTTTTTTTTAATTTCTTTTTATTTTTTATTTTATATATTATTTATATTTTTATTATTATACCCTTCACCTGTGGTGCACAAGGGTATATATAGCTTTGTCATTCCGTTTGTAATTTCTACAATTTTAATTTCCGACCCCATAAAGTGTATATTTTCTGAAAGCTTATGAATAGAGGAGTCGATTAAGCCCTGACCGTCTGTCCGTCTGTCCGTCTGCCCGTCTGTCCGTGTGTTGGTTGAAATCAACTTTTAGAAGCAACTATATGTTTCTCAGATCTGTATATGGTATCAATCTCTTGGAAATATCCAGGAATGAATCGCTATTGAAATTCAGCACAATCGCCCCATAACTTTCTGAGATATGAGCAAAAAACCACGACCACCTCGTTTTTTTCACAATTACAACAACAACATACATACATACATACATGTAAAAAACATACCAAACAAAAACAAGTAAGAGCGCTATATTCGGCCGTGCCGAATCTTGTATACCCTTCACAACGTGTAGTCATGCAATAACAGTGGTTTGTGTCACCATTCATCCCATATGAAATACGTACTTACATATAAAAACATACATATATAAAAACGTCCCATTGTAAAATTAAAAATTCACGTATGTATTTTACAAAAAAAAAAAAAAAAAAAAAAAAAATTTTTTTTAAAAATTAAAAAAAAAAATTTTAAAAAATTTAAAAAAAAAATTATTATGTATATAATATATATAAAACAAAAAAAAAATAAAAAAAAATTTAAAAAAAAAATAATAAAAAATTATAATAAAAATATAAATAATATATTAAATAAAAAATAAAAAAAAAAATAAAAAAAAAATTTTTTTTGGCTCAGCTGGGATTCGATGCCACGTTTTCTCTAACCAGTATACACGTTTGTATGTATGTATGTTGTTGTTGTTACGTTGTTTTTGTGAAAAAAAAATCGAGGTGGTCGTGGGTTTTTGCTCATATCTCAGTTGTTTATGGACCGATGTTTCTGATTTTCAATACCGATCTACTCCCGAATATTTCTGATATTTTAATACCTTACCCGGGTCCAACCTATGTCGGGGGGCTTTAAAAAGTTGATTTCAACATACACACGGACAGACGGTCAGACGGACAGACGGACAGACTGACAGGGCTTAATCGACTCCCCTATTCATAAGCTTTCAGAAAATATATACTTTATGGGGTCGGAAATGAAAATTGTAGAAATTTCACACGGAATGACAAACCTATATATACCCTTTTTCACTGTGTGAAGGGTATAAAAATTTAAAAAAAAAAAATATTAAAAATAAGAAAAAAATAATAAAAAAAAAACTACAAAAAAAAATTTTAAAAAAATTTAAAAAAAAATTTAAAAAAATTTTTTAAAAATTTTTCTAAAAAAATTTTTTAAAAAAGTTTAAAAAAAATATAAAAAAAAATAATAAAATATAAATAATATATTAAATAAAATAAAATAAAATTTTTTTGGCTCAGCTGGGATTCGATGCCACATTTATTCTAACGTGTACGTAAGCACGTATTTTATATGGGATGAATGGTGATACAAACAATTGTTATTGCATGACTACACGTTGTGAAGGGTATATAAGATTCGGCACGGCCGAATATAGCACTGTTACTTGTTTTTTTTTAAATTTTTTTTTTTTTTTTTTTTATATTTATTATATATATTTTAATTATTTAAAAAAAAATTTTTTTTTAATATTTTTTTAATATTTTTTTTTATTTTTTTTTTACATTTTTTTAATTTTTTTTTTTTTTATTTTTTTTATACCCTTCACACAGTGAAAAAGGGTATATATAGGTTTGTCATTCCGTGTGAAATTTCTACAATTTTCATTTCCGACCCCATAAAGTATATATTTTCTGAAAGCTTATGAATAGAGGAGTCGATTAAGCTCTGTCAGTCTGTCAGTCGGTCCGTCTGTCCGTGTGTATGTTGAAATCAACTTTTTGAAGCCCCCCGACATAGGTTGGACCCGGGTGAGGTATTATAATATCAGAAATATTCAGGAGTAGATCGGTATTGAAAATCAGAAACATCAGTACATAAACAACTGAGATATGAGCAAAAACCCACGACCACCTCGATTTTTTTTCCACAAAAACAACATTACAACAACATACATACATACAAACGTGTATTCTGGGTAGAGAAAACGTGGCATAGAATCCCAGCTGAGCCAAAAAAAAATTCTTTTAATTTTTTTAAATTTTTTTTTTGTAATTTATTTTTTATTTTTTTATTTTTTATTTAATATATTATTTATATTTTTATAATTTTTTTTTTAATTTATTTTTTTTTAATTTTTTTTTTTATTTTTTTTTTGTTTTATATATATTATATATATAATAATTTTTTTAAAATTTTTTTTTAAATTTTTTTTTAAATTTTTTTTTATTTGTTTTTTTTTTTGTATGTACGTATGTCATATGGGATGAATGGTGACACAAACTACTGTTATTGCATGACTACACGTTGTGAAGGGTATATAAGATTCGGCACGGCCGAATATAGCGCTCTTACTTGTTTAAACATACATACGTAAATTTATAATTTTGCAATGGGATGTTTTATATATGTTTTATATACGTATTTTATATGGGATGAATGGTGATACAAACTACTGTAATTGCATGACTACACGTTGTGAAGGGTATATAAGATTCGGCATGGCCGAATATAGCGCTCTTACTTGTTAAACTTTATTAGGAAAACATTTTCTTTTTTTTTAAACTTCTTTCAATAAAAATATAAGCAGATAAATACACTTTACAAGCATAATTATCGATAAAATTAAAAATAAAATATAATTGTCATCCCTGGCATACAAATTCTATTGAGTTGTTCTTTCACCGCTCACGATGCTTAGAAATGTAAATAATAAACATAGTTTTTTCATTGTATGCGTCAGTCAGTGCGTCGTAACTCACAACGTACAACTACATTGTTTGAACTTTTTAGGAGAGTCTAGTTTTAAAACTTGTTGATCACTCTTCGAATAATTGACGCTTTAGAAGCACTTCTGCAAGCAATTTCTGTAATAAATTTTCACAATTATAGCGCGTTGTTCCTTCATAATGCGCTCCATTCTTAATAATCGGAATTAATATTATTTAATTCATTTTAGAATTCTTGTTTATTTTTTTGCTCTCCTGATATATTTATTTTGTTAAATTAAAGTGAGTTAATTTTTACTTCTTACGACCTACATATACCAAATAACATACAAAGTTATTTAAAGAAAAAAATTATTTTTGTATTTTCGTATATTTGAGCCATAATAAACGATACATAAATCTACCTATTTTGTTTCAAATGTATTTAAACGTCAATATACATACGATTTGTACAATTTCTACATCATTACTATGTAATATCACAAAATTGAAATTTTTCCTAAAATATATTAAGTAAATTGTACATTTGATTATATGCATAAGTTTATTCACAAGCAGTGGCGAGCATAAAAATTGCAACAGTAAGTTAGTTCTAACCTTAAACATTATTAAAGATATTTTTTTATTCTTTGTAACCAAAGAAAGAGTCTGTCGAAAATTACAGTTTTGATGCTCGCCACTGTATATGTTGCTCTTAGGCCATATTACAAAATTATTATTGTGCATATTCTTGTTAAGACATTAATATGTAATAGAAAGACAATTGGCATGGAAAAACTTAATTATATTCTAGTAATTTACATAGACATGTTGTATGTTTGTACCTATTCCCTAATGTATAACACCAGATGTGGACATATGCACAATAATTAACTAAATTAAACCATGTTATCTCTAAGAGATGTTTTATTAAAATTTTACGAGCCTAAGAACTATAAGGATAAGAATGTCTAATGTCTTACTTAAGATGTAAATTTAAAACATTTTAATGTTGTGTGTATGATTAATAGTAATAATAGTTGATTAAAAATATCTAGTTACAACAGAACATGTATTTGGAGTATTTTACTTTTAGATGCATTAACATGAAATAAATTAAAATAAATTATATGCAAATGCTGTGCATATGTTTTAAATACATATGTTATGCGATGGTACAAGTATTTAGTTAAACAAGTAAGAGCGCTGCATTCGGACGCGTCGAAACTGATAATACCTTTCACCGTTATGTACACCTCATAGCTAAGTCTAGATTTTAGATTTCATCTAATACACCATTTTCTTTGTTATATCCGACTTTATCTTTGATTTGAATTTTTAAATAGTTGTTTCGCCTTTTTCGTGTCAGACGCCATCTTGGATTTTATACTTTTGTAATAGATTATTACATTTAAATAGATAAGCTGTTTTATTTAATACTAATATTGTGGGGTTTAAAGGTTTGACTCATATATTCGCCATTTAATCTAGAACGCCATCTTGGATTTTTTCTTTTCAGAGCTAACTATATTTTTAGTACTCAAGCTATTGCATTTTATCCATATAGTAGCTCTCTCCGTTGTATAGAAACTAAATAATATCGATTTCCGTTTATAAATTTTAGGAAAACTACAGAAGCAGTTGCACTCTGATGCTTATATCTCTGTTGTTTTCAAACCGATTTGTGAGTTTTTCTTAGAAATAATTTCTGAGATTACGGTTTATAAGCTGGTGTCTTTGACGTAGAAAAAAATTAGTTAAGAGTTTGACAAAATTTGATACATTTAAAAAAAATACATATATTTTTATACCCTTCACCTGTGGTGCACAAGGGTATATATAGCTTTGTCATTCCGTGTGAAATTTCTACAATTTTGATTTCCGACCCCATAAAGTATATATTTTGTGAAAGCTTATGAATAGATGAGTCGATTAAGCCCTGTCAGTCTGTCAGTCTGTCCGTCTGACCGTTATGTCCGTGTGTATGTTGAAATCAACTTTTTGAAGCCCCCCGACATCGCTTGGACTCGGGTAAGGTATTAAAATATCAGAAATATTTGGGAGTAGATCGGTATTGAAAATCAGAAACATCGGTACATAAACAAGTGAGATATGAGCAAAAACCCACGACCACCTCGATTTTTTTTCACAAAAACAACATTACAACAACAACATACAAACATACAAACGTGTATACTGGTTGGAGAAAACGTGGCATCGAATCCCAGCTGAGCCAAAAAAAAATTTTTTTTATATTTTTTTTTTATTTTTTATTTAATATATTATTTATATTTTTATTATTATTTTTTTTTTAATATATTTTTTATATTTTTTTTTTATTTTTTTTGTTTTGTATTTATTATATATATTTTAATTATTTTTAAAATTTTTTTTTTTAATTTTTTTTTTTAAATTTTTTTTTTAATTTTTTTTTTAAATTTTTTTTTTTAATTTTTTTTTAAATTTTTTTTTTATTTTATTTTTTTT
This sequence comes from Phyto melanocephala, assembly GCA_941918925.1. Lineage (NCBI taxonomy): Eukaryota > Metazoa > Arthropoda > Insecta > Diptera > Rhinophoridae > Phyto > Phyto melanocephala. The sequence continues at coordinate 93,310,293 of OW799235.1, read as the reverse complement.
AACATACATACGTAAATTTATAATTTTACAATGGGATGTTTTATATATGTATGTTTTTTATATGAATGTACGTATTTCATATGAGATGAATGTTGATACAAACTAATGTTATTGCATGACTACACGTTGTGAAGGGTATATAAGATTCGGCACGTCCGAATATAGCACTGTTACTTGTTTCAAATAACTCTTGCCTATAACTTTGCCGATTAGCGACGAATTTATCTAAAATTTTTCATGAATATCTTCAAAGGTATACAAAATCTTTAAATAGTAACATTCGTGTCTATAAATTATCTGAAAGCTGCAAATATTGACTTTGCTTAGTAAAATGTTGCCATATATTTTTTGCTCATATATCAGCCGCTAATGGGTCGAAATTACTCATGTTGAAAAACAAAATGTTCTGATAAATTGATGCCACACTCGAGTCCGTGGAATATCTGGGGCTTTTAAAAAGTTGATTCTAACGCTCATACGGACAGAAAGATTAATATATCTTATTTAACTTCTAAAAGGATTCAAAATTTTTATACTTTATGGGTTACAAATGTACGATATGACAAACTCATGTAAAGGAAATAAAAAGTCAAAGCTTTATGGGTTTTTAATCAAACTATTGTTGTAGCTGCCATTTAGTTACTATAATTATGTTATTCTAAATACATTGAATAAAATGTTATTTTTCCGAAGACATCTTATTATTTCTGTCGTAATAGTTATATTAATAATAATGAAAACTTCATTAAGAGTAAATAGTTAATAATAAAATTCATATAAAAAGTCTTGATAATCGTGATAAAATAAATGATAAAACAGAAAAAAATAACTATTATGTACTTGTTTGTGATAACCAAATATTGTTGTAAAGAACATAATATGATTTTTTTTTTTGCGTGTATTTATGGGCTTGCACGAACATGAGTGTCTGTGCATAATAAATGATGAATGGACAGAAGTAAATGTTGCTAACACTGTATTTAATTCTATACTGCTTTTAAAATTTCCATGTATTGTATGTGTGTGTGCGTATGTATGAAGAAATCTGTCAAATATTATTTATAACATCAAGTGTTAAAGGTTATTTTGAATATTTTTTTTGTGTTTTTTGACTGCGATTTTTTTATAAATCATGTGATAGTTATTTCATGATTCGATTAAAATTAATAACTATTTATTTTTGTTTTGATTTTTTTTTCTATAAATAAATGCTAAATGATATGAAATTTTTTCATTGAAATTAAAAGCAAATGTTGAATACATACAAAGTAATAATATAAGTTTTTATAAATATGTATGTTTGTATGTATGTATGTAAGCATGTGTGTTAAATATTTTACACATATTTTTTTTGACAAAATATGGATGTCTGTATGTAATAGGGTGACGCCAAAAAATCGATGTAGGAATTTTGTTCGTCTGGACCCCACAAAACGATTTCCAATTGGCATAATAATGGCAATTCGCAGTGTTTAAATTTCACTCGGAATACAAAACCAAGGCGTAAGTTTTATGCTGACCATTTCGGTCATTTAATACTAGAGGGGCAATTTAACATATCCCTCCCCTGTTCCGCCGCTCCTGAGAAAGAACTTTACATACCTGCGTTAGTTTTGTAATCTACCTGTCAAGATCTTTCATCGGATGTGTCAAACGACCATTAAGGTATTCCCGAAATGGCCCGCATAACACTTAGAATATTTTTAATAGTAGAGGGACACTTAGTTGTACAAGGTCACGTTTTTGGGGCCAAACGGATGTTGTAACTCTGTTTGACTTAAGATAACAACAATCATGTAGAGAATATAAATTCTGAAAAACAGCATCCGCTTTCTCCCGAGAAATTAAGCTTGTTTTTATTATTTACCGTATTGGAGTTATTGCGCCATATATCAACTTTTTACCCAAAAATTAATATTTTTCAAACTTTGAGCCACAAGTGGCACTGGTTAGCGTAGTTTAATCCTGCTCAAATTTCGGCTATTTTAATATCTGGAAAGGAAAATCGTTTCCAGACCAAAAAGATTTCGACATTATTCCCTTTCATAAGATCTGGTCACTCTAAATATAAATATGAAAAAGTAAAACTACTCAACTCAACAATTCTTACTACACAAAAAAACCATTAACTTTATTAACAACAAAAAAAGAAAACTCCCAGAAAATTTTATGAAAATGTTATAAAATTGCTACCATCACTTCAAAAATAGAAAAAAAAAGTCAGAATGCTATATTCGGCCGTGCCGAATCTTATATACCCTTCACGACGTGTAGTCATGCAATAACAATTGTTTGTAACACAATGCATCTCATATGAAATACGTACATACATATATAAAAACATCCAATTGTAAAATAATAAATTTACGTATTTATGTGTGTTAAAAAAAAAAAAAAATAGAAAAATATATATAAAATAAAAAATAAAACAAAAAATTTTTTTTGACTCAGCTGGGTTTCGATGCCACGTATACTCTAACCAGTTTACCACATTTGCATGTATGTATGTGTTATATGTTGTTGTTGTGGAAAAAAGCGAGTTTGTCGTGGTTTTTTGCTCATATCTCAGAAAGTTATGGGGCGAATGAGTTGAATTTGAATAGCGAATCATTCCTGGATATTTCTAAAGGATTGATATTATACAGAGATCAGAGGAACATATAGTTGCTTCTAAAATTTGATTTCAACCAACACACGGACAGACGGATAGACGGTCAGGGCTTAAGGCCATGACTGACTATCAGATTTAGTCGTTCGATATGTCAAAAATTGTATGTGTGTTCAGAAAGTGTGATAGTGTGGACACAAAGTGCACATGTGTGACAGATTTTTTGACATGTGTGTCCGATTTGATAATCTTTTGAAAATTTTCATAAAATAATAGAGTCTGTGCGATCAGAGTTGCTTTTTCTAAGCAAGTATGACAGTGTGGCATCCAATAACACATTTTGTTGTGATTTTTTCATGTAGGACAGAAAACTATCAGATTTTTATTTGACATAATCGCACGACTTTGTAGGATAGTCAGTCATGGCCTTTAATCGACTTCTCTATTCATAAGCTTTCAGAAAATATTCACTTTATGGGGTCGGAAATGAAAATTGTAGAAATTACAGACGGAATGACAAAGTTATATATACCCTAGTGCAACACAGGCGAAGGGTATACAATAAGTAAAAAATCAAGTAAAAAAATGTTTAAAGCAACAAAAGAAAATAAAAAATGAACAACTAAAATATGACATAAAATCGATAAAACAGTAAAGAAAGAAGATAAATTGACAGCTGTATACGTTGTATTTGAAAAACTGAGACATGAAAAATCATAGCAGTAAAAAGTGGAAATTTAAAAAAAGAAACGAAAAGTATTGAACACCGTTCGCTGCATGTTCAACTTTTAAATCTTGTGTTGAAAAAAAATAAACTACGATAAAACTTGTAGATACTTTAGAAACATTGACAGCCTACACAATTTATCTTTAACTAAGTTTAAATAGTCAATAGTTACTTGTACAAGTAAATTGAATACGTAAAGGTATGCAACGAATTGTGTGCAATCATTGTTATAAAATCAAATATATAACGAGCCTTAACCGCTTAAATAACGTAACTCTCAAAAAACAAATTTTGCAAGAGAAGATTTTTTAAAGTTTGTTCGAATTTGATAAGGATTTATTTTTAGCGTGAACTGCATGATCGTGAGTAAAAAGTTATTTACTATTCAAATTCTTATTTAAAACAACTAACAGCTAACAGTTACAAATGTAAATATTGGTTGCTATTTATATTTAATTGATTTGTTTGTTTTGTTTTGTGTTCGGTTAATCTCACATTGGTGTCATTGGTGGTGGGTGACGTTTAGCTTAAAATTGCATGGCTGATACTTTTGTAACTATTCCATTCAATAATTTAACAGAAAAGTTGGTGGAAGCTGATAAACAATATCGCATCAAAAAATCAATTTTGAAAAATATGCCAGTTACGTTATTTTCGCTGTTATGGCTTGATATTCTCATACAATTAAGAAGGAAAAGTTTCATTTTATACCATAAGATTAAATACGATTTCATTTTTGAATAATTGGTGTATTCACAATAAGTCCCAAGTGTATAATTGTCATAATTAACAATTTTTAAATGAAAATAATATTATGGTTTTATTAGGAGAATTTGATTACGATATAAAGCGCATAACATGTCAATTGGGCAAACGTGTATATGTGTCGTAAGTTAGGAATTTTAGTACCCCTCTTTTTTAAACTAAGTTAACCTGATCTATTGTAATGTTTATTTTAAAATATTTAAGCCTTTGAACAATATTAAAATTATAACATTATGACACTTAGGTCACCTTGCGAATTCACCAAATATTTATTTTTTTAAAGTGTAAAGAAGTAATTGTATTTATTTGATTACTAAGTTTAATTTCAGTGCACCAAATAAATGATGAATTAGTGGGGGCATTTCCCGAACAATTTATAACATTTTTAAGAGAAATATTTGGTGAATTTAAAAGATGTGTTATCGATTTTAAAATGTTTTAAACGTTTTACAATAAATAATACAAGATTTTTTTAATTTAAGAATATTATAACATTATGACGATACGACAGATATCACTTCTTGTGAATTAATTAAATGTATAAATTTTTTTTATTTTTGTTTTTTTGAGGTAACCGTTTCAAGAACCTAAACAAAAAAAAATGTACCAATTATATCAGAAATTTTAAAATTAAGATTCAAATTTAAGGCCAAAAGAAAAAAGGGAACGCATGACAACCGGTTACAATTAACAGATTAAACGCCAATATTTTCAAGGAAGCGATGTCAACTGAAAAAATTGCTAACGATAAAAATATAACCTAAACTTAAGACACGCTTTACATTATTTACATTGCTCACTACAAAATATATTCTTTATTATTTTGTTATTAAATTCCAAATATTTGTTAAAACAAACTCATCTATTTTGAGAATTAATAAAGTTTTCTTTCCAATAAAATCACTTTACCAGGAAAATGATTCATAACTTTTAATACAATTAATCATATGCACGTACACACATACGTATGCATATTTACACTTCCATATACATATATTTCCAGGCCTGCATGTCATTAAACTTTTGCTCTCAATTCGTTTGTTGTCTTTTAAGCTATTAACTACTTTCGTATAAAATTCCGTTTTAATTTTGCTAAATAATCATTATGAAAATTTTATAATTACTTTTGCATAATGTGCAAACTGTGAAAATAATTAACAAAAAAAAAAAACACAAGCCCTGAAAGCATTTTACCTCAAGTCAATCAGCATTTTTTAATTGTTGATATTTTGAGTTATTTTTTGTAACTTGTGTTGTTTCATGACTAAAGTTTTGCTGCACAGTTAATAAAAACAACAAAAAATTAAAAAGAGTTTTAGAACTGTTAAAAATGAACTTGAGTATAATGAAAATCATAAGTGTCATATGTCAACTTGGGGACTAATTATAAATATCAGACAACAAAAACTCTAGATTTGACTCGTTCGCTCATACATTTAAAGTCTTTTATGGTATACTTATGTATGTAGTATGTATATGTGCACAAGACAGTGAAACTTAAGCAAGTACGATGTTGATTAGATTTTTTAACAGCGATAGAATAATCTGTATTTTGGTATATTTTCAAGTACTTTTTACATAAAAAAAAATGCTGCGAAACATAGTACAGAATTTTAAATTGCCGCTAAAAACGGAATAGTTTTAAACGGCGCTATCTTACAAATAGGGATTAAATATTTATATACATACATGATTTTCGAAATATAAATAACTCATTAAAGGTATGGACTTACAGAAGTCGTTTAGTTTTTTAAGGGCGAATAGTTACTGTGTTTAATATGCGACACATTTAATTAGAATTAAAAAATTAGTTATAATGGCTTAAGCAATAAACACATAGACAACAGCAGGCTGTCGACTACAATCTGTTAAAAATAAAACACACACGTTTATATAGAGACGATTATTTTGACGCTTTCAAAGCAAAATGACAGCAGGGCTATATTTATTATTGGTGCACACCTAGGCTAATTCATATTTTTGTGAGCGCCAGTAAACAGATTTCGTGCTGTCAATACAAAAAGAGTTGTTGTGTTTATTTATGTGAGCTTTAAACTACATACTCTAATTAATTTTATTTTTTTTTATTTCATTTATCAGAATTCGAATTATATATTATATTCAAAATAATTAGGTTTTAAGCACTTAAATTTTATTTGATTTTAGATTTTTAAATGGTAAATGTTTCTTCAAAACAAGCGAATGTATTTTTGCGAAAATGAAATACTTGATTATGGCATTACTGAAATATACACTTCTGCAACAAACAGCTGTTCTACAATTTATGCTTATGGTGCTGCCAGGGTTCACTTATACAGGTGGCGGTGCCAGCCCAGCTGATTATTTTTTTGTGAGCCAATGTTTGTCAAACTCTATTTACAAAAAAGATATTTCAGTGCCAAGAATTGTCAAACTCCATATAAAAAAAGAGAGACAAAAATTGCTCTCCTTTACGCTATCACCTTATGTAATTACACCATGGGTGCTGCTGTCGTTTTTAAAATAATTATGTAGCTGACTACACTACGACAATTGGAGCCAGCTGCTATGGTCATGCCGCTTTCTGTCTTGCTGTGGTCTGTGTGTTTAATGCTTAACTTAAACACAATATCGCTAAAGTCAAACATTTTAACACTTATACTCTAACGGCGATATGCATAATAACAAACCATATGCTTACTAACAAGTTGATAAGATTTTTATTCGACAATTTTCATAAGAGAAAGATACCAGCTAATTAGTTAGCACACAGTTTGTTATTGTTCATGACACGCTAATTGTGTTAAACAAAATGGAAATTATAAAAGTGATCTGAAAGGCTGAAAACAAATTCCGCAAAAAGTAATTTTATTGGGTGTGTATCTAAGGAAATGTATGACAAAAAAGGACAATTAAGACTTTTTTGTAAGACAGGCGATATGTGTTAGTCATTAAAAAATATGACGTTCAGTTATAGTTAGTCATTAATAGTTTCTGTTGGGCAGTGGTGAATTTTTAACAATATTAAAAATTAAAACTTAATAAATACATACCGATGGCTTAGTATGAAAATACGTGGTAGCGGTAACCAGCGATATTATTTATTTTATAGTGTGTTATATTGCGCTTTTCGATTTTTATTAATTTTAGGAAAAACACGGAAACAGTTGTTATATTATGTATTTTGGCTAGTTTCTCGGTTTTAATTAGTTTTTAATTGAGACAGCGGCTTAAAATCTGATGTCCTTAACCTGTATGCAAGTTATTTAGAAGCTTGAAAGATTTGATATATTTAAAAAATATTTATTTTTAACAAATAATTTCTGCCTTTAACTTTGCAGATTACTGACCGATTTCTCCAAAAATTTTTACGAATGTCTCTAGTGATACATCGTATCTACAAATAATCATAATTGTGACTATAAATTGTACGAGAGCTAAAAAAGTTTTTTTTTGTGGCGGGTGTTGTCGATGTTGGTGGACTTTAAAAAACTGATTATAACATACACACAGACAGACGGGCATAAAAACAGACGGACAAAGCACACTCGATTCCTCTATTCATAAGCATTCATTCATATATACTCTAAGGGTTCAAAAACAAATAAGTAAGAGCGCTATATTCGGCCATGCCGAATCTTATATACCTTTCAGAACGTGTAGTCATGCAATAACAATAGTTTGTATCGCAATTCATCTCATATCATATCATTCATATAAAAAACATACAATGTATATAAAAACATGCCATTGTAAAATTCTAAATTTACGTATGTATGTTAAAAAAAAATTTAAAAAAAAAATTTAAAAAAAAATTAAAAAAAAAAAATAAAGAATTTTTTAAATGTTTTTTTTCAAAAAAAATAAAAAATAAAAAATTTTTTAAATTTTTTTTCATTTTTTTTGCACACATACATACGTAAATTTATAATTTTACAATGGGATGTATTTATATATGTATGTACGTATGTCAAATGAGATAAATGATGATGCATGACTACACGTTGTGAAATGTATATAAAATTCGGCACGGCCGAATATAGCACCCTTACTTGTTTATTATTAGTAAAATGACTAGCCAAATAAGTGGAAGTTTGGAATGTCATAGTGTCATATGTTAATAACTTCTCGCTTTAAACTCACATTTTCATTAATTTCTCGAGAATTTCCTAACATACGAACAAAGTTTTAAATAATAAAATATGCGAAATGAGTAGTGACACATTTACTATGTGCGTATTAAAATGTTTAATGCTTTTACAAAATTAACAATTTTCGTTTACGTAGCCAAAAAAAGAAAAACACTTTAACAAGTTTAACGTTGCTGTTATTGTTGGAAATTTTATATGTCCCAGCAAAACTTTTTTCCAATAGTTGTGACTTATAAACGTATTTGGCAATGATCATTCCATCTGATTAGAGTTAAGAGAATTTAGTAATTTGGTTATTAAAATGTCGAATTATAAAAACAAGAGGGACTACTAATGGCTGTTTGGAGAAATTTTTTTAATTTATTTTTTTAATGAAGTGTGATATTGAAAACAATTGAAAGAAGAGACAGAATTGTTTTATATATACATATATGGAGCTTGACAGCAGAAATTTAACATTAGTGAAGAAAAAAATAATCAGCGGATGAATTAAGATTATGAAAAAATTTTTCTACAATATTGTTGTATTGTACATAAAATATATTTGTAAAAATCTATTTACATGCCGAATCATGTTTATGAGACTTCAATTAAGCTAAATGTAAAGTAAAATTTATTTTGATAAAAATTTCTTTTTTTTTTGTGTTTTAAAATTGAACAGCCGAGCGATAATGATGACGATGCTGAGATCAAATTACGGCATGCAATAGCTAAAGAAATTTTACTTAAATGTTCGAGTTTTTTTGTGATTTTGGTATGGATATTCTAATAAAAACTCTAAAATTTCAATCAAATTAGAAATTAGTTTTTCATGTTTTTTTAATTTTTAATTGTAAACTTTTTTGGGTTGAAATTTCATTACATATTTGGGACAACATTTCATAACGAAAAATCATGTGCCATGTGACGTTTTTTATTTTGGCGCCATACCACGCAACTCCTTATTTTTATACCCGCCACCAAAAAAATGGTGGGGGTATATTCATTTTGTCATTCCGTTTGTAACACATCGAAATATCCATTTTAGACCCCATAAAGTATATATATTCTAAATCGTGGTTTGATTTTATGACGATCTAGCTATGTCCGTCCGTCTGTCCGTCTGTTGAAAGCACGATAGAGGTCGCACCGAAAAAGCTAGGGGGCTCAAATTTTGCCAGAATCTTTCTTATAGACAAGGTTTGTTTGGTATTAAAAATGGGCTAAATCGGAAAATTAGGAAGAGAGTTATAGCTCGAAAAGCAAGAGTAGGTCGAAAAAACCGTGTCCTTCGAACATCGAATAAAATGGAATTGTGCCCAAATGCCTTAACGTAGACTCATAAAACTTCGAATATATATTTTCTGCGTAAAGACAATATTTTTCCCCGAAAATTGTTTAAATCTATGCATTAGGAGAGGAGTTATCGATCAAAATGTACGAAAATTTATACCGCACAGTGTATTTTTCGGTATATTTAAAAACAAAAACGTCATAAAAGCAACAAAATTGGATGTACGACTATGAAATTTTGCACACTTTGCTTTTTGATGACACGCTTTCTTGTAACGGCAAATCAATATGCCACGCCCACTTTTACGCCCACCTCCCATATAACGTTTTAACTAAAATTCATATAATTTCTCTATTAATAAAGATTTTGGAATAATAAAGGCCTATCTTGAAACACCTCAGTTGTACTCATTCGCAAAAATAACTTTGACACGCCTACTATAACGCCCACTTTTCACGTTATCTACCGTTAATGAAATTTAAAAGCTTATAAAACCGCTAAAATTTTGCTACGTCTATCCCCCAAGGCAATTTCATTACTATGCCAAAAAATTAAGGTGCCACGCCCACTTTTACGCCCATATAACGTTTTAACTAAAATTCATATAATTTCTCTATTAATAAAGATTTTGGAATAATAAAGGCCTATCTTGAAACACCTCAGTTGTACTCATTCGCAAAAATAACTTTGACACGCCTACTATAACGCCCACTTTCACTTTTGAATTGTGTCCAGACGCATAAACGTAGGCATGAGACTTCGAATATATATTTATCGAGTCAAAAGAATATGTTTCCCTGAAAATCGCTTAAATCTATGAATTAGGAAAAGAGTTATAGATAAAAATGTACGAAACTTTATACCGCACAGTGTATATTTCAAATTTAAAACGTAATAAAACTGACAAAACTATATGTACGATTCTGAAATTTTGCAAACATGGCTTTTTGGTCAAACTCTTCGTTATAACGGAAAATAGATGTGTCACGCGCAACTTTTTCCTTAAATTTTTATAAAAATATATTAGTCATATATATTAGCATTTATTCATCTTACACTGCGCCATTTATTGTACTGTAGCTAAATATAAGATAAAGATGATAAGATAGATGACTCTACTAGCAACTACTAGATGGCATGCTAACAACTTATGCTTATGTTCTCCTGAAGTTATGCTCTATTAAAAATGGCCTGTTAAATGTGGTCCTTAAAATTTAACCACCCTCTACACAGAAAGTGATACATATTTTTATATTATTATCACACGGTGATTCAAAAAATATACATTCTCAGCATTTTGCTAAAACGGGAAATTTATTAGTAAGATTTTGATTTTTAAACTTCTATAACATTTTGTATTTAAAAGATTTTCAAACGAAATAAGTTTTGTATAATTTTAAAATTTGTTAGCCATTAGTAGATGAAAATAAATTGTTTATAATATTGAGATAATTTTTTTTTACTTAGGTCAAAATTTTCCTAAATTCCAATTTTTAATAGAGCATAACTTCAGGAGAACATAAGATAACAAAAATAAATTAGCACTATTTCGTAGATAAAACTTTCCTCTTAAATTCATGTAAATTCTCTATGAACAAAGATTTTGGAATACTAAAGGACTATATTGAAATATCTAAGTTATGTTTATTAGCAGAAACTTTATTGACACGCGTACTTTAACGTCCACTTTCATTGAAAGACTAAATATACGAAAACATTTTACTAGCATACCGAAGTTATAATGGGTGGTTTTATATTAAGGGACTATGTTGATTTTAAATAAAATTATTATGAAATTATTATCATTTATTTTTATAATGATAATATTTGTATGCTTCAATTATGTATGGAACAAAATATCGGTCAAATGGCCCCCCCAACCTAGGCGGCACACCTCAATCCGATAGTCCATATTTTCAATGACACTGTTGATGCTCAATTGTTGGGCACGATGATGAGTCGAGGTTGCTTGCTCTTTTGCCACGTTATCGTGAAAAACAGCAATGTTTCCCATTCAACGAACTAAGATGGCATTAACAGATGTTTTCACATTTCATACAGACCTGCTTTGCAGACATTTAAATATTTTTTACAATTCTCACGATTGTGGACGAATTCGAACGATTATGTTGACCAAAAGAATCACGAAGTGCACAAAATGCATTTTGATTTGAACGCCCATTTTTATAAAAATCTTTAATATTTAAAAGCGTTGCTCGATTGCGTATCTTTCCACCGTTCAAATTGAGTTGGTTGGTTGGTTGGTTATCGTGGTAGTTCGCTGCACGCCAACAGTCAAGTAGAGTCTGTATGACTCCGTTTTGACAGGACCACATCACTCGTCAGCTTCTAGTGTATCTCAGAATAAAATCCAAGAGTAAGGGTACTAGATCCACCCCGTGGCCCTGAGATATCTCAGTAGATAATTCAGTCCAACTTCAGATATCGCAGAGAGGCCATCTAGTATATGTTCGCCCAGAAATCTGTGTCTCTTAGCCGCCAGTGCAGGACATTCGCAGAGAAAGTGGAAAACCGATTCCTCCTTCTCTCTATCCAGACAACTGCGACAATGGTCGTTCGATGGGAGTCCGAGCCGACTTGCATGTTTGCCTAACATCCAGTGAGCCGTCAATACCGCCAGCAACCTCGATATGTCCCTCCGACTCCGACTGGTAAGTTGCAATGTACGTCGTGCATCAAAAGAGGGCCACGTAAGCCGTGCCACCTTACACGTGCTCAGCCCACGCCACCTGTCATCAGCCTTCCGGAGAAAGTGTCTGGAGATTCTGCTCTTAATAGTCCCCAACGGGATTGCAACTGCAATTGCATTAGAGATATCCAGAGCAGATCCTCCCCTGGCTAGCTCATCAGCACGCTCGTTACCATAGTGGCCCTTATGCGCAGGAATCCAAACTAGAGTAACGTCAGCCCGCTGACCAAGCCTTGACAGTTCCTTTCTACATTGGCCAACTAATTTAGACGTAATAATGTATGACCTGAGTGAAAAGAGTGCCGCCTGACTGTCGACAAATATTCCAATGCTCCCGTGGATATTCCCGTCATTCAGTATCCTACATGCTTCCCTGATAGCGAGTACTTCCGCCTGAAAAACGCTGCAATCATCCGGAAGACGGAAGGAGAGTTCAATCTCCGGTCCATCAGAGAAGACACCAGATCCAACACCACATTCCATCCTCGAACCGTCAGTATAGATCCTGGTGTCAAAACTCCCCAAAAGGCGACCCCAATTCCACTCTCTCCTGGAGGGAATAAGAACCCTGAAGGCCCCATCAAAATCCATGTAGGGCGTAATGTAGTCAGAGGGTTGATTCACGCTCGAAGGCAGCGTGGCCAATATACTCGCATGGCCATACGTCATCGACCTCCAACATCCAGTCGCATTAAGCCTCACCGCACTACTTGCGGATGTGGCCAATATATGAATATCAATGGGAACGAGATGCAACATAGTGTTCAGCGCCTCCGAAGGACTAGTTCGCATCGCTCCCGTTATCCCAATGCACGCCGATCTCTGTACTCTATACAACTGGTCCACAACATACTTACGCCCTGTTGCAGTCCACCATACCAGAGATCCATAAGTGAGAATCAAATTGAGTTAGTCTGAGATTGAGAAATGTCAAATGAAATACAAGAAAAAAGTTGAAGTTTAGATGTGATCCACCTTAAACATGGGCCCTTCAAATTTAACCACCCTCTACAAAGAAAGTGATACATATTTTATTAGAAAGAGATTATTCTATAGCGATTAACAAAATAATTAATATTGTGCTTTAAATGTACACAAAATTGGTGGTGGGTATAAAAGATTCGGCACAGCCGAATATAGTGCTCTTACTTGTTATAGATTCAATTTAGCCCCGTTTTTAGGACAACTTTGTTTGTACAAAATTTTTATTCGTATAACAATAATATGTATTTAAAAAGTAGTTATAAAATAGTAATTTTCTCGATTAATCATATACATAAATAATAAATTATTTTCTTACTTTTCGAAATTATTATGCCTGCATTAAGTGAATTTAAAACAGCTGTAATTTAGAAATCACATTCAGACATACACATATGTACATTCATATATTATAATAAAAATTTTCCCACATGATAACTTTATTAATTGTTTACAAACAAAGGGTGTACAATTTAATGCAGCCGTAATACCGCCCACCCTCATGTGACAACAATATTTAACACTGGTCCTAATAAAGTGTTGAGATACAACAAATTGTCAACTTCATTAAAATCAAATCAATATTCAATAGCAGTGCAATGCAATACAATAAAAAAAATGTTAAAAAAAACCATTTATTTAAATGAAATGCACATGCATGCAGTTACAATGGCAGTACTTGAGTCGGAGACAGAAAAAAAAAAAAACAAATATTTTTGAATATTGAAATCAAAATCAAATAGAGCATAATTTCAGCATTTATTTATTCAATATTTAATGTATGCAGTTATATAATAAAATTTTTATTGTATTTATGTTACATACCAACATGTATGTATGTACTTGTTGTGTCTGTCCGTGTGTATATACAGGGTGGGCTTAAAGTTACGCCTGCGTGTAAAAATTAAAAATGGTAGAATTTTACTTTTTGGAATTTTATTTAACAGAATTATCTAAAATTACATTTTTACACGCAGGTAAGACTTTTGGCCCACCTTGTACTCTGTACATAAATTGCTATATAGAAATTAATAGTTTTTTTTGCTTAAAACAACAAAATGTCAATTGACACAAAAACCCCTAACAATTCGTGACAATTTTACGACACATCAATGACACCAGCACAAATCTGTACAAATAAATAATGGGTATGTAACCATACACATATGTATGTTCATATCTGTATAAACATTTGTTGAATACAATGTATATTCGTACTAAAGATAGAAATGCTAAGTATTACTGCATATATTGACAATGATTTTAAGCCAATGAAGTAGTTATACCTCGGTTCTATCGGCATTATTGAGCCATACAATGAGTTTATTACCAAAATTACTTGCTCAATTCACAAGCTGTCATAGATGTTGTACGTCTTTTGTACAACACTTGTAACAATTTCAAAAATGTCGTTTAAATACATCACAACTAAAAAAGTAGGTCATCGTCGATTTTCTTTAATATTTAGAAGATAATTTATTACAACCTTTTAATCCTACGACAGGTTGTGAATTGAGCAATTTTATTAAGTAAATGTTTTTATTCCGGTGGTTAGTATTTGAATCTAAATTTAAAAATCCATAGTATTAGAACAAAAATTCTGTTTTCGAATTAATTTTTTTAAAGAGACATGCATATTGGAACAAAAAATTATACACATACACACTATATGCCATTTGAAAAGTAGGCTGTCCTAGTTAGAAAGAAATAAGCTTGCGATTGTGATAATACCCTTTACCACCACGTACAAGCGGATCTTGATAATGGAAAAGTAAAGTCAATACAAATAAAACGTATAATTGTACACATGGCCAATCCTTTTGCTAATAAGACTCTGTCGAACGGGGGCGTGCCGGCAGCCCCAGCACCAGTATCGTGTGTAAAAGTCCAATCAGCTTCTGCATCCTATGTAGGTAGATAGAAAAGGGTTATGTAGGAAGCAAGAGCCACCTCCAACACCCATATTTGGAGACCAATATGGTCCGTTGTGTTTCGCTTTATACAAGAAAAAAAAGAGAAACAGAGAGGGGTTGTTGAAGAAATAGTAAATGAAAATAAGAAATAGTTAGTAGGAAATAGAACAGAAGAAAGAAAAACAGATTTCCTACAAGCCCTATTTCATGTTCTCCAGCCACATGCCCCCATGATGAATCCGATGATATTCCCCAGTTTGCACTCCGAAACATCACCCAGCTCATCGTGGTATCGTCTACCTAACCACTTAAACCTGTGAATGCTTACAGAAACCGAGACAAAAGACAAGCAAAAATGATCTGATTTAATGATGACGATCTTCAGCATGAAAAAAAGGACTCGATATAGAATCTGGAACGTGACACCTCTTTATCATGCCCTATGCTTCTTATTGGAATATATATTTAGTTACTTGTATAATAAACGTTTTTTGATGTTTAATAAAAAACACGAAATTATTTGTTTAAATTAAATTTTTGTTTATTTTGTTAGTGACAAATTTATACTTAAATTATATTTGTACAAATGAGATAGTGTCGATCTAAAGAGTGTAAGAAAAAGGTAATGGTGTCTTGTTTAGAATTGTTGAGTTTAACAACTTTATTAATCGGGAGGAAGATACTCGGAACTTCTAGTAATTGGTATCAACGGTGATGCCACATATATATCTTTGATCCCGTCTTAATGTGATTAAAAAACAAAATTATCCGCAATTTTATTGTAGATGCCATTTTTCATTTCATACATTTTCATAGTTATTTGTATTTAACTGGTCAAGCCATTTCAATTGCTGTTAATGTTGGGGACAAAGCCGTAATTACAATCACCACCTAAATTCGCCCATGAATCCACCATTTTGTATAGACCGACTTCTTGGATTTCAACTTATTTTGAACCTACTGATTCTTTTGACAAGCTCTTTAATTTGATTTTGATACATTGGGGGGATTGAAGGGGGTACATTCTAAGTACTAGTTTTGACCCATATATTAACTTATTTTACGCCACTATGTACTGATAAGCATCATGGATTTTAAGATTTTTATAGTGCATTTTATTCTGCTAGTCAAGCTCTTTCCTTCGATGTCCAATTAAATCTCTCGGTTGTCTGAGAGTTACAAAAATCGATTTTCTTTTGTAAGTTTTTAGGACTAACATTGTGGTGCTTATGGACCGTATTCATAAAAAATAGTTCAGGTTTATTGAAGGCTTATTTGACAAATTTTTCTACAACATCTGTCAAATAGGCCTTTAATAAACCTAAAAATTTTTTTATAAATATGGTCCTATATCTCAGTTAGTTATAACCGATTTGTTTGTTTTTCTTAGGACTATTTTCTGAAGCTACACTTTATAATGAAGTGTCACTAGCGTGTCCGAAAATTGTTTAGAAGGTTGAGAAACTTGATATATTTAAAAACATATATTTTTTCGTTATATATTTTGCCTACAACTTTTCCGGTTAGCGAACTAATTGTCCAAAATTTATCCTAGGTATGTTTAAGTTTAATTTTTGTAGTAAAAATTTTGGCAAAACTGGACAGTCTTGTTTATTTGTACATACATCTGAAGCCTATTAAACGATTGTGCTGGATTTTAATATTTTCATTAGAGTGATATCACATACAGGTCTGTCCAACATGTGACGGCTTTTAAAAGCTGATTTCAACTAACGCACGGACAGACTGACAGATGGGCAGTATTCAATCAATTTCCCATCTCCTTATGGAAAATAAATATTTAAGAAATTACAAATGGAAGGAAAAACCTATATAAAACCTTGGCACCACAGGTGAAGTGTATGAAAAGTTCAAAATCGATTTAATTTGATAATTCCATCAAAACACATGACCTTAAAAGTGGTCACCCCCCCTAACAACGTAATAAAACAAAATAAAAGTTTTGTTGGATTTTACCAAATTATTAGCGACAAATATTGAACAAAAATAAAACTGAAGCCAACTTTTATAAAATTTAAGTTAACTTTTCTAATGGGTCATCTTTGGTCTGATGATATTTTTATTTAAGTACTTCTACTTGTTTTAAATAAACAATCAAAATGTTTAAAAAGTTACTTTAATATTCGAAAATTCGAGTATGTGGCAAATTTGTTTTTAATGAAATTCTAAATACATAAAAAATTATTTTTTATTATTATTTTCTCTAATTTTAAACATTATTATCACTTTAAAATTTTAACAAAAAACAAGTAAGAGTGCTATATTCGGCCGTGCCGAATCTTATATACCCTTCACAACGTGTAGTTATGCAATAACAGTAGTTTGTAGCCCCTTTCATCGCATATGAAATACGTACATACATTTAAAAAACATACATATATAAAAACATCCCATTGTAAAAGTATAAATTTACGTATGTATGTTAAAAACAAAAAAAAAAAAATAAAAAAAAAATTAAAAAAAAAATTTTAAAAAAAATTAAAAAAAAAAATTTAAAAAAAATAATTAAAATATATATAATAAATATATAACAAAAAAAAAAAAATAAAAAAATAAAAAAAAAAAATTAAAAAAAAAATAATAAAAATTTATATAATATATTAAATAAAAAATAAAAAAATAATAACAACAAAAATTAAAAAAAAAATTTTTTTGGCTCAGCTGGGATTCGATGCCACGTTTTCTCTAACAAGTATACACGTTTGTATGTATGTAGTATGTTGTTGTTGTAATGTTGTTTTTGTGACAAAAAAATCGAGGTGGTCGTGGGTTTTTGCTCATATCACAGTTGTTTATGTACCGATGTTTCTGATTTTCAATACTGATCTACTCCCTTTCTGATATTTTAATACCTCACACGGATCCAAGCGATGTCGGAGGGCTTCAAAAAGTTGATTTCAGCATACACACGGACAGACTGACAGAGCTTAATCGACTCCCCAATTCATAAGCTTTCAGAAAATATTAGTTTTTGGGGTCGGAAATGAAAATTTTAGAAATTTCACACGGAATGACAAACCTATATATACCCTTTTTCACTGTGTGAAGGGTATAATTAAAACTTAGATGTCTATTTTATTGTTTGTAGTAAAAACAACAAACAATATTTTTACGTGTACGAGAATTTAAACTTTATTGTCTTGAATCAAGGCGAATTCATACAGGTGAAATTATCAGCCCAGCTGATTGGGAAACATTTCGACAAATTTGTTTTATTTCGCATTGATTTCATTTATAAATGCAGGTATGGAAAATGTTATTATGGTTTCGGTATCAAACAATTAATTAGAGTGTACTTTTTTTGATAGTAAATATACCATATTTATGTATATTTGTAGCTTTTGCACTATATGTTTCGCAAATATATATCCTTTTTTAATAAAATGCTAATAAATAAAATATATCACAAGTACTTTTCCATCCCTGATATACGAATAGACCTTGAGAGAAAATTGCTTTGTTGTATCAATTCGCCGTTGCATATACCTGCATGAATGTGCCTTATTTGAATTTTGCTATTTCAAGAGATTTGTAGTATTTTTCATCAGTTATAGATAGATGACACCATTTGGAATCAATTTTAATTTAACTAAAATTGCAAAAAAATAAAAATTAATTTTATTTTTTTCGAAATTATCTGTCATGTTTACAACATTGTGTTCGTACCTAATCTCCATAGAGATGAGTTATGACATTTCTAGGAGAAAACAGCTACATAATTTCAAAGTCAATATAAATGTCTTTCTTTAGAGTATTTTTATGTAGTGCATGCTCGTACATAAATTTTGCCGCAAGTCAAATTGAATTCAATATAACAAACAGTATAAATTATTATTTAAATACAGCTTAACTATAACTAGAACAGGCTAAGACATTTAAATGGTATCATGTGGAGTCATGTAACAAAACTGACTTCACTATGCCAGTGGTTCATCCCCTCCACCCATTTTAATGTTTTTTTATTTTTTTTTTGTGTATTTCTTAAAATTCACACAATATTGAATGACTTTTTGCCGTTGCTGCTTTTAAAGTAAAGGCTTTTTCAAATCTCGGTGAAACGTAATCACAGTTGTATGAATTAAATATTAGACAGCTAGTCAGACAACCGATCGACCGACCATTCAGCCTGCTAACAGCCATTTAAGCTGCAACGACTACGACAACAGTAGAAAAAAAGCATTTGAAAAAGCGGCATTTTACGTGTGTTGCCAAACAAACAAACAGCAACTGTCATTTGTCAGAAACCAAAAAGGAATAAAAAAAAACAAATTTTTCGTTGTTGTAGTTTGTAGAGAATCATGGACCAACAGTTTCTGCCATGTTTGATTTGTAAAAATGATTGTTAACTTTTGTACCTTTTTTCTGTAACGTTAATGACCAGAAAACTGTTTAAAACATGATTATTTTATACGGAAACTTACAACAAAAATTGGAAAATAGATTTCAAATTAAATTTAAATTTTTATGCTTTTAATTAGAAAAACAGAGCAAAAACACAATGTGATTGAAGTTTAAAATTGTGTTCAAATGCTCCCACAATATATATTTAGTCAATACAAACATCCCTGTATAAAGTTATTAATTGATTGCAAATATGAAATTTAAATATCTTTGGTGGTAATTCAAAAAAAAAAAAAAATTGTAAAAAAAAAACGTTTTCTACAAAATCAAACTAAAATATAAAGGTGTAGTATAACTTATAAAAGGGCGATTTTGCTAAATTATTAACTTTTATTTTGAAACAATTGTACACTACAAGTTTATTCAAAATATTGACAACTGTTTGCTTTAATATTTTTACATCCTTCTGGCACAATATGGATTCCATGCTAAATTCCATGCTACGGGTGCCCCATTTTGAAGTGAAGTGTATTCCGGACAGAGCGTTTTGCATCGACCGAAAATAATACTCGGACGGGAAAAAGCCTGAACTATAAGGCGACTAAGACAAAGCTTTTAAACGACTTAATTCTAAATAGTTTTTAACCCGTACTGCATCATGTGACAGAGCGTTGTTGTAATGGAATATTATAATTTCATTGTTAGCCTCATAATCTTGGCGTGATTTGTTCAATGCTCGCTTCAAAGGAATTAATGACATTCATTACAGGTCTCCTGTAATGGTCTGCAAGATTTCATCAGCTCATCTATATCTATATATGTATATAAAAGTGCAACTCTGTCTGTCTGTCTGTCTGTCTGTGTGTGTCCGAAATCGTAAAGCCGGTCGGACTCAAACTTTGGAAAGTTGTTGTACACATCCCGGGAAGTGTTTGTGGGTGGTAAAAAAGTGGGCGGGGCTACGCCCATAAAAAATAAGTTATCAGCTTTAGCTACTTGTACTTGACCAATTTTTCTAAAACTTTGCAGACATACTGAACTCTCATGGTTATACAATTTCGTGATTAGAAAAGTGGGCGGAGCCACGCCCATAAAAAAGTTATAATTTTGAGGAACTTGCACTGGACCGATTTTTCTGCAACTTTGCACTCATATTGAGCTGTTGTGACTATACCATTTCGTGATTAGAAACGTGGGTAATGCCACGCCCATAAAAAAGTTATAATTTTGAACTGGACCAATTTTTCTTATACTCTTTATTCATATTGAACTTTCATTATTATACAATTTCGTGATTAAAAAGTGGGCAGTGCCACGCCCATAAAAAAAAGTTATAGTTTTTAGCTTCTTGCACTTGACCGATTTTTCTGAAACTTTGCACACATTTTTTCGTAAATTTGTTAATTTTTACAGCAAATGGAAAAACCAAAAATATTGTATACCTACTTGCATTGCAATAAAAATCAATAAAATATTATTTTTAACATATTCAATAAAAATTCAGAATGCATTTTTATTCATTAAGGGGCGTAGCAACGCGCGCCGGGCTTGGCTAGTACTAGATAAAATCCATTTTGGTCAAACCAAATACAGAGCATTATGTTAGCGTTATGAATATCTGGCTTTGGTGTCGATTCAACTGGTTGGTCTGGCCACACATGCGATTGTTTACGCTTAGGTTTATCGCAATGGATCCCTTCTTCACTGGAAGTAATGATTTGTTGCAAGAATTATCTTCTTTTAAAGCATTCAAACAGCATTTCGCCCATACAATGGTACATGATGGTACAACATCATATAGAACATCAACTTCTTTATTGGTGTTGTTATTTTAAATAAAAATTTGTTGTTGCAATATCCAAACAAAACAGAGACGTTCGTGGTTCTGTTGCTAATATCTTAACCGCTCAAGGGTCGAAATTGCAGATTTTCAATTTTAACATTTTTAGAGCATTTCTGAAAATTTTATACCACATACGAGTCCGTGTAATATATGGGGGCTTCAAAAAGTTGATTTTAACACTTACAGGGATAGAAAGACAAATATAAAACTTACATACTTTATAAAGTCACAAATAAATTCTGTAGAAATTACCAACTCTATGACAGAATCATATAAAAAAACATTGATTGTTTAGACTATGATGTGATAAGCTAAAGCAGCTAATACACGGCAAGCTTTTACATCTGACTTGTTGAATTTGAAGACATGTACTTAGTCATCTGATATTATTTTAATTAGAGGGTGCTCTATTTTGTTCTGACAAAACACCTGACATCAGCTGTTGGCAGAAATATCTGCTGTTGGCCAAAAGTCAGCGGAGGTTAAGTTTTAAATAAAAGATTTGACAAATAATACAAATTTAGCAAGTCAGATATAAAAGACATGACATGTATTAGCTGCTTAAGGCTTTACTACACGGCATGTTTTTTACATCTGACTTTAAAATTTGTGAGACATAAGTATGTAAATCTACATTGTTGTCAAAATTGTATTTTCACAGGCAACAGTCACTGACTGCTTTGCAGTAGCAGAGATTTCTGTCAAAGGCTGATGTCACATGTTTTGACAGAAGAAAATAGAGCGCACTCTAATTAAAATTTTGTCAGATGTCTTAACACATGTTTTTTACAGAAGTGATGTTTTAAAGGTAACACACGACATGTTCGCATTTATCAGTGTGGAATTTGTCAAGTCAGATGTAAAAAACATGCCGTGTATTATAGCCTTTAAGTGAAAACAAATGACAGAAATGTATCCTTCTGAATAGATTATAAATTATTAAACCCATAAACTGTGTTCAAAACATTAGAAATCTCTTGTGAACGTCGCATTTTTAAGTTATCACCCAACAGTTTTAATTTTTCTTTTCATATAAAAAAAAACATCAACAATAAAGTATTTTCTGATTTGCATACATGTAAATGTGTATTTATGTAAATATTTGTCTGTGTAACAAATAATTGATTCATTAAATGCCTGTAATTGTGCTTAAGTGTTGAATACCTACATGAAGGTATTTTGTTTTATTATTTATATTAAAATCGTGACTTTTCAAGGCGTAACAATAATAATAACAATCAAATCCAGAACTGTTAATTATCCCATATATATTCGAATAAATGGAAACGTAAATTATCATTAGGAATGATGATGATTAAAAGAAACAATAAAAACCACATGTGATTCTCATAAATAATAAAAACAAAATTAATGGAAAACACACAAAGTAGTTATAATTCAATTTATTTCTTCCGTGGATTACAGTGAATCATTCATTAATAACAACTAAGTAGAAAATGTTTTTATTATTTAGTTCATTGTACTAAAAAAAAAATAGAATAAAAAACAAAGAAACCAAAGCCGGTATCTTATTGCGCGCGTTTTTAATTCAGATAAACTTGGTTAAATGATCTCGTGTTTGTGTGTAATTTTGCTTTTCCATGTGTAACAATGTATTTCAATATAAATTCATTTTTTTTTATTAATTATTGCTTTATTATCATCGCTGGATCTAAAAAGAAATTAGCATATTAATTACTACACAACATTTCATTAAACTATTCTTTTTTTTTATTAATAAAAACTTTTTTATGTTCAGTTTTCAAAACAAAGTCAATGTATTACAAAATGTGATTAATTTATGCGTCAACATGAAAATGTTAATGAATATTGAGACGAAATAAAAAATACATTAAATATAATGGATCATGATGGCATTCTTTATTTTAAGGATTTGTTTTTATTAGGTAAATGCTAATAAATTTTTAATGTTTAAAATAAAATGTGTTTAAATGCTTTCATTTCTAATGTAACATAGGGCCATTACTTGTATCACTTTGTAACATGTTTATATCCTTTGAGTATATATTAAGGGATCGGATTCCACGTATTGGCAGAAAAACTAGCTTTCCGTGAGCCTTGACAGTTGTACTCGATAGAGTATCGTGTAAGGTCATTGAAATCCTTTCTCTAAGTGTGACCAGCTTTTTGTATTTCCCCATTTGATTTCTGTCTGGTATTTGGGAATTTTTTTTTCATGGACTTTTATTGGAAATACAGGGTAAGCCGAAAATCTCTACTGATTTTAAAAATTTAATAACTCTTTCGTTTATATATTTATTATTCTTTCTTTTTGAGATTTAAAAAAATTAAATAAAATTTTTTTTACCCTTAGTATGGAAAATAAGTCACTTAAATGACCGTCGTTTTCTGTATTCTTCATGGCTTCTTTTAAAGCTTGTGACTTTTTTTAACACCTTTTAAAGCGCCTTAATATGATCCTCCACTCTCTGAACAACCAATCATACTATAACCCACCACAATTCTTAAATTCTTTCTTAACTTGCGTTAGGTTGTCAGCAGATCAGCAGATTTTTCGATTGATAATTTGTATATGAATTTTTGTTTGTATCAGTTTCAGTAATTAGATAATCTTCAGTGGAGTAGATGTCCAAAGCAGTCATAGCCAAAAAACGTCTCTTAAATTAATTTTCCTTTTTAACAACACATGTACATTCTGCACGCGTGTTATTGAAATTTTTATGTAAAATTTTTCAGTACGTTGTAAAAGGTATAGAGTACAACTCACATAATATGTGGCTTGGAGCTAAAAGGACCAATGTCACTTTTTTGCTCTCTTGAGTTAATCATTGCATTAGATATGTTTTCTTGCTTTATTTCATTATCGTAAAACAGCTAAAGTCATACTTAACCCAGAACAGCTTCATAAATAAAATGCTGACCAATGTCACTATGAAAACATCTATAAAAGTTAAGGTTCAATTCCAATTTTCTCAAAAGTAAATATTTTGACATTGGCCCTTTTAGCTCCAAGCCACAGATATACATTTGCAACTGTATTCGTATATTTTGCCTGTGACTGATCTGAAGCAGGAATTAACTAATATACATTTTACATACACGCAAAGAAAAAATATGGTTGTGGTAACCATAATCGAAGAGCAACATTCTTTGATTGAATCGTATGATTATGGTTAAAACGTATAGTGGTTACCAGTTATTATTATTATGTTTAATTGAATTATCATTCAATAATCATATTTATGACTACAATTGAAATCGACAATCTTTGCTTTTTTACGGCAAATTATTGTATTTTGCTGTTAGTTACATACATACACATATGGATTGTACTTATCAATTTAATTGCAATTTTTATACAAATATTGTTTTACATTTTCTCGTTTATTTTTAAATTTTCTTTAATTTTTCAAAATTTTTGTTAATTTTTTGACATTTCAAAATTTTAAAATAATAAAAATTTGTTTAGCAAGAAAAAGAACAGTTGAAATCAAATTATTATTAAAAAAAATCATACCTTGATTAATTTGTAATCAAACTGTTGCCTTACCTATTATTAAATGATTATTTGTAATTTTAAATGCTTTTGAATACAATGTTTTTATTTTTATCAAATTATTTTTTTAAAATCATAATATTTTCAAATGATAACCATTTTGAAATTTTTATGAAAAGTAAACACTAAATGATACAATTCAAACAAATGCTTGATTATCGTGACAAAATATATGATGAAATGAAACAAAAGTAACTATTACTTGTTTTCGACAATCAAATATTGTTACAAAAACTTTAATATGACCGTCGTGATCATGTCGTAACCATGGTTTTTCTTTGCGTGTAGGAATTTATAAGCGTCAATACAACCACTTTGCTTTAAAACTAATGCGAGACTATTTTTTTTATTTATTTTTATTAATACGTGTGAGGTTTACATGTGAGCTTAAAAGTGAAAAGTAGCTCGTGAGACGTGATTTGCCTATTGCTGGTCTAAAGCATCCTAGACTAGTACAATGGCTGCCTGTTAAGCCAACAATCTTGCTATTGTGGAAGTCTTTAAATAACTAAGTGTATGTGCCGATCCTTCATACGCATACTCCATGAGTCGCCATGCTTTCATTAAACCAATCGGTCATCGCTTTCACCACAAAAGATAATGGTCCCTATGGACAACTACGGGGAAGCCACTGCCTGGGAAATGACATCAGTAAGCTAGTCTAGTTGGCTTGAAATATCTTACTACACAGAAAAAAATAAATATTAATTTCAATTACGAAATTAAAACTATTAATTAAAAAAATGTTTAATTTTGCTCCAATCATCAAAATGATACTATTAATTAAATAAAAATTAATAGTTGTAATTGAAAAATATTGCGAAAAATATCAATTAAAACAGTATTAAAAAATTAATTAAAATTTTCCTAATTTTTAAAAATGATTTTAATTAATTGAATCATGCCTATAATTGAAATTTGCGATTTATATAAATAAAAAATTTATTGTATTAGTAGTTTTTATTATTAAAACTGTTTTTAATAAAATTACCCAAAAATAGAAAATTTATTTTTTTAATATTTTGGCATAACATATATTTTAATTACATTTCATTACTTATACACTAATAATTTAATATAAGTTGTAGGGTTCCGCAAGTACACATACTATGCCAAGTCAAACGCCGGATATCTGAAAATAATTGGTAGCATCAATAACCTAGACATAATGGAATATTTACCGGTAAAAAAGCTTGTTTAGAGTATAGACTACTACTGACTTACCTATTAAAATGGGAATCTTGAGCAATATACCAGAATACAAGATATAATGGCTTTGGACACATCTAGAATTAAACTGAAACAATTTATTATATTTAGAACAAGATATAATTATTATGTGTGTGCACCTACCAGAAGTATCTCTTGTCCACTATTTTTTATTAATTTTCCCCTTGGATAACAAATATTAAATTCATCCTCCGAAAGCAAATTTTTAAAAAGTCATTTAAAATAAAATTTTTTATTTTTTCAACTGACAGATATCTCAAAGTTTTTTGAAAATATTTTATATCAATTAAAAAAATTAATTAAATTAAATAAAATTTTAATTAGAATTTTAAAATAAGCCAAAAAATCAATTAATTAAAAAAATTTAAGGAATATTTTTTTCTGTGTAAGGATAATAAATAAAACAAATAACACAATTAGATATGTACTCACAATTAATAGGTGTAACAGTATAAACGACATCTATTAACCCAATGTTCCAAAATTGCCAACTTGGTTTGATAATTGCTTAAAGTTGTGATGGTTTGTTATATAACAGGCTTTGAATACTTGAGGGATATAAAATTTATATTTAAACTCGCAGTGAAATTATTATTTAAATAATTTAAAATTTTGTTATAAATAAAGCGATTATTATTTAATTAAATAATAATCTAAATTGAATTAAAAAATTTGTATTCAATATATTTGAGTGGCAAATTAAAAGAAATTTAAAATTTTTATTATTGCAGTCGTTTTATCTTCAAATCCCGGATGAACTCATTCTATATCCTACAAAGTCATTATATTCCCATGAAGTTTTAGCATTGCATTCTAACGATTTTTTTCCCAACATAATAACTTTATAAATTTATAAATACAACAACTAACAAACGAAAATAATAGATGGACAGGAAGCGGATGTAAAAGCTATTTACTACGTACTAAAGTGCAAAGCAAAACATGCAACAAAAGTTGCAATTATTGTTGTTCTTGTTCTGGTTCTGTAAAAATAATATTTTAGTCTGTGCAACTAACTGTGTACAAGTGTGTATGCGTGTAAGAGTAGTTTATTGATCTAGAATTCATTCAATATCAATTAAATAATTTTTAAGCTTCAATGACATTTCAAGCAGATTATTAATAAAATACAATGTAACTATAAAGAACCATGAGACAATATTTGCTTGCAGAAAAATATAGTGCGTAAGAAAAGTACTGTTGTTTTTTAAAGGAACATTTTTAAGTTATCATTGAGAATTGCCTGTAAATTACAGATATTACAAATTTCCTCGATTTATTTGTATATTATATTTTGTCATAATTAATTTACTTTTGTTAAGTAGTGTATATTTTACTCTGCTTTATCTACGTAGAGCCAGTGTAGCAAACCCTGTAAGTTGTCAATTGCTTACAGTTTTTAAAGTATTTAATTGTTTAAGTTAAAGAGGTGTTTTTAGATGAGTGTTTGTTTGAAAAAATTTCATGTGAATGAATTGTTTGTAAACAATTTATTTTTACTGGACACACTTGTTTGCATTTTAGTGTTTGTTTATATAAATGTCCTTAATTGTTCATTTAATTTTACAGAAGTTCTCTAGTCAGCAATAAATTAAATAATAGAATATAGTCATAAGTATTTGATGGTAATTTTTTTTTTCTTTTTTAACAAAATTTAAATGGAACAAACATGAAAGTTCTGGCTTAGTCGATTTCTATAATTTTAAATTCTTTATATTAATGTGGAATAGTGTGTTCTATTACAAATGCAATTATTAATTTTATTTAATTGGAATTAATGCACACAAGTATGAACAAACTTTTCTTTGAGTTGTGTAACACTGGACAACTAGATGGCATCACTTCAATTAAATCTTAATTTTAATTATTTTCATTCTAATTTGCACAAGCAGTAGTACATTGACTTTTTGTCGAAGGACCATAAAGAAGTAATAGACGTTACTGAGTTTGTTGTCTCTGTTTTGTTGTGTTACTAAACAAATTCAGTAGTACTCATTTAAATATATAATTTATATGTGGACGAATTCAAGACAATGCAAACAAATTCCCAAATTTTATTAATAACTTAAAAAGGTGTTAATATGTATCTCCTCTAAATCTAAAAAAAACAATTTCTCTTAATTGTAATATCAAATAATTTACATGTATTAAAGACATTTCATTGACTATGATTTAAAGAAAAGGACAGGCGGAACAAACAAAGCAAGATTATTTAAAAATGACTAAAACATGAACCGCTCTGCTGGTCCTAAAAAAGCTCGATTCGGAAACAATCCTCAATTTGAAGTACATTGTTTAAACTGTGAACACTATATTTTAAACCACAAATTATCTTTTAAACGGGAGCTTAAATTGTTACGGCGCTACGCATAATAACAAACTGTATGCTAACTAACGAGCTGCTACGTATCTTTCCCTTATGGAAATTTTCCCAAAGAAAAGTTAGCAGCTCGTTAGTTAGCATACAGCTTTTTATTATGAATAACCCCGTCTCAGTCTCTCTTTGCTTTGTTTCCTGTTGTTATGTTTATGCGTGTGCTTTGTGTATGTGTTAATAGCAACTTTATATGCTTATAACTTTGAAAATAGTAAATCGATTTTAGTAACATCTGCACATCTGCAAGAAAATTCCTTTCAACTGGTATATAAATATTATTTTTATTAAAATCGGTTGTATTTACAATGCGAGCGTAAACTGTGTTATAAGAAATCGACTTGCCTATTAATATAGATATAAGATTAAAGCATTTAAAAAAAATTCTCTATAGAGTTTCAAATAACTATTTCGTTGTTTACAAAGTTAACGAGAAAATATATCATTCGTTGTTTTACAAAGGTAACGAGAAAATTAATCAAACTACAAATTCCTATCGAAAACGTATGGATGTGGCTCTTACACGTTCTTTTTTGAGATATACAACCAGGCACAGATAAGTACCCTTCACATTTCAGAGTTACCTTTTACATTTGACAAAATCTCATCAGTTCAGAGATTCTAGTTTTGAGAGCATAGAACCTCCACAAAAAATATATTTCTTTTGTCTTGCTTCTATTTCGTAAATTTTTTATTGTTCCATCTAAACAAGAGCGTTGAGCGTCAAGCGTTGTAGTTTTACATGTGTTTTGTTTTTGTTACAATAACACAATACATGCAAAATTGCAACGCTTGACGCTCAACGCACTTGTTTAGGTATGAAGAAAAAAGAAGGGGCCAAGAAACAACACATGCACATAGTTGAGTAGTGATGCAGAATCTTGCAATTTGAGATGAGGTCCTGCTGAGCATTTGTCATGTAGGTGGCGCTTTTTAAAACGTCCTTGAGATCTTTGTGCTAGAAGTGAGATGAAAAGTCAGGGAGATTCTACCATTTTGGCTGGATTTGTTTAGATGGCGGGCGTTAAACCCTTTTAATTAAAAACTGAAATAAAAATTTTGCTTTAGAACACTACTTATCACACTATGCCCTCCGAGGCCGAGCACTTTTCCTTTTGATCACATGCACGATACGACCTTTAACAAAACTTACTACAAAGAGAGCAAGAAACTATAACATAATTCAGTAGCAGGGTTGTCAGATTTATTTTGACCTTTTTCAAAAAATTCAATGTTAAAAATCGCCATAATAGTCAAAGCGATTTTCTTGTTTTTTGACAACGTATACATACATACATATATTTTTGTAATTTTTAAAAATATTTTTATAAATCAAAAAAAAAATTGATCTGAATAGCAAAAATTCGCCAAAAATAGAAAAAAATCCGCCATTTTATTTAATTTTTATTAAAAACAAAATAAAAATTACTTGGGAATATAAAAAAGTTACAATGTTTGAAACTTTATAGTCTATCTAAAGCAGCAAATAAAGAATTTTTATTTGAATTAATTAATTAAACAAATATTAGATATTCAAATGTATTTATGTGTGTATTTAGTTGTAAACTTATTATATACTAGAAACGCCCGGCGCGCGTTGCTACGCCCCTTAATGAATAAAAATGCATTCTGAATTTTAATTGAATATTAAGTGAAAGAAGCTAAAAATTATAACTCTTTTTTATGGGCGTGGCACTGCCCAATTTTCTAATCACAAAACTGTATAGTCATGACAGCTTAATATGTGTGCAAAGTTTCAGAAAAATCGGTGTAGAGCAAGTACCTTAAAATTATAACTTTTTTTATGGGCGTGGCCCTGCCCATTTTTCTTATCACGAAATCGTATAATCATTAAAGATCAATATGTGTGTGCAAAGTTCAAGTAGCTGAAATTGATAAATTTTTTTATGGGCGTGGCCCCGTAGTGCAAATAATTATATTTTTTTACAGTTTTGAATTAACCAAAATCTAACATTATGTGCGCAATAAACGTTTTCTATTTCTATAATTTTATTAAAGAGTATAAGTAGTAATAAGTGACTCAATTAAAAGTTTAATTTACAATAATAATTTAATTAAATAAAAAGAATATTAAAATTTTATATTAATGTGTTTTGTTTTTGTAAAACTTAGCACTGTTATTACATAGTAGCGTCGATGTTGTGACTTTTAAGTCACTACTATTCAAAATTAAGCTTCCATTTACTGGCAGGGTTTTTTTTATCGTGTAGAAATATTATATATAATTTGGCCATTAAACATGTATGTTTTAGTTCTCAGTCTTACTGTAAATGTCCTTTTACGTATAACATTCCTATTACAGCAATTTTGTGTTGAATACTTTTCTATTAAAAATCTAAAAATGAAACTGAAACCATTTTTTATATTTTCTTTTTTACACAAAAATTTTTAAAACACAATGTAGACCACACCAGATTCTAAATAAAATAAAAACCGAAAGCAACACGTTTTTATGTTTTCCAACACGTACCGTTTTGATGAAAAAGTGTACAAACATTTTGTGATTGTGTACATGAGTAAGTATGACTTAAGGAATTTAAAAGAAAGTGAAATGCACATTTTCTTAGCGCAGCCACAAAACTTACTTACTTACTTACTTACTTACTTAGAATTGTAGAAGAAGAAAAATAAACTTGTATCTGTATTTTCTTAATGCAGAATTATATAGCGAATGTTACACAATATTTTGGTATAAATATCAGTTTACTGCATGGTATAATGCAGGATGTTGAATGATGAAAATAGGAAAGTTAAGCTTGAAACAAAGTATGCACAGAATATTACTAAATAGAAATTTAATATATTTTTAAAATTTCTTTAAAAATGTATCGAAAAAAATCTATTGAAATCTATTGTTCTTTATTTAATGTACAAAATGGCAGTTTAAGATGTTATATATTAGAGATAATAAAAGTAGTTATTAATATCAACTAAGTTGGTTAAAGCTTATGACTTTGAATTATTTCAAACTAGCCTGTGCCCGCGATTTTATCTGCGTAGTCATCAGCATAAAAGGTATCCTGTTTTTATAATTATTCAGGTGGTTTTCTATCTGTGTATCATTTAAATCCATTTTTTGGTTGATTGAGTAAAAATATTAAAACATTTAAACATTCATATTTATTACAGGTATAAGTGGTATAAACCTTAATACAAATATTTAAGAAAAAATATCTACTTCTACAGACGAATTCTAATGATTAAATTTTTTTCGCCCGTACGTGTTAATATTGGACACACGGAACTTTTGAACAACCGACTAACTAAATACAAAAAAAAATATTTTTCGCTAAATTCCGCAAATTCGCTTGTTTATTGCGATAAGAGATAGCCTATGTGTTAATGTAGGTATTTGTCTGTCTGTGTGCTAAATTTCATTTAGATCCGTTCAGCCATTTTTGCGTGATTGATTAACAAACAACTACATTAATTATAGTAGTAGGATACGAAACATTTGGGTAATTCACAAGGGTGTCCTAAGTGTCGTATTGTCATAAAGTCATAATATCCCAAACAAAATTCAAAATGATTAAAATATATTTGGGTGATTCACAAGGTGTCTTATCATGTCATATTGTTTTAAAATTTTACAATGGTTTAAAAATGTTGTTGTTGCTTTTTAAACAAAAAGTGTCTAATAATAATAGAACTTTGTACGCTATGTTTATTGTGCTGTCGTATTTAATAAGCGGCTAAGCCAAGTCGCAATAATTTTTGTAAACCGCCGCCGTTCATTGTATAATTTTATCGGGCCGACATCCAAATTTAAGCGCAGTTGCTAATTTTTGATATCAAATCATTATAACATCTAAAATGTACTTTTCGCACAAACTGGCTATTATTTTGTTTTTTTTTTCACTTGTTTTTGGCATTATGAAAGAAAATATTTATTTTTATAATTGTTTTACATCAGCTGATTTAAATTCAAAATAGCACACTTAATTATGAGGGGTTGTTCACAATAGTCTTAATTTTTCATGCTATTAATATGGGACATATGATTTTATGACACTATTGTGAATCCCCCAATTGTTTTGTTTATTGTAAAATTTTTAGAATTTTTTAAAATTTTTATTAGTTATGACTTTGTGACAATAAAACACTTAAGACACCCTTGTGAGTTAGCCAATTATTTCACATTAATTTGAGGTCTCATTAACATTTCGCCTTTCGGAAATTCTAGAACAGCATTTGACATGTTTCAAATTACACATTAAACTAATTTGTAGCATTTTACTTTTATCTTGTATTTTATTGTATTTCTAAATATGTTTTGAAAACATATGAGTAAAAAAAAAATATTTATTTTAAAAAAAGTCACATACTAATTTCGTGTGAAAATAACGTTAGTTTTGGTCAACCACAGAAAGGCAATAAAACGAGTCAACATTAAACACACAATTGTTTGAACAAATTTGTAAGAATGTAGTAGAATTTATGTGTGAGTTTATGAGAATGATTTTTTGGCAATTTTTCTATCTATCTATATATGTGACCTTCTCCGAGAAAAGGGACCTAGTGTGTCGAAAAACGGGTTTGGAATTAAGAGTGGATTCTGGTACCTGGTTGTAGAATAAGATGAAATGAGTTAGATTTCTGATAAAACATTATTTACCCCATAAAAACGTACAAAACGAACACTGGTTGCGGCTTAAGAATCAAGTATCGAGATCATAACAAACAGAGCAGCAAAAGTATTGTTACACTAAAAGCGAAAAAAATATGTCACCGAATAGCCATGACGTCACGGCACTGTATCATAACTAACCATATAAAATCGCATTTACGAACTGAAGGTGTGTTTACAGTGATAATACGTTATGAAACTTTAAATGCGTTTTTCTCAAAACTTAATTTTCACACACTAGGTCCCTTTTATCGGAGAAGGTCACAGATATAAAAGAGTAACGTGACTGATTTATCATCGCATAGCCCAAACGTAAAGAGCTAGAGACATGAATAGCTCCACTAGGACGGGATCTTTGCAAATTCGTACTTAAAGGGGCTAAAAAAAGGGTAAAAACAGGTAAAATCGGTAACCCTATATCTGCAAAACTAAAAATGATACATATTAACTTGAAAAAGTATTGCAATTTACACAAAAATTAAGCCTACAGGTGTCTGGCCTTTTTTTGAATTTTCAACGCCTAAGGGGAAAAACAGGTAAAAACTACAATCTGGTACTTTTTTTGTACCCTGCATAACTTCCAAACACATAAAGCTAGGAAAAAGGTTTAAACTGTTTTAAGTAATCCGCGAAAAAAAAATAATAGGATTTTGGCACTTTTGTGAAATTCGCATGCGTAAAGGGGAAAAATTTTACCTCTTTATGGTACTTTTTTTTAAAACAACTTTTATAATATTATTCAATGGGACAAAATTTGGTTATTAATATTGCGTTATAGAATATGGACAATTATTTTAATGACATTTTTGGGAACTTTTAGGGGAACCAAAAAAATTCTAAAAAAATGGAAATACCTAATTACAGAGCCAATTCAGAAAAAACTGTAATAGAGATTTCACCAGACATTAAAAATTATGTAATTTGGTAAAAATTGAAACACATTCATTATTAGAGGGTAGAAAGGGCAAAAAGCGGGAAAACTGTTTGGTACTTTTTAGAACATAATTATTTTTATACCAAAAATAGTAGAATTACTCACTTTAAATCATGTCTATGAAAATATTTTTTTGTTGGATAAATATTTAAACATTTTAAACTTGGAACTTATACACTGATATGGAAAACTCAAAAAGGTACTTTTCTAGTTTTTGGATACTTTTTGTATATTCTACTTTTATAAAGAATTATGAACTTTAAAACTATTGATCAAAACTGAAGCTGAAAATGTTGTGGGCGAACGAAAAGGTACATTTTTGCGTTTTCATGGTACTTTTTGTATTTTCTACGTTTATGAAGCTAGAAATGTACAAACAGGGACTTTTGATTCCAGGTGAGACTGAATAGTTAGGTGCGACTAGAAAGGTACTTTTTATCTTTTTTATGGTACTTTTTGTATTTTTAACGTTTGCAAAGTAAGAATTTTGAAGTTAGTGACTATTGAATCGTTGTGAGGCTGAATATATTATGGGCGAACAAAGATGTACTTTTTCGCATTTTTATGGTACTTTTTGTATTTTCTACGTTTATGGTGGTATACATCAGGCATCATGCTCCCGTGGGAATGTTTCACTAAGTACAAATACATAATATTTAGGGTCTGGAAACATCTATTTTAAATTTTATGTATATTGGACCAGTAATAAGAAACTAAATATATTTTTTTTTTGTTGTATTTTAATTTTTATGAACTTTTTTCAATTTGTATTATATTTTAAATTTTTAAATTTTAGGCTATAAGTTCAATGTGATAACGACAAGAATATTTAAGGAAAAATTAGTCATCCGATACTAGCTGAGTGGAATGCATTTTCGAAACCAGATACGGTTTCATCATCAGCACTCTTTTGATCAGAACTACAGGTGTTGTATGTAAATATCAACTATTTAACTCAGTAATGTATTGAAAATTGAAATAAAGAATTATTTGTTCTAATTGATTTCATGTTATATCAAATACATATCTTTGAGTTAGTACGAAATTTACCAATATCTGTTTTTCCTGTATTCTTTTTTGCACGTCATTACCACAGTTTTAATGTTTGCCTTTAGCTTAAGATGTCGCTAAAGCAATTTTTTGCAATTATGCAGTTGTATTGTATATATATTGTATATAATTTCCTTAAATATATAAATATTCTTGTCGTTATCACATTGAACTTATAGCCTAAAATTTAAAAATTTAAAATATAATATAAATATATTTTTGCTTAATTTTTTCTATTTGGATTACTGCTAGTCACGTTGATTATATATAGAGATAGATAAAGATATATCTATGTATGTATAAATCAATGCGTGTTTGTATGTTTGTTTGTGCTTTATAGACGGTTAAACGGCTAGACCGATTTCCTTGAAATTTTCACAGAATCTTTCTGAATGTCTGGAAGGAACTATAGGCTATACTTTGGTTTGAAATTGTAAGTGGGCGGGGTGCCTAGCCCTATTAAAGAATAAGTATTAAATTTTATATATCACGAAAGTTAATGCAGGTAGAGTCTTCAAATTAAGTAAGGCAAACTTTGACATCCACACGAACATTTGGGTAAAAAATGGGCGGACTTTCAAGAGTAGGCATGGCCATATAAATTACATACTAAATTTCATATATTTGAAAAACGATATCGATTAGAGTACTAAAATTTTGCAAGAGCAACTTTGACACACAAATAAACATTTCTGGAAAAAATGGGTACATTAGAAATAGTGGGCGTGGCAGCTCACATAGCAATTGAATACTAAAATTCGTATATTCGGGAACCGATAACAGTTAGATTACCCAAATTTTCCACGAGAAGCTTTGACATCTATATGACTATTTTGATATTTTGAACTATAAAATTTTTATTTCATTACGATGGGGGTGGTGAAGCACATCGGGTATTAGCTAGTTTATTTATAAAAATTACATTACCAAAGGTTTGTAAAGGATTTATAAAACCGATCGGTCTATGGAAATTTGATTCATAAAAATATAAATAAGACCGATAGAATATAAAAAACTTGTTGAAAATAATCTACCGGTTCAATCACTTCTAAACTTAAGTTTATTAAAAAGTGTTTTTTACAAAACGAATTTAACACAAAAAAAGGTTATGAACAACATTAATCTCAATTTTAAAAACATTTCACACTCTGCACGAATCACACCCTGGTGTACTCTTCAAAAAATATAAAAATTATATAAAAACAAAACAAACACATGCATATTTAAAATATTAAACAACAAGTACATGACAAGCAACTTAAATAAGGCCAGTGACAAGAACAACACTACAACCAGCAACAACAATAACAACAGCTCAAAGAAAAAATGGAGGGGACATTTGATATAGTCAGAAAAGAAGGTTTATTGTTATAATTTGGGGAATGGCTACCGGAAATTAGGTTACAGCAATAGCAGCAACTACAACAATAACATGTCACAATCAAAACAACTACAGCAACAAATAACAATAATAAAATGTTTTTGTTTAAGAAAACGAAACAACACGCTCATATAAAACATTGTTTTTAGGACAAGTTGAAACAAGGACAAACAACATGTTGATTTATTTTCGTACTACATTTTATTTTTATGACTTTTTTTTTGCTCGAAAATAACAACAAAAAATGTAACGCATAGAAAATGAGATGCACACACAGACAGAAACATAAAGAAATGTACCGATATAGCATATAAGTTCATGTATACAAGGACGAAAAAATTCTTTCCTACAGTTTTGACGAACATTAGAGAATAATTAGGGACAAAACTATTCACAGCTGTGCCATGAGAACAACTAGTTACATGCAAGAACAATGTTTTTAATATTAAAAATTTCGCCTTAAAATAGGTTTTGAACAAAATTAAAAAAAATGAACTATCAGGCATTTCACAGACAAAAAATTTCTTTTGGAAGTTAAATTGAATTTGCAATTTATATCCTTAGAAAGAGTTAAAGAAAATTGTTAGCCACTTTAAATTTTTCAAGTTGAATTTTTATAGACTTTTCTATTAACATTGTTCATATGAAAAAAAAACTAGCAGGGTACATATATTTAGGGGTGTCATACAAATATTTGCTTAATAAATTTTTTATGTAAAAGAATTAAACGTGGTGACCCAAGCTGGGCAAAAACAAAATTAACGGAGTTTGAAAAAGCTTAGACATACACAAGCAGAATTACAAATGAAGGGCTTAAAGCACAAAGGGTCCAAGTGACTTATGTTCAAAAAATGTTAGGGATACTGAGATATACTTTAATCTTACAATATCAAAAAATACCATGTTCTACCAATATCGATACCCAAAACTTACCTTTGAGGTTAGGAAAGTCGCACCTCTATTCCATTTTCTTTGAGTTTTTTTAAACTTCTTAATAAATGAACTTAAACCTCAAAAGAATGTTTGTAAGATTTAATAGAGAAATCACGTAGACTAATTTTTTTGAATAAAATTTTATTAAAAAGAGCTTTTATGGTTGTTTGTTACAGATTTTAGTCGTCATTATCAGATTCCATGACATCATCTATCTGGCCTATCTATATCCTCACCTTAGTTTTAGAATATTTCCGGCAATTCTTCCATTCTATCGAAAGGAAGTGCTTTCAACCGTTCATAATATATATTCTTAAATTTATTGAACTTTTATTTCAAACATTAATATTTAATTTTGTGAAATTTTCTAACTCATTTACAAGATCATCTTTGTATGACTTTCTAGAACTGTAACAATTGCCTTTTTTGGATGAACGGTACAAAATGTAGCATTGATGCTACAGTAAATGTTTTACTTGAATTGCCCATAAATCTCTCCCAGACTTGAGATACACAAATTAGACAGAATTTATTTATTTATTACGTAAGAAGCTAATGAGCCATAAAGTGCACTTAGGTATTTTAAAGCTGCTACTTCGATAACAAGTACTACGACAAGTTGCCAGACTTTAGCTTAAAACTTGTATGAGTTCGAGCCGCTCAATTCATTTAAAAATGGAATATTAATATTTGTTGGAGCACACGGGTTTTATAATACCAATTATATTTTACAATACCTCTTATGCTAAAAAACAAATATTTTAATGCAAGTGTTAGAATTTATCAACATATTTCTCTACCGGATGAGAATGACACATTCACTTTTTGTGTTCTATATTTCTCCAAACTTGACCTATACTAATTTGACTCAAAAACTTTATTTTAGAAAAAATATCACTTGGGCCCCTTGTGCTTTAAGTTTCTCAAATATGAAATTAAGACCATTTCGGTCAGACAGGCCTGTATAATTCTGAATTTATAATTAAAATTTCTTGATATTCATATTAACAGCATAATTAAAATATAGTTGGCAACAACGTTTTTCTTGTTTCGGACGCCATGATGTTTTTTTAATGTTTACATAGTCAATTGTAATCTTCTAGTTCAGCCTTTTCACTTGATACCCCTATTAAGGGGATTAAAAGGAAAAAATGTTTCAATTAAAATATTTAACTTATATTTCCGCCAAAAGTTGATTTTTGTGTGTAAATTTTAGGAAAATATTTAATTTTTTCCCACACGAAATTTTAAAAAAAAAGATATTGCTTCTAGTAAGTCGAAGGTCACACACGACGATTTTAATTACCCAACTTTTCCCATGTTTTCTTTTGGACTTGCTTTTTTTATGTTGACACACAACAATTTCTTTGGCGGTTTTTCTGTTTTGTTTAGATTTTATTTTCTTACAATTTGACATACTTACATATGTGTTTTAGCCGTAAATAGCAATAATAAAAATAACAAGTAAAAGTGCTATATTCGGCCATGCCTAATCTTACATACCCTTCACAACGTGTAGTCATGCAATAAAAATTTTTTGTATCACTATTCATCCCATATAAAATACGTACATACATATAAGAAACATACATATATAAAAATATCCCAGTGTAAAATTATAAATTTACGTATGTATGTAAAAAAAAAACAATAAAAAAAAAAATTTAAAAAGAAATTTGAAAAAAAAAAATAAAAAAAAATTTAAAAAAAAATTAAACAAAAATAAATAAAATATAAATAATAAATATAAAAAAAAAATTAAAAAAAAAAATTAAAAACAAAATTAAAAAAAAAATAATAAAAATATAAATATTGTATAAAATAAAAAAAAAATAATTAAAATATAAATAATATATTAAATAAAAAATAAAAAAAAAATGTTTGGCTCAGCTGGAATTCGATGCCACGTTTACCTAGCCAGTATACACATTTGTAAGTATGTATGTTGTTGTTGTAATTTTGTTTTTGTGAAAAAAATCGAGGTGGTCATGGTTTTTTGCTCATACCTCAGTTGTTTATATACCGATGCTTCTGATTTTCAATACCGATCTACTCCCGTTTTTTTTGTGATATTTTAATACCTCAAGCGATGTCGGAGGGGCCTCAAAAAGTTGATTTCAACATACACACGGACATACTGACAGAGCTTAATCGACTCCCCTATTCATAAGCTTTCATAAAATATATACTTTATGGGGTCGGAAATAAAAAATTGTAGAAATTTCACACGGAATGACAAACCTTTTTCGCTGTGTGAAGGGTATAAAAGCATACATAAAATAATATAATTGATTTTTATTAACGCTTTTAATTAAAATGTTTTCACTAAAATATTTTTTTTTATGTGTATTTTTATTTTTTAATATTTTAAACGTTTAATTTGTGACACTTTAAATTCAAGTTTATAATTACTTACACACCAAGAAGCGAAACACCGAATGAAAAGAAATGTCAAATATTGAACAAGAAAAAATTGTTTCAAATAGCTTCAACTGCTTCAAAAAATTAATTCTCCTCACCTAAAACGGTAAAAACATCTATAAACTCAAGAATTGCCCAACTATAATCGTCGTGTGTAACCAAAGACTTAGAAAAATGGTTACAAAACCAAAAACTGTTGGGTTGCACTAGTACGAATTAAATTATTTAATAGTGGTAGTGTTGTCAACAGAGACTGAGGTAAATAGCAATGTGGTAGACCACAATTTCAACAAATTATGTGGTGTTTTCTTGTACGTGTATGTGCAAAAACACCATGTTGCTGCAAACACACAAACAAGCAAATACATTCACAACGATTTAATAAACATGCACGTATTTCTATATAAATTCTATGCTGTAGGATGTCCCACTTAAACGACCCTGGATTAAAGGCGAATTTTAAACGGATCTTGTCGGCAATATTTTTTATATTTATAGTCGAGCAAATGTAAAAAATAATTATAAAAAATTGTCATTAAACTAAGCTCAATTGACTGTATCAATGACATAAATCTTTGTTTTTAAGTTCTTTTAAGCATCCTTTATCATATCTTCCAAACTAGGGACTCTCTCGTTCTCCATACAAATTGTTGATATGTATATAGATAGATTATGTTTGTTGACATTAAAACAAATCAAGTAGCCCGTAGTTCACATTATTTATCTTGTTCGTTTTAATATTTATAGTGCCAAATTGCTTGGGAACACGTAATAAACCTTTTTTTTCGTCCTACAAATAGAGCAATTAATGTGTTTTTATTTCTCTAATTTTCATTTATGCAACTAAATGGGTCGTTGTCATTGTTTTCGGTCGTATTAAACGTGTCGAGAATCGGTTTGTGCTATTTTGTTTAATTAAAGTTAATTATGCCATTAAATAATAAAGATATTTATAAATTTTTTTCAGTTGTACAACTATTTATAGAAACGTAAAAGTATTAAGTTGTAATATCCGTTTTTGTTTTTGTGGAACTTAATTACATTTGCGTGCACGAGGAGAAATTTAATTGGCTAATAAAAGTCGTTACAAAAAACAGGAAATGTCTTTAACAATTAAAAGGAATTTCACGAAATGTATGACAAATGTTTTTGCCATTTGAACATAAAAAGGTAAAAAATTAAAAAGTTTTTTAGTTTGTTGCACGATTTTAATAAATTATTTTTTATTATTTTCCGATGAGCACAACCGCTTACATATTCAACTGAAATCCTTTTAGCATTCAAGTAGCTACAAGTTCTAAAGTTTAATTCAAACAAATAACGCAATAGTTAATGTGTGTTTATTTCAATAAAGACAGTAAATTTGAAAACTTAAAGGAGAGATGGAAATGTTCGTAAAACTTTACAACTATCATTGTTTTTTCTTTCTAAAAAAGGATACCTTTCAGTTAGAGTATACTCGACAACTTTTCAACCATTGCTAATAACCAGATATTTACGAAACTTTGTATAATTTCTTAGTTTTATTATTAGTAAAGTGGGCTATGGCATTCTCACATAAATTAAATATTTTATCTTTTATTCATTTCTATTTAAACAATTTTTAATAAACTTTAAACATATATTGACTTCGCCCGCACGCAAAGAAAAAAATGGTTGTGCTAATCATACTATGATTTAACTGTATATTTGTGGTGAAAACATCAAATGGTGGCAAGTTATCATGTTGAATCAAAGTTTCATTGAATAATCATATTATGACTACAAGTGAAATAGACAATCTTTGCTATTTTCTAAAGCAAATTTTTGTTTCTTGCTATTAGTTATATTAATTGTACAGACGCTTATAATCACTTTTCCTATTGTTTTACAAATTATTGTTTACGTTTATTATTTCTTAAATTTTAAATATTTTCAAAATATTTGTATATTGTCAAACTTTTTAAAATAATGAAATTTATTCAGCAAGTAAAACATTGGAAAACAAATTATTGTTAAAAAAGATTATAGCTTGATTGCTTAAGTACTTTGGAATATAATATTATTTTTATAGAGACATCATACTATTTTTGTCATCGCAGCTTTCACGAAAAGTAAACATTAAATTATTAAATTCAAACAAACACATGATTATCGTGACAATATATATGATTACATAATATAAAAAGAAGTACTACTTTTCGATAACTAAATACTGCATTAGAAACTAAAGGCTCCGCCAAATAACTTTTTATTTTGAAAATGCTATAAAAAAAATGTAGCTTCGGCTGTGTGGAACGTAGCGCCGTCCTGTTAAAACCAAATGTTGCCAATATCCTCTTCTTTAATTTTTGTGAACAAAAATTAGTGGCCCGATAACGATCGTGATCATATCCGCACCATGGTTTTTCTTCGCGTGTGATAATAAAATCAATTACATTGAATTACCCTTACAATACTCTTCCGGGGCCATATAATTTTAGTGGACACCTTCTACCTTCTTGCTATTCTGGAGGTTTAACCAATACGTCTATCTGCTCCGACTAGAAGAGCTTACTTAGAGTTAAACTAAGGCTAACCAGAAACCCCGAGCTTTTACAAGACTGGTTATTGGTAAGACCTTTTAGAGATCATGTAATAGCTGGGAGTTATTCCCAGCACTTTCGTCGGTGGTTTAATGTTATTGTTTCAACCTTTGGGCAGCCACTACTATTTCTGAATGCTGTTGCCTATTCAACAAAAATAGACTCTGGCAGTTTAATGACTGGGGCTCATTTTAAAGACGAACTTCGGTAATCCTCTAACATCTCGAGATTCTGTTTACTTTAAATATATATACTTGCTTGGTTAACCGATCTTTCATCTTAGTGTTATTTTTTTTTTTTGTTTATTTCCCGATATACTAGTTCTGATTCTGTCGCTGTTAAGGTTATATGCCTCCAAAGAAAAACTACGGTGTAGACAGTGCCAAGTTTTTCTAACTAACTAATGTGTCTTTACATAAATCAATAGATTATTTTACGGAAGCAGTGTTACCTGTGTG
This sequence comes from Phyto melanocephala, assembly GCA_941918925.1. Lineage (NCBI taxonomy): Eukaryota > Metazoa > Arthropoda > Insecta > Diptera > Rhinophoridae > Phyto > Phyto melanocephala. Next base: position 93,267,450 of record OW799235.1, on the reverse strand, counting down.
TCATGATTGGCATATTTACATGCCACTCGGGTGAGTATTAGAAAATCAAGCTCCGTGGTGAGACCACCGTCACATTATGTCACTTGATGCCGGTGATAACGTTAAGCAAACCTCAAATTCACAATGCAATATTGTGATAAAGAAAGTAAATTTATTAGGGCTGTATATAAGAGGGCGTGGCACTTTTGATAAAAAAAAACAAGTAAAAGCGCTATATTCGGCCGTGCCGAATCTTATATACCCTTCACAACGTGTAGTCATGCAATAACAGTAAATTCACGTATGTATGTTAAAAAAAACAAAAAAAAAAAATAAAAAATAAAAAAAAAATTTAAAAAAAAAAAATTAAAAAAAAAAAATTATTATATACATATATAATATATATAAAACAAAAAAAAAAATAAAAAAAAAATTAAAAAAAAAAAAAATAAAAAAAAATAATAATAAAAATATATATAATATATTAAATAAAAAATAAAAAAAAATAAAAAAAAAATTAAAAAAAAAAATTTTAAAAAAATTTAAAAAAACATTTTTTTGCCTCAGCTGGGATTCGATGCCACGTTTTCTCTAACCAGTATACACGTTTGTATGTATGTATGTTGTTGTTGTAATGTTGTTTTTATGAAAAGAAAATCGAGGTGGTCGTGGGTTTTTGCTCATATCTCAGTTGTTTATGTACCGATGTTTCTGATTTTCAATACCGATCTACTCCCAAATATTTCTGATATTTTAATACCTTACCCGGGTCCAACCTATGTCGGGGGGCTTCAAAAAGTTGATTTCAACATACACACGGACAGACGGTCAGACGGACAGACGGACAGACGGTCAGGGCTTAATCGACTCCTCTATTCATAAGCTTTCAGAAAATATATACTTTATGGGGTCGGAAATGAAAATTGTAGAAATTTCACACGGAATGACAAACCTATATATACCCTTTTTATACCCTTCACACAGTGAAAAAGGGTATATATAGGTTTGTCATTCCGTGTGAAATTTCTACAATTTTCATTTCCGACCCCATAAAGTATATATTTTCTGAAAGCTTATGAATAGGGGAGTCGATTAAGCCCTGTCAGTCTGTCCGTCTGTCCGTCTGACCGTCTGTCCGTGTGTATGTTGAAATCAACTTTTTGAAGCCCCCCGACATAGGTTGGACCCGGGTAAGGTATTAAAATATCAGAAATATTCGGGAGTAGATCGGTATTGAAAATCAGAAACATCGGTACATAAACAACTGAGATATGAGCAAAAACCCACGACCACCTCGATTTTCTTTTCATAAAAACAACATTACAACAACAACATACATACATACAAACGTGTATACTGGTTAGAGAAAACGTGGCATCGAATCCCAGCTGAGGCAAAAAAATTTTTTTTTAAATTTTTTTACAATTTTTTTTTTTAATTTTTTTTTTATTTTTTATTTAATATATTATATATATTTTTATTATTATTTTTTATTATTATTTTTTTTTTAATTTTTTTTTTATTTTTTTTTTGTTTTATATATATTATATATGTATATAATAATTTTTTTTTTTTTTATTTTTTTTTTAAATTTTTTTTTTTTAAATTTTTTTTTTAAATTTTTTTTTTATTTTTTTTTTTTTTTGTTTTTTTTAACATACATACGTGAATTTACTGTTATTGCATGACTACACGTTGTGAAGGGTATATAAGATTCGGCACGGCCGAATATAGCGCTTTTACTTGTTCACTGTGTGAAGGGTATAATAATATTTACCAATAAAAAGAATATTATACTTAATAATGAAAAACTTAAAATTGAGAGGTAATGCGAATTAGCTCTATAACGACGATATACAGGGTGGGGTAAAAGTTATGTCTGCATGTAAAAATTAAAAAGTTTTTTATTTTTCCTTTTTTATGGTTACGCACCACCATGCAAAATTTGACGACCAGGCAACGAACTAAATTGATAGAATTTTACTTTTCCAAAGAGTATTCAATTAAACGCAACGATCGAAACTATTTGATTAAAGCACATTTTCATATTAATAAGTACATGTAAATAAACAAAATATACGAGTTTGGTTTACTGCACACCGCAGAGATGTTCAACCGCTCAAATTGCTTACGTTCAAGAGTACATTGTGGTCTGGAGTAACATTGTAGTTGGTAGTCCCTTACCATTACACAGGTCAACATAAAAAGAGCTTTAATAACCACCATAAAGATTTGATGCTTCTTGGCTACCTAAGTACAAAAATATTTAAATTTTTCAATTCTATGGAAAATGTTTTTTAAAACATTTTTAAGTAAAATTAAAGATTTTTTAAAACGTTTCTCCACAAAGTTAATGATAACTCAAAAAAGATTAGTTTGACATTATTTAAATAAACTTAGAAAAATTTAGATTTGCATAGCCTTTAATCCGTTTATATACTGTTAATAATTTTGTACACCTTATGGCAGCCAACCAACCTGTGGTTACAGCAGAATGGAAAAACAGCACACAGAGCCCGTTACAAAATTACTCATTTAAATGAAGTTTTTGATGACCAAATTATCTTAGAATTTAATTGGCCAGCACTTTCACTAGATTTAACTGCACCTAACTTTTTTTATTGGGTTTATCTCAAAGATCGAGTGCTTATTAACAAGCCCCAAATTATAGAGCGGCTAATGCACAAGCACAATTTATTTCATACAAAGTTAATATTATGTTCAAAAAATAATAACAAATAATATAAATGCAAAGGTTTTTAAATTTATACATGCAGGCTTTACTTTTGGTCCACCCTGTATTTAATTAGGAACGAACAATCATTGAATAGTGGCCTTTGTTCCGTTTAAGTTTGATGTTTCCTAGAAAGCTGTTAATTCAAAAACATTAGTTATTAGTGCAAATGTGAAAAATGTAACAAAATATATTAAATCCCCGGAAACTGAACAAAATTCCCAATATACCAGGTAATTAACCCATTAACTATCAAAATAAAACCAAAACCGATAATTAACAAAAAAAAGTTTATTATACCCGCCACCAAAAAAATGGTGGGGGTATATTCATTTTGTCATTCCGTTTGTAACACATCGAAATATCCATTTTAGACCCCATAAAGTATATATATTCTGAATCAGGGTTTGATTTGATGACGATCTAGCTATGTCCGTCCGTCTGTCCGTCTGTTGAAAGCACGATAGAGGTCGCATCGAAAAAGCTAGGGGGCTCAAATTTTGGCAGAACCTTTCTTATAGACAAGGTTTGTTATTGAAAATGGGCTTAATCGGAATATTAGGAAGAGAGTTATAGCTCAAAAAGCAAGATTAGGTCGAAAAAACAGTGTCCTTCGAACATCGAATAAAATGGAATTGTGTCCAAACGCATTAACGTAGACTCATGAAACTCCGAATATATATTTTCTAAGTAAAACAATATTTTTCCCCGAAAATTATTTTAATCTATTTATTAGGAGAGGAGTTATCGATCAAAATGTATGAAAATTTATACCGCACAGTGTATTTTTCGGTATATTTAAAAACAAAAACGTCATAAAAGCAACAAAATTGGATGTACGACCCTGAAAATTTTGCACACTTTGCTTTTTGGTGAGACGCTTTTTTGCAACGGAAAATCAATGTGCCACGCCCATTTTTAAGCCCACCTCCCATATAACGTTTTACCTAAAATTCATATAGTTTCTCTATTAATAAAGATTTTGGAATAATAAAGGGCTATTTGAAACACCTAAGTTGTACTCATTCACAAAAATAACTTTGACACGCCTACTGTAACGCCCACTTTTCACGTTATCTACCGTTAATGAAATTTAAAAGCTCATATAACCGCCAAAATTAGAGGTATGATGATCAAATTTGCTACATGTAACGTTCTAACCAATGTTATTGTTTTGCCAGAAAGTTTAGGCTTTAAAGACTAGGTGTAGTTCACCATTTAACATCGGCCCTTAAAATTTAACCACCCTCTACAAAGAAGGTGATACATATTTTATTATAAAGAGATTATTTCATAATGATTAACAAAATAATAAATAATGTGCTTCAAATATACACAAAATTGGTGGTGGGTATAAAAGATTCGGCACAGCCGAATATAGTGCTCTTACTTGTTTTTTTATTAATTATATATAAAATTAATATAAAATTGTGAAAAAAGTAAAATAATAATAATAATTAGATGGAGTAGGGTTGTTCTAAACTAAGCATAGCGGCGAGTTACAGGAGAAAAATTTCGAGACATTAAATTTATAAAGCATTTCTTGCATTACCAGCAAATATTTGCATGGCATAAAACACATCTTAAAATTTCTCGGAAGTGGAAAATGTTAATTACAAGTTTAACATAAAATGCCTAACGAATGATCGATGGGTATACTTTCAGATGATTGCAAACAAAAGCTTGAACCCATAGCACCACTCACTACCCGCCTAATGGCATATAAAGTATACAAGTTATATTGTTTGCAAAACTTACATATAAACAACACACGTATCGATAAAAGAATACAAACAATTTTATTGTTTTATTTTCTAACTTTCATTATAATTAAGAAGAATAAATAAAATAAATACAATTTATTGTTTTCTGCTCTAAAAAAATATAAATCAATTAAAAGTTAAATTATTACTTATGTACTTTGATTGTTTATGGCGATAATAATTTATCTACTTAAAATGCCATTAAATTTAGTTTGAGACAAATAATTGTGGTGATTGTACCTACGAACATACAAAGACATGAACTACGGCACGACATGTTAGTAATACGTATTATTACAAACTATGTGGGTGGTAGAGTGTTGTAAATTACATTTCGTATAAATGATTAAAATTAATGTTTAACAACTTTACAAGATCTAAAATTTTTTTGTATATAACAGTTTTCCATTTCAGATATTTGGGATAAAAAAAAATATCCTTTTTAAGTGGCAAAAAATTCTGGGCTTAAAATAAACTAACTGTTTTTGAAACTAATTAATCATGTTTTAAAAATAGCCACATAACTTTAGAGTGTATCCATAACAAAATACTTTACCATACCACTATTTTGTTTGCATGTCGGATTATATTCTAAAAAGTTTTCTAATCATGTGATAATATTGTTCAACATGATACAACAAAAATTTTGTTAAATAATAGTTAGGAATAATTGAATTTGTTATCGCGTGACAATAGCTGCAATTAAAATTGTAATTAAACTATAATAAAGATACTTAACAAATAGAACGAACAACAACAACAACAAAATGGAATGGTTTTGACAAATAAATAGTTCAATGACATTGTCATATAGCGCGCGTTAAAATGATAAGATCACACCCCCAAACAATAAGGGAACCACCACTAATATTTTTCAAATATTTTTTTTTAAATTCCTTGAATTTATCTATAATATCAAGCTTAAATTTTATTATCAAATTAAATGATCTTTCAAACAAAACGTTGATTTTTTAATATTACAAAGTGTTCCTGATGTCAATTTGTTGGCATGTGTTCTTTTGTTCTTTTGCAAAGTTTTTTATCTTGTGACTCTTAGTTAATCATGGAGCTTTCTTTAATTTAAGCCAGATAATATGGGACTGCGGTCTAATGGCTCTCAAAACTGGCATTAAACCCAATATCCTCTAAGTCTTTTTGCGCTACATTCAGGGTTTGACGCTTTACTGGAGACATATTGAATTTTGTATAAAAATGCACTTCTGGTCAATCAGCTGCCTTATTCTGTAACTGGTTAAATTTAATCTCTATCAATAAAAATCTAAAAAAAAGCCAAGAAATCTCTACATATATATAGTATTTAGAGTTTTAGCGATAGAGATTTAACTTTAGCGAGTTACAGAATAAGGGTGTATGGCCGATAACTTGGAGACTCAGCCTACAAATTCTCTAAATAAAGCGTGATTTGTTATGAGCTATAGGAAAGTTAAAAAAAAAACACATAAAATTCAGAAAAATTAATGAAATCTCTATTTGAATCGATAGTACGGTCCAAATAATTTAATATTTGAAGATTATTTCATGCAAATGTTGACCGTGACTGCGCCTCAAATGGTCCATACGCTTAGTCCAATGTTGGCATACTCTTTCCAACATTTCGGCCGGTATCTCACGAATAAATGCTTCAATGTTGTCTCCCAATGCGTCAATTGAAGCGGGCATGTGTGTATAGACATGAGGTTTAACATAGCCCCACAAAAAATAGTCTAAGGACATTAAATCGCACGATCTAGGCGACTAATTGACCGGTCCCGAACGTGAAATAAAATGTTCACCGAACTCGCCTCCCAATAAGTCCATTGTTAAGCGTGCTGTGTGACATGTGGCATCGTCTTTTTAAAACCACATGACATGCAAGTAAAGCTCTTGCATTTTTGGCAAAAAAAAAGTTGGATATAATCTCACGGTAGCGCTCACCATTCACAGTTACGTTACGATTCGCATCATCTTTGAAGAAGTACGGTCCAATGATGCCACCAGCCCATAAACCGCACCAAACTGTGCCTTTTTCTGGATGCATTGGTAGCTCTTGCAATGCTTCTGGCTGATCTTCACTCCAAGATCGACAATTATGCTTATTAACGCACCCATTGAGCCAAAAACGAGCTTCGTCGCTAAACACAATTTTTCGATAAGAAGCGCGCGATGAACTCTCTTAACAGAGCACGCATTGTGATAATAAAATTCAATAATTTGCAAGCGTTGTTCGTTTGTAAGACGATTCATGGTTAAATTATAGAACAAACTGAAGATGTTTGGCAGTGAAACAAAACACGAAACGTGCGTCAGCTTTTTAAACCAGTGTTGCCAAAAAGATAATAGCTAAAAAATCACGCTTTATATTTTTTTACAGTTTTAGCTCTAGCGATTAAACTTTAGAGAGTTACAGAATGAGGAGGCAGAGCTTTCATTTTTCCAATCTCTTAAATAGTTTTGCAAGACACAAAGCGAACGACCCAATTTTCGTAAAATTTATCGCTGTACCAAAGGTTGGTCGAAAAATGAAAAGGGTCAGATAAATTTTCTAGTTCATAAAAAGCTTTACCTGAAGAAATTTTCTCTCAAATTAATATTAAAAAATTTGTCACTAAAGCATTACTGTCACTAAAGCATTACTGTAAATTTATTATTAATGACCTTATCATTTTGATTCACTATAAAATGCACATTTTTGATATTTTTGTTTATAAAAAGAATTTGTGAACAAAAAATTTAAGTATGAAAAACGTTTCACTTACAACTTTTGGGTAACGGTATCAATCAGTGCTCTTTGCACTCTAAAAATAAAAAAATCAAAAGTATTTGCAGGATAAAGGATAAAAAATGGCTAAAATCGGTAACCTTATAACTACTTAAGGAAAAATGATACAGATTAACATGAAAAGGTATCGAAATCTACTCAAAAAAACTAACCATACGTGTCTGGTCTTTTTTTAAGTTTTTACATCTAAGAGGGGTAAACGGGTAAAAACTATAATTCTGTACTTTTTTGGTACCCTATTTAATTTCTAAATACATATGTAAATCTAGGAAAACAATTCAAATTGTATCAGTTAGTTCGCGAAAAATTATTAATCGATTTTTGGACACTTTTCCAATAAGGGGTAAAAATTATCCCTCTTTTTGGTACTTAAAACAATTTTTTTTCCTTATATTAACGTTTACTATTTGATGATTATCATCGCCGACTAGAATATGAACAATTATTTGGGTGAAATTTTGAAAACTTTTAGGGGAACAAAAAAGGTATCAGAAAGGGAAAATACAGGAAAATATGTATAATTCCTAACAACAGGACCAATTTGGATAAAATTTGTAACAGGAATTTTATAAGACATAAAAACACAGGGTAAAAAGTAGAAAATTCAGTAAAACAGTTTGGTACTTTTTAGAACGTATTTATTTTTATGCAAAAAAGGAGTAGTTTTATTCACTTAAAATCAATCAAATTAATTTAAATGAAATATTTTTAATTGGTAAATAGATATTTAATAATTTTAAGCTTGGAATTATTGCTATGGTTAACCCAAATAGATACTTTTCCCTTTTTATGGTACTTTTTGTGTTTTTCAAGTTGGTGAAGTAAAAATTTTGAAATCAGAAACTATTGATCCAAAGTGTAGGTAAAAAATTTAAAGGTAATCCAAATATTAGTTTTTGGCACTTTTATGGTATATTTTGTATTTCTACCTTTGTGAAATTAGAATTTTTAAATTACAAACTATTGATTCGAGGTACGACTAAAGTTGAACTTTTTTTAAATTTTTTTTGTAATTTTGTATATTCTTGCTTTATGAAATTAGAGACTATTAATCCCAGGTGGTAATGAATAAAAAGGTACTTTTTCGGATTTGTGTGGTCCTTTTTTGTATTTCCTACGTTTATGGAACTGGAATTTTGAAACTAGTACCTATTAATTTGAGGTGAGACTCAAAAAGTTATTTTTTCCAATTTTTGTAGTACATTTGGAATTTTTTACGTTTGTGAAGGGTAGAATTTTTAAATTGGAAAATTTAGATCTAAAGTGTGTGTGACTCAAAATGTTTAATAGATCAAAAAAGTATTTTTGCCTTTTTTTGTACTTTATACTTTAATGAAGCTAGAATTTTTAAAATAGGAACTATAGATTCAAGTTGAGAATAAAGAACTGTGCTAGTAAAATAGCGGATATTTTGCTCGTTATATATAAAAATGATTCTTTTTGACCTTTTAAAAAGCTAAATAATAAATTAGAAAGATAAATAATATTCACGTTACTTTCAGTTTGTTCATACCGGTTACGAATTTGCTCCTTCAAGAACTTGAAAATATATGTACGTCCATCTACGGGTTCTAGCTTAAAAGTAAAAGATGCATTTTTGTCTAAATATATTCATAAAAATATCTTAGAAGTTTAAACAATAATTTTTCCTTTTTTGCTTGTTTTGCAAATAGTCAGCCGTGTCGAATTGCATTGAATAATATACACATTTTTTTCTAGTTCCGCGGAATAAATAAAACTAAAACAGTTGTTATTAGTGTTGAAATCTTTAAATTGCATTTGATTTAAACTATTTACTAGCAGTTAATCCAACACTGTATTTGTTAGACAGCAGTCGTTATTTAGTTAGATGATGTTGTTTATTATTCTGAACTTGACATTGACCTTTTTATTGCGCGGTAGGCTTGGCCTGAAGTAATCAAAATCATTTAGCTGCATATGTATATTTTGCAGTACTGTTTGTAAAAACTGAAATAGAACGAAATTAATTTAAACAAGTTAGAGTGCTGTATTTGGCGATGCCGAATCTAAATGCACCCTTTACCATCATGTTTATATGTGAAATAAATTTATCTAGGCGTAGGCTACGCCGCTTTGCTTAAGAATTTTCGATGCCATCTTTGATTTTGTATCTGGGGTCGAATAACGGCATTCGATATCGATCGAATAAGAGAAAATTCTTTTTAGAATCCAATACAAAATGTAAGAAAAACTTTCACGTTCGATTGAAATTTCGATCGATATCTAAAGCTGTAATTCGGCCCCTGGACTTAGTGAAGTGTTTTTATTCTGCTGGTAAAGCTCTTTTATATGATTTTGTTAAGGAAAAAGTGATATAAATTCATTAACATTTGGGTAATTGAGCCCTTTCATTTGACTCTCTAGGTATAAAGGCTAAAAAGCTGATTTTTGTTTATCGCTTTTTCATTTTAGGAAATATAACGAAGCGGGTATATTTTGCTGCTTATATCTCAGTTAGTTTCAAACCGATTTGTAAGTTTTGTGCGGGAATTTTTTTCAAAACGTGTAGTTAATTAATTAATTAAATTTTGTGTTCAAAAATCAATTTTGAGCTATAGCGACTTGATACATTAAAAATAAAAATTTTCCAATAATTTTTGCCCATAACTTGTCTGCTAGTGACAGATTTGTCAACATTTTTTTACAAATAGCCCTAGAAGAATGTCATAACAGCGATATATGTTGATTATCCAAAAGCTAAAAGTCTTTAACTTCTGTAGTTAACATAAGAGAAAAAACATATTTACTTATATCTTATCAAGTTATGGAGAGATTGTGCTGAATTTTAGTAACAAGTCATTTCCGAATTTTTCTAAAAGACTTATACCACCCACATAGAGGTATGCTTTACGTGTGTAGGCTTCTAAAAGTTGATTTCAATTAACACATGGACAATACTATGGTTTTCATGGGCAACCGTGTTTGTTCGTTTTATTCGATTTTGAGTTAATAATGCCATATTGCTTGGTTTTAAACGGCCTTTACTTGGTTTTAAAAGTTTCTCAAATAAGATGGACCAATTCCGATTATTTTAATGGCATGACAACGTAATTTCTAAATATATTCAAAAATCGTTCAGCACTAACACGGTTTTGTAGCTCTCCTGAAAAATTTGATTTAAAGACATACGTGCTTGCCCATGAAAACCACAGAATATTCAATCGACTCCTCTATTTATAAACTTTCAGAATATATATAGTTCATGGGTTCGAAAACAAATAATGTAGAAATTGCAAAATTGCAACTCTTAACACCGCAAATGAAGGGTGTAAAAAATACGTTTTTCATTTGTGTTTACAATCTCTACGATTTTTTCACATGCACACTAAAATACTGTTGATGCAGTGATAAATATTTTTTTCTTTTAGTTTTGCTGTTGGTGATTTATTATTAAAGCTTCCGCCAATTAAGACATTTGTTTATCATAACAAACAGTTTTTTGTTGTAAATATTTTTGCTCGTGTGTGCAATGTGCTCTGTTAGAGGTTAAAAGCGATTATGCAAAACGGTACTGTCTTGTGGTTTGAGGTTTTTTTTTTTGCTTTTTGAAATTGTACTCAGATACATTAGTCGTACAGAGTGCACTGCTATAAACAAGCAAATAAAGTAGTAATTTTCCTCTTGATTTCAGTGATTTTTCTAATGGTCATATGTAAATTATTAATATCGGGTGTCTCAATAAAAGCGTTGGATCTAAATTTGCTACCATTTGCTTAATAAGGGTTGTCAAAGTTAATGGTGACATTAAAGTTTGCAGTTCTTCTAATATACATAACCAAGCCAAGCTCGGCGCGCGTTGCTACGCCCCTTAATGAATAAAAATGCATAAAAATTAGAACTTTTTATGGGCGTGGCACTGCCCACTTTTCGAATCACTATATAGTGATGACAGCTCAATATGTGTGCAAAGTTTCAGAAAAATCGGTCCAATGCACGTACCTTAAAATTATAAATTTTTTTTATTTGCGTGACCCTGCCCACTTTTATAATCACGAAATTGTATAGTCATGACACCTCAATATGTGTGCAAAGTTTCAGAAAAATCGATCTAGTTCAAGTAGCTAAAAATGACAACTTATTTTTTATGGGCGTAGCCCCGCCCACTTTTTACCTAAACACTCCCTGGAATGTGTACAACAACTTGCCAAAGTTTGAGTCCGATCGGCTTTGCGGTTTCGGAGTCTATAGCTAACATATATATAGATTTACTTTGACGAAACATAATGAATTTTGTGACCTTCAAAAATTTTAAGAACAAAAGGTCAGAAAATGAAAAACAAAGTACGCATCTTTTCTACATGGTGTCTGCTGATTAGTTTGCATATTAAATGGTTGTCCTAAATCCCTATAGAAAGTGCTGTAAATTTCAGAGATAAAAAAAAACAACTTTTATATACAAATTAAAAGACAATACTAAAATAAAGCAATCACACAAGAAAATGGACATAATCAATAACTAGTCAATTACGTAAAAATGTAAATTTTATTATCACAAATTCAACTCCTCCTCACTGATAATGAAAACATTTAAAAACTTTATTGGCAAATAACAATTTTATTTTCTTTATTTTATTTAACATAAAACTTTATTTGCAAATAACAATTTTATATTCTTCTAAATGTCCTTGCACAATAAATTTTGTACGAGCACAACTAACAGAAAAAAGAAATCAAACAAGGAAATAAAACTCTCCCACTAACACTCACTCACTCACTCACAAAAGACAAACAAATTTAAAATAAGCGCTAAAGAAAATGACCCCAACAATGAAAAGTAAAATAAATAAACACCAGACTAACGATGAATTACTTACTAAAGAATTAATTCCTTAACAAGTTCATACATTCAGTGTAGTGCAGGACAGTAAACAAACGTCATAAAAACAATTTCTTTTATTAACTTTCACTTTAAGCTCAATTGCGAATCATTTACATAAAAATAATAAATATTTTTCTTTAATGATACTTTTGAATATTATTATTGGAATTATTTAGACAATAGCAATTTAATGCTTCTTTTTTGTTGTTGTTGGTTAAGAAAAAATGTAAAGACAATAAATGCATATAAATAAAGTGTACGAAATAATGAAAATGAAATGAAATTATATGGGTGCTAAGCCCTTCACTAGAGAACGGCTAGATTGATTTTGCTAATTTTTGAATCTCAAGAATTAATATTTTGTAGTCAACGTCACATAAAAAATTGACAGTTTTTACCGCATATGATGAGCCCTGTATTATCTTAAGTCTAAAATTTTCATTTTCGGGAATTCTAATAATTTATTTAAGTCTATGGATTCTAGATCCTTACAGGCTATACCTACAAATTGTTTAATATTAGTTAAAATAATTTTATATTTTTATATCATTTTGTAAGAGGGTGTGATCGGCGTAATTATTATAACTTAGGAATATTTTTACGTCGTCAGCATACATAATAACGTTTGAGAATTTAATAGTATTTGGTAGATCATCACTAAATAAGAAAACCAGCAATGGACCAAGATGACTTTCCTGAGGAACACCAGAAACAACGGCTATTGATTTAGAGATAATGTTTTTAAAACGAACATTTTGTTTTCGATTTGTCAAGTACGAATAAATCCACTCAAGGGAGTTCTGTGTAAATCCCATTACATCCAGTTTTTTATTAGAAGTTTATGGTTAACTTTATCAAAGGCTTTGCTAAAGTCGGTGTAAAAAACATTAGTTTGCTTTTGTTCAATAAAACCACGACTTACAACCGTAGGCCCCTTTCGCATTAGGCAACTTTAATTGCGCAAGTCTTGTGTTTGTGGGTGTGAGAGGAAAGGTCGGTGTAAAGGGGAAAATAATTGCCGAGATTTGAGTACAGACTTGCTTGTACTTGGCAATTCTGCTTCTGCTGTCATTCTTGTCTTGAAATATTTATTTGTTTTTGACATTGTCTTTTATTTCTTCTTCGGTGTGTTGTGTAATTTTGGGTGTGTGAAAATTTTATTTGTTTATAAGTGAATCAAATATTTAAAAATGATGAGAAATTGGAAAAAATTAAGAAAATTCGAGCATAAGCAAATTAAACTTGCTCAACCAAGTTGCTCAATGTGAACATAAAAGCAAGTTCAAAAGAAAATAAATAAAAATTAAAATTATACTCGCGCAATTAAAGTTGTCTAATGCGAAAGGGGCCGTAGTAAACTGCAACAGATTTGTAACAGTCGAACAACCCTTACGAAAACCATGTTGTTAAGGATACAATATTAATGTTACATGATGGCAAAAATGGTCAGTTATAATTTTCTCAAAAAGTTTAGGTATTGTACTAAGGTTAGCAATACCTCTATAATTAGCGATGTTATTTCTGCAGCCAGACTTGAATAATGGTATTATGAAAGAGTCCTTCCACATAGCAGGAAAATAACCGGATTTTATCGACATATTGAAAAGTATTGTAAGAGGAGAAACGAAAGCCTCAGCACATTTAATAACAAAGCTACTAGGAATTCCATTAGGGCCATATTTATAGGAAAATTTTAGATTTTTTAAACTGCTGATAACCGTTAATTCATCAAGAAATGGAACTGATATAGCTGGACTAGCATACTTGTGATAAAACTGAGCTGAAAAAGTAAAGTGGGTGTGGCATCTAAGCTAAAATGAAAACATTTTTTTTTTAGAAATAAGTAGAAAACATTAACATATAAATTGTTTAAACTTTGTGGGCTTTACATCCACAGCATTTGTTTTATTTCTTTCAAAATTTGTATGATCCATACCAGAGCAAAAACTAATTTTACGGCATTTTTGAGGAACGATAAATGTTAGTGTTCGAAAACTGGTACTAAATATTTTATTAAGAATTTTATAAATCATTAAAAAAAATGGATAGGATTAAATGAGGGGACGTGGCACCTTCCATACAAAAAAGGTATATGTTGTAGCATATTTGGAGAATTGTTATTGCTAAAGGATTCAAATTCTGCATTTATTAGTCAGCGATAACATTTTGTATTTAGGGCGAAAATCGATAGGATTAAAGCAGGCGACTTGGCATCCTCATAACAAAAAATTGTATTTAATGTCATTTCTGATTAAACTGTAATCGCTATTTGGTTAAAACTCAGTATTATGTACTTTAAGGCGTGACTCTCAATTAACATCATTTTTTTCATAACATTTTGGTTAGACCACCCTTAAGTATATCATTCGTATGAGGACATAACACCCCCTTCTTTCAACCCTTATCATTATTGATTATGATTAAAAGATTGTTATTTAACGTCAAGTTTTTCCTAACTTAATTTTAAATTTCTTTGTTTCAGTATTTTACAAATGTAGCCATGAAGAGGTACACAATTGAGCATCGCGTTAAAATTGTTGAAGCTATGTTGTTATGAAAATGGACGTTCAATTCAAAATGCAGTTCGTGATTTGTTTGGTCAGGTTAGGTAGAACATACAGCTTTTGTGCAGCTCACTTGGGTCCATTTTATTGATCCCATTGTGAAACCTGAATTAAGAAGTAAGAATAGAATAGAACAGCGAGAAGAAAAACAGACAACACCAGAGTCTCTGGCGGGAATCGAACCCCCAAACTAGCCGACCAGCACACTACTGACTAGTCCACCAGGGCACCCTTGTTTGGCCAGCATAATCGATCAAATTAGCAAATAATCCATGAAATGTGTTCACAATCAGAAGATTTGTGCGCAACTTTCACCAAACATTTCAGTAGAAAATGTGAAAGCACCTGTGCATGGTCGCCCAGTTCGCTTTGAAGAAAACATTGCTGTTGTTCGCTATAGTGTAGGAGAATAACTGCCAACCTCGACTCATCATGCCCAGCAGTTGTACATCTCATGATAATCACTGATGCGAATTTGGAATAAGGATTTGAATTTGCACGCTTACAATGCTTACTTCACGCAAGTGTTGGAGCCTACTGACCATTTCAAGCGCCAAATGGTTAGTTCAACAGACAGAAATAAATGTTGACTTTTCAAAGAAATTCATATTCAACAACGTAGGACACTATCACCTCAGCGGATTCGTTAAAAAACATTAACGCATTTGGGCTAACTAGAATCCACTAGTGAAATGCCGATGCATCCACAAAAAGTGACTGTTTGGCGTTGGTTATGGGCCGTACTTCTTCGGTTCGGCCAAGCAGTAACCGTGAATGGTGATTGCTGTCGCGAGATGATAAAGGACTTCTTGTGACCAGGAATTGAGCATATGCACCTGGACGACATATAGTGCCACTTGCCACACATCTAAAGAAACAATGATTCTTTTGAGCAAGAAACTCAATGGCCGTGTTATAACATCTTGTGGCGATGCTTATTTGGCGCCAGGATCATTTGATTTGATATTTAAAAGAAAAGTGTACGTCAATAATCCAAGAACAATTCAACTGCTAAAGAATGAGATACTTCGACATATTAACAGCGTTGAAGTTCAATTATGTCTCAGTGAAAATATGGACCATCGAAGCCGTGACGAGCATTTAGTCGATAATTTGTTTCACACATAATTGTCATAGATTACTTTATCGTTATAAAAATATTAAGATATTTTTTGAAGACCTTTTGATTTTTTTACAACTAATATCGTGCGTTTTGGTTGGACCACTTGTTATTTTTGACCATCAGTGCATAGCTAACAAATAATGGCAAACCATATAAGAGTCTATCTCCTAATAAATACAAGACAAAAACTCTTCTGAAACCAGCAAAGCTGTCCCGATTCTATTAATTTCGTACAAGTTGTTCACAGGCCATTTAATAGTTTCAATGTTTAAAAGAAGACTTACTTGAACAATTTTAGCAGAAAACTTTTACTAAATGCTCTCTTTCAAGATATAATTTGTAATCGATTTTTGTTTTATTAATAATTCTCGTAAAAAATAAGTACAAGAATGAATAAACATTTACCCCATTTCTTATGTAAAAGCGTATTTAAATATAATTTATTAGTTTATCGAGTGTTATCCGTTGATGCCTCTGCAACTCTTTAAAAACAGTAAATACTCGTGCCCATAAAACTCACCTAGTTTAAACTTTATTGTTCTACATAAAAAAGTGTTTTCAATACTAGTAAAGATTTATTATTATTGTTATTGTTTTAGAACAATTTTTACATAAACTATGAAAATTTTCTCCTAAGTTTTATTTCCTTTAAATATGACTTTTTAAACAATATTCATCCAACGAAAATTGTTTGTCTACTTTGGTTTATGACTTTCTTTATGAGATTTGTACATTACACTTGATCCCACATACAAATATTGTTATTGTTGTTCATACAGCTGAATATTAAAAGAATGTTCTACCAACGATACCGAAATGCCAGCAAAATATTAAACTTACACTTTAGAATTTATTTATTTTTTTTTTTGTTATAGAAGTTACAGCTTTAAATTGGTTTAAGTTTATTAAATGCAATGGTTTTATCAAAAAGTCGTTGGCTTTATTATTGTGTTTTAAACTCATTTTAAAAAGCTGGTTAACTCATACAAAAATATTCAGAAAATTTTATTTAGTAAAAAAGCTTTTTTTATCTAAGTACATACATACATACATACATACATACATACATACTTATATGCATTGGAAGTTGAATTTGACTTAAAAACGAACATGTTTGATTCCGCATATAAGGAGGCTTTAAATATCAAACATGTTAGAGACAGTGATGGCGTGAGGAATGAGACCCAACTACTTAAAAGTTTATAGCAATTTTTCAACATACAAAAATAATTTAAGAAAAAAAATATTCCCAACGTGTCAAAACTATGAAATTTATTTTAAGGCAGAATTTCGCAAAAAAAATTAACTAACTATATCCAGCACCCTTAACACGTTGGCTACCACGTCGCACGTTTTCATGCGACACCTAAATGTTACCTTGAGGCCACGTCGAACATTTTCGAGCGACACCTAAATGTTACGTTGAGGCCACGTCGCACATTTTCGTACATTTTAATATGGAATTTTACATGGAATTTGGATTCTCTGGCCTGTGGTGAACATTTTGGTGAATTTCCCATGGCCGCTATGTATTTTTAGTGGTGTTTTTTTGGGTAATAAACATCAATTCATTTATGAGCAAAAAAATATAAAAATATATATATGTAAATTCAAATTGAGATTAGCAGAAAAATAATAAACTTAAAATTAAAAATTCATTTTGGAAATCAATAATGGAGATCAGTGCAAAAATAAAAAAAATAAAATTAATTCTTCTGGTGGGAATATTTATCTTTTACATTTCTTCGCGCCATTCTACAAATTATACTGAAGTTGAAAAAATGCATAAAATAAAACAAAAAAATCAAACACAACGCAAAAATTACAAAAAGTTACTGTCGCACATTTTCGTGCGACGTGGCCCCACAACATATTTTATGTTCTCCCAGGCCATGTCGCACGAAAATGTGAGACACAAAAAAACCGTTATAACTGCGAAATTAAGGACCAAAATAAAGTCGCGAGTAGTCAAAACTTATTTTTAGGCACTAAGAAACAAAATTGTTAAATAACATTGCTATTGAACGATCAAAATTTTAAAAAGGCTTTGGCAGCCAACGTGTTAAAAACCCCAAAGCGTAGAAAAAGCATCTATAATTAGAGAATTAGTTAAAAGCTTGGGTAACAAAATGAATCAAAAACTCCCTATTAATGCAAAATTAAAAAAAAAAATAATAATTTTTAAATAACTAATAATAAATTAATTGTACAAGCAGTTAACTTCTTTGAGACATTTTTCTTCAACAAAAATTTAAAAAATTTGTATAAAAGAAATTTATTTTGAATTATTTTTCTTTAGAAATTTTTTTCTAAATTTGTCAATAAACAAAAATTATTATTATTTTTAAACTAGAACTTTTTAAATTAAAAAAATCAATAAATTTATTTTTTATTAAAAAAAATACATTAAAAAATGTTATTCGGAAAATCTATTGATAATTTTCAACAAAAAATAAAAATAAAAAAATTTAAAAATATTTTAGTTATTGCATTTATCGTCTATCAACATACAGTTTCGGTTTATTTGCTTATTTTTGTATTTCTAAAACACAAATAATATAAAATAATAAAAAAAACAATATTAATAAAAATTATTTTTAAACACAAACTGCTGCGTGCATAAAAATTATTTAAGTTTAATTAAAAACTTAAAAATCAAATTTCCATAGAAAATTAGTTTAATAAACTCCCTATAAATCTTTGATAATTTGTATGCATGTGGCAGAAATTGTTTAAAAAAATGTTCTAGCAAAAACAGAATAAACATTTTTGGTACAACTAAAATTTATTGAGTAAAATTTTTCAAAAACATAAATAAGCAAAAATTTCCTAAAATTTTCGATAAAAATAACTGCTTGTGTTAATGGCTTTCCTGTAGACGGTTTTTATAAAAAATATTTATTTTTGTAGATTTCTTTGGAAAAACTTACTGATCTGCAGCTTGTCCATTAGGATAAAAAACATATTTAAATACATTATAAAATAAGTTAGAATGTTAGATATTTTTTAATATTTTAGAAAATATTGTATAAAATAAATGATTAAAAAATTAGGCTTCAAACAGAAATAAAATAAACTTAAAAATAAAAGCGAAAGAAAACAAGTAATAGTGCTATATTAGGTTTAACAAATGTGTATCAATCTTTTGGAAATATTCGGAAATTAATCGCAAATGTAATCCAGCACAATCTTCCCATAATTTTCAGAGATATGAGCAAATAAACACAACTGAAAATGTTTTCTCCCATATTTTTAACATAAAGATCAACTCAGCCCAGGTATACTTAATTCATAGACACGTTTGTGTGTTACATTTATAGCTAGTATATACCTCTGGATACCTTCGTAAAAAAATTCGACAAATCGCTGACTAATCGGCAATGATATTATTAATTAATATTATTAGTTTTAAAAAGATAATAGGTTTTTATAGCTTTTGGAAAACTGAAAGGAGCAATATGGGTACCAAAAGAAAAAGCTTAACTAGCAGAATATAATACACAATAAAAAAAATTAAAAAATTATTTTAATCCACTTAACTCCCCTCAATATTATTGTTAAACAATAGGGCTTGACTAATGACATACAAAAAATTATTAAAAAGTTAAAACCCAAGATGGCCTCCGACATCAAATGCCGGATATATTCGTCAAATTAAGCAAATATGGCTTTGCCCCCTTTTACCCCCACAATATTGGGTTTGACTAGTAGAATGCAGAATTAACTATAAACAAGTCAGAACACTATATTCGGTTGTGCCGAATCTTTTATACCCACCACCAATTTTGTGTACTTTTATAGCACAAAATTTATTATTTGATTATTAAAAGTAATCTCTTTATAATAAAATATGTATCCCTTTCTTTGTATAACTTCGATATGCTAGTAAAATGTTTTTGTAAATTTGGCCTTTCAATGAAAGTGGGCGTTAAATTAGGCGTGTTGAAGTTGTTTCTACTAATGAATGCTAATTAGATGTTTAAATATAGTCCTTTATTCTTCCAAAAATTTTGTCACGAGAGAATTTATATGAATTTAAGATAAAGCGTTATATGGGAGGTAAGCGTTTAAGAGGGCATGCTACCTTCATTTTCTGACATAACAGTGGCATTGACTAGAAAGCTATATGTGCAGAACTTCATAATTATACCTCTAATTCTCTAGGTTTTATGAGCTTTAAAATTTCATTGCCTGTAGGTTCCGTGAAAAATGGGCGTTTAAGTAGGCGCGCCAAAGTAGTTTCCGCTAATAAATTTAACACAGAAGTTTTAATATAGAGTCTTTTATTCTTCCAAAATATTTATTCATAGAGAAATTATATGAATTTAAGATAAATCGTTATATGGGAGGTGGGCGTAAAAATGGGCGTGTTACCTAAATTTTCTAACATAACAATGGCATTGACTAGAAGCATATCTGTAGCGAATTTCATCATCATACCTCTAATTTTTCAGGTTTTATGAGCTTTTAAATTTCATTAACAGTAGATAACGTGAAAAGTGGACATTATAGTAGGCGTGTCGATGTTGTTTCTGCTAATAGACTCAACTCTTATACTCCTAGAGTCCTTTATTTTTCCAAAAACTTTACTAATAGAGAAATTATATGAATTTGAGATAAAGCGTTACGTGGGAGGTGGGCGTGTCACATTTATTTTCCGTTAGAACAAAGCATTTGACCAAAAAGCCATGTGTGCAAAATTTCAGAGTCGTACATCCAATTTTGTTGCTTTTATGACGTTTTTGTTTTTAAATATACCGAAAAATACACTGTGCGGTATAAATTTTCGTACATTTTGATCGATAACTCCTCTCCTAATGCATAGATTTAAATAATTTTCAGGAAAAAATATTGTTTTTACTCAGGAAATATATACTCGAAGTTTCATGAGTCTACGTTAATGCGTTTGGACACAATTCCATTTTATTTGATGTTGGAAGGACACGGTTTTTTCGACCTACTCTTGCATTACGAGCTATAACTCTCTTCCCAATATTTCGATTTAGCCCATTTTCAATACCAAACAAACAAAATGTATACCCCCACCATTTTTTGGTGGCGGGTATAAAAAGTTATAATCCAAGATTGCACACTAAACAAAATGAGGGCTAATTTTTTTCAAAACCCCATCTATAAGGGTATTGATTGCAAGGGCTTCACTGGAAGAATACTGCTAATGATATAAAAATTAAAAATCAAAAGTGGCGCCACGATGTATTTATAATACTAATGTACATGATGGTGAAGGGTATTATTTTAGCATTCTTACTTGTTGTTATTTTTATATATTTACTTCTACACGTATATTTATGTCAAGGCAAATTAATGCATCAGGTAGTCTGTATTCGTCAGCTGATAATTTTTTGTTTTCTTCACTTATTTTAAACCTTAACCATCAAAATTCGAAAAACAATTCTCTCACGTCTCTCATTTATTTCAAGTGTCAAACTTCATACATAAAACATATATCTAAACAAAATATTATCTCCGAACTGCGATTATCTAATGAATAAATTATAACTTGATTTATATAAAATTCAAAACAAATTGAAATACAAATCTAATGAATCTGGCGTTGCGAGACATTTCTGTAGAAGTATCGATATACATATATAGATTACATTTTATTAAAATCAAAAATTAATGATATTTTTCTAAATTATATAAATATATATCAGAAATTTTTTATATAAAATGTATTGACTTAAAATGGCAAAATAATAAAATACCATCTATATTGAATTCAAATTATTGTTTTTTTTTTCAAATTTAATTAAATAATTAAAACAAAAACAAATGCTTATTCTTCAATATTCCGCATTACTCCAGTAATATATTTCGAAATGCTAGATAGGCAACTGTTCCGGTGCATGTGCTGGGCTTATTGGAAACACAACCATTTTTCGCGACATCAAAATATGTTTGACCGGGGCACTCATAAATAGGACCATACCAGACATTAGCAATCTCAATACAACTAACGTATCTATAGTAAAGAAGAAGTCAATTGAGATCACATAATTGTTCTCTATAATCCACTACAATATCAACTTACTGCCTACAAGTAGTTTGAGGATTTGTACCGACGGGATAGCGACCTTCTTTCTGAATGAGTTGACAAAAACCATTAGGATCATGTGCTGGTGATGGTGTTGTAGTTGTAGTAGCCTCAGTGGTCGTAGTAGTAGGTGTTGGGGTAGGATCGTCACGATAGGAACAAGTAGGTGAAGTCTAATACAATTTAAATAATTTACATTTTCAAATAAATAGTTTTCTAATTTTGTAGAAAATTAATTTTACTAACACTACCACAAATGTTTGGATCATTGATATTGCAGGTATAGTCACCCGTACATTGGCCCGTCATTTCTGTTAAGCTGGTTCCGCCCAAACACAAAGAAAATGACTGTGTGCCCGTACAGGCAAATGTTTTACTCGGATTACATTTGTTACAAAAATTACAATCCTTAAGGTTTTCCGTTTTTGTACAGCCTCCGAGTATGGAACAGAAGTAACCCTCATTGCATTCAAATGAACGACCGAACGGCTCTCCATCATCACAATCTTTATATTCTGTTTGCGATAAACAGGCTGTACTTGTGGCAGCGTTGCAGGCATTACATTCAGAATTAACTTCTAGGGAGTGATTCAATATGTGTAATAGTATTGAAAACTGTAGATGAAAGAAAAAAAAATACTGAATTTTCTTTTGCTAAGTGTTAAAAAGGCATTACTTACCCAGTTAAAGAACAAAAGTTGTCGCATTCTTGTTGCTCTAAAATAGTGTTCAAAATAGCCCTAAAGATACTGAAAGATGAATGGAATGTAATTAGATATTGTTAGCTTTTTATATAAAAATGAAAAACAGAAAATCATTGGTGGCAACGGGCTTAGATGTGCACTACGTTATCAAATGTTAAAATTATTAGGGTACGCCTAAGATCTATGTTAAATTCTTAATATAACCTTTTCTTTTGTAAAATTAATTAAATAATTTAATTTTAAAAAATTAATTATCATATATTTTTCTTACGGATATTATATGAATTTATATAAGAAAACTTAATAATCAAGCAGAATTGTGCATGCATGGACCACCATAATTAAATATTTTTATTTTATTTTTAAATTGGTTTTTTTCATATTAATCTTTTCTTCAAAGCAACAAAACATTTGGGGGATTCACAGTAGTGTCATAAAATCATATGTCCCATAATAATAGCATGAAAAATTAAGACTATTGTGAACAACCCCTCATAATTAAGTGTGCTATTTTGAATTTAAATCTGCTCATGTAAAACAATTGTAAAAATAAATTATTTCTTTCATAATGCCAAAAACAAGTGAAAAAAACAAAATAATAGCCAGTTTCTGCGAAAAGTACATTTTAGATGTTGTAATGGCAGACTCAAGTAAATAATTAACAAATAAATTAAATTTTGTTTGATAAACAATAACAGCAGAGTCCTTATCCGATCTTATTTGACGTCACCAGTGATTTGTTATCAAAAATTAGCAACTGCGCTTGAATTTGGATGTCGGCCCGATAAAATTATACAATGAACGGCGACGGCTAATAAAAACTATTGCGGCTTGGCTTAACCGTTTAGCACAGGTCTCTGCTTATTAAATACGACAGCACAATAAACATAGCGTACAAAGTTCTATTATTATAAGACCCTTTCTGTTTGAAAAGCAACAACAACATTTTTAAACCATTGTAAAATTTTAGAACTATAGGACAATATGACATGATAAGACACCTTGTGAATCACCCAAATATGTTTTTGATTGCTTGCAAATGTATTAAAATAAAAAAAAATATATATGGCAACATTGTTGATCAAATTAGTCACTTAAAATTAGAGCTTAAAAAAATGGGTTCTAAAAATAATATAGAATATTTTTCGCGACTTTGCTGGTCGCCACAAAGTTTCATGTTATTCCTAAATCTCACTGGATCAGCAAAAACAATCTTTAATTTAAAAGTTAAGCCTATAAACAGTCAACAGCAAATCTAAAACGAGGAAAAAATATAAAAAAAATCGAAAACCTCTTTTAATTGGAAGTTTAAATTGTCACTTTCTCTCTGCTTTGTCTTTGATACCATAAGTATATGGTCGAACGATGAATTTCGCCCAATACCACGAATTCGTTGGTAAAAATTCGCTTTGTAAATTCGTCGTATGGAGCACACTAACGACGAAAAATAAGATCTTTTATAGTTAAAAAGTTTTTCATTGTTTATGCAAAGAAAAAACAAAATTATCAAAGAATTTAAATTTTTGTAAAACTCAACAAAATAATAAATATAATTTCTCCTGCCAATATTATTAAAAATTTTGTTTTCGCATAACAGCTAATAGTGTGACCATACTAATAAAAATTGCACCTATAAATCTCAAACATTTACAAAAACACAAATAAATTTTTTTTTAATTTACTAATTATCTAGGATATTCTCCCAATAGTTTTCAAAATTTTTGTTTTTATTAGTTTTTGGGTGTAAGCTTAGGTTTGGGAAAAATAAAAAAATAAAAATTAATAAAATTGCTGGTTGGGTTTATGAGGAAGTTTTTATTTTTGTTTCTGGTTTTATTTAAAATTCTCATATTGTTTAAGACAATTTTAAATAAAGCTTGTAACATTTTTAAGCTTTTTCTTAAATTTTGTGGTTTAAAGGTCTACTGATGATCTGACACAAGCACCAGTGAAATGCATATAGACCAGCTGAAACCCAACAACCAATAAAAACTAACATTTTTGTATTAATTTTTTTTATATATTTTTTTAAGTTCTGTGAAATAAAAATATTTTTAAAGCTTAAATTAATTTTGGTTTTAAAAATTATTTAAAATAAAACCAAATATTACAAATATGGTCACATTGTACCAAGTTGTTAGTCGTTCGCCAGCGTAAGAAATATAAATAAATCTATTGTAGATTTCCCGCGTATAGCCAATTGCTACCGACATCGTATTTTTGATGAATATTCTCGGCAAAAGTTCGTATTTCTTTCCAGTTGTGCGCCTAGACTAAAGCGATCTTTAAACAAAATTAATTTCTTTACAAATTACTCTGTTTAGTTTTTCTTTTGTTACGTACATATGATTTATCTATTATGATGTGCTTATGAGTTATTAGCAACTATTAGTGCTTATAACTCAAAAATTACTAAACTGATTTTAGTAGGATCCAGATTTCTTTAAAATTGTGTTTTTTTTTTTTTTGTTAAAATCAGTTGTATAATGTGAGCCTTAATTGTGTGACCAGAAATCGACTTGCCCATTAATATCTCAAACTCTCTCTTTTTTTTACAAATTATTTTTTTTAAATGATTTCCTTGTGTAGAGTGCATAATTCCTATTTACAGCTAATTTAAAAAAATTTTATTTTATTTACAAAATAGATTGTAAAATTGTTATATTTCCACTTTGTTTACAACATGTCAAATATTTGCCTTAGATTTCACTTTAAGTGATAAAGTAATATATCAAGTGTAATGTCATATATGACTATTTTTATTGATATTAGTTTCCAAGAAGACTATGTCTGCTGTAAAAAAAAAATTATTGATACAATATTTAATTTTGTGCAAAATTTTGAGAGATACCATTGCTTGTCCTATTCATTATTTACCATCCGATTAGGTCATACCGTCAACTGTTAGTGAAAATGATATTTAATTTTCTCTTAAAAGGGGTTATAAATGGTTTTCCAATAAGAGTGATATGATTTCCTTAAAAAAACACATTCTTATTGTTAAGGAAATTCAAAAGTTTTTTATTAATGTGAAGTACAATCGAGACAATTACGTTTAAAAAAACGCCATTCAAATGATGAACCCAACTTTCGAGCTCTTTTTCCACAAGAAGAAATAATTGTAACCTTACAGGAGAAGGAAAAAAGCGTAATAGAAACTGTATTATTGAAATTTAATAAAGTATTAATAGCGGAACTCACTCTTTGATGCAAACTACCCTAGCAAGTCGTGCAGGCCGCAAGTCTATAAAACAACTTTTGCATAACTACAAAAACAAAATATATTTAAGCGCAATTTTCAAATTCAGGATTTAAAATCTCCACAATTTCAATTTCATCCATGGCATTTAAAAAAAAAATGATATACTTTTCCGTTGATTTAAGCATTGTAATTTATTTAAAATTAAATAATTTTCTTTTCGGAAAATATTAAAACACAGAATCTTACTTATTAATTTCAAAAAAGATTTGTTGTTGCTTAAATACCTAAAAAATCAGCTGTTGTTATAAGTTTGGAATAAATATGAAAAATGCACTCACGCTTGGTAGCAAAAAATAATTGCATTTTTGCACTAATTGCAAGAATGCTACCAAGAGTGAATTCCGCTACTATAATGTAAATCACTTGTAAAACTGTTATTTTTGATACTATTGTATTGAATATCTTTGTCGTTGTGTATTTGTATTTGTGAAATATACTAGAATCACTCAAAAACTCAATTTCGTTAAAAATACAAGTTAGGGCCTTTTTACTTGTGACCTTTGATGGTAAGGTAAGACATTAGATAGAATAGCCAATTAACTATTGATCTCCTACCCAGGTCAAAAGTTACGAATATGGCAACTCTAATTACGAATGAAGTAAGATTAACACCAACAAAGTACTTGTTTACAACAACCGTTGTAGACAATATGTATGACAACATAAGGTCTCAGCTAACGGATCGGTATATCAAATATATATATCGTCTAAATTTCTTGCAGACACTTTTTAACGTTAGTTTAGGGTTTGTTTTTTTTATAAAAAAGTGATCTCAAGCTTAAATAAAAATCAAATATATCAAATATAACTTTAAAAAACTTCATTTATAACCCTAAACTAACGTTAAAAAAGTGTCTGTAACCGGCCGAATTTTGCAGTGAAGCGGTTTCTCCGTTTGCGTATTATATTCTTTAGTGGTAAGAAAAATCCAAAAAGACAAATAATGGGCAATGCTCTGATTTTCGAGTGAAACTAAATTGTTCGGTATTGTCATTGTAGCGTTATTATTGTTATTATAGAGGTTAATATTTCTTTGTAAAAATTATATTTATTTTTTAAAACAATATTATGAGAACAATTTTAGTTGAAGAAAAATTAACGAAAGAATGATAGAAAAAAAATTACAATAAATATTTTTTAAAAAATGTTGCTTAAATTAAACAAGTGTATTTGATTCACCACACTACCCCCTTAGCATCAATTCTTGAGGAAATTGCTGATGCATTGTTGAATTCCAAACTGGAAATTGTTGCGGGCTGAGTCATTTCAATAATTTTGTCTGCTTGTGATGCTAATTTATTGACATCTTGCTGTTCACTTATCGCCAGGATTGCTCGAACATTTTCAGGCAGTTGCTCAAGGAAAATTGACCGGATTACTTTTTCTCCAACTTGTCCTTGTCCTAAATTTTGTATCGTGCGCAAAAATTGTGAAGGCTTTTGATCACCTAACACTTGACCACTTAAAAGTCGTTTAAGTTTTCGTTCATCAGATTCAGAAAATAATGAGATAATTCTTGATTTTAATGTCTCATACCTGTTTCCTGTTTGACCATTATCCAGCAAATCACTGACAAGATCAAGTGTACCTGGATCGATGTTAGCAACTAAATAACGGAATTTTGTTTCGTCTGATGAGATTCGTTGCAACCCGAATATCGTTTCAACTTGAAAAAACCATACTTTTGGATTCTTTTGCCAAAATGGAGGAAACTTGATTGTTGAAGCTTCATCAATTTGGACATGTGATGAGCATTATTGGCAACAAATCCTGCTGCTGGTGATGCTGTTGTTAGTGGTTCGTTTTGAGTATTTTGAGCTTGATTAATCGAATCTCCTGCTCCGACCGATGGTGAATAAAATAAAGCCATTGTTCGTTGTTGGGGTCACCAAATATAGAGGTTAATATTTCTTTGTAAAAATTATATTTATTTTTTAAAAAAATATTATAAGAACAATTTTAGTTGAAGAAAAGTTATCGAAAGAATGATAGAAAAAAAAATGACAATAAATATTTAAAAAAAAAATGTTGCTTAAATTAAACAAGTGTATTTGATTCACGACATTATCAACAATGCTATGGCCATTCCAGATTTGTTAATTTCTCTCTGAATACAAAACAGAAAGGACTATGTATGTGCCGTTTCGTAGCAGAGATCGAATTTTGTCCATGACATTAAAAAAAACCTTATAAATCTATATGGTATAGGGTATCATTTATAAAAATTTTTTAAATTTGATTTAATAAATTTTTAACGAAAAGCTCTGTGGGGTACCACTGTTACTCATGCAATTTTTTATTTAATTATTCTACTTTTCAACTAAATTTTATACATATTTTTACAAAAATAAAAAAAAATTACATAATAAAGAAAATAAATAAATAAATATTAACCATATTATCATAAACTAAACAGATTAGATAAAGAAACAAAGATCAAAATAAAGAAAAAAAATTGCATTAAATAAAATGACTGCGCAGTTGAAACAATTTAGTTGCAAGTCTTGTAAGTGAGAAGAAACATGAACGTCAGGATAATACTATTGCAAGTAAATTATACTCAGTTATAAGAAAATTATTTAAAATACAATTCAGTTTGTCATTTTGTAATAAAAAAAACTGAAAAAAAACAAACAATTATAGTCATAATGTAGTCAAACGTAACTGTTTTAACTCTTGTAGATTTTATCTTTAATTTTGATAAATGTCAAACAATTGAAGGCAGAATGTAACGTGTGTTCGAGCATAAATCAAATGGCATGTGTTTCTGAAACACAATATCAATTTTGTGTGAATAGTGCACCCAGCGGTGCGGTCAATACATGTCCCACCAATTACGTATGTTCGACAGCAACTGCCGCCATCTGTCTACCAAACGCAGCGGGTGTAGAGGCAACTTGTAGTGATTGCAATAAATGTGATTTAAACTTGATATTCGCATGTACGGGCGTAAGAACCTATGCCTTGTGCTTAGGGCAAACTACACCTTCAACGGTGACCGGTACTTGTGGCACCAATCAAGTGTGTAATATTAATACCGCCCAAATATGTGGAGATGCTACGACTGGAGTATGGAAGAATTTTTTATTTTTGTGTAAACAAAAATTTTCTTGATTTTGTTTTTTTGTAGTTAACAGCTACTTGCCCTACTGGTGGAGCAACTGCTACAGTTACCACAACTACAACGAGTCCAACGTTTACAGTACCTACCACGGCACCTACTTACGCTCAATACTTTTGCTCAGTTATGCGAATAAACACACGTTTTCGAATGCCATCAAACATCGATAACTCCTGTCGAAGGTAAATATCGTTAATTCAGTTTTATTAATTCCTTATTTGTACAGCATTTTCTTTACAAACAATTTGTGATATAATTTTTTTTTGGGTACGAATACTTAGAAACCGGTTCATTCTTTCATGGATTTGAAATTCGTTTAATCTTTCGTGTAAACGTTAACACATAAGCAAACCACATGTATGCAAACAAAACAAAAAATAAGCAAAGGAATGCGTGTTAACAGCAATTGTTGTTGTAAAGACTGCGTTATGTGTATGGTCTAAAAACAGAATAAAGAGAGTGTAACAATTTAAACTCCCGTTTTAAAGAGGGTTTGCGTACTATATCTTTTTTTGTTTTGTTTTAAATTTCACACAGTTCACAGTTAATTTAAGTAACTTCAAAATTTAGGATTGTATTTCATGATCATTAAACATTTTGGCGAACAGCAAAGTGGTTCGAACTCAGCTAGTATTTATAAGTAAGCTATTTTCAATTTAACACTTTTTAGTAAACGGGATCGACAATTTTTAAGAACTATCTAATTGTGTGAATTCTAAAGGGTGTCTCAATAAAAATTCATTTTTTAAATTTAGGGTAATTTTTTGCGGCAACGCTGAAATTTGGCAGCTGACGCATATCTTTATTTAAAAAAAAAGTGAATTGTGAAGACTTATTACAAAAGTTTCCAAAGATACGTTAGGGCCGCTCGTAAGCTTCGTAAAATTTTAAGATGAGAAAAATGGTCAAAAGTCGAGGAAACTGGCTAGTAGGTCTCTTAAGGCTTATACGACATAAGCCGAAATAGAAGCAAATACTTCCGTCTACCAGATCACAACACTATTTTTCAGGCTGAGATCATGGCGATTACGGAAGGAATTAAATGGATAAAGGAAACGAATAGCGAAACCCCGATTCGTATCTTTACAATGCAATGCAAGAGCGAGATAAACTCAAATGCAAATTGTGAACATCTGGAGATAATATGGATACCAAGCCATCACGGGCTGATCGGAAACGAGAAAGCCGACATATTTTCCAAAATGGGAGCTCTTCTGAGTACTATAACTTTGGAGAACGCCAAACCCCTTAAACGATTTAAGGATGAACTTAAACGTTGGGCGATGGAGGAACATGTCAGAAAATGGCAAAGCACTGATGTCGGTAAGGTGACAAGAACACTATGGGGTGATCCAAATCTTGGGAAATCAAAAGAGATTCTGAGACTTAGTAGACCTACACTTAGGAAACTAACCAGTGTAATTACAGGTCATACGGAGTTAAGAACCCATCTAGCTCGCATGAGATTATCTGAGGAGACAACATGTAGAGTATGCGAGGAAGAGGATGAGACTTTGGTACACTACCTCTGTAATTGTCCTGCGTTTGGGCATATTAGGCGCGAGAATTTTACAGTGGATACTATGCCGAACTTGAAATACCTGGGGAACTCGAACTGGAGATCTAAAGGGTGTTTTTTTAAGCCCGATAGAACTTGAAATTGTAAAAAATAACACAAAAAATTAAATTGTAATCAAAATTTTTTTTTTATTCGAAAGATCAATACGTGACATTAACATTTGAAAATGATTTCGGGCATATGGGCACCGCGGCTGTTCTTGACGAAGCGCGTTCTGGACGTCCAATTTTGGGCAACTTTTTCGAGCACTGCTGGCCGTATGTCACGAATAACACGAACAATGCTGGCCTCCAAGGCGTCAATTGTTGCTGGTTTATCAGCATAAACCAGTGACTTCACGTAGCCCCACAGGAAATAATCGAGAGGTGTCAAATCGCACGACCTTGGAGGCCAATTGACAGGTCCATTTCTCGAAATCAACTTATCGCCAAATTTTGATTTCAATAAGTCGATGGTTGCGTTCGCCGTATGGCACGTAGCGCCATCCTGTTGAAACCACATCTCCTCCGGATCAATGTCATCCATATTTTCAAACAAAAAATCATTGATCATGGTGCGGTAACGATCTCCATTGACCGTAACGCGAGCTCCGGCCTCATTTTTGAAGAAATAAGGTCCGATGATGCCACCAGCGTGAAAACCGCACCAAACGGTGCATTTTTCTGGATGTAATGGAGTCTGTAGGGTCTCTTGTGGATTGGTCTCACTCCATATGCGGCAATTTTGCTTATTAACAAACCCGTTAAGCCAAAAATGCGCCTCATCGCTGAACACAATTTTGCGATAAAATTGGACGTCCAAAATGCGCTTCGTCAAGAACAGCCGCGGTGCCCATATGCCCGAAATCATTTTCAAATGTTAATGTCACGTATTGATCTTTCGAATAAAAAAAAAATTTTGATTACAATTTAATTTTTTGTGTTATTTTTTACAATTTCAAGTTCTATCGGGCTTAAAAAAACACCCTTTATAAGGAGCTACATTGAGGGGACTGGGTTCTTGGACTAATCCGTTATTTATGAGATATTATGTTTATGGTTTTTGTTTGGAAATTCCGTTTTCCACATGGAGCGAACAACATGCCAACTGGGCATAAGTGCATACCTGTCATGGGTTTGGGCTATTAATGCCCCTCCTTTTCAACCTAACCTAAAGATGATGTCAAAATTGCAGTGACTATGAACGACACTCGATAGACGAACAATATAACAAAGTTCTTGTTGCCTCAACTAGACGGTAAGGAACTGGAAAACATGTGGTTGTAGCAAGACGACGCCACCTGCCACATGGCGCATAAAACAATCAATTTCTTGCAGCAACGATTTCCAGAACAAACTATCTCAAGAAATTCTAATGTCAACGCCATGCAATTTCTTGCTTTGGGTTTTTGTGAAATCTTGGATTAATGCGATGAATCAGAAGCAATTTCAGAGCTCAAATCCGAGATCCAACGCGTCACAAAGTGGGATTTTTTTGTGCAATAAGTAACTTTTTCGGCACATAAAACTTAAAAATGTAATGATGCAGTTTTCTTAAAAATTGATTCACTATGAAGAATCCATAAATTGTAACCCCGAAAAAACGTTAATTTGTCTTTGAAATAATAAAGTAAAGTAACTTATAAATGTTGGTCCAAAATATTAAAAACTATTTACGCACTTCTAAAGTGCTTGTACGTAAGATAATTTTATTGCTCTGATTTAAATAGTGATTCTTTTCAAATATAGCATTTTCTGCGTATTTAAAAAAAAAATTAGAAAGTTCCCTTATGTGGTTTAAAAGAGATGATAGAATGAAATTTGTTCTATAATGTGCCGTGATTGCAAACTTCCTTGGAAGAAAAAAAAAGGTTGCTCGGTCGTGCTAGGTCCTTCCGCTATAATAAAATAAAAGGTAAGACTCCATGCTATCAATTAAAAAAAAAAGTTTTAATAATTAATAATCTTTTATAAAATCATAAAATTTGTCTTCAAATTCATGAAATTTTTAATTTAATTTTTAATTTTCATTTCATTAGTTTTGGTAAAGAAACAAAAAGTTGGGGAAAAAAAATATAATATGGGTTCTATGGGCGGTGAGTGGTGGGCTTTAATTGAGATAATAAACTCTCTGTGCCAAATTTCAAAATCTTTCGGCCAAAAATAAATTTTGGGTTCTATGGGCGGTGGTTAAAGGGCATGGCCAATTTTGATGAAACTTTATATTTTTCTTAATTAAGCTAACCAAAGGCTGTGTGCCAAATTTCAACATTCTACGAGAACTCCTTATATTTTTTGGCAAACATTGTATGAACAAATCCCTCTGTGCGTCATCGGTGAGATACAGCTCGATCTTGTTGAAAAAGTTGTGGCCTGCAATTAGAGTCGTAGGCACCATAACTTCATATTATGCTTCATGCTAATTCAGAACGTGCTGTCTTTACAATCCAATTAAAAAATCACCAGGTGTTTTTATTTTGAAATGAAAACTGCATTCTTATTGAGACACCCTTTATATGAAATTTTTGTCTGATTTTACACAAACTTCATTTATTTATTTTTACTGAAACAAAATGTTTTTTAATAAGAGTTACAATTCCTTAACAAAAATGTTTAAAAATTTTACATTTATTGAAGGCAATTTTTAATAAATTCTTTGATTCATTACAAATATAAATTTTGTTAATATTTACTTTGTTTTAACTTTTAGATATATTTACTGCTTTCGTACCACGGCTGGAATTTGGTCTGGTCAAATTTATACCTGTGCTGGCTCGACCTATTTCAACCCCTCCTCACTTTATTGTGTGAACACGAGGCCTACCAATTGTTAACAATTGTTGCATTTAAAAGTGGTAAATATTTAATTAATTTTTAAACATTATTTTTATAAAAAATTATTGTAAAAAGTTATTTAGGTCTATTTTAATAAAATTGTTTTTAGATTTGTTGCATTTTATTTAATGTTTTTTTTTGGATTGAATTACATGCAATAAGTGGGTTTATTGAAACCACATTTTTGATGTTGAATATGAAAGTACGTCCCCAAAATGCAATTATATTCGATACCCTTCATTATGCCATTGAAGTACAAGCAAGAGATGTATCTGAAATAATTTTCTCTTTATAAAATATTTAGTAAAAGTAAAGTTGATTAAATATTTTAGGTAATAAAAGAAAAGCCTATGCAGGGTATTATCGTATTCTTTTATTCACAAAACCCTTAGTATTTTGTATTGTCTATTCAAATAAACAGTTGTTTATTCCCAGTGGAACACACTTTTGCTAAACGGTTTAACGGTAAACATAAAACCGTCAAGCAAATAAAAAATCTGGAATGGGAAAGTTGATAAAAATGTTTCTTTTGTAGACATGAAAAATGTTTAGTTAATATTTTTAGTAGATTAAAAACAAATTTTTAAACATTAAAGTTGAAAGAATAATTTAGTTTTTTTTATTTTGAGAGCAACAAGTTTTTCGATACCAAAAATATATCACATTTCCCAGCCCGGTATAAATCCATTACAACATTTCTAAACCATATAAGATTAAGCTCTCTTTTATAGTGAAAATTACAAACTAAAAGCCTGCTATGCTGTTAACTAATATAAAAAAGTAGTATCGATACAACAATACAAGGGTATTGCGAATTGAACACATAACTAACATATCACCATATCGCAATAACAATTCATAATTTTAAAAACGACTCAATTACCTTCTGCAATGCGAATCATTTGGTATGGCGGGATACAAACCCACCGAACGTTGTTGTTCACACACTTCGTTCGGTGTTAACATTTTATGTTCGGGTTTTTTTGTGGTTGAATTCATTAAGGGCGATGAGGTCGATGTCGATGTAATGCCACCACTATTGTCAACAATATCACAGGTTACGTTTTCAACCATTTCCTCAGGAACACAAACGGCATCGCTAGCACCATGACATACATAATTCGACGGGCAGGAACCAATTTGTCCTGTTGGGCGAATGGCACCGTAACACATTTGAAATGTAGTGCGACTGTGGCAAGCAAATAAATAATTACGATGGGCAGAACACATGCCACACAACGAAGTATCGCCACAACTGGGTGGACGTTGTGATGACGTCTGAACGCAAATTGCGTTCAAGTCAGTGCAATCAAAACCATCCTTACAATGATACAAAATACTCTTATTGGGTTCTTCATCTAGAGGGAAATGGGAGGAAATATGATTAAATTGTGACGGATTTCAAAAGCACATTATAATGACCTCCGAAACATAAATAATATGAAGAGGAATTTATACAGGCTGCCTCATTCGACTGGCATACATTACACTCCGCTGTTAAATGGATGACATACACAGCTGTGATTAGAAGAATTATCTGTAAATCAGTTCAAAGTGAAGTTTATTAAATAATTTAAATAAATGGTTTATGTAGAATAATTATAATTCAAAAACCTTACCTGCCACATCACTATTTGTAAGTTTCCAAGCTTGCACTTAAACATTTTTTTTAAACTATTTTTAGTTTTCTTGGTTTAATCAATTTTCTTATTTTTAATTTTTGCAATTTCTAGTTGTGTTCTCTCTAGGTCCGAACGCTTTAACTGTTTCCGTTGTACTACCAGTCCAAATTCATTATTTAGTTAATTTTGTAGTTAAAATTAGAAAAGAACAAAACTATTTTTGTAAGACTTTCTTTGCTAAAGTTAAGCGTTAAATTGACAATTCTATTCTAATGATGGTGTTAATTTATTTATTAGCACTTCACTTAGTTGTTTTTTCCTTCTTGTTTAATGATTGAATTGTTAACACACTTAGAGATGGTAAAGCAATTTCATAAGCAATTAAGCGTTGAATACTGAGGTTCGAGGAACTCTTTTTTGATAATTAAATTTAGTGATGAAGCCAAGTTTGGGCAAACTAATCATGTTACTAAATAGAAATATCACTTTTGAAAATGAAGTGGCTTACAAACGATTGGCTAACAACATATTAAATCAATAGGGTTCACTTTAAAAAGGTTCTAGTGAGATATAAAGAGATATTGTTATTAACTTATTCGTGCCTCAATTGGACACGCCGAGAGCATTTTAACATGGCGAGTTTCAGCGCCTTGGTATTAAAAGGAGTTTGAAAATATATATTTAAGGCAGACCTACAGACATCAGTAAGCCCCTAGAACTTATTTAAGACTGTTTATTGGTAAGGTCTCTTGGGAGAACATGTGGGCCTGTGGTATATTCTCAAATGGAAAATCAGCGTAGGCGGTGGTTTAAAGACAATTTAATGCTCGTCATTCCTTCGGACTTTTAGCAACATTAATAAAGACCAGCGATTGAATGACTGATGCTCGCAGAGGTAGCGGATCTGCGAACTTCGGGCAAAGATAAGCCTTTTAACAGAGACTGCAAATAATACTCTGTCGCTGTTCAACATCTTTTTCCTAGCAACGAAAAAGTAAATCAAGAGTTTAGATAATCCCGAGCTCCTGACCAAGGTCATTACTAGGGTGATCGATTATTCGACTTTTTTTTCAAATAGTTTGAAATTAAGAATTAAAAAAAAACCGGTTGCTATTTTTAAAATTTAAAAATAACCGGTTAACCGGTTCGAATATATAAAATATAATATTTAAAGAAAAAATTAAAAAATATTGTAAAAAAGATTATAATAAAAATTATATCTAAATATAAAAATTTTTACAGTTTATATACGTTTGGCTGCACAATAACGCAATAGCTGACATGAATGAAGTTGACTAATTTGGTTTTTATTAGTTGAATTTAAGGACAACAGGTACTTTTTACAAGTAAAATAAATAGAAACAATAAATTAATACACAAATAAATAAGACTTTTTATAAGGCTGTATAAAATTTCATTTTAAAAATTGTTTCTTATACTCCTGATAGACAGAGACATACGAATATAGGCATAAACTAGTTTGTCCGATGGTTTAATTGAAATTTAATCAGCCAAGTTTATGCTTAAATTACCTTTAACTTTTAACGTTAGGCTTATATCCTATAAAAAAATAATATTTAAGCTCAATTATTTTTGTTATTTTGCATTTGTTTTTTAAACAACAAATACATTTTTTACAATATTATGGAAGAATATTTACAAGTTTTTATTTTCTGATTTTTGGAAATTTTTCGCGTACTAAATATATTCTATGGTACAATTTGTTACAAAGATATATGAAAATAAACTTTAAAGAATAAAAAAACCGGCTTTTTCGGATAAAGAGGAAAAACCGGGTTTTCTACCGGTTGTAAAACCGAGTCGATCACCCTAGTCATTACACATAAGCCGCGAGCATAATGTAAGAAGAATTTCCACCCCACGGTAAGGCCACAGTCGGTACTCGGTGCCGGGTGCTGACGTTAACCATTATTGAGGTTGTATTTCTAGCAGAATGAAATTATACGGCTTGCGATACAATTAATTTACTGAAGGAAAATTTTTAACGTTTAATCGTAGCGTTATTGTTTAAATACAACCCGATTTATTTTCAATGGTGTGCACGTGTGATAATTTGACCGTCACATCAGTCGCATCTTCAGACTTTATTTCTCAGTTTAAGAAACCCGTTTATAATAGAAATAATTTACAATTCGAACAATGACTCTTTTAGATTTTATTTTAATTTTTGTCATCTCTTTAAACTATCACATTATTTATTCATCACTATTTGTTTTGCTAATACCCAAAAACAATTCAAAAAAATTCTTAAATGCATATTTAAAAAGAATCTTTATCTTTTAAAAAGATAACTTACCATGCGAAGTTATAAATTAATGTTTCTGTGAAAAACAGAGAAGCGTAACAGCGATATTGCTGCAAATTAAGATCTTATTATATTTATAAAATATTTAGATAAAATAAAGGAACTAACAAACAGCAGAAACACTATTAATACTTTTTATCTTCAAATTGTTCTAAATTTAACATTACACTTTGATGAGCGAGCAGTGACTACAAGGTCCCTTCCTAATGCATATACTAAGAAGGACTTAGTTTACATTTAAGTACATTTTCTAGGTTTGGCTGCTCCGCACAAGCCGCTCCTAGGATTGTAAAATAGATTTACTGGGCAAGCTATGATGGTTGCTTCCATGATACCATTTTTTCTAAAACAGTAGATGTACCTAAAATAAAATTTAGAAAAAAAATTTCTTTAAAATTTATCAAACAATTCAAAAATTTCAAGGTAAATTTTTATAAATGAAATACATTTTATACATTTTTTATACTTAAGGGATTTTTCTAAGAAATTCCATATAGAAAATAATTAACAGATTTTTAATGAACTGCAAATTTAAAACAATTAATTATATAAAACTAAATTGGAAAAAATTATATAGGGACTGATTCCAGCATATTGTGCGGTACTAACTGTTAGTCATACCTTAAGGCCAAGTTTTTTGCCCAACTTATTTTGACATTTCTTTGTCTCCCTATTTGACATATTCAACCATAAAGAGATACACAATTGCTCAGCGCGTTAATATTGTTGAAGCCTTTTACGAAAATGGGCGTTTAAATCCATATGCATGGCGTGCACTTCGCAATATTTTTGGTCGGCATATTTAACCAAATGTGTTCACATTCAGAAGAATTGTTCGCAAATGAATGAAAATAAATTTGCACACTTACAAGTTTCAAAAGACTGAAGAGCTAAAGCCTACTGACCATTTTAAGTGTCGTCAATACGCCTAAAGGTTGGTTGAACAGACAGAAGTGAATGGTGGTTTTTCGACGAGATACACTTCAACCTCAGTGGAATTGTTAACACGCCGAGTTGCATCATTTGGGCCAATGGGTTTATTGTTAAAAAGCCGATGCATTCACAAAGAGTGACTGTTTGGTCAGGTTTATTGGCTGGTGGCGTCATCGAGCCGTACTTCTTCGAAAATTGGATCGACCAAATAGTTACCGTGAATGGTATTCGCTATCGTGAGATAATAACGGAGTTATTGTGGACAGAAATTGAGGATATGAATATGTGATTCCCACTGGAACCACAACAAAACAATGGCTATTTTGCGTGAGAAATTCAATGGTTGTATTATTGCACACAATGGCGATGTTAACTGGCCACCACGGTCATGTGATGTGACACCGTTAAATTTCTTTCTTTGATCACACTTAAAAGAAAGAGTGTTCTTCACAAAGCCAACAACAACTAAATAGCTAAAGAATGATATAATTCGACAATATTGGTCAATGTCATTGAAAATATACCATCGGATAGAAGTAAGCCACCGAGGCCGTAGCAAGCATTTGGCCGATATTTTGTTTCGCACATAATTTTTATGGATCCTTCTTCTATCGTAATAAAAAATATTAAAATAATTTTCTAAAACCATTTTGTTTTTTTTATTTTATTATAACATCGTGCATTTTAGTTAGACCAGCTGTTGTATAAAATTGCAGATCCAGAAAACAGAAAATCACATTCATTGCCAATCGAATGGTTTAGTTCCTGCAATCGAACTTTGCATTTGTGATTATAAAATTGCTATTGCAAGAATCATACTTTATTAGTACTGACTACATATTCTAAATTAAAATTCTACTATCACAACTAAACTCTACGATTGGCAACGGTACTCACAACCGATATTATTTTCTCTGTGCAGAAATTACAAACGGAAAACGGTGTTGGATACAACAATAAAATGAGAGTGTTAAACTTTACTGTCGTCGACTTAATTATGGACCGTATTTTGCCTGGCTGACTTTTGCAGTCACAATTCTGTTTAGTCATTAAAAAGTTAAAAGAAAATCTGCTGCACAATTTGTTACGCACGACTAATTTCTTTGTTAACCCTGACTATTATGTGCAACTAACAAATTGGAATTTGTTCCAGTTTCAATAATCGAATTAAGCCCTTTTGATAGTTGTTTCTAGCACCTACCTTGTACAAGTGCCATCAGTATAAGGATATCGTCCCATAGCCGACCCTTGAGAGCATACAAGCGCTGAGGGATTTATAGTTGTTTGTAGAGGCGGTGGGGTGGGGGCAAATATAACAGTCGTCGTGATTTCTTCTGTTGTTGTAGAAATTTCTGTAGTGGTCGGTGTTGTAGTTGTTGTTGGTGGTAGCACATCAATGGCATCTTTTAAATCACAAATTTCGACTTTCCGTTCCATACATTGTGGCACACATGGTAATTTCTTTAGTTTTCCCAGTTCAACACTACAGATTTGTTTTGGGGGACATGAGCTGCGTATGCTGGAAAGCTGGCCGTTAAAGCACATGGTGAATGTGGTGCGACTAGTGCAAACATAAGCGCCATCAGCTGTTGTCGAATCGCTACACTTACCACAATTCGAGGTGTCACCACAAGCTGGCACAACATTGACGACCTCTGTAGTATCCATACATACACGACCATATTTTGTACAGATCTCATTCTTACCCAAACAAGAAAATAATGTGTTTTTATCTGGAACACCTAACAGACATAAGATTAGATAATGTTTGATTTATGTTGAGAACTTTCACACACTAATTACCTTGAAAACATGGATGAAATGCTTTTGCACTATTACAGGCTACACCATTATTTGGGTTACACTCGTTACAAATTGCATCGACCAATTGGATAATTCCAATACTTAATGCTACAACAAACTTAAGAATTGGGAAAAATATTAAAATATTTTTTCTTTTTTTTTTCTTTTTATTGTTTAACGTACCACCAATTTGAACATAATTGTTCTCCAAAATTTATTCAAATTAACTTAAAGCATTTCTTGTTAAATCTTTATTAACACTGAATTTCTTTTAGAGCCCGATTTTCATTTTTATATTTTTTAAACGTCTTTTCGTATGATCTTCACAGAAGTTTCTTATCTTTAAATCTTTATCTCCTTAAATCTTTGTACCGCGCAATGTCAATAAAAATATACATTTTATCGGCCATATTTATGCTCTTTTGTGTGCTTAAAAAAAAAATTGCTCTGCATTCTAGATAAAATTTAAATATGAAATTGTTAGTGCATTGTTTATTATCCCAAAATAATCTTACACACTGACTCTACTTAAGTGTTGTATAATCTTAATATACTACCTATCTAATTACAGTTAGAAACCTGTGAACATTGTCACTTTTTAATACAAATCGTTTTAATAATTTCCAAGAATTAAATCAAGGCATATTTAGAAGGTGTATGCAGCGCGACAACAAACACAGCACATGCATTTTGTTATTGTATATAGTACTGGAAAAGACCGGCGCGCGTTGCTACGCCTCTTAATGAATAAAAATGAATTCTGAATTTTAATTGAATATCAAGTGCAAAAACCTAAAAATAATAACTTTTTTTAATGGGCGTGGCACTGCCCACTTTTCTAATCACGGAACTGTATAGTCATGACAACTCAATATGTGTGTGCAAAGTTTCAGAAAAATCAATCTAGCACAAGTAGCTTAAAATTATAACTTACTTCTTATGGGCGTGGCGCTGCCTACTTTTCTAATCACGAAATTGTATAATCATGAGAGCTCAATTTGTGTGTGCAAAGTTTCAGAAAAATCGATCTAGTTCAAGTAGCTGAAAATTATAGCTTTTTTTATGGGCGTGGCACTGCCGCCCACCTTTCTAATCACGAAATTGTAAAGTCATAACAGTTCAATATGTGTGCAAATTTTCACAAAAATCGGTCCAGGGCAAGTACCTCAAAATTATAATTTTTTTTATGGGGGTGCCCTGCCCACTTTTTTAATCACGAAGTTATATAGTCATGACAGCTCAATATGTGTGCAAAGTTTAAAAAAAATCGATCTAGTGCAAGTAGTTACAAATTATAACTAATTTTTTATGGGCGTAGCCCCACCCACATTTTGCCACCCATAAACACTCCCTGGAATGTGTACAACAACTCGCCGAATTTTAAGTCCGATCGGTTTCACAGTTTCGGAGTCTATAGTTAACACACACACAGAGTTTCACTTTTATATATATGTCACATGTAATAATTTTTAAGTAACTTCAAAGTGAAGCCAACTGAAACTGCATAAATATTATTTGTTGAAGAACAAATTTAAAAAAATTAAGTTTGACAGATGCAGACAAATTACACTCGTCTGCAAAAAAATGTGTCCATGAACACAAATAGGTAAAATAGAGCAATCTCAACTTGTTGAATTTAAGTTTTCACGTAACACGTACAGATTTTTTTTTTTTTTTGGCATGGCTAATATATTCCCCTAAACAAGGTGACTACGCTAACTTATTTCAATATAACACTTTAACGGCTTGTTCGATTTGAAAGATGCGGAATAGGATTACCTATAAGTCAACGTTTCATAATTTTTTTCCATTTTCAACTGTTTTGGAGTTATTTAAAAACAAACAAAAAATATTTTTATTCAGAAACAAAAAAAAATCTTAAATGTAAAATATTTTACATTTTTATCCGTATTTGGAAAGCTATGAATACTGGGAATAAAATAAACCATAAATTATAGAAATCGATGCACAAATGCTGATTTTATTTACAATTAGGTGAAACCTACTTCGACAAACATTATGTAACACATTTATGAGAAACATACTTGCATTTTGCGGTTCAGGTACAAAACCACAACGTACTTATATTGCGCCAGAAAATCTTGGTGTGATATCTGATGATGAAAGATTCCACCAAGATGTTGAGTACATGGAAAAAAGATATAACGACAAGTGGTCCCCAAAAATGTTAGCTGATTTCTGCTGAAAAATCTATCCTAAAACAGCAGATGACACTTATAAATGAAAGCGATCTACCAAATAATAATTAATTTTCAATGTCATATTAATATTAAATTTCATTTAAGATTTTAGTTTACACAACAGAACTGATTTAGGTGTAAGATTATTTACTTTTGTTATAAAAAATCTGTATTAAATATTTCAATATCACTATTTTGTTTAAATAAGAATGTCTTAAAAAATATGGCATGATAGAATCAATCTGTGAACAGACTTATATTCAGCACGCTAAAGTAAACTAAAATTTTCTTGCTCCCGACCAGTGCTATTAAGAACAAGCAAGAGCACTATATTCGGCTGTGTCGAATCTTTTATACCCACCACCAATTTTGTGTACTTCTATAGCACAAAAGGTATTATTTTGTTATTAACACTAATCTTTTTATACTAAAATATGTATCAATTCTTTGTATAACTTCGATATGCTAGTAAAATGTTTTCGTAAATTTAGTCTTTCAATGAAAGTGGGCGTTAAAGAAGGCGTGTCAATATAGTTTCTGCTCATAAATAAAACTGAGATATTTCAATATAGTCCTATATTGTTTCAAAAATTTTGTCCATAAAGAAATTATATGAATTTAAGATAAACCGTTATATGGGAGATAGGCGTTAAAGTGGGCGTGTCACCTAAATATTCTTGCACAACAATGACATTAACTAGAATGACATATGTAGCAAATGTATCATCATACCTATAATTTTGTCGGTTTTATGAGCTTTTAAATTTCATTAACAGTAGATAATGTGAAAAGTGGGCGTTATAGTAGGCGTGTCGAAGTTGTTAATTTTGTCAGTTTTATAAGGTTTTTAATTTTAAACATACCGAAAAATACATTGTGCGGTATAAATTTTCGTACATTTTGATCTATAACTCCTTTCCTAATGCATAGATTTAAACAAGTTTCAGGAA
Source organism: Phyto melanocephala (assembly GCA_941918925.1). Classification (NCBI taxonomy): domain Eukaryota; kingdom Metazoa; phylum Arthropoda; class Insecta; order Diptera; family Rhinophoridae; genus Phyto; species Phyto melanocephala. Next base: position 93,224,296 of record OW799235.1, on the reverse strand, counting down.
GTGATATTGCTTTTACTCAGGAAATTTATATTCGAAGTTTCATGACTCTATGTTAATGCGCTTGGAGACAATTACATTTTATTCGATGTTCGAAGGACACGGTTTTTTCGACCAACTCTTGCATTACGGGCTATAGCTCACTTCCTAATATTCCGATTTATCCCATTTTCAATGCCAGACAAACCCTGTGTATAAGAAATATTCTGGCAAAATTTGAGCCCCCTAGCTTTTTCGGTACGACCTCTATCGTGCTTTCAACAGACGGACAGACGGACGGACATAGCTAGATCGTCATCAAATCAAACCCTGATTCAGAATATATATACTTTATGGGGTCTAAAATGGATATTTCAATGTGTTACAAACGGAATAACAAACTTTTTTTTTGGTGGCGGGTATAAAAAAAAATCATTGTGAAAAAAATCTAAATAGAGCCCTCTTAAGCAGTTAAACAAAATCTTAGTTTAGAAATGAAAAACTGGTGCTGCAACAAAAAATTTAATGCATCCACCATTATGCACTATAAGTCGACTTTCACAGACAATTCTTACTGATAAGATTATTTATTTTGTGTGTGTGTGTGTGTGTGTGAGAGAAATAAGGAATAATACATTCATACAAAAACAGTAAGAATTGAAGCTTGAGACTTGTGCTGTGTAAACTCCAAAGCAAATCTTATTTTTAACAACTAATGGGATAGCTGGCTAAGGAGGTAACAAGATGATAACAATGATCGGGAAATTTGAAAATTTTATATTTTCGACTTAAGCTATTTTAACTAAAGTGTTTAAAAATTTATTAAAATCTCTTTGAATAAAAAAATAAAACAATTGTACAGATCGTAATTGTGTGCAGTTTATCTGCTGGGGACTAGAAGAGTGTTAAAAGTTGCCCTTAAGCAGAAAACATTTGATTAGTGTTACCATCACTAGACGGTGCAATATTTCAGTCATCGCTGCTTTTACAATCCAACATGATTTAACAAGTTTTCTTGTTCTCTTTTCAAAAAGAATGATAAGAGCGCATGGGTAATATGTAATTACCACGGTGATTAAAAAGAAGACAATTCTCTATTTTTTAACTCTTTGCTCTTGATTTATCTTATCTCTAAGATAAAATTTACTTCAACTCTAATATGAACCTTTAATTTCGTATAAATACTTGATAGGATTTTGTTAAATTGTATAGTCTCTCACGAACTCATCTTAAAAATACTTCAACTAGAGATCGGAAAAAAACTAGATATAAAATGAACATTTTTCTAACTGTAGTAAGTATTCTATGAGACACATATACTTCATTTTAAATATAATTTCTTTTGGACTTTGCAATAGATCACCTTTTTGGCCGCTGTCTTAATCATTGTGCCTCAGCACGTTGAAGCTCAATGCAATTCTTGCAATGAATATGGTATTTATTGTGCTAATACGACGTCGTTTTATTTATGTAGTGAAGGTGAACGAATTTCTGAAGATATTTTTACCTGCCCTTCGAATAAAGTTTGCAGTGCCACTAGTTTAAAATGTGTAGATCGAGAATCCGGCGGAAAGCCTGCTTGTGAACCCAACAAAGGATGTGGAATTTGTAAGGAGGGTCAACTATTTACTTGCACAAGTCGCACAACATATGCTCAGTGCAATGGCCAAGAACGAACTGGCAATACCGGTGTATGTCCTGAGGGACTGACATGCAATTCACAAGGTACAGATATATGTGTAGATGCGTGCAATAGGCCTGATGTTTACGAATGCGATAGAGATACACCATTGTAAACATTTTTATGCAAAGTTTTAGACAAAGACACGAAGCGGCGTAAAAAGTAAAAGTCTAATTTCAAGTGCAAATAAATAATCCCTATCTCCTGAGCATTCAAATTTCACTTTAACATTATCGTCATTATCGAATTGTAATTATAAACATTTGTATTTCTGCAAATAAAGAGAGAATAAAGTTCAGTAAAAAGAAATTGTATTTATAATAAATAAAATCCAACAAATTTTTTTTATATAAAAAAATAGGGCCGTATTCATACAAAATATTTTAGGTTTATTTGACAGATGTTGTAGAGAAATTTGTCAAATAAGCCTTTAATAAAAATAAAATATTTTTTATGAATACGGCCCATAATCTTTATATCTGTGACCAAAACGAATAGCTGCCTATGTCGTCATAATTAAAAATTGAGTTAATAACACCATTGAAACTCCGCAATTTATTACTACCCCCAGGCAAATCTGCAACTATTTAGGACGACTCTACAGGAAGTTTTAGCATAAAAACTTTTTGCCTCCATCTTTTCAACGAACAACGTAAATCAATCTAAATAAAACTAAACGAGAATGCTCTTTAATCAGTAGGAGACGGAAATCCTATAATATATTTATTTTAAAGAAAATCACTTTACAAAAATCAACTTAAATAATAAATTTTTTTTTTTAAAACTATAAATACAGACAGATAGAATGACAGACGGACAGTTTTTCGTTATTGCCACAAATAAAGGTTGTTTAAATTTTAAGTTCCGATGTTGATCTTGAATAAAACACAAATTATTTAGGAAATTATTGTCCTTTCTTTTTATTATGATGATATTGGCATGGTTCAATTATGTAGGGAACAAAATATCGGTCAAATGGCCGTCGCGACCTCGGCGACACACCACCATCCGATGGTCAAAATTTTCACAGATGTTTTCACATTTCATACGGACATGTTTTGCTGAAATTTAAATATTTTTGACAATTCTCCCGATTGTGGACGAATTTGAACGATAATGTTGACCAAGAATCAAAGTGCACGAATTGCATTTAGATTTGAACGCCCATTTTCATAAGAAGCCTGAATAACTTTAACGTGTTGATCGATTGTGTATCTTTCCATGGTTCAGTTAGTCTGAAATTGAGAAATGTCGAATGAAATTCAGAAAAAAAACTTGGCGTTTAGGTGTGATTCACATTCAACATCGGCCCTTAAAATTTAACCAGCCTTTATATAAAAATGCATGTTTGCTAGTTTGTCCTCTATGCTCTATTAAAGTACTGACTGATTGTTCGCAAAGTCTTCCTTTAATGTCCGCAATGATTTCTGGCCAAGAAAAGTGGCCACTTTCACGCCTTTATAAAATAAATTTCCTACCGACTTGTATTGAACTTTGCACACAAGTGGAGTTTCAGTGTCATTAGAATCAAATTGTTTAAAAAGTCAGCAATGCCATTCCCATAAAAAACAAAAACTCTTTTTCAAATACTTCTATTAAACTGATTTGACAACAAAATCAAATAAAGGGTCCGCCAAATAACTTTTTATTTTAAATGATATAAAAAAAGTGTAGCTTCGGCTGTGTGGCACGTAGCGCCGTCCTGTTGAAACCAAATGTTGCCAATATCCTTCTCTTCAATTTTTGTGAACAAAAATTCGTTCAACATGGCCCGATAACGATCGCCATTGACTGTAACGGCCACTTCTTGCTTATTTTTGAAGGAAAATGGCCCAATTATGCCTCTGGACCAAAATCCGCACCAAACAGTGACTCGTTTTGGGTGTATCGGCTTTTCAATGTATGTGTGTGGGTTTTCTGTGCCCCAAATGTGACAATTTTGCTTGTTTACATACCCGCCAAGATCAAAATGAGCTTCATCTGAAAAGATGATTTTTTTTTGGCAAAATTGGCCAAAGTAATGTCGCAATATTTCCCAGCGTTGTTCAGGCGTATACACAATCATATTCATTCAGCGGAAGGATAAAACTAATTATCTGTCAAATCAGACATGAGTACTAGTTGAAAAAAAAACGTTAGATGGAGGACCCTTTTTTTATAAAAAATGGGTAATGACATGCCCATATATTGTTTTTATACCCTTCAGCTGTGGTAAATAGCTTTGTCATACCGTTTGTAATTTCCAAAATATTATTTTCAACCCCACATTATATATTTTCTGAAAGCTGAAAGCAAGAAAAGTCGATTGCGCCATGTCCGTCTGTCCATCCGTCTATGTTTGGCTTGAAATCAATTCTTAGAAGCCCCCACATGTAGCACAGACCTGTTTGTGGTATCAATCATATGGTAACATTCGAAACTTAAATGTAGTGGCAATTTAACATAAGCGTCCCATAGTCTTTTCAGATATGAGTAAATAAATACGACTGCCTCTGTTTTTCTTACATTTTTACCATAAAAATTAAAATTTTGAAGCCCTTGGATAATTCATATGGCTGCCACTACAAAATGGCGTAGTGAAAAAAATGTACTGACTTCAACCCCCCCTCTATATTGTGGCGCAGTAAAAAGTTAAAATCCAAATCACCCTAAACAAAGTGGCGGATATTTTTTTTTTCTCATACCCATTAATGTGGGTATCAAATGAAAGGGCTCTGCTTATATTTAAAAGTGTTTAAAATTACAAGGAATCATTAATTGTTAGGCAATACAGCAGTATGATTACAAATTAATCAGCCTGTAATTTTTTTTGATAAATTTTCCTTTTCAACTGACACGAGAAAAAATATACAAATTTTTAAAAAAAAATATTAAAAATAAAAGAAATGAACAACAAAATGATAAAAAAAAAATATTGGTAAAACAAGTTGTATTTATTAAAATAAGTAACAGCGCTATATTCGGTCATGCCGAATCTTATTCACTCTACACACAATTATTTATTTTTTTTTATATGAAACTTATTAAAAAAAATATGTTTGCTTTTATCTGTGAGATTAATGGACTAAATATTTCCCCAAGAGGCGTTTATTTCATGCCAAAATTTAACCTGCATGATATCGGGTGTCCCAACTAGAACGCAATTTTTAAATTTTAAATAAAACACAGATATTTAAAAAAAAAATCGTGAAACTTTATTATATCGTAAAGTAGACAGAATGAGGTTATGTATGGAACAATATATCGTGCAGATGGCCGCCGCGGCTTTGCTGGCACGCGATCTTTCAATGAAATTTTCAATGACCTTTTTGCATAAATGCTGCGGTATTTCATTATTGCAGCGTCCAATTTGCTCATTTTAGGCTGGAGTCGTCGTCGGCTTATTTGCGTAAACCATCGAACCCCAAAGAAAAAAATCTAAAGGTGTTAAATCACACGATCTAGGCGGCCAATTCTAGTCTCCAAAACGCGAAATAACACGACCGGGAAATGACTGATGCAGAAATTGAATTGTTTCACTGGCTGTATGACATGTGGCGCCATCTTGTTGAAACCACATGCCCTCCACATTCATTTCTTCAATTCTAGGCAAGAAAAAACTGGTTATCATTTCACGATACCGAACACCATTGACTGTTTGCGCTTGGCCTGCCTCATTTTCATAAAAAAAAGGTACAATGATTCCTCCAGCCCAAAAACCACACCACAAAGTGACACGTTGAGGATGCATTTGCTTCTCGTGAATCACTCGAGGATTTTCCTCACCCCAAATGCGACAATTTTGCCTATTGACGAAGCCATCAAGATGGAAATGGGATGATCGCAATTTGCGAACTGTAGCCGCAAAACTTTCACCATTTTGGTAAAACAATTTTACAATGAGAATGCGTTGTTCATTCGTGTAGCGCTCCATTTTTACTAACCTCGTACCTTTTACTAGCAAACAATAACAATTGTTCAAATGTCAAACAATGACACTTCGAATGGCGCCAAATTTAAAAATTGCGTTCTAGTTGGGACACCCATTAGAAGCCAAAAATTTATCCGGGAGCTAAGATAAATAAAGTTTTTCGTAAAACAAACAAAACGCTAGTGGTTTTTTGCTTATATCTCTGTAATTTATATACAAATTTTATTACTTCTCAACACTAAAAGTTTCAAGACCATTATTAAAAATTATATGGTATAAATTCGACCAAAGCTTATTAAAGGAGCCAATAATTGGAACTTACAATTTGTCCTTTTTTTTTAAATTGCTTTGCCGATAGTTTTGTCCATAATTAAACCAATAAACCAACGATTTCTGTAGACGTAACAAACGTTTCAAAGAGTTCCATTGGTGCTGCAAAATCTGATTCTGAGCCAAACACTTACTTTTACTTATATTTCAGCTCACGATATAGCTACGTAACTCATTTTCAATAACAATATTTACTTTATAAAGTCTTAAATGTATATTGTAGAAATTACTAACGAAATCGCAAACTTTTATATATTCTTTTGTACTCTAGTGTAAAGGGTTAAAAAATTACCTTACTTTATGCAATATAATATTTTTACCTTAGTGATCAAACTGGCCAAGTCCTATTTTTGAAATTTCACAGAAAGTTTAGAAAACCTTGTCACCTTTTCTGTTTATATTTGCTTTTTAATCTGTAAATGCAGATTTTTTCTTTGATTTGTCCTTTTAAAATACCGTTAATCAAACTATTTAAAAATAATGCTGTTAGAAAGCAATAGCTGTTTTTGAACTTAACACCAAAATGCTTCAAAAGTAGACGATGAATGCCAGTTCCCAACTCTAAGTTAAATATGTTCTATCCTCTTGCTGGCAAATAATAACTCGTCAGCCTTTAAGAAAATATAAACATAGCATTTTAATAACACAATCAGCCTCCTCATTGTCACGTTTTCATAAAAAAGTACACAAGAAATCGCTCGCGTTTTTCTTTTTTATTTTAATCATACGTTTTGCATATAGTACGTTATTATGTATATTGAAGTCAAAATAATTGTTAATTTTTTAACTTGACAGATTTTCTTAAAAAAATGATTTCTATACCTTGTTTTTTTTATAAAATAATTTTCATTATTGAAAATAAGGAACATCCTGGACTGATTAATTTTGAGAAAAATAACACAATAAGATCATAAATATTATATTTATTTTTTCAACATAACCAGCTACAAAGAACAGTCTTATTTCATTAAGCGATTTGTCATAAAACTTGTGATGGTTGTTTTAACAAATTCCAAGTCTTTGTATTTTTGAATAGTTATTTTTCTTCTTTCCAGGTAAAGTTGGTGCAAATTTTAAATTGCAAAAGCGTCTTTTTGTTTATTTTTTGAGATAAAGTTTTGCATTACTTAGAAAATCTAAGATTAAAAAAATATCGCTTTTTAATACCAGGAATACTAGTTACTTAGGCGTCACCTTTAACATGTCTGCGTCGAACACTTATAAAAAAACTCAAAGTTATTAAGATGTTAACAAAATATATGATCCAAATATGTGCAATCGTAGGCTTCAATTTTCTTAAACATTTTGGTTAATACTAAAAGCTCTTTAATATCGAAAAATATTTCATACAAATATCAGCCTCCTAAACCTTTTCTATCAGATTATAAATTTGAATATATCGATGGTTACCAATAAAAAAGCCCTAAGTCGTATTTTTAACGAAATTACAATTTTCAATGATTCCAATACATTTCACATAAATAAGTAAAACTATGTAGACAAAAAAAATCTAATGCTTAAGTGTCAAAAATAGCAGTTTTACAAGCAATTTAGCAAAGGATATTATGCTAGGCGCACAATTTCGACGAATGACGAATTTTGTCCAACATGTCAAATTCGTCTAACATGATGAATTCGTCGGTAAAAAATCGCTGTGTAAATTCGTCGTATGAAGCACAATAACGACGAAAGAGTAACATCTTTCATAATTGATAAAATTGTTTGATGTTTGTGCAAAGTAATCAAAGAATTTAAATTTTTGTGAAACTCAGAAAAATAATAAATATTGTTACATATATACCTTTTATAAATGTTGGCTTATTTCCTTTAAATACAATTTGAGTTCTTTTATTGCAATCAAAAACACTTGAAATTAGTTATAAAATTAAGAGCATTTTATTTACTTAAACACACTCAGATTTTTTAAAGTATTACATTTGAACTTTTAATTTTAATTTTTATTATATTTTTATATTAGGCTATAAGTTCTATGTGATAATGACAGAATATCTAGGAAAAGTTAGTCATCCGATACTAGCTGAGTGGAATGCATTTTCGAAACCAGCTACGGTTTTATCATCAGCACTCTTTTGATCAGAGCTACAAATGTTGTGTGTAAATATCAACTATTTAACTCATTATTTATTGAAATTTGAAACATAGAATTATTTGTTCTAATTGATTTATGTATTTCATATAACATTGAGTTAGTACGAAATTTACCAACATCTGTTTTTCCTGTATTCTTTTTTGCACGTCATTACCACAGGTAATTAATGGTTGCCTTTAGCTACAGATCTACAGATGTCGCTTAAGCAATTTTTGCAATTATGCAGTTTTATTATATGTCACATGTGTTCTAAACAAGATGGTATTAGTTGAACAATGTTTTTATTTTTACACCATGCCCTGTGTTTGTTGTATTTTTAAAGTATTACATTTGAACTTTTAATTTTAATTTTTATTATATTTTTATATTAGGCTATAAGTTCTATGTGATAATGACAGAATATCTAGGAAAAGTTAGTCATCCGATACTAGCTGAGTGGAATGCATTTTCGAAACCAGCTACGGTTTCATCATCAGCACTCTTTTGATCAGAGCTACAAATGTTGTGTGTAAATATCAACTATTTAACTCAGTATTTATTGAAATTTGAAACATAGAATTATTTGTTCTAATTGATTTATGTATTTCATATAACATTGAGTTAGTACGAAATTTACCAACAGATTTTGTTTTATAGCACTTTACTTATTTAACTTATGGTTATACACTTTTAATTTCAAACTCACTTTGATACACGCTTTACAAGCTCTTCTGTTATACTGATACTGTAAGCTGTGTTCTTCGGCTATTTATAGAAATATAGTTGTGTTCAATAACATTCGACAAAGTTCTCGTATGTACACACTAGTACATTCGAAAACCGTTACATTTAAATTAAGACGTTAAGTCATATGCAGAAACAATAAAAGTGCCTAAAAGTATGCTGCATATAACAAATCACATCATGTTCGAACAACCAGCGAAAGAAACTAATCCAAATAAAACTACAGTAACTTAAACTACTACAACTAAAATAAATTATAATGTAAATTAAGCTATTTAAAAATAAATCTGTAACAATATTATTTCTGTAATAGTAAAAACTGTTTTACGTATAAGTTAACGTTTACAAAGAATGTGCTGGGTACGTGCAGTAAACAATAATCACAATTTTGTTTTCGTATAAAAAAAAAAAAATTACTAAAAAAAATTCAAACATATACAAAAATCCAAATAAAAACATTTTTTGTAGTTAACTTGTTTATATATATTTTAAATGTTTTAAAATAAATTATGAAATAATTTTTAAAGTAAAAACTATCTTTATTTGCTATAAAAGTTGCAAGGTAAAATCAAATTTAATAATAATGGTCACCTTGTGCCAATTTGTTCGTCGTTCGCCGTCGTAAGAAATAGAAATAAATCTATTGCAGAGTTCGCCGCGTACAGCGAAGTTCGACCGACGACGTAATTGTACTCATTCTCATATACACATATGTGACAGCGCACAGAGAAAAGGAGCTGAGGGTAAAAAAACATGTTCACTTTTTTTTATGTGGACAACATCTGAGCATCGAATGAGACCGATCCCATGCCCCAATAGTGTTCCCTTCCAGAGATATGCGCGTTTTATGAAAGTGAAATCGACGGTTCTAAGCGCAAATAGAGAGGGATCTAACGGTAAAATTTATTTATTTTCAATTTTCCCCTACTAAATTAACAAAATAACTTGATTTTACGAAACAACAAAAAATTTATTTTTTCCCTTATGAACAATTTAAAAAAATAGAAAAATCATTTAATCTTTAAAATGGCTCTCCTGAACAAAACCTGTTCTTACCCTTAGGTCGCTTTCTCTATGCGCTGTTACATATCGATGCCTTACTTCCTCAACCTCGTATCTTAAAAAATAAAATTTTTCAGGAGAGAAAAGGAAACGGTTCATCTTTTTATACTTCGGTGTTTGGTTAGAAGTTAAAATGCAATTATTAAGGAATTGATTGTATTAATGTATATTAGTAGTAATAATATACTAATCTTTTTTAGTTAAAGCATAAAACAATCGTTTGATATGAAAAAGTCAAAACCGTATTTTTTAAGATACGTGGTTGAGGAAGTAAGGCATCGATATGTGTTTTATTTTTGACGACGAATATTCGCGGCGAAAAATTCGTCGTTCGTCGCAATTGAGCGCCTAGCATTACATCATGATAATACAGTTTCTATTACGTTTTTACCTTCTCCTGTAAAGCTTAAGGGCCGTACTCACAAAAAATATTTTAGGCTTATGGAAGGCTTATTTGACAAATTTATCTACAACATCTGTCAAATAAGCCTTTAACAAAGTGAAAATATTTTTTATGAATACGGCCCTAAATTATTTGAATAAAATACGTTTGTTTATTCGATAATTTATGTTTGATAATTCATTTCAAATCTGAACTGAATCATGAATGCATATGTATGTATGTATGTGTATAAATACTACGAACATTTCCACAACCATCTCTACATTAAGAGAAATCTAAAATATAATGTCAACTTAACTAATATTTAACTACAGTTAAACCAGCAGTAGTTAGACATTTAATACACATTATTACAATATTATTAAATTTTTTTTCATAACAAGCCAATTAATTAAATTAAATGTTAAGTAATACAGACATATGTCAAGCAGATTATTATTTTAATTTTAACCTTTACCTACATTTTCAAATTCTATATGGATGGTGTCACATTAATGTCAATTCCCTTCAATACAATATTTTTTTTTAACTCTGAGTTTAACAAATATCACCTTTTTTTAATTTCTTGTCACTAATTACTCTCTTATGGATGACTATGGTGAAATATAATAATCGCTCCTATAATTTGTCATAAATTTTTCACTTAATACTGTTATTAGCAATTTTTATGTTTAAATGGAAAAATGATTAAAGTTAGAAAAACAAAATATAAACGTAAATAATAAAATAATTTTTTTGCGGGCATGAAATTATTATATTGTTTCTATTTATTTAGCTCAGAGTTTGAGTATAATGATTATTGTGTATCCACAATTAGTGCTTCATTCATTCTAGTGCATGGGTGAGTGGCGTAGTTGTTGTTGGAAAATTTAATACAGTGCTACGTAACGTCTCTTAAGATATAAAACCTTTATTTAATTTTTTTTTAATTACCCCCTTTGGGATCAATTGGCTTCCACAAAGCACCACCGTCTAACACGATTAGGCGCAGTTGTTTTCGCTATTTTCATGTACCGAATGTTGCCGTAAGATTCTAACTTTTGTTGTTTTGCCTTGCGTCAGTGTCGTTAATCGGTTGTTGTTTCAGCTTAGTGGATAATTGATCTGCAGTAGATGGTCCTACGATAATGGTGCTGCCATATGTCGTTGCCTAGAAACAGCGCCCTTCATGTATTTGATGTAATGGTAGGAAACATTTTTAATATTTGATTCCTAGCTAGCGGCGCGCGGTGTTCGATTCTTTAATCTGGCTGGCCAAAAACCCAAAAATGAGTTATAAAAAGGAACAAATTGGACCACAATATTTAAATAAGAACATACCAACTAAGATATTTCTCATGATTTTTTGCTGGAATTTAAATATGTACGACTGAATGAAGAAAAAAGATTTTGTTTATTTCGCTTGAAAAATTGTTTATGTTTAGAGGTCAATTTCAAGTTGTCTATGCAATTTAGTTTATTAGTTCTTTTTTTACTGAGACTGGTATTATCATTAGAGTAAACGCGGTGTATTTTTCAGTTATTAGAATAAAGGACGTAGTTTTTATTAGCAATTATATCAGGAAGGTTGTAAGTAACATTTTTTAAAACGAAAATAAAACTTTGTAGACAAATATTTTTTTCTTCTATATACTTCCATGATCTTAGTACTTGTTTAGTAAAATTTGGACTTTGGACTAATAGAAAATAAAAAAATTTTTTTGCCCGAAAATGTCCATGCCGAACAAAATTTTTCAAAAACGACATGGAGTCTACTACAATTTCTCGCAAAGATCTGTTTCAAATATGGTTATCCACTGTCACTGGGCAGAGTAATTAATATTAATGCAATAGTTTTAAGTAATATGCTTCCAGTCCCCATTCAAGAAATTTGCGTTATGGGCCTCTAATATCCAAAGATACCAACAAAAAAGAAATTCTTTAAAAATCTCGTATTTTCACATAAGAAAAGTGGGCGTGTCTGTAGGCGGATTTATCCATTCTTTTGCAGTTGTTTTAAATGGAGAATTTAAAGTTTTTGTGCTAAAAATCAACTTTCTACACGTTTTATTACAAAAGTTATTAATTTTGGCCAGCTAGATTCAAGAATCGAACACTGTGCGGCGGCTGCCTAAACCTTTTTATCATTATGTTAACGTCTTTACCGGGAGTTGTCAGGGGGATCCTTGGGTAAATTGTCTGGAGAGAGGTTGAAACCACTTAATTTTTAAAACTCGAAAAATCATGTTTGGTTTCGTAGGCAGGAACTTAAACCACAGCACTACGCCGCCACTTAAAGAGTTGACGGATATTTTTAATTTTTTTGTTGCGATTTTTACTTCTGTAATTCCGGGAAGTCTGAAGCTGAAAATTTTAGCATTGCCAGGGTTCACAACAGATAAAGCATCCTTTGAATATGGTTTTCATTCTTAATAACTTACATGTCATTTTGAAGGCTACATATCTGTCATTTATTCTCACTTAGTCATTGAACGTTATATTGTAAACATGTAGGATTTTTTCTTGCTTCGAAAATGTCAAATTTTGTGGCAGATAAGCACCATGTTCGAGAAGTTTTTCTTTACTTATTTAATTTAAAATTATTTATTTATTTAATCCCCGAAGATTATGTTAAATGTGTTTTATAGGTTTCAATGTGCCAGAGATAGTTTGTGAGTTTCAAAAGTGGTGATTTTGTACAAAGATTGTACAGGCCAGTCAAAAAAGTTTGAAGACCAAGATGTCATTATTCCATAAATATTGTTGTGAAACTCAACAAGAGCTTACAAATTGATTGAAAGCCAATTAAGCAGCAATTTTAAAATTTTTGCGAGCAGCAGGGAAATTGCGTACCATACTTATTGAAGCCGAGAGGCACCTTGAAAGACGATTTTGCATGATCAAAATGCTGCTTAAACTATGCAAAGAAATCATTACCTGCAATTAAAAATGCATCTATATATCCGTAGCACTAAGGTAATACTATATATTTGGTGGGAGTAAAAAGGTCTTATGAGCTGTCAAAATCTGGAAACACCATCACAGAATACCTATACCGAACCCAATTAATTCGTCTGAAACAATTATTGGTGAAAAAACGACCACAATGTGTAGCCATAATAAAGCTCGGCCGTATGTTGCAGTACCTGCTAAAATATCTCTAGAAAGAACTGGTTGAAAAATTCTGGCGCACGCGCCTTTTAGTTCACACCTTGCCCTGTTCGACCTATATTTGTTTCGATCGATGCAAAAAGCTCTCTCCATAATTCGCTTTATTTAAGAACAGGGTATAAAAAATTCATTTGATTCGTTTTCGTATATGTTGCCAGAATGATGGGAAAAGGTCATAGCAAACAATGTCTAAAGGTAAGATCACACGATTGCCGTATTGCACCAAATTGGCTCAATCTTCATTGTGCTGAAATTATGCACAAAAATAAATTTGTTCCAATCTAATTTTTTGAAGTCCCATGATTGCGCCATTTTATACAAATTTTATTGGTACAAGTTGGCGAAATATAATTTTGTGGCAATAAATGCTGCCGGTCGTTTATACGATTGTTCAAACATGCGGCAACACCAACAGTCAGCTGTTGTAGTTCCAGCAAATATATTTTAAAGACTTTGGTTTTAGCTCGTTTTGGTGAATAAAAAAAAAGAAGTTTGCAGCTGCTTTTTAAGTTTTATATTTTTCAAAAGCACAAACAAAAATAAAAGAATTTCAAAAAACGAGCCGTATGGGTAAGAGATTGGCTGAAAACAAGGGCTAGTGATTGTGCATATAAAGCTTTGTACACACAGTTATCAGATCGTACAATATTGCCTGAAAAATTGGTAATAAATGCCTTACAACCGTGTTAACTGGCAATTTTTGCCTAACAATGTTGGCAGAAAAATCATTGTCAGACCATTGACAGGCGGTCACCTGGCAACAATATTGTCAGATATATGACAATTGTCTGAACACCCTTAGTCGCTATTCTCAGAACTTTGACACATATTGTCATATAATTTTAAATTGGCAGATGTACAAGTTTTGTGCATTTGACAATGGCGTCATTGTCATACAAGTCAGTGATGTCAGATGTATAAAATTTTGCTTTTAATATTGTTGAATAGAATGCTGTTTCTAGGAATTTTCTTGTACTTTCTATATTGTTACTTAAACATGTTCAAATAAAACATATAAATAAAAACAACTAAGAGCGTTATATTCGACTGTGCCGAATCTAATATACACTTCACCAGCATTTGTTTTGTTTTTAGGCACTGGCTTCAATTCTGCAAAAATAACTTAATCCTAATTTACAAAGAAAAACTAAAAGCAAAAAAATATACATACATCTGCATACTATAATCAAAGACATCTATACATACATACATACTTTCATATATGAATTATTATATGTGACAGCGCATAAAGGGACCTAAGGGTAAAAAAAAAACAATTTTCACTTTTTTTTTTGATGTGGACAACATCTGAGCATCGAATGAGACCGATCCCTTGCCCCAAAAGTGTTCCCTCCCAGAGATATGCGCGTTTTATAAAATTGAAGTCGACGATTCTAGGCGCAAATAGAAAGGGACGTAACGGTAAAATTTATTTATTTTCATTTTTCCCCCTACTAAATTAACAAAATAACCTGATTTTACGAAACTACAACAAATTTTTTTTCTCTTATGAACAATTTAAAAAAATCATTTAATCTTTAAAATGGCTCTTTTGAACAAAACCTGTTTTTACCCTTAGGTCCCTTTCTCTATGCGCTGTCACATATGCTTAATATAGGATTGGCTTATACCGTTGTACGTCATTTTGCAGTGGGGTTGAAAAAAATATGTAATTCGCCATTTTGTTTTGTACGCCATCTTAGATCAAGAATTTTCAAGCCCTTTCATTGGATAACACTATTAAGGGTGGTGTTCATTACAAAAATTTTCTCATATATACAGATCTGTCCGCTATTTTGTTGGCGGCCATCTTGAATTTATAGGTTATACATAATGTTCTTTAATCTATTTATCAGTTTCTCTATTTTGTGTACTAGAACATGTTTGGGAGAATTTTTTAGAAACGTAGGAATTTTAAGTATGTTTTTTCATATGGCATCACTTTTAAAGGTTATTTCAATGCAACAGCTGTTTTGCAAAACAAAATTATTAATTTTCTTGTATGTTTCTTGTTTTTTCAGTTTTGTGTCAATAATTGGAGATTAAAATGATAATTAATTTAAAAAAAATTATTGTGAATTTAAAGAGGGCGGTACAAAGTATTCCATTTTTAAATCAATGGAAGATTTCAGATTCCCAGACGCCATAGAAATCTAAAATTGTAAAAAACAACAAGACCAAAGCAATTCTGACAACTCATCTAACAATTTTTTTTTATCGTCATCTGACAACCGTCTAAACTTAAAATTTTTTGCCGGACAACATCGTCAGATAAAGTTATTGTTAAAACAATATCTGCCAATGAAATTGTTAGCTTTTTTTAAGGAAAGTCTGACAACTGTCTGAACTGACAATTTACCTCATGAAAGCAATTCTTCATTGTCATTCCATTGTTAGCATATGTTTAGGTAAAGCAATTATGTCAGATCTAACAACCGTCTGTACAGAGCTTAAGAAGACTCTAAAATGTTGGCGCGTATTGTAAACTTTGATTGCCGCTAAAGAACACAATAAATATTGGCACACTTTTGACATTTTTATTGCCGCGCTGTTGTATTTAAAGTGGTTACACGGTTGCCCCATCAGAGTTGTATTTGATTGGTTAAAACAAGCACAATATTATTCGCGATTGCCACGTGTACCAATTTATTGTGCAATCACACGATTGGGATAAAAAAAATTTTGAAAATTGGAGCATTACGGCAATCGTTTGATCTTACCTTAATACGTTAAATAAATTTATGTTGTCAGATTTTACATAGTTTAATGATATGTTGAGGAGTAAAGAAAGATAAAAGTTTATAATAATGAGTTCTACTAGAACATACATACAACCAACTTATATACCCAGACCTAGCATTAAATTTGAGAATTATTTAAAATTTCTTTTTTATACCCTTCACACAGTGAAAAAGGGTATATATAGGTTTGTCATTCCGTGTGAAATTTCTACAATTTTCATTTCCGACCCATAAAGTATATATTTTCTGAAAGCTTATGAATAGGGGAGTCGATTAAGCTCTGTCAGTCTGTCCGTCTGTCTGTGTGTATGTTGAAATCAACTTTTTTGAAGCCCCCCGACATCGCTTGGACCCGGGTGAGGTATTAAAATATCAGAAATATTCGGGAGTAGAACGGTATTGAAAATCAGAAATATCGGTACATAAACAACTGAGATATGAGCAAAAACCCACGACCACCTCGATTTTTTTTCACAAAACCATCATTACAACAACAACATACATAAATACATACGTGTATACTAATTAGAGAAAACGTGGCATCGAATCCCAGCTGAGCCAAAAAAATTTTTTTTTATTTTTTTTTTTAATTTTCTTTTTAATTTTATTTTTTATTTAATATATTATTTATATTTTTATTATTATTTTTTTTTAATTTTTTTTTTAATTTTTTTTATTTTTTTTGTTCTATATATATTATATATAGTTTTATTATTTTTTTTAAATTTTTTTTTTTTTTTTTTTTAATTTTTTTTTTTATTTTTTTTTTAACATACATACGTAAATTTATAATTTTACAATGGGATGTTTTTATATATGTATGTTTTTTATATGTATGTATGTACGTATTTCATATGGGATGAATGGTGATACAAACTACTGGTATTGCATGACTACACGTTGTGAAGGGTATATAAGATTCGGCACTGCCGAATATAGTGCTCTTACTTGTTTTAAATCAAATATTGCATATTAATTTTAATCTTAAACCTAAATGCTTTAGAAAAGTAAATCTTAATTCCATATTTAGAAACCATTTTTGATTAAATTTTAAAATTTTATTATATCAATAATCGAAACACTGTGCAAAACATACATTTTTTTTGGCTGGCGACAAATAGATAGTTGCATTAGTATTATGAAAGAAATAAAACATAAAAAAGAACAACAACAATAGCTAAAAACTAACAGAATCATGCAAATATATAAATTTTTAATTTAACACGCTGCAAATAATTTGCACCCGGAAGTTGTCAACTTGGATTTATTTTACCGACAAAAAATTTTACATAAAAAAAATCCATTAAAAAATATTCTACACAAATGCAATTTGCAACTAAATAAATAAGATTTTTCTATGAAATTTCAAAATGTTGCAGCAACACTTTAAACATTAAAACAACAAATGTCACTTCCAATGCTAAATCTTGTCTAAACACTTGTCTTACATGCCTTTTTACTGTCACACTCAAAATCACACACCATTGAAAACGGGCGGTGGGGGGATAAGAAACGTACAACAAAATAATATTTCTATTTATTTTTATACAACAATTCAGTGAGTGAGAAACCGCCAACACATTTCACGCATTTAATTGTTTTCATTGCTGGCTTAACTAATTGCTGCAAACGTAAATTGTCAACAACTAAAAGAGACACCAAACAACACTTGCATGCACATACACACACATGAATGGAAATTTTTGTTTTTTTTTTGTAAAAAAATTTAATTGGATTTTTTTTTTTGTAAAAACAAAAGTGAAATATTTTTTTTTTTTTTTTTTTTGGTAAAGTTTTCATTTAAGTTATTACGGTCGTTAAACTTTAGACTAACATTTGATATAAATAAATTGGTATTAATGCGCTAGCTTGACAGTTTTTCGGGTGGTCTACTAACGTTAACTTCAAAACGGAACAATCGAGCGTGATATAACTCTTGAGTGTCGAAATTTGCTTAGTCAATATTGAATATGAAAATCCTTTACAGGATGTTTTTTTCATCGTGGAAATCGAATGTTGCTCTCATGCATATTGCACTTTTAGTGTTTAGTGTTGTGTCCTCAAAGGTGGATAATAATTCTTGGAAGGATTTTCTATTCGGATCGAAGTGGAAATTGCCAACAGTGTCATCGACCACGGCACGTGAGAGTAGATGTAGGTGAATGTTTCGGAAAATAAATACCAAAAAATTATTGTTTTTTTTTTTAAATATTTAATTAAATAGAAATTTTTTAAATTAAATTAAAACAATGTTGAAACATAACCAGATCAAAAATTGAAAAATTTGCAATTGCATTGAACACCAAAATATACGTAACATGTCTAAAAAGATAAAATATTTTAATCATGCGTGTTTCAATTGAAACGAAAATAAAAAAGAACTTAAAATTTTGCAAAAAGTGTTTTGGAAATCATAAAAGTGCCCACTGTAAATAAAAAAATATTAAAACTGTAAACTGTAAATAGTTATGCTCCTCGATCAATCATACATTTGGGAAAACAGCATTAAAAAAAGTCTAACTAAAGGTCATCTAGTAAAAAGCGACGTCAACACCAATATTTTTCATTAATCATTTATTACACTACGCTACAAATTGCGCTTGGAATTTTATTGTGCTCAGTTGAAGAACGGAGTTTTTTTTTTTTTGCTGAACACAGAACTGCATTCCGTTTTTTTGCTTTAATTTAATTTACGAGATTTAACATCAAAAATTAGAGCACGAAATTTCTTTCTCGTTGAAAGGTTTACCCAATTATGCTGAAAAAAAATCAGAAATTCCAAAAGCCAAGTTAATAGAAGTCTTAAATTTACTAAGTTCAGAGATATCACGATATCATTAAAGCAAAAATTGCCTACAATACTAAACACACGTTTAACTTTTGAACAGGAACGAGTGAAAGTTGTTTCTATTGTTTTAAATTGTGTATAATTTTCGAGATGTTACGTTAAATCAACATAAAGTAAAGTAAGAGTGCTATATTCGGCCGTGCCGAATCTGATAATACCTTTCACCATCATGTACATAGTATACCTATCCCACATCGTAGCTTAACCTATATTTCATGTAATTCGCCATTTTTCTTTATTATATCCGACAGCATCCTTGATTTTGAATTTTTACATTATAAACTGTATTGTACTAGTCAAGCCCTTTCATTTGATACGCATATTGATGGGGTTAAGAAAAAAATTTTCCACCATATTGTTTTAGACGCCATCTTGGATTTTAAATTTTTTAAAAATTAGATGTATTCTTCTGGTTAAGCCCTTTCATAAGATACTAATATTGTGGGGGTTGAAGAGGACCAAGCCGTTATTAGAATATTTGACCAATATTTCCACCATTTTATGTAGGCCGCCCTCTTGGATTTTTACTGTTTCATAGTTAACTGTAATTTACAGGTCCAGACCTTTGGGATGATACCAATATTGGCTCTGCTCGAGAAGCAAAACAAAATTTATTTTCGTTTGTAATTTTTTGGAATATATATTTTTAAACAAATTTTTTTTTGTGCCTATAACTTTACCGATTAGAGTCCGATTTATCCGAATACCTGTAGAGGCACATTATATCTACAAATAATGACAAAGGTACCTCTAAATTATTCTATGGCTGAAAAATTTTAATTTTGCTGTTAAAAATATGGGAAAAAACAGAGGCAGTCGTGTTTATTTGTTCATATCTCAGAAAGTTTTAGGGCGATTTTGCTGAATTTTGAAAGAAATTCATTCGCGGATATTCCAAAAGATTGATGCTATACACAGATCTAAGAAGCATATGGTTGCTTCTAAAAGTTTATTTCAACCAACACACGGACAGACGGAAATGGCTAAATGTTCCTCTAAGCTTTTAGAAAATATATACTTTATGGGGTCGGATATGAATATTGAAGAAATTACAAAAGGAATAACAAACCTATATATACCATTGGCTACCACAGGTGAAGGCTATAAAAATTAAATGTCATTCGTTGATAGTGTGGCACACACTTTCCATACAAAATTTGCCGCATATCCAGATTAATATAATACTTTAGGTATTTGGGATTCGTGTCGGGTATTATAAAAACAAATTGTTGAGCTTAATGTCAGCTAGAAAACCATTAGATCTATAATCATAACACTATCTCTGTTTAACTTTTATCTCATTTGTCCTATTCCAATTAAAAAATAATTGTATAAATCTTTCTCTTTGGGAATTTTTTTCGAATGAGTTTTAATTGATACAGTAAATATTTTATTTAAATACAACCCAAATTATAGGCATGAATAAATTATTTAAAATAATATCACCCCAATTCTAAATACTTCCAGTGAAATTAATTCCCCGGGAACTCATTTTTCCCGCGAATAAAATTGCCTTATTCTAAACAGTCGGGGAAGGGAATAACAAGGAAGAGAGAATTTTACAATTTCGAAGTCAGCTGTTTGCTTTTGCTGTTTTGTTTTGACAAAATATTTGCTAATAATTTTTAGCGTAAAAAGTGAATATTCGTAAATATAAGAAAAAGAGATTGTTAAAAGTGAACAAAAATGTTTAGTGTAGCGTTGATAATAATAACTGAAGCAAAAAACTCTGAAGCATATCCACCTGACAAGAATTAGCTAAGGATAGAAAGGAGAATGCTACGTGACGCCAGCAACCCACTTGAGTTGCCGCACACTTTATAAGTAAATTTACTTTTGGAAGGTTAGTAAAATATTACAGAGTAAATAAACCGGCGTTGAAATATCTGTTGGACGTGTTAAGGTATTCAGCCCAAACGTGAGTCCTTTGCAATTTCTCCAATCGTGAAATTAAGTGCGACTTAACGCTTCTTTGCTGAAGGTTTGTACCAAACGGGTATTGGTAAAGATTGCGGTGTGTCTGTGGCTCAGTGTAGTCTTAAGGAGCTAATACACGGCATGTGTTTTTACATCTGACTTGTCAAATTCTCCACTGCTACTACAAACATGTCGTGTGTTACCTTTAAAACATTACTTCTGTAAAAAAAACATGTGTTGAGACATCTGACAAAACTTCAATAAGAGCGCGCTCTATTTTCATCTGTCAAAACATGTGACATCAGTCGTTGGCAGAAATCTCTGCTGCTGCAAAGCAGTCAGCGTAAAAGTACAATTTTGACAGACATGTAGATTTACATATGTCTCACAAATTTTAAAGTCAGATGTAAAAAATATGCCGTGTATTAAATATAGCCTTTAGCAAAGTTCTGACCGAAGCTTTTAATGTATTTAAGGAACATTTACGCCCAATGTAGATAACTTTCCGCAGAACTGAAGTGCAAAAACGGAAAGTTGCGTTAGCTGTTTATGTAAAGTATGGCATTCAAACGTTATTGGACGTTCTGACGGAACTCAAAAAATTAAAGGTCTGTAATCATGAGCTGAGGATTCAATACGTTGATGCCTCACATCCCGGAGCGTGTCACGATTTATTTATTTGGAATTCTGGCGAATTGCGTGCTCAACTTGTGCAAGAATACCTTAGAGGGGGCAGAAATTATTGGCTTCTTGGTAAAGTTTTAAATGATAACAGACAATTCATAAATTAAACATGCATTTTTTCTAGGAGGCTTATAGATGCCCACATAATGAGTCTGTTGAAATAAAATTCACTCCAAGCGTTGAAATGTGGTTGAACGCATTAATGGTGTTTAAAAAATAGATAGAGGTGCATTCTTGATGCTAGACAGCTGCACTACGCTCCAAAAAAGGCAGCTAAAATAACAAAATTTTGCTGTGCGTTGCATAACATCTGCATTTATATTAAATGCAACGCTGAAGTAAGCGATGTAGAAAATTTAGATTGTTTGAGCGTTCAGGATAATAATGTGGTATCCTTAGCCTCACTTTTCAGAAAAATCGGTCAGGTGCAAGTGGCTAAAACTGATAAATAATTTTTTATGGGCGTGGTCCCGCCCACTTTTTTCACACATAAACACTCCCTGGTATGTGTACAACAACTTACCAAAGTTTGAGCCCTATCGGTTGTACAGTTTCGGAGTCTATAGCTAACACACACACACACACAGAGTTTCACTTTTATATATATAGATAAGGGAAAAGGAACAAATTTCCCCGTGAGAAATTATTTAGAATAGGGGAACAGGGAATTGTTATTTATAATTGGGGTGTATAAAAATTAATTAAAATTATTAATATTAATTTTTTTTAAACATTGTTAATTGATGTTTTCCCCCCATTTTTCTTCAATTAATATTATTAATATTCATTTAAGAAGGAGCATCATTGCGATGATTGTATCAAAATCAATTAAAAATTTAATTAGTAATATTAATTTTGTAATTGAAATTCATATTTATTTTTTTTTCTGTGTAATTTGATACAATTTTTAATTGAAGTACTTGGTACCTGGATAACCTTATAGGATACTTAGTATCTTGAGATAATATCTAATTACTAAAAGAAGATAATTTTTTAATATAATTGTATGAAAGTTATTTATCATTTATATTAAAAATAAATCAGTTATTATATTAATGAAATTTTTCTCTTCTTGGATGGCTTCCATTTGATTTGAAAAAAATATATATTTGATTTAATATATATTTTGAACTTTTTAATTAAGAGGATTTATTATAACCGTAAATAATTTAATTAAAATCATTTTGTGAATTGAATATAACAGTTTTCATTTAAATATAAGTGTTATTTTGATAAAAGAAACAAAATCGAATAAACTTTTAATTAATAATATTAATTTCGTTATTGGGAATTATAAAACAAGCTAACTTGTTACCGAATCTCCATTTTTAGTTCTCCCCATCTTCAACATAGTACCAGTTGGTCATGCGCTGTGTACAGCCCCATCGGGAGAATTTGGTAATTGTTTGCCCAAAAAGGATTGCGCACTGCGAGGTGGTATACCGGCCAATTTGTGTGGAGGTGGTTATGGCATATGTTGTGTCTGTAAGTCTTCGGTAAATTAATTTCACATTTAAAATTAAAGCTTTCACAAAATTTTTTTGTAGTTTTACAAACTTGCGGCGGTATAATAAGGGAAAACAACACCTACTTTGTTAATCCCAATCATCCGGATATTTATGATGGCACTGGCAGTTGCCAAGTAACGGTGCACAAAGTTCATCCAGATATTTGTCAATTTAGGTGAGCTTGGTCTGTTGATTTAATTTGAAAGAATATAGAAACGTTGAGCGTCTAAATTTCTAGATTGGATCTGGAAATGTTTTCTATAGCTCCCCCAGAGGCGGCAAATCATTTGTGCAATCAGGATCAATTGCTAGTATCTGGCAGCAGTCCAGTACCTATCATATGTGGCACCTCATCTGGTGATCATAGTAGGTAATCTTTATATTTATAAAACAATTCCTGTTTTTCATGCCAACCAATTCATTAGTGTACATTGATGCCGGCCTGGGCCAAAGTAATCCCATAGTTTTA
This sequence comes from Phyto melanocephala, assembly GCA_941918925.1. Taxonomy (NCBI): domain Eukaryota; kingdom Metazoa; phylum Arthropoda; class Insecta; order Diptera; family Rhinophoridae; genus Phyto; species Phyto melanocephala. Next base: position 93,200,784 of record OW799235.1, on the reverse strand, counting down.
TCGGTTATATCCAGCAGTGCGTTTCCTCGCATTTGGCGCATACGAGTCTCACAAATACACTGCGGCAGCATAAGTCGAGCCGATCAAGGTTGTTTACAATACCATACCGGCATTAGTGGGCGCGTACGCAGTTTTAATTTTAACACGGTGTCGGGCAGGCAATTATCAAACCAGGATTACAGTATTTGCATGCGTACAGAGAGAAACTTTTGCAGCATACAGTACAATGCCTGTCCCGATTTGGGTGAGTGAAAATTTGATTTGGAGAAAAAAACAATCGCTGTTTTACATTAAACATTTTAGAAAATAATCGTTCTAGATCTTTTACCATATCGGGAAATTCACATAGTCCGGTTGGTTCAATGGTTGGTGGTGGTACACAAGTTACACAAAATACTTGTATACAGGACTGGCTTTTGATAGGTTGTATGCGCTCCTCGGATCGTATACCACCTTTGAGTGCTTGCGAAGATCGCGTTTGTGGTGGAACATTTAGTGCCGAAGTTGGAATGCTACAAAAATCTGTGCAATGTAAGTATTTCTTGTGAAGGCATGGTTCACCTAAAAACGGTAGCAAAAAATTAAAACTCACTTTTTTAACAAAAAAAAAATTATAAAAAATGTTGCACCATAGTTGTGTTTTGCGACACTTAAAAAAACGAGCATGGACATTCTTATTTGTAATTGTGAAAATTTAAAATAAGTTTTTTTGTAACATGTCCACAGCCATATGCATCATTCAATCCCAGTAAAGCAATGCAACTTACCTTAGCATACTCTTAGGAGCTAGATTATATTTGTGTTTTATGCTCATTCTGCTTTTGTGAATTTAATTTAAAGCAGGACCTTAGGGCTTTTATTAATAAGTGTTTTGATGAAAAATTTAAATACAAAACAAGGAATATGATGAAATAATTGAACATTATTTCATGCATTTTCAGCCAGTGTACGACCATTTCGTTTATATTTTCATACCGATGGCATTGAGGTACCCAACGATATCGATAATCGAGGCTTTTGCTTGGATTATGTACAACAACCCTGTACAAATGGTTTCTAGATCAAATATATATATTTTTAATATAAAATTTTTATATAAAACACATTTTTTTGAATAATATTTTTTTAAATATATTTATTTAAATAATTATAAGAATTCGTTAAATAATTAAAAATTTATTATGATTTCTTTTTTATAGATTTTATAAAGTAGTATGTTGTTTTGTTTTATTTTTAATTTCTATATAGTGTAGTTATAAATTTAAAAATAAATTATGTTTTTTTACTATAAATTAAGTTTGATTATTATTATATTTTTTTATATTTTTGGTTTAAAAAATAAAAATATAAAAAAAAAAAATTAAACACAACAAAAAATATAAATTTAACAATAATTATTAAATATTTAATTATACAAAAAAAAAAATTTTTTATTACATTTTCATAATTTAATGTAATTTTCTTTAACAAAAACTATAACTAGTGATTTAAAAAATAATAAAAAAAATTAAAAAAAATAAGAAAAAAAATATAATTTTTAATAATAATTAAAAATATCAAACTGTAGCTGTTTTTTGATTTTCAATGTTTAATCTACATAAAAAAATTAATTACTTTAAAGTCGTTATAAATTTAAAATTTTAACATTTTAGTCGTTTTTTTTTTCTTACATCTAAACCGTTTTCTATTTGTTATTTTTCAACTGGTTATTGTTTATTTTTCTACCTTTTTTTTCTAAATTCCCGTATGCGAATTTTTTTCTCATTGAAACCATTTGTATTCCTCCATTTTGAGATCGTCTTTAAATTGTGGTTGGGTTCGCGTGATTTTTTTTTTTAATTATTTTAAAATTTTTCAGTCTGCTTTTTTAATTTTGCATGATTTTTTTATAAATCAGTAAATTTTTTTTTAAATATTAAATCTTAATAAGTTTTTATTAAAGCTGCTACTTGTAGTTTTTCCTCTTCGGTTAAACCGTTTTTAAGAGTGCGACGTACTAGAATAAAAAAAAAATAACAAAAGAAATAAAATTAACACAATTAGTTATGGGATAAGTATAAAATTAAGATTTTAGTGAGAAACAAATTTGTGCAAATTAATATAAGATTGTTAAAGGAAAACAACAAAGCCTTGTTTATTTAGGATATGTTATTTGATTTAATAGAAACAAAATATAACACGGTTACGGCATGCAAAAATACATTGAAATTTTTAAAGATTTATAACCAGTCGTTCGGTTTTGATTTAGGAGTTCGATTAATCGGCTTTTTTCGAAAACCGGTTTTAGGATATTCCGTAAAGTTGATATTTAAAAAACCGGTTTTCGGTTTGACAAATAACCGGTTAACCGGTTTTATGCAAATAAACAAAAACACAGAAATTATTTTTTTTTTTAGTTTAAAAACCGGTTTTTGGTTTGACATATAACCGGTTAACCGGTTTTATTAAAATAAACAATAACAGAAATTATTTTTTTTATTAAAATAAAAAGCTTATTTGAATTAAATCAAAACAATTCATAAAGGTAAAGAACAAACAAAATATACTGCGGTCATGACAGCAATTTTTAAAGATTTTTTGCTTTAAAATATTATATGAACACACTTATACATTTATAAATACATAGATATGCATATAAACATAAGTACTTTCATTAATAAAATAATACATGTATTTAAATGTAGTTAACAACTTAACATATGTGAGACCACATTATTCAATTAAAATAATAATAATTGAAAATTTTTTCTTCTTAGTTGCTTCTTTTAGAAACAGAATGTAGTTTCAATGTTTTGAAGTATGTTTATCTATTTTGTTCTTTTGTTTTTTGAAACATGACATTGAAAATGACTGTTTACCTAGCAGTCATGTTGAACTAAAAAAATATAAAGCACGAAATAATCTTTTTAGCCTTTAAGATCACTTATGACTTTTTGTAGGGCATTTTGGTGTGAACATATATTTAATAGTAAAAGGTGGTAAAATTTTAAGGGCCGATGTTGAATGTGAACCACACCTAAACGTCAAGTTTTTTTCTGCATTTCATTTGCCATTTCTCAATCTCAGACTAACTCAATTTGAATCATGAAAAGATACACAATCAATTAAGGCGTTAAAGTTATTCAGGCTTATTATGAAAATTGGCGTTCAAATCAAAAAAACCTTTTGGTCAACATAATCGTTCAAATTCGTCCACAAGAGAATTGTTAAAAATATTCAAAATTTCAGCAAAACAGGTCCGTATGAAATGTGAAAACATCTGTGAATGCCTTCTTAGTTCGGTGAACGAAAAACATTGCTGTTTTTCGAGATAGTGTGGCCGGCGGCCATTTGGCCGATATTTTGTTCCATACATAATTGAATCATACCACTATTATCATAATAAAAAGAAATGGCAATAATTTCCTAAATAATTTGTGTTTTATTCAAAATCAACATCGGCCCTTAAAATTTAACCACTCTTTACTTTTCAGCTCATAACAATAACCGGTTTGTTTGTACCAAAATAGCCGATATTGTTCGATATTCCAAAAATTGGCATTTTACAATAGTCGGCTTCGAAAAAAACTGAAAAAACCGGCTAAAGCCCGACGAATAATCATGATAACAATTGGTGAATTCGCAAGGTATGTTTACTGTCGGTTTGTCATATTGTCATAATTTTTCACAAATTTAAATTGGTTTAATATTTCTACATGAAGCGCACTTTTTTTGATTCACCAAATGCTATTATCGAATTTATAACTCTTGTAATTTCTGAATTGAAAATAAAAAAATTCTAGCACTTAAACATTATTTTTTTGGAGGAACTTTGCTGTGCGGAGAAACGAGAACTTAAGAAAAGTTTAAGAAATTGAAAATACCGTCTGTTCAGCAAAAATGTTACGGTAAAAATTTTAAATTTTGTTTGTGTTATGTGACGGTATGTTACCTCTTTCCGGCGCACTATATGAAATCGACAAAAATTAAAATCGATTTTTTTTTTCCTTGAGGAATTCACTGGAAGGATATCGGTATCCTCTCTTATCGTTTAACTGATGGTACTAAATTTTAGTACAAAAAAATTAATATTAGGGTGATCGATTACTCGACATATTTAAGATACGGGGTTTCAAATAGTTCTAAAAATTAGAATGAAAGAAAAAACCGGTTGCTTTTTTTGAAAATTTAGAAAAAACCGGTTAACCGGTCGAATACATAAAATATAATTCTTTCTTATACCCATGACAGAGAAGCATATAAAGGTATAAACTAGCTTATTCTATGGTTTAATTGCATTTTATGGCGTTATTATAAAATGCCGTTATTTATAATAAAGATGTTAAAGGACAGACACTTTTTACCAAAAAGTGACCGAAAAGTTAAGTTTATACTTCAATTATATTTAACTTTTAAGGTTAGGTTTATAAATTTAAAAATGCTATTGTTTCTCCACATGAAACAAAATATGGCAACTAAATTGTGATTTATATTTCTTTTCTACTTCGACTTTTTTAATTTTTTTATTTTAAGTTTTAATTTTTTTATATTAGTAACACAAAACAGTAAATAAATCATCCAAAATGTTATTTCGTTTTGTAAAATTTTTTAAGAACTAAATTAACTTGTTGAAAGTAATCGGTTTTGCTCTGGTACTGCCATAATAAAAAAAAATTTGTTACAAGGAGGTTGTAATAATGAAAAATATTAAAAAGTCACTTCACTGCTCACTGTAGTCAAATTTACCTTTTATTCATATTAACTTTTTAGGCAAGTTGTAATAATGACCCTTTGTGAGCCAAACTATTTTAGTCATAAGTATGTTATCAGAGATATATATTAGTAGATTAGTCGCTAGATTTCGTAGAAGCAAAATATTATGAAATTCGAAAATGAGATCAAAAAGTATTGCAAAGTACAATAATTTGGTCAAAAAACTTAACTGAACAGCTGATTATAATAGCAAATTATAAGCGCAGCAACGTATAAAATACCTGCTCTCCATTTAGGACAAATAATAGTTAACTTAATTATTTTTCTTATTTTACATTTGTTTTTGAAACAACAAATAAATTTCTTACAATATTATGGAAGAGTATTTAATAAATTTGCTGATTTTTTGAAATTTTTTGAGTAATGAATATAGTATGGCACGTTTGGTTTCAAAGGTAAATGAACATAAAACTAAAAATGAAAAAAACCGGCTTCTGTGAGTGAAAAAACCGGCTTCTGTGAGTGAAAAAACCGGTGTATTTGACATTCGAAAAATTAACATTTGGAAAAAACCGCCAGCTGAAAGAGTGAAAAAACCGGGTTTTCCACCGGTTGTAAAACCGAATCGATCACCCTAATAAATATCTATCACCTTCAAACATTTGCCTTTTTTTTTTTTTTTGTTAAATATAAGCTTAAATCTACATAGAAAATTGGTATGTATTTAGATTATACCATTGAACACAGTATGTATGAAAATTAATTAAATATGTGGTATAGTTTATATGCCACCGCGCCGGAAAGAGTTAACATGTGTCTATGATAAAATTAAATGAAGTAGTGGTCAGGTAGCTTATTCCTTATTAGGGAAGTACATTAGGGATCTATTTTAGTGGTAAACGTCTATTTACAAGCAATTTTATTTATTTTTTTTTAATAAAATACTTGATAATGGCACCACAAAAATATACATGTCCACAACAAACAGCTATGTAGCTGACTACATGCGACAGTTGAAGAAAGCTGTATTTGTAGTTATGCAGCTATGTCACCTGCTATAGTCTATGTGATTAATGTTTATTTTTGTAGTTGCGAATTCACGAACACACCTACTTGTTTTTATATGTAGGTCAAGGACGTTGGAAATATTTTTTATTTTCTTTTTAACAAATTTTGAAAAATATCAAATTTATAGAAAATATTTTTAAAAATTTAAAACTTTCGACAAAGTTTTTGGAAAATTCTAAATTATTGAACTTTTCTCTTAATAATTGTCCATTAATAATCTCTTTAAGTTTTTTTTTAGTTCAACACAACATGTGTCTATACAACAAGGGCCTGTTTGCAAGTGCATCACTGCACTCAATCATGACATCATCAGATTGTGAAGAAGACACTTACCTGTTCTTTTTTAAAATTAAAAATTGTTTTATATTTTAGTGGCTTGGAGCTTAAAGGGCCAATGTCAAAATATTTGCTTTTGAGAAAATTGAAATTGAACTTTAACTTTTATAGATGTTTTCATAGTGACATTGGCCAGCAATTTATTTATAAAGCTGTTCTGGGTTAAGTATGACTTTAGCTGTTTTACCATAATGAAATAGAGCAAGAAAACAAATCTAATGCAATGATTAACTCAAAAGAACAAAAAAGTCACATTGGATCTTTTAGCTCCAAGCAACACAGATTTAAAGATAGATGTTTTTCCGCAAACTTGTTTAATTAGTTCTTTATTATGTGGCGTTGTAAAAGTTTGCCTTTGTCATGCAATACAGTAGTGCAGTTACGAACAAGCCACCAATTTTTTAGTTTCATGCACTTTATATGAGACTTATAATAAAATTTTTAAATCCATTTAAATTTAAACAAAGTCAAAACAATTAAAGTTAACAAATCATGCAAAATTTTAGTACACTTTTACAGACATCATCAAACAGCAACAGAAAAATAAATAAAAATAAATTTCACTAACCATTTAAAAACTAGAAAAAAAATATTGTTTGTTGAATGACAAACAAAAAAAAAAAAAAAACATTTGGCAACACATTTCTACAATTTATGGCGATGGAGCTCTTTCAACTGTAAATCCTTCGCGGGTACGTGAACGCTTCACTTCATTTAAATGATTTTTTCCAATTGGTCATCGGAGAGGAGTTGTTTTTTTTTTTTAAGGGGGTGGGATAGGAATTATAATGAAAGTAGGAGTGTTATATTGTGAATTTTAGTAAAACGTTATGACAATGGTGATAAACCCCCATAAAAATTATACAGACATTTTTTTTAAACCGTTAGAGAGATTGTGTGAGAGAAATAATGTGTGAGAGGAGACACAGACAGACATAAAATACAGTTAATTTAACCAATGGATTTGAAAGCCAATGTTGCGAATTAAAAAGAGACATAAAAAATAGAAAACAAAATAAAAAAATTAAAACAATTGTTGTTAAAAAAATTATTAATTCTAAATTAAACAAATTAAATCAAAAGCACAAAGTTAATTAAAATTGCCATTAATTTGATGAACACTTAGAAAGTAAAATGTAAAGTGTAGCGAGAAAGAGAAATTTTATATATTTTTACTTTAGAAATATTGTGAAAAAATATTTTGATTAATGATAGTAATTTTTTTTTTACATTTATAAAAAAATTTTATAATAATCTTATTTTTTATGTTTAATGAATTTTAATAACTTATTTTTACAAAAAAAAAATAATCAAATTTCATTAGATTTCTTTTTTTTTTAAGTTTTAATTTTTTTTTAAAGTTTGAGAAATATTCAAAAAATTTTTTTTTTCATTAGAGATAAGGTTTAAATTTAAAAAAAATTTAAAATTAATTTTTTTGCACTTATATGTATGTCAATAGACAAAATTTTTTTTTTTATTTAAAAAATCTTTTGATAAGTTTTTTTAACGAAACAAACAAAAAAAGTTTAATCCTCTATTTTAAATATTTTTTTATTTTACTTTATTAAAGATATTTAAGTAAATTCTTTGTTTATGGAAAATATCCATAAATAGAATTTCTAAAAAAACTTTTAAAAATTTAAAAATTTTCAAAACAATATTAAATTTTAAAAAAATTTTCTATTGTTATCAAAATTAAAAAAAAAACATATTTCTTTTAAATGTTTGATTTTAATTTTTATTATCAAAACCTGAAAAAATCTACAATTTTTGGGCAAAATTTAAGTTTTTGGACGATAATAAAATTTATAGGTCAGTTGCGGTTAGGAACCAAACCTAAGCTGCCTCGCGAATAGCCAGCTGTTTACCGACAACTGTCAACTCCATTAAAAAGTTATATTGGCAACCGTAAAGTTTTAGTTGGCAGATGGCAACGCAATTGAAATTCAGTTGCCATCCATAATAGCAACATTTATTTGATTAATTAAACATTTTTGAATATTGTTAAACAATATTCTATTATTTAAAAAATTTACTTAATAATATAATTTTTTAAATTTTTTATGAAATTTCTTTAACAAAATTAGTATTTGTTGTATTTTTTTTTCTTTTATCAATATATTTTACAAAAAAATAAAAATATTTTAAATTTAAAAAAATCTCTTTCTCGCGGTGAACAGTGGGCCTTTTGCAAAATCAATATGTACAGTGCACTCGCGGTAACGTGAACTAATTAAAACCTAAGAAGTTCATGTTAGCGAAATTGTTTACGTTAGCGATTGACGAATTTCATGAAAAAATCTTTAAACATACATTCTTGAATATAAAATTCTTTTATTACCATTTTTGGATCACTGAAATATAAAACTCATTGCAAAAATTGCAAAATTCCTGCCTTTTCCATTAACTACAAATATTAAGATCTTTTTACACTCACGCCGATTGATTCAGCTCTTCTTATGAGAAAAATACTTCAAATTTCGTTGCCATAGAATAATACTAAACTTTTAAAATATAAATTAATAGCAAAAATCACCCTTCGTTGCAAACATGATGCAAATGTTGCAAGTCTTTTGTATATTCTATTGCAAACGTTGCTTTTAAAAATTTCCAACTGTTTTTAGTATTGGAAATAAGTGCTTGTGTGGGAAATGTAATTTTAGTGTATATTGTTTTTGTGTTGTTGCAAACTTAAGAATATATTATATTTTGCAAAAACGAACACATTTGAGATAGAGTTCATGCTATATTAGTTTGAACCAGCGATCATTTAAAACGAATTTTTTTAAATATGATCTTTCTGATTCCGGTTTGTATTGCCACAAACAAAGGACAAAGCTAGTGTCGGTATGAAACTTACTTTTTCAATGCATTCTATCATTATCACAAATAAAATTTTATTTTTTAATAATTAAAAGCACAATATATGCCGGTATTAAAAATCTATTAAGCTTTGTAATAAAAATTAAAAAAAAAAATTCGAATATTTAAAATATTAAAAAAAAATAAATTTTAAGATTTTGAACATTTAATGATATTAACTAAACGTACACATAAACTCCTTTTTGTTGGTATATAAAATAGACCCCTGTGCGCAAAATTATCGTATGTTACATTTTTTTAGAAATCGACTTTTTTATGCAAATTGGTTCTACAACCATTAATCCATCTGCTGATAAAATATTGTAGCGATAACGGTTTTAGTTATAGAGATAACACTGTGTACATAAGTATGTAGCAGTGTAATTTACGTTTTTCTTTATTAAAAAGTAATAAAAACGCTCTCCTGTAAGATTTTATAAAAAATAAAAAATAAAGTGTGCTTGCAGTATGCATTGTCATATTGTTATATTTATTTATTTACTTTAGAAATAAAAAGCAAAAATATATTAAAATCATTTTATAAAACTACAACAATAAAACAATATGATTTCATGGCATACATTGTGAGTACCCCAAATGTTAAGGCAATTACACTCAGATGACTTGCCATCTTTAATCTAACCAGGGGCCAAATTACGTCATTTGATCACGATCGATATTTTACTCGAACGATCGAGTTTCGCTGTGCTTTAGGTATAGAGATTCTAATAAGAATTTTCAAATTTCGATCACGTTCGAATGCCGTAATTTAGACGTTAAATCTTAATTACAATTTATTTTGCATAAGGCCTACTGTTCAGTGTTTTCTCTCTAATTACACAGAAAAATTACTTTTTTTTTTGTCGTGAATTTTATTTATTTTTTCTTTTGTAACGTTGAAACATATTTGGTTTCAAGTCATTTATTTTATCTTGAGAATGTTTGTGGTGCATTGAAAAAATCAAAACCTAAAATGTGAGGTAAAAATAAACAAATGAAAATTTAATAAATTCCATTATTAAATAAACCATAGCCCAAGTTAAAGATATGAAGAAAAATTATTTATAAACTCTATGAAGAAGAAAGTAACAAACAAATCTTACATGATTTTCTATCAGCATGACGAGTACGTTTGCGTTCTCTTGGTGTAGTTCTGGTGCCGGGGGCTTTGGTAGCGGTTTTAACTAAAGACTCTAAGATTTCATCATCACCATCGGTGAAGTGTTCATCGCTTTGACGTAAAACGGGTGAACGTAAGTTTTCGGCACGTCGACGACGCCAGGTTAAGGTGCCATCGGGTGTATCTGCAGTGGGCGTGCCCAAAAGGGATCTGACAGAGAAAAATATTTTAGTTGAATTATTTGCATCATTTTTAAAATTAGTTTTTTTATTTACTGCCAAAATTATTTAGTAACTTGATTGACTTGAAGTTGATCATGGGTTTACTGAACAAAATTCGTTTTGTAAACCCTTGATAAATTCAAAGAACGCTTCTTTGTATGACCTATAATGTTTCAGTTCCACTTACTTTAATTCAGCATCTTGTTTATCTTCTTTGGTTTTAAACTTGGCAATATCTACAATCAATTTGCCTCTAGTCTTATTTCTTTCTCTATGATTCGCCTTCTTTTCGATTTGCTGCTGAACCCGTTCCCTAGTGGTGCGATATTCCAAAGCGAATTCAGAAACAATGCGACAGAATTCGTTGGGCCTCGAATCGGCCACAGTGTGTTGGGGCACACCCAACCACAATAAAAATTTGCGGTATCTGAAATGTTGTTTAAATTAAAGTAATTTACTCTTCACTTATTCGACTTCCTTTTGAGCCTACCTGTTCATAACTCTACGATGCACAATTTGCAATATAATAATTCTTTCTGCACAATCGGCCAAAAAGTCTACCAGTTTCTGCTTTAGCTGCGGTGGACAATCGTGTTTGGCTATTAGTTTTAAACGATCCCAGGAGGCTTTGCACTCATGCTCGAGTTGCCCTAAGTTATGAGTCAAATCATTAAAGTCGGCCTTGGAAGCCCTTGTGATGGGACCAATTTCGGAATAAAGGTCCGTAGTTTCGTTGCCAGACTCCATGACCATGTGACACAGATGATGCAAAAGAGAATGCTTATGAACTGTGTCCTTAACCTCGGGTACCTGTTTGTTTTAACAATAAAACTTCTTATTTACTGTTTGTGTGTATAAATGTAAAGATATGTTACCTTGGCTAAGTACTCGATTTGGAAGCCCTTAACGGGAGCACCATTCAAGAAGATGCCCACCGACAGCAAGGTGGACAAAATACATTTGAATGTACGATTAGTTTTAAGGATTTCAATGCCTTGTTTTAAGTCCATTAAAGGTTCAGCTATTTCTTTCTAATAAAAACAAAATAGAAGAGACAATTTTTTATAAAAAAATAAGAAAATTTATAAAAATTTTCAATTAAGAACTCATGCAAAATTTTCTTTAAATATTGATTTTATAGACAATTTCATTCCATTTATAGGACCCCAAAAATTTTGTTTTTTTAACACAAGATTTTATATTTGTGGCTTGGAGCTAAAAGGGCCAATGTCAAAATATTTACTTTTGAGAAAATTGGAATTGAACTTTAACTTTTATAGGTGCTTTCATAGTGACATTGGCCACTATGAAAGTGGGTTAAGTATGACTTTAGCTGTTTTACCATAATGAAATAGAGCAAGAAAACAAAACAAAAAAAATTGACATTGGCCCTTTTCGCTCCAAGCCACAGATATATTTCAGTAGAAACAGCTACAGCTATTATTATATGAAACGCAGATTTTACGAAAACTTTGTCTTACAAACTGTACTACTTTTAACAGGTCAAAAGCCATTTCTTACCTCACTGTATTCAAAATCTAAACGGAATGCCCATAATCTTAATCTAGCTGCTAATTCGGATATTGAGGCCAATGTTAATAGAAATTGCTCAGCACTACCCAAAGGCAATTCGGGGTTAGCCATCTAAAGAAAAAAAAAGAACATCAAAATCAAAATCTTTAATCATTTAAATTAATTTTAATTCTTACTTGAGCTTCTTGGATTTTACCCTTCTCCTCATCGGTGGGTAACATGTTCAACAGTTTATCGATACCCTCTCTGGTCACCACAGTTGCGTCCATCTTTAGAATAGCTGCCTTAATGGCTCGTGGTGGTGGTAGTTTGGTCATTGCTATATTAATCGCATTCGATCTCTTGTGATCGAGTACAATGACCTCTTTGCTCTTGTTCATTTCTTGTTGTTTCTGTAATCATTTATCAAAAATATTTTGTCACAATTTTACTTTATAATACGGTTGAGAGAAATTAATTTAAGGTGCACTTTAAGCAGTTGGAAAAAACGTAACTTTTTAGCAATCTTGTGATAGCAACGAATGATTTTAAGTGTAAATCATGAAAAGGAATTGATTGTATTTGTAGTTTTTTGTGAGGATGAAATGGCAACAAAAACTAATTAACAAATAACTGAGATTAGAAAGACGATACAAGATTCTGATAATATACGACCGTTAATATGATTCTGGTTCCTTTTATTGTGTATTGAAGATGTTGTAAGTTTTCACATGATATAAAACAAGTAACAGTGCTATATTCGGCAGTGCCGAATCTTATATACCCTTCACAACGTGTAGTCATGCAATAACAATTGTTTGTATCACCATTCATCCCATATAAAATACGTGCATACGTACACGTTAGAATAAATGTGGCATCGAATCCCAGCTGAGCCAAAAAAAATTTATTTTATTTTATTTAATATATTATTTACATTTTATTATTTTTTTTATATTTTTTTTAAATTTTTTTAAAAAATTTTTTTAGAAAAATTTTTAAAAAATTTTTAAAAATTTTTTTTAAAATTTTTTTTTAATTTTTTTTTTGTAGTTTTTTTTTATTATTTTTTTCTTATTTTTAATATTTTTTTTTTGCAATTTTTTTTGTTTGGTATGTTTTTTACATGTATGTATGTATGTATGTTGTTGTTGTAATTGTGAAAAAAAACGAGGTGGTCGTGGTTTTTTGCTCATATCTCAGAAAGTTATGGGGCGATTGTGCTGAATTTCAGTAGCGATTCATTCCTGGATATTTCCAAGAGATTGATACCATATACAGATCTGAGGAACATATAGTTGCTTCTAAAAGTTGATTTCAACCAACACACGGACAGACGGGCAGACGGATAGACGGACAGACGGTCAGGGCTTAATCGACTCCTCTATTCATAAGCTTTCAGAAAATATATACTTTATGGGGTCGGAAATGAAAATTGCAGAAATTACAAACGGAATGACAAAGCTATATATACCCTTGTGCACCACAGGTGAAGGGTATAAAAAGAGGAATTGCGGGTACCACCTGACTATATTGTGCTCTACATTAAAAATTATTTCTGTAAATTAAATCTCTTTCTATACCCTTCACCTGTGGTGCCCACGGCATATAGCCTCGTCATTCCGTTTGTAATTTCTTTAATATTGATTTCTGACCCCATATATTATATCCTGTAGTTCCTTTAAGGAACAGAGGGCTACAAAAAAGTTTATTCAATCATCTTTTTCATGTGCAACATGTTTTATCTTACTCCTTGAAGTATATATTTTCTGAGAGCTTATAAATTGGTGAGTCGATTAAGCAATGCCCGCCTATCTGTGTATTGGTTAAAATTTACCTTCCACTTGTAGCACAAACCTATAGTTCGTATCATTCTTTTACATATATTCGGTACTGAATTGCTACTGGAATCCAGTACAGTAATAACTTTCTGAGATACAAGCCAATGAACAGGACTTCCTTTGTTTTCTCACATATTTTTACTACACAAAAATAATTTTTCACCCTAATTTATAAAAAAGTTTGTTACCATTTGTAGATGGGATATGCCTCAAGGGATATTTCAGAAAAATCGATCGATTGGAAAAATATATTTTTCTTTTAAATATGTCAAGTTGCTAGAGGTCCTAACTGCTGTTTAAAAACGTTTAAGACACCAAATTGTATTCCGTAGTCTCGAAAACTATGAAAAAGTTAAGATCCAAGATGGCGTCCTAAGCAAAACAGCGGATATATGAGCCATATATAGTAATTACGATTATGTCCCCTTTAAACCACTCAGTATTGAAATTAAATTAAAGGACTTGACCAGTAAACTAGGCAAAAGTGTAAAATCCAAATATTCAAAATGGCATCCGAAAAAAAATGGCAGATATTTTTTTTCTTAACTCCAACAATCAATCAAGCGGCTTGACTAGTAAAACACATTTTACTATTTAAAAATTCAAAATCAAAAATGCATTTTGAAATAATAAGGCAAAATGGTGTATAATTTTAAATATGAATCCAAGGCTGATGGTGAAGGATATTATTGCATTTAGTACGGTGGAATATAACACATCAAATTGTTAAATTTAAAGTGCAAAAATATATAGTGGTTTGTATTTATGATGAAAACTTGAAAACCACAAAAATTTCTTCCCAACAGGTAACACTGTAATGTAATTATTTAACACTTTTGAGCCTAAACGACTCTTATGCCGAACTTAAGCAGCTCTAGTATCAAAGGAGTAAACCCTTGAGAGAGTCTTAGTAATTTCAGGACCTTTTATGGGAGCTTAGACGAATTAAGCGATAGAAAATCTACTGTTTAAATTTTAATTTCTAATAGATGTAAAAACATTTGTTTGTTTTTGCCTAAGAGAGCATTTTTCATTTGTACAAAGAGCTGTATTTTGAAATACATCACCGGATCCAATAAGAGGTTTCTGTATGTGACTTAATACTAAATATGGTCGTAATCTTTCTATTTTTAAATTTATTTATTTACAGTATATGAACCATGACATCTCAATATGACATCTCAATATGAATCTCAGTGTTACGGCCTCATACTAAAACAAGGATCAATTATTACAAAATTGATTTTTGGTATTTGGTGAAGAGATTTTTGTTATCATCAAACATATTTGTTTTTTTTTCCATTTTTCAATACCTTAATTTTAAAATTATTTTGAAATACAAAAACCCTCCACCTCTATCACCGAATATACGAATATTTTTTAAAGCTCAAGGTATTTTTCATAATAAAAATATTGTTGACAATTTAATATACAGTGAACTCGCAGAAACGTGCACATTCAGTAACATGAACTACCCAAAAACATGAAAATTTTTTGTATTACATTGACTACTCCAAAAGGTGAACAAAGGCTGAAGGCTCTAAAATGTGAACTTTTATCGAACGTTTAAATTTAATTTTGTAAGCTTATTTAAAATTTTTGGGATTCCCCGCAGAAGAATTTCGGTTTTTGTTTGTTTGTTTTAAACAAATTTTGTTGCATGATCAGTAGCTTTAGTATTAATGCGGCAGTTCTACTATAGGTATATAAATAATATAAACAAGTAATCTCTTAAAATAATTTTATTGAAAATATGTCTAATAAAAAAACAAAAGTGTTAAATCTTCAAGAAAAGTCAGATATTTTAGAGCTTTTACGCAAAGGTTCTGTAAGTGTAACTGTTTTGTCGAAAAAGTATAATGTAGCCAAATCGACGATTTGTTCAATAAGAAACAATAAAGATGCAATTTCGAATGCGTTAATAATACATTTTCGGGTCCTGGAAAATCTCTGTACAAATGGTTTACCCAACTTCGAAATAAAAACCTGCCGGTTAGCGGCATTATGATTAAAAGAAAGCTATTGAATTGCACAATCAAATTAAGGAAAATATCCATGCTAAACCTCAATTTTAGATGAATTCAATAAATAATTGAGAAATACATAAGTATCTTAAAAACCCTTTTGCAAAACATAGCCATGTAGTAATTAAAATATGGCAGAAACTAACAAAAAGTTGGATCAAAACATGTTTCATAGGTGGAAATAACGTACATACTTTATTTTAAATTAAATAAAAGATAAAAGAGACTAAAATATGTTATGGAAAAAATGCAATCTAAAACGTGAACAAAATCGAAAAATTAGTTCACGTTTCTGGGAGTTTACTGTAAATATATGTACACACATACATACATACACTGAGGACCTATGATCTTTATACATTAGACCATACCATCTTGCAACAAGAAAAAAAAGTACTCCGTAAACTTCCTAATGTAAATAACTTTCAAAAGAAAAATAATATTCCTCAACTTTTTCATTATTTTTTCAACATTTAAGAACCTACAACTTCATTGCTAACGGCCTTTAATCAACGTCTTTAGTGTTGGAAGTAAAACTCATCTAATGGAAATTGAATTCGGTAATTAACAAGTCGATATTTTTATTCTCTTTCTTACTTTTCCTCATTCCCATTATAATATTTCCACATATTCACCTAAAAGAAACTTCTATTGTACCTTATTATACGTTTAAAAAATGTCTATCGAAAATGTTATATAATTTTTTAAATGATGGCTAAACGCTTAACGGTATCTGATCATGCGTGTTTGTTGTATAAATGCATGAGTAATAGGCGTGTTCATCAGTTTTACAAAAGCTCTGTTCGGCTCTTACGAGTAACGATTGTGAATTGTAATTCGCTTAATTTTCATTTCTTCTCTTTTTAATTGAAATTTATATTTATTTTTGTTCTTATTGATCGGGGAATGGGCATTGCAAGTAAAGGTGGAAAGTTCTTGATTGCCATTCACTTGGGAGTGGCCAGGAACGAATCCTTTGTTGCATTGTCAATGCAGCTCACGACCTCCGGCTTTAGGCCAGGTATTCCCCGGGCAATGGCTTTTGGACACCCGTCCAAAGCTAGCGAATGTGAGAAGGCATCCTGCCTGGAGGATAGCTGGCAGCCCCAGCACCAGGATCGGTTGCGGAAGCCTAATCAGCTACTTCATCCTAAAACTAAATGATTAACGAAACCACAACAAATGAAATAAAACGATATGATCTACCGATGACAACCTTTAGCATGAAAACCCGGACAAGATTTGGAACATGGAATGTTAGAACGCTAATGGAGGCATCACGCCTGGCTCAATTGAGCAAAAAATTTATGAATTACAACTTATTATTTTTGGGCATAAGTGAAATGAGATGGCCTGATTCAGGAGAAACTACAACAACAAACGGACTTCACCTTTTGTATTCTGGTAAACCCGCCAACGAAAAAAGATCATCTGGTGTTGGTTTTCTTCTCTCCAGGGAAGCACATAAAGCTCTTATTAGCTGGAAACCATACTCTGACCGCATAATCGCCATTAGACTACGCACACGCGCCAGAAAACTTACATGCATCCAATGTTATGCGCCTACAGAAGTCTCCGATTTTGACGTGAAAGAAGAATTCTATAGCCTTCTTGATCGAGCGATCACATCTTCAAATCGTGGTGATATATTGGTAGTAATGGGCGACTTCAATGCTCAAATAGGCTCAGATAACACCGGCCTGGAAAGTATCATGGGTGTACACGGCTTGGGCCAAAGATCCGAAAACGGGGAATTATTTATGAATATGTGCGCAGAAAATAATCTGGTAATAGGGGGTACACTGTTCCCACACAAACCAAAACACAAAATAACATGGGTATCACCCGACCATGTTACAGAGAACCAAATAGATCATATAGCTATATCTAGAAAATGGCGTGGTTCTTTGTTGGATGTGCGAAATAAAAGAGGTGCAGATGTAGCCAGTGACCATCATCTACTCATCGCAAGTGTGCGCATAAAGATAGCGGCTATAAAAAAGAAAGACCCACGTATATCTAAGAGATTCGATGTTAGTAGACTGAAAATCCCATCCGTCGCATCGAACTTTTCTAATGCCATAAATGAATCGTTGACGTCAACACCTCAAGATCAACGAAGGGATTGGAAAGTTACAAAAAATATACTAGTGAATGCTGCCACAGAATATATAGGTCTCAAAGAAAATAAACGTAAAGAATGGCTGTCTGAAGAGACATGGACAATAATTAATGAAAGAAAGAAACTTAAAGCTGCACTTAACTCTGCAAAAACGCGAAGTGAAAGGTTGACTCTTCAAAACCAACATGCAAGCCTAGACCGTAAAGTAAAACGCAGTGCCCGCAAAGACAAACGCGCATGGACGAATGCCATAGCCGAAGAGGCTCAAGCAGCGGCAGAGACGAACCGCACCAGTGACTTGTACCGACTCATCAAGAAGTTATCAAGTAACAGCTACTCAGTCACAGGTAAACCAGTGAAAGACAACTCTGGCACACTAATCACGTCCAAAGACGAACAGCTTGAACTTTGGGCTACACACTTCTCTGAAATGTTCACCCCACGCCCACAAGAAACTGCACCTATATGTAGCTGCATCAATCACAACACACGATCAAATATCAGTATTACCCCTCCAGAAATGTCTGAGATTGTACAAGCCGTAAAAGCGCTTAAAAACAACAAAAGTCCGGGCAACGACAACATATTTCCAGAGCTCCTTAAGTTAAACTCCAGAACGAGCGCAGAACTTATTTTTCCCATTATTGAGGAAATCTGGTTATCAGAGATAATTCCAGACGAGCTAAAAGAAGGTATTATAGTGAAGATCCCCAAGAAGGGCGACTTAACAAATCGCAACAACTGGCGGGGCATCACACTATTAAGTATGATCAACAAAGTTTTAGCCCACGTTATAACTAAGAGGTTATCGGACTCTTTAATGCCAGATTTAAGAAGACAACAGGCTGGTTTCTGCCCCAAAAAGTCATGCGTTGATCACATTAACTCACTAAGAGTAATAGTAGAGCAGTCAGTTGAATGGCGATCTCCTCTTTACCTTATATTTATCGATTTTGAAAAGGCATTTGACACCCTGGCACATGATGTGATTTGGAATGCTCTTGAGTGTAAAGGCGTCCCACGTAAACTTATCCAACTTATAAAATGCCTATACACAGGTGCAAGTTGCCGAATTCTACACGCTGGCATGCTTAGCCGTAAGATTGAGGTTGGTACAGGCGTTCGTCAAGGGTGTGTAATGTCACCACTGCTCTTTAATATCGTGCTAGATATTGTGATGCAGCACGCAATGGTGGGCAACCGAGGAATCGTATGGGGTTTAAACGAGCGATTAGAGGACCTCGAATACGCAGATGACATATGCCTCCTTTCTCACAGCCACACTGATATGTCCACAAAATTGAAACGACTTATAGACATATTAGAGAAGGCGGGGCTCAAGATGAATATAAAAAAGACAAAAGTCATGCGTATTAACGCCGAAAACGTAAATTCCTTCCTGGTAAATGATGAAACTTTAGAAGAAGTCGATACATTCTGCTATCTCAGAGCCATTATCAATCGAACTGGAGGATCTAGTGAAGATATTGCTAGTCGAATAAAAAAGGGCACACAATCCTTTGGTATGCTCAATAAAGTGTGGAAATCGTCCACAATATCACGTCGTATTAAAATTAATATATTCAACTCCAACGTAAAATCAACGTTGTTATATGGATGCGAGACTTGGAACGCTGCCTCCCGAGACATTAAATCCCTGCAAGTTTTCGTTAACAAATGTCTTCGAAGAATTCTACGAATCTTCTGGCCACGAACCATATCGAACATCAACCTGTGGCGCGAAACATCGCAAGCACCGCTGTGCGTAGAAATACAGAGAAGAAAGTGGAATTGGATCGGACATACACTCCGCAAACAACCGTCCGATATTGCCCGAAATGCTATTGAATGGAACCCTCAGGGAAGTCGTAGAACAGGGCGACCAGCTCATACGTGGCGAAGACAAATCGAGTCCGAGATAAGAAAAATGCGTAAAAGCTGGAGCGAAGTAAAAAATATAGCGATTGATATATCTGAGTGGAGGAAGTTTGTTGAGGCCCTATGCTCCTTATAGGATCGAAGGGAATATATATATATATTATTGCAGACAAATGCTATTTAAAACATAACATGAAACAATTAAAAAAAAAATTCAAAATAAAACTTTTAAATTTATCTAAGTATTGTAAAACGCTATTGGGATAAAAACTATATACAACAACAAAACTTTGATTATATTATAAATTTATCATGATAAAGGGGGCTGGCTACACATTTAACAAATAAGTAAAACTAAAACAAAAAATAAAAATTTTGAAAACAAAACCAACACCTTCGTATATTTGGTTTGTATAAAAAATGTTTCATTAATTTAATTAAAAAGCCAAGGTGTTATACAAAGTTCTAATGTAAAACTTATTCGCATAAAAATAAGTTTAAGTTGAAAATAAAATAAAAAACAAAATAACAAAAAATATTCAAAATTATTTGAAATTATTATTTTTTGCATAAATTTATAAAACAAAATTTTAAAGAAATTAAACTGCAACATAAAATAAGTGCAACAAAAAAAAAGAACATGTTTGTGTTTTTGTAAAAAAAAAGTGTTGAAGTGCAGAGAATTATAAAACCAACACCGAACTAAGTTTAAACATTTAACAAAACAGACATTATGATTTTCAAATATTATTCTTAGATTTCAAAATTCACTCACCTCCTAAAGGAGTATTTTTATTTTTTATTTTAGTGTAAACAAAATAATAAACAAACATTAAACAATAATATTGAAAAATTATTATTTGTTTTACAAGATTTTGCGTAAACATTATCGCGAAAGTATAAATATCATTCAACATTAAAACATTCCAGTTGGTAGGCACAAAGAAAAAAAAAATGTGGAGAAAAGAGAGAAAACATTATTATTTTTTAATTTTTTGAAAGAAAAAAAAAGAAGAGATTTACAGCTTAAAAAATATTGCGGTAATATTAAAATAAATACGTGTGTACATACACATTTATATCCAGCAAAAAGTTTGTGTACAAACAACAGTTCAATGCAAAAGCAAACAAACCAACACAAAATGTATTTTGTATCATCTATTGAAATGCAGATTTGGTTTGTTAACTTTTAAAAACAATAGGTTTATAGACAGTCGCATAATTACATCAAAAATGGAAAAGTTAAAACTACCGTCTTACTTTACGTCTAGACGAGTCATCGATTTGTTCAGACTAAAACAAAACGTCGGCAGAGCAACTGTCAAAAAATTAGTCATGTTCTTTGTTATTTGTATGTGTTGTCTCTTTCTTTCATATTCAAAATGCCTCTTGATATCGGACATCGTTGTTCGAACAAATGTTCTGACAACGCTGTTTGCACAAGAAAACAACAACGACAACAGCGTGCAAACCAGGCAAACTCACGTGCTCACAAAACATTGTTCGTTGTTCGAACAAATCGATGGCTGGCGTGGACCGTACGTTACATCATACAATTCCTACAACAGGTTGGAGATCAGTAACCTTAACTGTTTAAAGTCAAATCTATTTATATAAAAGTGAAACTCTGTCTGTCTGTGTGTGTGTGTGTGTGTTAGCTATAGACTCCGAAACTGTAAAACCGATCGGACTCAAACTTTGGCAAGTTGTTGTACACATTCCAGGGAGTGTTTATGGGTGGCAAAAAGTGGGCGGGGCTACGCCCATAACAAATTATTCATCCATTTTAACTACTTGCACTAGACCGATTTTTCTGAAACTTTGCACACATATTGAGCTGTCATAACTATTTAATTTTATGATTAGAAAAGTAGGCAGAGCCACGCCCATAAAAAAAGTTATAATTTTTACACTTAACCAATTTTTCCGAAACTTTTCACAATTATTGAGCTGTCATGACTACAATTTCGTGAATAGAAAAGTGGGCAGTGCCACGCCCATAAGAAAAAGTAATCATTTTCAGCTACTTGAACTTTACCGATTTTTCTGAAACTTTGCACACACATATTGAGCTCTCATGATTATACAATTTCGTGATTCTAAAAGTGGGCAGTGCCACGCCCATAAGAAATAAGTTATAATTTTTAGGTACTTGCACTAGATCGATTTTTCTGAAACATTGCACACATATATATAGCTGTCATGACTATATAATTTTGTGATTAGAAAAGTGGGCAGGGCCACGCCTATAAAAAAAGTTATAATTTTGAGGTTCTTGCTCTGGACCGGTTATGAAAAAGAAGTTAAAAAATAATATTTACTTCGCCTAGTCGTGCTACTTTCAACTTTTTTAGGAAAAATATTGTAATATCACTGGAGCAGTAAATGTTTAAAAACTTATGTTTGTCGAACTAATGAAAACGTGTTGAATAAAAAAATTTCCCTGTCTGAACTGGGACTTTGTACATAAAACTTTGCTGGATACATAACATTTATTAAATGTTCTAAATTTTGCCAAATTGATAAACAAAGAACATAATAAAATTAGTCATTGTTTTTTGAGTATTTATTTAACAAATATTTAGTGCTTTAGGCTGTGAGATATTTGTTAAGAGTTTCTTTAAAAAAAAAATAAAATTCAAATCACTTTTCCACAAATTAGTAAGGCCTGGCTTAGAGTTAAATTAGTTTAAAATTACTTCCGCAATTAACTGATGGCGGCCTGATAAAAACTAAAACTTCGAACTACAGAAAAACCATATAGAAAGAAATATATTGCTGGAGCAGACTTAAATAAAATTAACTATTTTTAAGCAAAAAAAAAATAATTTTATAATTTGCCAAATCCGAAAGCAAATATTGTTTAATTTTAACTGTTAAAATTAGATCTAAATATTTTCAAATCTATTTTACAGAATTTCTAGACAATAAAAGTCCAACATTTTAAATCACCGCCAACCAACATACTTGTTTAAGAATAAACTACAGGCATTTTAGCTAAATTCTTAAAAGAAATTACTAAAAGTCTTCTAGCAAATATCACACAGCCTTTTTTAACAGCACTATTCGCAAGTAAATAATATGACCTTTAACATATACAAAACAATAGTCACCTTTGTCATTAAATCTTTGGCTCTGGACTCAAATAAATGTTCCAATTTTTGTGTATCCACATTGGAGGCTGGCAACTCATCCCATATAGTTTTGCCCACAGTCATGGGAATAAGATCTTCTCTAACCTCTTTCCAAAAGAGTTTGACCTAAAAAAACAAAAAACAACAAAATTTTTATTTGTCCCACCACTACTTAAAAACAATACACTCACCGTCTTCTTATTTTTCTTAATCGTATTCATGGTACTTAAGTCACTATTAATGGAACCGTTCATTGAACTATTTACACTATTCGTGAGGCTGGCACTGCCGTAGCCGCTGTAACTAAACATGGGTGGTGGTATGAGAGCACCACTGCCATTACTGGTATTTGACATGGACATGGTATGATTCATGGGTGGTGGACACACCAAATGTGTGGGCATCATGGGCGGTGGTACACCGCCTATAGGTGGTGGCGGTGGTGGTATGCCACGTCCGAAGCCTCTGGGTGCCAGTATGTCCTTTTCATCTTCCGAATTTAGGTCGGTGAAGTCGAGATCACACAAATTCAAAGGTCTTGACATATTGCGTACCAACTCCTCCCATTGCAGTTCGTTTTCGGATTTTTTAGGTTCGGATTTTTTCAATTCCTGATCGACACTAGATGATCTGGAAGAAAGGAAAATTAGAAAAAATTTTATTTTGATTAACTTTCTTTTTCTTTAATTCTAATTTATAATTTATAAAAAATCCAATATTATTTAAGATTTTGTATAAAGAAAAAACTTATCGAATATCCATTGAAATATTTTTATAAATTAAAAAATCCCTCGAATTGAAAAATTTTTTTAAAAATTTTTGTACATATTATGCAACATTAGCTGTAATAAAATTGTGCACTTCAATTATATTCCATCAATTCTTGGTTAATGTAGATACACCTTGCTAAAGAACTCGGGCTTTCTAATCCCTACACTAATTAGTTTTTTCGCTACAAGAATACGAGTTTAGTCAGCAACAGCAACGGATGAATATTCTAAAAGAAACCGAACAATTCACCAAGTAACAACTTCCATTAAAAAACAGCATCCCGAAACTTATATGGTTTCGCGAAGTCCGCGGGTCCGCTCAGTCTTCAAGCATCAGTCATTAAACCAATTTTCTTTTTTCTGTTTAGTTGGCAATAACACCCTGCCCGAAATTCGACCAAGGTAGAGGCTTAGTCCTTAAGCCACCTCCAAATTATTTTTCCCGCCTGGGAAAAACCACAGCTTACACATGCTCTCCGAACAGACTACACAAATAACCAGTCTACAACAAGTTTCTACTAATTCCCGTGGTACCAGATAAGTATCTGGCCAGCCTGGTACAATTTCTCTTAAAGTCTTTGCTCTTCTTAGTTAAGACTCCAAGAAGCCATAGGTATTAGTCTCATTTCTCAGCAATATATCAAGGGGCGAACACTAGCCAAAAACACATGCTCGCGAACGTAGTTGTTATGTGAAATAGTTTTCAAAGTTTTTCGCCAGTCTTTAAGGTTTGAGTGTTGACTAATTGCTTAGTGAGTAGTCAGTTTAAATTTATTGACAATACAGTGGAGAATAGACTTTAAATGACCACCACCTTTACACGAATAAATACGAATTGCGGTAAAAGGTTTATCATTTTTATTATCATTTAGATATGTTGCCACACCATCATATACTGTCAACTTCAGGCCGACCTTATTTGAATACCCTATACATCGAAAGTTCTTTTTAAGACAAGAACGTATTAGAGAACCTAAAGAACCAAATGTAGTCGAGCGAAAAATAATTTGTTAAAAAAAAAAAAATAAATTTAAGAAAAAGGGTTTTTTTAAAAATTGTATTTTAAAAATAAATTAATTTATTTTAAATTAAGATAAATACAAAGTCAAGATTAAAATTTTTTAATGATTTAAGTATATTGAGGAGCATATTTTTCATAGGCAGCAATATAAGCAGCCTTCGCCGCATTTTGGCTCATGCCCTTATTGGCATTGCAGGCATTCCATTTGGCTGAACCCTTAACGTCTACAGCACTGGGTTAACCCAACTTTGCAGTCACCAAAGGTGGCTTGTTTGTAAAGGCCATAGAACTCCAAGAACACATCATTAGGAGGAGTTTTTGTGAAGGACTTGACAGAGGCAGTGGCAAACTGACATACGACTTTTATTAATTATTTAATTGATCATATCTGATAAAAATTGTAAGTAACCATTACTAACATCTATTTTGGTGTATCTGGATTCTCAAAAAGCTGTTACTTAGTGTAGCTCAACAAAGACAGTGTTGAATTGAAAAAAATGATATTGTTACAGATTTACCTTAAATAGCTTAATTTCCATTATAATTTTATTTTAGTTATATTTACAGTAGCTTAAGTTATAGTAGTTTTGTATGTATTAGTTTATGTACATGTAACACTTCGCTTGGTTCGCTGGTTGTTCGAACATGATGTTAAGTTGTATGCAGCCAAGGTGAGTTATTATGTGCAGCATAGTCTTAGGCACTTTTATTATTCCTGTCTATACTTAACATTAACATTACGTCTTAATTAAAATGTAACGGTTTTCGAATTAACTAGTGTGTACTTACAAGAACTTTGTCGAATGTTACAGAAGACCACTATGTTACTATAAATAGCCGTACAACACAGCTAACATGGTCAGTATTACAGTAGAGCTTGTAAAGTGCGTATCAAAGTGAGTTTGATAATAAAAGTGTACAACCATAAGTGTAATAAGTCAAGCGACATAAAAGCCATATCTGAGTGTGTTTAAATAAATAAAGTGCTCTTAATTTTATAACTAATTTCAACTGTTTTTGATTGCAATAAAAGAACTCACAGTTATTTTAAGGAAGTAAGCCAACGTTTATAAAAGATATAAACGTAACAATATCATAATTTTTAGTGAAACATTAGAACGATCGGTTTAACTTATTTTAAAAAAATTTATAATAATTTGTATTTTAATAATTTAATTACAACATATTTTGCATTATAGTCTAATAGTTATTGGGGGTAATATCTACCACACATAAACCTCATTTTTATAATCAAATAATTTAAAAATTGATTATAAATATGGGTGCTAAGAATCTACCTTTATATATACGGTATTCACATAAAGATAAACAGTGAAAAAGCGATTGATAAAAAAAAGGTTAAAGTGCATTTTAGCTGAAAATAGATTTTGATGGATTATTTGCCCTATTCAAATATATTAAGGGTACTCACGATCTCTGTGCAAATTTGCGCAGAGTTCCACTAAAAGTGGAAAATCGTAAATCTAAAGAGTACTCAAAATCATAAATTTTTTATTCTCTGTTATAAATATGGGAGTTTTATATATTTACGTAATCCTAATGCACGTATAGGACACATTAATATGAAACGTTTTTTTTCGATTAGAGTAAATAAAGAAGATCGCGTTTTATATATTAAAATAGCAGTACCAGATAAGTCTCTAGTCAGCCTTCGACAAGTTCTGTAAAAAAAAAGTATTTGCTTTTCCAAGTTATGTTTCCAGGAAGCCAGAATTGTTTGTCTCACGAATAAATACTGATTGCGATGAAAAGGTTTCTTAAATAATTAAATTTTTATAATCGCTACTACATAATCACATACAATAGCATTAAAGTGTGCATGTATTTTAATA
The DNA here is from genome assembly GCA_941918925.1 of Phyto melanocephala. Lineage (NCBI taxonomy): Eukaryota > Metazoa > Arthropoda > Insecta > Diptera > Rhinophoridae > Phyto > Phyto melanocephala. Next base: position 93,174,327 of record OW799235.1, on the reverse strand, counting down.
TAATAAACAAACAAAACATAAATGTTTGATACATTTTATAATTTGTTTACTCCAAAGCAAAATAATAACACTTGCATTTGAGATAAAGAAATTTGATAAGATCCCAACTGCAACAAGTCGTAAAGTTAAAAGTTGCCTTTGCAAATATCAACTTTTTTTAATGATAAGTAAAATGGTAGGCGGCATGCCTTAGACCAGTATAAGTACACATACTTGCGTACAAAATGTTTGAATTATATTTATTTTAGGATTTAAACGTGATAAGATTTTGATTAGTTTTATTAGAGGCAATTAAATGACAGACATTAAAATTGTATCTTTTAAAAAAATAGAATTGAATAGAGAAGTGAGTAAGAGAGAAATAAGCAAAAAAAAATTTAAAAAAAAAAGAAAAAAACAATTAAAGAATTTTTAATAAATTCGACAGTAATAAAGGGTTGTTAAATGTAAACCCCACCTAAATGTCTAGTTTTTTCTGCATTTCATTTGACCTTTCTTAATTTCAGAAAAACTCAATTTGAACCAGGGAAAGATACACAATTAAGCAAGGCTTTAAAGTTATTCAGGTTTATTATGAAAATGGGCATTCAAATGAAAATGCATTTCGTGCACTTTCTGATTCTCTTGATCAACATCTTAGTCGTTCAAATTCGTCCATAGTTGGGAGAATTGTGAAAAATATTTAAAATTCAGCAAAACAGGTCTGTATGAAATGTGAGAACATCTGTGAATGCCTTCTTAGTTCATTGAACGGTAGTGTGGCAAAAGAGACAGTGTGGCAAAAGAGCAGTCAACCTCGACTCATTATCGTGCCCAACAATTGAACATCAACATTGTCATTGAAAATTTGGACCATGGGATGGCCATTTATATTGGCAGTCATTTATATTGACTGCCGTATTTATAAAAAATATTTTCAGTTTGTTAAAGGCTCATTTGACAGATGTTGTACAGAAATTGGTCAAATAAGCTTACAATAAACCTAAAAGGTTTTCTATGAAATCGGCAGTAAGAATATTTGATTTAAAACCATCCTATTTGTGTGTTGTCATACATGTCTGTATGCATGTATGAAGGGTACATTCAATTAGATAGTGTCAATTTATCAGCTGTTTTTTGTTTCAAGTGTTAAAATTTTATTTCTCATAATATCCAATTATCAAACTTTATATAAAATAATATTAAAAAAAAATTCTCTTCGAAATGCATTCACCTCATATAATTACAGCATGAATGCACGTGCTAGTAGCAACTCAGTAGAATTTAAAGGAAAAGCCAATAGGCCCCTATGCAATTTTGCTTTCAACTTCAAAAAAAATAAGAGCGTTTTCCCTGCCTATATTTAAATAACAATTTTTCACGAATTAACCCTTTTAACAGTAGTTAAGAATATTTAACGGAATATGTTTTATTATGGAGAGCAATATTTATTTTAATAATTTTTTAATGTATTTATATATATAAAAATCAATCAAAAATCAATCAAAAATCTTCAAATTAAGTACGGTAAACTTTGACATCCACACGAACATTTGGGTAAAAAATGGGCGGACTTTCAATAGTAGGCGTGGTCACATGAATTAAATACTAAATTTCGTATATTTGGAAAACGATATGGATTAGAGTACTAAAATTTTGCAAGAGCAACTTTGACACCCAAATAAACATTTCTGGAAAAAATGGGTACATTAGAAATAGTGGACGTGGCAGCTCTCATAGTAATTGAATACTAAAATTCGTGTAGTCGGGAAGCGATAACAGTTAGAGTACCCAAACTTTGCACGAGAAGCTTTGACATCAATATGACTATTTTGATAAGAAATGAATGCTTTAGTAATAGTGGGTGTGGCACCTGTCATATGAATTAAATACAAAAATTCGTATATCTGGGAAGCGATAATAGTTAGAGTACCCAAATTTTGCAAGAGGCACTTTGAAGTCTATATGATTATGTGAATAAGAAATGGTTGATTTAGTAATAGTAATATTATTAGTAGGCGTGGCACTTGCAAAATAAATATGTTTTTGAACTATAAAATTTTTATTTTATTACGATGGGGGTGGCGAAGCACACCGGGTATTAGCTAGTAACAAATAAATTTTTGGGATCCACAGAACTTTTGCCATTTACAACTGAATTGCGCCACGGGCTACAATTTTAAGTCCCAACAATAACTGCTTAAATCATAGGCGCCAATTCAATCAAACAATTTTTTGTAACCCCACATCTTTTATTTTTATACTCTTTAATTTGGTCGTCCATGGTCGTCGTACAGCGACTAGTGCACATGCTTAGCAGCTATGTTGATATTTATTCAAATACAGTGCGTAAAGAAATTAAAAAAAATTTTATTTATAAAAAGTTAAATTTAAAACTGCAAAATTTATTGAAAATTTCCCATTTTAACAAGCAACAAAATAATAAATTCAGTGTATACTGCATTTTTATTACTTTTTTACACTCAAAACAATTTCTTGTATTAAATTTTAACGGAAATCTTTACGCTTATTTTTACTTTTAACTAAAAAATAGCAAATTCAGTGTGAACTGCATTATTTTTCATTTGAAGAAACCAGAACAATTTTTTGTAACTAAATTTTGATAAAAATCTGTAGGCTTACTTTTTCGTGACACTTTACCTCAAAATTTACTCACTAATAGGGCTGCAAAACATTTTTGGGCATCAATGGCTTAAATTTAAAGTTTCAATTATATTTAGCAGTAAGTTAAAAAAGAGCTACTTCTAAAATTTACAAACTATTGAAAATATTAGAGCTGATTGATAAAACATTTAAGCTAATTCATATAGTTAAAAATAAGTTCTGAATTTCTAGAAATATTTCAAGCACTTCACAGAGTCTATTTCGAATTAGTTAAAAATAACTGCATTAACATAAAAATCGAATTTATAAACTTTGTATTGAATTTTATGATTTATACCCTTAAAATATACCAATTAATTATGCAGATAATCAAGCGATAAGATTTAGGAAATTTAGCCAACCAAAAATTTCGCTATAAAAACTCAAACAAATTATAATAATGGATACAGTTTAAAATTGGATTGCAATTGTTTAGATCAAAGAAATATTTAAAGAATTTTTAACAAAATGGATGTAAGTATAGACAAATTTATTTAGTAGCTGATAATTAATTAAAACATTTTATATTGTAGTTTAACACCGCTTGTGAAAAAGCTAAAGCCTTTACCAAGAAACCCACCAATGATGAGTTCTTGGAATTTTACGGTCTCTACAAACAAGCGACCTTGGGTGATTGTAATGTCGCCAAACCAAGTATGACAGATTTAAAGGCAAAAGCTAAATACGATGCCTGGTTCAGACATCAGGGCATGTCACAGGATGCCGCCAAGCAAGCCTATATCGCTGTCTATCAGAAATATGCTTCTAAATATGCATAAATAAGAAAACAAAATTTTTACTGCAAAAATATTTAAATAAATTTGTACAAAAATAAAAAAACAAATAACATTGTCAGTCTTGTATAGCCCCTTCATTTGACAGCCATATTACTTGGTTAAAAGAAGAAAAATTATCCGCCATTTTGTTTCGTACGCCATCTTGAACTTAATTTTTTTCATAGTTTACAGCATTCGACTAATCAAGCCCCCTCATTAGATATTAATACTGAAGTTTGGCGGGATACAGTTTTAATTTATTAACTGCCAAACTCAAACAAGAGCGACAAGCGGTTTTTGGCTGTCAAAAATTCTCATGTTCACACAATTTGTGTGGAACAAACCGAAATGCCGCGACGTCAATTCTTTGCAATTGGAAAATCCAATTTTAACAAGGCGTTAGGTATGGATGTTGGCTGCAGTACAACTGCTGCAGTACAACTGCTGTTTTTTGAAATTGTTGAAAAGTAATGCCATTTTAGGTATTTTCAGATTAATATAGCGATTTAATTTCTATTTAGTGAGTTTTATTAAAAAACATAAGTGAACATTACTGTTCATTACACAAAGTTGACGCTCTCGTATATGTTTAGCACCTCAGCGTAACCGCTTAGAGGAATATTACGCAACGACTGCCGCTCTTGTTTAGGTTGGTCTGTAAAGGGTGCTTTTTGGTTTCTTTTATTTTTTTTTCAAATTTTTCATAGGGCCTTCACTGAACTACTCGAACATTGCATATAGGACAATAGGGTCTTAACTTTAAACATTTTGAGATGCACTCTTTGTGAAAACAATGCCCACATACTGTAGTATGAAGTGGTTTTTCAATTGGCATAGCAGCCGCAGTACCTAAACTCATTTCATCGAAAAAAGATCGAATGTTAATTAAGATCACAACATATCAATTCTTCGCCGTTATAAACAATTTTGCTTGGGATTTATTTAATTAAAATGAAAGAGTTACACTTAATTAACATGTGAATTTAACAAGACACGCGATACCATGAATTTATATACAGGCGAGTTTTGTGAGCTGCTAAACACATGTTTTAAACCAGTCCTATCATGTAAGCCAAGATCATGCGATTAGATTCCACTAGACAATTTTCTGCAGGGATACATGAAACCTCTAGTGTACAGAGACAAACTAGCAACATTTCCAGCCCGGAAAGACAGCACGACAAGTGCCTTTGGATAGATACCGTTAGAAAAAGTGTGCTAAAATTATAGCTTGTGACCACCTACAGCCTTTATAACCTTTTATAGCCCATTGATATGTACCTAATATAAATTTTAATATCATATCGTCTGCAATGCAAGAACGAGATAAACTCTAGCGATAATACGAATACGAAGTCATCACAGCATAATTGAAAACAAAGAACCCAACAAATTATCTAAAAAGCTATTATTTTTAATAATTCAAATATGAACTTAAAATTTGGCTGATAGAGGAACACGTCAGAAAGTGGCACACTACTGCTATCAGTAAGGTGACGAACAAACTATGAGGTAGACCAAATCAAGAAATCAAAGGTGATTCTGAAACTGAGTAGACTAACACTAAAGAGATTAACTAATGTGATAACAGATCATTAGGAGATACAAGCCAATCTAGCTTGCAATGGACAGTCGGATCAAACGACATGTAGACCATGCGAAGAAGATGATACAACTTTGGAACACTACCTTTGTCAATGTTCTGCGTTTGGGCATTTTAGACGCGAGATCTAAGATTAACGTGGACAATCTGGAAACGTATCAAATCTGGAAATTCTAAGGAATTCGATTTGGGAATTCCTAAGAAATGACATTGAAGGGACTGAGTTCTGGACCCAGTCAAGATATTTACGAAATTGGAATTATGGTTTCTATTAGGATAATTTCGTTCTTTTAGAGTGTACAACATGACCTTTGGGCATACGTGGACACCTGTTATGAATTTTTGCTTTTTTTGCCCCTTTTTTCAATCTAACCTAACATATCCCAGACTTAAGTAAATAGTTTTCGAATTTAACATAAAAAAAAAATTTAAATTAATGCCGTATAATTAGAAAATAAGTGTCGCTTAAATAAAAACGTATGAGTGTCAAACAAATCATAAACCATGATTCACAATTAAAAATTGTTTTTTTCCTGGTCAATCAAGTGTTTTCAAATAATTTTACTTAATTTTACTTATTGCGATAAGTTTCCTAATTATAAAATTATAAATATGTATGTATGTATGTGTTCTTCTACATCCACTCACCTTGACATTTCGCCTTTACTTTTGCTTTTTGCTAAACCCTCTTTTGCTTTCGATATTAAGCCCGACATATCGCCAACAATACGATTTTGCAATTTATCCTCCTGTGTAGGACTTGTAGGTAAATTACACAATTTCTGAGTCAAATCTTTAACAGTGTGATCACGTTTCAGCTGCAGTAATAGCCTCTTATCCTCATTATCGGATTCTGGGTGGGTGTTAAAATAATATTAATATTAAATCGATGGCTAAAATATACGACTAAAGTGTATAGAGATTTTTGGAAAAAACTTAATATATGTAATAAATTATTGTTAAATAACATTTAGAAACTGATAAAATAAATTATTAATTGCATTAAGCCGCAATATAATGGAATCAAATGATTATGAATGAAAATAAATTATTCGTATTTTTTGGGAGACAAATTACAACCGCATGGAAACAACAAACTGGCATATAAAACAAGGAAATTGATTGAGCATTTATTACAGAAAAATTTTTGTATAACTGAAAGCTTTCTTCACCTAATTTGTAAACTTGTATAGAAGAAATTAAACCTGCCTTGAGAAATATTGAACAAGGAATAACTCTCTTTCAGAATTTTTCACTTCTGACATAAGCTTTTATGCGACGGATTTATTCAGTTAAATTTTTCCACAACCATCTTTTTTAGTTTATGTAAAATTGTCACAAAAATTATTACGCAAACTCTATGTGATATGATAACACAGATAAACTTTCTTTAAAAAAATATAATAAAGACTAAGCCATCATCTGGACGTAATTAAAATTTTCTGCTCCTATTGGAACTCTGACGTCACATAACCTGTGTTCTAATAATATTGAAGTTCCAATGATTTTAATCGCCGGGTTTCTGACTCATAAATTATACATGAAATTTTCATATGAAAAGGTTAATTTTACATATACAAGAATACTTGTCAACCTATGCGAGGGGACAACTACGTCATATAAGCAAAAATTGTGCACAGGCCGTATTTCATCATTTAAAGGTTGAACTTTTTTCAAAAAAAAAAAAAAAAATAATAATAAAATTATACTTAATGAAGCTAAGACTTGTGCAAACAAAATTAAACTAACATACAAACAAATTTTTTTTCCGGAATACATGGGTGAATTACCATTTTATCAAAATCAAATTTCTTACAAGAAACTTATTAGTTCGCCTTAATTTTCATAGAAGAAATTGTTCGCGGATTCAGATTAGAATTTAATATATAAAACTGATGACTGTAAGAACTCAAAATTTCTTGCAGGAAACTGGGGGCATATTACGACATTCGAACGTTATCGAAATTTGAAAATTCTTATTAGAATCTCTGTACCTAAAGCACAGCGAACTCGATTGTTCGAGTAAAATTTCGATCGTGATCGAATGCCGTAATTTGGCCTCTGCTCTTGCTGTAGGTTCGAAATTCCCATGGGACACTATTCACTTTAACAGCTTCAGCTTTAATAAATTCTAAAAGTTAATATCGGAAAAGTTATGCTAGGGATGCTCCTGAACCTCTCGTAGCAATTTCAAATGTATTTGTCTCCCGAAAAGTTCTTAGATAAACTTACCATTAATTTCTAAAAGGTCAACAGGATCACAACTATTGTTGTTAGTAGTATTTACCACGTTATTAGCTTGATTGGAATTTGGAATATTATTAGTGGTACTTGTACTTGTATTTTGATTGTAGATCATATTACTGTTGTTGTTGTTGTTGTAGTAATAAGGTGGAGGAGGTGGTGGTGGAGGCATACGCATACTATTCGCATAACCCCATAAATCTGGTGGTGGTGGCGGCGGAGGTGGTGGCGGTGGTGCCACTGATAAATTGGTCATTGATGGGTTTTTATAAGCATTTTGTACAGAATATGAAACAGGTGGTGACATAACGCGTTTAGGCGTTGAGGGTGTACTACATGTTGTTGCTGCAAAATTATCCTCTATTAATTTGGACGATTTTTCGGGTGAATGTTTCGGTGTTGATGTTTGAGGTATAAATTCAAAACCAGCGGCTGTAGGAGGATTAGCAGTAGTCGGTGTAGTAGTAATTGTGGTAGAATTGAAATTTTTCTTTGGACTTGTTACGTTAAGGGAAGACAAACTATGTTTTATAGGCGATGTAATGGGTGTATGATGTATTGATTGTTGGCGTTGTTGTTGTAGTTGTTGATTCTTTGGTGTACTATTATTGATTTGATTGTAGTAGGTATTTAAACGATTCGCATCATTTTCAAATTTCTTATAATTAACAACATTATCACAATTATTTTGATGATGATTTCCTCCATGATTAACTCCTTCTAGATTATGCGCTTCCGCTGTGGTATTGTGACGCTGTATGTTCTTCATGAGACCAGTAATGACCGTCGCATTGCGTTCCATAAATAAATTTTTTTTATTATAAAATTCCGCTGCTGGAGCCGTTGTTATAGGGTGATGGTTGTTGTTGTTGTTGTTGTGATGTTGCAATTTATTTGTATTTGATTTATCAAAGGAATTATTGATAATTGAAATGGTATTGGTACCCAATAATTGTTTTGTTGGACTCAATAGATTGATGTGATTATTGTTGTTGTTGTGTGTTATATTTGTGTTGGTGGCGATGATGTTGTTGTTGTGGTGATTATTGGTTATAAGAGCATTATTATTGTTAGTAGAATTCGCATTGGCAGTTGCATTGACAATGACATTTAAATTGGCATTAACATTATTAGCATGACTGATACTATTATTACAGATTTGATAAGAATGTTTTAAATTATTATTGTTGTTGTGGCTGCTAGTGGTGGTGACATGATTTTTATTAATATAATTGTAATTATTTTCGTTAATGATATTCAATGATTCTGGAGGACTGTCGCCATTTTTCAATGTCACTGGTATGGCGGTAACAAGTTGTCCTTTTTATTTTGGGTATTTTTAAGCGTTCACATGATAATTCCATTTAACGAGCCAATACAATACACATGTTTGTGAAATGATTAACAATAAGGAAAACAACAACAAAAAAGGTAATGAAAAGGAAAAAAAGAAGAAAAATGAAGTGTAATAACACATGGATGATAAGGCAGCAGAAGGATAAAAAGGATTATAATAATGTTTATTCTTAAAACAATGACAAACAAGATTTTAGATTAATGTTAAACAAACTTTACGAATTTTAAAATTGTAAGCTTTTTGATGGGGGAAATAAAACTTACCCATATCTTCTCTTTTATTCGTTGTATTCATAAAACCATTAGCGGCCACAGCGGCAGCAACTTCTTGCTGCTCTTTAAGAAAACTACGATGTCTTTCAGCACGTTCGCGACGACGTCTTAAACCTGGTGTAACACCAGCACCATCGCGAGCTAAATAAAGAAAAAGTTGTTATAAGTTTTTTATAGTTTCAGTTTCACACTAACGTTTCTTTTCCGCAAATACGCCCCCACTAAATTCAGCCGAATTCGTTGAACTCGAACTATCCTCATCCAAAGCCGGCTGATTGGCTGTTAAACGCATGTGAGTAGGTAACACTTTATTGATATTACCGGGACTAGTGCCCGTACTGTGACGTCGAGATTTTCTGCGTTCAGCCGTATCGGTAGAACTACGAAAACGCTGAGTCTTGCGTAAAGTATTATCGGGCAGGCGTGTACCATCAGATTCACCGTCCTCAAATCTAAATGAGCGTCAGCAATATTATAATAATTAGCAGAACATTTTTGATTAGTTGTGGAGGTGTTAAACTTACTTCAATACTGCTTCATAAAGCTGTAATTGATTTAATAAATCGATGTCCGTCCCCGGTTTCGACATATAATGTTGTATCACAGATTCCATACCTTGTTGTTCCAATAAATCACTTTCATCGTAAAAACTATCTTGATCATTAAGACCTTCAAGGGTCTTATTAATAAGGGAAGCAGCATAAATTACCAGCTCTGCATCGGCATTATCGTAGTCTTTTAAAAGTCTGCAATGAAAAGCAAAAATATAAAAAAGTTTTACTATATTCAAAGCGCTTTTGTATGTTGCAATGTATTTTCTGGCAACACTATTTTCATAACAAACTAGCATCCTAAAAGTATGCTTTTAATTTTAAATTAATAATTTTTCGTACTTCAACCCATGTAAATAAATGTTTTTCCTTGATTTTATAAATCACTTCCACGCACTTAAAAAAATATTTACATATAAATATGTATGTTAGTATCTAAGCATGCATATGAAATTTAAAACCAAAAACCCAACAAAAAATTTTGGAAAAATCCTAAACTGACTTGATTTTATGCTTATCTATATATATAAAAGTGAAACTCTGTGTGTGTGTGTTAGCTATAGACTCCGAAACTGTAAAACCGATTGAACTCAAACTTTGGCAAGTTGTTGTACAATTTCAGTTATAATTTTGAGGTACTTGCACTAGACCGATTTTTCTGAAACTTTGCACACATATTGAGCTGTCATGACCATATGATAAACACAAGTACTCACCTCATAATATTTGACCATGGCAATGTGCCTTGTTGTTTGTCCACAGTATGTATGGCACTAACCAAGACATGACAATTCGATTCAGCGTATTCCACAAAGACCAACAACAATTTCAGAGCTGTCTTAACCACTGAACGATAATTCGAGGCGATCAGTGAATAAAGCCACTGCATTGTGGGTTCATGTTTCATAACACCATTCATACCATCAACATAGAGCATCACCTGTAAATGTTGGAAAAATTATATAGAAGTTAAAGAATGAAATTAAGTATTATTTATTTTTTATTTTTCGATATTTATTAAATATTGAAAATTAAAAAACGCAAAAAATATAAAAATTTTAATAAAGGAAAGTGATGCCAATTATAACTAGAAGTAAAGATTTGTTAAAATATGAATCGGCCTTAGCTGCCACAAGATTAATGGCAATAGATGAGTGGCTTATAAGAGAACATAAGACCAGATACCAAAAAAAACGGATATCTTACCGATGGGAAATATTACGGAATCAACATGTGATAAAATCCCGATGAGATATGAAAATACTAACTGCATCACCATAATACCGGAAGAGGGAGAATGGGATGAAATAACCAGGATAGAAAACACCCATGGAATCGATCTTTATACAGACGTTTCTAAAATTGATGACCAAACTGGAGTGGGCTTATACGACATAACCGAAACAGAAGCAAATACTTCCGTCTACCAGATCAGAACACTATTTTCCAGGCTGAGATCAGTGCGATTACGGAAGAAATTAAATGGATAAAGGAAACGAATAGCGAAACCCCGATTCGTATCTTTACGGATAGCTAATCAGTGATTAAGACATTGAGAAAGGAGAAAGTTGAATCCCGGAACGTTTTGTAATGCAAGAGCGAGATAAACTCATATGCAAATTGTGAACATCTGGAGATAATATGGATACCAAGCCATCACGGGCTGATCGGAAACGAGAAAGCCGACAAATTATCCAAAATGGGAGCTCTTCTGAGTACTATAACTCTGAAGAACGCCAAACCTCTTAAACGATTTAAGGATGAACTTAAACGTTGGGCGATGGAGGAACATGTCAGAAAATGGCAAGGTACTGATGTCGGTAAGGTGACAAAAATACTATGGGATGACCCAAATCTTGAGAAATCAAAGGAAATTCTGAGACTGAATAGACCAACACTTATGAGACTAACCAGTGTGATTACAGGTCATACGGAGTTGAGAACTCATCTAGCTCGCATTAAACTGTTTGAAGAGACAACATGCAGAGCATGCGAGGAAGAGGATGAGACTTTGATACACTATCTCTGTCATTGTCCTGCGTTTGGGCATATTAGACGCGAGAATTTTACAATGGATACTATGCCGAATTTGAAGTACCTGGGGAACTCAAACTGGAGATCCATAAAGAATTACATTGAGGGAACTCAGTTCCTGAACTAGTCCGATATTTATTTATGGGAAATTATGTTTATGGTTTTTGTTAGGGAATTCCGGTTCCCACATGGAGCGTACAACATGCCAACTGGGCATAAGTGTATACCTGTCGTGGGTTTGGGCTTTTAGTGCCCCTCCTTTTCAACCTAATCTAACCTATATTTATATATATTTAAGAATTTTGCTTATGCCTTAGGTGCTTTAGTTGATAAAAGATTAAAAATTAATTTTTGCAACTTTGAAAATTGTCTTCTGGCTTTTAATTTTGGAGAGTTTACAAAGTGTGTCTAACTCATACATTCTTGTATTTTGCTGGAATCTTATGTATGTCCCAAAAAAAATTAATTCTTTTTATTTCTCTTCTGTTAAACTTTAATCTAGGATTGTTATTAAAAGTTTAAAAAAACAAACGAAGTAAATTTAAACTGTTTGCTAGAGATATAATAAGAGAATTGGCACGCAATAGTTTTAAGTAAAGTGCTGGTAAACCATTAACATTTAATAAAAGAAAAAAAAATAAATATGCATTCACTCACTCACTCACTTATTTAGATTAAATTGCATAGTATAAACATGTATGAAGGTATTGACGACTTACCTGACCTAATGCACGCAATATATAGTTTTGATAGTTTTGATCAGCACCATTGCCAACACGCACCAAACAGTTGAGTCCACCTAATGCCACAAAGGCATGCACAAGATCTTTATCCTCTTGAAACACTTGCTTCAATGAAAATAAGGCACGTCTCAAGTCACTACCTTCAGCCGACAAGAGTTTTTCTAAATTGAAAAAAAAAAAATCAAACAAATAAAAATATATAAAGTAAACATTTTATGAAGATTAATTAAATTTTTTATTTATTTTATTTTACACCCGCTTTTTATTTTGCGCTGTTTCAAATGTATTTTTTTTTTTGTATTTATAATTTTTCTGAAATTAGTTTTGTAAACAGGCAATATTAATTGTTTTCCATATTTCAAAATACATTAATAAATAAGAATTGCATCGAAGCATAATTAATCACATTTTAAAATTGAGCAAAATACAAAAACAATAGAACTAAGTAAATAAAATGTTTGAATCAAAACGAAAATTATTTTCAATGAACTCATGAAACGGTAAAAACTCAAACACATGCTAAAAAATTATTTTTAATTTACCACAAAAATTGTTGTTTATAAAAATTAAAAAAAAAAATCCGCTAAACGAATTTTTTTTTGCTTAATTTGAAACAAAATATTAGTTTCTAATCTCCATCCTAAGACAATTGTTCTATTCACAACTGCTTATGTATTTAAATGTTGCTTTTTTTATTAAAATAAAAATTTGGTTTATTTACTTGTCAACACAATTTCTGATATTTGTGTTATTAAACGTCCAATAATATTATACGTCAAGCAAATTTAAAATCAGAAATAAGAAAATTTAAAAATTCTTCCTCCTCGTCCATATTATTGAACATTTGTTGCAAAAGTTCTTCCCACAGTGTTTCTCGGGTTATAAAAAATTCAGATTGTACCTACCTGTAGCATACTTATAAGCGCATGAAAAGAACATATTTAAAACATTGTACTCTTCTCCATTCTTCGCTCCCTCTTCTATGTTGAAACTTAAAGGTTTTGCAACAAATGTTTCATAACGTGGACGTCGACTTAGACAAATTAAAAAAAACCCCCCGGTGGTATGTTACCTTGGAGGCATGACCACGCTTTGGTATAAGTGTTAGTCTCGGAAATAAAAGTGTTACCTTTAGCTGGCTTATAGAAGAATCCTTGACCTTGTACTTAAAGAGGTTAGGGAGACTTAGATGCCAATAGATTTCATGAGATGAGGGAATGTGGTCAAGAGGCTGCATTGGACGTTTATAGCGGATAAAGGCATATAAACTGACATCAATATCCTTACTGATGGGGCAGGGGAGAATTGAGGAGACCTTGAATTTAAAGCGCTTAGGGAGACTTTGATACCGGTAGAGGACATGAAATGAGTGAAGTTGATCGAGGACACGGATAGTGACATCATAATCTTTACTAATTGTTCATATGAGAATCGTGGACCTCGTACTGAAAGCGGTAATAATGATTCTGACCACGGTAGACTAAGGATCACAGGTGCCATGGAGGTCATCAGTCTAACAAAAATGCTGGCAGTTACTAACGACTGTGCAATAAGGACTGTCGATAATCACCAGTCAGCAATGCGATGCCGTAGTTAGTTACGCTATTACTGGGAAGCAATAACGGTCGAAAAGGGACCCAAAAAAGTAGTGGGCTGCTTCGATGTTCCCCCAATACATAAAAAGGAAAATTTTCTTAGCAAAGTTGAAAAAAGAAATCAACAAAACTTTTAAGTGAAAAGCAAAATATCTATCAATTTTCGACTCTCCATTTATTTTTCAAAAAATCATATGAACTGTATTTGCAAAATTTTTTAATTAAAATTACCAACAACAATACATAATATAATACAGTATACAACACTATTAAACTACTATGAAACTAGTATCAATAGAACATTACCAGGGGGTTGTGAATTGAACAATAATGGATATGAGTGAAACTGAATTATATACCGTAAATTATCGTGACGCAATGTGGATGATAAAAAAAGTACAATTTTAGAGAAACCACCAGATATAGCAAAACTAGAAGAAATTATATTGTGGCAAAATGTTTTAAAGTTTGTGTACACTTTCATGACATTTGTTTTTCTATTTTTTTGTTTTTTTTTTTATCAAAAGAATAAGACAAAAAATTCTAAAAATAAATAAACAAATAAAAAGAATATTTTCTGTCTCTAAAATTGATCGAAGACAGAATGTAAACTAATAAACAATCTTGTCTTTTTTTTTTTTTTTTGTTGTTTTATAATGAAACGTCAAGTTTGAAAATAGGGAAATATTTAACATGGACAGATGTTAACAGTTCAGGGCGGCCAGGTTATTGTGGTGGCGTTTTTTAAATTTGCTGTTTATTTTTTAGTCATTGATTTCAAATCTTAACGACAAGTTATATAATTAAGCAGCATGTACAAACGATTTAACTTTATCATTAAAGTGAGAATTCAGGTGCAGTTTTTAATTAGTTGGCCACCAAGATATTGCTGATTAGTTTTAAATTAGTCGCAGAGAGATGCCAATATTCTTTGATGATGTTCCGCTATTCTCCAGCTTGGGAGCAAACGGCCTTAATTACAGATTTCCATCGATTGCGATCGGGAGCTATTTATACAGCTTCATTCCATGTACATTGTGTTAAAGATAGTTGATTGAGTGTTGTTGTACGAGGAGGCTCCGAACATTCGCCAACCGTTGTCTACGCCGTATCATCAGATGCTTCTGAACAAACACGATCAGCAACTCTGAGCTGCTTCACAAATCAAAACAGATACCACTCCAACAAGACATCTTAAGGCGAAAATTTGGATGGATTGGCCACACGCTCAGATCAACAAATACAATCGCAAAAGCCGCTCTGACGTATAATCCACAAGGTTCCCGTCGACGAGGACGCCAAAAGACAACCTGGCCAATATTCTTTATTTGCCTTAAAATCAACATAAGTCAGGCCATCCAACTCTAACTAAGCCCTATATGAGGCAGAGTCATTCAAAAGTAAATTTTTTTAATCCATCATAGAGCAAGTTAAGCAATGACGGTCACTTAAACAATGTCATACACACACAGCTTATTTTAAAATTTTTTTATATCGATCCATGCTTAACCAAAAATGCTATATAAGTTGTTCTAAAACATATGCAATATTTTATTTATACAGGGTGGGCCAAAAGTCAATATGAGTCTTAAAAATTTAATAAATTTTTCTTTTTTTTTCAAAAAACACTGGTATGCAGCGAAAATCGCCATTGAATAAAAATATGTGGACTAGAGAGATTTCGACGCACTAAATTTAAACCCTTTTTTAGTTTTTTTTCTATGTGGCTCAGATATCTTTTTAATAGGCATGTCAAAAATTTCGCCTGAAACAAGGCGGTTATGCTAAAAACGGATTTGAATTAAGCGTGTCAAAATCTTTAAAGTCCACATTTTTTTGTCTGAAGTCGGACAAAAAACCAGTGTTATAGCACCTGAAGAATAAATAATGAAGAGATTTACAACTGAATAAAGAACCAGAATAATAGAATTTCTTTTCAATAAACGATCATTTATATTAACACAACGAGCATATCGTAGACATTTTAACGTCAGAATTTCACCCTCAGAAGCAATGAATTCTTGCTTAGTTCATCGTCAACATGACACCGTAATAAATTTGCCTCGAACCGATAGACCACATAAAATTTCTACGGCAGAAATTATTGAACGTGCAGAAAAATTTACTGTTATTTTTAAAAGGGTGTAATTGGTGCAAGAATTAAGAATTAAATCATCGGCAACGTCTAAATTCTATAGTTTCAATAGTTCGCCAGAAATGCAATCAACTTTATTGAAAATCTGATTATTAGTGATGAAGCTCATTTTCATTTAAACTTAAGACCTTGTTAATAAGCAAAACTGTATATTCTGGGGTTCTGAAAATTCAAGAGACATCATCATCAGCGCCAACTGCACCCCATTACGTTTACAATATGGTGTGGCAATATATCTGGAAATAACACTGGGCCTCACTACTACCAAAATAAAGTAGCAAGTGCTGTAACCGTAAATGAAGACTGATGTCGGTGTATGATAGAACATTTTTACATCCTGCTGTTGAGAACAGATCTGAGATGTTGTTTTTGCAGGGTGTAGCTACTGCACACACTGTCCGAAATACAATAGCACTTTTAGGTTATATTTTCTGAGAAGGAATAATTTTCAAAATTATAAATTTAATTGCCCAGTGCGCTTGCCAAATTTTTCAACTTTGGGATTTTTTTCTTTGGGATTATTTCAAGGAGCGACTGTATGTGATTAAGCGCGGGACAATCCTTGAACTCAAGGCCAACATTGTTTCAGAAAGAAATTTAAAAAATTATATGGAAAATACTGTGAAAGTAGACCATCTTTGCAAAGTGTAAAAAATCATTTTGTGTATTTTATAATTTTAAAAAATGAAAAAAACTATTTAAACGAAAAAGTTATTAAATTTGTAAATTCCGTGGTGACTCTCGGCCCACCCTGTCCTTAGAAAGTAGTACTTTTATATGGATTAATAAAAAACATATAAGATTACATTAGGTACATGATGTCTAAGTTTAATTCTTTGACGTAAGACAAAAAGACCTTAAGTCAAAAAAATGCAATTTTAATATTGGATTGTGTTGAACTTAATTTTCGCTCTCTTTCATTTGGTATCAGTAAGTTAAGTCCAGTACAACATCAAACATCAACAGCATCAAAATGAACACTTTGTTTGGTATTTAACTAAAACTGCAGTGTATGACTTAAGACCTTTTAGCCTTTTCATAAATAAGGTAACATTTTGTTATTAGTTATAAAATTTTCTAACAATTACAGTAAAGAATTTTCAAAATTCCTTAATGGAAATTACCAATAACAAGCTTGCAATAGCGTGGTGCCCCGGTGAACTAATCAGTAGTGTGCTGATCTGCTAGTTTGGGGGTTGCGGGTTCGATTCCCGCCAGAGACTCTGGACTTGTCTGATTCTCTTCTCTCTTTTCTATTCTTACTTTTCTATTCAAGTATCACAAATGGATCAATATTATGGACCCAAGTGAGCTGCACAACAGCTACCTGTTCTACCTAACCTAAGCCTACAATAGTAGAAGCTGGTTTAAACAAAAAAAAAAAAAAAAAATGGCAATGCAACATCTCAAGATGGTATGGTATGTATTAAGGACTTTTTACGAATTAGTAGAGGTATTACAAATAAAATGATTAACTGAATATTTTGTATTCATAATTTATATAATTAATGACTACAATTTGTACAGCCAGGATACTCAAGCTAATCGTATTATTTTGACTCAATCTGGTTAATTTTTAACATTCAGTTTACAATCCCTTGTTAATTTGAAAATATGTTAAGACCATATTTAAGGCAAAAAAGAACACTTTATATAAATTATTTAAAATAGATTCAGATTTTGGAGAAATTTTTTAAAAGTTGAACAGGAAGATACATTCTTATCCCAGCAAAAAAAAAATCCACTAGTTCAATGCGAATAACAATTTCCATGAGTTCTTATTCGTAAGTGCAAGAGGAGGCATGAAGAATGTCTTCTTCAAATCCAAAATAGTTAGCTTTTAATGATGTGCTTTAAAATACAAAAACAAAAATGAAATGCAAAAAATTTTTAACAATTAATGTAAACAAACATTATTAACACGTGAAAAATGGGTTCCCTTTCATCTACTGAGAATGCATTCTATGCACTTATTAGAACTAAGTGCATTTTATTAATATATTCATGTAAACATATGCTCTTCAATGACACGTTACTGTTAAAATCAGGCATGTTTCACCTAAATTGAACCACTCCATCATGAATTGAACTCATGCATGTCTTTTTTCGCTGGGTACAATTTAAAACTGGTTGTGAGCTAAACTTAAATGTTTAATTTTGTTAAAAAAAATAATTTAATTTTTATATGAACATTTGCCAACAGCTTTGTTAATTACTATTTTAAATATTATTTAAAAAAAATAAAATTGAATAAACATAATCAAAAATTTATTAATAATTGTGAAAAAAACAAACACAAACAAATGAGAAAAGTATAAATTCGAAATTTTCGTAAAATTTTCTAAAGATTCTTAAGAGAAATAAATCTTGATTTTTGGTCATAACAATATGAGGAATTTCTATAATAATTTTGCGTTATACATGAATAAGTTTTAGCAATAAAATCTTAAAATATTTTTATAATTATTATTACTTATTTTAAAACAATTTTTTTTGTTAATAATGGAAACAAGAAATCTGCGCAAATAAAGATTTTAAATCAAAGTACACACACCCATGTTGTGTGTTTACTCAGGTACACAAGAATGTGCAAAAAAAACCTGGTGTGTATGAGTTGTAATTTGGATGGTGATGGATGAGTGTTGCTGCAGTGACAAGTAGAATCAGACTTTATAACAGAACTTTGTGCAACGGTCAGTGCTAAAAGCCTATGCTTAACTCTATTTGATTAATTTATTTTTTTTTATCTTGACATCTTTATTGAAAAAAAAAAAAATTATCTTTCAACCCGTTAAATTTAAATTTAATTCTAAGGTGCCTCATAATAAATTAAAATTAAGATTGCAAAATTATGTGATAAATTAAAAATAATGTTTTAAATGGATTTATTTTTGTCTTATTTGACTAAATTTCAATACCAAAATGCATCCAAAATTTTCTCAGATTTTGAAAGGCAATTTTATTAATCTATATATATAAAAGTGAAACTCTGTGTGTGCGTGTGTGTGTTAGCTATAGACATTCCAGGGAGTGTTTATGGGTGGCAAAAAGTGGGCGGGGCCACACCCATAAAAAATTAGTTATAATTTTTAGCTACTGGCACTAGATCGATTTTTCTGAAACTTTGCACACACATATTAAGCTCGTATGATTATACAATTTCGTGATTAGAAAAGTGGGCAGTGCCACGCCCATTAAAAAAAGTTATAATTTTTAGGTTTTTGCACTTGATATTCAATTAAAATTCAGAATGCATTTTGATTCATTAAGGGGCGTAGCAACGCGCGCCGGGTTTAGCTAGTATTTTGTATGAATGCAAGAAATATGTTGAAAATGTGAAACTTGAATTTACATCTATAAATCTAATATCTTGCACTATTAAAATTTTAATAAATTAAAATACATAATTGGCTGCTTATAAATATACCAAATTAAGATCTCTCTAATTTTTCAATACCACATTTAATTTAAAATTCGCTTATAGGAAGGAGTCGTCGAGTTAAAGTGTATCACCAGTGGTTCCAAGGGTAAATATAACTTTGGAATTAATACGACATTAATTTCCGAATCCACAAGGTATATATTTACTGAAAGCTTGTGAATAAGGGAGTCGATTAAGAAATGTCCGCTTGTCCGTGTGTTTGTTGATATCCACTTTTATTTAGAAGATCTCATATCATCACAACATTTTAGATGTGGAATCAATCTTTTGGAAGTATTCGAAAACCATCATAATTGCCCCATAGATTTCCTTGACATGAGCTAATAGGCACGATTGACTTTGTTATTTCCTATACTTTTACCATAAAATTAAAATTTTCTCGATCTAGTATGATTACTGTTTATAAATATGATATGACCTAAGGGTTTTGGATAAATCGGTCACCAAACGACAAAGTTTTTGAAACATATTAAATTCTTCAAGCATCTAATTGACTGTTAGACATAATAGCGACCCCAAGTTGCACGCTAGGGTCTTGAAAATTATTTCTGAAAAACATTGAAAAACTAAGTTTTAAACTAGCTGATATATAATCATTAAAATGCAACTGCTTTTTAAAATTTACAAAGGAAAATCGATTTTTTCAGCTTCTGGTCAACCGAGGGGATCAATGTGGATGTCAGATGAAAGGATTTGCCCTGCAAAATATAAGTGACTGTAAAATATTTTCAATGCATTATGATCAGTACTACAAAATTTCCTACAACCAAATTTATGGGTCAAATCTAATAATCAAAATATTGGTCTCAAATAAAAGGGCTACTTACTTGTGGAATGCCATATATAGTCATTTGTCCCCTTTAACCCCCACAATATTGTCCCAAATGAAAAAGCTTGACTAGTAGAACGCAGTAAACTAAAGTGTAAAATCCAAGATGTCGTCCTAAACAACAAGGGTCAACGATAGTTATTTGTTCCCTTCAAACCCAACAATATTGGTAACAACGGATAGAGCTTGACTAGTAGAATTACATAATTTACTTATGAAAAAGTACAAATTTCAAGATGGAGTCCGAAACAAAGTGGAGAATAATTTTTTTCTGTGAACCCCACCAATATTGGTATTAAATAAAAGTGCTTAACTAAGTAGTAGAATACAGTTTACTATGAAAAAATTTTAAATCGAAGATGGCATCAGAAATACTAAAGCAAAATTGCGTACAAGATTAAGTCTTAAAAAGAGACTACGCTATGATGAGGTCATTACACATGTGTACATGATGGTGCGTGGAATTTTCAGATGCGGCACGGCCGTATATAGCATTATTACGTTTTTTTTCTCTCATTTATGTAAACCATATGTTTTTTTTTAGTTTTGACGTACCGAAAATCAAGTACATACTGACTTTCTCTTATTCTTATTTTTCGGTACGTCAATATATGTCGTACGTCGATTTAAATAGTGGCCTTATTATACCCTTCACACAGTGAAAAAGGGTATATATAGGTTTGTCATTCCGTGTGAAATTTCTAAAATTTTCATTTCCGACCCCATAAAGTATATATTTTCTGAAAGCTTATGAATAGGGGAGTCGATTAAGCTCTGTCAGTCTGTCCGTGTGTATGTTGAAATCAACTTTTTTAGGCCCCCCGACCCGGGGTGAGGTATTAAAATATCAGAAATATTTGGGAGTAGATCGGTGTTGAAAACCAAAAACATCGGTATATAAACAACTGAGATATGAGCAAAAAACCACGAGCACACCGATTTTTTTCACAAAAACAACATTACAACAACAACATACATACATACAAACGTGTATACTGGCTAGAGTAAACGTGGCATCGAATCCCAGCTGAGCCAAAAAAATTTTTTTTTAATTTTTATTTTTTTTTTATTTTTTATTTTATATATTATTTATATTTTTATTATAATTTTTTTTTTAATTTTTTTTGTATTTTTTGTTTGTTTTATGTTTATTATTTATATTCATTATTTTTTTAAATTTTTTCCTTAAATTTTTTTTTTTTTAACATACATAACATAATTTTACGATGGGATGTTTTTATATATGTATGTACGTATTTCATATGAGATGAATGGTGATACAAACTACTGTTATTGCATGACTACACGTTGTGAAGGGTATAAAAGATTCGGCACGGCCGAATATAGCACTCTGACTTGTTTTTTACAATGAATTTGCTTGTAGTTGCGCACACATTCTGTTCCAGACAACCACACAGAAAAATCATAATTCGATTACATAAATTCAATCATTCGATTAGCAAAGAATCCGGTTGTTAGAATGAATCTGTTTTCAGTGCGTTATTATTCTATGAAAAAAAAACATTTGCTAACGGCTATATACTATTTATCACAGCCGAATAAAGCGCTCTTAATTATTTTGTTTCTTAAAAGTATTTATTTACGATTTAAGTCTTAATTTAATTACTTACCAATAATCGCATGTACTCTAACGCTCAATTGGGTGCGTACAACCAAAGAATTTTTGCGACTGAAATAGAATAAAATAAATTTATTAACAAAAATTAATTAAAATTTTTATAGAGAAATTATTTTTGTATCAGTTGTATTAAAAGCCACCAAATTATTATCGAATACGTAAAAATTCGATTTCACGTTTTGGCTCATTGATCACCTTAAACTGTTTATTTGATATAAATTTAACTTTTTATTGAATAGAGAGTGTTTTGTTTTTGGGCAACAATAATGTCATTAACAATTAAATAAAATAAAAAATTAAGAATAACGACCAAAAGTTAAAGAATATTTATTTTTATTGATGACAATTTCAATTGAAAAAATTAAAAAAAAAAATTCTGTAAAAAAAATTTTAAATTATTTATGTATTTTTTTTTTCTTTTTATTCCATGCATACTTTAATTACACAAAAAAAATTATTAAATTGCAAAGTGGTTCTTTTACGTATTAAACCTATAATTTTATAAAATATTTAACATTTTACAAGCTATGGTAATGCACTGCTTTTAACTTGCACGGCACTGTGTATTATGACTTTTTATTTTTCTTGGGAATATTTTTCCCATAAAGGTTAAAATATACAATTGATTCTATTTTTAAAATGACTGAACTGTTTTTTCGAATACATGAACTTTTATTTAAGAGTTTTATAAATCTACAGATAAAAACAATTTACAACAACATTTAGCCTGAAAATTTTCTAAATTTTAGTTTTAAAATAGATAATAACAGAAAATTGTCTATAACATTCCAATGCTACATACAACCTTTTAAATAAATACATATTATTATGATTACTTTGTTAGCGGCCTTCAAAGGTCATTTCTTCCATTTACATTATTAACTTTTTTTACATGTTCAATGTACATACATTCAACATATCTATAATGAACATAAAACTTGCATTGTTTAAAAGAAAAATTAATTTCTGACTTTGTTGTAGTTAATTACATTTCTGCAGCAATAAAACAGTAATAATAACAACAATATGAGCAGCAAGAACAATAACAAATAATAAGGAAAAAGCTGTAAATGATACGTGATAAAAAGCCGGCTTAAAATAAAAATTTTTTCAAAAGAAAGGCTAAAGACACAACCTTTGTTTCCGCAAACAGGGTAGGAAAATTCAAAAAGTTACATTAAGGTGCTTTAGAAAAATGTACTTTTTAGAAAACGTTACGACAAACACATGCAATACGACAAGCATTGTATAAAGCACGATTAAATAAGATTTTAGTAAATAATATATCTACGCTATTTTTTACATTAAATCAAATTTTGTTTGCAATCATTACAATCTTTACTTTACCTAAACTATCCTACAATTTAAAGTACCCGAAAAATGTCCTACTAAATACGTATACCCCCTTATTCATAACATGAAGCTATATGCTTACTAACGAGCTGATAACTTTTTTAAGTGTAAATAATTCCCATAAGAGAATGATAGCAGCTCGTTACCCAGCCTGCACAAAAGTACGACAATGTCTGAATCAGACAAGTCTTACAAATATCTGACTTTTTTACGGACATTTCGTACAGATTTCTGTAAGACATGTCTGGGAAATTTAATGTACGACACGTCTGATAGATTTCTGACTGATTTCGTACCGATATGTCGAAGAGATTTTATTATTTTTTGTTTACCGACATGTCTGATAGATATCTGACTGATTTCCTTTTGTTTTTTTTTTTCTTTACAAACTAAAACGGAATTTTTTGCCTTTACCAATTTTGTAATTTTGATTTTGTTTGTTTTAAAAATTTTTTATTTAATTCATAAAGTGTAACAAAATATGTGATATTAAAAAATTTAAGTTATTGGTGTGTTAAAAAAGTTTAAAAGTAATATAGAAACTAATTGTTTTGTGATTAATAAACAAGTAAGAGCACTATATTCGGCTGTGCCGAATCTTTTATACCCACCACCAATTTTGTGTACAATCGAGCATCAACAGTGTCATTGAAAATTTGGACTATCGGATCGTGGTGTGCCGCCTAGGTTGGGGGGCCATTTGGCCGATATTTTGTTCCATACATAATTGAAGCATACAAATATTATCATTTTAAAAATAAATGATAATAATTTCATAATAATTTTATTCAAAATCAACATAGGCCCTTAAAATTAAACCACCCATTATAACTTCGGTATGCTAGTAAAATATTTTCGTAAATTTAGTTTTTCAATGAAAGTGGCCGTTAAAATACGCGTGTCAATAAAGTTTCTGCTAATAAACATAACTTAGATATTTCAATATAGTCCTTTAGTATTCCAAAATTTTTATTCATAGAGAATATACATGAATTTAAGAGGAAGAAAGTGAATTTAAGGTTAAATTTTAAGGGCCACAGGGTGATCTAAAATATACGTTCTCTGCATTTTTCTAAAACGGGAAATTTATTAGTAAGATTTTGATTTTTAAACTTCTATAACATTTTGCTTTTAAAAGATTTTCAAACGAAATAAGTTTTGTATAATTTTAAAATTTGTTAGCCATTAGTACATGAAAATAAATTGTTTATGATGTTTAGAGATAATTTTTTTTGACTCAGGTCAAAATTTTCCTAAATTCCCATTTTTAATAGAGCATAACTTCAGGAGAACATAAGCATAAGTTGCTAGCATGCCATCTAGTAGTTGCTAGTAGAGTCATCTATCTTATCATCTTTATCTTATATTTAGCTACAGTACAATAAATGGCGCAGTGTAAGATGAATAAATGCTGATATATATGACTAATATATTTTTATAAAAATTTAAGGAAAAAAGTGTTATAACGAAGACTTTGACCAAAAAGCCATGTTTGCAAAATTTCAGAATCGTACATATAGTTTTGTCAGTTTTATTACGTTTTAAATTTGAAATATACACTGTGCGGTATAAATTTTCGTAAATTTTTATCTATAACTCTTTTCCTAATTTATGGATTTAAGCGATTTTCAGGGAAAAATATTCTTTTGACACGATAAATACAATATCGAAGTTTCATGACTCTACGTTTATGCGTCTGGACACAATTCAAAAGTGAAAGTGGGCGTTATAGTAGGCGTGTCAAAGTTGTTTTTGCTAATGAGTACAACTTAGGTGTTTCAATATAGTCCTTTATTATTCCAAAATCTTTATTAATAGAGAAATTATATGAATTTTAGGTAAAACGTTATATGGGAGGTGGGCGTAAAAGTGGGCGTGGAACCTTAATTTTTTGGCATAGTAATGAAATTGCCTAGGGGGATAGACGTAGCAAAATTTATCATCATACCTCAAATTTTAGCGGTTTTATGAGCTTTTAAATTTCATTAACGGTAGATAACGTGAAAAGTGGGCGTTATAGTAGGCGTGTCAAAGTTATTTTTGCGAATGAGTACAACTGAGGTGTTTCAATATAGGCCTTTATTATTCCAAAATCTTTATTAATAGAGAAATTATATGAATTTTAGTTAAAACATTATATGGGAGGTGGGCGTAAAAGTGGGCGTGGCACATTGATTTGCCGTTACAAGAAAGCGTGTCACCGAAAAGCAAATTGTGCAAAATTTCAGAGTCGTACATCCAATTTTGTTGCTTTTATGACGTTTTTGTTTTTAAATATACCGAAAAATACACTGTGCGGTATAAATTTTCGTACATTTTGATCGATAACTCCTCTCCTAATGCATAGATTTAGATAATATTCGCGGAAAAATATTGTATTTACTCAGGAAATATATATTCGGAGTTTCATGAGTCTACGTTAATGCGTTTGGACACAATTCCATTTTATTTGATGTTCGAAGGACACGGTTTTTTCGACCTACTCTTGGTTTTCGAGCTATAACTCTCTTCTTAATATTCCGATTTAGCCCGTTTTCAATACCAAACAAACCTTGTCTATTACAAAGATTCTGGCAAAATTTGAGCCCCCTAGCTTTTTCGGTGCGACCTCTATCGTGCTTTCAACAGACGGACATACGGACAGACGGACGGACATAGCTAGATCGTCATAAAATCAAACTCCGATTCAGAATATATATACTTTATGGGGTATAAAATGGATATTTCGATGTGTTACAAACGGAATGACAAAATGAATATACCCCCACCATTTTTTTGGTGGCGGGTATAAAAATATGTATAAAACAAGTAACAGTGCTATATTCGGCCGTACCGAATCTTATATACCCTTCACAACGTGTAGTCATGCAGTAACAATTGTTTGTATCACAATTCATCTCATATAAAATACGTACAAACATGTAAATAACATACATATAAAAAACATACCATTGTAAAATTATAATTGAGTTTACGTATGTATGTTTCTAAAAAATAAATTACAAAAAAAATTACAAAAAAATTTATTTGAAACAAAAAAAATTTACAAAAAAAAAATTAAAAAAAAAAATAAAAAAAAAATTAAAAAAAAAATAAAAAAAAATAAAAATATATAATATAAAAATATAAAAACGAGGTGGTCGTGGTTTTTGCTCATATCTCAGAAAGTTATGGGGCAATTGTGCTGAATTTCAATAGCGATTTATTCCTGGATATTTCCAAGAGATTGATACCATATACAGATCTGAGGAGCATATAGTTGCTTCTAAAAGTTGATTTCAACCAACACACGGGCAGACGGACAGACGGACAGGGCTTAATTGACTCCTCTATTCATAGGCTTTCAGAAAATATATACTTTATGGGGTCGAAAATGAAAATTGTAGAAATTACAAACGGAATGACAAAGCTATATATACCCTTGTGCACCACAGGTGAAGGGTATAATTTTATACCCCATAAAGTAAAAATTTTCTGTGTCATCATTGCAATTTAATTAATTTGCGATGGTTTAACCAAAATGACTTGTCACTTTTGTGATCCATATGAAATTTTGTATGTCTGTCATTTTGCAACCGGTATATAATTTAAAATTTCGTTTTTTAACTGAAACTATAAAATTTCCTTGCGAACTTTTTGATGTTTGATTATATTATGTCTTGTCATCGCAATATTTTACATTCTTAATTCTTTTTAGTTTCCTACATGTCGTAATACTCATTTTCATGTAAAGTGGGTTTAAGATTTATGTAAATACTTTCATTATAAGGAAAACAGACGAATTTTTGAAAATACCATTGGAAATGAAAGAAACCAAACGCATCCTGCAGCCTAATTAGAAGACAATTCTGAAACTATTAACACTCAACAATTTATTTTCTTATACAAGATTTCTCTTAATCTATTAGATAAACTCTTTACAATTCAACCATTTTCAAAAAATTTTCGAAGCATATTTTCTTATAAATTTTTTTTTTTAAGTTTTCAACTCTCTGTACGCACATATAAATTCGATATCAACTCCTTATTTTAATTGAAAAAATTCACCCTTCTCACACTGAAACCCTTTTCGAAATTATATTTTTCTTTTACAATTTATGTCATGACAAAAAAAACAAGTAAGAGCACTATATTCGGCTGTGCCGAATCTTTCATACCCACCACCAATTTTGTGTACATTAAAAGCACAATATTTATTATTTTGTTAATCGCTATAGAATAATCTCTTTATAATAAAGTATGTATCACTTTCTTTGTAGAGGGTGGTTAAATTTTAAGGGCCCATGTTTAAGGTGAACCACATCTAACCTTCAACTTTTTTCTTGTATTTCATTTGACATTTCTCAATCTCAGACTAACTCAATTTGAACCGTGGAAAGATACGCAATCGAGCAACGCTTTTAAATATTAAAGATTTATATAAAAATGGGCGTTCAAATCAAAATTAATTTTGTGCACTTCGTGATTCTTTTGGTCAACATAATCGTTCGAATTCGTCCACAATCGTGAGAATTGTAAAAAATATTTAAATGTCTGCAAAGCAGATCTGTATGAAATGTGAAAACATCTGTGAATGCCATCTTAGTTCGTTGAATGGGAAACATTGCTGTTTTTCACGATAAGGTGGCAAAAGAGCAAGCAACCTCGACTCATCATCGTGCCCAACAATCGAACATCAACAGTGTCATTGAAAATTTGGAGTATCGGATCGTGGTGTGCCGCCTAGGTTGGGGGGCCATTTGGCCGATATTTTGTTCCATACATAATTGAAGCATACAAATATTATCATTATAAAAATAAATGATAATAATTTCATAATAATTTTATTCAAAATCAACATAGTCCCTTAAAATTAAACCACCCATTATAACTTCGGTATGCTAGTAAAATGTTTTCGTAAATTTAGTCTTTCAATGAAAGTGGCCGTTAAAATACGCGTGTCAATAAAGTTTCTGCTAATAAACATAACTTAGATATTTCAATATAGTCCTTTAGTATTTCAAAGTCTTTATTCATAGAGAATTTACATGAATTTAAGAGGAAGAAAGTGAATTTAAAGTTAAATTTTAAGAGCCACAGGGTGATTTAAAATATACATTCTCTGCATTTTTCTAAAACGAGAAATTTATTAGTAAGATTTTGATTTTTAAACTTCTATAACATTTTGCTTTTAAAAGATTTTCAAACGAAATAAGTTTTGTATAATTTTAAAATTTGTTAGCCATTAGTACATGAAAATAAATTGTTTATAATGTTTAGAGATAATTTTTTTATTACTTAGGTTAAAATTTTCCTAAATTCGCATTTTTAATAGAGCATAATTTCAGGAGAACATAAGCATAAGTTGTTAGCATGCCATCTAGTAGTTGCTAGTAGAGTCATCTATCTTATCATCTTTATCTTATATTTAGCTACAGTACAATAAATGTCGCAGTGTAAGATGAATAAATGCTAATATATATGACTTATATATTTTTATAAAATTTTAAGGAAAAAAGTGTGCGTGGCACATCTATTTTCCGTTATAACGAAGACTTTGACCAAAAAGCCATGTTTGCGAAATTTCAGAATTTGAAATATACACTGTGCGGTATAAATTTTCGTACATTTTTATCTATAACTCTTTTCCTAATTCATAGATTTAAGCGATTTTCAGGGAAAAATATTCTTTTGACTCGAATATATATTCGAAGTTTCATGACTACGTTTATGCGTCTGGACACAATTCAAAAGTGAAAGTGGGCGTTATAGTAGGCGTGTCAAAGTTATTTTTGCTAATGAGTACAACTGAGGTGTTTCAATATAGTCCTTTATTATTAAAAAATCTTTATTAATAGAGAAATTATATGAATTTTAGGTAAAACGTTATATGGGAGGTGGGCGTAAAAGTGGGCGTGGCACCTTAATTTTTTGGCATAGTAATGAAATTGCCTAGGGGGATAGACGTAGCAAAATTTATCATCATACCTCTAATTTTAGCGGTTTTATGAGCTTTTAAAATTCATTAACGGTAGATAACGTGAAAAGTGGGCGTTATAGTAGGCGTGTCAAAGTTATTTTTGCTAATGAGTACAACTGAGGTGTTTCAATATAGGCCTTTATTATTCCAAAATCTTTATTAGTAGAGAAATTATATGAATTTTAGTTAAAACGTTATATGGGAGGTGGGCGTAACAGTGGGCGTGGCACATTGATTTGCCGTTACAAGAAAGCGTGTCACCAAAAAGCAAAGTGTGCAAAATTTCAGAGTCGTACATCCAATTTTGTTGCTTTTATGACGTTTTTGTTTTTAAATATACCGAAAAATACACTGTGCGGTATAAATTTTCGTACATTTTGATCGATAACTCCTCTCCTAATGCACAGATTTAGACAATTTTCGGGGGAAAATATTGCCTTTACCCATGAAATTTATATTCGAAGTTTCATGAGTCTACGTTAAGGCGTTTGGACACAATTCCATTTTATTCGATGTTCGAAGGACACGGTTTTTTCGACCTACTCTTGCTTTTCGAGCTATAACTCTCTTCCTGATATTCCGATTTAGCCCATTTTCAATACCAAACAAATCTTGTCTATAAGAAAGATTCTGGCAAAATTTGAGCCCCCTAGCTTTTTCGGTGCGACCTCTATCGTGCTTTCAACAGACGGACAGACGGACAGACGGACAGACGGACATAGCTAGATCGTCATAAAATCAAACCCCGATTCAGAATATATATACTTTATGGGGTCTAAAATGGATATTTCGATGTGTTACAAACGGAATGACAAAATGAATATACCCCCACCATTTTTTTGGTGGCGGGTATAAAAATACGCTGCATGAATGAAGAATGTATCTTAAAAATCTGCAGATGGCCAAGAGAAAAAACAAATGGCAGATTAAATGCAAATTAAATAACTTTATGTGCATACAAAACGTCAAAGTAAAATATTCATTCAAACATGCCATTATTTGATTATTTCATACTAAATTGAAAACTGCAAAATTGAAACCGAATGATATTGAATTTTATGCAAAATATGAACAAAAAAAGATACAAAAATAAATCCCATAAACATTGATACTGAACATTTCATTTCAGTGTCAGTTTTAAGCTTTTTTTTGTTTTTTGTTTTTAAGTAGCGCAAATGCCTAAAGATGAATAACATGATGACTGAAAGAAATAAAATACGGCCATAAAATGTTGATCATAAATGTTTGTCTGTCTGTCTGCCGCTAAAAATGCATATGCAGAAAAATCGGCTGCAAAAAAATATAAAACTCTTGACTAAAATTGATGCTTGTACACACACAAACTGACTGTCCAGTCAGTCGACGTTCGTCGTCAATTTCCTTTTCATGCGACTATGGTAACATAATCATCGTTAATAAATTATCAAGTGAAAGGCATTTTACAACTTGTTATTTTTTGTTTTACAAATCACTGTCGATGGTTTGTAACAAGTAAGCGCTCTGCCGGGATGCAGAGAAATTGACTCCCACATATAAAATACATACCTGCGCAAAATCTGCACACAACATTATCAAATACCGCTGTACGTTTTTTTTTTTTCAATGTTCAGTCCAGTTAACAAAACTGGCATGCAGCAGGAAACATGAAACATGTTGTGCCACACAACAGCCAAAAAAAGTGAAGTTAAAAAAAAATTAAAAGAAAAAGTTGCAAGTAATATTTTTATGCAGTTGGTTGTTGGACAGGCATACTATAAACAGAAAAATGTTTTTTGGTGGCCCAGAAACCCAGTGAAATTCTGTAGTTTGTTTACAAATAATGCATGCCCACATCAATTGTCAACCCACAAAATGTATGCACTCACACATAAACAAGCTAACAACGTTCACTACGAAGATTTGAAGGATACCAGATAAACCAAAATGAATTTTTTAGGGGGCCAGAAAAGTAACAAATAGGAAAAATAAAAATAAAATACGAGTAATTTGTCTTTACAACCAAGTATATGTATGTACACATAACGGGTATTCACATGGGTATACAGCCATGTGGAATTGTCATAATGTTGTTTTTATTTTAAAATGTTTTAGAAACTTTATTATGCTACAACAAAAATATATTAAATTTACCTTAAACAGTTAAAAGTTTAAATAAAGTATTGAAGCACAATTGCTGAATTCACAAAAACTTTTAAGGCTGCAATGTCATAATTTCCTACATTTTTAAAATTTATGAAAATGAAAAAAAGGGTGTGTCAGTTGGCATGCAAATTTTGATTTTAAAATAAAACACGTAGTAGTCAAGTAATTTTTTCCGACCTTTTTCTCTTATTATTTTTACGATTTTCTTAAGCAGGCTTTCAAGGTCACAGAAAGTAATGAAAAGACTTTATACTTTTTATTATTAAATAGTTCCGACGTTTTGTTGGTAATTTTTTCAACTTCATCGGGGATATAATATTTATTTAATATTTAGTCTTTAAAGTTAAAATACATTATTCTTAAAATAGTATCACAGCTTCGTAAATGTAGACTCCACAACACAGAACTTAATTAGTTTAAAAATAATAATATCACAGACTTAAATATTGCCATGGTGTAGCTAGCATTGGTATTGCCTTAAGAATGTTGTACATTTTTATCGCACTGCATAGAAGGCATAATTCTATTAAATATGAAAAAAAATGGCCAAATGGTCGCAATGGCTCTGATGATACAGACATTTGGCTTTTTTTCCGATGACGATTTGTATTTCGGATCAAGGTTTAGAAATTATTTCACGTTTTCAATAACAATATTATCAAAAGACCGACCCACTGTGCGTCGATCCCATAGAGCGAATGGACAAACACAGAAGGATTGGTCCCAGAGTTTTAAAATTTGGTACACTACTATAAAATTAACTTCAATTAAGAAAAATTATATTTTTTGAAAAAATCGGACAAAGGACACAACTATTGCGCATATATGGTAAGGACGAAATTTTCAATTTTGGCACAGACAGTTGGAAAAATCTAAAGGTCATCTCCATCCCGTAATTGTGAGATAATTTTTATTGTGATTGACGCAAGGACTCTTGGTCCTGTTATATATCCTTTTTCGTAAAAAACTATAATTCTTACAAAAATTATCCGATTCCCATTAAATTTGGTATGGCATTTCTTATATATATTATTATTTTTGTTTAAATACTTTATATATAAAGTGATAATTTAAACTAATTTAAATAATTTATTGTGGTTTGTGGTAAACTTATTAAAATTTGTGCATTATATGAAAACTTCCCTAATTTAGGCCTTTTTAAATTACAAAATTTTTGAAGTTGTAAAACGAAGTTGGTTTTAGTTTTTCTTTTGTTTGATAGAACAGAGTCTTTAGTTTATTAAGCAATTTTGTATTTTTAAATATTTTTTTTCCCACCAAAATTTGGTAAAGTTAAACTTTTTATTGAAATAAGTGCGTTCTTTAATGCAGTAAAATATAAAAACAATAAAAAAACTTAAAACTTTTTTTCTATTTACTTTGAAATATTATAAAGTAACGAAAAAACTTAACTTCAAAATGTAAGTATCTTAAATAAATAAAGTTCTTACAGCTATTTCTCTGAAGCAGCTAAAATCCAATTTTTTCATGTTATTTTTTTTACAAATAAGTTGAGTTTAGTGCCCTCTTACGGGAATATAGAGAAATAAACGAAAAAACTCGTTCGGTATTATATTCGGCAGATAATTAGCCTTTAAAGAATATATAGTTGATTCAAATCTGTGATTAGTTATTCCTTGATTTCTGGGTATCGAACAACGCAGTGGGCGACCGGTACAATGACGCACAGAAGTCTTACAACCCAGTATCTTCAAATTTTTTGACTACTACCCAGCAAACTAACACATTACAAAATCATGAGTTGAAAGTTCTAGAAAACAGTTCTTCACTACTTACAATTTGTCATCTGAACACATTATTTTAACACGGCAAAGTAATAGTAGGCAATTAATTACCGCGCTGGCTTACAAATAGGGACTCGTATAAGTACTTATTACGGTCGCTTATAAATAGGGACTTAAATAAGTACTTACTTTTATGGCTAGTACTTGATTTAAATAACCTAAATAGCCCATTACTATTATGGACTTACAGAAGTCGTTCGGTTCTTCTAAGGACGAAACTTCGGTTATATTATCTGCGATGCGTTAATTTAAAATTTAAAAATCAGTGAATAATTAAAAGTCATTGCTTTGTTTATGAAATGCTTTGCCGCTGTTGTCAAACTCATTATTACTTACACCCTAAGCGAGTTAAACTAAATGAGAATTCTAAAAAGTTATTTATTTGAATGGCTTCTAGCAAATTTCGCTACAAGAATTTGAATTGTCAGTGTATGTAAGCAAAATATTAAGTCATTATTAAAATTCTTCTTAGTAAGACGATATGTAATAGTCATTGAAAAGTACATATGTTGTTCAGTAAGAGCAAGTCATTACATAATTTTTGCTGTGAATTAAATGGTTGACACATAAAGTGCACATTCTCGACTGAAATATCCTCGAAGTTTGCGAGCGGTCTTAAATTTTTTTTTAATAATATCTTACAATTATAAATCGTTGCTTTTTTATAAAGCATTTCATTTTAAGTAATCGGAATAAACATATATGACAGCTGCCACTTGCACAAAAAATGTAACTAAATTTAAGAAGTGCATTCTTACGTAGACACCTAATATTATACTGTTAGACTATTTTAAAAACTGATGTCCCTACGACATGATTGCATGCTTTGTAAAAATTCGTATTATTTTTACAGAAGTTCTGTCAAACTTAGTACTAAAAGAAAAGAAGGTTTTTTTTACAGAAAGAATCAATTTTACACAAACAATCACATTATACATTTTTTACTAAACAAATTTTAAAATAACAACTTTTAAAAAAATGTTAAGCTAAAGTTGAATTTTATAAAAAATATATATATATTTTTATATCCTTCACACGAGAGTGTAAAACGGTATTTGTAAGCTTGTCATGCCATTTGTTATTTCTATAATGTTTATTTTAGATTCTATAAATTATTTATATCGACTCCTGTGCGCGCAATTATCGTATGTAACAAAAACAAAATTTTACAGGAGAGCGTTTTTATTACCTTTAAATAAATAAAAACGTAAAAAACACTGCTACATACGATAAAATGTACACAGTGTTATCTCCTCTCTATATTATCAGCAGATGGATTAATGGATGTAGAACCAATTTGCATAAAAAATTCGATTTCTAAAAACACGTAACATACGATAATTTCGTGCACAGGGGTCGATATAATAGATAGATTAATTGTCAGTTTTAATTAAAAGTTTAAGGGCCGTATTCATAAAAAATATTTTTGGTTTATTAAAGGCTTATTTGACAGATGTTGTAGAGAAATTTGTCAAATAAGCCTTCAATAAACCTAAAATATTTTTTATGAATACGGCCCTAAATGATCGATTCCCTAAATAAGTTTTGCACACAATTGCACACCCAAAAAACAAATTAAGTTATCCGTACCTAAATCAACCACCCGTAGCGGTGTCAGAAGTACGGTAAGTACGGATTTTCTTAAACCAAGTACAAAATGCTTGATCTAAGAGCGAATGTGTCAAGTACGAATTTCTTAATTTAAGGAATAGTTAAGCCAAAAAAGGGTTACTTTTAAGAATTATTAACTTGATTAAAGCCCGAACCCATACTTGACGTAAGCTTAGAAAAAGATTCATTCAAGCGCAAATGAGATTGAATTAATCATTTGATCGCTGCATATACAGTATCTGCACTACTTAACCTTTGGCCTTTTTATAGCAATACGTTTTATAACTACTAAAAAAAGCAAAGTAACGGGCAAAGCATGAAACGTAAGTTGACTTGGAAATTGCTACAGCTTCATTGTCGTAAACATTATTACTTATAGCTCTTACTTGTTAAATCTTTTAAGCACAAATGTCCAATAAGTAATTTTTACACAAAGTAAAATTTCGTAGTCGTATTTTAAACATTCAGAAATTATTTTTCGCCACTAAATCACAATTTTACTCAAATGTCATAAATGGGGAAAAAATCCTTAAAACACAATTGAAACTTAATAAATTTGTAAAAAAAAAATCATGAAGTGATGATCATGGCCCAAACCATTAAAAAAACAAGTAAGAGCGCTATATTCGGCCGTGCCGAATCTTATATACCCTTCACAACGTGTAGTCATGCAATATCAGTGGTTTGTGTCACCATTCATCCCATATGAAATACGTACATACACATAAAAACATACATATTTAAAAACGCCCCATTGTAAAATTATAAATTCACGTATGTATGTTAAAAAAACAAAAAAAAAAAAAAAATTTAAAAAAAAATTTTAAAAAAAATTTAAAAAAAAAATTTAAAAAAAAATTAAAAAAAAAATTATTATGTATATAATATATATAAAACAAAAAAAATAAAAAAAAATTAAAAAAAAAATTTAAAAAAAAAATAATAAAAATATAAATAATATATTAAATAAAAAATAATAAAAAAAAAATTAAAAAAAAAATTTTAAAAAAACTAAAAAAAAATTTTTTTTGGCTCAGCTGGGATTTGATGCCACGTTTTCTCTAACCAGTATACACGTTTGTATGTATGTATGTTGTTGTTGTAATGTTGTTTTTGTGAAAAAAAAATCGAGGTGGTCGTGGGTTTTTGCTCATATCTCAGTTGTTTATGTACCGATATTTCTGATTTTCAATACCGTTCTACTCCCGAATATTTCTGATATTTTAATAGCTCATCCGGGTCCAACCTATGTCGGGGGGCTTCAAAAAGTTGATTTCAACATACACACGGACAGACGGTCAGACGGACAGACTGACAGACTGACAGAGCTTAATCGACTTCCCTATTCATAAGCTTTCAGAAAATATATACTTTATGGGGTCGGAAATGAAAATTGTAGAAATTTCACACGGAATGACAAACCTATATATACCCTTTTTCACTGTGTGAAGGGTATAAAAACAAAAAAAAAAAAATTTTAAAAAAAATTTAAAAAAAAATTTTTTAAAAAAAATTTAAAAAAAAAATTATTATATATATAATATATATAAAACAAAAAAAAAAAAAAAAATTAAAAAAAAAAAAATTTAAAAAAAAAAAAATAATAAAAATATAAATAATATATTAAATAAAAAATAAAAAATAAAAAAAAATAAAAAAAAAATTTTTAAAAAAATTTTAAAAAAATTTAAAAAAAAATTTTTTTGGCTCAGCTGGGATTCGATGCCACGTTTTCTCTAACCAGTATACACGTTTGTATGTATGTATGTTGTTGTTGTAATGTTGTTTTTGTGAAAAAAAAATCGAGGTGGTCGTGGGTTTTTGCTCATATCTCAGTTGTTTATGTACCAATGTTTCTGATTTTCAATACCGTTCTACTCCCGAATATTTCTGATATTTTAGTACCTCACCCGGGTCTAAGCGATGTCGGAGGTCTTCAAAAAGTTGATTTCAACATACACACGGACAGACGGTCAGACGGACAGACGGACAGACTGACAGACTGACAGAGCTTAATCGACTCCCCTATTCATAAGCTTTCAGAAAATATATACTTTATGGGGTCGGAAATGAAAATTGTAGAAATTTCACACGGAATGACAAACCTATATATACCCTTTTTCACTGTGTGAAGGGTATAATAAAGAAAAGAAAAAGAAAACGATTAACATGAAAATTTCGTGGCAATCAACTATCAAAAAAGCATCCTATTAAACATATCGGCATATAGATTTGGAGAAAATTAAACAAAATTTATGCGCCAAAATAAATCAAAGTAAAGAATGAAAGAAAATTTAAATAAACTTTAACTACATATTAAAAATATATTAAATGTAATGCAACCTAACAGCAACATCACTCAGCTTTCATGTTGTGTTTGGCTGCCTGCCTTCCTTTGTTATGGGTTGCAGCAGTTTCGAGTTGTTTATGTTGCTGCATCGTTGACGGTGTGATATTGTTTACAGTGTGGGGTTCAAGGTAAATTACATCAAGCTTAAAATTGTACGACACACAATAACACAGTTAAGAAAAAAAGTGAAACTAATACCGAAAAATAATAATAATAAAATATTAAACTGGCTGTTGAATATACTAAACATACATATTTCTTAAAGACCACTTTCGAAAAAAAGATTTCACACATTTTGTCTGTGGAGTGTGTGTGTGTGTGTGTGTAATTTGGAAAGAAAATGTTGAGAGTAAAATTTGTATTTTAAGTTTTATTATTATTTTATTTCAAACAAGTTTTTTTTTATTACACGTTGTGCTACTTACTTTAGTAGAAAAAATTGGTTGATTTACTCACCTAGAATTAAGGCCCTCAATTTCTTCCGACTGTTCAGCCAATGATGATTCCAAATCCAAATACGAGCCATAGTCACCATCTTTATAGACTTGAATGGCTGCATCGTCAATCTGGAAATAGAAAATGAAAATGATAGAATGAATATTTAGTTAAAATATTTAATAAAAATAATGAAAAATTCAACGAATAATTTTTTTCAATTTTCTGTAAGACTAGACAATCCCGTACCATCCCAGCAAAAACTCTTATTACAAAAAAAAAAATGAATTGAATGAACTTAATAACAGTTTTTGCTCTACTTACAATTTGGCATCTAAATTTATTATTTTAACACGGCGTTGTCATTAGAGGCAAATAATAACCAACCTCTTAACAAAAAGAACAAGGGTTGAAAAATATATGAAAAACAAAGATTTCTGAAGTTATAGCGTGTATCATTTAACACTTTTTAAATTTGAACTATCGATTACTTTCAATTTGAAAAGTAGAATAAATTTTTTTTATTTTCAGGTTTATGTTTGACATTTGCAAATTGGGTTGCTATACGCTCGAAAAAAGTTGGAAAGAATAAAAACTTGCTTTTGAAGTAGTAAGTCGTTAACGCAACATTTATGAAATTTACGCTGAAAATTTTCGAGAAGACATTGACCAAGGCGAATTCAATAAGGTGAACTTATTAGGTCAGCTGATTATCAGCTGTTGACTACTTCTAGGGACCACTTGTCAAATTTTTGTGTATTTTTGACATATCGTTTTGTTTTACACTAACAAAATACACGTTTGTATTTTTTCACTTTGTAGTTGTTTTAGGGACGAGTTCACCTTATTGAATTCGCCTTGACATTGACCTTAACTTCAGTTTGTGTGTCAATTTGTGAAGCATGTTCATAAAAATATATCGTTATTGGACGTGTTCTCGTCCAGTGCGTTCAATCAAAAACATTGCTGCTGTGGCTGAGAATGTGCAAGAACATCCGTTCAAATCAACACGCCATCGTTCAAAGGAATTGGACATTTCTAGAACTTCTTTGAGAAGAATTTTAAATTTTGAAAAATTAGATTAATCGATGGTATTGTGTCCGATTCTTAAAAATTAAAAAGTTCAACCTATCCAATAAAACCAGAAATTTAAAAAAATAATCAGTCACCTAGTACACCTTTTACATTCTTTAAATATTTTTTTTTAAGTAAAATATTTTAATAAACCCAATATTAAGTATATCCATAGACACATATAAATACGTACATTCGCACATACATACATATTTTTCTTACTTTTTAAATACATACCACCATTAAATTACACACTTATTTCTAAAATCTATCATCGTTACCACTATTTAGTATTTGTTTGTTACCAATTTCATTTTTCATCTCTTTTTGTTAAACAATAAATTGTCTGATTGTGACTGTGTGTGTATGTTTTCAGCGCATAAACTCGTAAATAATATAGAAAAATAATTGTTTAATGCAACATCATGCATCAATCAACATTAAATGAAAGTAATTATAGCATGTATTTATTATTGTTGCTGATGCATCTTAATGTGGCATTAATGAAATGTTGCCTGCTGTTGTTCTATTGCTGTCTATGATGATGATTGTTTAAAATCAGTTGGCAATTATGGCCGACGTCGCTAGTTTGTTGTTGACAAAGATGAACAAACAAACAAAAAAAAAACGAGTAAATTTTGCTTAAAGTTTGTTAAAATTGTAGTAAACAGATTTCACTCAATCATTTAATATGCTTGTTACCCCCACCTCTTTCTCTATATCTTTCGCCATCTTTTCGTGTCTTCTGCTTTAAGTATTTTATTTTAGAATAAAACGAAACGTTTTTATCGTTTTGAAATGTAAAATACAAAAGCTGAAAATTATACTTCTGTTGCACACATTTTTTCCTTACTGCAACAAGTGGCTTGCATGTAAGTATTTTTTTATGCTGTTAACGTGTGAAGTCAACAGTTGTTCTTTCTTTTTCAAATAATTGACTTTTTATTTTTCTCATTCGCTGCTCTGGCTCTGTTGCACTTAATCCGGGTAGAGAAATAAATACAATATAAGATGTATTGTTTTATTTGTTGTTATTCATTTTTGTCTTCTTGACTTTCAATAAATATTTCTGCTATTGTCTTTTATTTATTTATTTTTTCTTTTTGTAAGAATAATTGTCAGACATTAAGAAGAAAATATGTGTGTATTTATGTGTGATGTTGCACGGTTATGAGATTATAAGCGAAAGCTAAATGACCATAAAAATAACTATGGTAAGCAAAAGCATTTTAATAGATTTGCTAATGGAAAACACGATTACAAATTTGTAAGTCTTGGCTGCCTATTGCACTATGGGTAGAGGCTAAAAATTGTAAAAAGGAAAAACAAAAGTTTTTTGGAGCAAAATTTTTATATTTTTACTCACATATTTTCTATAAAAAAATATCCTTTTGTGCAAAATATAATATTTTTTGTTAAGATTACATTTTTTTGCGTTTGTATTGAAACTAAGATTTAACAGTAATTAGTTTCTTTAAATCTCTTTATATTTTAAATAACATTTATTTGTTAAGCCTCAGGTCTTCATATAATTAAAAAATATACTCTTGTTTCGTCAGCTGATTATTTTTTCTTTACATATTTTATAATTCAGCTGTCAAATTCTATACATAAAAAATTATTATCTCTCTTCTCTAATTTATTTTAAATGTCGAATTTCATATATAAAAAATATAAGCAAAGAACCTTCTCACCGATTTGCAGTTGCCTTATGAATAAATATGGCTTGTATATTTCCTTATAATCTGTTGTGCTACGAGTGTACATAGTTTTGTTATTCCTTTTGTAATTTCTTCATTTCCGACGCCATTAAGTATATATTTTCTGAAAGCTTATGACTAGGAAAGTCGATTGAGCAATGTCCGTCTGTTTGCCTTTTCGTGTGTTGACTGAAGAAGCCCCCACATGTATGTGATATCAATCTTTTGTAAATATTCGGGAAGGAATCACTATTGAAATCCAGCACAACCGTCTCATAACTTTCTGAGATATGAGCAAGCATACATGACTATCCGTTTTTCGCATTTTTTTTTTGATAACAGTTAAAATTGTTTAGTCCTAGAATAATTTAAAGACAATCTTGTAACTATTATTAGATATCATATGCCTCTATTCATAAAAAATTAAGGACAACCCGGAAACTAATCGGCAAAGTTATAGGCAAAAATAATTTCGAAAAATTTATACTCTTTTGATATATTTATTATTTCCTGCACTCGCTAAGGACACCAAATTACAAGCTCTTACTTCAGAAATATTCCCTGAGAAGAAGCTATAAAACGGTTAGAAAGTAAATAAGATATAAGCACCAAAATACAACTACTTCGATATTTTCTTATTAAAATTTAGAAGCGAATATCGATTTTTTTCAGCCACTATTTAGACAACCGAGAGAGTCAATATGCTTTTAGATCAATGGGCTTGACAAGAAGAATATTAAATACCATAAATCAAATTTGAAATCTGTGATGGCTGCCATTACAAAATGGCGTATAATTAATTTATATTTTGATCAAATATAGTATTTAAAAATGCACCCCTTTAATATTGATATTAAATTAAATGGCTTGATTAGCGTCATACATTAAACTATGAAATATTTTAAATTCAATATAGAGTCCTAAATAAAATGGCGGATACATGGGTCAGATATTGTAATTACTGCTTTGTCCCCTTTAATATTAGTACCAAATAAAAGGGCTTATCTAGAAGAATACAGTTAAATATATAACAAATCAAAGATGGCGTCTTAGATTGAGTAACGGATATATGAGTCAAATATTGTATATAGTTACGGCTTTGTTCCATTTAACCCCAAATATATGGGTATCAAATGAAAGGGCCTAATCTGTAGAATACAGTAAATTATCAAAAAAGTGTAAAATTCAAGATGGCGTCTAA
Organism: Phyto melanocephala; assembly: GCA_941918925.1. Classification (NCBI taxonomy): domain Eukaryota; kingdom Metazoa; phylum Arthropoda; class Insecta; order Diptera; family Rhinophoridae; genus Phyto; species Phyto melanocephala. The sequence continues at coordinate 93,132,814 of OW799235.1, read as the reverse complement.
AACAAAATGACGGAAAAATTTAATAAATAAAAATGTCAAAAAATTAAAAAAGTTAAGAATGAACAATAAAATGTAAAAAAATAAAAACCAAAAATCAATTACAGTCGTATCTGGATATAGTGAACACCCGATATAGTGTACACCTCCATATAGCGAACACCAAAATTTTTGCATGGAGTACTCTAAATAGTGAAAAACTCTAATAGTGAATTAAATTTTGAAAACAACTTCAACAACAATTCTTTTATTAAGCTTAAATGCATATGTACATATATTTCCTTTTTTGTACAAATTGTTTCTAATCAGCTATTGCATTTACATGTATGTATTTTTAGTAAATAAAACGAGTTTTTGAACAAAAATTTAAACCTTGATATAGAGAACAACCTGAATACTATGAACAAGCCTTGCAAAAATTAGTTCACTATATCCAGACACGACTGTATTTGTTATTAAAAAGAAAAAGTATTTTTTATTTAATTTCTAAACATAATATGATTACTACATGATACTTTATTTGAAACTGGCCACCATTATATGATTTAACCACAATTATATAAAATTGCTCTAATAATATGATTACCACAACCATGTTTTGTTTGCATGCAGTTTGTTGATTTCTATTTTCTTTTTTAATAATTAAACTCAAAATGACTTTTTATAAAAAAGTTGGATCAAAATAATAATTTTATTAAAAAAGTGTATTTTTTTTTGTATAACGCAGAGTATTGTGTAAAGAGTGTTGTGATTTTTGTATTGATTGTTTGTGATACAAACGATATTGTATTAAAAAATAATAATTTTTTTCTGTAAAAAGTGTGTTGTTAATCATTTAAACATTTATAAGTTCGAATAAAAAAATATCTTCCTCTACACTTATTTTTAATTTACACAACTGTCAAGCTTTACTTTTTATTTCGTTTAACACTCTTTGACTAAGTATTTCCAGAAAAAACAGATTCAAAACCGCAGTAGTATTTTCCACACTGTCAGTTAAGACTGACTTTTAAAACGAACATTTTTAGTGCAATATGCAAAACGTACAATGTGTAATGCATTAGCCATCAGTCAAGCTGTGATTACATGCATAAATGTATGCACAAGATTGAGTAAAAAGAATTATTTTAATGAGTTTATGTAATTTTGATTTTCTTTCAACAAGATCTTAAGAAATGAAGCAATCAACATGTTGCCAACATCTTAACGTTAATTAACATTTTGACAGGCTCCTGACTGCATCTATTTCGTTAAGGTGTGTATTTTGCAATTAAAAGTGATTTTTATAGCATCTTTGTAATAAAAGTATCATTGTCGACATCACTTTTAAATTATAGTTTGGAGTGAAGAGAATAGAAGCGTATGGAGTTAACTGATTATATTTTATTTGTTTATGTAAGTAAACTGGATAAAGTGTTTTATTTGTAATAGCAACATTTTTTTAAATTTTACTTAATTTTTTTTAAAGCAAATTTTTATTTTTAGTTTTCGGGATTTTTATATCAGACTATATTTAAGTTTAGATTAAGAATGACAGAATACTATGGAACATCAGTTAAAGTGACGATTGGAAAGCAAATTTTTGTATTAAATTTTTGTATACCCTTCACACGAGAGTGGAAAAGGGTTTATTTAAGTTTATCAATTTGCTTGAAATTTCTTTAATATTCATCTTAGACCCACCCTATGAAGAATATATATTTTAAATCATTATTTATACAGGAATAGATTTAGCTAAATCCGTGTGCATGTGTGCTTTACGTGTGCATGTTGAAATCAACTTTTTGAAGCCCCCACGTAAACTTGAGTTTCGTACATTATATCAATTTATTAGACATCCTTTCGAAAATATTGCTATTTAAAATCAGTTATGTGGGCACATAACACTCTAAGATATAACCGAAAAACACGATTGCTTTTGTATTTTACCCAAAGTTAGATTTTGCAGCTCCTATGGAAATTCTCTTGAAACATATATTTTGCAACTTTTACAGAAAGTCTCGTATTAATGGAATAATTGCCGACAAAGATATCAGCTAAAAATTTTTTCTGGGAAATAAAATATGAATTGAAAGTTCAGATTATCGATTTCCTAAATACGTTTTCCTCAGAGTTTCATTATATAGTCGTTAGTTATGGCCATCTGCTGTTTTGTACCCTTCTCACGAGAGATCAAAAGGGTATATATAAATTTGTCATTCCGTTTGTACATATGTGTGTATGTACATAATGGCATAAACTGTGGGAAGGGTATATAAGATTCGGCACTAGCGAATATCGCGTTATAACTTGTTTTTTTGCTAACTTTTCTCTTTGCAAAATATTTTCCCAATTATGGTAGAGTAGCACAGACAATCAAAATAAAATCTTTTTGCAGCTATTACACCTTCACGTTTTCACAATTTGTTGATCGCGTGCAATGTGTCAGTTTGCGATGGTGTCTCTTTGACATGTAATGGAATTCGTTTATTGGCTTAAGATTCTACCAGCAAACGCAAAAAGGTACCTTAAACGAAATATTTAAATAACACTTAAGTTAAACTGAATGAAAAAAATAGGCTGGTACAACATCTCGTACAACAACGATTTATAAATATTTGCTCTTGTTACTTAAGGGCAATAAAATTCTATATCCAAACACACAAATTTGGAAATTCTTTTTTCTAAAGCGACTTAGCAAATAGCCGAAATCTCCAGGCCTAAGCAAATAACAAAAAAAAAAAACTTAAGTCACTTTTCCTTTTGTAAATAACATATTTAAAACCTTATTAAAACAATCAAAGCCGAAAGAAATCAAACTACGAGTACGAGCAAGTATGGACATACAAACACAGTTTATGGACATTAAAATTTAAACAAAAGGATAAATAAATCGTTGTATGTATTTATATACAAACATGATTTGTGAGTTCTGATACCAACACGAGTGTTTGAAAACAAGACAAAACAATTTTTGTAAAATGCGCCCAAATAGTTGCAAAACAACAACAAAAGAACCCATAAAAATAAACTAAATAAATTTTACCAAAAAGTTTCCTGTGTATAGTTTTGAGGTAGGTTCAGGTTTATTTTATTAACGTTTAATGCTTATTTAACTTGGCTTTTTATGGTTTTTTTCTTTCTTTATTTCTTCTGAATTTATTTTTGTTGTTTTGTAAAAATTTTGCTGGATTTATGTAACAATGGGGAGACTGGTTCAATGGGGATTTTGTTTACCATATAAAGATACACAAGAATCTTTTAAGATACAAAATACCAACGAAAAATGTGTATTATTGTATGTTTCTGTTGTTTAACAAACACCAAAATAAATATAAAGAAAAAAGTGAGATAAAATAAAACTAAACACCTTGACAACAAAAAAAAAAAAAAAAGGCAAATAAATACAGTGAAAGAAAGATTTTTGTTCAAGTGGCTTCAGTAAAAAATGTTTGTGCAAACATTTTCAGCATTTTGTTTAAAAAAGGTATTTTTTGTATAATAAGACTTTTTGTAAAAAAGTGAGATTTAAAAAAATAGTTTATATATGGTCCTAAAAAGATTTTTTGGACAATAAAGGTCGTATACAAAGCTTTTTATAAAAAAAAGGAATTTGTTTTTTCTTTCTTTAATACACTTTTAACGAAAACACTTTTTTAACATTACAGTGTAAACAATAAAGTCTTTTGTTTTTGTGCTTCGAAGTGTTGAATTTTGTGCCAACATAGCGTCATATGCCGGAAGTTTCGGTTTATTTCTTTAATTTGAAAAAGAAGTGCGAGGCTCAAAGATTGATTACCGCAGCTAATGGTGAATGTGCTCCATCGGTTTTAACATGCCCGAGATGATTGTGCGACGCAGAGGTGAAGATTTTATCACAGAAGACAAATATCGCTTAGGCCAGCCAAAAAAGCTTGAAGGCATGAAAATTGTTGTCAAACAAAACAAAAGCTTGTTAACTAGTTAGGAAGATAATCAAGCAGCAATTTCAAAACGTTTGCGCACAACTTTGAAGTTGGCTAACATACGAATTGAAGCCGATTTTTAAGGACGATTTTGCGTGCCCGAAATCATGTTTGAACACCATAACTGAAAATGATTTTTACCCTGAATCATTTTATGCGATTAAAACGGATCTATTACGATAATGCAGAGTGTTAGAGATCATATGTGAAGTCCGTCCAACCAGCTGAAATAAAACCAAAGCCAAATATACGTGGCTCTAAGAAAATGCTATATATTTGGTGGGACCAAAAGGGTCCTATATATTATGAGCTGATGAAATCTGCCTAGGTCACCACAAGGAATATATAACGAACGCAACTAATTCGGGCACATGTTGTATTACCTGTTATAAACTACTAGTTTAAAAGGAAGTGGTTGGGTAATTTTGTCTCTCCCGCCTTATAGTCCTAAAGTTGCCAATTTAACTAGTATTTGTTTCGATCGATACAGAATGCTCTTTCTAAGAAAAATTTTCTTCAGAACAGGGTATCTGAAGTTAGCTTGATTCGATCTAGGCCTCAAAAGATAAGCAGCACTTTTGGCAAGGAATCCATATGATTGCCAGCTTAAGGAGCTAATACACGGCATGTTTTCTACATCTGACTTGTCAAATTCTCCACTGCCAATACAAACATGTCGTGTGATACACTTAAAACATTACTTCTGTAAAAAAACATGTGTTGAGACATCTGACAAAATTTTAATTAGGGTCGCTCTATTTTCTTCTGTCAAAACATGTGACATCAGCCGTTGGCAGAAATATCTTTTGCTGCAAAGCAGTCAGCGTAAAAGTACAATTTTGACAGACATGTAGATTAACATATGTCTCACAAATTTTAAAGTCAGATGTAAAAAACATGCCGTGTATTATAGCCTTTACAATAACTTATGCTTTGCATAAAATTATGTATATTGAACAAATATTTTCTAGAGTTACACATCCAATATACCTAAAAAGTAGTAACGAACAATATTTTGTGTGTAAATTTCAGTTTTGCCTTTAAAGCATTTTTGGGTTTCAATCATTTTTCGGTTAGTGTTAAAGTTTAGCACATTTAAGTAAAAGTTGTTTCGTTTTCTCAAAATTTCTTTCTAAATAAATGTGCACAATTGTTTGTATTATTTGCGTAAATGATGTATTACACAACACAAAACCGCTACAAAAAGAGTTACGACAATGTTGGCAAAAGTCTAAGGGATAGAGAAACTTTGGATTTTTAATTTTGGCAAGAATACAATGAATACCAAATATGGTGGCATTGGATAATAGTTTTTATTTTTTTTCTAACTATTTGCCCCTTGTTCAAGCTGTCGTACATTAAACACCAAGGGGAGTGTGGTATATTATGTTGTTACACACTGTTGGTAACACCTTAAAATTATAACGTTTATAGAACATAAGTATGTGTGTTAATGTCTCAAACTTAGCAAGTCAGTCACACCTTGGCAAAAAGAAAACATTCCTTAGTTATAGTCATGTGCAGAAATTATGTTAAATAATAAAGGAATTACAATAAAATGCTGCTAATTAAGTGTGTAATACCAACAAGTTGGCTTAAAGAGAAAAATAGTTTACAACTTAACAGACAATTTAAAATTCAATGCTAATTTTCTCGTGGATTCGTTAATGTAAATTCCATTAAAAAAATTTACAAAATTGTGGATAATCAGTTATGAAATATTCCAAAAGCTATGTATGCTGAATACCACTAATGCTTTCAATAGTTGTTTATAAAACCATAAAGACTAAAGACATTGTTAATTTTTAGATTTTGTAATAGTTTAGACTTTCTGCCCTTATAAACAATGCTCATAAATATATAAAGATTTTTAACTATGATTTTGCCGTATCCCCACCTTAAAATATCTATACGTATTCTTCCTGATGCCTTCATTATTTAAAGGTATTCTTGCGCCTTATATGCCGCTTGGTTTTTATAAACTAAAACAAACTCCTTATCATAACAAATCCAAAAAATACAACAGTCTAAGCTTAGTAAACGTTAAGCCTTCATTTTTTCTTAAAAAAAAAAAACCCTTTTATTAGAGTTTGTTTTTTGTACACTCACAAAAATTATGTAAGTAAAATAAACTGGATAAAACAAATGGATACTCAGTTAAAAACCGTCCAACTAAATCCACATTTAAAACAACAAAAAGTTTAGGTAAATTTAAACAACAAAAATTAACACGAACGTAGCAAAAACATACACAACCTGTAATTTTCAGTTGTCCGCCCAGGGTACACTTATAAAGGTGGCGGGGGCAAGTCCAGCTGATTATATTTTTGTGTGCGAATGTTTGTCAAACTCCATATATGAAAAAAGAGATTTCAGTGCTAACAATTGTCAAGCTCCATTTATAATAAAAATATAAATACTTTCTCTTTACGCTTTCACCTTAGGTAATTACACCGTAAGTCCACCTTAACAAAACACTAGATAGGCAAAACGTTATTCTTTTTTGTAATTTTAGTTACTTTTTAAAATAAATATCCATTTGTCTTGAATTGCATTTACAGTATGTGTTGTTTGAATAATTGTTTGCGGGTACTGTTTGATTTGTAACTAACTAAAAAAAGAAAATGGGAATCATATCACTCATTTGTGTTTCTTTGCTCAAGGGCAATTCCTTCATGGCACATGCGCAGCTTATTCGGCATTTTCAAGAACCAATATCGATTACACTGCTCGACAAAAAATCAGTTTTTGTCTTCCCGTTAATTAAAACTATGTGGACTATATGGATTTTGATGCGCTGAACTCAAATCCGTTATCGGTTTTTTCCCATCAGATCGGGATTTTTTTATGGGCGTGGCAAATTTTCCCCTTTAAATTAGTCAGGTATGGAGACATATTTCATCCTAACTCCAGAACCAGTCATCCGATTTTCAAAAATAAAACACCAGAAGATGTGTAACATCTGCTAAAAAAAACTCAGAAAACGTTGTTCTCTACTTCGAAAGTACGAGACGTAAACGTCCTTTTGCACCAAATTCCATTTTTTAATTGGGATTCAAGAAGCTCAGACTTGTTTTTTGAGAGTTAAGTAAATAGATAGAAGTAAATAGTTGCCATTCATTGTTGCTACAAGTCGCTTTAGTGCGCCCACTCTGACCTTGTTTGCTGCATTACACATATTTGGTCAATATTGGGTACCAGCGGTAAATTGACAATAAAATCTAAATTTTTTAACCGATTTTTATGGTTTATGGCTTTTTTATTTTTAAGATTAGTAGCTCTCAGAAAAAAGTGCATAATGTTGAATATTTGCTCTATATTTGTTTTTTAATTCCATTTTTAAATTGAAAAATATTACGAATTTTGCATGAAAAAAATTTTTTCTATTCGACTAAAATAAAAACAATTTTGTTACACATCTTCTGGTGTTTATTTTTGAAAATCAGATGACTGGTTCTCGAGTTAGGATGAAATATGTCTCCGTACCTGAATTATTTAGGGGATTTGAGTTCAGCACATCAAAATCCATATTGTCCACATAGTTTTATTTAATGGAGTTTTGCTGCTGAGCAGTGTTATTAACGTACTCGTATGGTATGCCAACTTTCTTTTATAATTTACCTGTGCCTGCCAAATTTTATTTAATTTATTTTATATCTGCAACAAATAATATGCAGTTGCGTTTGTAATATACAAAGTTGCGTTAAAAAAAATACGAAAGAGAAACAAACCAAATTTCTGCTTTGAAGTTTTCTAAAAATTATTTAATTTAAAGAAAGCAAGTAAGTACGCTATATTCGGTCGAACCGAATTTGATACCCTTCTTCTTGTACATACAAAGATATAATGATAACATCGTAGCGTAGCCTAGATTGCAGATTGATTGCAGATGTTGTAATTCATTTTCCTTTATTATTTCTGATGCCATCTTTATTTTTACATTTTTACATAGTTAACTGTTTCTAATACCCAGGCGTTCTTATTTGATACCCAGATTGATAGGGTCTAGAAAACTTTTTTCCGTCATTTTACTTCAATGCCATCTTGGATTTTACACTTTATTTATATCTCATTTGATATAGTTTATTTGATATCAATATTGTGTGGGTTGAAGGGGACAAAACCGTTATTACTATATTTGACCCATATATTAGCCATTTTATTTAGGACGCCATCTAGATTTGAAAGATTTCATAGGCACTGTCTCTTACTGATAAATAGCCTTCATTTGATACCAAAATTGAGGTGATCGAAGTAGGGATTTATATTTTAATGCTAGATTTGAACCAAATATAAATTTATTGTACCCCATTTGGCAGTGTCGGCCGTTATGGTTTTTTAACTTTTTACGGGGTATTTTATTTTACTAGCGAAGTCCTTCTATTTGATAACAATATCGCTCCTCTTTGTTATCCAAAAGCTGAAAAAATCGATTTTTTTATAAAAAAAAAACTAAGCAATTGCATACTTGTGCTTATATCTCGGTTAGTTTTTAACCAGCTTGTCAGTTTTTCTTAGTAGTAGTTTTCGACACATGCCTTGTGCTTGAGTGTCTTTAGCGTGCTCAAAAACTATTAATAAGTTGTTTAAGTAACATGATATACTTTAAAAAAAAAAACTAAATATATTTTTAAAATTGTGTTTTGCCTATAGCTTAGCCGATTAACAACCGATTTGCCCAGCCATTATTCACAAATAGGCTTATCGGAAATTAGGAATATTAGCAAACGTGTCTATAAATTATCTTAGGGCTAAAAAACATTTGATTTTTATGGAAAAAAATTCAAGGCAGTCGTATTTAGTTGCTCATGTATAAGAAAACTATTTAGCGATTGTGATGGATTTGAATAGCGATTCATTTCCGAATATTTGCAATAAATTGATATCTCATACAGATCTGAGTAACATGTGGTTGCTTTTAAAAGCTAATTTCAACCAACAAATGGACAGACGGTCGATGTTTAATCGACTTCCCTTATGGGGTAGGAATATGGGGGAATATGTATTGTAGAAATAACACAGGAAGCTACAAAGCTACATACCGTTGGTCACAGGTAGACAGGCCCTAACTTTTTATTTTAATTTTACAGTAGAAGGCAAAAATATAGTAGAAACTGTATTATCATGACTTATTTAGTAAAATGTCTGTTCTTGATACAATTGTCTTAAATTTTTCTCCAACGTATATTTGTGTAAAATGTACTGGATACACTGAAAAAACCCATTTTGGTGAAAAATACGTGTTAGAGCCATTCTATCTCTAACCATCGATATACTCTAGGTATTGCAGGTGAAGGGCCAAAGAATTGTTTGACATTTGCAAGCAACTAAATATACAAAAACAAAATGCCTGTATTTCTTCATGGTTGTGTTTGTTGCCGTCATGCATAAATATACCTTATACTACATTTACACCTGTGCGAAATCTAGTAGATTTGATTTAAAATCTTTATTAAAATCTATACCGTTTATACAACTGTTTTTTGACATTTTGCAAGATTTCGTTGTCAAAACAATATATGTATTTATTTACAAGGTGGTCTGAGAGGCTCTCTGTGCTCTACTTCTTCAAAATTCAAACTCCATATAAAAAATGTAAGCAATAAAGTAATTGTGCAACTGCAACCACCTTATATATTTTGATTGAATTTTTCTTTATACAGCGTGGTATATTTTATTACAATTTAATAAAACCACAGTTGCATCACGAAGTAGTACTAGATTTTAAGTAGATTCTGCTAAAATCTAGTGGCATAGTAGATTTCGTTTTGTATGGGAAATCTGCTAGAAATGAACAGGATTTCGCTCAAAACCCCTTAAGTACTAGATTTTGTGTAGGTGTAAATGTAGTATTACGCATAAACGTTTTGTATAAACCAAAATCATAACCGCATTTCAAGCTTTAAGTGATTCTGAATTAAAATTAATTAAAAATCCTAACTACAACAGAAAATCAGTATTTCACTGAAGTTATTTTTTTAACAACTTTCCGCAACAACTACCACCGTGACTATCATAATGTTTTGAGTGTAATCACTTTTTTCCTTAACAAAAATTTTAAATTATCGAAGAATTGTATCTATTAGCAGAAATAGTTTTCTCAATATTTTCTTCCGCGGTACCTTCAGTGCGATTGTTAAATAAATAAAGATTTTTTTTGCTGCTCTATTGCTACAAAATAAAATATTTTGTTTTTGCGCTTTAAGGCATGTAGAAAGATTTGCCTGTATGTTTTGAAAGTATTTTTGTAGGTTTAATTTTTTTTTTAGCAATTCTGTTTGCATTTTATTTAAAGAATGATGATGGTGATGGCTGTTGTTAAACTATTTGTGCAATGTTAACTAATTTGCAACAACACAATAAAAGAGCAAATGGTTTGACACAGTGGGGTAGATGTTAATTTTGTTACTCTGTGCACTTATTAAGCATTTTAAGCAAATGCAGGAGCAGGAGCAGACGTGGATCCAGCCTACGCGTTTGGGAGGGATGTGGGGAAGGTGGAAGTTTATATTGAAATATATAAAATTATTATTTGTCAAAAACACCAAAAACATTATTTTCCTTCCCAACTGTGTCTGTGCTTGTGTAGCAGCATAAAACTTGCCAGACTAAAAGTTGATATGGAATGGAATGATCAAAATTAAAGAGTAGAAATTATTTATATTCATAAAAAAAATAAAATGCATTTAAAATTTATTTTAAAAAAATTTTTAATGAAATTTTTAAAATAAGAAACATTAAAAAACTCTTTTTCAATTTTATGAATATAGCGTTAAGTTTCTATATGTTGTCACCACTATGAAAATTGAAAAGGATTTAAAAACGAGCCCTCGTTTTAATTTTTAATGTATATGTTTTTTAACCAAAAGAAAAACTTCACTTTATTGAAAATAAATAGATTTATTCTGAACGTGTTCAATTCAACTTATTTTCTTCCACTATCGTTGTTGATGAAAGAAAAATCTAAAATTTTTATTATAATTATAAAGCTCTATAATACTTTTTGACAAAGAAGAATAACATAAAAATTTCATGATCTGGGATCGAATTTCGTGCTGTGGACAATCACCTGCGTTAACAAACATATAAACTACTATTGCTCACATAAAAATTGGTCGCTTAAAAGATTGATTATTTATTTAAGAAAAAAAGCTATTAAATAAGTTAATAGCAGAAATTGATACTCATTCATATTGATATTTAAGAAAAAATAAAAAAATAAATTTTATTGCCTCTTAACAAAATTGTGAGCATTTTGTCTTGCACAACTTTTCGATCTACCTGCGCCGCATACTTATTTTAAATCCATTAAAAAAATTATATTGTCAACAACAATAATATTATACTTTCTTTTGACAATAGTCCAATTTTAAAGAATGCTATATATTCCGCCGTGCCAAATCACCATAATGTACATAGATATTATGACCGTCTCGTTAATGTTAATTTTTATGGGAAAAGAAGGAAATTGTGTTTATATGCTCATATCTTGAGGCGACTGTGCCGGAATTTAATACCAAAATGTTTCAAGGCACTTCCGATAAATTACTACTGCGTACGAGTCCGTAGCAAAAATGGGGGCTTCAAAAAGTTGATTTCAACGCTTACATGGACAGACAGAGGGACATAGCTAAATCGACTTCTCTTCTAGATTTCAGAATTAGTATATTTACTTAATGAGATCGCAAATAAATACTGTAGGAATTACAAAGGGAATGCAACTTATATGTTTATCGATGGCCACAAGTAGAAAGGCCCTAACTGTTAATTTTTCCGAAATTAAGTTTTTTCAGTGATTTCAATAAATTTCACACAAATACACCTTGATACAAAAATTTAATGCAATAGTATCAAAAAAAAAAAAAAAACAATTTTACAACCAGTTAAACAAAAGAAATTATTCTACAATAATACAGTTTCAATAACGTTTTTTTTCCTTCTTCTGTAAAGTTGCAATTTTTTGAGTTAGGGCCTTTCTACCTCTGACCAACCCTTTTACACTCTCTCTCTATCCAACCGAAATTGTATGATTATGGAATGTGAAGTTGGCTGCATATAATAATATCAAATAATAATAAATCATTATCGGATGAGGACATATATCCATATACTTGCTAACTAACTCAAAGTGTTATTTGACGAGCTCAATAAGATTCAATCTTCCAAAAAGCGTTAAATAAACAACACGAATACATATCCAAACGCTTAACGGTCAATTTGATTTTCTTTAGGGAATATAGCTTAGACGGTCTTTTATCGAAGAACCAGCAATGACTTGTTGGAGAGTGTGTACAGCACATCGAAATTTGTCGAGGAATACCGGGTGTCTCTTGAGGAGATAGCGAGACATTCGACGGTTACCCTTATATGGGTACCAGTACATATGGATATTGATGGTAATAATAGGGCAGATGCACTTGCAAAAGTCAGTACCACCTTAAATTCGGTTGAATCCAGTTGTGCTTTAGGCATTCCCTTGTCAAAGGCAAAGCAGCTGATCTCGCATCGATTCTATCTGGAAGCCAAGGAAAAATGGGTGAGAGAACAAATTTGCTCAGAGACTAGAAATATCTGGACTGACATAGATGTGCATAGGAAGCAATATGCGGTGAATATGCCCCGAATCCACCTTAGGAAGCTCATAGCGGTCATTACCGGACACTGGCCTATAAGTACACATGCAAATAGGTAAAGTATCCCTTACAACGACTTCTGCAGAAGTTGCGACAACGAGGAAGAGGAGAAGACAACTGGACATCTTCTCTGTAATTGTCCTGCATTCGGGGACCTGAGACACCAGGTTCTAGGTCAGCGAATACTTGTAATAAAACTTGTCTTTCCACAAGTGATCTGGGACAGGATGGCTGAGGAACGACAGCCAGAGGACGTAGACGAACGGGCGTTGGTGCTTGCGGTCTCACAACGGGACCCTCGGAGGACCCAAGTGAACTATGCCTTTGGGCGGATGCCGGACCTTACCTAACCTTCCTGACTTTCAGTAACCCATTTAATGAGCGGTATCTTTGTTTATAAATTCAAAAGCATGCAGGGGCTGATCTTTATTAAGTCTGCACTAAATAAAGCATCTGACATTGTTTTCGACGACATTGAATCGGGACTAACAAGATCAGGTAATTTTTTAGAGAATCTTTAAACTGTAGCAGTCAAAGCTAAATTAACTTTGAAATATTTCGTAGTAATGAAAACACGATGATTTTTTGGGTTGCCAACCAATTGTAATTTAATAATTGACAACAGTATTTTTTGTTGTTGTTGTTGTTGGCAACACTTACCTTACAGGGCATACCAAAAACTTGTGTTACTGTTTCTTCGAAAATATTATTAATATTTTAAAATTGTCAGAAACTTGCTCGGAGTGTGGTTTAAGCGGAATTTTTACTTTTGAGAAAAGGTATACATTTTGAAAGTTATTTAAGTCATACTTTGTATGCATTTACCTTCTTTTACAAGAATGAAAAATTTGACATTACATTACGAACAATAATAAAAATTTTTCTCAATAGGGTTTTTTTTATATTTCTCCCTTTCCTGCGCTACATTTTCGGCAGTATATAAGAGGAAGTTATAATTAAGCAGATCGTAGTATGTGTGAAATAGGCGCTTAGTAATTGCCATATTAGAGACCATCGAAGAGGGCTATCACATATAATAAAAATACCATCTACAAGTGCTCTTAGAATTAGGTAATTAATAAGTAAGTGATTCAAGAAGCGCTTTTTAGTGAGGAAGCTATGTGGTGGAAAATAACAAGTGTTTAATCTATATATATAAAAGTAAAACTCTGTGTGTGAGTGTGTGTTAGCTATAGACTCCAAAACTGTAAAACCGATCAGACTCAAACTTTGGCAAGTTGTTGTACACATTCCAAGGAGTGTTTATGGGTGGCAAAAAGTGGGCGGGGCCACGCCCATAAAAAATTAGTTATCATTTTTAGCTACTTGCACATGACCGATTTTTTTTAAACTTTGCACACATATCAAGCTGTCATGACTAAATAATTTCGTGATAAGAAAAGTGGGCGGGGCCACGCCCATAAATTTTTGTTATAATTTTGAGGTACTTGCACTTGACCGATTTTTCTGAAACTTTGCACGCACATTGAGCTATCATGACTTTACAATTCTGTGATAAGAAAAAAGGGCAGAGCCACGCCCATAAAAACAAGTTATCATTTTTAGCTACATGCACTAGATCGATTTTTCTAAAAGTTTTCACACACATATTGAGCTGTCATGACTATATAATTTCTTGATTAGAAAAGTGGGCAGTGCCACGCCTATTAAAAAAAAGTTATAACTTTTAGGTTTTTGAACTTGATATTCAATTTAAATTCAGAATGCATTTTTTTTCATTAAGGGGCGTAGCAACGCGCGCCGGGCTTTTCTAGTCTTATATAAAATAAAATAATATTTACTCAGCTAATTTAAAAAACACACAATCAAATGATCTATGTTTGAAACGCTAAATTGTCGGAAAAACTAATCAAGAGTTAAGCCGTAGAATATTCTAAAAAATTTTGACAGTTGATTTGCCAAATTTAGAAACAAAAGTTTTACAGAACAAAAAGCCACGTAAGGCTTATTTTCCTAATACTGGCAAAATAAAGAAAAATACAAAAATATTAATTTCACAGCGTAACAGTAAGTTGTATACAACATTTATATCAGATGTGTAAAGATATAAACTTTTTAAATTGCACCCAAGCATCTATGTATATTCTACGCTCCACCCTTGCGACCACCATGCCTCTTTAATAGTTATTTATTTATTTATTTATGATGATGATTTGAAGAATAAAAAGCAGAAGTTATAATAAAAACCCTTCTTGTTCTCTATTCTTTCATCTTATTTCCTGGTTTAAAGATTCACAAATGGTTCGTACAGCTGGACAAATTGCACAGGCACTGTTCCATACATTCATAAATATGTACCTCAAATCAAATGCACCTTTCAAATTTGTTTATGTTTTTTTTTTTGTTGTTGAAGAAAAAGTATTGTAGTATTAAAAAAAAACACAGAAGTATTGGAACGATGTTTGGTATTTGAAAGACAAATGATAGCCTTAAAGGATGCGTAAATCTTTATAAAGTTGCCATAAATTTTAAACGAATCGTGATTATTTGCATTAGACACATGCAAATATACATAAAACCCATATACATATACATATGCGCATACACTTAAGGCAGATGCACCATAGCTTTTCCCTGCACCCAGTATTTAGTATAAAAATGTATAGAATTATTACAGGAAATAAAAATAGCAGCTGGAAATTAATTTAAATCTACAAACTAATAAAAAGGGTTAAAAAAAACTTAAGCAAAAATAATAAAAAATTTATTCAAAACAAAATCACATAAGAATAATGTTGCATGCTGCAGAGTGGCAATTAATCGTTTAGTGATTTATGAGAAACATTTTAAAGGAAATGAGATAACAGTTTTTCAATAAGATCGAATAACAAATAGCGAGTTGATTGCAAGTTCTTTGTGTGGAAAAAAGGAATTATTGCTAAGCAAAAGTTGGTTTCCGAATTTTTAATCTACAATATGATTTAAAAAATTGCATAATTGTTTTTTAGATAATTTGTAAAACCAATAAAAATGCTAGATTCAATTACGCCGGATCTAATAATTACCTTCACCATCATGTACATAAGCATTATAACCACATTGTATCGTAGCCTAGATTTTACTTTTAATGTTATACGCCATTTTTCTTTATTAAAATAACGCGATCTTTAATTGTGAGGTTCTACCTAGTTCACTGTATTCTAGTAGTCAAGCCTTCTCATTAGATGCCCATATTGATGGGGTTGAGAAAAATAAATTAATACGCCATTTTGTTTACGGCGCCATCTTGAATTTTTATTTTTTCATACATTTCATACATTCTACTGGTCAAGCCTTTGAGTTTGATACCAAACTTGTGGGAGTTGTAGAGGACAAATCCGTAATTACTATGAATGAACCATAGATCCGCCATTTCATTTTATTCAAGAAGCCATTTTAGATTGTATTCCACTGATCAAGCGGTTTAATTTGATACAAGCGTTGACTCTCGATTGTCTTATAGCTGTAAAACATGATTTTCGTTAAAAATTTTAAACTAAACACCAAAGCAGTTGTATTTTCCTGCTTATATCTCAGTTAGTTTCAAACCGATTTATTGTTTTTTCTCAGGACTTGCAATTTCGTTTCACTAGCGTATACAAAGATTATGTAGGAGCTAGATGTACCTCACATATTTAAAATTATATATTTTTTCCAAATAATTTTTGTCCATAACTTTGCTAATTAGTCACCGATTTATCCAACAGGTATATCGTAACAACAAATACAAATAAATGTGACTATATATTATACTGACTGAAAAATGTTGATTTTTATGGGAAAAATAGAGGCAGTCGCTATTTGCTCATATTTCAGAAAGTAAAAGAGTGATTGTGCTGAATTCTAAAAGATCAGTGCAACATGTAGGGGCTTCTACCGACACACGGAAACACGGACAAACGAAAATTACTCAATCGACTTCCCTAGTCATAAGATTACAAAAAAAATGTAGTTTATGTTGTCGGAAATGAATAATGCTAAAATTACAAACAGAATGACAAAGTTATCTATACCCTTGGCACCACAGGTAAAGGGTTAAGTTTACAAAAGAAAATATAGTTTATGTTGTCGGCAAGGAATAATATTGAAATTACAAACGAAAAGACAAAGCCGTCTATACCCTCGGCACCACAGGAAAAGGGTATCAAGATATAAATTCCTCGAAATAATGTTTGCCTATAACTTTGCCGGTTTGTAACTGGTTTATTTATCTATCATATCATCATTTACATCAACAAATAGTAACAAATGTGTCTATGATTAATGGGAAAAACTATACTACTTATATGTACTGGATTTCACTTACGGAATCTTTCTAAAAGATTGATAACACATGCAGATTTCTGCAACATGTGGTTGCTTCTAAAAGTTGATTTCAACCAACATATGGGAAGACTGGCATTGGTCAAACAACATCCCTACTAATAAGCTTTCAAAGAAAATATATACTTTATGGTATCGGAAATGAATATTGTAGAAATTACAAACGGAATGACAAAGCTTTAAATACCATTGGCACCACTGGTAAAGGTTATAAAAAGTGCAAAAAATGTTTTAAATCTTAGGGGATTAGCAAAACCACATGTCTAATTTTTTTTAAAAATTCTAAAACAAGAAATGTAGAAATATGGAAATGTAAACAATGATATTAAATTTCTTTTGTAATGTAGAGCCATTTTGTGGTCTACAAAAAATATTTTTTTCTCTTCAAAAATCTATCACTGCTTTATTATAATTTTTTTTTGTTTTTGTTATTAGAACATTGAAACCTGTACTATTTGGTTCTAATTTCCATGTATTCAAAATCAATTTGAGGTAATTAAGTTGTAATTATATTCGTTGTGTAACAACAAAAGCACACATTTTGTTTTGCACAATTTCGGTTTATTTCCTAAATAAATTGCGTTAAATTTACCGGTACATTCGTTTTTTTGTTCTATTATTTTAAAGTTTGAAACACAATTCAGCTTTATTTCTTTTTGTTCTCTATTATAAAAACTTAAACTTATTATTGAATAGATGATATTTAACATTAGGCTTTAAGCTTTTGTATAGTTTTACGCGTGTGTTTAATCGTACATTTGAACTTAAAAATTTTTAATACATGTCACACCCTAACGGGCAAAAATTTTTTTTCAAAAAAGTCTAATAAAGGGTCCGCCAAGTAACTTTTTTTTTCAAATGCTATAACAAAAAAGTGTAGCTTCGGCTGTGTGGCACGTAGCGCCGTCCTGTTGAAACCAAATGTTGCCAATATCCTCCTCTTCAATTTTTATGAACAAAAATTCGTTCCACATGATCCGATAACGATCGCCATTAACTGCGGCCACTCCTTGCTCATTATCGAAGAAAAATGGCCCAATTATTCCTCTGGACCAAAATCCGCAACAAACAGTGACGCGTTTTGGGTGTATCGGCTTTGCGTGCGGGTTTTCTGTGCCCCAAATGCGACGGTTTTGCTTGTTTACATACCCGCCAAGATCAAAATGAGCTTCATCTGAAAAGATGATTTTTTCGACAAAATGGGCCAAATTAATGTCGCAATATTTTGCAGCGTTGTTCAAGCTTATACACAACCATGTTCGTTCAGCGGAAGGATAAAACTAATTATCTGTCAAATCAGACATAAGCTAAGTGTTACCATTCACGAAATAAGCACTAGTTGAAAAAAAGTTATATTGCGGACCCTTTATATTTTAATTGCGACAAGAAATTTTGTAGATATAACTATAAAATACTAATACCACAACTTAACTGTAAGATTAGTAACAATTGCGGAACCACAACAACAACAACACATTCAGTTCTAAAGGCCTCCCTTCACGTGCCACGCAACTAAAGTCTTTTAAGCAATTGACACATATTTCTCGTACTTGAATATACAAATATTTTTAAATATATGTATACACTTTTTAAATTTCTTATTTATAGTTTTACAATTTGGCTGACGTGTACCTTTTTACCTACAAACTCTTGAAAAACTAAAAATAACACAATTGTCTTAAGCATTGTTTTTTAACAAGTAAGTTATTATTTTTGTTTTTTTTTTCCTTGTCGTACAACGATTTTTATTGTTGTTTTATTAAATATTTGCAAAAGAGTGAAAAAAGTCAGTCAAAAACTTGATTTTCAACTTGTAACATACACGTATTTGACTTCTCTAACGAAACCACAGACAGACGGACATACGGACAGACAGATAGACAAATTAACAAGTAAAAAAAAACTAAGGCATTTAAATATTTAAAAAAAACACTCTACCTTATGCCACACGACAAAGTTAATTAGCTTTAAAATATTATACATACATATTAAAATTACACTTACACCGTCATTTAACAATCGAATTATATTATTTATAATTTCCAATATCGCCACTAATTTAAACAATCAAAATTTGTCAACAATTCAGCTTTTGTATGCATAAGTTACATTTCAATAAAACATTATCTCAGTCATCTCAACTTTCATCTATTTAATTGAGTATTACACAAATGTATTTGTTTAATTGATGCAGGGTAAAACAAATTCGTCCGCTGATTTCATTTTTCTACAACTTGTATCTGCCCCATTTCATAATCATATTGAATTTGATTATTTTAGTATTTTTTTTTTTTTTTTTTTTTTTTTTTGATTCGTACGAGTATTTTCCTTAATGCTGAAAATAACTTTTTATACAATAAAATTGCGGTTAAATAATCATATTCAATTTTGATTTCGGTACCAAGTTTTTCAGCTGAGATTGTGTGTCTTGAGGTTGTGTTATAAAATCCATTCAGATAGATGATTTTGAATTTTTATTTTATTTTTATATTGGATTTAGCTGAATCGATTGTATCGAATGCATATAAGCCCATAATTTTGTTTATGACTTTTTAATGAAAATTGATACATTTTTATGTTTTCAAATACAATTTAACCGTTAAACAACAAATAAATAAAAATATGCTGTTATTTATGTTTTTTATTGGTTTTTGTTTGTAAAGATTTTGAGATAATAAATAGACAAATAGATGATTAAGTGGGTGATTAAAACTTGTTTTTTTTTTTCGTTCGACTATAAAAAGTTGTTAAAACTTTTCATAAAAGTAATTGGCTTGTTAATATAATGGTTGTGAATTTGTTTACCAGCAGCTCCCAATGGAAGAGACAATTTTCTTATATTAAGTTTGACTTGAATTGCCTAATTTCGAAGAAAACACAATAAAAGTTCAGCATATATGATTTTTGATTTTGTTATATGTGATCTTCTCCGAGAAAAGGGATCAGTGTGTGAAAATGAAGTTTTGAAAAAAAAACGCATTTAGAGTTTCATAACGCAATATCACTGTGAACACACCTTCAGTTGGGAGATGCGGTTTGGTAAGGTTAGTTATGATTGGGTGCTGACTTTGGTGACGTCATGCCTATGTGGTGACGTATTTCTTTTCGCTTTAAGCGTGACAATACCTTTGCTATTGTTGCTGCTCTGTTTGTTATGATCTCGATACGTGATTCTTAAGCCTCAACCGACGCAACAACGTTTTTATGGGGTAAATAACATTTTATCAGAAATCTAACTCATTTCATCTTATTCTATACCCTTTTAGGTACCAGAATCCACTCCAAACCCGTTTTTCGATACACTAGGTCCCCTTTCTCGTAGAAGGTCACATACATTTCATTTTAGAGCATAAAAATCATTTGGCTTGACTCACGCTAACCTAATCTTGTTATAGCCTATACTGATTGTGTAGGGGCTCAGTAAAGTAGGGTGAATCATACTACATATAGGTTTGTCATTTCATGCGAAATAAATATTTAAATAAATATTTTCTAAAAGCCTTTAAATAGGGGAGTCGATTGAGCATTGTCCGATTTTTTTAAGCTGCCGACATTGCCAATATCCGTCAGTGAGATCGACACATTAGAATTATTAGAAAGCAGATTGGTATCAGCACAATCACCCCAAAACTTTAAAAGATATAAGCAAATAAATACGACTGTCTCTGTTTTTTACTACAAAAATCAAAATATTTCAGTACAAAGATAGTTTGTGATAATTTATAGATATGGTATGCCTTTAGAGATATTCATGAAAAATTGTGGACAAATCGGTCACATATCGCCAAAGTTATGGGCAAACATTATTTGGAAATATATAAATTTTCTTAAATATATCAAAATGTTTAAAATCTTTAATAATTCTTAGACATGATCAACACATAAAATTAGAAGCCATGGTCTTAAAAAATAATTGTGAAAAAAAACTAAAACATCGCTTTGAAACAAACTGAGATATAAGCACCAAAGTACAACTGCTTCGGTGTTTTTATAAAAGTTACAAACAAAATAAAATTTTTTTAGTCTCAATACCATCGTGAAAGCTAACAATGGTAACAAATTAAAGGGCTTGACTAGTCAAATACAGTTAAGTATGAAAAGTGAAAAATTCAAGATGGCGTCTTACATTGAGTGGCGAATATATGAGTCAAATATATATAACAGTTATGGTTTTGTCCTATTTAACCCCAACAACAGTATTCGTATTAAACTAAAATTCTTGACAAGTAGAACATAGTAGTCTGTAAGTGTAAAATCCAAGACGGCGTCTGAAACAATATGGCGAAAAAAGTTTTAAATCCATCAATATGGGTATCATATTAATGGACTTGACTAGTAGTATACAGTTTAATTTTTAAAAATTAAAAATCAAAGATAGCGTCGGAAATGATGAATAAAATGATGTACAAAACAAAATCTGAAATTTACGCTAAACTTCTATGTGGTTATTATATCTATGTACATGGTGATGAAGGGTGCTGTCAGATTCGGTTCGGCCGAATATAACATTCTTGCTGGTTTTCTTTTAATTTAACTTTGAGGGCTTTAACATTTAGCTATTTGTAATTAGAATGTTTTATTAATGTGCGGAATAATATTAATAAGAATTATCGAATCACACACAAAAGAGAATTTTTTTATTACACAAAAGTTTATGCCTTCCCTAAATTTATTTTATATTTTGCTATAATGTGATCTTGAATTTGCTAAAAAATTCCAAAACTTTTTCAATATGTTAATTAGATTTTTTAGGCGTGTTATAAATATAAGAAAAAAATCAAGACTTCGATATCTTAAGCTTATTTTGAAGGTTTGTAACAAGGCACAATTTAAATCTCTAATGAAAATTACTTTTACCAAAATAATACTATTGAGAAGAACTTCAAGAAAATCTTTTTTAAACTAAATTAGAAATTAAATTTTTCCGGTTATATTAATGGTGTTTCATTAAGAACACACTTTCTATATTTAGCGTTTTTTTTTGTAAAGGTGTCAACTCTGAAATTCGGTAGCTGCTATGTACGTTTCTTTTCATTATCTAAAACCGAGCGTCTTGCGAAAGAATAACGCTTTACAATTGTTATTACAAAAAATTTTCAAGTTATGCTGAGAACGCTTGCAAACTTCGAAGAGTTATTAGTCGAGAAAGTACAACTAATCTGTCAATTATTTAAAGAGTGGTCAAAATGTATTGAGAACTTATGTCGGTTATGGACAGCAAGACTCCTTTGCATCAACCTACGGTTGGCCTATTGGAAATATTGCTGTTGTAAACGAAAGTGTCGCCGAAAAGCTAAAAACATTATTTCGGCATCGTTCTCAACAGCTTAAAATTTTACAAACCACAAAGCAGCGAAGTTTGACATAAGACCTCCCCACCTTCAGGCGTATAAAAACCAGCTCTCTCAAGAGCTCAAACCAGTAGACAGTTAAAGGAGCCAACAATTCGTTTAGTGGGTAATGGAGTAGAGTGAAATAAGTGCCCCTTTTTCGACAAAATGCAATTAAATGTATAAACTTATTCTCATTTTGGGCCAAAAAAAAATTCTCATTCAAACCATGGAAACAAATGAAAACACAGTGAGAACTGTTTGGAGCAGCTTTTAGTCAGTCAACGTATGTAATTGGGTTTTACTTTTTATACCCTTCACCAGTGGTGCAGAAGGGTATATATAGGTTTGTCATTCCGTTTGTAATTTCTACAATTTTCATTTCCGACCCCATAAAGTATATATTTTCTGAAAGTTTATGAATAGAGGAGTCGACTAAGCCCTGACCGTCTGTCCGTCTGCCCGTGTGTTGGTTGAAATCAACTTTTAGAAGCAACTATATGTTCCTCCTTTTAAAAAAAATTTTTTTAAATTTTTTTTTTAATTTTTTTTATTATTTTTTTTTATTTTTAATATATTTTATTTTTTGTAATTTTTTTTTTTGGTATGTTTTTTACATGTATGTACGTATTTTATATGAGATGAATGGTGATACCAACAATTGTTATTGCATGACTACACGTTGTGAAGGGTATAAAGGATTCGGCACGGCCGAATATAGCACTGTTACTTGTTTTAAGATGAGACCAAAATTGCACTAAATGTGAACGACATTTGTTACAAAAATATAAAAACGGAGTTCCTGGCGCCTCAACTTGACGACATGGCTCTGAACGACATGGGGTTTAAGTAAGACGTCGCAATCTGCCACACCACGCATAGAACCGTTCATTTATTGCAGTAACGATTTCCAGAACAAATTATCTCGAAAACATTGAATGTTAACTGAACACCAAGATGATGCGATTTAAAGCCTTGCGATTATTTTCTTTTGGGCTTTAGTGAAATCTCGGGTCTACGCGAATAGAGTAGAAAGAATTCTTGAGCTCAAATCCAAGATCCAACGTATCATCGGTGAAATACAGACACCGGTTTAAGTTCTTCAGTTCTTTTTCTTTTTTAGTTTTTTATATGACACTATGTGGACATTCTGTGAGAGCTCACTGAAGTAAACTTTTTTTTAATGTTACTCTGAACCAGTCTCAGTTTACACACAGCAATTTATGTTGTCGAAACTTTAAGTTGAATAAAGAGAGAGCAAATAATAATTTAAACGGACTTAAACTACTCGAACATAATTTTATTTATGTAAAGGACTGAGAACGGCAACATAATTTTGCTAAAAATAAAATATTACCAAACAACTTGAACTACAGTGGTATTGGGAAGTTGCCTTTAAATTTTCATGATTTCTATCGGATAGAGTATTTTCAAAATTCGTTAAAGTCATTTAGTTTCACTCGAAAGTTATATTCAACAGTCATATTAATTTGATAACTAATATCCAATTACCCCTTAGGGTATCATCTCTCAATGAGGTGTTAGTATAAATGACAGCAACCCGTTTTGCGCCGACTATCAAAGAGAAATTGCGTACGACAACAACACAAAAAGCAAGACATTTGACAAATATCAAATTTTATTAAATCATGACGTTTTTATGTTTTAAATTTGGTTATGAATATGAATATGATTTTATGATTTCGTTTTTAAATTCATGTTGTTAAAATAACTAATGAATGTGAATGAGAAGTTACGCATACAGTTTTTTTATGATGAAGACGGCTGATACTCATTCCCAGTTGGCCAAATTATTGTAGACCAGGTTGTCTTTAACGATGTCTTAAGGCATTGTCAAAATTTTCACTTACGACAGTTTTCCATGATATTGTGTTTAAAAGCGATTCAGAAGAAATGTTTGTTAATCAATATGATGTGCGGTCGCCTACATAAAGTTAAAATAGCAACGACAAAATTATTCACATTGTCGCTCTCTTTGTTCTAATTTTGGCGACATGTACTCGGAAATATTGTAGATTTATATATTTAGATCTATTTATTTAGATTTATTTTAGATATCTTCTACTTAACGTAAGCGCTTTTGTGTGGTCTTGTAAACATCGTTAAAGACTCGGTCAAGTGGGTTAGGTTGACACAGATCTTGTCATTATTGTATAGATGGCATGTAACTTCTGGTGTGTTTTTGTGTGCTTTGAAAAAATTTGTGTCTATTACTTTGATATTATAAATAAAATTATGCATAAATTAAATTTGAAAAAAAGAAACACATGAAAAGATTAAATGGAATAAAATGAAATATTTTAAAAGCAAAACGACAAGACAATTTGAATGGAATGTGTAACAATTCTATTTATAGAAAAATTTTCTTTAAATACTCTCTATCTACAAAAGAAAAACAAAATAATAAATATTCTGCTTGTAGAAAATTTTTATTAATTCTTTATTATCTAGTGTGTCAATAAGACCTCTCTTTACGATTTAAGAATATGGAGAAGTATTCCAATCAACAACGCTTAATTGTTGTAAAAATACTTTACAAAAATGGTGAAAGTTCTACCAAAAGAGTTTGTAATTTACGTCAAGTTTTTGGACACAATTATACGCCAAATGAATCGACAGTGAGGAAGGATTTTAATTAAAAATTTTATACCAAATCTACGCTGATGAATCAGAGAATCATTGTTCGTTTTCGTCATTGTCGGTCATTAAAAAATCTAGGAACTTTTATTCGGTATTAGAAGACACATACAAATTCACTATATAAGGAATTTTGGTAAAAGATAAGCATTTGCACGAGCACCAGGTTTGTGCAAGGAATCACAATGATTAGGTTTTGTAGCATCTGAAAACTAATGGGGATTTTTCAAATAAAATATATTTTTATGCCCTTCACCAGTGAGGGTAAGGGTACATATAGGTTTGTCATTTCGTGTGAAATTTCTACAATTTTCATTTCCGACCCCATAAAGTATATATTTTCTGAAAGCTTATTAATAGGGGAATCGATTAAGCTCTGTCAGTCTGTCCGTGTGTATGTTGAAATCAACTTTTTGAAGCCCCCCGAAATCGCTTGGACCTGGGTGAGGTATTAAAAAATTAGAAATATTAGGGAGTAGATCGGTCAGATCAGAATTATCGGTACATAAACAACTGAGATATGAGCAAAAACCCACGACCACCTCGATTTTTTTTTTCACAAAAACAACATTACAACAACAACATACATACATACAAACGTGTATATTGGTTAGAGTAAACGTGGGATCGAATCCCAGCTGAGCCAAAAAAAATTTTTTTTTATTTTTTTAAAATTTTTTTTAATATTTTTTTTTATTTTTTATTTAATATATTATTTATATTTTTATTGTTTTTTTAAATTTTTTTTTTTTCATTTTTTTTATTTTTTTTTATTTTTTTTGTTTTATATTTATTATTTATATTTTAATTATTTTTTTTTTTAATTTTTTTTTAATATTTTTTTTTTTATTTTTTTTATTTTTTTTTTTTTTATTTTTTTTTAACATACATAAGTAAATTTATAATTTTGCAATGGGATGTTTTGATATATGTGTGTTTTTTATATATGTATGTACGTATTTCATATGAGATGAATGGTGATACAAACTACTGTTATTGCATGACTAAACGTTGTGAAGGGTATATAAGATTCGGCACGGCCGAATATAGCACTCTTACTTGTTTTCTAATGAGGCGGATTTTCAACCTGCTTGCATACTTCTTAATATTTATAAATCGCGTGATCTGTATGTGACAACTGTAAAATATTACATTATAACTCGTTTCAAAAAGTAATGTCACATTAAAATCAAACGTTTTTATAGGGACACCCCTTTATTTTTATTACAAAACAATTATGTTTTTAAAAAAATTTCTGAATATTTTTGGATTTACATTTTACATATTTTCCGTAAATTTCTATTTAGTTAAAGCTTTTCGACAATTTTTTTTTGTTTACAGAAAATTATTAAAAACTCTTTAGTACAGTTTAACTATTAAGCGTTATACACTGAAAAAAATATTTCCTAAAATTATTTAATTAATTGACTTTTTGATAACTTTTTAAATTTGAATTATTTAATTAATTAATTAATTTTTAATTAATTTAATTATCTTTTTTAATTGAAAGAATATGTTTTCGAAAAGCAAAGAAATTTCTGTCTCTTGAAAAATAAAAAATGAATAAAATATCATCAAATTATGAAATTTGTGTAAAATTTACAAAACTGATACTTTATTCAAATTTATCCCTTATTTTAATCATAGAGGCGATTAAACTAATTAATAAAATGTTTTAAAACAAAATTAGTTTCAATTAATTGTTTTGCTCGGAATTCATTAATATTTTTCGCAATATTTTTTCAATAAAAATCATTAATTTTAATTTAATTAAAATTTTAATTAATAATATTAATTTCGTAATTGAAATTCGTATTTATTATTTTCTGTGGACACTCTTATTTTTAAAACAACCACTCCTTAAACGTACTCTACTTCAGACTAATGCAGTTATCTTTTTATCTTTTTTAAAGTACCAACAATCATCATCATCTATTCCATTACCTTATCTTGAGGCAAATTACACTTGGAAAAAAAAACAATAAAACAGAAAAAAAACAAAAATTCTTAATTTAATCTCTTACCCTTTGTGGTGCATTCAACAGACGCAATATGGTGCCCAACTGTGTGGCCAATGGCAGGGTGGCGGCAAAGGCGTACGTTGGTGCTCGTGTCGGTATGGGATACATTGATGTACAATCGAGTGGATCAGTATCGACAAGATACTGCACCCGAAACGTAATCAATTCATCGGGATCCATTTTAACAATCATATTGTTAAAAAAAAAACAATCTTACACGCACACAAACACACTCATAAATCCTTTTTTATTATTTTTTGTTAAATTTAAAGTGCTTTTATTTGCGTGTTTTTCGTATTTGTAATTTATTTTCAACAATATTTAAGATTCGATGAGATAAATAATTAATTTATTTATATTCTTTATATATATATTTTTTGTATATTTTTTCTTCGTGTGATTTGTTAAAGTCGGTTTTTGATTTTAAGGACTTTCGTTGTACACAAACAGACAAACAATTGTTATTACATAGTTAATTTTGATATAATCATAGTTTTTTTGCGGGCTGGGTTTTTACATTTTAGACCTCTTTTTTTTTTGTTAAATTAAACATAAAAGACACTGTAAAAGAGAAGAGTATAAATAATGGTTATTTGTGAGTTATTTTTAAAACATTTAAAGATTTGCATCCTTTAAATTGTTACCAGTTAATTGAGAAAAGTTATTTTATTATTTCATTTACATTTACTACCTATAATAAACTAAATAATTGTCTTAGGGTCTGAGTTCTTGTCTGTCTTTCTGTCTCTCTTTCTGTCTGTCTGCTTGAACGCTTACCTTCCCCTTAGTGTGTTGAAATTGTTTTTCTAATGCTTTCTATTATATTTTCAATTAAAAAGGCATAATTATTTAAATATTTTAAAACTTTTATTTTTTAAATTTCAAAGATATTAAAGAGTTAACAGATAATAAAGATATAAGCAGAAAAACCTACGAAAAAAGAACAGTTTTTAAAACTGCCTTTGGTAGGTAGGTAGGTAGGTAAGCCTGGTGCAAAGTTACCCTCACACCTTCACTCGGAGACCATTACGGTCGATTGTGACGCCTTAATAGAGAGAAGAATAGAATAAGAATAGAAATATTTAGGATAAAAGAGAAACAGAAGCAGACAATTCCAGAGTCTCCGGCAGGAATTGAACCCGCAACCCCCAAACAACTGACTTGTCCTTTTACTGACTAGTCCACAGGGGCACTCTAAACTGCCTTTAACTTCACATACATTTTATTTCAGCACAAAGTTATCAACTTTGAAGTTCTATACAAAAAAATTTTTTTTTTAATTTTGCTGGCTGACTATTTATTCCCTTGTACCTGAATTAAAGTACACTCTCTGTAATGTTTATGACTTCATCGAAGGCATTATTACGCTGCTTACGGTAGGCAACAAATAAGTGATTGTTAACTGGAAAATCAGACCCATACCTTAGAACTTTCTTCTACTACTATTAGTTAAGCAAACAAACAAGCGCTTTTTGGTAGTAAAGCTTTTTAAAGGGCATCTAGAGGCCTTTTGTATACACGCTAACAGAAATCATGAACTGATTAAAATCAAGGGCTTCCATTTTCGAACTAAACAATTTTGTTTATTAATTTACAAAGAAGCGCTTTTTTATTAGAGCTTTTTGGTGCACATCTACAGGCCATTTATATACAAGCTGAGGGAAATCATGAACTGATTACAGTCAGAGGTAAAAGGGCTTCAATTTTTGAACTAAACAATTATGCTCACCAATTTTTGTGATATAAGTATAAACGTAGTATATATTGTACCGGAAAAAGTAAGATTTTCTTACACCTTTTATATAAGGGATATTTGTAGGACAATTTAAAAAAATCCTGCTAAACTTTATGGCCTTATTTTTGCATGTATCGTTATGTTAAATATTTACAGTTGAATATTAAAATGTGATGCATGCATACTTTTATATCCAGATGACTACTAGCTCTAATGGCCATTGACCACATCATCAACGGCATCAACGAAGATTAAAAAAATTTATTGTAAATATCGCAAACTTTCTAAGCAAAAGTTTAAAAAATTTGTACGAGTTCTAATTTTTTAATATAACGATGGTACATTAGGGTTAAAGGTACTGACATCTAATAGATAACTTCTAGAACGAAGTACTTGAGGTCAATGACCTTTAGAGAAAACCATTAATCTCCTCTAGAAAAAAATCGATATAACAAAATTTAAAATGCGACTGTAAATGGCTAAAATATAACGATAAATATAGCACATCGACCGCTACATACAGCATTTTTTTTTTTAAGTCGCCTTGGAAAAATTTGATATATTCGTAGTTACACGGTAAACTTTGTTTCTTGTAAGATGGTACTGTCTAATGTAAGTCTATCTATGGATAGAGCAATGTCCATCTGTCCGTGTGTTGGTTGGTCAACTTTAAAAAGCCCCCCAAATGTTATAGTACATTTACACCTGCGCGAAATCTAGTAGATTTAAATTAAAATTTTGATCAAAATCACCGTTTACACAACTGTTTTTTTATACCCTTCACACAGTGAAAAAGGGTATATATAGGTTTGTCATTCCGTGTGAAATTTCTACAATTTTCATTTCCGACCCCATAAAGTATATATTTTCTGAAAGCTTATGAATAGGGAAGTCGATTAAGCCCTGTCAGTCTGTCCGTCTGTCCGTCTGACCGTCTGTCCGTGTGTATGTTGAAATCAACTTTTTGAAGCCCCCCGACATAGGTTGGACCCGGGTAAGGTATTAAAATATCAGAAATATTCGGGAGTAGATCGGTATTGAAAATCAGAAACATCGGTACATAAACAACTGAGATATGAGCAAAAACCCACGACCACCTCGATTTTCTTTTCATAAAAACAAGATTACAACAACAACATACATACATACATACAAACGTGTATACTGGTTAGAGAAAACGTGGCATCGAATCCCAGCTGAGGCAAAAAAATTTTTTTTAAAATTTTTTTAAAATTTTTTTTTTAAATTTTTTTTTTATTTTTTTTTTATTTTTTATTTAATATATTATATATATTTTTATTATTATTTTTTTTATTTTTTTTTTTTTAATTTTTTTTTTATTTTTTTTTTGTTTTATATATATTATATATGTATATAATAATTTTTTTTTTAAATTTTTTTTTTTTAAATTTTTTTTTTTTTTGTTTTTTTTTAACATACATACGTGAATTTACTGTTATTGCATGACTACACGTTGTGAAGGGTATATAAGATTCGGCACGGCCGAATATAGCGCTTTTACTTGTTTAATTTTATGATTGAATTTTTCTTTATGCAGCGAAGTATGTTTGAGTACAATGTAGCAAAAACCACAGTTGCATCATGAAGTATTATTAGATTTTGAGGAGTTTTTGGCAAAACCTAGTGACAAAGTAGAATTCGTTTTGTATGGGGAATCTAATGGGAATTAACTGAATTTGTTCAAAATCTGCTACTTGCTAGATTTGGCTCAGGTGTAAAAGTAGTAGTACATAGATTTGTATATGGTATCAATCTTTTGGAAATATTCGTGTATTAATCTAGAATAATCGCCTTATAGCTTTCTGAGATATGAGAAATTAAACACTACTTTTCAACAAAAACATTTTTCAGGGTTAGAACAATTGTAAGATGCATTTGTTACTACTTATAGCTACTATGTGAAATTGGGTCTATTTTTTTTTTTTTTTTTTTTGAGAAATCTGTCACTATTCGGAATAATGATTATAGGCAAAATAATTTCTTAAAACTTATACATATGTTTAAAGATATCAAGTTATTAAAAGCTCCTAATAAATTTTTGGACACCCCTAAAGACACTAAAATACAGAACCATAGTCTCGAAATCTATTGCTAAGAAAAACTGATATATCGATTAGAAACTAACTGAAATATAAGAGCGATATAAAATGGCGGATATATGGGCCAAATATAGTAATTACGGCTTTGCACCCGACATCACCAAACATAAACTATAAAAAAGTTAAAATCAACGATCGCATTCTAAGCAAAATGGCGCATAATTTTTTTCTTAACCCCCATTTTATGGATATCAAAGATAGTATCGAATATAATAAAGCAAAATGTCGTATGACATTATATTGGAAGCCTGGGTTAAGCTACGATGTTATCACTATACTTATACAAGGTGGCGCAAAAATAACCTTCCGATGTTTTTTGGCTATAATTAAAAAAAAAATGAAAAACTTTGATTCTTCTTGTGGAGTATTTTTATTTGGTCTTTTAATTTTTTTTACATCAAGTCGAGAATATGATGTCATGTAAATGGCCGCCGCCACAGTTGATTGTCATTTGAGCCCTTTTTATGGCATTTTCCATCACTTTGGCCAAAACTTCCGGCGATAGGTCCTCACATTCTTGACGGATATTGTCTTTAAGAGCTGCAAGAGTCTGAGGCTTGTTGACATAAACCCGCAACTTCAAAAAGCCCCACAAAAAGAAGTCTGGAGCGGTCAAATCAGGCGATCTTGCTGGCCAGTTCAAATCGCCAAAACGGGAGATTAGGCGCCCGGGAAATGCATCCTACAGCATATCGGTTGTGGCACGTGTGGTGTGTGTGATTTTGCACCGTCCTGTTGGAACCACATGTTTCCCAATCCCAATTCATCAAGTTGTGGCAAAAAGAACTCGTTGATCATTGTTCTGTAACGCTCACCATTCACAGTAACCGTTTGGCCCGCGACGTCTTCGAAGAAAAAAGGTCCGATGACTCCTCCAGCGAAAACAGCACACCATACAGTAACTTTGAGCGGGTGTAATGGCTCTTCGTGGGTTACACGCGGATTTTCAGTGCCCCAGAAGCGTAAATTTTGCTTATTTACGTACCCGCTAAGATGGAAATGGGCCTCATCGCTCATGATTATTTTTGATGAAAAATCATCTTCCTCTTGGTGGTGATTCAGGATGGCTTGAGCGTATGTTAGACGCGATTTGCGGTCAGCAGCTAACAGCTGATGCACCGTCTGGACTTTGTACGGAAACATCTTCAAATCTTGTACCAAATTTCGCTGTAAAGACCGTCGACTGATAGCCATTTGCGTGGCACGTCGTCTGGTCGATGTCGACGGCGCTTCCATGACATCCTCGGCTACAGCAGCAATATTCTCTGCAGAACGGCTACTCCGGGGTCTGCCACTCCTGGAAGCATCTCGTGTTGTGCCAGTCTCTTCGAGGCGAGCGGCTAAACGTCGCAGTGTTTCACCAGTAGGCGTTGGACGGCTAGGAAATCTGCGACGAAATTCACGTTGTGCCAAAGTCACCGACCGATTATTGGTCAAAGAAATAGTCACCAATATTTCGCGTTCTAGAGCAGTGTAGCGTAACATTGTTATTAACGTGTATTTTGCATGTGTTTACTACACAAATTTCAAAACAGAACTGACATTAGGGGCCAATTGCAAAATTTGTAGCATTTTCTGATAGGAGGATTTCTTTTGCGCCACCTTGTATTAGAATGGGTAGAATGGTTTTCCATAAATCAGTAAGAGCAGTTTTTGTTTAATACCAAAAAAAAAATATGATTTTTTCTAAATTACTGCCTAAAGGACAAATTATTAGGATTGCAAACAAATATGCAAGACTTAAGTAGTTAATATTAAAATAAAAGAGCGAGAAAATTGAGTTAAGTCCCATCAAAAACTCAAACTGTAATTTTTGACTTAAGACCGTTTTGCCTTACTTCACAGAAATTATATGTAAAAAATGTTATTCAATTTTTAAATTTTTAAGCCCCATTTCAAAGGTGTTTTAACAAATTCAGTTGTGTGTTTTTATTGAATTTTCAGAAGAGCCCAAAAACATTTTAACTTATTACTTTACAGTATTAAACTTACGCATTCCGACTTTTGTTTATTTTTGAACCAATCCAGATATCCTTAAACGGTTTGGTGGGTCAATGCACGAGAAATTCTGTGGTTTTCATGGGCAACCGCGTATGTTCATTTTATACGATTTTGAGTTAATAATGTCATATTGATTGGTTTAGACGGCCTTTACTTGGTTTTAAAAATTTTACAAATAAGATGGACCAATTCCGATTATTTTAATGGCATAACAATGTAACTTCTATATATATTCAAAACTCGTTCAGCACTAACACGGTTTTGTAGCTCTCCTGAAAAATTTGATTTACGACATACGTGGTTGCCCATGAAAACCACAGAGTTAAGGTTCGAAATAGAGCAATAAAATTTTTTTCAAAAATTGTCCCAAAACCGAACAGCGACGATTTGCTGTTCAGCTTTTACACTTATTTTTTACATTATTTAATTTAATGTTTTTTTTAACTTTGGCTTAACTTTAAAGATAATTTCCACTAAATTAAAAAGAAATTCTTGTTATTTAAACTATTAATCAATTCTTAACTTTCGAAAAATCTTAAGCATAAAAATTCATAAACTTTAAGAAAAAAAAGATCAATAAAAAATTTGTATCTGCCTTTCATTGTAAACTATTTTATGGTTTTACTCCTAAATATTTTTAACGAAAAATATATAGTTGCTGTAATCGGCAATTATGATTTGTTTTAGGGTTTGTCTAAAGAAGGCTGTTGTTAACTATTATATTGCACTTAATCGTTAAATCTTAATTGTGTCTTAAGCCACAAGAAGAAATCCATAAAAATACATTTATTTCAAAACAACTCCTCCCTTGGCCATTAAACAGACAATAAATAAAGTGACCACCTTTTTTGCTCTAGCAAATTGTTTCAGAAAGAAGATGTTGTTGTTACTTAAGTTATGTTATGGGAGGGTTAACTATAAAAAATCAGACTATAGACTTCATTATCTAAACAGTCATTTCATATATATTTTAACATCACTTTACAAAATGAATGAGCCATTTTTTATAATAAATATCGAATAGAGAAAACAAATGGCTTTTTATTTATTATCATTTATTTTTATTATTGTTTAGTAGTAAATAGTTTTTTTCTTCCCCCACTTCTTCAGTCTTTAGCTGAATGTTTGTGGTCTTTAGAGGTTAATTTCATTTGGCATTGAATTGAAAGAGTTATACAATCTTACTCAGCTATGAGTGCAAAAAGACTATCGTTTGCGATTGCGCTACTTGCCACAATTGCTGTTGTGGGTTTTGCTATAAAATTTATTTAGACCACAATCGCAATAGCAACAAAAAAAAAACAGTTAAAAATATTCACATCAAATAAAGTCAAATTTTTTAAACAATTTGTTGAAAACAAACCAAAAAAAAAAATCAAACTTGTTGATAGCATGATGTGATGAATTGTAATTATGTCGTTTAACTGGGCGTGTATTGTACTTTTTCCTTTTGTTTTTTAATAAAATACTGTTCAAAATTCACAAGTTTTATTATTTAAGTTGAATTTCTTTAGGCTTTAGCTAAAACCATTGTTTTTGGTGGAGGAGAGGGGGGTCTACAGCACCCATAACTGTGTAGTCTTGTGCAAACCAAATTCTATTGGAGCTAGAAATTATATGGTTGGATTTTAGCTCCCCCAAACATATCAATCTACGCCAGTGGTTACAACCGTAGTACATGCCATCGCTTAACAGGTAATTTATTATACATCAATTCATTTGTATTTTAAACACATTTTTGCAAATAGTTTTTAAATAATAAATTATCTATTGGACAGTATGCAAAAGCCAATTTGCAAAATAGACTACAAATTATCAAAAATTATGTAACTTTCAGTAAAAAAAATAAACCATAAGGTTTGAGTGAAAAAAACTAAATAAAACTCACAAAAATTTTAGGTTAAATAATTGCATTGCCTCACTAACGGCTAACGCGAGGACCTTAAGGCCCATTGCGACAACTGCGAAATAAAAAAAAATATTCTAACAACCAACTTAATCTGATTTCTAATAGAACCTGACAGTAGTCGTATTGGGAAGGCTTAATAAATCGCTTAGAGTTACATCTAAAATTCTGCTCAGATCCTGGAAAAAACTCCAAATATTTATCTGCCTTAATGTAGAGCTGGGCAAAAGCACAGCAAGTAATGTATTGACTCCTTCCTTTTTCCTTCGATACAACTTCTGCGGTACTGTTTGTGGGGCAAACCAAGGCTTGCAAAGTATTTAATTTAAATAGAGACTTCGTGCTATTCATCGCATGAAAGATCAACAGAGACTTTGATATAATTGAGGTTTGAAAGTTTCCTTTAGTGCCCACGTGTCATTGTTCTCGAGAGTGCCACCAAACACATCTTAATACCCCTGATATCCTACATCAATCATCTTATTTCAATTGATGCCTGCGCGCCTTGGTAACCACACACGCCTAACGCGGTGTCGGTCCAGTAGGAATTGAATAGACCTGCTCACGTATCTCGCTTTTGGTTAGGTTAGGTAGAACAGGCAACCTAACTTAAGTGTGCAGCTCACTTGGGTCCATCGTGTTGATCCCTTTGTGATACCTGAATGGAATACAAATAAAAGAATAGAAAAGAAAGAGAAACAGACTAGCAGACCAGCACACTACTAACTACTTAGTCCATCGGACTACCGTCTCTTTTTATAGGTACAGCGCGACTGCCATTCACCATTCCGGTTTGATCCTGAAGAAAGAAAGGTTTTTGATTGCCGCCCTGATATCAATGAAGATGTCAACATTCTTAGTAGATGGATTTTATTTCCTGATCGAAATTGTAGTTGTATCGACATGAATCACGTATCACAATTTTTGGCCTGAAAACAAATATAAGAATCCAGCTATGTGATTCTTGTACGATCTATTAGTGAAAACTGAAATTGCATTCCCATGAAAAACAGAGTTGGCATTCTAGTTTTCCCTTGTCGATATAAGGTCCTCAAAAGCTCTTTTCAGTTCCATTCACGGAATTTTATAGTCAGTTTTGTTCCCAAACTTTTCAACAAGAAAATCTTTAGAATAGTACCGTGTCCACAGCAACTCTCGTGCTTCTCGAAGTCTCAGAGCTAACTTCGCCGTGATACATTTTGTATAGAAATCAATGGGAATAAGATTAAGTGTTTCAAGGCCGGCCTAGTATGTGCATCCGTAATCTCAAGGCATGCTGATCTTAGGACTTTTTTTAAAGGATTGAGCTATACGATAACTTGTCTCAAGACTCTACCAAACAATTATTCCAATGTGTTATATCTCGTACACATGCAAAAAATAACATAAAGATTTATTTAACTTCATCTCAGTATTACGTTTCCATGATAGTTTGGACTCCCGTAACACACAAAAATAGTTGGCCTCATTAGAGAATTGCATGAAAATGTCAATAATTCAAATATAAATTTTTTTAATAAAAAAAAATTGCACCAAAAAAAAAAAGAAAAAATATATATCGAAAATTGTAAAGAACGTTTTTAAATTTGTATAGAGTCCAACCAAAAAATTAATTAATAAAAAGCGCCTATTGAATCGCTTACTTAGTGTTTAACAGCTTGGAAAAGCGCTTGTAGAAGACATAATTTTAAATGCAATGTCCCACTTTGTTGGTCTATATTTCGAAATTTATAATCAAAAACTTCATCCCTACCTATAGCAGCTAAATTATTACATCCTTTTACGCTTGGATGAAAAGTAGGGTAATGAAAGTAGCAGGTAATGAAAGTAGCAGGTAATGAAAAAATATTAAGAAAAATTATTTTCTACTGCTAAAGTAATAAGCAAAAACCACAGTCACTTGCTGTCATAATTTTCTGAGGGAGTGTAAATAACTCTTCGTGCTTTTAGCCAGAAACTGATAGTTTTTAATAAAATCTTCTTTGAAATTGTCAGCCTCGATTTAGTACTTTTTAAGCTCTTTTTGCATAGAATTCAACCTTTTGTGGTCACCAAGAATTGGCAACACTGGCCGACACTTTACAGTAGTTTTAAATTGATTTAGGCACTCGATCTTATTTAAAAGCTGCAATGGATGTGTTTCGAAATAGTTAGATGAAAAAAAAACGTGAAATATAGAGTAACAGTTCCGCCTTCTTTTACGGTATTTCGAGAATGCTTTGAGAATATTTCAAACCAAAAATTCTTATTATTATACCCTTCACACAGTGAAAAAGGGTATATATAGGTTTGTCAATCCGTGTGAAATTTCTACAATTTTCACTACCGACCCCATTAAGTATATATTTTCTGAAAGCTTATGAATAGGGGAGTCGATTAAGCTCTGTCAGTCTGTCCGTGTGTATGTTGAAATCAACTTTTTGAAGCCCCTCGACATCGCTTGGACCCGGGTGAGGTACTAAAATATTCGGGAGTAGATCGGTATTGAAAATCAGAAACATCGGTATATAAACAACTGAGATATGAGCAAAAACCCACGACCACCTCGATTTTTTTTCACAAAAACAACATTACAACAACAACATACATACATACAAACGTGTATACTGGTTAGAGTAAACATGGCATCGAATCCCAGCTGAACCAAAAAAATTTTTTTTTATTTTTTTTTCAATTTTTTTTTTTATTTTTTTTTAATTTTTATTTAATATATTATTTATATATTTATTATTATTTTTTTTTAATATTTTTTATTTTTTTTTAATATTTTTTATTTTTTTTAATTTTTTTTTAAATTTTTTTTTGTTTTATATTTTTTATATATATTTTAATTATTTTTTAAAAATTTTTTTTAAAATTTTTTTATAACATTTTTTAAAATTTTTTTTTATTTTTTTTATTGCATGACTACACGTTGTGAAGGGTATATAAGATTCGGCACGGCCGAATATAGCGCTCTTACTTGTTTTAATATTTAGATATTAAATTAAAACACTGCTATTTATTTATTTCTTGTTTATTTGTTTCTCCTAAAATATCAATTATTTATTTGTGTTAAACTGTGGCTAAAGTAGATATTGCCACTTGCGTGTCACCGGATTTTATATGAACAATACTTTGTATTGAATTTTACAAACATCACTCAACTTATAGAAATTTTTGTTTTAACAATGGCAATATTTTTCTTAGAAAATAAAACGTACGTTTTAAATTTTTTATATGAAATTGCTATAAGAGTAATTTGATTAACTTTAAGAATGGCTTTAAATAAATTTTCAAATTAACTTTTGGATTTTATTATCCTACCAAAAACACATTTGCAATATTTTTAATTAAATTTTTGATTTAAATGCCATAATTCTTTACATTTTAATTTTATTACCTCTTAAATGAAAGGAACAAAAAAAGAAACTTTAAAACCCGCTGCTACTTAATTTATGTTTAAAGAAAAAGATCAAGACGTAAAATTGGTTCACACAATAACCTTCAAAATTTAAGCTCCAGAAAACACTCACACACAAATTCAATAACCAATACCTAAAAAATATGGTTTTAATTATGACAACTACAAAAAAAGGCCAAAAAGGAATAAAAAATATTTTAACAAACTTTTGACTTTTAAAACAATTAAAATAAAATTTGGCACAAAATGTTTGTTTCTCCTACCCGCAAAACAATAATGCGACGGCAGTTGAAACAAAATTGCATTTAAAAACTTTATCCATACATACGTATTTCTGTTTTCGGTTTTATCTTTGACAACAACAAACAAGTCAAATAAAAGACAAAAGAGCGGACAGAAAAACTCTAAAACACAAAAAGAACTTTAATTGCAATAAATTATAAGAGTTTTTTCCTGTCAAACTGGCCATAATGTTATAAAGAGTAGAAAAAATTTCGATGAAAAGCAGGCAGCGACAATCAGACAGCTGTTGGAAATACAGAAAAGACTTTTGATTAACCGGTTAGGGGCCATGCACTTCCTGAAGCATGATTTTTCATCAAGAAAATAAAAGATCAGTAAAATGCTTCAAGTCTTGAGACAAGCCTCTGTCAACAATACCATCAATGGCTCGACTGAGCTGAGCTTTAGGTAAGTTTTAAAGAACTTTAAAAATTAACGAAATCTAATTAGAATTATTTGAGATATACTTTACTGTATATCTCAATGGGTTAAACAAATTTTATTAATGTTTGCACTTTTTCCTTTAACTCTTTTTGTTTAAGTTTCATTTATGAAATGCGTGGGAATGTTTTGCCAGTCGTTAGGAGAGAGGAAGAAAGAAAAAATAAGAAAACGGCAAACATTGTAAAAATGGTCAAAGGGACAGACAAATAAAGGAAATCCAATTTGTGTCTCCTTTTTTATAAAGTTAAAGTTTTTTTCTTTTTTCTTCATCTTACAAACACACACATTCATTAAGCATTTAACAAATATGTGTGTTTTTTTTTTGCAACAAAATGTTTAACCCCAAACAAACTGCCTTCACATTGTGCAAACTGACACTAAGGAGACAGACAAATGAAGGTAAATAATAAGGCAGCTGTGTAAGAGAATGTTTTGATAAATGGTGGATAAGGTTGGTGTCTTAATTCAAATACAACGTGGTAAACCGATGTTCTTTTTTCATAAATAAAAAACTTTATTTTCAACTAGCAAAACCCAGTATAGGTTTTACATTGTATTCATTAGGAGATAGTTTTTAATATAATCTGCCACTATTTGTTAAATATGTTTGGGGGGTATCTTTTCCCCAACTGTGATCGTATCAAATTTTTTATTGGAATAAGACAATAAATAAAAGTAAACAGAAAATTTTAAGATTAAAAAAGCAATAGTTTTTTAGATGTTTCACAAAATGTATTTGTTTGTGTTGAAGTTAGCACGATCATTGTTATCTTCCATATAATTTTAAGCTCAACTAAGCAAGCTATATCATAATACCCGACAATAATTTTTAAGACTTTAGGTGTTGCCCTACTCTTTATATGCGGCACAAATGGAAGGTGGTAGTGAGTTTATGGCACTACGAGCTCTTAATATATTCTCTGGTAATCGATAATTATATTTAATAGTAGTATTACTTTCAAGCCGGATTTCGCAGTGGTTCCTCGTGTGCAGACCATGTTAACTCACTACGCATTATTATAGAACAAAGCGTTGAGTTCAATTCCAAATTACATCTTCTATTTATAGATTTTGAGAAAGCGTTCGATTCAATTAATCGAGAATGTATTTGGTCCGCCCTGCGAAAGAGAAATATACTTCAAAAAATAATAGCTCTTATTAAGGAAAGCTATAACTGTGCAAAATGCTTTGTTCTCCATAAGGGAAAACTTTCTGACCCGTTCAAAGCGTAGAAAGCGGAGTCTGTCAGGGCTGCATATTATCACCTCTTTTGTTTCTTGTCGTTATGGAAGATGTTCTCAATAGTACTGAGAATAAAAGGCAAGGAATACAATGGAAAATCAATAACCAATATCTTAATTACCTGGCCCATGCTGACGATATCTGTTTACTTTCGCATAATCTTAATGGCCTTAGACACACAACTAAAGAACTGCAGGAAAAACTACAATACACAGCACTTAAAATTACCGCTCGTAGAATGAAAACACTAATGGTGTTTTCTTTTCTGACGTTAATGTTGCATTAATTCTACCCTATGCCTTCTTTTGTGTTCTTTTCATAAAAATATGCAATATTATAAACGGGTGACAAGATCTTTTGTAATAATGTTGCCACAAAAATTACAAAAAATGTTAATTGTTGTACCCTGAATTAAATCGAAGGGTTAGAATATTGCGCTTTTTAACAGTTGATATTAAAAAGGAGAATTAAGTTTTTGTAGTGATTAAAAATAATTTATGGTCCCAAATTATTAAAATGGAAGCAAGAAATGCAGTTTTACATAAAAATAGGCTGTCATGTAAAAAAGGTGAAAATTTCTGTTCTATTCTGCTGATTATAAAGGTAGCATTTTGTTAGGGTGTAGGCGACCTTTGTGTTTAACTATAAAAGGGCAACATTGTTTGTTAGAAAAGAAAACACCATAAGTGTTTGGTACAACAACAGTTCCAATGACCATCAATAACCAAACTTTTGATGCATGTGAACAATTTTGTTATCTTGGATGTGAAATTTCACCGAACTTGATGTTGATGCTAGAATTAACAAGGTAAGAGCGTCTTTTGGCATACTAGCCCCAGTATGGCATGGTAATAAAATTTGTCAATCCACTAAACTTAGAATTTTTGAAGCAAATGTCAAGTCTGTTCTATTATATGGGTGTACAACCTGGAAAGTCACCAACAGCATCACAAAACGTCTGCAAACATTTGTCAACCGCTGCCTAAGAAGGATATTACGTATCTTTTGGCCTCAAACAATAACGAATGCCGAGCTGTTACTAAAGGCAAGGCAAATGGAAGTATCAACTGAGATACGTAAACGGAAATGGCAGTGGATTGGACACACTCTCCGTCGAAATGATGATAATGTTCCCAAGCAAGCTCTTAGATGGAACCCATTTCATCAAGATGGTAGAGAAAGCGGTAGGCCACGTATAACATGGAGACGTTCAACACAATCCGAAATGAATCAACTGGGTATATCTTGGAACGAATTCTATTCTCTATTCTATTTCTTAAAACCGAGTCAAGTGGAGATCTGCAATTATTGGCGCCCTATGCTGCAGTGGGAGTTAGAGGAACATATATATATATATTACTTTCATTAAAAATTTAGAGTTTTGCCAGAAGAAGCTGTCGAGGCCGGCAATAAGCCCGTACGATTATATCGTACGAATTATTCGAGGAAATTCAGCAGAAGCGATACAAAGCGAGATGTCTTGAATAGGTTATTTCTGAGCAGTGACCCTTTTATAAGCTGCAATACGAAAAGAGAACGGATTAATAAAAAAGCTTTTTCATCAGAAACCATCACATTTCTTCTTCCTGACACCGATGATGCAGCTAATGAGGATATACACATACGACATAATAATTATTGAGGAATTTTTATTAGTTT
This sequence comes from Phyto melanocephala, assembly GCA_941918925.1. Lineage (NCBI taxonomy): Eukaryota > Metazoa > Arthropoda > Insecta > Diptera > Rhinophoridae > Phyto > Phyto melanocephala. The sequence continues at coordinate 93,091,116 of OW799235.1, read as the reverse complement.
AACTTTTCCGTATATTAAGTATTAAATAATATAAAATAAATATAATAATGCTTTTTTTTATAAAAAAAATACTGTTCTAAAGAGCCTTACAATTTAATTTTTTTTTTTTTTTTTAATTAGACCGTAAATCATATGTATGCATGTACATACAGTCTGTCAAGAATGAGTTTAAACCTTTAAAATCAACATTTGTTATTTAAGTTTTACTATTTATACCGTCTTTTATTCCTTAGGAAGGTTGCTTTTGGAAAAATATTAAAAACATAAACTTTTTGGTTCTTTAATTTTTTTTATTGCATTTTGAAAACAAAAAATTTGACGAATTTTGCAGGAAACATTTTTTTTCGCCGTTTAATTTTTAATAACTCCGAAATAGTAATAGATGAAAAAGAAAAAGAAAGGGTTAGTTTGAGCAGAATTTCCCGGTGCATCTTCAAACCTTCCTGTTATTAAAATCGGAGAACCAGTTTTCAAGTTATGACAAAATATTTTAGGCAACCCAACGATTTAGGGGTGAAATATGCCACGCCTTAAAAATAAAATCCTTACGTTCTAAAGAAAAAAAAAACGGAAAACAGATTTGAATTAACGGCATCAAAATCCATATAGTCTACATAGTTTTATTTCTAGGGTATAAAAAAAATTTTTTTTTGTTGCGCAGTGTACTTTTGTTGTGCAGTGTAATTTTTTCAAAATCTGCCACTAGACTTTTTATATCATACTACACCTAAAACTATCAAAAAACTAAAACTTTTATTTAAAAAAACGCGTTTAATAATTTTGGCCAGCTTTTCAGGCCAAATACTTATCTGTGCGACATCTCTAGTATGTTTCCTACTTAATCTGTAATTTTTTTATCAGTTAGTGGATTTCTCGGTTTATCAATCATTCCAAAAGCAAGTTATTTGATTATTTTATCAATCGTTAATATTAGAATATTTCTGCATTTTTTACTCTTATGATAATTGCATTCCTTTAACAAGCTGATTTTACCATCAAAAGAACATAAACCGAATAAAACAATTATGCCAAAGGAATGAGTGAAATTGTTTCCTTAAAACGAATGAAAAGGACAGGCATAAGGGTTTAAAAAGCAGGTGTTGATTTTTGGCATATTAAGTATAGCAGTTGGAAGTACTTAACGCAGAAATATAATTATCGAATTGCAACAGCTTAAAAAAAACAATATTTTTTGTACAAGAATATTTGGTACCTTTGAAACTTTCTTATGCCTTAAAAAGACCTGAAAAAAACTCACCTCAAGTTACTCACACTTTAACCTAAACATTAACAACAAAATTTTAATATAATTTATATAATAGTTTTGTAAAGTCTCAGTGAACAAAATAAAATTAACTTGTAAAGGAAGTAACAAAAAAAAAAAAATACAAAGAAAACTACTAACTACTGTTTGCCGTCTGTACAACAATTTCAATGTTTTTGTACGTGCTCGAATTTCATAAAAAGAAATTTTTAACCAAAACCCTGCCTGCCAGTGTGTTTGTTTGCCTCTTAAAATCTACTTTCACGCATACAAATTAATACACACCAAACCTGGAATATTTAACCAAATCACTAAACAAACAAATTTAGTAACAAACAAATAAAGTTAAAAAAAAACATTTTGGCAAAAACCTAACCATCAACTTTTAATAAAAAAAATTTAAAACTAATTAGTAAAACAAATAATTAAAAAAAAAATTATATCAAATTACTAGTTTTAATTAAGACTCAAACAAAACCAAAATCCTAGGTTTAGCCTTCAAATTGTTAAGTATGACTAGATAAAGATATTAAAAAGTTTTAAAATTATAAATAACTGAAACGAAAACTTGATATAAGTATTTTATGTGTGAAAACGTGTTTCGATTTTAAAATAATAATTAATAAAAAAATGGTTTACTTAGATGGTTTAACAGCAATAAGGAAATACAATTTTATTTTTATATCGAAAACCAGAAAATAAGTGTAACATTTTCTAAAATATAAAGGAAATTTTAAAGTATAGTTTTTACAAAAATAACTAAAGAAATGTGCCAATTAAAATTTCAAATTAATCATGGACTTTAAAGAAAGTACTGTGGGTTTGAGGCGAGAAATATTTTAATTTCATGGAATATATTATCAATTTTAACTAATTCAATTCATTTTGAAATATTAAAAACTTTTCAGAAAGAAAAGGTTGAAAAGTTTTGCCTCACCTACCTATAGGCACGCCATGCCCCGTCCTTGATTTATTGCTGACCTCTAAACAACAATCACCAATACTTTGAATAAATTTATGTTGCAAAATATTTTCAAAATAAAAGTAAAAAAATCAAAACAATCTCCCATTTGTTTAGAAAATTAATAATTATTTAACAAATTTAATTAAAACAAGTAAGAGCGCTATATTCGGCCGTGCCGAATCCTATATACCCTTCACAACGTGTAGTCATGCAATAACAGTAGTTTGTATCACCATTCATCCCATATGAAATACGTACATACATATAAATAACATACATATATAAAAACAACCCATTGTAAAATTATAACTTTACGTATGTTAAAAAAAATAAAATAAAAAAAATATTTAAGAAAAAAAAATTTAAAAAAAATTAAAAAAAAAATTTAAAAACAAATAATTTTTATATACATATATTGTAAATATAAAACAAAAAAAAATAAAAAAAACATAATAAAAATATAAATTATATATTAAATAAAAAACAAAAAAAAAAATAAAAAAAAAATTAAAAAAAATATAAAAAATTTTTTTTTTTGGCTCAGCTGGGATTCGATGCCACGTTTTCTCTAACCAGTATATACGTTTGTATGTATGTATGTTGTTGTTGTAATGTTGTTTTTGTGAAAAAAAAATCGAGGTGGTCGTGGGTTTTTGCTCATATCTCAGTTGTTTATATACCGATGTTTCTGATTTTCAATACCGATCTACTCCCGAATTTTTTTTGATATTTTAATACCTCACCCGGGTCCAAGCGATGTCGGGGGGCTTCAAATAGTTGATTTCAACATACACACGGACAGACTGACAGAGCTTAATCGACTCCCCTATTCATAAGCTTCAGAAAATATATACTTTATGCGGTCGGAAATGAAAATTGTAGAAATTTCACACGGAATGACAAACCTATATATACCCTTTTGCACTGTGTGAAGGGTATAAAAATATATTTTTAACTACTTTAGAAACTACTGTACGTAACAAAAGTGTTTTTTTTTAATTTCTTTATATGTAAAGTCGCTTCCCTAAATAAAAAAAAGAGTCCAAAATTGGCAAACTAGTTTGAAGAAAAAATTTCAGGAAATTTATAAACATTTGAAAGTGAACAAAAGAAACCAATTTGCCGTATTTTGTTTATGTAAAAATTATTGTTTTGTTTAAGCAAAATTTCTTACTGCTTGAAGCAGTGTTGAAATAGTATTTTTAACTTTAAATTAATCGTACCATTATTATACTTAAAAATTTTTTTTGCGACTCACCTCAACAAAACAGCATAAAACTGCATATAACTGCAGGAGTAAAAACAAATTTCAAATTTGTTGTAAATTTTTCCAAAAAAAAAAGAAAATGAAAGAAACCAAAAGAAAATACATTAAACTTTCACTTTCGGTTGTATGCAAAAACGACATTCAACATTAGCAACATCATTATCATGTTTAAAAGATGCACCTACAAAAATTGCTAAACACTTACACTTACACTCTTACAATGCACTTTGATGTGTAGTGTTTTCTTGCCGCCTAATTTATTTTGTTGTTTGTGTCTTAGCTTTTCTTCTCAAAATTATTTGAGTTTGTTGCACATTAATTATGCAACATAATTGCTGCCACATGCACTCAACAATGCTAACAACTAATTGACAGTTTTGTTAAGAGAAGGGGAGGCATACTCTTTGCATAATTTAAGAAGAAAATTCCCCTCAGTCTTAAATACTTAGTTTAAAGTTTAAGCACCTTCCTGAACAGTTTGTCATTTCTAAAATTGCTCTACTTACAACGCAGTTATAAATCGTTACTTCCGCTTTCATGACTAAATTATTTTACACACTTTTAAGTACCAATTACTCCATAAGCCTAGATTTTTCTTCGTTTTAATACCCACGTACCGGCAGTGTGTGATAAGAGATATAATAAAAGTCAACTCTCTGCATAACTGTCTAATGAGTTGACATTCTTTTAAATTGTCACACACTCGGTATACCTAATGCCTATAAATGACACACACACATGTATAGAGACACTTATTTAGGTATAACCGCCATGCAGTTATAGTCACAAAACAAATTTTTGAATTCACAAACATCGTAATTTATGACACTCAACTCTTAATATTAATAAGAAACCTTAATTATTATCTTCACAAAATTAAAAATCTTTAATGTTTTTGTCGTAAGCCGCAGCTTATCCAACTCTTTTCGTAAATATTTAAAAAGTGCAACATTTATCGAATATTCTCATTAAATTTAAAAAATATCGCAAATTTGTATTAAAGAACTGCTAAAGTTAAAATTTTTTTTTAAATTTTAGCCAAATTCATCTATTGACTATTTAAAAAAAAAAATTTGTGATTAAAGTATATATAACTGTGTCACAAAATTTTGTCACAAAAATATATAAAAATGTGGGACAACTATTGTTTAAAACTTTTTAAAAAATTTGTTTTAAATACTTTCTAAATTTGTGACAAAATTTTATTTGAACTTATGACAAGATTTTATTTAAATTTGTATCAAAGTTTCATTGAAATTTGTGGCAAAATTTGAACAAACTTCGGAAGAACATTTATCGAAATTTGCAAGAAAATTTCAAAAAAATTTAGAAAAAAAATATCAACGAAAATTTAACGAAAAATGTTCTCAAAATATATATATATATTTTTTAACTGTTGTCTAAATTCCACACATATTTATGTATAATTTTTGTTAAATAAAAATGGGAAAATTTATCTTAAATAAAAAAATGTGGCCTACCCAAGGGGTTGAGTTTCAGACGTACAAACGCTCGGCTCTGCGTGCCATTTTCTGCATCCACTATGACCACAGGTAGCAATTTCTCTAATATTAATATCGTGCTTAAGAGCTCGATAATGTTTTTCAGCGACAGAAGCGATTTTGCAAACGCAACTGAGTAGTAGCACCTCGAGATGTAAATGGTTAACCAAAGTCGACAGTTCCGCTACCTCAACGGGCATCATTCACTGTACAACTAATGTTCATTTCTCTTAAAAAGGCAACAGCATCCAGAAACATGAGCGATAGTCCAAAAGCTCAATCAACAGTCATAAAATAACCATCGAATCTAATTCGATAATTCCCTTAGGAATAAACCCCAACCAGCTGGTGTTCTTCAAAGAGACCTCACCAAAATCCAGTTCAGGATAAGTTCTAGGGGCTTACTGATACCCTTGGTACCTAGTTATGGCTCCACGCAACATGTATTACTAACATCTTTATCCAACGAACTGACAATGACAACTCGATAATAACACTCGGAAAAATAAAAGATCCCTGGGGTTCACAAAAATTTAACAAAATTTTGAAAAAATATCGTCAAAATTTCAGACAAATTTTCAATTAGAATTTAGACAAAATTAGTCGTAGGCCAAAATTTCCACACAAGTTGTGACACCAATTGCCATCGATGTAATTTAAGGGACTGATTTATATAAACAAAAATTTTGCTCAAATTCTTGACAAATTTGTGACAAATATTTTATATAAATACATAAACTTACAATTGCTATTTGCTTAAGCAGATTTCAAAAACTGAAATGAAATTTCTTTCGATTTTTTACACACAGCGTTATTATAGACAACCGTTAGCCCTTTACTTTACAAACTGCAGGGTACTGAAACGTACATAATTGCGTCCATTTATGTACTAATAAACAATTGTATTTAGTACAAATAAATTTCAAAGTAAGCATTATAAGTCTATCAGTCTGTCTGATAGTCTTCTAAAGCCGACACTGGTGCCTTTATATGCACAATTGTTCACCAGCTGAGATAATGAAATGATGTTTGAGAAAGGAACGAACACTTAAATGAGCATAGAGAAATAAAGCAGCAGATTATGCCTGCCAGTCATAAATGCATGCTATTTTTTTAAGATATTTTTTTCCCCTGGGAAAAAAAGATATAAGAGTATAGCTGGAAAAAATGGGTTAGAACTAATTAGTTAAGTGAATAATTTACACACATTCACACGTTTATTCGTATGTTGGTTCAACAATTGTTGCTCTTTGAAGCTGGGAATTGTAACAGGATTGCATAACAGTTAAACCTTTTTACGGTAAAAACAAATTTTCAAAATTGTAAATAATACTGAAATAAATTTTAGTAGAGACACAAATTCAACTAAAATAGCAACGCAATTTTTGTAGAAAAAATCTAGATCAAATTATGACAAAATTATAATTCTTTAAGCAAATTGCAACTCAAAATTATTGTGTCATTTTTAGGAATAATTTTTGAGATCCAAGAATTTCCAAATAACTGTTTATAGACGAAGTCATAAAAAAGCAACAAAACCTTTGGCTAATTTTTTTAGTATGCGTACAATTTTGTCACATTTTTGTCAAACGACGAAAAATTTCGTCCAAAAAAATTTAAACAGAGAGTTATCTATGTATATTAAAATTAATGTGTGTTTGTATGTTTATATGTTTGTTTGTGCTTTATAGACGGTTAAACGGCTGGACCGATTTCGTTGAAATTTTCACAGAATCTTTCTGTATGTCTGGAAGGAACTATAGGCTATACTTTGGTGAAATTGTAAGTGGGCGGGGTGCCACGCCACGAAAGATAAAGCAGCTAGAGTCTTCAAATTAAGTACGGTAAACTTTGACATCCACACGAATATTTGGGTAAAAAATGGGCGGACTTACAATAGTAGACGTGGCCACATGAATTAAATACTAAATTTCGTATATTTGGATAACGATATCGATTAGAGTACTAAAATTTTTCAAGAGCAGCTTTGACACCCAAATAAACATTTCTGGAAAAAATGGGTACATTAGAAATAGTGGGCGTGGTAGCTCTCATAACAATTGAATACTAAAGTTCGTATGTTCGGGAAGCGATAACAGTTAGAGTACCCAAATTTTGCACGAAAAGCTTTGACATCTATATGACTATTTTGATAAGAAATGGATGCTTTAGTAATAGTGGGTGTGGCACCTGTCATATGAATTAAATGCAAAAATTCGTATATCTGGGAAGCGATAATAGTTAGAATACCCAAATTTTGCATGAGACACTTTGACGTTTATATGATTATTTGAATAAGCAATGGTTGATTTAGTAATAGTAGGCGTGGCACTTGCAAAATAAATATATTTTTAAACTATAAAATTTTTTTTTTTTATAGCCTAATATAAAAATATAATACAAAATAAAATTTTTATTTCATTACGATCGGGGTGGCGAAGCACACGGTATTAGCTAGTTTAATATAAAAATTAATAAATAACTTTGCAAGTATTTACTATAGATAAATTGAGACATGATTTTTAACAAAAAAAGTTTTATATTAATATTATTATTATTACAAACTTTTCCTTGAAATTTAATTTTTTATGGCAATAAAAATTTTTAAAAATTAAAATTTTCTATATTTCTTCCTGACAAATGTTTATTATACTTTTTACATAATTGTCTTACAATAAGGTTTTTATGAGAAAAATTTCTATGGAAAAACATTTCATCAAAATTTGCCTAAAAAATCCTTAAATGTAAGGATGTTTTATGTTAATGTTTTGCTAAAAAAACTAAAATCTTTTAAAAACACGAGGCACAAGGTGATCTTGTCCCGACAGCTAATCCAGAAGCCCAATATAAAAATTTATTTAATTCACCATGACTTTTATTTGTTTATGCAGGGATGGAAAATTAGCAAATTGCTTTACTGTTCTTTTGGGACACCAAATGTTCTAAGTTTATTTATGTCTGTCATATTAGTCACTAACCGTATACTTTTTCAAATCGGAAGAATTTAAATAAATGACTCATAACAATTTCTCCATTTCTGCTTTACGAATTTTCCTTGACCCTGAACGAGGTAAAATAAAGGGTATATCTGATAGTTTTTTCCTGCTACCGCTACCAAAAAGAAAAGCTGGCCTTTGAATGTTTTTTAAATAAATTCAGTCAAATTCGCAATGGAGTAAATCTTACTAGATACATATACCTCGGAAAATGTCTACGAAAAAGTTAGGTTAGTTTAGGTTAGGTAAGGTTAGGTTGAAAAAGAGGAACAATAAAAGTCCAAACCCAGTACAGGTATACACGTATGACCCATTGGCATATTGTGCGCTCTATAGGCACGAAAAATTTTCCCAATGAAACCATAATTATAATTTCGTCAAAGTAAATTATCGATAAGGTCAAAAACCCAGTTTCCTCAATGTAATCCCTAATCGATCTCAAATTTGAATCTCTCAGGCCTTCCAAGTTCGGAATACTTAGTATCCACTTTAAAGTGTTGACGCCTAATACGCCCAAACGCCGGGCATTGACGAGGGCAATGTTCCAAAGTCTCTTTCTCCTCCTCGCATGCTCTACATGTCGTTTCATTCGACAGTACCATCCGAGCTAGATGAGTTCTTATTTCCATGTGACCCGTTATCACAACAGTTAGTCTCCTAAGTTTCGGTCTACTCGAAAAAGTTGTTTCGTCATATTGACTCGCCGTTGTGTATGCCTAGACAAAAATTTTGTGTAAAAATAATAATAGAGGAATCAAAATATTATTATTCAATCTCTAATCAGATATAAAAAAATCTTCTAATACCAAACATTTATCAATTATCTTAAATTCTCTGTAGAGAGAAACCATTAAGCATAAAAATTAAACAGAACTTTTCTCGACAAAAAATGCCTCTACGTTATTGACAAACTATATTCCATAGAGAAAATGTGTGTAAACATTTTTAAAAAAATCTTAATTTCTCAAAGATATCTTTGAAGCTAATAACAACAGAAATTCTATTCAAAAACAGGTCGTTTATGTTCGAATTACCCAAATATACATGTGTATGTCCATAATTAATAAAAGAAAATTTCAAAATCCAGCACGTTTCAAATAAGACATTGTCATTTATGTATGATTTTGAAGATAAAACAATAAAGAAAAGAAATATCTAACGGATACCAAGTACTTAACAGGTCATACAACTTTTCAAAAACCACACTGAATGAATGCATACAAAAATATTTGATTTTTTTTTTTTTTTTGTCTAAAAAGAATGCAGTTTGTAGAAGAAAATGGAGAAAAAGAAACAATTAAATTAAAGAAACAACAATGATATAAATGATTTTGTAAGTTTTGATTTTAGGTCAGTCGATCGATCGTTAGGGCTTTATCGCATGTTAAATAAACTTTTAACAAGAAATATTACAAAAGAACATTTTAAACAAGAAATGGTTATGAGTGAGAAAGAAAATCAAATATTTAGAAACTTTTCTGCGCTAGATTTATAGGCACAAAAAGAATTCTTAAGACTTTGAAAATTTCTCTAAAATGTTGATCTTAATTTAGAAATCCCATATAAGTCGTCCACTGCTGCTATCAGGAACCAAAGTACATAATTAAGATTCAAATTTCTTATTTTCTTAATATGAATATAAAAGGTTTACATTCATTATTTAAAGCTTCTAAAGGCACTACTTTTATTACTTCCTCTCAAAAACTATAATGCATGTGTGTTAGCGCATATAAATAGTGTATTAAGTGTGTGTTTTTAACTAATTTTAAGTGAAACGTTTTTTATGTATCGAGACAATGTTATAAAAGAAGCGCGCGCGTGAGACCGACACTTAATAATCCATCACTTCAACTCTACAGAAACATTGTGTGTTCACCAGGGAATGACAACGATTACAACTTCGGATATACATTGAGTATTATTAGCAAAACATGTATAAGTGCGTACGGTTACAGCTAAAAAAATTACTCTATCCGTACATACTCGTTTGATGTTCGGCATAAGTATATACAAGTAACCGAAATCTAAGTATTTTTCGCATAAATACTCTATATTGTACACAGTACAACAAATTGGACTTAAGTACTTAAATGTTATCGATTATCCGTAAAAAAAAGCGAGTAAAATGAGTAACCGTTTTTACAATTCAAGCGAGAGCATCAAGTAGAAATTTTGCATGCGTTTTGATTTAGTAAAAATGCACTTGCTTGGGTTATGAAAACAGCACAACCATTATGGTACAAACGCACACATACATAACCATTATTGTTATACATTTATTTGTTGTTTTTTTATGATCGTTTGTGTGTATACGGCTTAGCAGCCGTAGTTGCTAGCAGGGATGCCACAAAAAATATTATTCCTAACAAATTTGTCAAAAAATGCACTAAAATCTACCAAAAACTTAAATTTTTGCACATAATTTTTCTAAATACTAACATTTATATTTAAAAAATAAAAACAATAATCAAATGGTAGTAAATGAATATAATTTACCAATTAATATATTAATAATTTATATATATTATTTAATTAGTATTTGAAAATATCCAAAATACAGTTTTTTTTACATCAATATTTAAAGAGAAGTGTTACTAAGCAAAAGTATATGCCACTACTTTGGTAATTTATTCGAATCATAATTAATTTCCTATATAAGTATTGATATAATTGGAATATATGTCCTGACTTACCTTTTATTTAGAATATATGGCTTAAGATATCAAAATTGAAGGCATTTCTACATATTTCCTTACAGCGTTTGTTTTCTTTATTTTGTAAAATATTTTCATTGACATTAAAAGTTATCTACTATAAATTCATGTTTCAAGTTTATATGATAAACTATTTAACATGTAACTTTTATAAAAAAATAAGACGCTTAAATGGAAATATGATTTTTAATTAAAATGTTTATTGGCGAATTATTTGAACTTTGTGTTTTACCACTAAAAATATTGTTTTACAAAAACTTAAACATAACAAAGCAAACAAATTCACAAAATTAAAAAAATGTATACCATAAAAATATCCAGTTTAATTAAACTGGCATCCCTGGTTGCTAACTGAATTATGGACAGAGAAATTTTTTTATGATTTTTAATTTAGGGGTTGATGAAACAACGACATGCGTTATTTTTTTAGCAATGCCCAGCGAGCATGTGGGATTTATTTTAAATTTATAAAAAAGAAAAGAATCTTATATTAAGATATATTTATTAGTTTTAACAGATATATTTGTTGTTTATTGTTTTTCTTATTAACTTTTTTTAGATATTTTAAGTCCGCCAAGAAAAAATTATATGGTTTTTGTTTGTTTTTCTTTATTAATTTTCCAAAAAACAAAAACAGAATATCGTTTGTTTCTGCGGGAAAATAATAATCAGATAATAGCATTATGTTTATTTACTTATAAATAACTATTTAGTGGTTGATTAAAACCTTTTAAAATTGATTTGTCTCGTTATACAGCTTAAAATATTAGCTTAGAATGTATAACACGGCATAATACTTTAATATTTGTGTTCTTGTTTGCTGGGTATCAGGTATTTTACAGAAATAATTACACTCTCTTTGTTGTGTTCCTATCCAGCGTTGTCAACTTTGGCTTTATGCAATATTATTTGTGCTTTTTAAAATTTTTGTCGCGCAAAATATTTGAGTCAGTGCTCGATGTGATTTCTCAAATTCTTTAGTGCATTCTTTTTCTTATCGAAGTAAAAATACTAAATTCAAATAAAGAACAATTTTTGCAAGGTAAATTTCTTACGAAACAACGCAACAAAAATGATAAGAATTAATAATAGACAATGCTTTTGTTATAAAGATCCTTAGCTTACATTTAAAAAACTGTATAAATAGATTATATATTTTATATTATTATTAGTTATAATTTAAATTTATATGTTTCTGATATCTTCTATGGTTAAACAAACATAACTTTTTATAAAAGTAAAGAAAAGAATAATTATATGCATAAAACCAAAAGCTGTAATTATTTTTAAAGTAGCGATTATATGACCAACTGTGAAATTAAAGTTAAAACTTTAACTTAAAATTTATTATTATTATTAATGATATTATATGGAAACTTATTTTAGGCCTAAAGGTTCTAATAACGAAATTTATAATTTTATAAAATAAATAAAATCGAAAATTCAAAATTTTAAACTTTACGCATATTCTTAAAAATCAAACGTTTTTTCCTGTTTTGATGTTTTTTGAATCTTAAAGTTGACAACACTTGTGATGTAATAGAACCTCTCACTTCACGGTGAGAAGTAGATTTTTATACATAACAAGCAGGGATGGAAAGGTTAATATCTGACTTTGAATACAATTTATGGTAATAATTATTCATACTCTCAAATCTCACTGTGTGAACACAAATTCGATTTCAAAAAAAAGTTTTAAAAATGTTTCAATGAATGTTCCATTATGTGGTCCAGAACATAAAAACATTTACAGGTTTTTTCTGACATTAATTTATTTGGGTCAGATAGGCTGTCATCACTACCTGTATAAGACCACCCTTCTTAATGATGGATTTTCCTTGGAAATTTGTGTTTTTTTTTTCAATAATTAAGGTCAAAATTCTTACAGATTTTTTCCTAACAAAAAGCAATGTAAAATGCAAAATAAAAAATACATTGTTAAATACATATCTATTGCCAGTATCAATTCAACTAAATTTTCACTTTTATTTTCTTTAATTTTTACTTATCTTTTTCTGCTTTTATATCAAAATAATTTTTTTTAGTTGATAAGCCATACAAATTTCAGGTATAACAGTTGCGTTTCTTAATACTAAAAATAAATAATAAATATAAGTAGATTTATTTTTATTTAAAGAAAAAATTTTATTATTATGTGTTAGCTCGTTGCTTATTTAAATTAATAAGCAATATAAATTATGTTATATATATTTACTATACAAATAGTTCCAGCCCTGACCAATTTTCTTTTTGTTTGATAAAAAATGAAAGAGCAGAATAAAGCACTTTTACTTGTTTTTTACTTGTTTTTTTGTTCAAAAGTACTTATAAGTATGTCGCAATACTTATAAGTATTTTGCCAATACTTATAAGTATTTTGCCAATACTTATAAGTATTTTGCCAATACTTATAAGTATTTTGCCAATACTTATAAGTAATTTGTTTTCGCACATGTATATCCGAATAATACGTATGTATAGAGAGTATTTTTGAAAATAAGTAATAAATATACTCGTAACCGTAGCAATTCATGCATGTACGAGTAGCTATTTTCTGTGATAAATGCATGGTTATACTTATAACCGAAAAAAATAAGTAAATATTCGAGTTATTTTTTTTTCGGATAACCGAAGTCAGACTCTGGTGTTCACACTAGTGTCTGTCTGGGCAACCAATGTTTTTAGTAGTAAATATTTTTTTACAAATTATTTTTTTATGTTCTTTTTTCCAAACATTAGCCATCAATACCTTGTTAAACAATAGAAATTGTTTTTGTTTTTCCTTTTGGAATTTTTGGTTTTACGCGTGACGAATTGTAATGGAATGTGCTTTGGAATGAAAAAGACTTGGAGTTAAAAGTAAACCATCGTCAAATTGAATGAAAAAAAAATAATAAGAAAACCCGGGTTTTATAACGCTCATTATAAATTTAGTCAAGCTGTTAAAAAGTAAAGAAAGAAACAAAAAAACAAAATAACTGAAAATTTGGTGTGAGTGCCGATGGTGTTGGTGTAACCAAATGTACAGTAGCAACTGTCTTCGATTTATTGAAAAGAATATAAAAACAAAATTGATTTCTTAACTAGAGATAAAAATGCAAGACAGACATGTCCACAATAACTAATTTAAATAGTGTTTTACACCAGCATAAAAACAACAAATATATTACGATTAGGTTCTATTAGATCACATCGGCTAGTAATACTTATAATACAAGTGGTGAACTATAATTTTAGAAACAATAAAAGAAAATTTAATAAAAAAATTAAGTATTTTGTCATTATTACACTTTGGATTTAGCCTATTAAAATATCAGTTTAGATCAATGAAAAATTCATACTTTAGATGAAAATTTTATTAAACTATACAACAAATTTTACAAAATTTTTCCATACAATGAAAGTTGTTATAAAATTTTCTATATAAGAACATTTGTCAAAATTAAAAAAAAAAAAAAAATGTGACAAAGATGCATATACAAAAAAATGTTTGACAACACATTATGTATAAGAATATTTTTAACAAAAAATATAAATACAAAAAACATATAAAAAATATTTTATGACAACATTTCCTCTGCAACTAAACTTGTGAAAAAAATTAAATACAAAACATATGAAATATTGCAAAGATGTTTGAGACAATGTGTTCTAACGAAGAAAATTTTTCACCAATTTTTTTATATTCATGTATTAGAAAATTTCAATAAAGGGTAATTAGTGATAAAATTTCTATAAAAGATGATTTGTGAGAAAAAAAATGTTTGTAATAATCTTTTATTTATTAATAACAATTGCAATAAATTTTTCAACGATTATGTATTAGAATATTTAAAAAAAAATTTATATACAAAATATAACTTAATATTTTTTGAAATCTTTTATGGAAAAAATATTTGTGACAAAATTTTCATTATACAAGACAATGATTTTTATTCAATTCATAATAAGAGCGTTTGAAATTTGTGACAAAATGTTTTTTTTTAAATCATTTGTAACAAAATTCCTATAAAAGAAAATTTGTGTTCCTGTTAAAGGTAATTTGTAATCAAATTTATACAAAAGAAAATTTGTGATGAAATTTTGACTAAAGTTTTTTTACTAGAGACCAGATTTTGTCTTCAAAGAGAATTTTGGATGAAATTTGGTTTAACAAAATTGTGAAAAAACTTTTTATACAAGATAATTTTGAACAATTTTTGCAAAATTTTGACAAAAATTCAGTATAAAAAATTTTTCACTAAAACTTTATACAAAAAAAATTGTCACAAAAAAATTTAACCAAAAAATTTAACCAAAAAATTTAACCAAAAAATTTAACCAAAAAATTTAACCAAAAAATTTAATCAAAAAATTTAACCAAAAAACTTAACCAAAAAATTGGTCACAAAAAGTTTGAACAAGAAAATTTGTCAAAAAATTTTTATATAAAAAACTTGTCACAAAATTTGTATGCAATAAAATTTGTTACAAATTATTTTATAAGATAATTTGTCACAAAATTTTTATACTAGAACATTTTTCACAAAATTTTTATACTAGAAAATTTGTCATAAAATTTTTGTACTAGAAAATTTGTCACAAAATTTTTATACAATAAAATTTGTCACAAAACTTCTAAAAAAGAAAATGTGTCTCAACATTTTTAAGGTAGGAAATTTACTTAGTGAAACAATTTTTAAAACTTAAGTCATTTTCTACAAAACAATATGTTAACAATATTATAAACCTTATGTTTTATATACAAGAATCTCATTATTTAGAATTGATGAATAAAATTTACTTAAATTATTACTTCAGAACTTGTGTCTTATTAGCTACAAAATATTTCATGTATTCAAATGCGATTCTCTGGTATTGTTTTTCTTTTATCACACTTGCTGTACTAACAAGTTTGTATCGCGTAATTTTAGGGTGAGGCAATAATTTTATGTGTTACAAATGTGTTACATGATTAATTATGGTAAATAAATTATAAAACAAACACCAAAAAAATCATGTTAATTTCTTTTTTGACAACTCATGTTTATATTTTTCATTTAATTTCAACTTGACCTTGTTAGTTGTTAAATAAGAAGCAAAGCTATAAAGCGGTAGTTTTTTTTCCCAAAAAAAAAATAGAAAAATTATTATAAATTTAATAAAACACATAAAATTAACATTTATCACAACTTCTAGTAAAATTACAAAAATTCATATGCGTCATCAGCTTTAACCAATTACATGCAGTATTTAAAAAAACAAACGTGTTTGGCATACAGTTAATCAACAAATGCAAAACCTATGCAGAGTGTGGCATGGCGGTAAAATGCAACCAAATGCAACGTAACACAATGCATTTTTAATGAAATGCATAATTTCCAATTTTTTTATTTTTTATATTTTTTGTTTGCATAAAATGTTAATGTAATACCAGTATCTATGTGTTTGTTATTGTTAACAACAAACGCAATAACAACAATGACTATTGTGACTACGTTTTTCTCAGTTCATAGTCTTTTCAAGTGTTCAAGTTTTAGCTGAATGTTTCTTGTACTTTAGACTTTTTGATTTTTTTTTTAATCATACAACCAACTATTCCAACAAATCTTTATTTATTTATTCATCCACACATTTATTAATTCATTCAATATATGTATGTATATACATACTTACACATATATTTTGTGATAACAACAAACCAAACATTCCGAGGTGTTTTTAGGCGCCGCTTTAAAATTTTTTTTCTAAGACTTTCAACGAGATTTTATTGGATTTTCCATTTTTTTATGAAAAATATATATTTATGCAATTTTATGTTTATACAAAATAGAGGTTGTAATTTATGTTTTTTAATAAATTTAATGGGAAAAATTAATAAGACATTTTCATAGTATTTTTATGGTTTTTAATAATCATATAGTATGAATGAGATGGCGTGACACGAGCATGAATTGAATATTTAATAAAAAAAATTAATCTTAAAATATTTGTGAGGCTTTATTTCACAAAGAAAGTTCAATCGAAGACATGAACTTAAGAGATTGCTTAACTAAATTACTTTGGATAAAGAAAGGCTGGAATGTAAAAAATTTCAAATCATAATTGATGAACAAAATTTCGTCTATAAAAAAAATTGTCACCAGTTTTTATGCATTTTTTAATATACACATGTTTTTTGTATATAATTTTGATAAGAAATTGTTAAATGTCTTAGGGCCATTATTACAACTTGCCGTTAGTTAAAGGTAGGATTTTTTGTGACTGATAAATAGCTTTGCATTATTACAACTTCCATTTTTTATTGTTATTATATATGGTAATAATAATATTTAATGAATAAAAAAATAATTAAAGAAGGCTTTCTATTGCAAAGCCATTTATCGGTCCGACAAAGTCCTGCCTTTAACTAACAGCAAGTTGTAATAATGGCCCTTAAATAAAGTTGTGTCACAAGTGTTAATAAATTTTAATCAAAAAACTATCAACGAATTTTAATATTACTTAAATGTAAATTATTTGGATAATTTTTTATCGTTTTTCTTTTAAGTGATTTGTTAGCTAATAAGGCCAAACTTCTTTATTTAAATAATAATACAAAAAAAAAAATTTTCAATTTTTTTCACTTATTTTAAGAAGTCTAGATATAATTTTTGTTAAATAAAATTTTTTAAAAATTAAAATAAAATTTTTCTTAAAAAGAATAATTTGTTGTAGACTTTTACAGAAATTGTTTATAGAAAATTGTATTAAATTTAATTTTTTTTGATATTAATTTTGTCACAAAAATTTCAATATAAGTTATAACACTTAACCTTCTGAATTTCAGGCACAAAATTATTTATTTATCTCTTTATGGAAATAGGACAAAAACAAAAATAAAAAATTTGTAAACATGTGACAAAAAATTTTTATTTAACTTGACCGAAAAAAGTCACCGCTTAATGCAATAGCGCCTCTGTATTAGATAAACAATTTCTAAAGTATCATTCACAATTCTTTTTATCTGCATACAGTTAATATAAAACTTCTCTCATATTGTTCAAACCTGAATTTCAGGTTATTTTTCTACACATGCTTTATAAAAAAAACTGAAGTTCAAGCAAAACTGCCTACCGGCCTGCCTCTATGTATGAATGAAATATTTATTTAACAGAATTAAATAAAAAAATAATGTGATTCTTGAATTTTAAAATATTCGTTTCTATCTATATTTTAAAAAATTATGTAAGATTTTGTCCCAAATTTGTATAATGTTTTCTGTATATCAAAATGGCTACAAATTTTAATGTAATGGTGCTTAATACGATTTTAGAGTACCTAGTTTGATAAAAATTTGTCACAAATTGTCACAAAATTTTGTGACAAATCGTCACAAAATTTTTTTCACAAATTTGTACAAAATTTTAATTCCAAAATAATTTATATATTTTGTAAAATTTCTTCATTATTTTTACATATTTTTTTTAAATATTTACTTACAGTATTTGTCAAAATTTAGCAAAAAAAAAAAAAGTTTTGATAATTTTAGACATAAATTTTTAAAAATTTTACAACTAATGTTGTTTTTGTAAAATGTGGCCCGAATTTGCATAAAATTAAGGTCCATTAAAATATTTTGTCATAAGTTCTGGGGAAATATATTAACTTTTTTCAATTTTCTGTATTCGTATATTTGTCTTTCCAAAATGTTCTCAACAGTTTTCTAGAATTTATGTCAAATATTTTTTCGAAATTTCCATTATAGTGTGAAAGAATTTGCTAAAAGAATTTCCTATTTATAGAAAATTTTGTCAGGAAATTTAAATTTCTAAGTTTCATAATGTATTTATAAAAATATGAAATGCTTTCTCAAAAAAAACTACTTAAAAGAAAAAAAGTTTGTTTTTAACTAAACATTAAGTTAATTTTTCACATTCAAATACCTACAAAACCCATCAATCTTCCAGTTAAGATCTTACAAACTAAAAAAACTCTTTTAAATTAATAAAAAAAATTAGTATTTAAGACAATTTATCACGCCATCTTTAAATAAAATCAACAACAATAACATTTACAAGATTTTAACATCTCTACCATCATTACCACCATTTAACCCAAGAACTTGTTCAAGTAATTAAAGAAACTTTAAGCAATAAGTTAGACAAAAACGTTGAAAAATCTAAGAAGCAACACAACACAAAATGCTAAATCTTTTAGTTTGGATAGACAACACATACGTTTTGTTGATAGTAAGTGTCTCTCTGAGTCCCTCTCGTAGAGTCTGCTAGACTGCAAAAGTTTCTTGACTTCTATCGCAAACGTAATATAAAGTTGAAAATAAAAACATCTAAGTTTTTTATTATATTTTATTTACTTTTAATTATGGCACTTTGTTGTAGTTTCGAGTACAAGCAAAAATAGAACAAAATTAAAAAGTTTAAGTTGAAAAAGAAGCTGAAAGAATCGGTATTTAGAACAAAAAGATTTCTTTTCTTACCACACATTGTTAATGGAAAAACTTACATTTTGCAATTTTGTGTTTTAGTTTTAATAAAAATAAAACTAGAACACTTGACAAAGAATAGAGATTAGGCTACCAGATTTAATTATTTTAAGTTTTTCTCATTTCGTTACAGTTTTGAGAAAATTTTACACCTTTTTCATAAAACTAATTTATAAAAACTCTACCGTTTATATTAAAAAAAAAAAATTCAGAGAGAATTTTAGCAAAATTTTTAAGAAATTTGTAATAATAGATATTAAATTAATACTTGATCAAAGTAAAAATATTTGTTAATCAAAATTTTGACAACATTTTTTTTCTCAAATTCTTTCCATTAACATTTTGTCAATATCTCTTGCCCTCGTCTTTCAGAAATTTTTCATAAAATTTAAAAAAATTTAGAGTTCAGAAAAATTTTCTTTAATTTTTTTGATAAGCAGATTATAGACCTAGAGGAACCATATATCGTTAGTCACAGGTAGAAGGGCCCTAACTTAAATAACTCTAATTTAACAGGAGAGGAAAAAACGTAATAGAATCTGTATCATCATAATGTAATTTCTATTGTAAAACAGTTATTTACGACACTATTGCATTTCATTTTGCTGTCGAGTTGTATTTGTGTGGAAGGTATTGGAATCACTAAAAACTCAATTTCGTAAAAAATGCTGTTAGGGCCTTTCTAATTGTGACCATCGATATATTTCCTTTTACATACATACATTATTTCAAATTTTACAAAAATTACAAAGTGACAATTTTTGTCAAAAGTCAGAATATTTTTTTTTTATTTGTTACCCAAAAACTTATACTGGCTATACGATTCTGTCGTCAGACCAATTCTTTATTACGGGGCGGCAGTCTGGTGGGTGGCGCTGGAGAAGAGAGTTCACCAGGACAGATTCGAACGTATTGTGAGAATGGCTGCGATTATGATAACAGGTACTCTTAGAAACACCCCATCTAAGGCACTGTTCACTATTTTAAACTGGTTACCACCAGACATCATGGCTAGGCAGATGGCTGCGGATACCGCACTGAGGCTGAATGCCACAAGGGCATGGAAGTATGTAAATTATGGCAATGCAAGGATTTTGGGTATGATCAATATTGCTTATCCTATTGATTACAAAGTACCGGAACCAGCATTCGATCGGGGTTTCGTGACGAATATACTGGATAGATTTGAATACGATAACGGCATCCGTCCTCCGGAGAATGCCATCCAGATATTTACTGACGAATCGAAATCACATGCTGGAACTGGATGTGGTATCTTTTCGATCCAGTTGGGTTTGGAATTGTCCCTGAGGCTACCAGATTACTGTAGCGCAATACAAGCCAAATTAATGACTATTAAGACAGCCGCGGAACAGATTCAGTATAATGGAATACCTGGCAGGGATATTCATATATTTACTAACAGCAAGGCGGCTATTAGATCCCTGGAGAGTGTGTACAGCACATCAAAATTGCCCGGGAATGCCGGGTGTCTCTTAAGGAGATAGCTTGACATTCGACGGTTACCCTTGTGTGGGTTCCAGGACTTATGGATATTGATGATAATAATAGGGCAGATGCACTTGAAAAACCCAGTACCACCTTAGATTCGGTTGAATCCAGTTGTGCTTTGGGTATCCCCTTATCGAAGGGTAAACAGCTGATCTCGCATCGATTCTATTTGAAGGCCAAGGAAAGATGGGTGAGAGAACCCACTTGCCTGGAAACCAGAAAGATCTGCAGAAGTCGCGACCACGACGAAGAGGAGGAGACAACTGAACATCTTCTCTGTAATTGTCCTGCATTCGGGGACCTTAGACACTAGATTCTAGGTCAGCGAATACTTGAAAGTAAAACTTGTCTTTCCGCAGGTGATCTGGGAAAGATCCACACCTTTATAAACAGGACAGGATGGCTGAGGAACGACGGCCAGAGGACGACGTAGACAAACGGGCATTGGTGCTTACGGTATCACAATGCGACCCTCGTAGGACCCAAATGAGCTATGCCTTCGGGCGGCTGCCGGATCTAACCTAACCTTTGCCTGGAAACTTTTAAAAATTATGTATTTTAAAAATGTTGTCACAAATTTCAAATAAAATTTCATTACAAAAATTTTAACCAAATTTTTTAATGTTTAATATTTATTTTTATGTTTTTCAAAATATTTGGAATATTTGTCCAAAATTTAAATCGAAAAACTTTATCGATACTTTTATAATATTTCTGTATTCTGAAAAAATTGCTTTTATTAAGCAATTTTGTTAAAATTTCCGCCAACAAACTGATAATCACCTTGACTTTGACTAAAAGTTGTCTAACAAAACCCCAAAAACCTCCTGATATAACTCGGCAACAGTAGTGAACAAAAAATTAAGATAAGACAGTGAAGATAACAACTACAAGAATAGAAGCAACAACAAAATGTTGCCAATAGCTAAAACTAGAAAAAAATCTTAACAACATACGTTTGAGAGGCTCATTAAGATATTCCCAGAAAAGCAGTTTAGAGTAAATAAACAAAAAAAGTAATAATAATAAGAATAATAATAATACTTTTAAGTTGATGTTATAAAAAAAAATAGAGATAAAATTTAATAAACATTCTCATACATGAATTTAATAATAATAAAAATGAACAACAAAAACAATATAGGAACAAATGTTTATAAATTAAATGAAGAATCATCTAGAGCAAAAAAAAAAACAGAGACAACAAGGCTAAAAACATTATATTAAATAAATTATAGTTAAAAATTTTTTTTAGTTCTACAACTATTGTGATAATTAATTAAATAATCAAGAATATTTTAATGGTAGCGCTTCACAAAAGCAGAATTATTAAGAAAATATTATAAAAAAAACGTAATAAAGGCTTCGTCATCACATTTTGTTTTAAAATAAATTTTTGATTAACTGAAATCCCTTTACTAATCTCTAACCTAAAAGTGTGTTAGATACTTTTATCTGTACCCATCACCACAAACAAGTCGTCTAAAGGTATATTAATTTTGTCATTCCGTTTGTTCTACAACGACATATTCATATTAGATCCCATAGAGTATAATATTTTTAATTCAGGTTTCGTTTTGGAGTTATGTCCAACACTTTGTCCGTCCGTCCGTCCGTCCGCTAATAGCACGATAGAGCTTGAACATAAAAAATTAGGGGAATATTTTCTATGTGGGTTTTTCCATGAATATATCAACCACGACTGTAAAAAAAAACTCTTGAAAGTTTTTCAATATAAGTTTATTGATAAAAAACACTAAAATTTTAATATCCGAAGTTAATTCTGATTATCTCTTTGACTTATTTTAAAGAATTGCAATCAACTATTTTTTTAGCGACTAAATTGCAAAAATAAATTGTAATTGTAAATATACTTTAAGGTAACAAGAACAATTAACAAGATCCATAAGAAAGAAGAAAATATAGAGTCCAATTAGCGGTATCTTTTTATACTCTTCACACAGTGAAAAAGGGTATATATAGGTTTGTCATTCCGTGTGAAATTTCTACAATTTTCATTTCCGACCCCATAAAGTATATATTTTCTGAAAGCTTATTAGGCTCCGTCAGTCTGTCCGTCTGACCGTCTGTCCGTGTGTATGTTGAAATCAACTTTTTGAAGCCCCCCGACATCGCTTGGACTCCGGTGAGGTATTAAAATATCAGAATAATTCGGGAATAGATCCGTATTGAAAATCAGAAACATCGGTACATAAACAACTGAGATATGAGCAGAAACCCACGACCACCTCGATTTTTTTTTTCACAAAAACAACATACATACACACATACAAACGTGTATAAGGTTAGAGAAAACGTGGCATCGAATCCCAGCTGAGCCAAAAAATTTTTTTTTTTATTTTTTTTATATATTTTTTTTTAATTTTTTTATATTTTTTATTTAATATATTATTTATATTTTTTTAATATTTTTTTTTAATTTTTTTTTTGTTTTATATATCTTATACATATTTTAATTATTTTTTTAAAAAAATTTTTTTTTTTAATTTTTTTTAAATTTTTTTTTTTTAATTTTTTTTTAATATTTTTTTTATTTTTTTTTTAATTTTTTTTATTTTAACATACATACGTAAAGTTATAATTTACAATGGGATGTTTTTATATATGTATGTTTTTTTTATATGTATGTACGTATTTCATATGGGATGAATGGTGATACAAACTACTGTTATTGCACGACTACACGTTGTGAAGGGTATATAAGATTCGGCACGGCCGAATTATTTTGGATGTTATTTTTGTGTCACATACGTAGTGTCTCCGTCAATCATATTTGAAGAGTTGCAAGAGCATCTAATTTAGAATTTAACTTTTTTTCTTAACAAGATATTAATTTTATTACCTAAAAATACTATTAGAGAAAAATCTGTCACGTACGATATGTCACGAACGATATTAAATTGAATTTATTATAAAATCATTTAAAGATTGTTTTCAACTAAGTATGATGGATTTTAAAAGAAAAATATTTGGTTTAGTTTAAGAAATTAAAAAAAGTAAAAATACCTCCCAAGATTCGAAGATTTTTTCATATTTCCATATATACCCTAAAATCACTTCTGTTTTATATCGCGTACGATATATTCTTATTTTTCTGGATATTTTAGACAACAATGATTTGAATATAATTATTTTTTTTAAATAAATTACCCTTTGAATGAAACATAAAGATCTAATTTTGTTTCAGTTAATCCTACTGTTGCAAAAATTACTCCACTTTATAGGAGTACAAATGTCACGTACGATGACATGAAAATGCCCATATATCAAAAATTTTTAATGCTAAAAATGGTCTTTATCGGTTTATTAGGAATGCAATGTAAGATTAGGTGAGAAAATGTTTTTTTTTTTCTGAGATCGAAGAAAATGCGGTTGATTCTTAATATAATGATGAAGAACGATAAAATGTACTACGAATAATCGTTGAGCAAACAAATATGTTTCACTCAAAATTGCTTAAATCAGTACATTATTTAAGGAGTTATAGATCAAACTGTACGCAAATTCACCTCCTACACTATATTTCATAAATCTATTTTTAAAACGTCATAAAACCGAGAGAACTAGATGTACGATTCTGAAACCTTGCAAATAAAATTGCAATGACGAAACGTAAGGTGACATACCCACTTTAACGCCAATCTCCCACACAAAGATCTTCCTTAAAATCATAAAATTTTTCTATTGACAAAGATATTGAGAGAATAAGGGACTCTATATTGAATATCTAAATTGAATTGTTTAGAAGAAATTACTTTGACATGCCTACATTAATGTGGTAAAAAGAATTCGAGACTAAATAAATGTATACTTATACAATTTGGCACAGCCGAATATACCCAGCAAAATGTTTACTTTCCCAGTAAGTTAACACGTAATTTTGGATATATACAAAAACTAATTACTTTTCGACCGAATAACTACTTATTTTTGTTTGAGTTGTCCCAGAAATCATGACTGCCGCTTACAAATGAACTTACAAAAAGCAATCAAATAAGTAGTTACCAATAAAGCTGAATTATAGCTGTAAATATTTTTATACTGTTGCGATACAAAAGAATATAAAAATTATAATATTGTTCATACTATAATATTTATAAAATTAATTTAAAGTTCACTGTTTAAAAAAAATGTATAAAAAGTATTTACGAAGGTCGTAACCAATAGGCCATTACTCTGTATTTTAAAATAATGAAATGTATGAAATAATAACAACCTATTACACAATTTGAAAAAGATTTTGCTATGAACTTTCCTATTCGTTATTTTTTTGAGGAAAATTGAAAATATTTTGTTTTAGCAAAAATTCCATAATTTTTATTCAAAGAAAATATTTATCAAATGTCTCATAATGCAAATAATTGTCTTACATTCGCTAATATTTCACCAAAAAGCTTCATTATCAAAAAAAGGAATTCCATAATCGCTTACTTAGTGCTTATCTACTTTCAAGATCGTTTGCGGAAGGCATGATTTTTCTATTTGATGTCCCACTTTGTAGGTCTCGATTTTGCAGAAGCTAAACCATGCCTACCCTTTACACACTGCTGAAAAGCTAGCAGCAAGTAAAAGGAAAATATAAAAAACAAATAAGAGTGCTATGTTCGGCCTTGACGAATCTGATTATACCCTTTACCATCATGTACTATATTTCATGTTATACGCCATTTTTCTTTATTATTTCCGACGCCATCATCGATTTTGAATTTTTACGTAGTAAACTGTATTCTACTAGTCAAGCCCTTTCATTTGATATCCATATTGATGTGGTTAAAAAATTTTGTTCCGCCATATTGTTTTAGACGCCATCTTGGATTTTACATTTTTCAATAATTTACTGTATTCTACTGGTCAAGCCCTTTCATTGGATACCAATATTGAGGGGGTTTAAGAAGTTACATTTTAAAATACCATATATAAATTTATTTTCCGCCATTTTGTAGTGGCGGCCAACATGAATTTTAATTTGTTATAGTGCCTATATTGTTCTAGTCAAGTCCGTTCGTATGATACCAATATTGACTATCTCGGTTGTCTAGAAGCTGAAAGAAAATGATTTTTGTTTGTAAATTTTTGGAATATATATTTTTCAAAAAATAAATTTTGCCTATAACTTAACCGATTAGAACCCGTTTTATCCAAAATTTTTCACGAATATCTCTAAATGCATATTATATCTATAAATAGTAGCAAAGGTACCTATAAATTATTCTATGGCTGAAAAATTTAATTTTGGTTGTAAAAATATGGGAAAAACAGAGGCAGTCGTGTTTATTTGCTCATATCTCAGAAGGTTATGGGGCGATTGTGCTGAATTTCAATAGCGATTTATTCCTAGATATTTCCAAGAGATTGATACCATACACAGATCTGAAGAACATATAGTTGCTTCTAAAAGCTGATTTCAACCAACACACAGACAGACGGTCAGACGGTTAGGCCTTAATTGACTCCTCTATTCATTAGCCTTCAGAAAATATATACTTTATGGGGTCGGAAATGAATATTGAAGAAATTACAAAGGAAATAACAAACCTATATATACCCTTGTGCACCACAGGTGAAGGCTATAATAATATTATTGAAATAAATTTGCCTTATTTTATTACTGCTGCTATATAAAGCAGTTAAGAAGAAGACATACTTTGTTACGCTTTTATATGCAAACAATTTTTTAAATTTAATTTTTAAATTCCATGTATGCAATAAGGTAAGAGAATACAAGTTTTGAAAATCTAAATTTAAAAAAAAAAGTTTGTGAATCTCTGACTTAGGTAATTAAAAGATGTTACCATTATTAGTTTCTTAATTAAACTAATCGAAGCTATTAATATTCAATATTTCTATTTGATTGTTTAAAACATATTGAAAAACAATAGAGGTGTTTACGTCACCTTCCCTAGTCTTGAGAAAATGCGCAATTTTAAGCCTGTTTGTACAAGCATTATTAAAAAAATCTTAATTCCAACAGCCATTTTGTATAGGATATTTTCACTTTCATCTGTTTGATTAAGTTTAATAAATTTTGAATTTCTCTATTTCAATGTTTTGGTATTGAGAAAAACACACAACGAAGGGCCTTTATATCATTCTGCTTTAAGCTAATAATGTTATAGAAACTCTTCTAACCACTAGCTAAATTCAATTCCTTACATCATCGTCCCTGAATGATAAATAAAGAACATGTGACGGATTTTGATGTATGACTATCACAGGTCATGCACAGCTAGGGCTTTCTTATCCCCTATTGCGACGAACATATCGCTCACTAAATACAATAATGTCTCAACTCAAAATTCTAAATTTTTCAGGACAGGCAAAAAACTGTTGCTCGTGCAGCAACAAACAAACATAGTGGTAAGCAAAAAATGTTTGGAGTAGTAAAGAGATGTGTACTATGAATCAACTCAATTTTGAAAACTCTGGGTTGGACAATTGAACTTCTTTTTTAGGCTGTGGCAAAACGAAATTTATAAATTGCTCTTAATTAGTTAAATTAAAATTATCGTTTTTGTGCCTCTAAAAGGTAAAGGCATAAAGTTTATTTAACTTATTATTTGTGTATAACAAATAACAATAGGGAGTAATTATTTTTTTTTTTTTTTTCCTTAAATGGGTTTTTTAGTTTAAATTATACTCACAAAAAATATTTATTTTCTTGCTTGTTCGCGTTTTTGTTTAACATTATTTTTCGGTTTGATTGTCTGTCTGAAGGAATGTTCGCATTTGACGTCATTTTATAGTTATTTAACGATATTTAACATTTATTTTTTTCTTGCTGTATAAATATTTTATCTTTTGGTATACATATGAATCTACCTACATATGTATGTATGTATGTATGTATGTATGTATGTATGTATGTATGTATGTATGTATGTATGTATGTATGTATGTATGTATGTATGTATGTTTGCACGTAGTTATTTTGTGTCTGTATCTGTAACAAGTTAAATTTAATTCGCTTCAACAAAGTGACGCGAAAATTTTCGCAATAGAGTAAAATTGTTTTAAAGGAAAATGTTTTACTTTAATTTATTTATTTATTTTGGAATTGGGTCAGTTACTAAAGGTTTTCGTTTAAAAATAATTAAGATAATTTTAAAATAAGCAGGCATGTAAGAGACACGCAACATGTAAAAACAGTAAAGGGGCTTGCATACAGAATGGTCTCTACATTAAAGAGAAAAATGTTGTTCTAATAAAATGCTAATACAAAATTTGAAAAAATTTTAATAACTAGAAAATGTACCAAAATTGTTTTTAAACTTAAAATTTTTTAAAACATCTTGCAACTAACATTTCATACCAAATATTTCTGATGCACTAAAAAAATATTCTGAAAAAATCTTTCGTGCTTTCAACAGACGGACAGACGGACGGACGGACTAAGCTAGATCATCCTTAAATGAAACCAGGACTAAGAAAATATCTTCTTTATGGGATCTTAAATGAATATTTCCATGTGTTACAAAAGAAATGACAAAATGAATATACAGTCGAACTTCCCTATAGTGAATCTTCACGGGGGCAGACAATTATTTCACTATATAGAAATTTCATTATATAGAAATATTTTTTGTTTTTTTATTTATTTTAAATAATCAAGTATTTTTGTTTGACGGAACGTTTCATCTCCAAAAAAGTTCGTAGTACATCAAGTGAAGAGGAAACGTCTTCTAATGTAGGTGACGTTTTATCAATATTGCCATTACTTCACCACCCAGTTTCTCTTCATCGTCAGCTGATATAATCTGCTGTAATCCACGACTTTCTAAAACACTGCTTAGAATATCATCACCGGACGGAATATATATTTTTTCCTTGATGTCCCTTCTTCAACTTTATTAAATATTTACTAGTACCTTTTTTTAAGAGAAATACTACTCGGGTGCGTCATTTTCGCTCGGTGAACTCGGTCAACTGACGTTAAAAGGCAAATCATTAACTTTTTTATTTTTAGTTTCATATTTTGGGAATCCCAAAAATATTACTTATTTTCTTTATAAATATGTAGTGTAAAATAAAGCTGCTATAAATTGTTCATTATATGGAGACAAAAACACACGTAAAATGTATTTTTGTTTCAAAAAATTTGTTCATAGCAAATAAAGATTCACTGCATGGAATTTCATTATACGGAGATTGAAATACATTGAAAGTGGAACGAAAAAGTTGTGTTCTTGATTTCAGTTCATAATAGGGAGAACTTCATTATATAGAAGTTCACTATAAGGAAGTTCGACTGTACCATCGCACCATTTTTTTTTGGTGGTGGGTATAAAAATGCAACAACATGTTGAAATTATTAAAATTCACCACAAAACTGGTAAAACTAATTCATTTTTAGATGTACGCGAAGCCTTACCTCGGCTAACTATTTTAAAATAGAAAGAAAATTTTGAGCATTTAGGACTAGTTAGTCAAGTAAAGAGCAAAATGTATTGCAGAAGAACCACTTAGATATTATTGTTGTATTCCATAGTGTTGAGGAAATTTTAGGTGTGCCCATTTCGCATGGATCTTTGGAATTAAACAAAGACGACATTACTGTGTCTTAAATCTTTTAAGGTTAGCACAAGAATTCAAGCCTACCGACCATCAACAAAGTTGGGCCGCTGCTAATTTCATCGAAAAATCTTATGGAGTAATGAGGTTTATTCTTTCTTCGTGGGCTACGTAAACAAGTAGAATTGTCTCAATTACAGAAATTTTTTTAGGGTTCCGACAAGAGACATAAAACCTTTCCATCCTCATCATGTGACTATTTGGTGCAGGTTTTAATCTATCGAAGTCACTAAAAACTATTTTTTTTTAAGGAGTCTGGAGCGACTGTTGCGGTGAATTAATTACGCTTTCGATTTATGGTTAAAGATTTGTTATGACTGGAATTCAAAATAAGTATGAGTGGATTTGTAGAACGTTTCTAACACAATGACACTACGTCCAACACTACTAACGATACAATTGCTTGATTAATTTTCTGATCGTATGATTTCTCTAAGAGGCGATCATAACTCGCCACCGATTTTCTGCAATTAAACCCATATACACCATACTCTCTTTGGGGCAACATAAAAAACATGCTCCATACCATTTGTGGACAATCGATTTAAGACCTCAAAGATAAAATTCATGAATGTTTTGGAAACGTACAGCCGCAAATGTGCAGAAAAATTATAAAAAATTCCATGAAAGAAATATGATCTTACAAGCGCAGCTGTGGCGGCCATTTGTCTGTTATTGTTTTAGCTTATTAATGGCACAACTTTCCTTTTATAATTAAAAAAATATTCCTTAATTTCGTTTAAAAAAATGTCTTTATATTTAACAAAAAGAAACCTTTTATTGGAAGACCTTTAATTATACCGCCAACCTTAAGTTTGCAGTGTCGATTTCTACCACAGAATTGGGGATGTTTTTCAAGGGTGCCAAGGTTGACTATTCAGTAGTTTGGGGGCTGCGTGTTCGACTCCCGCCAGAGACTCTGGACTGGTCTGCTTCTCTTTCTCTTCTAACTATTTCTATTCTTCTCTCTATTAAGGCGTTACAATGGACCGTAATGGTCTCCGGGTGAGGATGTAAGGGTAGCCTTACCTACCTACCTACCTACCTACCTACCTACCTACCTACCTTGGAACTGTTACACTAAAACGGTCCATGGTTTTCGCTTTGTTCTTCGACTTATTAACATAGTTGCTGTATTAAACATATATTGATATTATTTTAAAATAGGTTAAATGAGAATAAATTTTGTCTCTTTTTTTTAAGTTCCCTTCGTATGAAAGAAAATTTCTAAAAAAAAAGGGAATATTTTATAAATTATTATTAATCAAGCTTGGAATATTTTAAAAACTCCAGTCTGACAGTTGTTAAATGGGCTTTTGTCCTAACGGTATTTTTTTTAATAAATTTAAGCCAAAGTGTTTGCTGCAGCATTAATAAGATAAAATTTAAGGAATGTTGTTGTTGTTTGTTTTTAGTTCTTTTCTCTTTTTGTTGTTTGTGAATGTAATTTTGTTAACCTAGAAACTTGAAATTTATTACAGATGATATGAGTTAAGTGACAAGGGTCTTAATACTTCTTTGTTAATACTCAGGCATTTAGCTTCTAGAAACAGCAGACACCTATAAATTAGTGTAAAGTCTAAGAACTTTTACTTTTGCTTCTAAAGCTGTTTTATTAATTAAAATAAATTTAACTTTACTAACAGAGTAGCCACTTTTATGTGGGTTATCCATGAATAAAGAAATTATAAAGAAATACATAAATATATATTGAAAAATATTTTATAAATAACAAAAGAAAATTGTCACAATTGTGACTAAAATTTAGAAATAAAATTCTAAGTTTTTTTTTTTAAACAAAGTGTTCTCAACTCAAGTACTGTAACGAACAACGATTCCTGAAAACTTTCTCTGATTAACAACAATAACTGAATATTTAATTGTCAACTTGTCAACTGCAAATGCGTAGTTTTCTTAAGAAAACCCCTCGAATGGCATTATTCATTTAGAATATCTATCTCAATTAGCTACCGAACAATATAAAAATGCATTAGAAATTTGTATAACAATTATTTTAGGAATTAAAATAAATCAGCATTTGACTTAAATAATTCAAAATTCTGGAAATAGTTCGTTTGAATCACCCATATTCTTTGTTGTTTTTTCTTATCGATTTTCCTACACATTCATTCCGTTCTATAATAAATTAACTTGTACTATTCTTCATGTTGTGCATTTATTGTTGGGTTGAGTGTTTTTGTTTTATTTTATTGCTTTTTTTTTATTATTATTCAAAAGTTAAATTATCGTTCAACACGTAATTTCCATGTATGCAATTTTCACTAACATTGGCCCACTTCTGGCCAAAAACCGTAGAGGGGTTGCAAATCATGCCAACACACTACACTACTACCACTGCTGCTAAACTTAGGCAAATGTGAGTGTAAATAAATAATTTCACTTTTTTAGTTATCTAAACCTATAATTTAAATAAAGTAAATACATTTACGTTACAGTTTAAAGCGAACTGACTTTTAAAGGTATAAAAGAGAGAATAAAACTAAGAGCGCCAACGTATGTAGGTTACATGTCTATTTATTTCATTTTGCAATGATTAAATAAAATAAATAAAAAAGAAATTAATAAAATATAAATGGAAAATTTATAAAAAAAAAATAAACAACAACACCTTAACACTGGTATCCAATTTCTACCTAGAAAATTTCTGTTAAAGAATGTTTATAAGAACAAAAAACAACAACAACTTGTAACCTTTAAAAGTTTTTAAAAAAATACACATTTAAGCGTTTAAGAAAATACCAATAAAAAACATAATTAGATAAAAAAGAAATGAACACAAATAAAAATTTAAAGAAAAACAAAAGTATTGAACTTAAATGACAAAAAGCAAATTTGAAAGGGTTTAAATGTGGTCAATAAATTAAGAAGTATATAAATAAATAAATAAAAAATATTGATAATTAATGTCTACAACATTTTTCATTGAAATTGAGAAAATTCCAATTGAAATTGAGAATTTCAATTTGAAATTGAGAAAATTTCAAATGAAAATGAGAATTTCAAATTGAAATTGAGAAAGTTCCAAATTAAATTAAGAATTTTTAATTTAAATTGAGAAGTTTCCAAATGAAATTGAGAAAAATATATGTGTGCATACATAAGTACATATATATTTAAAAATCAATAAAGTTTTTTTTTTAATTTTAAATATATACGTACATTGTGTTATTCTAATGGACAGTCGTAGAGGTTCGTTTAGAGCTGACAGCGCAAATGTGTTGGTCTTGATAGGTGGGAAGAGCTAGGGATTGGGTTATCGGAGCTTGTATTGGTTTGTGACAATGCTGCCTGCCACAATCGCCTACAACTTATTTTTGAAAACACTCCAGCCACACTTTTACGATTGAACCCCTACTTACCAATGCTTAACCCAATTGAAAGTATTTGGTCTAAAATCAAGAGTAATGTTTAAGCAAAGATGAATGTAACG
The DNA here is from genome assembly GCA_941918925.1 of Phyto melanocephala. Lineage (NCBI taxonomy): Eukaryota > Metazoa > Arthropoda > Insecta > Diptera > Rhinophoridae > Phyto > Phyto melanocephala. The sequence goes on along the minus strand of OW799235.1, from coordinate 93,058,393 downwards.
AACGTATGTCCCCCAAATGTAGGAGAGCAGAGGCCTGCCTTTTTAGAAAAGGTCATTAATGCTTTTGTCTTTAAATTCAACTAAACCAAAAGCCAAATTAGTCAACTGCATTCATGTCAGTTATTGCGTTATTGCGTAATTGTGCCGCCAAACGTATATAAACTGTAAAAATTTCATATTTATATATAAATTTAATTATAATCTTTTTTTACAATATTTTTTAATTTTTTCTCTAAATATAATATTTTATATATTCAAACCGGTTAACCGGTTTTTTTCTCAATTTTCAAATTAGCAACCGGTTTTTTTTTAATTTAAATTTCAAACTATTTGAAAACCGGTTTCTTAAAAAAGTCGAATAATCGATCACCCTAGTGGTGACATTATTGTATTTAATGTACGATATTTTGAGTTTCCATGACAATACATTTTTATAGTTATTAATCTGGGCACTATCATGCCTATGCACAAAAATTCTCCTTTAAATATATATAATTGTTTTACTTGATTATTAAAAGGGTAACAGTGCCACTTTCATACACAAAAATATTCCTCTAATTAATATTGTTTAATATGATGAGAATTGTTAGCAGTGCCACGCCCATACACAAATATTATTTTTCCAACCACTTTACTAAACGAATTTTTGATGAAAGTTTGAGCACACATTGAGTTCCAGTTTATGAACAAAATAATAATAAAAATAAATTTTAAGATCCTAATTTCTTATATAAGAGAAATTTCACAAATAAATCATAAAAACTTTGAAATTTTTAAAAATATATTAAGAAATTCAAGCCAAACCTTTTCCATGTTGCAACAAAAATAAAAAATTAAAAAAAAAATATGTAAAAATAAACATGACTTTAAAATCTATTAACAAGGTTATATACCAGTAAAAACGGATTAGTTTTAATATTTCCAAAAATAATAACAACAATAATCATAAAAATTAAAAAAAAAAACATAAACACACACGAATACAAAAGAAAAATCGAATAAGTATGTACTTAAAGCAACACATGAGATAATAAAATGCAATCAAATGAAAGTACGTCGAATTTTTTTTATGATACTCAAAAGAAAAAACAACAATAAAAATTAAGCGAAAATGTTAAAACATTAAATAGAAATATTGAAATTTATTTTCTATTATAAATAAACACACACATTAAACGGAAAAGTATTACAAATCTTTAGCTCTATTTCCCAACAAAACCGTATAAAAGTGTTTAATTAATGAGTGTGAATGTTGCTGAGTGATGATGATGATGGTAGCATACATACAAGCATATGTACATTCATATGCTGCCAAAAATATCATCAACATCATTATCAAATATCTAGGTGACATCCTAGCCATAGATCGAGCACAATCATAATTTTGTTTTTTTTTTACCAATTTGTTACAATTTTACACACTTTTTAGAGAGTTGAAGACGAACGCTTATTTTGTATGACTAATTTTAAATTTTTTTTAAGAAAATGTGCGTGTGTGTGTGTGTGTTTCTAGATTTTCTGTTACATGTACTAGATTTCAGTTGCCGTTTCCTCAGCCGCCACTCATTCATCAAATCAGTCACAACATTAGTTGTAGGCTTTTTAAAATTTATTCAAAATTTTTTCGATTACACACATTTTCTTTTAGATGGGGTCTAGTGTTAATTTTAAATATATTTTTAATAGATTTAAGGTAATAAATTTTTGTAAATAAAATATTTTAAACATTCTTCGAAAGTTTCTTATAACTTCTGTCGGGCAACCTACAGACCAACTAAGAATAAAAAATTTTTTTAAAATTTACAATAAAATAAAAAACTCAATAAAAAAAATGTATTAAATGTTTTTAATTATAGAATATTTTTTTTAAATATTTTTTATTAAAATTTTCCAAAAAAAACTATTTTATACGCTCCGCCTCCATAGCGAGAAAATCGGTCAAGGCCTATTTTAAAATATTTATGTACATTAATATCAAAGACTTTACAAAATTTCCTTCATTTGCTTTTATTTCAAAAAAACTCATTTGACCGGGTAAACGACCCAATTAATTGAAGAACCAAAGATCAAAAAGAGAAACGAAAACACATAAAAATATGAATGTTTTTATATGTAAAAAGAAATTAAAACATAAACATTTACGACCAATCTAATCAAATTAGATTCTTTTACATACATTTTGATTTAATAATCTATGTTTTATTAGTCATAAATAATTTTTTTTTTATTTTATTTAATTTAATTTATTTTTTTTTAAGACTTTTTCAAGAATAAAAATATGTGCCACAAGCCAAACTACCTGTTTAGCTGTTTAATACAAAATGGGCCAATTCAAAGTGGTTGCATATCAGTCATATTTGTACTATTTCATATTATTTTATGCATGCATAAAATTTTTGTTAGTAATTTCCATATAAAAAAAATAATATGACTTTACACATTTGTTTCCTATGTATAAGAAATTGTTTATGTTATACTTTTAACCATACTGTCTCTCAGAGAGAATTTCTTCGCTTCTCACCTCTCAGAGAGAATATTTTCTATTTTGTGTACATACAATTTTTAACAGCGTCATCTCTTTGTCTTCTTTCTTGTATTAAATACATAATTTGTTAACAAAAGGTGTTCAAAGTCACTAGTCATATTAATATGAATTATATGACATAGTACAATATGAGAGTCTGCTTTGAATTGGCCCATTAATAAAAAAATTAGTGAATTCTTAAAGTGTGCTAACTGTCGTATTGTAGTATTGTCATATTTTTTTTTAAATTTCAAAATAATTGAAAGTCTTTACAACGATCTATATAATACTTTTTATTCATTTTGATATTTTGGGATATTATGAAAATACGACATGATAGAATTTCTTGTGAATTCACCTATTGAGTAGTTTTCATTGTGAACAAATTCCATTTATTCGGTATGGGTATTTGGGTTGATAGATGAAACTATTTATAATAAAATTGCTGATGTGGTTAGGGACACACATATTTTTTTAGTTTACTTTAATCAATTTTTCTAGCCGAAAATTTGATTTTTGTTGCACAAAAAAAATGAAGCAAAATTATTTCTCTTTTAATTTTTGTTTTATTAACTTGCGGAAAAAATTTCTCAATGTAAAACAGGTGTTAGTTTTTTACTTTATAATAATTGTTGGAATAAATATTGCGGCAAATATTTATCTACTAGGGTGATCGATTATTCGACTTTTTTAAGAAACCGGTTTTCAAATAGTTTGAAATTTAGAATTTAAAAAAAAACCGGTTGCTATTTTGAAAATTTAAAAAAACCGGTTAACCGGTTCGAATATATAAAATATAATATTTAAAGAAAAAATTAAAAAATATTGTAAAAAACATTATTATAAAAATTATATCCAAATATAAAAATTTTTACAGTTTATATACGTTTATATACGTTTGGCTGCACAATAACGCAATAACTGACATGAGTGCAGTTGACTAATTTGGTTATAATTAGTTGAATTTAAGGACAAAAGGTACTCTTTACTAGTTTAATCAATAAATACAATAAATTAATACATAAATAAATAAGACTCTTTTTAAGGCTGTCATAAAATTTTGTATCTTCTTCTGTACATTTTTTAAATGTTAAATATATCTTTTAAACTAATATGCACTAACATATTTTGTTTGAAATCATTTCAGTAATTTGAAATACATTTTAAAGGCTAGGGAGAAAATCTTTAAAATTTCATTTTAAAAATTCTTTCTTATACCCCTGACAGACATACAAATATAGGCATAAACTAGCTTGTTCGATGTTTTAATTGAAATTTAAGTTGACAGACACTCAATGCCATTAACTAAAATTAGGATCTGGAAAGAGAGATTATTGGTTCTTCTTTATTGTAATTACATTTTTCACTTAAAAGTGATCGATCAGCTTAGTTTATGCTTCAATTACCTTTAACTTTTAACGTTAGGTTTATATCGTATAAAAAAATAATATTTAATCTTAATTATTTTTCCTATTTTGCATTTGTTTTTTAAACAACAAATAAATTTCTTACAATAATATGGAAGAATAATTAAAAGTTTTTATTTTCTGATTTCTGGAAACTTTTCGCGTACTAAATATACTATGGTACGATTGGTTACAAAGTTATGAAAATAAACTTAAAAATATAAAAAACCCGGCTTTTTTCGGATAAAAAAAAACCGGTGTATTCGATATTCGAAAAATCAACATTTAGAAAAAACCGCCAGCAAAAACAGGAAAAAACCGGGTTTTCCACCGGTTGTAAAACCGAGTTAATTACCCTATTATCTGCCCAACAAAAAAAAAAAAAAGAAAAAAAAATCTATGACAAAAAGGGATTTGGCGTGACTGGTGACGAAGTGTTTGAATTTAGGTGAAAGCACTAATGATTTAAACATTAGCGTGTCATTGAAGATCATATGCTTACATGAGTATATGTATTAATGAATTGCACTGCATTCTAATAAATGCATAGAGCTCATGCATATAATATATTATGGTGAAAAAAAAATAATATTGTTTGTTTACACGAATTGTTTAAGATATTTTGCATGCTGTTGCACTCATTTTTTTGCACATCATTTATGACAAGTTATTTTTGCATTTAGGGAGTCATTTGGAATAATTGATTTGAAACTATTGATTTAGAAGTCTTGAAAATGGAATTCACTTTTCACTTCTTCCAATTTTTTGTTTTTGCTGGGTAAGGTCAAAATTTTAAGCAATTTTTCTCTTCTCCCGTAAACTAATAAATAACACAATAACACAAATACTGGAATATGCAACGGCGAATTGATAAAACAAAGCAATTTTTTAGGGGATGTTTTCTGTAACGGCCAATCCGTATATCAGGGTCGAAAAAGTTGTTATGATATGTTTAATTTAATAAAATCGAATTAAGAATAGGATATATATCTGTAAAACACATTATAAATTGTGCAAAAGCATAAAATATACATAAATTTAATACATTTGTTATCAAAAAAGTACAATCAAGTTAATTGCTTAATAACAAAACCAAAATCACATTTTCCATCCCTGCATTTATAAATGAAATCAAGGCGAATTCAACAAATTTTAGTAAAATAATTCCCAATCAACTGGACTGGTAATTTCACCGTATGGATTCGTCCTGAAATAACTTAAATAACAAAAATGTATCACAATTGTATCATAGCATACCTGTCAAACTTGTGTATATTTTTAAAATAATGGAAAATCGACTAAATTGAAAATACGAAACTTGATTTCATCGTAAGGTCTGTAGTCATAGTATATTTAGTATAAAAACATGTCATTGCTCAGTGGAAAAGCTTAAGTATAAATACGTTTCTCTCAACTTTAAGTCACTATTCAAAAAATGATTAGTGCAACGCAAAGAACACTAAGGCACCGTTATCAAAGAACGTCAAAAAATGTCAATAAAGCGCCGATCAGCTCAATTGGACATCGTAGAAGAGTTATTCCGGCTTATTTTGCAGCTAAAGTTGGAACTTTAACTTTAACTTTAATTAAGCGCTAAAAATTCAGAAAAAAAAAGTTATCTTTTCTTACAAGGCCCATTTTTAGCTTAGGCTTACGTTAACAAGCATAATTACTATTGTTTTATAATTTGGCCAATTTTTTAAGTTACTGCTTATTTTACAATTGTTATAATTAAAATGAACAAAATTTACAAATTATGGTGGCATCAAAAAAATTTTGTTTTTCTTAAAATGACAAAGTATACACCGTTAACGAAAAGGATCTTTGGTATAGAACGATATGTTAACTGGCCATTTCTGACATCAGTACATCCGCAATTTGATTGCAACAAATCGACGCTATGTGCCATACAAGCGATGCAACACTCGAAGTTATGAAGAAAGTAAAAAACATATACTTTTAAGGGCACTAAGTGCTAGGGTGATCGACTCGGTTTTAAAACCGGTTGAAAACTCGGTTTTTTACTGTTTCAGCTGGCGGTTTTTTTCAAATGTTAATTTTTGGAATGTCGAATACACCGGGTTTTTTACTCACAGAATTCGGTTTTTTTTTAATTTTTAGTTGTATGTTCATTTATCTTTGTAACCAAACGTACCATACAATATTTATTACTCAAAAAATTTCCAAAAATCAAAAAATTTACTAAATACTTTTCCATAATATTGTAAGAAATTTATTTGTTGTTTCAAAAACAAATGTAAAATGAGAAATATAATTTGGTTAAATTTTATTTGTTTTAAATGGAGATCAGGTATTTTATACGTTGTTGCGCTTATAATTTGCTGTGATAATCAGCTGTTCAGTACTTATGGTTCTTTGCAATACTTTTTGATCTCATTTTCGAATTTCATAATAGTTTGCTTCTACGAAATCTAGCTTTACTAATAATTTTGATAACATATGACTTGTATACTAAAATAGTTTGGCACACAAAGGGTCATTATTACAACTCGCCTACAAAGTTAATGTTAGTAAAAGGTAAATTTACCTACAGTGAGCAGTGAAGTGATTTTTTAATATTTTTCATTATTACAACCTTCTTGTAACAAAGTTTTTTTTTTTATTTTAAATAATGGCATTTTATAATAATTCCATTGAATGTGTGTTAACTTAAAATGCAATTAAACCATAAACCAAACTAGTTTATACCTATGTATGTATCTCTGTCACGGGTATAAGAAAGAATTATATTTTATGTACTCGACCGGTGAACCGGTTTTTTCTAAATTTTCAAAAAGGCAACCGGTTTTTTCTTTAATTCTGAATTTCAAACTATTTGAAAACTGGTTACTTAAAAATGTCGAATAATCGATCACCCTACTAGATACACATCAAGCATACCAAGCATGCATTGTGGTTGGCTTCATCAAAATATGATTGATGGAAAAACAAAAACACATAAGAATTTTGATTAAGTCTAGTGCCCTTTTAAGAGCTCGTGGCCAACAATCGAGACTTTATTATTGGTATACTACCGCACATAACGCAGAGTTTTTGAAAATTGTATCGACTGCAAAAAGCACTGCCATTTAAAGGGAAGCGATCATTTGGATGATGAAGTATTTTATAAATAATAGCTAAGATATAGCATCAAAATAAATCCAGCATCAAGTTGATTATATAACATTGTAGTTTTTTTTTATTGTTTCGGCGGCTATGTAACTAAAACTCAATAATTTTCACAACATTTTTTCCAAATAAGAGTTTATAAATAAAAAGTGTAAGAAATCAAGGTGAAAAACCTTCATCTGGTACGCTTGATTCGTCAGCTGATTATTTTTTTCAACACTTATTTTAAATTTCAGCTGTCAAAATGCATAAATAAAAAAACAATTTTCTTCCTTTTTTATTCAAATGCCAAACTTCATATATAAAAAACATAAACAACAAAATTCTCTCCGAACTGCAACTACCTGATGAATAAATATGCCTTGGTATGTGCGTAAGCGACGAAAGGAAAGAATAATATCAAAGATTGTTTTAATAAGGGCAAATAGCTGTCATAAGATCTCTACCCCAGCAAAATTTGATAATATTAATAAGCTTAGTCAAAACTTGATTTAATCACTTCTAATCGCAGATAAAAGACTAATCGAATTTTGCACTACAAGAAATATAGCCATTGGTAGTACCATTATTTGACACCGGATAAGTAACATGGCTGTTCAACAGCAAACTAAATTAATTATATCACAATCCTTGAGAGTGAGTTTTTTTAAATAAACAACCTTTTCACACAACTATTTAATTGCAGCAAAAGAACGTTTGACTTAATAATGCAAGTGGCGTCAATAAGACAGAAAAGAATGGCTCTGATCAATTCCGATAACAACATAGTGACATGCGGGGTAGATAAATACTCCGATGTAAAGTCCAAGTAAAAGAAGACATAAAAATACTTAGAAATTGAACTAAAGATTTTCTTTTTTTTTTTTTTTGTTAAAATTCATTATTACAAAAAAAAGTTCTATTAAATGTTTTACTTTAAAAATGAAAATATTTATCTCAAAACCTTGAACTTGTGGCCGAACTAAATATTTCTTAAATGCAAATTCATATTTTTTTTTTTATTAAAATTCAAAGAAAATATTTCACTTTTCTCCTTTTTGGTAACAATTTAAAAGAATATAGAAAAAAATCTATTTAGAAAAAATATTTATAAAAACTCACCATTAATTTTAGTTCTTTTCTTCTCCGTTTTAGTTACCAACAAGATATGTTCACTTTAAATAAACTTTTCACTTTACACAAAAGAAAAAAAACTTTTACTTCGCACTGTAAATAACTCAAGACTTTTATAAAGAGCTTGACTTTTTTGATTGCTTTTAATTTGCCATATTCTATTAACAATTATTTCTATTTTTTCTCCTCAATATTGTTATTTATTTATTTTTTTTCTTATTATTATATGAACATAAGTATTGTTGTTTTGGGTTTAGCCCACACAATAGTTCTAGTGGGTTTAACACTCTGGAATTTTATTTAATGTTCACACAAATGGCAACAAAAAAGACAAAACGAAACAAAAAATACGCACACAAGAACAAAATAAAACAGCTGTCAAAAATAAAAACTAATTTTATTCAAATTATGTAAAGCGTTTTTTTTTAATTAATAAAATTGTTTAGATGTCTAAAGATAAAAAAATTTTTAAAGAATTTATGTATAAATGTGTGTGTGGTGGTAGGTGGGTGAATGTTTGCAATTTAAAATGCACTTGACAAAAGCAGCAGCAAAACAATAGACGAAGAAAATAAGCTTGAAAAAGGTGGTGTTTTTAAGACAAATAACAAACTTAAATGGTTTCTTTGACAACTTGTTATTGTTGTTTTCGATTTTTCTTTTTATCACTGTATGGTTTGTTGTTTCCTTTTGCAAACATTACACTCAAAGAAATAATTATCGAATTTCCACAAACTCTTTGTGCATTGAGAGATAATTTACAATTGTTTTGTATAGAAAAACATCAAAACTATTAACTGCTTGTTATATCGGTATGAAGTAAAAAAAAATTGGGTTTATCGAACGAGGAAAAATAAGTCTTTAATTCTGGGTTCTGGGGATGTTGTGATTTCACTAGTATCAAGAGACCATAACACTGCATTCACCAGTAAAAATGGTCGAGTTTCACGCAGCAATAATTTTATAATGGCAACACGTTTATATGCGCTTAACAAGAAAAAAACTTTACCTTGATGCAGTGTAGAGTAGTGAAATAATTTAATGAAAAATTAAACAATTACTAGTTCATCCATCCTTTCCTTACTACGAATCAGCTTTAAAAGCGAGAAAATTAGAAACAATCTATGAGTTACATTTACAATAGGCTTTAAAAAAACATGAATTTGTTGCTTAAAAAAATATGTTTCAAAGCGAAACTCGCCATACAATTTTCAGCTAGCTTGTAAGTGAAACTTTAACATATCTCCCATACACAAACATGCTTCGTCTGCAGCACTACTTTATATTGCGTCAAAAGTGTTATTCTTGCAATAGAAATTTCATTGCCACAAAAGAAAAAATCGATAGCAAGATCTAAATTATTCTATTGGCGAAAAACTCAATGCCACAACAGATTTGTTTTCTGTGCGTATGTAAAAATTTAAACTTAAATGCGGCATGTTTCAAGTACTCTACAAAGTGGTTCAAAAATTAGTTATTAATAATAGTCCTTAAATGAAAAAAAGATCTACACGATGTAAGTTTGCTTGTGTGGTAAAGAATTTGTTGGAAAATAAAACGATGATCGTTTGTACCCGTACACAACAAGATGGGAAAAATCTGCTAGATTTACGCGAAAAATTTAAAAAACTTTTCAACAACAGAATTATGCTGTTGATAGACGGTACCAGGAAAACTAGAATATAAAACAAGTAACAGTGCTATATTCGGCCGTGCCGAATCGTATATACCCTTCACAACGTGTAGTCATGCAATAACAATTCCCTCATATAAAATTCATCTCATATAAAATACGTACATGTAAAAAACATGCCAAAAAAATAAAAAAAATAAAATATATTAAAAATAAAAAAAAAAAATAATAAAAAAAATTAAAAAAAAAATTAAGAAAAAAATTTAAAAAAAAACTTATAAAAAAATTTTTTTAAAAAAAGATATATAAAAAAAAATTAATAAAATTAAATAAAATAAAATGAATTTTTTTTGGCTCAGCTGGAATTCAATGCCACGTTTACTTTAACCAGTATATATGAATGTTGTTGTTGTAATTGTGAAAAAAAACGAGGTGGTCGTGGTTTTTTGCTCATATCTCAGAAAGTTATGGAGCGATTGTGCTGAATGTCAATAGCGATTCATTCCTGGATATTTACAAGAGATTCATACCACATTAAGATCTGAGGAACATATAGTTGCTTCTAAAAGTTGATTTCAACCAACACACGGACAGACGGTCAGGGCTTAATCGACTCCTCTATTCATAAGCTTTCAGAAAATATATACTTTATGGGGTCGGAAATGAAAATTGTAGAAATTACAAACGGAATGACAAAGCTATATATACCCTTGTGTACCACAGGTGAGGGGTATAAAGATATTTACTGATCAAGCATTTAGACTCATAATTCGCGTTATTTAATGAACCTATATCGATTAACAAGTTTTGGTAAAATTCATTTTCTGTAATACAATTAGCTACTTAATTCACAAGGGTGTCCTAAGTGTGTTATTGATATAAAGTCATAATTACCCAAAAACTTTAAAGTAATTAAAAAGTTTTGTATTGTTTTTTGTACAATTTTTAGTTCTTTTTAAAATTTTTAAAAATTCTGATTTTATGATAATACGATACTTAGGACACCCTTGTGAATTAGCCAAATTGTTTTACTTTGAAAACTGTAAACTTTTTGTAAAAAGCGCACTCCCACATTATTTCGCAACAATTGGACTTTAAGTTTAAAATCAGAAAAAGAGAGACTTTATATTGCAAGACCACTATTAACTGGCGTTGTCAAAGTGTTGGCAGTTTCTTTTAATTTTTTTATTTGACAAATTCTCTTTTTATAAGCATTTGCTGTATTCACAAAAAGTCCTAAGTGTCGTAAAGTCATATAAAATTTCCCATAAACTTTAAAATAAATGAGAAGTATTGTATTGTTTATGGTTAAAATGTTAAACCTGTTTAAAATTTAAAAAAAATATGATCTTGTGACAATACGACACTTAGGACACCCTATAAATTCACCAATTGTTTTATACACTTTTTATTTGTAGAAAATATCTACCATTTCTCCATTCAGGGGTTTTTCCAAAAATGTTTTTCTCTTTCCCTCTGCATAGTATTTTAAATTTTAGCACAAGTGCTAAAGTATTCCAAAAAGCAATATTAAATTTGTCACTCCTTTAAAAGTTTTTAACAGTTAAATAATTTAAAAAGTTTTCAAAACACTTGTGGCAATTTTCGTTACCTAAACAACTATTATTAACAATCATCATCTTTGTATGTGGATGTTTTTGCAATTTTACCACAATTATGCATGCAGGCATATGTACAATTAAATACAACACTGACTTCAATGTCAACTGACTTTGACATATATTATTTAAATGCAAACAGTTACACAAACCACCAAACTAAAATGCAAATGCAAATAAAAATAGCAGTTTTAACAAACACCATTGCATAATAATAAGAGAAGGCAACAACAACAACAATATATATGTAAGCGATATCTTCTTTACATTGCTCTAATATTTACTGTCATCGTATTAGAGTTGCCAACTTCTTCGTAGAAATAAAATTGTCAAAAGTTCAAATATTTGAAAAATTAAAAAAGTATACCTTGTTGTTTTTATGTATCAAAAAAATTTTACATTTCAATAAAAGTGTTTCAAAATCATCAAAATTTTAAAAATTTTTATAAAATTTAACATTTATTGAAAATCTTCTCAAAACAATTAAATTAAAACTAATAATTACACTTGCTTTTGTTGTTGTAGTTTAAAAAAAATTTTGGTTTTGCAATTTACATATTTCATATTTTGGATAGAAGCCAGAGGTGTATGTAATTTTTGCTTCACAAATAACTTAGTCATTTACACGCTAATCATGAGGATTTTTAATAGCGAAACTCTCAAGAGTATGACCGACATTTTTTGTGTTACAAATATAACTTATTTTTTTAAAAATATATTTGACTATATCTTTAAGGATATTAAGGACAGATTGGCAAAAATATTTTTTCAAAGGACCTGGGGCCGAATAATTTTACTCGAACGATCGAGTTCGCTGTGCTTTTGGTATAGAGATTCTAATAAGAATTTTACAATTACGATCACGTTCGAATGCCGTAATTCGGCCCCTGTTCTTCATATGCTGTATAAACATGTATAAAATGTAAAGAAAAAATTTACACGAGAGCTGATCTAAATAGATTTTTGTGTAAAAAATTAGGTTTAAAATTAATTAAAAAATAGAAGTATGTACTAGTAAATTTTTTTCTTTTATCTAAACAATTTTTTGGAAAATGTTGTTACTTTTCAACACAACCAGTTTAAAGACAATAACTGACCATAATATAGTGCAACTGTGAGCAAAACTTATTTAGGAAATCGATCATTTTAAGTTTTATTTAAAAATTTCTTTTTTTCCAAAAATTTTTTCGCCGATATTTTTGTCAGTTTTTGACCCATTGCAGCAACATTTCCCGTACATGTTGCCAAAGTTACATAATTTCTATACACATAACAAACGTTGCAATAAGTTTCATAGGAGCTGCCAAATCTGATTTTGGGTTAAAAACAGAAACAATCGTATATTTCGTAATATACCCACATAAATGGTTTTCAATAGCAAATTTCTCGAAATTATATCAGATTAACTGACCATATAAGAGGGTAAAGTATATGTAGGGGCTTCAAAAAGTTGACACACGGACAGACGGACTTTGCTAATTAATTTTATCTTTTATCTATAGGAATAAAAGTATTTATACTTTATACTGTAGAAATTACAAACAGAATGACTAACCTTATACCTTTTTATACTCGCGTGAAAAGAGTACAAAAATATTGGATAATAAACTTGAAATGGAACAGATATAAGCAATTTTAAATCAGGGGCCGAATTACGGCATTCGATCACAATCGAAATTTTCCTTGAGCGATCGAGTTGGCTGTGCTTTTGGTATAGAGATTCTAATAAAAATTTTACAATTTCGATCGCGTTCGAATGCCGTAATTCGGTCCCAGTTTTACAAGGAAGGATACAATGTTTTAAAAACTTAACAAAAAGGTCTGGGAAATATTTAAAGAAACATTTAGAATTGTTCACAAACTATAAATCTGTGGCTTGGAGCTAAAAGGGACAATGTCAAAATATTTACTTTTGAGAAAATTTGAATTGAACTTTAACTCTTTTAGGTGCTTTTATAGTTGCATTGGCCAGCATTTTATTTGTGAAGCTGTACTGGGTTAAGTATGACTTTAGCTCTTTTACCATAATGAAATAGAGCAAGAAAAAAAATCAAATGCAATGATTAACTCAAAAGAGCAAAAAAGTGACATTGGCCCTTTTAGCTCCAAGCCACAGAAATTAAGAAAATAATATTTTAGGCAAACAATTTTTTGAAAATTTTTCTCTTAATAAAATATAAAAAAACACTCAAAAATATTTTTGCAGAGAATATATCCTTATATTGAGAATTTTGCAAAAAAATATTATTTAACTAAAAGTTTTTCGGCAACACTATGCTAAACGCTGATGATATTTGGAGGTACTTAATTTATATTTTTGTTGCTACTTTTTTACTTCATTCATAGTTATTTTTTTTTTTGCATTTGCAATTATAAAATTATCTTTTTCTGATAGTTATTAAAAAAAATGTTGTGGCTTTTGGTTTGTATTTAAGAGAAAAGTAAATTATAGAGTTTATTCAACCAGCAAAGAAATAATTAAATAATTAATATTATGCAAATTTAACTTTAACCTAAAATTATTTTTAATTGCAACTACCCATCCCACACACACGCACACATACTTATAAACATAATTTGAAATAAAGTTTAGGAATTGTTAACAAAATTAAAGTTGCAGCTTTAAAATTAAACTCTATGAAATTTGTTTTAATCAAAATTAAGTCATTAAACTATTAACGTTGATTGTAATCATATACTTATATTGTCTAAAAGACTAGTACAAAAAACAGCAAAGAATAATAATAACTTTAAACACATTAAGCTGGAGCAACTAAATTTAGATTTAAAACCGTATCTTTGTATAGCAAAATCATTTTTTTATTTAATCACTATGTTCTCACTGTTTTTTTTTTGTTTAAATTTTTGTTACCAAAAAAATCACTAATTGTTTTGCATATTTTTTTTTTATTTGACTTTATAAAACAATTTACTTTTGTTAATAATCTTTCTTTTTTTATTGCTTAAAATACAATGTTTTGCTTATGTATTTAGTAGGTACTATTGTTGTTGTCAAGTTTCCGGCTTAACTACTTTAGTTTTGTTGGCTTTCTTCTTCTTCTTCTACCAGCGAACCAAACACAACACTACAAATTTATTCCGTTAATAACTTCTTTTCTTACTTGTTTTTATTTAGTTTTTTCTTAACAATTTATTTCTTCTTTCAATTCACACACAATTATTTTTTAATCACAACCACGACAAGATTTGTTTATTAACAACCGCGTCAACGTCTGTTTTAACCAAAAATCACTCAATAACTAAACTTTTGTTGTGGATGTCATTCGTCTACAACCCAACAAATACAAATACTCATTCGTATCCAAACAACAAAATGTGTAAATAAAAGTATCATTCACTTGTTTAGGGCAGTGATTCTCAATGCAGGTTATAGGCCCCAAATAATGATATTTTAAAATTTTGTTTTCCAAAAAATTATTTGCCAAAAGTTTAGTTTATCGATAATTTTATTTTTACTTTAACAAATTATATTTATAATTTTAAATGAGAGTATATGGACATGAAGAAAAATATCATTTGATATGAATAAAAGTTTGTTAAATAAATGCTATACTTCCCATTTTCTTATTTCATTAAATTGTAACATAAAAAGTAGTTTTAAATCTTATATGAGTATACTGATAAATGATCAAATCATATCTACATGCCAATCAACGAATATCGGAATAATTTTTCAGTATTTCTAAATGCTATAATAACATTTGGTAAATTACATATATGAAGTTAAGCCGAAATAATTAGCTTACAATTGAAATTTAAAACCAAATTTTTAAAAATTTTCCTTCGTTTTTATTTAATAATATTATATGATAAATTTTTCATTTTTTGTGTGTTAAAGTCAATCATATCTATCTATATCTTTACATATTCCTATTTTGTGCTGTGGTAAAAATCTGAACTTTTAAACATTTTAAAGATTATTTTGTAACAAACTACACCTCTATAATCACCCATACAAACATTTTATTTTTTAATTTTTTTAACTATAATTATTTGTTCTTTTTCATACTGCTGTCAAATTTTCTATCAGAAATACTAACTGATTTTCCCACACTACTGTCTACTAAAAAAAAAATACCAAACTTTACACCTTCAAAATACTTAATAACGATATTTCAAAATTATTTCAATATAAACAAATTGCCATAAAGTTGCCATAAATGTATTTTTCTTAAATTATTTTATAATAATTTATAAATATTATACATTCGTATCATTCTGAATTGGTTTTTCAATAAATTCTTTATATTAAAAAATTACCAAAACTTTTGGTCTCAAAACAAAATTATTATTAGCCAAAAATTATATTTAGCCAATTTCTTATTAAGAATTATAAGTAAAAGGTGATAGTTTTTTTAAGCTTAAGGTCTTTTCAATAATAAAATTTTTTTTTGTATATTTTATATTATTTGATCAATATAGGGTTTTTAATTTGTTAATCAAACTTTAAATTTAAAAAACTAAATACTAAATACTTAACAAACAAAAAAAGAAAACAGAAAACAAATATATCATAAAAACTCGAATCCTGATGATGTTACACAAAGAGGTAGCAAAATATTAATAATAATTATTAGTGAATTTAAAAAATAATTGTTTGTTTAAAGAAATTTCTTTAAAAAGTTACGTATTTAGAATTTTGTTTAAATTTTTGTTTTAAGAAAATCTGTGATAAAATTCTACCAAAAAATTTAATTGTTACCTAATTAAATGATTTTAATTGTACTTTTATTAATAATATGTAACAGCATCTCATTTGAAGAATATATATCGTTAAATTATTTTCTTTATAAAGATGTTTCAAGTATTTTCTATAAGTACAATAGAAGCTGTTGTTTTTTTTTCAATACAAAGTTACAAACAAAAAAAAAAATAATTACTAATTTTAATTAAAAAATCTCTCCTTTAGGCAATTTTCTAAAAAAATTATATAAATTTTCAAATTACATATTTTTAATCAATTGTTTGGGAATCTCTGCTTTAGATTGTTGTTGGCAAAAGCCCCCCTTTTTATTACCTGACTTCTTTTATTAATTGTATTTGTTGTAGCCAGTGGTTTTTCATTATGTTTTGTTGTGCTGCTTTTTCTTGTTTATTTTTTGCAATTTTGTCTTTCCTTTCTTATCTTTTCTTGTACTTTCTTATAGTTTTTGGATTCACTTCTTTCCATGTATTTGTGTGGTTGAGGAGAACTCTGTTATTGTGAACGTGTGCTCATTTAAATGTTGTTGGAAGTCATTCAAGTCAGAGGTAAAATACGTGAGCACAGTGGGATCAAAAGACAAAATTGTAAAACAAAGAAACTAAATCAAATTTAGCATATTTTCCCTATCAATACCATTTTCTGGAAATAAGTATTAAACTAATTTTTCTTTAAATGTTTAATTTATCTATATACGATGAAGTTTTTTATTAACATATTAATAAATAATAATTAAAGACCAAGCTGTAAATACCAGACAACATATATCATTTTTTAACATAAGGAAAATTTAATCAAAACTTCTCAAAAACAAATCTGAGGAGTCACCAGAATGGTCTAGTTACGTCCATGGCCACAGGCAAAATACAAATCCAGCTACTATGCATGATGGACCATTTGGGTATACCAAAAGCTTTTAAATATTGCTTTAGCTGGTAATTTTGAGAGATTGCGTCACCCTTTTCCGCATTGTCTGCCAATAGAATTTTTTTAACAGGTGAAGCATTATTAGCCTCTCGCAAAAAGTGTCCGAGCAATCATCATATACAACGATAAACTATCGGCTCTATGCGTTCGGCTCTAAATAGAAAACGCGGTATTTAGTGGATACTATCTAAACAACTAAAGGACTTGGAATATAACGGTTACTTTCATCTTCTTAGCCACGTCCGAAAATATCTACAGAAATTTATTGATGACATTAGGTCCGAGTCGCATGCAGTTGGGCTGGAAGTCAAATTTTCTAAAACTAAGAGATTGCCTGGTAGAATTAGCCTCTATTCTATACTACACATAAATGAGAACAAAGAACTCCTTAAGTGTGTATGCACATTCAACTATCTGGGCAGTGCTGACAAAGACAAAGTTGCATTCGGTATGATGCGATCTATCTAAAAATCTCGGCAAATGTCAACAACCACTTTTCCACGTATTTACAATTGAAAAGTGAAGTCTATCCTTTTTTACGGCTACAAAACCTGGAAGCGCACAAGTATAATCAACGCCTACAGAAATTTACAAACAAATGCTTGTGGCAAATGGTGTTCGAATCGCATACGGAACGTTGATTAAGCTAATATGCATCTGTGCAGGTAAGTCTGAAAAAGTCATGGTAAATAGTGGTAACTATTTCGGTGAAATCCACAAGGAAGAAACCGGCGTATTGTGGCACCCGCTGAAACGTGGAGAAGGTCTATTGATCCGGAGCAGCAAGCCGAAAACTACTCAAGAAACGACGCCATCAAAACAATATGAAATATGCTCCACTGGGAATTAAGGATAAAAGAAGAAGATTAAATTCCACTCAATTTAAGAAAAATTATGCTTTTTGTTGTAAAAAGAAACATTTCGAAAGTTTAAGTCAGAAAAAATTGAAAACATTCGTAATGAACTAAAATGTTGTTCTTATAACCAAAGTGATAACTTTGAGTAAAAATTGAACATGCATTTTGTAATATAAACAAAACCAAATTACACGAGTTCTACTCAAAGCGGATTCTAAAAAAGTAATCGAAAACGTCTCACATATAAGTTGACATATTATTAATAGTTGACTTGGCAAGTTTTCTGTTAGTACCACTGTAACTTTAGTCCTAGTCAAACGTAAAATGGCATAAACATAACGACTGCAGTGACTATGACAACATTAAATTAAAAAAGGGGTACTTTAACACAAACAGAGTATGAAGGCAACAACCAACAAAAAACAACTACAGAATACACAAAGCAAAAAAATATTAAGTAAAAAAGTGTTGCAAGTGGTAGTTTGAAACAAAAAATTATTATAAAAGTCCGTTGCTAATTTCCTGATTACCCTTATAGTTACTTAAGGCCATGACTGACTATCCTACAAAGTCGTGCGATTATGTCAAATAAAAATCTGATAGTTTTCTGTCCTACATGAAAAAATCGCAACAAAATGTGTTATTGGATGCCACACTGTCATACTTGCTTAGAAAAAGCAACTCTGATCGTACAGACTCTATTATTTTATGAAAATTTTCAAAAGATTATCAAATCGGACACACATGTCAAAAAATCTGTCACACATGTGCACTTTGTGTCCACACTATCACACTTTCTGAACACACATACAATTTTTGACATATCGAACGACTAAATCTGATAGTCAGTCATGGCCTTTATAGTAGTATCATTTCAAACACCATTTTATTTGAAATCAATGTTGGCGACCTTTATAAAATGACGGATGATAAATTCACATATGGGTCAAACCGAGACTTAGCTTCCTAAAGAAAATAACTCATTTATGGGTCAATTATAGTAATTATGGTTTTGTTCCCGTTAGCCCAAACAATTTAGTATCACAAGAGAGGGTTTGATCTGTAAAATACAGTAAACTAGGAAGCAGTATATAATCCAATATTGACTCTTAAACAATATACATACCTTCACACCATTTTTTTCACACAGTTTTTTGGCACATTTTTTACAACAAAATTTAACAAATACTGCAAGCAGAAAGTCAGTTAAAATTAATGCAAACCTTTTTAAAAAATGCAGGATTTTTATATCGAATCCTATCTTTAAAGGATAACACACATATTGGTTTTCGATTACTTTGATGCTTTTCAATAAGATGTTACAGCGAGCTCTTATATAACATTAATGCAATTTAACTATACGAAAGTATGTATCAATTTATGTTAACATTTTCCAAATAGCTCTTAAGGTTTGTTGACACAGGCGCCTGTTTTATTACACTGGATCAAAAAAAAACACTAAATTGAAAATAGTATTTTAATGTTCTTTAAACAAAAATTGTTTTTGTTTAAAAAAATTTAATAATTCCTTAAAAGATATTATCATAAAAATAAAGTAAAGTAAAATATACCCTAAATAAATACCAATGACCAATAATTTCACCTCCATTAAATCAAAAAGTAATAAAAATGTATACTATTCCTTCATATGATATTTTATTATGTTGCTGGTTTTGAAAGATATGAAAAAAGCCAACAACAATGAAATTTAATATGTTACGTACGGTATTAAAACTGAGACGAAAAGGTAATCAAACATCATTACTGTCTTTTAAATTAATGAAAGATAATACTAGAGGAAAAAAATTAAACAACCAATTGTAGAAAAAGAGTGGACTTTACAATAATAGATTTTTTCAAACTAAAGCTAAGGTTATTCACATTCAGTTTAAATATTCTCGAAAACTTCAAATAGAATTTATCGAATATTACCTTAAATTAAGAACAAATTGTTAGTCGATAAATACTCGAACATCTTTTAAAAATAAGTAGAAGAACAGATATCACAATTGTTTGATTGACTTTTTTTCTCCAACTATTTTCTACATTCTTTGCGATATTACAACCACTAAAAATTTTCATGAGTGTGTTTATCAGCGAATAAATACCGGTCTGAAATTTACACAAAAACAAAAGAATACACACAATAATGACAGAAGCAATCACAGGGCAAAGATAAACAAACATATGATTGAAAACACTTCACGAGAGACACTCACATATGTGGAACGTATTTCTTTATAAGAGAAGTATTTTCTTATTTAAGAAAAACACAAGCAATGCGAAAAAGTTTTCATAGCAATGACTTGTTGTTGCTAAACTTTTAGGACAAACTTATTTTGCTAGTGATAGTTTTTAAGTTTAAAACTTAAAATAATATTGCATCTGGCTGTAATTGGTAATCATTTACATACAAACATACATATGTATGTACATACATACATATATGCCCCCTGATCTAAAAATAACAACAAGCACTAGCACGGAAATATAATCGAACGTTTACACAAATGTGGCGAGAACGTGTGGCACAGGTAATAAGTTTGCGCGAGTGTATGTTAATGTAATGATAGAAAAATAAACAATGGATGATTACTTTAGTGATGCCAGACGTTAGGCAAATGAAGAAAAGAGTTAATGAAGAATTTTTGATAACCTTTCATTAATTTTTTATGCGTATACATTTTTGGCGTATTCCTGAAGACCTCAGACTTTTTATATCCCCAGAGAAAATAATTCAAAGGTGTTATATTGCAAGATCTTAGTGACCAATTTACCGTAGTCAAACGTGAAATATTTAGTACTCACCAAGACTATTTCTCAACAAGTCCATTATTTCACAGGATGTTTTTTGAAACCCGAGCTCACGGAGACCATGCTCTTGGTGCGACAACAATTACCATTGTCGGTATCATTTTAATTTTTCCAATTTTTTAATAGATATGAACCAATGATTTAACCAGTTAATAAACTACACCACACCGTTTTTAATGGATTAAAAGGTAGCTTTTGGTAAGATTATGCTACTATGCTCATCATCCCAGATACAAAATTTAGATTATTAACATATTCAGATATACACAGAAATGTGCTTCATCACTTAACAAAATTTCTTGATTTTTAAGTCGTACAGAACGCTGTTTTTCGTAATATAGATGATTGATTTGGAGACCCTGTTCTGATGTGAGTCTTTCCATTATGACTTCTCAACAAAAATGTCAAAGCTGTTTGATACGAAAAAAGCCTATTGGAAATCAAACCTAAAGGTAGGATCACACGATTGCCGTAATGCACCAATTTCCAACATTTTTTGTATCCCAATTGTGTGATTGCACAATAAATTGGTTCAAGTGACAATCGCGGATAATATTGTGCTTGTTTTAACCAATCAAATGCAACTCTGGTGGGGCTACAGTGTGACCACTAAATAAAAATGTCAAAAGTGTGCCAATATTTATTGTGTTCTTTAGCGGCAATCAAAGTTTACAATACGCGCCACCTTTTTTTTTTATTTTGCGTTCTTCAATTATTTGTGGTTTGTGATTAAAAAGTTTTTCTTTGCATGATTATACTTTTTAATTACATAAATTTAAGCCAGTTAAGCTTTGCGTACACCCAGCATATCTATTTTTCCTTATTAAGTGTGCACATTTCTTTTTGTAGGTATATTTCTACAAAACCATAAATACATTTTTTTATACCAAATAAACACACAATATACACAGAAGATGCAATTTTCTTTCTTTTCAAAAAAAAAACAGACACAACAAAATAAGCTAGCGTTGCTACAAGCAGGAACAATCGTGTGACGGGAATGCGGCGATTTTTGTCACTTTAGCATTTTACGCCATCTTGCAACAATCAAATTTGTATAAAGTGAGGCAATCGTGTGATTAGTATTTGACTGGAACAATCTCATTATTGTGCGCCAACTAAGCACAATAAAACTTGTGTCAGATTGGTGCATTTGCGGCAATTGTGTGATCCAACCTTAACGTTGAATCACCAATATAGACTTATAATAAAATTGAAAAAAAAAACTGTGCCTGTACAAAACAGATATTTTTAGAATTTTTGTCTGTCTACGTGTCTTCCTGAAATCGAATGGCCCAAAAACTACTACATGGACTTTAATAATATTTGATATGGAATTATCTTGATCCCTGGTTTAGCATATAGGACAGATTTAAACGCAAGGCAATAACGTTTCTTCAACAGAAAAAGAAATGTAAATATTTTAAGTAGTGCTAAAAGGTTCGTAAGAAAAAAATTCAAAACAGAAGAGAAAATATATAAGAAATTGAGCTAGCAAGAAAATACTGTTAGTATGCTAAAACATGAATAATACCGGAATTTATATTAAAATGAAAACAATCTTAATTGGGCTCACGGCTTTACTCACATTTTTATATCCTGAAGAAGTGCACCAAAGGTGCACGAAATATTGATAAATAAAAATATTTAATAAAACGAAAAAAAGAGTTTTTTATTGACCTTGAGCCCAATAAAGAATACAATTGTAAATACCATATTAAGGTCGAAGAAAATATAAACAAATTAAATGAACTACCTAGGCCTAGTCTTAAACAAAATTTTGACAGAAAACTATCAAAGAAAATGCATATTAATTGTTTTTTTTTTTTTTTTTGAGAAAATGTTTGAATAATTTAATACAAAATTTTCAATCAATTTTTAATTTAAACCAGATTTTTAATAAAATTCCTATGGATTGTACATTTTCTAAAATTTATTAAAAAGCTTATCAGAAAAATTACTTAATTTGATACATTTGCTAATTATAGAAGAAATTATAGAACAATCTTTATTAGATATAATATCTTTTTTAATAATGTTAAGATTTAATAAATTTTATTAATATTTATTTTAAAAATGATATATTATTAATTACTGACGTTGTTGGCACTTTATATTAAGTTAAAATTTTATAAATTTCTCGAAATTGAATTTCTAAAATCCGATAATTTTTTTGTAACTTGCAATGAAATTCTCATATGGCAACCTCATTCGTTGATTACCTCTTAATACATAAACGGTAAGATGGTGAACAATAACAACAAAATGCATGCAATTTATTGAACATACATTTACTAATATTCTTTGCAAACGAAAGTTTTTTTTTACATAAAATGCAGTGTAAGTATGCGTGAAGCTAGTGAGAGTGCTTAAAAATAGAAACAACAATAACAAAACAAGAGTACAAGTAATTTTTAATAGACTGAAACAAAACCAGTTCAGATGCGTTGCCAAAACAAGTAAATAAAAGATATTGAAAACACACAAACAAATACATAAACTACTCAAGTCCAGTCTAAAAGAGAACATTCTTTGAAGATGTGATTGGTACAAACTCTTCATGGAATCTTAATACCAGCTTTATGAATTTTCCCATTTTTCCATAAGACTACAATTACTGATTGACGCATTAAAGCCAATGGGTTTGTGCTTTACTAATAAAATAATTGCATTGATTATAAAAGTAGCAACAACAGCTGTAATACCAGAACAGTAGCAGGGAAAAAATAACAATTTAAAAACTTGTCCCTAACGTCCTTGCATTAAAACTAAATGCAACTTGCCGCCAGCCAAGATATTATTTATGCAGAATTTACACATTTTATATGGCAGGCGGACAGATAGATAAACTTAGTAACATCGAAGACAGTGATTTCAAAGCTATTTTGTAAAATCGCAGTAAATTATGCCTAAATGTAAACAAGTTTTTAAGAAAGACATTACCGTTACTTGACTATTATGGGGGAAGGGGAAAGTCCACCAGAATTAAAAAAAAACGTGTTATTGAACAGATAAAATAACTCAGTTTAAGATATGAAAAACGAAAAAAGTTTTAAGTAAGTTTTTGCCACCAATATAGGATGATAACCTTAATTTCTCCTTATAAACCTACTTACAAGAGACATGATTTACGTACATCGAATTTCTACTTGAATTCGTTTAAAAACGATTATTTATATAAAATTCCATTTAAATTTATAAAATACTAGCCAAACCCGGCGCGCGTTGCTACGCCCCTTACAAATCAAAATGCATTCTGAATTTTAATGGAATAACAAGTGCAAAAACCTAATATTATAATTTTTTTTATGGGCGTGGCACTGCCCACTTTTCTTATCACAAAATTGTTAAGTCATAACAGCTCAATATGTGTGCAAAGTTTCAGAAGAATCGGTCCAGTGCAAGTACCTCAAAATTATAATATTTTTTTTTTATGGGCGTGGCCCTGCCCACTTCTTTAATCACGAAATTATAAAGTCATGACAGCTCAATATGTATGCAAAGTTTCAGAAAAATCGGTGAAGTGCAAGTACCTCAAAATTATAATTTTTTTATGGGCGTGGCCCCGCCCACTTTTCCTTGCACGAAATTATTTAGTCATGACAGTTCAATATGTGCGCAAAGTTTCAGAAAAATCGGTTAAGTGCAAGTAGCTAAAACTAATAACTAATTTTGTATGGGCGTGGCCCCGCCCACTTTTCTGATCACGAAATTATTTAGTCATGACAGCTCAATATGTGTGCAAAGTTTTAGAAAAATCGGTCCAGTGAAAGTACCTCAAAATTAAAACTTTTTTAGGGGCGTGGCCCCGCCCACTTTTCTTATTACGAAATTATTTAGTCATGACAGCTCGATATGTGTGCAAAGTTTCAGAAAAATCGGTCAAGTGCAAGTAGCTAAAACTGATAACTATTTTTTATGGGCGTGGCCCCGCCCACATTTTGCCACCCGTAAACACTCCCTGGTATGTGTCCAACAACTTGCCAAAGTTTGAGTCCGATCGGTTTTACAGTTTCGGAGTCTATAGCTAACACACACACACACACACACACAGAGTTTCACTTTTATATATATAGATTGTTTATAGAGTGATAAATTACCTAAAATTATTTCCAAGTACAAAATTTACAATAAATGCTAAATTCGGGACTTATTAAATTCTCTGTTAAATAATTTCATTTTCAAATCAAAAATGTATTAAAAAATAAAACCAAAAAAAATACCTTGAAAAATGTTAAGAATCACTGATCTAGTCCACCAGACCTTAACCGTGCAAAATTAGTTGTTCCTTTCATCCACTTACTTTTTCATTTTTCTCTTTCTCTATATAATTTTGCTTGTGTATTTAAAGACAAGAATAAGGGAATTTTAAAGCGTGAAGTTAAAACACTCAAGGTGGAATTCCAATTTTTTACATTAAAATCAAATTGATTTTAATAGAGTTGCAACTTGCAACTGCAGTTGTGCTGCTACATTTGTTTTACTATTGGAGTAGAGCAACAAATAACTTCAAATACTTGTCATCATCGTTGTGTTCGTTCGTACTCATCCTGGTGAGTGTCTATGAATTGCAAGCAATTGTTGTGGCTTAATGAAAAATTGCCAGGAATGCAACAAATATAAATTAAATACTATTTATGGTGGCATACAGCAAATAACTTAATAATAAAGTTTATTATTAATGTTGGTCGGTTTTAGCTTTGGTTGTCTGCTGTGCCTCTTGCCTCTTTTTATTCGTCTGTGTTTTTGTGGTTCTGGTTTGGTCACAAAAACGAATTTCAAGGAAATATGTATCGTTAACTAAAGAGTATGATTTCTTAGTGGGCGAAAAATTTAAATATTTTTTATAGTTTAATTTCTATTAACATCATTAGTAATCTTAATAGGAGTATAAATGTTGTAATGTTTAATTATTTTTAGTAATTTGTACAAGCTACGTTCACACTAAACAAATACTTGGCCAAAAAAACGTAACGATAATAATGGCAATTATTCTATGTTATGCGTTTTTTTCCTACACCAGATACATATAGTCAAATTATAAAAAAAAGTTTTGAAATTTGTTAATTAGAACTAGTAGAACCAGGTCCACTTTGTTGGCCTCAACAAAGTTTTTGCATTAAATTCTTTAGAAAATAGATTAAAGTAGTTTCTGACATCATTTGTAGGATATTCAATAATTGTCAAAATCATTTCATTCGTACATATGAGGATATTATTCCCCCTTCTTCGATCCTTGCCATTTATGGTCCTAAATAGGAAACTGTTATCAAAAATAGCTCGTACAAAATTTATACCAAATAGAGTTTTCTAGAAAATAGTTCAATGGATTTTCCAGTATGACTCTCCTGCTCTATGCCCTATCGATTTTTCGCCCGAAAAAGTAAGCTGATATCGAAGCCAATAGAACTTATAGCGTACAACAGTTATAGGTTTGCAGGTATGTCATCTATCTATCTATATATATAAAAGTGAAACTCTGTGTGTGTGTGTTAGCTATGGACTCCGAAACTATAAAACCGATCGGACTCAAACTTTGGCAAGTTGTTGAACACATACGAAGGAGTGTTTGTGGCTGGAAAAAAGTGGGCGGGGCCACGCCCAAAAAAATTAGTTATCATTTTTAGCTACTTGCACTTGACCGATTTTACTGAAACTTTGCACACATATTGAGCTGTCATGACTTTATAATTTCGTGATAAGAAAAGTGGGCGGGGCTACGCCCATAAAAAAGTAATAATTTTGAGGTACTTGCACTGTACTGATTATTCCGAAACTTTGCACACATATTGAGCTGTCATGACTTTATAATTTCGTGATTATAAAAGTGGGCAGGGCCACGCCCAAAAAAAAAGTTATAATTTTGAGGTACTTGCTCTGGACCGATTTTTGTGAAACTTTGCACACATATTAAGTTGTCATGACTATACAATTCTTGATTAGAAAAGTGGGCACTGCCACGCCTATTAAAAAAAATTTCAAATTTTTAGCTTTTTGCACTTGATATTAAATTAAAATTCAGAATGCATTTTTATTCATTAAGGGGCGTAGCAACGCGCGCCCGGTATTTCTAGTTATTTATATTTTCTATTTGTGGAAGGTACCACGCTCCCTCATAATCTAACTGTTAGAATGAATTGTAAAATTTTTTTAAATCTCTAAAACCAGGATTAAAATCTCTAACATTTATTATTCCTGAAATAAATCATATATTGCTATTTTTATATGGGGGGTATCAATATTAGCTTCGCTCGTTTTAACTTTTGGTTGGAATAAGACAAATAAAATAACAGTGAACTACACAAGGTTTTCAGATTACACATGTAATAGATTTATAAAAATCTCATAATATCTACTCTTTTTTTATTGAAGGTGCCACGCCCGTTGTTATTCTCCAGCTTATTTTAGGAAAGTTGTAATTATAATACCGCCACGAATGTTTAAGACTCAGGATCTCACAGTACTTTGGATATGTGGTAAAAACTGTTGACTTTGTATGGAACGTGGGAAAAAAATGCCCTTAGAAACCATTCTTGAGATTTAAAAATTATAACAAATAAATAAACAAATCGTTCTACCCGTTCTTGGACTTTAGATAAATAAAAAAAGTGGTTGTGGTCAATTTTTCTTTCCATAAAAGTATAAGTTTGACTGTAACAAAGATTAAAAATATTAGCGAGATCTTTGCTGCCGTTTTTAAGTGATGTGATTACAAACGAATGACATTTGATCTTTGTTTATATAGGCTGGTATGTACAGCGACCCATTCGACCGTTATCTAGTTTTCATTGAGATTTTAAAGCATAGGTTCTCATTTCACAAAACAATTGTTTATAAGCCCCACCAGGGTACACGTTGTTACGCGTTGCCAGCCCAGCTGACAATTTTTTTGTGTTCTGGAGAATGTCAAAATACATACTTAAAAAAATTATTTCAACTCCGGAAATTGTCAAACTTCATACATAAAAAAAAGAGAGACAAAAATTGCTCTCCTTTACGCTATCACCATATGTAATTACACCATGGCCCCACCACTTTAATTTTTATGCTCGATGAGACAGCGACGAGTGCAAATGCACTTGGCAAAATGAAAATTTTTCATTTTACCAAGTAATAAAAATTCAGTGTTTACTGCATTTTTGTTAGTTTTTGACACCCAAACAATTTCTTGTATTAAATTTTAATGGAAATCTTTACGCTTTTATTTTCTTTCAACTAAAAAAAATAGCAAATTCAGTTTGAATTGTATTATTATACATTTTTTAAAGACAACATTTTTTGAGACTAAATTTAAATAAAAAACTATGCGTTAGTTTTTTCGAAGCACTGTACTTTAAAATTCGCTCACCAACACGGCTACAAAACAGTTTTTTTAACTACTTTTAAGAGGATTCAAATTGTGCACACCTTCAGAAAAATTTATTTTAAATGATATATATTTTTATTAAAATGGGCTGTATCGACTTGCCTTTTAATATAGTATATGAATATGTCTTTATTATAGAAGAAATTAAAAAATATTTGTGATTACGTTTAATTCATTAAATATTTTCCTAATGATAGCATACCTTTAGAAATTTAACTAATAAGTTGTCATTTCCAAGGCATGTCGTATCTAAACGATTAATAAATTAAAAGCTAAGTAGTGATCTAGCAATACTACATACTGTCACAAATAATGTACAAAAAATATTTAAATAATACGAATTTTAGTGGGTGTCTTTTGAATGATATCAAAAGTTATTGTTGTTTTATTTTTGCCTTATGGTAGGAAATGCAGCAGTTTGCCAACTACATAATTTACGAATTAAATATTAAATAATTTTAATAAAACAAATATTCACTGGCCCTAAGCCAATTAATTTAGTGCAGATCACAGACTCTCTTCAAAATTATTATGAGAGAGGAAGAAACGTTACATTAATAATAGAATGTAATTTAATTTGGTTTTTGTGTTTTGAAATTTTTAAATAAATTTTCAATGCTTACAATAATGCTCGTACTGTTGGTGTTTAGTAAATAATAACATGGAATATTTTAAAAATATATTTCGGCCTATTAAACTTTATGCAAAAATAGGTGCAGTAAAAACAAAGGTAGTTCTTTAAAAATTATATATTCTTTCAGAATACGTTTTATTAAATTGTAATTTAATTAGTTTAATTTACATTGATTTTATCTACATTTTAATTCCTATTTGTATTTGTTTAATTTACTTTAGTTTAATTAAGATTTTATTGTACAACGTTGGTAACATTGAAATTATGAACAATTCAGACTTTGTAGCATACTTTCGGTATGTACATTAACATTTTGTTTTTTGCCGCGGCGTTATGCGTAATAATAAACCGTGTGCCAACTAACGAGCTGCTTACTTTTTTATGGGAAAGTTTCCATAAGGCAAATATATCAGATCGTTAGTTAGTCTACAATTTTTATTATTCATAATGCAGAAAAAATATCTATTTCGAGAATTAACATTGTTTGGAAAATTCTCGTTCCGGTATCACAGTATAAATATAAGGAAACTACAGCAAGTATTACTAGTTGTATAGAAGACGCACATATGTCAGTGAATATTAATTTAACATTTGTAATATTTGAATGTTTTAATATAAACTTTTAAAACATTAATTTGTACAGTGCTAATTATAATTTGCAATTAAAAGAATCCCAATTCATTTAAATAAAATAAACCAATGTTTATAAAATTAATATAAAATTTTATTATTTTTATTTTGGCTCTAGTTAATTTTCATACTAAATTTTTCATTTCAATATGAAGGATTAAATTTTTAATCTGTGCTAATGAAAGAATATACTGGAAAAGTAAGTTTTAATCCCGACACCAGCCGAGTGGAATTACAAAAAAAACAACAGTGATTTAGTGAAAACATTTAAGTTCATCAATAAAATGAAAATTAACAACAAAAAAATGTCAATAAATACAAGCTGAACCTGGACTTTGCAGGTACCCACAAGTTCTATTTGTTCCTTAAAAATGCTGGATCAGGAAAAGTTATCTCATTTTCAATGTAAATCCAATAAGCTTAGGGCATCAAATTAAATATATAACAACTAAGAGTGCTATATTCGTCCGTGCCGAATCTTATATACCCTTCACAACGTGTAGTCATGCAATAACAGTAGTTTGTATCACCATTCATCTCATATGAAATACGTACATACATATATAAAAAACATACATATATAAAAACATCCTATTGTAAAATTATAAATTTACGTATGTATGTTAAAAAAAAATAAAAAAAAAAATTAAAAAAAAAACTTTGAAAAAAATAATTAAAATATAAATAATGAATATAAAACAAAAAAAAATAAAAAATAATAAAAATATAAATAATATGTTAAATAAAAAATAAAAAAAAATTAAAAAGAATTATTTTTGGCTCAGCTGGGATTCGATGCCACGTTTACTCTAACCAATATACACGTTTGTATGTATGTATGTTGTTGTTGTAATGTTGTTTTTGTGAAAAATTGAAAAATGGCCTCAGGGCAATGTTAGGCCAAAAGGTTTCTGTGCCTTTTTAACGGCGAATTTGAAGAGTTCTCTTTACTGGTAAGGAAGGGCCTAAATTGTTGTAATGATTTTCTAACTGCGGCCTGCAACCACAGATAATATTTGTACAAAATGTCATGACCAGTAGATTTTGGGACATAGAAGATGAGAGCATGTTCTTCGCTACTACAGAACTTTTGCAGGCCGAATTTTAATTGAAGTTTAATTAAAAAGTGTTTTTTTTTCTTAAAACGTTAAAACGTTAGTAGCCATAATATCAAACCTTGATTGTAAAGGGATAATACTAAGGTATACCTCTAAATGATTTTTAAGAAGCGATAAACTTGCCTTATTTAAAACACCCACAGGTTTAAATATTTTTTTCCTAAGAAAAAACGAAAACAATTTTTTTCTCTTGTAAATATTTGCAATTTCAAGAGTTTTAATACAAAATTAAATACAATATAACTTTTCGCAATATTTACATAATATTGCGCGCTTTTGAAGCTTATATTAGTGGATGCGTTTTTTTTTAAATAAATATTTATTTTTCAACAAAGTTGTTAACGGCAGGTTTAAAAAAATATTGCACAATATTTAATGGTAGACTGAATTTAAACTGAAATTCCTTTTTGGTTGAACAAACAAAACATATTGCAAAAATTTACACTTTTTAACTTGTGTTTGAAACGAAAACTTACAAGTAATTATAAACGTTTCTGATATGACTAAGTACAACCAAAAGGTCATGGGTTAACCTAATTGCAATAATATATTGACACAACTTAAAAGAGAGAAATTTTGTTAAACAGTGTAATAAATACAAAATGAAAATAACTACATGATTTGGATTTTATTGTCTACATAACCTTCCAGTCGAAATACAAATTGGCATCAAATTATTTATATAATAATAGTATAGAAAATAATTCTAGGCGTTGTTCTTTATTTCTGCTAAAATACTTTACAAATTATTTATTATTTTTATTAAAATGAAGTTAAAGCTCCATTTTGTTAGAGAATTAACTTTCTTATTTGCTTTGTAATACATGATGACAAAAAAATATTCAACAAGAACAGTAAAACTTAAAGATTGATTACTTTAAGAAACAGACAAAAACACAATTTTTGTTAAAAAGAAAAGATTACTAAACTGTAGTGACCTTTGAATGTCACTTAACAGCAGTGTCGCACGCACCATTAGTCACTTGAATATAAATAAAAAAAATTCTGTATGATTCTGATACCATTAAACAGCAAAAACAACTAAAAAAAGAGTCAATTGTTTTGAACACGTACCGCGGCATCTTCATCAATATACAATTTAAGTATGTATGTATGTACGACACCATCGCAATAACCCACAGAGCCAAAAGGCAAAAGTTTGAAAAAGTTTTTTTATTTTGTAACCAAAATTAAACCTTTTAAAAACAGTTTTAGAATTAATGAATACCTTTTAAAAAAAAATCCGTTGAATGCTGAAGAGACATTATGAGTACTTTTTGCATTAAATCCAATGACGACTGAAGAAAATCGGCGAGTGTACTTACTTTTCCATTTATAATGTAAAATTGTTGTAAATGTTTTATAAAAAATAAATTTTAAAAACTTTTAACAAAATATTTACAGCTCTACGATGTACAACTCTTACGACAGCTCATGAATTAAGCAACTGTATTTTATCGTACAATAAATCGTAAAGTTTAATAAGCCTGTAGATCGTTGTAACAGTTCGTCTACTAACCAGGTCAGCTAACTTATTAACTCAATCAAAATTTACAACTAAAGGATTAGGGGCCTCATATGAGTCTACCGTCGTTATTCAATAAACATGTACGTACAATACAAAACAAAAGTGAACAGCTTAAAGATCGGGTTTATATTTATTCCCGTTGTCATCCTTTTTTTTATTTAGCATTAAAAATAAATTTCTTTGACTTTGAGCAACATATGATGTGCATCGTCGGCATACCAAATCTGTTATTTCCTATACCATCCCATTTGTACATTGTTGGACGATACGTGAATAAAATAAATCCTGCCCGCATTAAACACAATATCTCAGCTGTAGCTTACAGTGTGGGTGTAGAACAACCGATTTGACGCCGTGAGTAGTATTTGAGTATAAAATATTTTCACAAATCAGAAGTCAATTTAAAGGCTTGCTAAATACTGCTCGTTTGATTTCAGTCAGTCAGGCTCTGAAACAGTGAATATCCGTTGTTTTCGTGCAGAACTCTGTTCAGTGACGATAAACTTTTCTGACTTTATA
Source organism: Phyto melanocephala (assembly GCA_941918925.1). NCBI lineage: Eukaryota > Metazoa > Arthropoda > Insecta > Diptera > Rhinophoridae > Phyto > Phyto melanocephala. Next base: position 93,025,853 of record OW799235.1, on the reverse strand, counting down.
AATACGTAAACAAACAAAATTGGAATGATTAGAAACCGAAAGAGATCCTCAAAACATCATTAAATCTACGAAACTTATAAATTTGTGATATAATCATAAATCTGTAATTCTTCAAAGGTGAAGCCAGAGAGATCAGAACAATCAATGGCTACCAGGTCAAGCACTACCACTTAATGATAGCCGATTTTATATTACCTACAAATTTAAGCACGTGATGCTGGCGACATTTGGTTCTAACAACGTGATGCTAAAGAGTATTTAGAGCTCAAAATAATGGCCTTATTTAGAAATCATTTTGATTAAATGGCGATAAACATTAATACCAACTGTAATCCGATAATTTTAAAACTTTTTTTAACAGTGGACTTATTAAACAAAAATTATATGTTCTTGTACTTTTTAGGTCAAACTGTATTTATTTTATTTATTAATTAATTAATTTATTTTGTATCCCTATTAGGTGACACCAGTTTCTAAAAAACTTTCTATAAATTCAGATATTTTTATAAATTTCCTAGAAAAGCCCGGCGCGCGTTGCTACGCCGCTTAATGAATAAAAATCCATTCTAAATTAAAATTGAATATCAAGTGCAAAAAGCTAAAAATTATAACTTTTTTAATGGGCGTGACACTTCCCTCTTTTTTAATCACGAAATTGTATAATCATGAGAGCTCAATATGTGTGTGCAAAGTTTTTGAAAAATCAGTGAAGTTCAAGTAGCTGAAAATTACAGCTTTTTTTATGGGCGTGGCACTGCCCACTTTTATAATCACGAAAATGTAAAGTCCTGACAGCTCAATATGTGTGCAAAGTTTCAGAAAAATAGGTCCAGTGCAAGTACCTCAAAATTATAACTTTTTTATGGGCGTGGCCCCGCCCACTTTTTAATCACGAAATTATACAGTCATGAGAGTTCAATATGTGTGCAAAGTTTCAGAAAAATCGGTCAAGTGCAAGTAAACATGACAACTAATTTTTATGGGCGTGGCCCCGCCCACTTTTCACCATCCATAAACACCCCCCGTAATGTGTGCAACAGCTTGCCAAAGCTTGAGTCCGATCGGTTTTACAGTTTCGGAGTCTAAAGCTAACACACAGACAGAGTCTCACTTTTATATATATAGATTAATACATAAATTTATTTTTTCTGGCAATGGTTGTTGGGTTATCTCTCGCAGTATGTAAAAATTTATTGTATTTACATGTGTATGTATGTGTATGCATGCATATAACGAATGAATGAACGCGTAGACACACAAGTACTTTGTGTAATTCTTTGTTTAGTACAATAATTATTGTGCAAATATAACGAAAAAAAAAAAACAAATTAAATAACATAATCGCTTAAATAAATAAATTTGGGATTTTTATATGACAAACTAGAGTAAATTTGCGCGTAAGACTTAAGACCCAAAATTAGTTGCACATAAATACAAAGTGATTCACACAAAATCGAGAATAGTTTTACATGTTTCTTTTATATAAAAAAAAAATTTATTTGTTGAGTTACACTTCACCTCACTTTAAAAATGTTTCCATTCAAATTTTTAAAGCGAAGAAAACAATCTCTATGAATCAATTCTTAAAGTGACGGGAAGTGATTTACAAAATTTGTAAGTAGATTACTATAAAGCATACAGCTATTTGGCAAAAAAAAAAAAAAACTACTCTTTCTATAGAGTGATGCTAAGAGATAGATAACTCAAGTAATAAATATTTTTTATGAAATAAGAAACACCTTAATTTCAATCACTCTCTTATTTACATCAACAAGCTGACTTTAACACTTAAAATTTAAATTGACATTGAAAATTCATTATGCTCCCTATAAAAAGAATGTAACAACACTTCATAAATAAATTAAAACGTTTTCAATCATTGTGGCACTGCCCCCACAATTATTTTTCAGTACCGGTTTAATTCTTATGTATCTTAACTCTTGGCTAAGAAACAAAAATAACAAAAATTAAACAGAAATTAATAATAAAAAAAGATTGTGTAAGTTATTGTAATATTATTCTTAATAAAATTTATTACGAATGATAAAATATTTTGACAAATCATAATTATAATCAACCATCAACATCATGACAGTTATATTTAAAATTCTGTATGTGCAGCGCTTGACAGTGATTTCAGTTTAAAGAAAATTAAACAAAACAAGTAAGAGCGCTATATTCGGCCGTGCCGAATCTTATATACCCTTCACAACGTGAATTCATGCAATAACAGTGGTTTGTGTCACCATTCATCCCATATGAAATACGTACATACATATAAAAACATACATATATAAAAACGTCCCATAGTAAAATTATAAATTCACGTATGAATGTTAAAAAAAAAACAAAAAAAAAAAAAATTTAAAAAAAAAATTTAAAAAAAAAAAAAAAATTAAAGAAAAAAAAATTTTTTAAAAAAAAAATTTTTTAAAAAATTATTATGTATATAATATATACAAAACAAAAAAAAAATAAAAAAAAAATTAAAAAAAAAATTTAAAAAAAAAATAATAATAAAAATATAAATAATATATTAAATAAAAAATAAAAAAAAAAAATAAAAAAAAAAAATAAAAAAAAAAATTTTAAAAAAAATTTTTTTGGCTCAGCTGGGATTCGATGCCACGTTTTCTCTAACCAGTATACACGTTTGTATGTATGTATGTTGTTGTTGTAATGTTGCTTTTGTGAAAAAAAAATCGAGGTGGTCGTGGGTTTTTGCTCATATCTCAGTTGTTTATGTACCGATGTTTCTGATTTTCAATAGCGATCTACTCCCGAATATTTCTGATATTTTAATACCTCACCCGAGTCCAAGCGATGTCGGGGGGCTTCAAAAAGTTGATTTCAACATACACACGGACAGACGGTCAGACGGACAGACGGACAGACGGACAGACTGACAGCGCTTAATCGACTCCCCTATTCATAAGCTTTCAGAAAATATATACTTTATGGGGTCGGAAATCAAAATTGTAGAAATTTCACACGGAATGACAAACCTATATATACCCTTTTTCACTGTGTGAAGGGTATAAATAATGGGCATCCACAGCGAAGACAGTTTGTTGAATGGATTAGTTATTGAACATGATTAAAAGTTCAGTTAGTGGTTTTGTATAGTTTTACCTTACAGCTTTCAGTGTCGTAAAAATTTGTGTTTTTACCAGCTGACAGGTAAAAACGTAGTGTTGTCACTATTTTTCTTTTAACAATATGCCGCTTTATTACGTTCTTAACGTAAAAAACGATTTTCAGCCCACAGAAAGTTACGATATATATTTTATAAACAGTAACACGTTTGGTTTATGTAAGACCACGATACAAATCTACTAACTGATCCATAAGTCATAATTGTCACACTTGGAGTTAAGGGAACTTATACATATGCATCTGCAACAAGTAAAGTTTGATATGTAGGGATCATTAAATCATATCAATCTTAGATAATAAGGCTGATCAAACAGAGCTGAAGGCATAATTTAATCGTGACTCTTAGAAAACAAAAAAGCTGATCAAGCAGTGGTTGTTACTCGTGCTCCGACAAAGCACGTTAAACAATTTAATATTTTCTGGTTGCAATGTACTGCATTTGGGGAACAACCATCCGTGAATTAAAGACGAAAATTAAACGCTGTGTCAAAAATATTTTACTACTTTTATGCATATAAGAGATGAACATTTTTTTGGCACAAGGGCCCGTTTGCTCCATATGCAAATTTATGAGCAAATAAAAAATAACAATAAAATAAGAGTAATAGGTACGTTTGTTTACAAAAACTTTTACCTCTTTTTTACTGGATTGTTAATATTTTGCAATAAATTTTGTGTAAGTGAACTAAACCCAGTAAAGTTCAGTACAGGGTACACTTGACAAGGCAAAGAAACTGAACTGCTGATCGCTTTTACTCTCATGTGATAATGTCGAACTCTTGAAAAAAATATGAATTCGTTTTAAAATATTTTTTTTGTGAAGTTTAATTTTAATATAAAAAAAATTCACTCGAATTTGTCGAAATCTTAAAAAAAATATGATTTCTTTTTCAAATATTTTTTTTGTGAAGTTTGATTTTAATATAAAAAAAAATTCACTCGAATTTGCCACTGTGTATACCAGTTAAGTGTTAAATGGAATATATTAAAAGCTTTTGAATAAATTAACGCCAAGTCATATTCATACAAGCATACATATAAAACGACGAATTTCCACAATAAAGCAAATTTTCAGTAGCTGTTATACGTTAAGGCGAATTATGTATAACATAGATGGATAAGTTGTTGCGTTATGATTTAATAAAATTTTATTAAAAAGAGTGAAATCTATATTAAAGGGTATAAAAACAACAAATCTAATTAAGGTTATTATTAGAATTTTTATCATAAAAGTACAATTTAGTTAATTGTTCAATACCAAAACGAAAATCTCATTTTCCATCCCTGCATAAATAAATGAAATCAATGTAGACTTAACAAATTTTGATATTATGCTTCTCGATCAGCTATTGTGATGAGTTTTATTTGTATTCACAAGTTGGAAGGAACAAACGAACGAACATTATGATTTCTGACATTTCGTGTAAATATTAATTTTAATAAAAATAGTAAACCTATTTCAAAAAATACTATAAAAAAATTAAATAAAAACTATAATTAGTAAGTTTGTAGTAGACTAGATGAATCCGTTCCGCTTTACTGGCCTTAAACAAAGAATTCGCATAGATAAATTTTAAGCACACAAAGTTTTATTATTACAGATAGACCTTTCCATATATCTCATAAAATGTTTTTTTTTATCATATTGAAGGTGCCACGCCCATTATTCTTTCCAGTTCATTTTAAGCTCAACTATGCAAGTTCTTATAATAATTCCCTACAAAAATTTTTAAGACTAAAGAAGTTGTTGCAGTACTTTGGATATGCGGCAAAAACTGTTGCTTTTTTATGAGGGGTGGGTGCATTGCCGACTTCAAGTTTTAAAAAAAATAAATTTTTCGTAGTTCGATTTTTTTTTGTTTTTTAATTTTTATACATTTCTATGATTTTTTTGTATTTTAAGTAAATGCGACAAAAAGGATAATTCTTTTTATATCTAAAGCATATGTTGCATATAACAATTAAATCAAAAATTCTTAGTTTAAAAAATAATTAAAAATTAGCCATAAACAATATTTATTTTTTCTTTTAATATTTTTAAAAACATATATATAATATTTTCTGTTTCCTAAAAAAAAATATAATTCTATACTTATAACTTTTACTAAGCAAATAAATAAAATAAATTAATTAAATCTTAAAGCTAAATAAATCAAATTAAATAAAAACGTGCGTTCTCAGTAATCTCTACCATCAGAAGCTTTAAAATTTGATATAAAATTATATAAAACCTGCATTCGTAAAATCATTCGTTCTCGTGTTATACAGAGCCATAAGCAAGAGTCTTATAACAAACTTGATAAAATTGAATTTGTTGTTTTTAAGGAAAGGCACACAGTTATGACACCCACCTATTGTACAACAACTACTACTGCTCATTATAATTCTTCTGTTTTGTTTGTTTTATTATTTTTTTCCTTTAAAGTTAAAACTTAAGTTGCATACAAGATTACAAGTCAGTTGCAAGATTTGTTCGGAACTTGAGACAAAGTCGTTTGTCGACAGATAGAATCAGGCTTTAAATGGCAAAAAATTAAATGACTGAAGCACCGTAGTGGTGTTTATGACAAGTTTGCTGTAGACACTCTATATTATGTAATAATGTTGAGAAATTTGTATACACAAGATTTTAGATAAAACTGAAATTCACTTTTTATAAATTCTTAAAAAATTTTCTTTTGTAAAAATTTGTCGAAAAATTTCCAATTTTTATACAAATTGCGAGATAATTTTAGGAATATAAAAAATTACTGACATCATCATTTATCACTTTAATGAAAGTTGCTTTAACAATCGATTTATTAAAATATTGTTTAAGGATTGTTTTTTTTTTTAATATTTTAGATTAAAAACAAGTAAGAGCTGCTATATTCGGCCATGCCGAATCTTATATACCCTTCACAACGTGTAGTCATGCAATAACAGTAGTTTGTATCACCATTCCCCATATGAAATACGTACATTCATATAAAAAACATACATATATAAAAACATCCCATTGTAAAATTATAAATTTACGTATGTATGTTAAAAAAAAATAAAAAAAAAATTAAAAAAAAAAATTAAAAAAACAATTAAAAAAAAATTTAAAAAAAAATTTAAAAAAAAAATGTAAAAAAAAATTATTAAGACATAAATAATAAATATAAAACAAAAAAAAAAATAAAAAAAAAACTTAAAAAAAAATAATTAAAATATATATAATAACTATAAAAAAAAAAATAAAAATAAAAAAAAAAATTAAAAAAAATAATAAAAATATAAATAATATATTAAATAAAAAATAAAAAAAAATTTAAAAAAATAAAAAAATTTAAAAAAATAAAAAAATTTTTTTTGGCTCAGCTGGGATTCGATGCCACGTTTTCTCTAACCAGTATACACGTTTGTATGTATGTATGTTGTTGTTGTAATGTTGTTTTTGTGAAAAAAATCGAGGTGGTCGTGGGTTTTTGCTCATATCTCAGTTGTTTATGAACCGATGTTTCTGATTTTCAATACCGATCTACTTGTGAATATTTCTGATATTTTAATACTTCACCCGGGTCCATGCGATATCGGGGGGCTTCAAGAAGTTCAACATACACGCGGTCAGACTGACAGAGCTTAATCGACTCCCCTATTCATAAGCTTTCAGAAAATATATACTTTATGGGGTCGGAAATGAAAATTGTAGAAATTTCACACGGAATGACAAACCTATATATACCCTTTTTCACTGTGTGAAGGGTATAAAACAAGAAACAGTGTTATATTTGACCGTGCCGAACTTTATTATACCCTTCACAATCATGTATTTGGGTATAATGACCTCATCGAAGCTATTTTTGATTTTAGATTTCATGTTAAACGGCATTTTCCTTAATATTGCCGATGACTTTTTTGATTTTGAATTTGTTCATACTTAATTGTATTCTACTAATAAAGCTCTTTTATTTGATACCCATATTGATGGAATTAATAAAAATTTCATTCATATTGTATCAGACGCCATCTTGTATTTTACAATTTTTTAATAGTTTATTGTATTCCACCTTTCATTTGATAAAAATATTGGAGAAACCAAGGGGGTATGTTTTTAAATACCAGATATGACCTATAAGTTAATTTATTGACCGCCATTTTGTAGTAGTGGTCTTTTTTTATAGTGCATTATATTGCACTATACATGGTCTACATATGATATCCAAACTGACACTCTCGCTTGTATAAAAATTGGAAGAAATTGATTTCTGTTTTTTAATTTTAGATAAAAAACCAAAGCAGGTTCATTTTGGTGCTCATATCTCAGTCAGTTTCAAACCAATTTGTTAGTTTTCTCTGAAATAATATTTAAAATCTCGCCATATAATTTGTTTAGGAGATTGAAAGATTTCATATAAAAATTATAGAATTATTATTTGTTTTAATTATTAATTAATATCGTAATAATTTTTGCTTATAACTTTGCCGATTAGTGACCAATTTGTCACGAATATTTCTAGAGGCTATCATATCTATAATAAGTCGCAAACGTTTTTAATAACTTTCCTAGTGTCAAAAATGTTTAAGTTTTGTGGAAAAATGTGGGGAAAACAGAGGTAGTCGTGCTTATTAACTTATATCTCACAAAGTTATGCTTCGATTGTGATGATTCTAAATAGCGGTCTGCTTCCAAATATTTCTTACATTCTTGTGTCACACACGCATCAAAATTATGTCAGGGGGCTTCAAAAAGCCGACTTAAACATACACATCGAAACGCGGACATTGCTTAATCGACTGCCTTTATTGTAAGCATGTATGGTGTCGGAAATGAATATTGAATTGAATCAATTTCAAATTGAATGACACACTTTGTGAAGGGTATAAAAACACACCATCAAAAACATTTGTATAGACCTTTCCAATGGATGTTTTAGTTTGTAAATCAGTTACTTGGTTTTCGATTTTCAATTTAAAATTTAGTCATTTCGTTTTGTAAAAAAAACAAATTTGTATAGAAATATTAAATTGTGGTATTTAACTAATTTTCGGGAGAACATTTGTTTAGTAAGTATTTGAGGTTATGAAGAAATTGAAGTAATTTTCCATAAGACTAATCATTGAATTAAATAAATACCATGTGCTGAATTCATCTACAATACAGCAACCTGTAGCTTAGATACCAAGAGAAGCTTCTGTTATTCACTTCAGAAGTGATATTATTATGATATACACAACTACACTACACATTAGATTATTCTGTTGAGATGTTACAAACAACAGCATAAGCCCGATTTACCTATGGTTGTGTAGAGTAAAAAACATTATAATTGTGTGTGGGGTGACTCATTTGTGTGATTTTCTTACAAAAGTCTAAAGTCTCCCAATGTTACGTTTTGGCCATGTTTCAGAAACAAAAATTAGTCACATCGATAAAAGAGACATAAGAGCAGCGCATTTTTGTTTTTATATTGTACTTACTCTTGTATCTTAACTATTAAAGTAAAGATACAAACGTTTTGTTTTTATTGTAATTTCAAAAAGTTGCAAATAAGAGGTTTATAAATCAAAATTTCATAGAAAATCTGTTTTAAAAACCCCTGGTAAACGTTTAAAAATTTTTATGAATAATGCAGTAAATGTTTACTTTAATAAAAATTACATGTCACATTTATAAATTTTTGTGGCCATAGTAACCATGAAGGGTTTAAAGCTTAAGTTTTAAATCTGTGCCTCGCGAATGCAGTTTAACATTCTGCACAAACGTAAGTTCAAAATTCTATTTGATAGAAATATTAAAATCTCAATAAATTATTAGAATTTTTAAAAATGGTTTTATTAGTTTATATCTAAATGATTTTAATTTTTTTAATGACTAAAATGTGCTGACCTTCGGCAAAATAACTTTTGTCGAGTTTTATTTCATATTTCAGGACTTCAGTATTTGTCTTAATTCTTTTTAATATGATTATTTTATCTTAAAAGCCGTTTAAAGACGCGGATATAAACGAATCGAAATTTTATGAATGACAGATTTTCTATTTTATTCGAACTTTATAAAAGGCCCACCAAATAACTTTTTTAATTTGAAAATGCTATAAAAAAAGTATAGCTTCGGCTGTGTAGCACGTAGCGCCGTCCTGTTGAAACCAAATGTTGCCAATATCCTCCTCTTAAATTTATATGAACAAAAATTCGTTCAACATGGCCCGATAACGATCGCCATTTACTACGGCCACTCCTGGCTCATTTTCGAAGAAAAATGGCCCAATTATGCCTCTGGACCAAAATCCGCACCAAACAGTGGCTCGTTGTGGGTGTATCGGCTTTTCTTTTTACATACTTGTTTACTTGTTTACATACCCGCCAAGATCAAAATAAGCTTCATCTGAAAAGATGATTTTTTTTTTAGCAAGCGTTGTTCAAGCGTATACACTAATTGTCTGTCAAATCAGACATGAGCTAAGTGTTACCATCCACGAAATACGCACTAGTTGCAAAAAAGTTAGATGGCAGACCCTTTATATTAAATTTATTGTAAATAATTTTTATTTTAGCTCAAGTTCATTTATTCTATTATTTAATTTCCTAAAACCTTTTCTCAATTAAATAAAATTGTTATAATTTTAAGAATATTTTAAAAATTATTCCGCAGTTGGAATGTATTTTCGAAACCATCTACGACTTCTTTATCAGCAGTCTTTATAGGCATACTCATATATAATTTGAAACTAATATTTATGTTACAATTTAATAAAATTAGAATTTGGAAATCATGGTATTTATTTTCAAATTTGTCTTTTCTTTTCCAATAAAATAATATATGATATAACTCGTAATACATTTTTGTTTTGCTTTCAACGTTCATCCAAAGACAGAGGATAACTTTTTAACATAAACCATATACTAGAAATTTTTTTATTACGCAACTTTTCTCCTAGTACAATTGTTTTCCTCACCAACACCAATACATTTATATTTTTGCGCATCGCTGTTCTAAAACAATAACGTAAGTTAAATCATTACTCTATATGTTATTATACAGGGAAAACTCCACTAACGGACATCTTTCGTAGGTGCTCACATTTATTAAGCGGACAGTTTCCTAAGTTCCTTTATTTTCCAAATGCCTTTAGAAAAAATACTCTTTGCTAGATGGGCATACACCTTCCGTTAACGTTAAAATCTGCTGTGCTGGTCACATGGTACAATCATCAGGTAGCCTCTGTTCTGCCACAACATAATTCTTCATGCATTTTGTTGTTTGAAAATGACGACTAAAATGTCAAACAAGTAAAAGCGCTATATTCGGCCGTGCCGAATCTTATATACCCTTCACAACGTGTAGTCATGCAATAACAGTAAATTCACGTATGTATGTTAAAAAAAACAAAAAAAAAATAAAAAAAAAATTTAAAAAAAAAAATTTAAAAAAAAAATTAAAAAAAAAAAATTATTATATACATATATAATATATATAAAACAAAAAAAAAATAAAAAAAAAATTAAAAAAAAAAAATAAAAAAAAATAATAATAAAAATATATATAATATATTAAATAAAAAATAAAAAAAAATAAAAAAAAAATTAAAAAAAAAAATTTTAAAAAAATTTTAAAAAAATTTAAAAAAAAATTTTTTTGCCTCAGCTGGGATTCGATGCCACGTTTTCTCTAACCAGTATACACGTTTGTATGTATGTATGTTGTTGTTGTAATGTTGTTTTTATGAAAAGAAAATCGAGGTGGTCGTGGGTTTTTGCTCATATCTCAGTTGTTTATGTACCGATGTTTCTGATTTTCAATACCGATCTACTCCCGAATATTTCTGATATTTTAATACCTTACCCGGGTCCAACCTATGTCGGGGGGCTTCAAAAAGTTGATTTCAACATACACACGGACAGACGGACAGACGGACAGACGGTCAGGGCTTAATCGACTCCTCTATTCATAAGCTTTCAGAAAATATATACTTTATGGGGTCGGAAATGAAAATTGTAGAAATTTCACACGGAATGACAAACCTATATATACCCTTTTTCACTGTGTGAAGGGTATAAAAACAAATGGGTGTTTTTTTATGGTACAATATATGTATATGTACACAATATATACACATACATAAACAAAATTTGACATTTAAGTTATATCTTAAGGTTTACTGAGACTACCTGATGATTGTACCATGGATGGTCAGTTTTCGCTTAACTGAGCTTTCACTGTAATAGTAAAGAGATTTAGTTCCAAAAGAGAAAAAAACTAAGATGTATAATGATTATTTGCCATTTGGAATTTGTTAGTTTTTCACCGGTTGGTAGAACAAAACTGAAATAATCTTTATTAGTATTACTTTAATATCAACTAGCTTGTTTTATACCCTTCACCTGTGGTGCACAAGGGTATATATAGCTTTGTCATTCCGTTTGTAATTTCTACAATTTCCATTTCCGACCCCATAAAGTCTATATTTTCTGAAAGCTTATGAATAGAGGAGTCGATTAAGCCCTGACCGTCTGTCCGTCTGTCCGTGTGTTGGTTGAAATCAACTTTTAGAAGCAACTATATGTTCCTCAGATCTGTATATGGTATCAGTCTCTTGGAAATATCCAGGAATGAATCGCTATTGAAATTCAGCACAATCGCCCCATAACTTTCTGAGATATGAGCACAAAACCACCTCCTTTTTTTCACAATTACAACAACAACATGCATACATACATACATACATGTAAAAAACATACCAAACAAAAAAAATTACAAAAAAAAAATATTAAAAATAAGAAAAAAATAATAAAAAAAACTACAAAAAAAAATTTTAAAAAAATTAAAAAAAAAATTTTTTAAAAATTTTTCTAAAAAAATTTTTTAAAAAAATTTAAAAAAAATATAAAAAAAATAATAAAATATAAATAATATATTAAATAAAATAAAATAAAATTTTTTTGGCTCAGGTGGGATTTGATGCCACATTTATTCTAACGTGTACGTATTTTATATGGGATGAATGGTGATACAAACAATTATTATTGCATGACTACACGTTGTGAAGGGTATATAAGATTCGGCACGGCCGAATATAGCACTGTTACTTGTTTAACATTAATTTGCTATTGTATTTGCAATAGTATTTTTGTAACTAGGAAATATTTTCTGACAGATTAATAACTTTAACTTTATGCTAATACTTTAATCGACAGTTAAATTCAAATAGTTTTAAACAAATAATTTGCAATTAAAAAGAGTTTTGCAAGTACATTCAAATAAGATAACCCAGGTAAAGTATCCTATATATTAAGAGCCAAGTCGATTTTTTGTTACTAAGTTTATGCTCACATTATGCAACCTATTTTATTAAAAAAAGAGGAATATTATTTGAAAGAAATTTTCCAGTGGGTGTGCACAATCTCAATCTTACTTAAATTGGTTCAGTATTTTCGGAGTTTAAAATTGCTACTTACACATGCACAAGTCACTATAGTCATTACTACAACTGTGAGGTGGCATTTTAAACAGCCATTTAAAAGGTGTTTTGTTAGTTTTATTTTTTCTGTTTTAGATTTAGTGTTCACAGATTATCGTCGAATGGGTCGACCGCAGAACATTCTAATAATAATTAAAGTAAGTTGTTTAGTGTCCAAATAATATTTGGACAATAGTTTAAAATTGTTACATCATATATCTTATGTTAAGCAAATATTCTTGAAATTTTTAATTTTAAGGTTATAAAATTTTAAGATATTCTTTTCCTGATTTAAGATGTTTGTCAAACTCAACAGAATTATAAAAGGCAAATTGAACATTTATAAAACAAAAATATGAAGTTTTTGTTTAAGTTGAAATTTCACAACAAATATACATAAGAACTACATTTAATATTTATACATAAATATCTGTTACCGTTTTTATTATTTTGTATATCATTTGTTAATTTTTTATCTTTTTTTCAAGCCATATTTTAAGCATGCATAAATTTAACATTTTTAATTTTGACTTTTATCTAAGAAATATAAGATTAAACTAAAAAAAAATGTATTAAAAAAACACCAATCAACCAATTTATAATAATTTAAGATCCAAAAAGAAGAGAAACGAAAAATAATTTTAATTATCTTTATAGAGATATAAAGACATACTATCTAGACACATAATTCACTTAAATTTTTACCTATCTAAAAGATAATTTTCCTATATAAAATATTGTTTTCATTCTCTACAAAATCAATGAGTCCCACAACATTAAACAGTAAAACCGCTAAATTTACTCTTAAATATAAAAAAATAAAGAAAAATAAACACACTCACCACTCGCTGTTCAAATCGAGGCGAAGTTGTTGTTTTTGCCGCCAAAGAGTCTCTCGGCCAGTCATCTCTGCGAAAGATCAGAGCAAAACAAAAACAAATAACAATCAAAACAAATAGCAAACAAACATGTGCAAATGAGGGAAAAGCTTTCACCTCATTCTCTCTATAAATATTTATAATTTTTAAATTTGTTCTCCCTACCAACACCAATGCATATCTATGTATGTATGCCTCATAAAACTTTTTAAAATAGAATTTTTAAAACAAAACTCACCTTTCCATGCGTTGTATAATGGGCCGTTGTGCAGTGCTGTCATGAATGCGTACTTGATCTGGTGTAATTTCCTCTAAGAACATGTTACGTTGTTGTGGGGGCATTGTTTGAAAGCTGCCGTTGTCATAGAACAGAGGACTAACGGGACGACATGAACCACCCAAAAGCTCATCGATATTCTTATGACGCGATATAAATAATTGGCCATTGCGAGTAGTTGTAAATTCATTGCTATAGTACTGTGAGTGCGGTGAAGGTGGTCGATGTTGTTGTTGCAAATAATTGGATTGATGTTGATGAGCAAAATACTGTGGTGGTGGTGGTGGTGTTTGTTTAAGAGGTGATTGATTTTGGTAAATATCTTGTTGATAAATGGTGCCAGCCATAAAATTAGTAGTTGCATCTAAAATTGTCTGTTGTGATAATGGCGATGACACTGTTTGAACTCTTGACATTGGAATGTTATCATAAGGTGATTTACATTGTTCTCGTTGATTTTGCTGTGTTGAAGGTAGCACCTCTTCTTGTTGGACCGGACTGGCGCATTGACCTAGTGGGGGTGGTCTTTCGGAATATTCAAAATTAAAAGAATTACTTAATTCTGCTGGAAAATCTTCTTCGTTATTTTGACTAAAAGGTGACTGGCGATGTTCCGCTTCATCATATCTGTTGTTACTAAACTCTAGTTGCTGCTGTTTTGGCTCAAAGTAACCATTTTGTTGGTATGTTTTTTGAGGAGATGGTTCAGTTTCTTGCTGTTGTTCATCATACAACCACCATTCCGGTTCTTGTGAATCATTACGTCTATAGATATTTGGTTTGTCGTCTTTAGCTGATTTTGGTTCTTCCACTTCTTTCTGCCACCAAGCTTTTTCACCTGATTCGACTCTTTGTATGTTAAATAGTTTTTTACTGGGCCCAGTCATCCATCGATTCTTGCCATCGCTGTTATTTGAGGAACTATCGGTTTTATCTTTATTTTTCTTGGGTAGTGATATGGTAGCTTCTACCGTTATTTCATTTTCGTTTGGCTCCGTAACTTCTTGGTTATCTTCCTGAAGCCACCAGGGCTTTTCGCCAGATTCAACACGACAGATTTTCAATTGCAAAGATCCATTTTGTTTTGGCGATTTATCACTAGATTTCTCACTATTTGACGAAGGAATTATTCCTACAGTATATTCAGCTTCTGTTTCTTCCACCTCATTTTCGTCATTCCACCAGTCCGTTTCTGGTGTTAGACGACTTTTTGGAAACGGTCTCGTTTCTTTATGTGTTTCTTCTACACAATAACCATTGTTTGTGTAATCTAAATTATTAGATGTTTTACTTTTTGTAGAATTCGTTTCACGATTTTGTTCGTCTTCGTTTTCGTTGTCATCGTTCGTTTCGTTTATATACCAGCCGGTATTTTTATCAAGTTTAGCAGCGCTGTCATTGGAAATGGAGTTTGAAGATTTTAATTGATCTGTGGCCTCCTCGTCATCTTGTTCATCTTCCAACTCTTCTTCTTGATTTAAAGTTTTTAAATCATCATCCGCTAAGGTATCATCTTCATCGTTTCGCAGCCACCAAGCTGTTTCGCCCGAATCAATGTGTCGTATCTTAAAACGCATTTCGTCTTTTAAATTAAAGTCCAAAGCCGAAGCGGTATTTATTTGTCTACTAGTATCCTGCCACCAACTTGAATCATCTTGATCCGTACCTGATGTGGAGGAAGTGGTGGGATTTGTGGTGCTTGTGTAGGGTGTCAAAGATTCGGTCTGCAATTCAGTGGGCATTCTTGATGATTCGTTTACGGTTGTAGTATCTTGTGGACAGTATGAAGTAGAAGTCGAAGAAACTTTCGTATTCGATTTTGTTTTCGAGATCGAATTACTAGATTTTGTCGATATACTTTGTTCACGTTCGTTTATAGAGTTCGTCGTAAAATTGGGCACAGTTTGACTGCTACTTGCACTATTATTCGTTTTAGCGGCTGGTGAAGGTGTTGATATCGTTTCGATAGCTTGCGTTAAACTAATGCTCTTTTTCAATAATGATTTATCTAGATCATTACCTGACGAGTTCTCAGAGCTTTCAAGGTAAATTTGTTCGCCGATATTTGTGTTTTCTTGTTGCTGTGTGACAAAAAAGTTCGATACTGATGACAATTTCTGCAAACGCCTGAGGGGATCTTTATCGGAAGGGCTTTTGGGGGTGTTGCGGCCGGTGGATGAATCAGACTTTTTACTTTTGTTGTCAGAAATAGCTGGTGGTTTTTGTGAAAAGCTATTTTCATTTGATGATTTTATATTGTGGCTATCAGCCATGCTATTGTTGGTTGTGGTATTGTTGCTAGTAGTTGCTGTAGTAGTGACGTCTTTAATTGCTTTTTTCTTTGTGATTTTCTTACTAGACTTTTTGCTTTCCGCAGAGCTTTCTGTGCCACTTGATGATGAGGTGGTTGTGGTGGTAGGCGTTGAACTAGTAGATGAACTCACTTGTGATTGTGTAGAAACATTTGACGACGTAGAAGATTTAAATTTCATATTAGTTGTACTATTATTACGGCTTAAGGGACTTTTTGGAGATACATGGGCTCCATTAATTAAAGCTTTGTTGTGACAGCGTGTTTTGAGCTTACTGTCAGTACCATTGCGTCTTAGGGATCTATTAGATCCATTGCTTACTTCTGAACCTGCACTAGAAGATCTTTCCAAACGTTGTATGGCTTGCAAGGCACCGTTTAAAGCTTCCACAGTATTCAAGTCAGAATCAGTGCCCGTACTAGGGGTTCTTGATTTTCTGGGGCGATCTGTGGGTCCAACATTTAAAGCCGATTTACGAAAATCTTTATTAGGCAGTTTAGTGGAGATACTGTTTGACGATGAAGTGGACTTTGTGGGAGATTCCGCTTTCGGGGCTGCCGGTGGCTTATGGGCACTTAGATTTTCTACTGACGCGTGGCGGGAATTCATTTTCATTGTTTTTGGAGGAGATAATTTCGATTTGGTATTAAGAGTAGATTTAGTGCATCTACTTCTGGTCGAGTTGGTAGAAACTGATACATCATCTTTTTTACTCTCCGTATTTGAAGAGGATTTGGAGGTGGTGGAAAGTGGACTGTGACTATAGCGTAAACTTGCGGAGGTATAACGTTCTGTGTGTGGACTATATGATGAAGGGACACGACTACTTAAACCAAACCGGGAGTAACGCGTAGAATCATCTAAACGATCAGATTGTATTTCCTTTTCTAACATTTTCTTTTTCCTTGTGGAACGTTGTATTGTTTTTTCTATTGTTTTGGCAATTTCTATGCGTCTGGTACGATGAACAGTAGTGGTGGTAGCAGCGCCAGGTGGTGTGGGTGACGTAGCTCTTGTACATACTGAAATAGTTACAAATTTTTCTTCATCATCTTTCTTATCTTCTTCTTCCTCAGTTTCAGAAGAAGCCTCCGACTCATCTGTGCTGCCATCATCCTTCTTATTCTCTTTTTTGTTATCTTCTTTCTCTTCTTGAGTTTCTAATTCCTTTTCATTAGATTTCCGTAAGGCTGCTTCTTTAGCTTTGCTTATAGATCGTGCCTTAAAATCACTGGCTGACAGGTAAGAAATAGAAGCCGTAGAACTGTTCGCTGTGGGAGCTCTTGTTGCAGTTGAACTGCTGTAACGCGTTCCGTATGTGCTGGCACTTGCGGCTTTAGGCACATTCAGTCTGTATGAATTCGCTGAAGTGCCGTAACCAATTTTACATTTTGTATCCAAAGCCGGACTAGGGTCTCTAGATTTTCCTCTTAAGCCCCTAGTTGCTGGACTTGGATCTCTACTCTTAATCCGATTTGTATGCTCCAGAGCAGCAGGACTAGGCTCCCGGGAATATTTACCTATATTACTAGATGTCGAGCCATAATGCTTTAACTGGACCAACTTAGAACCGGAAGAATCATTGGTATCTGATTTGACAATAGTGGGCGTTGTACTACTTGCACCTGTAGAATAACGGCTAACATATGTGGAAGTTGGTACTATGGGCGTGTCGCGTTTTAAACGATATGTTCCACCCGAAAATGAAGGTCTGTACGCACTGGGTGATGCCAAAGAGCTGTAACGTGCGGTGGAACTGGTATCATCTCTGGAGGAGTACTAAGAGAAAGAAAGAAGTAGAAATCAAAATAAATGAAAACATTAAATAAATGACCAACTTACAGTACTAGAAGCACTCGTTTTGTAATTGGAGGATAATGATGTTTTCCATGGTGTCTAAAATTGAAAAAAAACAGTATTACAGTATTTTAAATCGAAGTTAAAGTAGGTTTGTTAGCTAAACATATACATAACAAATATTAAAGTTTAAGTGAAAAGTTTCTATAACACATATTAAACAAAAAACTCTTATGTACCCTAAACTATAAAATATTGTATTCTAAATATCTTTTTGAAAAATATTTAACTAAATGTTCAAGAGTAGTTGTTAAACATTTCAAGTGCTTATGCAAATTTTACACTTAAATGCACATGATGGAAGTTATATGCACATACGGGGATAAGTCAGAATAAATATCAACTGAGAATTCAGCCCAAAATAATTTTGTTTAGTTTGTCAATACTTTTAAAAACACACTACAAAATTATTATTATAATAATTGGTAAGTATGCAGATAATAATGATAAAAAAAAGATTGTGCATTGCGCATTTTTGTTGTAATTTTTAAAAATAACAGCTCTTACATGCGTGACGTCACACCGGCAAACAGATGATCGATATTAAAAGTAAAAATTATAAACAAAAGAATAAAGTGCTGAAACCAATAATTAATAAATAACAAAATAAATAATAAAAGGGCCAATGTCACTTTTTTGCTCTTTTGAGTTAAACATTGCATTAGATTTGTTTTCTTGCTCTATTTCATTATGGTAAAACAGCTAAAGTCATACTTAACCCAGAACAGCTTCATAAATAAAATGCTGGCCAACGTCACTATAAAAGTTATATACCTATAAAAGTTATAATATTTACCTATAAAAGTTAAAGTTCAATTCAATAATTTATTTTCATCTTTGACTAAAAAGTTGTTTTAACTCAATACATGTTAGGTTCAATGACATGCAGCAAACAATAATAAAGACAGAAGGACAATTGGGCTACTCGTGTTCGCAGAGATACATTTATAGATACAAAGTATTAAAAAGATACAAGAGATAAGAAAAGTGCTATTTTTTAAAAAAGACATAGAAAAACAAGTAACAGTGCTATATTCGGCCGTGCCGAATCTTATATACCCTTCACAACGTGTAGTCATGCAATAACAATTGTTTGTATCACCATTCATCTCATATCAAATACGTACATATGTATATACTGGTTAGAATAAATGTGGCATCGAATCCCAGCTGAGCCAAAAAAATTTTATTTTATATAATATATTATTTATATTTTGTTATTATTTTTTTTTATATATTTTTTTTTAATTTTTTAAAAAAAATTTTTTGAAAAAATTTTTAAAAAATTTTTTAAATTTTTTTTTAAATTATTTTAAAATTTTTTTTTTGTAATTTTTTTTATTATTTTTTTTTTATTTTTAATATTTTTTCTTTTTGTAATTTTTTCTTTTTTTGTATGGTTTTTACATATATTTATGTATTTATGTTGTTGTTGTAATTGTGTAAAAAAACGAGGTGGTCGTGGTTTTTTGCTCATATCTCAGAAAGTTGTTGGGCGATTGTGCTGAATTTCAATAGCGATTCATTCCTGAATATTTCCAAGAGATTGATACCATATAGAGATCTGAGGAACATATAGTTGCTTCTAAAAGTTTATTTCAACCAACACACGGACAGACGGATATACGGACAGACGGACAGATGGTCAGGGCTTAATCGACTTCCCTATTCATAAGCTTTCAGAAAATATATACTTTATGGGGTCGGAAATGAAAATTTTAGAAATTACAAACGGAATGACAAAGCTATATATACCCTTGTGCACCACAGGTGAAGGGTATTAAAAAAATATAAATATTTGAAGCCCCAGTGGCAAAAATTCCGATTCCAAAAGCGAGTATCCAATGCGCAAATGTAAGGAGATAATGCTCACCATCTTATATACAAGCCCAGTATATATTTATACCCTTCACACAGTGAAAAAGGGTATATATAGGTTTGTCATTCCGTGTGAAATTTTCTACAATTTTCATTTCCGACCCCATAAAGTATATATTTTCTGAAAGCTTATGAATAAGGGAGTCGATTAAGCTCTGTCAGTCTATCCGTGTGTATGTTGAAATCAACTTTTTGAAGCCCCCCGATATTGCCTGGATATTGCCGGGCGAGATATTAAAATATCAGAAATATTCGGGAGTAGACCGGTATTGAAAATCAGAAACATCGGTATATAAACAACTGAGATATGAGCAAAAAATCACGACCACCTCGATTTTTTTCCACGAAAAAAACATTACAACAACATACATACATACAAACGTGTATACTGGTTAGAGAAAACGTGGCATCGAATCCCAGCTGAGCCAAAAAAAAATTTTTTGATTTTTTATTTTATATATTATTAATATTTTTATTATTTTTTTAATTTTTTTTTTTTAACATACATACGTAAATTTATAATTTAACAATGGGATGTTTTTACATATGTATGTTTTTTGTATGTATGTACGTACTTCATATGGGATGAATGGTGATACAAACTACTTTTATTGCATGACTACACGTTGTGAAGGGTATGTAAGATTCGGCACAGCCGAATATAGCACTCTCACTTGTTTTAAAATAAATTTCCCCATATCTAGAGTGAATTGATAGTAATACTGAAATGTTTATCCAATAAATGTAAAGGCTCAGTATTTCCCTGCATACATTGCAAGATGGCAGCTCGAATACAATCTGGCTTATTTTGTTAGTAGACGTCTTGGACAATACATTGCACACATTGTAAGATGATACTCATTGAACACTATGTATGCTAAACACCATTGGAGAGATTTGATGTGGTAGGTAGTGTTTACCGATGAGGCCTAAGTTCTCTGTGAACTGCAATCACCTTTTATAGTCACAATATGGTACAATGTATGGTACATGAGGCAAATTGACTAAGAGCCATTATTACAACTTGCCTTTAGGTAAAGGTAGGATTTTATAGGGCGGATAAACAGTTATCCATTATTAAATTTTCATTTTAATCTATAGTAAGCGGTAAGTTAAAGACAAGTTTATTTAACTTGGTAGGTTAAATTATATTTGTAATAATGGTAAACTGTATATTCCTAGGACAAAATCCAACCTTTAGCTAACGCCAAGTTGTAATAATGGCTCTTAGTTGAACAAAAACTGTCGTTAAGTATATTTTAAGGTAAATTATAGTACAATAGTACAACAATAAGTGAAATACTGAATTGTATCATTTACAAAAAAAGTTAAAGTATTATAAATCACTCCTATATTACAAGTGTGCTTACTATTTGCAATAAAGAGATCCCAGTTTATTTAAAGGAAATAAACATATGTTTTCAAAGACTATAAACGTAATAATATTTGCATATAATGATACACCTTTAAAAAGGTTTTCCAATAAGAGTGACATGATTTCTTAAAGCAGACTTATTGTTAAGGCAATTCTTCTGCAGGAACGAATTCGATGAACCCAATTTTCGAGCACTTTTCATTATGAATGGCTCAATATTGACTTGTAACTCTTGAAGAGAGTCTGATTTATTTCGAAAGGCCAATGACCATTTACCATTACATTCACCTAAACTGATAGTTTGGTGTGGTTTTTGGTCTGGAGGATTCATCGGTCCGTACTTCTTTCGAAGTGAAGCTGGTTATACCGTTTCTGTTAATAAATAGCGGTATAGATCAACTTTTTATGGCTGAAATTGGAAAAAGTTGATCTTGACAACTTTTGGGTTTAACAAGACGGGACTACGTGCCAATTAGCAAATGCAACAATTGAATTATTGCGAGCAAAGTTTGGAGATTATTTATAGAAATTGTGATATTGAATGGCCTCCAAGACGTTGTGATTTAACACCATTAGACTATTTCTTGGGGGGTTATTTGAAGTCATTAGTCTTTCGAAATATAATGCTATCATTAAAGTTGAAACAATCGGTTACTTAAGTTAATTTTTGCCAACAACGTAGTTAATTTTTTCCATGAATCGCTATGTAGTATAAATGGAGTTCATGAAATGAATGAACTAGATTGTTGACGAAACCGAACTTAAATAACGCGTCGGACATAGCAATACTATCTATTACATCCTTACATTTTGGCCCGACTCTTACAGTTTTGAAAAATTTTACTGCAATAGAAACTGAATCCCACATTCTTACACTATTTATTTGAAAATTTAAATTAATTTCCATGACTTCCAAAAATATACCTCAAATAATTTTAAAAACCATTACCAACATTTTGTGATTGGGTGTACCTATATTTTTTTCTATATGTGTAAGTCGGCGTCCACAAGTACATTTAATGGATTTGTTTTTAATTGTTGCAACAGATTGTAAGCATCACTTTTATTTTGTTAATTTGAAAAACAATTATTGCCAATGATACGTGCCACTCAAACGATGCAATTTAGCATCAACATTTCATCAGTTTTTAAAATGGGGTTTGTTTAAAAGTGTCTATAGTAATAGTAAGGTCCATCAAATATTTTTATTTTAAGATTGATTTGTTCTTTGTTTGGCACTTGCAAATACAGATAAAAGGAGAAGTATAGCCAAGACTTGTTTTGATCTTATGAATTTACAAACAATTTTTTTTCGGGAGACTAGATGCTGATCGTGTGTCTATCTTTTGGTTAATATGTTTTAGAAAATTTTACAGAAGAAAATCCGAAATAATTGTCATATAATGCTGAAAATTTTGGTTTTAAAAAGCGATAAAAATTATATAAAAATCAAGAATTTTTATTAATTTTAATTTTACCTAAATTAAAAGTCATTTTTATATCTGTAAACTTTTTTTAGGAGCTTAATTTTTAGTATGTGATTTCAAGCTTTATGCAGTGGCTCACGTACTATTTGATGCAGACCTTTTTTCACTTTTCAAACCTAATAACAACAAATCTTATAGGACTATGGGAAAGATTATCTTATTATTAAGAAAAGAAAAAGACAAATTAAAGCTCCAATACCTTTTTTTAGATGTCGTTTAAATCACTTTGAAAAAATTCTATGGTATATATCATCTATCGCTGATATGAGTTAAGGGGACACGTAGGCATAGATCGGAATCAAGATACAGACGATCTCGAGAAAAGGAGATATTGTGTGGAGCATAATCCAGAATGGCCCTCTACATTATAAGCCAGCAAAGGTGGAACCACTTGTAGACAGGCACATATGGTGCCCTTAAGGCCTCTTGGCAAGTGTACTGTAAAGGTACTTTGATTTAATTTAAGTACAATGAGGCCAACTGCGATGGTAACAGAATACGGAAACATCAAATATTAATTGGCGAAGATTCAGATCGAGAAGAAGATGCTGACGATTAAAAATGACTATACGATAGGGATTGCCTTCAACCATCAGTCAGTAGTGTTAAATCGTTTTCTTGTCTAAAATAAATCCGATTGTGGCGCTGGACACAGTAAAGAAGAAAATACCAATTGATAGCCTTAAAATCACTAATAAACAAAGGGGGTCAAAAGGGGAACTACAATAGCAGTAGTTTGCTTCGATATTCCTCCAATATATATATATATATGAATCTTACAGTTTTGCCGTGTGGTTAAAGTGAATAATTTTGCTCAACAAAATTTCATCGAACATAATATAGGGTGCAAATCTTTTCTCAAATATTTCCTTAAGACAACCTTTAATTTTATGACCAAATACAAGTTTAAAAATTTGAGGTTGCCTTCAAAAGAAATTGTAAATTCATACTGGACCATATGCCTGAATTATAATCTAATAAACATAGCATTAAAATTTAAAAGGGAGTTCAAATATAAATTTTATTTTAATACATACGGGATACAAATGTTGATTTACAGTTCTATAATTTGTTATTCCATTTAAAATTAAAAAGGTATTTAATATAAGATGACGTTAAAATATTTTTGTATGATCAGCTGTGGAAACCTATCCAACACTTTAGCATCATTGAAGGTGCAACATTAAATGCAGGTTCCTCAATAATAATATTCGGCTGAGACATTATTGCACGATTTAAACTAACCTCTACTTTTAGCAAATAAGTATGTATGTATATCAGTATCTAACTGAAATCTATACCGAAGAAAAACTAACATTATTTATAAATCACACCCTCCTGTAATTGTGTTTAAACAAAACGTTGTTTTTATAGCAAACTTATGCACTTAAAATTACTAACAGATTTCAAAAACCTATTTTTAGTCAATAGTTTTGATACTTTTATAATTTCTAGTTGAAATAAAATGGACGCTTACCTTCCCCTCTCAACATTGCACTAAACAATTGCCAACAAAAACAAACTACAGAAATTCCGATCGACTAAAAAATATTGAAAAAAAAAAACAAGAAACAAAAACAATTTTCACTCCGTTTTTTATTGTTTGATTTTATTTTAGAATTTTTTACACAATTGCAATGTGATCGGTTGCCTTTAATTTTCATTTTTTTATTTACAATTTTAATTAAATGGCGCTGCTGATCGCCACATGATCACAACTTCGTGTCAGTTGCTTACAAATATTTCAAAAGATAAAAATAGAATGAGAGAGGGGGATTTTTGTTTAATGCAAAACAGGCAGCAAGCCTTCGATGTAAAATAATTTTCAATTACATTTGACGTGTAAACAGATTCATTTCAATTTGTTTTAATGTTTGCAGCACTCTTAAAAATGTCCAAAGTGACACTCTCTCTACAGATCGAAGTACATAAACTAGTATTGATTAACAAATTATGCTTAAACAATAGAAGACAACAATATTTGTCTTTAAATATATTTTTTCGAAGAATTACTACTATATGTTAGTGTATGTATATTACATTTTCGTATTTAATTCTAAAATAAGAATATTTTTTTTATCTAATTTAAAAGAATCTATTTTCATTTTACCAAGAGCAAAAGGGGATTGTATGCTTTAGTTTATATTTTCTTTTAACGAAATTGACAATTTGCACATTTTTAAATGGTAAATGTAATTAAAAAAAAAAAAAACAAAGAGAAGAAGAGTGATGACGGCGTCATCTTTAATATCATCATTAATGTGCACAAGACTTGTGACGCGTTTTCCTGTTGTTGTATTTGAATAAGACTGTTTTGTAACATTGTTGCGCTTTTTTATTTGTTTTGTGAATTATTTGCATGAATAAGAGATGCCGATTTCAAAATCCTGGAGAAATTATAACAGGATAAAAAATAAAATTTACGTTTATGTTGGGCATATATATTACATAATAGAAGTAACCACTAAAATGTACTTTTTTTTTAATTTCAATTTTTCATAATTTAATCTCATGCAGTCTTGATTAGTCAGCTGATTATTTTTTCTTAACATATTTTAAACTTCAACCGTCAGAATTCATAGATAATTCATTCATTATTTCAAATTTCAAATATTATTTATTTCAAATTTCATATAGAAATACACAAAATTAATTCCCTTCAAACTGCGATTAACTGCTGAGTAAGTATGCCTTGATCAGTTCATTCAATGACTATATTTTTGGTGTAAGAAAAGTCATATAAAATTAAATAAATGTGATAATATTAAAAATATAGGTTACGCTTATTTGGGAAAATATTTGCATAACGTGACCAAAGCTTAGCACAATCAGAGAGTAAAATATTTTTTCCCAGAACATTCGTATATTTGAAGATAAGAACTTGATATTCTTATGTATAACATCTTCCAGAGTATCTGGGATTTTGCATTTTTTTACGCAAAAGTCAGTGCATTTTGGCATCCCTCATGTCATAAAACATTTGGTACATTTTACAGAATCACTGCCACTATTGTCATCCTTAAGAAGTTTGTTTCTTTTAATAAAAATTTTTTTTATAGAAATTCTATTTTAAAAATTCTTTGATTAATATTTATAACATAACATAGAGAAGAGAAAATCATTTCGGAATTGTGTAGGCACTGAATCAAATGTATTATTTAAGGTTCTCTTCTCGTCGTATCAGAACATATTAGCCAGCATATACATATATAAAGGGTGGGTCATTAAAAAGATTAAATTTAAGAATGCAATAACATAAAAATGGTTTAATATTGTGCAAAATTTATTTTTTTGTTGTAAAGTAAAATTGTTCCCATTAGCAATAAAATATGGCTGCCGCGACTGGCCTCACAATACCCCATTCGGTATCTCGGCAATGGTGTTATGAATGTTGACTTTCCAATGCTCAATTGTTTCTCGTTTGTCTACATAACACTTGCCTTTAACGGCTCTTCACAGATAATATTCCAACGGTGTCAAATCGCCGCTTCTTTACGGCGAATTAACATCACCATTTAGGCTAATTAAACGATGTACGCGTATACGCAATAAATCGAATGCGACATAAGATGTGTGTTGCCACACCATCTTATTGAAACTAAACATCGATCACATAAATACCATAAATAGCGGGTACAAAGAAATCGGTTATAATAGTGCGACAGGTGTCCTCAAAAGAAATATGGGCCAATGATGCCTCCGATCCACAAGCCGCACCAAAGTTACTCGTAATGGATGCATTGGCTTCTGTAAGACCACGTTTGGTGTTCTGGGCCCCAAATACGGCAATTTTGCTTTTTAACGAACCTACCAAGATAAAAATTCGCTTCATCTAAAAAGATGATTTTTTCCAATTGCAATTTCCGACTAAGTGTCTTTGTTTTGGAAATAAATTAACAATATATCCGAACGTTGCTTAAGCGTAAATCGAATCACTTCGATCAGCGGAGATAATATACTGAATTTTGTGACAGAATAGAATGATATAAGAACTGCTAGGTTCGAAATAACTGCTAATTCAAATTTAAATTGATAGAAGGCCCACCCTTTACTGTTCGTTTGGAAGCTCTGGTTATACCCGCCACAAAAAAAGATGGTGGAAGTATATTCATTTTGTCATTCCGTTTGTAACACATCGAAATATCCATTTTAGATCCCATAAAGTATATACTTATATTCTGAATCAGGGTTTGATTTGATGACGATCTAGCTATGTCCGTCCGTCTGTCTGTCTGTCCGTCTGTCCGTCTGTTGAAAGCCCAATAGAGATCAGATCAAACAATTTTGCCAGAATATTTCTTTTATATAAAGTTTGTTTGGTATTGAAAATGGGAGAGAGAATATAAGGAAGAGAGCTATAGCTCGTAATAGAAGAGTAGGTCAAAAAACCGTGTCTTTCCAAAATCGAACAAAATGGACTTATGTCCAAACCCATTAATCTAGATTCATGCAACTTTTAAAAAAATATATTTCCTGAATAAAAACAATATTTCTCCCTGAAAATTGCTTAAATCTATGCATTAAGAAAGGAGTTATCTATCAAAATGTACGAAAACTTATACCGCACAGTGTATTTTTCGGTATATTTAAAATTTTAAACCTAATAAAACGGACAAAATTAGATGTATTATTCTGAAATTTTGTAAACATTGCTTTTTGGTCGAAGGCTTTATACTAACGAAACTAATCAATGCGACACGCCCACTTTTAAGCGCATCTCCAATATAATGCTTTGTCTCAAATTCATATAATTTCTCTATGAATAAAGATTTTGGGAGAATAAATGAAATATCTCAGTTTTATTTATTAGCAGAAACTATATTGTCGCGCCTACTTTACCGCCCACTTCCGTTGAAAGACTAAATTTACGAAAACATTTTACTAGCCTATCGAACTTATACAAAGAAAGTGATACATATTTTAGTATAAAGAGATTATTGCATAGCGATTACTGTTAATAACAAACAAATACATTTTGTGCTATAAATAGGGTTTTTTCCCGGGAATTTAAGTTATTTAATCTTCCCGATTTACCCGGATTATTTTTCAGGATCCCGGGAAATGAAAATGGTGGCTCCGGTTTCAAAGCATATTGTAACATTTCTTTTTCATATAACTTAACATTTAAAAATATTTTTAAAAATAATTTGAAATACTTTTTGAGGTAATGTGTTGAAAAATTAAAAAAACTCAGCCCACGTGACCAATATCAAAATTTCTAAAAAGAAAGAGTTAACGTTTTTTTAAGGGAAGTAGAAAAAAAACTCAAAATATTGTATATTTGTTAAATGCACTTTTAACTATTCGTCCAACATCGATATTAAGTGAACGAGTGTTTTCTGTAACAGGGCAATCAGAAATAGACTTTCTTTTAAAAGATTATTTTCCAAGTCGTTACAAATTTTTACGTTATATATTTTTAATTATACTACATTGTATTTACATGTTTTTGAAATTGAATCCTAATGATTTTATTTTTGATGTCATAGCTGAAGTACATGTATTTTTGTTTTCTGTGCTCATAAAAAAAAATTTAAAAACAAATTTACTTTTTATTTGTTTTGCTGCAGGATCCCGGGAAATAATAAA